>JAGTXR010000126.1:0-1327842 GCA_022606575.1 Glossosoma conforme
CGTTAAATACACAAGCGAAGATGTATATATATCTTTAGGTATATAAGTGAGTGTCGCGAAATGAAAAAAAAACTTTCATTCGACGGTGGCGATATTAATTTTGTGAAAGGGCCGTTGCCACCCGCACCCCTGCCGCCCCTGCCTCGCCCTGCCCAGCCCTTGCTGCCAGCGAAGAGTTGAAGACTCTCTGGTACTTTTTTCCGATTCTAAGAAGCTTATGGAGCTTTTCAAATGGCTACCTCTGACAAACAGAGAATCCGGTAGTGGTTGTAGCGCCTTGTGCCCGCGCAGGTAATGCGGGGACTGGAGAGAATACAATACGGCACCTGCGAGGGTTCGCCGGATTATTTTTTCATCGGAAAATAGAAAAGAAGAATTTGCTTAGATAAAATTGTTTTCAATGCTATTGTATCATTTTTGGTGTTGTCGTATTGAATACATTTTTATTTATTGTGTAAAATAGCTTACGTAGAAACGAAAAAAGTTGTTCATTAAAACCCACTTAATCAGTTTACTGTTAAATATTATTATCATAAAATGAATAACAATATAAATGACGGCCATGTGGTTTTTAATTGGTTAAATATTGTGAAATGTAATCCACACTCCGTACTATGCCACTTACTGTACATTACAAAAAACTAAGAAATTATTGCAAAGGCGAGTAATCTCCCGTTTTGAGTGATTTTTACTTATTTATGTTTAATCTTTAAGCTTGTATCAAGAAGTATCCAATAACCTATGTTTTAAAAATAGAGAAAATATTATGTACTTTTAATACAGAATCATTTATGCCAAGCCATGGTTGAAAATTTCAACTAAAAGAATTGTATGGCAATTTTTGCATTTCTTCGTAGGACAACCTATAATATAAATAAGAGCTCATCATTAAAATTATGATCTCAGTTGACATTTACGACAACTTAAATCAAAATAATGAACGATTGAGCATACACGTAACTTTATAATGATCATTAATTCAAAACAAAAAGTCTCCTGATTAATTATGTAACTATAAATTTAAGATGTTTCCGGTGTTACCCGGGCATTAAGGGCTCCCGGGGTCCTGAGGGATTACCAAATGGGCGCCCGCAACATATTTCTATATTTTAAAGGGAGCCCAAGTCTGGTGGGCCGCAAAAAGCTGGAAAGCTCCCAGTCCGCCCCGCGCAGCAACCTGCCTAACTAATCCTGCGACGTGCAACTTCTATATTTATTGCCAGTGAAAGTGTGCGAAAGTCGAAGCTTCTTTACCGGAGAGTCCCGAAAGTGATACTGGCGAACGCGGCTTAACCCGAACGCACTTGTTTTGGAACCTGAAAGTTTGTATTCAAACCCACAACTTTTTGACATAATCGGGTTTTTCAATTTCCAAGGGGTTTTGATTTTTTAAATATTCTGGGGTTATTCAAACGACCTTCGGTTATCCGAATAACTAAGTAAGCGAAACACTTATTTTGTAGCATTAAACTATAAAACCCGTCAAGTCTATAACTGATAAATGCGATATTACAACGATTCTTTAACAACAACAAAAATACATTTTCATGCTAATCCACAACAATTGATTTTAGAGCAAACGAGCGTTTGAATATTCTATGACCAATTTTCGAATTTGATCGGTACGTATTGTAACGTTGCTCTATTTATTACCTCCGTTGCATTTTTTTTATGAATTTTGTATAAACGCCGCAGATTTGACAGGTTTAAAACAAAACCGTTTCAACTATATGAACATGTTTTGTTGAAATATGTTTGTTTGGTGGTCTAAATATCCTTAAAGACAAAATGTTATATTAGTTTAACCAGTAAAACAATAATGATTTCACTGATGTTTTCTATAATTATTAGTAATATGTCACGAACGGTTCATTATACTTCTAATATTATATGAAAAATAGGTAGGACCTACGTAGTGAAGGTTAATAGAAATAACAATAACAAAATATTGAATTGTAAAAATATTATATTATCTTAGGTCGATTCTATTAGGCGAATAATATACGATAATGACGTAACAATATTATATTTATAACAAATATATCTTTATTTAGAGTTAATATGCATTGCTTTTACAAGGGCTTGTGAAAACAAATATCGAATCTTGATACCTGCATTTCATTGTGCTCATAAAAAAAATTACCCCGAAAATCGATAAAAGTAAAAAATGAAAAAGAGTGTGCCATTCGTTCATATATCGCCGGGAATACAGACCACCACTGAATAAATTTAGTCATTCGGTGGTTCCCCAGAGGAATTACGAGAAAAGGGCCGCTCAATAGAACTACTTGCAGCGATTTTTAACGGACCGAAAGGAATTGAAAAACTCTTCGTTGGGCTTTTTCAAGCAGTGAATATAGTGGCTTATATATGAGAATATTTTTACGTTATATTAATAAAAAAATAAAAAATGTACATAATGTAATAACCGAGTTTGCATAAATTATAAAATTCAAACATCAAACAGTCAAGGTAGGTAACAAAGTTTTTCAGAAGTAAGATATGCTTCTGTGATTGTAAAAGGCTGCTTCTAGACATGACGCAGTCTTCTTCGTAACCGCCAAGTAATATCCACAGATTTCCATGTCTCGGGAAAACTTTAATTTGTTTTAGAACATTACATTTCACAACTCCGTGGGTGGCAATCCTAAAGTCAGTCAATACAAGTAATGCGATTACTCTAATGTTATTAATGCAACCTAGAATCGTTTTGAGAAAATTACAAAGAAATAGTGTTGATGAATTTTGTATTCCGAGAAACCTTATATTAAATAAATAAATAATTTAAATGCTATAATTTTAACTGATATTTATTATCCCTATATTGTCTTAGTTTCATCGATTAAAATTAATAAATGAAACATCATTATCCTATTTAATTAATTAAAATGGAAGACAATAAAGTATTTATAGTGTATTTACAATATATATACACAATCTCGAAATTATGTTTTGGTACTTATATATTTTTTTGCTTTTTCATCAGGAAAACTTCACTGACTTACATTTTCATATGTCAAGGTATCTCATCGATATTGTGAAAAAAAAATTGCATGTATTTTTTTTTACCATAACATGGATAATATTTATGGTTTAATATACTTTTACAACTTAGATTAATGATGAAATTTCTAGCAAAAAAAATATCGAATATACGAGTATTAAAGGCTTAATTATATGCGAGTCCATACTTACAAAAATAAAAGTAAAACATGTTTCAGAATAATCATTCATACCACAATTATAAACAAAACGAATAAAATATATTTTATTTGGATATATAGTGTGCGGTATTAAGTAATCAATAAATACCACAAGAGCGATCAACATAATCATCATAATCATGATCGAATCATACGAGACAAGATAATCAATATAGAAACACGTAAAATAATATTAAAATTGTGAAGTGTGCCGAGTATCAGTTTGCACCACACAGTATCGCGTAGCAAACAGGTAACGCGCAAGTGCTGACTTAATGGAGTGATAAATAATCAAAGCGAACGGAAAGAGATATGAAAAAAACAAGTAGACACGCGTACTGTATCGCCACACTAGCGCGTCCAGTATTAGTCCGGTGCACAAGCGATGTGCATACGAGTCGATGCACCACCTGCAGACCCTGGCCGTGCTGTGTAGCGCTCGGCAACCGCATGAGCTCGGGCAGCATGGCCCGCAAGCTTGCACTGACACTCTAACGCAGGTACAATAAGTGCATCTCGGATATATACTCGTAATATACACCTGCTGCTGCTTACGACGATATCGTCGATTAAAAAATATCGCGACAGTTAAAAGTGAAAGATATCGTTCTGAAAAAATAATAACATTCATGTTGGTACATTTTTAATCAAATGAGTTTGATCTTAAAATGTGTGTCATTCAAAAATTCTTCAAATTATACATTTGATTTTAATGTGAACAATAAAATATATTATACATATTTTGCTAACAAAATGGCGCGACCGCTAAAAATCATTGACGAAGAAACAAGCTTTGAGCAAGCAAAAAAGAATAGGACTGTAGTCTAGCACGTTGGCGGATCAACACTTCAGATGCAGCGCTTTCCCATATATAGAAAGGTAAGAACAGACGAAAATTTCAGAATCACTTTTACGATATGTAAGTATTCTCCAGTATGTGTATACATAAAAAAATAACAGAACGGAGTCTTTGAGAAAACAGGAAAATCTTTTAACTAACAATCTTTAAACAATAAAAACATTTTCAAATGACACTTTTGTGCTACGTACCTAATAATACTTTCCATCCCTGCCTTATTTACAGTAAATATATATTTTTTACAATTTGTCACATCAGTGTTTGCTTGTAAATGAAGAACTGACAAAGACTTTAGTAAGAGGAGAGCTGCCGTCTTTTTAGGTAACTGTTCAAATTGATCCATGTCAAAATGAAATAAAAACTATTGTTACATTTAATCATCGATCATTAACAAATACTTAAGATACATATTTGTTTACTTAGTCGCGTTGCATATCAAATCTTTGAATGCACCATGGTGCACAGAAAGAAGAGCGTCTAATGCTACAAAAAAAAACGATCATCCCACCCCCAGCGTGGCTTCCTTATGAATATATTTTCTAGCGCTGGCATTCAGCGCGCGACCAATCTTACAAATAACTTTAATGTATTTTACTTAGAGCGCCGAGAGTTCCGCTTGAGAGCTGAGAGCCGCGCGCGGCCTATGGGGAAGAAGCTCCGATGCACCGTGAAAACCCACGCTAGGCTTGCAGATAAAACACTCTCAAATAATAATAAAAACCATCGTAATTAAACCAATGAGAATTAATGAAAAAGTTGGGTTTAATATGTTGGCTTTCAATAAGTCGGTTTAGCATTATAATGGCATTTCAATTTAATAGATTTAAAGCAGCTGGGAAAACTTTGCAAATGAAGGACAGCATTCCAAATTAAAAATTAACGGCGAGCCGCGCAAGTGAATTATAACTTCTCAATATAAACACATTTTGACATACAAAGCTGATAAAATTTTCGAATTAATCATCCAAACTCCGTAAAAATTATGATTAATTAACATCTTTTTTTTTATGTAAACGCATGCAGGAGAGCACAACCGGTCAAGACCAGTGCACTCTATGACGCTCAGCCAGGGAGGCTGGACGCTGCATGCGGGAAACGTGTGTTGTGTTCGTGTTTGTGTGTGGGTTGGGGAGATTGCAAGTGTATATTTATCTGTTTCTCGAAGAGATCCAGATTGTAGGAAGGAGGAAACACACACGCTGGCAGAGCATTCCATAGCTTACCGGTGGCATTAAGGAAGGAACTTTGGAAACTGCCAGTTCTTGGTCGACATATATTAACCGTGTATGGATGTTCGGCAAGTGTAAGACGAGTTTGTCGGCTGTGAGTGGGTGCAGGAGGAATTAGTTCTTTAAGTTCCGAAGAGCAGCGACCGTGGTAATAACGGTAGAAAAGACTAAGAGAACCAACCTTACGTCTGTGTTCCATTGATTATAGATTAGACGTAAGGGTGTCATTGTTTATCAAACGAATTGCTCTTCTTTGAACTGAGTCAATTAAGTTTAAAAGGTATTTTGGGGCTCCAATCCAAAGGTGACTGCCGTATTCAAGGATAGGTCGGATTTGTCCCTTATATAGAAGAAGAAGTTGTTTATCGTTGAAATACCGACGTGATCTATATAATACACCTAGTTTTTGGAAGCGAGACCGGCTTTACACTTAATTGACTCGTAATATTTGACATTATTCGATATTGATAATCCAAGCATGTTGATGGAGCTTGCTTTCGGAAGAGAACAACCGTTGAAAGATACAGGATCCATAGCAGTCTTCTTGGTGGAGAAAGTACATGATTGGGTTTTTGAAATGTTGAAACTGACGAGGTTGAGGTCGCCCCATCGTGAAACCCTTTCAAGAGACATGTTCATCTTCTCCACCAGAGATTCCCTAGCAGCAGATAGTTCCGAATGTTTCGGAGGTTTATGGAAGATTATACTCTCATGGACAGTGCTGTCGTCGGCATAACAGTGAATGTTTGCGCATTGAAGCAAATCATTCACATGCAGAAGAAAAAGAGCTGGCGACAGCACAGAGCCCTGTGGAACTCCTGAGTTGATTTTATGGCAGGAAGAAGAAAAGCCTAATTGTGCGCCGGATACTTATCTGCTGTTTTTCAAATTCTCAGACTATCACAGTGGAGGCCGGCGGAAACCATATACTAGTTTGTTCAAATTTGAACCTCCAGATTTTGAGATGACTTGAAATATAATAAGTAAGCAGATCATTTGCTAAAGAAAATGAGAGGCTCGTTCGTCAGAAAAATATAATTTACAGTGTTGCAGCATTCAGACGCTCGGCTTGCGGTGAGGAATCGCAGGTAGTTTAATGAAAAGACAGCGAACGGTGAGTCTTATTTACCGTCGCAGAGGAGTAAGCGGCTAAAATAAATGCAGCGAAGCCTTTAAACGTCTCTAAAATATTTCCTTCCATACCAGGTCTGGGAAAACTTTTTGTATGATAGACCGCGTTTGAAATTTTAAATTATCGGCGGGCCGCAATTAAAACACTACATAAATGAAAAATATCCACCTCTCTTTATTTAATCCAAATAATCATTCAAGATTCTTTTCTATGCGGTGCGAATCATGTTACCTAATCAAAAACCAACGTAACGTATAATGGGTTTTGTGAACAGCCACATGCGTAGAATACAGCAGAAATATTGTTTGCTTTGGTTATGAATGAAGAGGTGAAGGAGAATACAAGGCAGCCTTTCATCTTATAGTCGCTTAAGAAACGCTGGAAAATCCACTCTTTTTCATCCTGTACGAGTATGTAGGTCTCAGACTGAGACCTATCACTTAAGTGTCTGACGACCTTCCCGTGACTCTGCAGCGCAGAATACCGTGAAACAACAGACCTCAGTCTAGTTTCGATGAAGTAAGTATACTACGTGCTTACCTCGAGTTGCCTTCCTTGGTGATTTATTGATACCTCGCGGTGTGCGTTGTTAAGAGACGATGAGACCTGCCTTGGAGATATTCTCCAGATGCTGGACGAGAGCATATACGAGTACGATAGGTATGTATATTAATAATCCCTGAGTTCTCGCCGACTTGGAATGTCGTATGGAACTGGATTGAATGTACTCGACGGAGCTCCAGGAGGCATGGGATAAGGAGGGAATCATGTTACATAACAGAGTTTTCCGCTAGTTTGTGAAATATCCACATTCTCCAGATGGCAGCGGATATGGAATGAAGACGATGATGGTGAAAATATTTTGTTTACGTCTAGAGGGTCTCGTAGCGAAGCGGCGACGAGTGCTTGGTGGTCGCGGGAATATTTCATGAGGTTTTAATTTTATTGCGCAGGTGCATCAAATAATTAAACATCCATGAAAATAATCATTAAAAAACGGGAAGAAATGTGCGTTTCTTCACGTTTTAAGGAGATAAATTAAATGCATTCAGTACGTATGAAGTTCGAGATGATTAATATATACCGTTTAATGGATCTTTGTTTCAATAAATTACAATAAAAAAAATTTATTCGGTTTATTATTGCGTGCATTTTTTCACACAACACCCTTATTCTTGTAACATGTAAATAATATATGATTTTACTTTTATCATGTTTCTTATAAGTAAAATAAATGTTTTAATTTCACACACGTTTAACCTAGACTCTTAAGATGACAGACGGTAAGGTTACTTGATTAAATCTGAGACTATAGCTACTCGTAGATATCCAGATAATTGCTGCCAAATTTATAATTTTCTTACAACTAGAAACAACAAAAAACTGAAACATTTATTTTGAAAGTATATTTAGTTCGATAGGGGTCGATTTCTTATTTTTTCCACTGATGAATTCGATATAAAATTTTATATAAATATAACTTCACATTAATACGACCGAATTGATTTAAGAGTAAGCTAAATGCAAGTGTATTATTGTGTGTGTGTAAATTGACATGTCTTCTTAAATGTAAGAGTTTCGTTAGATGTTCCGAGTCGAGTCGGTCCAGTTCGCGAGGCGCATCTTCACTGCAGCGGACGGTGTAGGCTGTGATGTGCTGTGCTGGTGCACCGCTGCCGCGGATGGTCGTGAACTCCGGAGCCTGTGCCTGCAAGTAGCGGACCCGGCAAGGAGAACGTGACTGACTGCATTCCAGACCGCCGCACTTAGACGTCCGGCCGACCGGCCCCGAGTACCCGACACTCAACAAATTACTATCGAAGCTTTCAACTTAAAGCTCGCAATGTTGTGCGAGTTAGTCCGCTCGTTGTTCTTATTACCGGGACTGGTAGCTCTACAAAAAGCGGACCCAATCAAAATATCGTTTCCGCTTATGATTACTGGCGATTGCCAATTATGACCGTGATGAATGTTAGACTACGCTCGGCCCCCTAAGCCCATAGTACGAGGTATCGTATTCCAAACGTATAAAAGTTTTTTCGACGAAAAATGTATAATAATGATACAGAAATATAGTGGCAAGTTGTATTTCTTTAGAATCGAGACGCTTATTTCTATAGGCAGTACGTAGTGTGGTATTATAAATCTATAATGATATTTGTTCTCTCGTTCAACTAATTACGTTACAATTAATTATTTCATTTTCATCATAAAATAAATTTTGATTCGATTGCTCTTTGTCAAAAATACTCACTTTAAATAGTTTATTTGACAAAAACTTGTTAAATGCGAAATACGATTTCTTTGGATACGTCCAAAATATGATTCATTGTTTTTACGAACATGCCTAGGGGAACTATACATTATATTTTTTCTTAAAAGATAGTGTAATGATCCGCATAACCTTACAATAAAAATAATGAGCCAACAAGAGGTTAGCCATATTTAAGTATTGAGAACCAAGATTTATTAATCAATTAAAAATGTACAGATTTTAACTGATAAGCAAGGAATGATTGGTGAAATTAATATTAGTGAAAATATATCAATAAAATGGTTACTCGGAAGCAACAGAAATCAATGAGAACAAACCGCTATCGGATGATAACCATTGAGCACAGTTGTGTGATCGAGATTCATTGCTGTTTCCCGGGATATTATCGCTTCTTATCCAAAGCCGTATCGATGTTTACTCAGCTTACAGTCAGCCTGGGGTATATTACTCAATAAATCGATGAATATCTATTCGTTTTTCATTTCAGACTAATCGATGAAAAAATAACAAAACATAAACAATAAAATGAATACTGCCGAAGGCCCCACACAATTACCAGCAACTTCAACCTTATTAAAATTTCAGTTTGTACTCATTTTTAAACCCACAAAATGACCAGCTTCATTACCTGTACAGTTTAATTAAATAAACATTAAACAAAAAATTGCCGGGGCGACAAACGGCGCAACGTACAAGCAACTACAATTGCACAAAGGTAGCGAGTGCCACTGGCCGAACACAATTTATAATCCTCAAAATGGAGACAGTAGGTAGGTTTCGGGAATGGTTCGCCAAAGGAGCTTTTACTTCGGACTCGGCGAATTTCGCAATGACGGAAAAGGCGGAGGTAGCACAACATATTCCGCCTCTCCAGACCACGTAACTTAAATTGCGCGAAATGGTTTACGACAGTTCGGCGCGTCCAGGGAGTTTAAACTTTATATAAAATTAAGCGGGGTCGTCCTCCTGGCCAGTCCGTCATGCAGACGCTTTGTCAGGAATGTGAAGAGCACTGTGGCTGCATAATTTAAGAAGTCGACAGCCGTAACTGGCAAGTACCACTACTCCGTGAATGCAACACGGCTGCCAGTCTTCTGAAGGAATATTATATGCATGTGACTTTGCCGTAAAGTCTACAGAGATAATGCTTATTAGACTTGTTAATATATAATTAATATTTAAATGTGAAAACAAAGTAACAAAGCGACAGTCCAATGTTTAATGTAAAGCATTTATATCATAATTAAATGTCTTCTTGTCTTTGAGAGAATTTTAAGATACAATGAGAATAATTATTTTTTCGCCCTGATATCTGAAATAAACCTCTTGCTTAATATTCAATGATAAATTAATTAATTTTTTAACTGTAATCGGCCAAACAAAATTATGTGATGTATTTTTTTCAATGTATTCATAAATAAGTATATCATTTTATACGATGCATCCATTGAGGTACTGCATTTATCACATTATTTTATAAATAAACGAACCTCCAATGATATCGTGAGTAATTCAATGAAACATAAAACAGCGGGATCAAATAACACTCGGGCAAATGGTTTAAGTAACTAAATGGTGCCATCGGATAGCTCAGATTCTCTCATACGTGGCGGCCGCTCGTACTCAGTGAGGTATGAAATATTCTTAATAAGACCAATTAGCGGATGTGTAAACGGAACATAGAATATGTGGAAAGGAGAAAAACCATATACTTTATTTAGAAGATGAAGTAATTCCATGAAATCTCTCAACCGGCGAAGAACGCTGACAATAAAATAATGTGATACGAATATTATACAAAAGTGAAATTAATATAGACCAAAATTAAAATAACATATTCCTATCAGTACAGCCGCCACACATTTTTTTATCGAGACCCAAGACTCTCATAATGGAATCCACGGAGAGTTATGGATAGTATGTAGACGACAGTGCTCCAGATATTAGGAGGATTTGGAAATAATAGGTGATATTGGCAGCACTGACAAACTCGTGTAAAGTATTGGTTGACGTAAATAAAAAATATTTTTAGAGTTATAAATACACTCGTAAAATGCTATTCGAACTAAATAATTATCTTTCAAAATTCAATCGCAAGTCACCGCTTTCATTAAATTAAGAAGATGAAGTGTTTCTGTGTTACAATATTACTTCATAATATATCAAATTAAATTGTAAATCGGAATCTCGACAAAAGTGTCAGTAAAAGGAAGCGATCTTAGGGACGGCGCAGATTTTCATTATTTCAGAGTAATAAAGTACAATGTAAGATTGAAGACCTTCCTGGTGATCTTCATCTTGCAAAAGAATGACAATGATTGATGGCGAAATTATCGAATTCTATCCAATAATATATAAGCAATTACTAAATATCAGCACACAACATATTTGTATTTTTAAACCTTATTATATATTAAATTGTTTTTTATTTTTTTTATTTTATTAATAATAATATAATAAATTACTCTTATATAAATATAAATTGATTGTTAAATGAGGCTTGGAACAATAATGTATTTCTTAACATATCAATAAATAATAACGTGAAAAAAACATACGTACTTAAATTAATTAATGACAAACAAAGCTACAGAATAAAAAATACTAAAATATTTAAAGAAAAACGTAATTGTAACAATTTCAGAATAATAAATTTACTTACTTAAATTGTAACGGAAACCATTATGTATTAAAAAGTGATTTACAGGTTTATAAACAAGGAATATTGGGCGATGTATCTTCCACGTAGAGCTGCATATGTGGTGTGTGGTGTGTGCGGACTCACCATGCTAGGCGCGAGGAAGTGGGCCGCCTTGGGCGCGAGCAGGTCGCAGGGGTGCAGCGCGAGGTGGTGCGGCGGCTCGTACACGGCCAGCTGGCCGAGGTGCGCGAGGCCGAGCAGCGGCTGCGCGTGCGGGTGCGGGTGCGCGTGCGGGTGCGCGTGCGCGTGCTGCAGCGGGGGCGGCGGCGGGCAGCAGTGCGCGCAGCGGCAGCGGGCTCCGGCTTCGGTTGGCCTGCCGCTGGCCCCCACAGGGCAGTACGCCAAGTACGATTGAAAATACGTCGTGAAAAAAGGATGGGGCACCGGGGAGTCGGGACCTTCCGCGGGGTCTCGACCGAGCGCGGGAATCGTCTGAGCGCTGACCGACGCGACTTCTGATGGCGTGGAAGATCACCGGGTGCTCCGGTGTCTCCGATCGAATATAATTCAATGAATGCAAATTTTGTCGGTACGACGAAAAATGTAATTTACAAAGGGTTCGAGCGCGAAGAGAAATATCTCGAATGAAAGTACGAAGTTACAATCGGCACCGAACGGACTAAAGTAATCTACTCAGTACTCGATTAAATCTAATGACGTATTCACAACTATGCAGTAAATTTGGCAAATTTTATTTTTACAATAATATATTTAATCTTATAGATCAATGATTTTTATAATATTTAATAATTGACTATGATTTATTAAGTTAGAATAAATGTTTCAAAAGATTCGCAGAGAACGAATGTCGTGAAAAATAGGCCGACGAGTTCGATAGATTTGTTCGGTAATCGCCGACAAAGCGACAGTGTTGATGACGTCCTACGAAAATATCGATTTAGAATGTATCAATACGAAAACACTCAAAGCGATTACACATATATGTAATGGGAAACCTTATAATAGTTGAAAAGGCTAAGTCTCAGAAATATATAATGAAGTCTTAGCTTTAGAAATACTTAGGATTAGCACAGCGTGAGTCAAAAGGTCGTGCACGAACGTGAAATAGATTGTCACAGTGTTTAGAGTCAATTTTTATTAAGACGATAGTGTAAAAGACGATATCAAAGATAGAATAAGTGTAAAGTGATTGTCGATAGATTGTCAAGTATCAAGAGTTGAGAGATTTGTTATATATTTTTTTCTAATCTACTTTTTGATTATCTCCACGCACTCTTGTTTCGTTATTTTCACAACGAAAACTAAACCTAGTTCTTAATCTAGATATAGCCTATGATTTCTTAATTACAAGTCTTATATTTACAAACTCTCGCTCCGCAGAGAATTTTAACCGTAAATTGATATATTTAATGACAAAAGGTACGGCATTGAACGTGACGTCACGGGATGCTCGATCACTTCAAACTTAAATGATATGTTCCGGTTATGTACTCTCTCTTAACGATATATTGCACAAAAATACACAGGTATTTAAAATAATTAGTCTCACAGTAGCCTATGTCGATCGTTTTTAAAACAGTTGACAAAATAAAATTCGGTTTATCTGCTAGTCTTTGGTTTCATCTGTAACTTACTGCCGACGGTTTTGTATAAAATTCATACGCTCACTAAATAATCGGACGAGTCGCTATCTCCCGCGCGATCTGTCCTCTCTTTAATATTTCTCTTACACTTTAAACGGTTCCGGACGGTGTTCTTTGCAAATACTTTCAATATAAATACTAGCCTGAATCTCTTCGCGCTCGAAGACGGTACTTCCGAGATCGGCGGACGATCGGTACAGACAGAAGAAAGATCTCTGAGCAGAGCGATCTGTAGAAGTCAGGGTCGGGATCTGGAATAACGAAGCGGGGACTTACGCTCGAGAGAAAGAGGCGATCGGCCAGCAGTTCGGGAAGGAAGAAGGAAGAGTCCGGGAGGAAGAGCTGGGGCTGGAGACCGAGCTGGAGCTGGCGCTGCGGCGGCGGTGGCTTCCTCACTCGGCGCTAGGGCGGCCGCGGCCGACTGCTGACTGCTGGCTGCTGGCTGTGCTGACCGAGCTTTATGACTTGAGAACGGAAGGGTGGTCTGACAAAAACAAAACAGTTTCACGTGAGCAAAAAGGTGACGTCTTCAAATTTGTATTAAATTTAATTTATTTTTCTACGATTCAATAATTTGAAAAACAGTTGCAAAAAAGTTTTTAAAACATTTTAAAAACTTTCTAGTATCTGAATGTCGATTTTTGTTTTGAAGCTTTTGAGCGCGAATACCCATTCTTAAAGTACAGGATCGTAAATTGATTCTTCTCGACGGAAAGAGACTGACAGAAGAAAGTTCCTCGGAATGAAAGGGCGCGCATCGCTCGAGTTGCCGTTATCGGTGCCAAAGTTGAAAACTTTAATAATGGATATTCAGGGAAAAGTTATCGTAAACAAAAATCAATTATAAGATACGGTAAGACAGCAGAATGACAGAAGGGTTTCTTTACAGCGGAAGAAGGACGAGAGTTGTTCACCCGAGCGGAGAGCGCGCAGGGAGTCCGGCAGGAGAGTGAGGATCGTCGCGGCGTACGGGCGAGTCGAGCGGAAGCGGCGGACGATACCGAATTAATGTAAAAAAAGCAGACAGATACAACACAGGGCTCACAGTGAGCACGCGCGTCTAGCCCCGTCGGCCGCTCGCGTCTAACTGAGCGGAGATCCCGCGACGGCGGCTCGAGCACAGAGCACCGAGAGCCGCTGACGTAACAGGTACGCTGCAAATGTTGATGTTGCGCCGCGGTTCTGCTCGCGCGCGCGGCGCCTGCCTGCGCGCGTCCTGCTCCCGCGCGCGCTCGCACGTAACAGGTACGCGGGGCTCGCGCGTCCCGCTCTGGCGCGTGACGTAACAGGTGAGGAGGGCTGCACGGGGGCCCACCTGGCGCACGCGCATAGCCCCCCGCCCGCCATCCTTATCAAACTTATTTCCGAAATAAATAAATAATACATAGAACAGAGGGCGGCGACGAAACACCGAATTGAAAAACAAATAATAAATTACACTGATTGATTGTCTTCGATACGCGTTGGAATATTTTAGAGCACTGGTCCTCTGCGTGAATGCGATTTGCATAAAAGAAAACTTTAAATATGTTATTTGAAATAAACTGTTTTCAAAGATTAACATAATAAACTTAACTACGTAAACAATATCAATACTGAAAAGACATTTGTGCGAACGTAGTATAGGCACGGTAAATTAGAACGAAATTTAATAATAAATATATATATATATATAAGATTTTCATTCCAACAAGCATTTTTTATTGTGATAATAATTTAATGATAAGAAGTAAAAAAACCTTTCCTAATTCGACAAATATGTGCTAAAATCAAATAAAGCAATTTATTTCCATTGGAAAAATTATAATTTTCTTTTGTTAACTTTTCTGATTGCGATAAATGGTAATGACATCCAAATTGATGAAAATCATACGAGTATAATAGTTAATAATAAATTTGATAACTTTTCAATTCAGAGATTAAACTGAAAAATATTCCTTCGGCCAGCTAAGTCTAGCATAACTTGGAAGCATGACCCATCACGTCTCTACATTATCATATAGTCGCCACAGTCTGGTAATTGCCATTATCGATGCCTCATCCGAAATCATATTTGTAACTGGAGATCTCGACGACCTTCAGGTTGGAAGCTCCGCAGCTTGAAAAAGCATATATAGGCTCTTTTTAATCAAAAATAAACAGAAAGCGAGAAAAGAAAGATAAGACATTCGTTCCAAAAAAACCTGAATCATTTGGTCCTAAGGAGTGACTCAACCCGAACCTCCAACATTCTTACTATCTTAAAATATAATAGGTAAACAACGTCCCAGCACACCTGGTACCAGAACTTACCATAATTTCCATCAAAAGTTGCCGTCGTGTTTTACGCTAGGGCATAAACCTTTGACCGTCCTCCGAGCGACCAGCGAAGCGACGTTAACTCCACCGGCATCGAAAATCGCTAAAAGAACCTTCCACGCTGCAAGTAATATCACACAAGTACACAGACAGCGCAAGACTTACATTTTATACTCCAAGAAATATAACGCCACGGTTGGTTAAATTCACTGCAATTACAATTCTCACTCCTGCCGTCTAAAAGGATTTACTTAGAAGATATTACGATATTACTCGCATTTAACAAGAACATATTCTGAAATAGTAATATATCTCACGCATAAATTCGAATAAAGATTATATTTATTTTTCCTACGCCATTAAAGCTCTTAACTCGTTGACTGCCACGAACCCCAATCGGGGTTCTTCGTCGACACAAACGAAGCGCCACGAACCCCGGTCGGGGTTGTCGATTGCGTAAATTTTGTATCTTGTTAGTCTTGAGTCGGCGTTATTACAGTTGTTTTCGTTTTTTTTGTTTCATCCTTTTTTATAAAATGATTGTGACCATGAAAATCATTTTTTCCTCGTTGGCTTGTAGGTTGCAGATATGGGAGATATGATGGCAGACAACAGGTTAATAGTGTATGAATGTGAGAAAACATGATCTAGAAAAATATATAATCATATTCTAACAGTTGTACATAAGTACATGCGAAACGCATATGAAATCACCAACACAAAACCAATTGAATTTTACTTATACTTCAGAAAACTGAATCTAAAAAAAATGTTTTTTTTGAGACAAACGTAATAACGAAAAAGTATAGTTCCGTGAAATGGGAATCTTAAGAATGAAAAATGAAAAGATGGATTTTGGTATTTATGATGTTAAATATAGTACTATATTTACAATTAGATTTTTATTTTAAGTTTATGAATTCATTTAATCTGACTTGACGTGTTTTATCTCCCAAAAAACACATTGTTATATAAAAAAACATACTAGTAATCGTCTCCTTTAGAAGAAGAAATAAGTTCAGTCAGACTCAAAAAATATTTTATATTTACATTAGTAATATAATTGTATTCCAATTGTAATTCTAATATAAATTAATACTTGTAGTTTTCAGTTTCAAGTCACGTGGTAAGACTGAACAGACGAATACTAACATAGCTACTACACAACGCATCGCCGTTTCCTTGGCTTTACTTCATAGCAAGAAACAGCTTCAATATTAAATAATACACAGACAATTAATTACTCGGTGATGAGGCCGAATACCGGTTACTTGGACCGTGCGGCTCAGGCCAGCTTACAGGTAATAAAATGATTAAGAATTGCTAAAGAACATTTTTTTGTATCAATGCGCATGAGTAAAGAGTGGCTTTACACATAATTGCGTTAAAATTCATCGCTTATTTCATTTGCAGAATAAGTAATATTCACAGGCAATGCTTGATTTTATACACAACTTGGATTTATATAAGTAATAATGAAAAAATATTTTTCAAAATGATAATATTCATTATATAAAATGACCCTACACTCATCCTTTCGCATCCAACATCCTTTCATATAAACATCCATAAACCTCAGTTGATAAACACAAGTCCATGTCGTCCGAGGCGGTTATGATAGAAGACTTCACCGATCCATTAGACTATTAGAGGACCATCCGATGGTGATACTAAATGGTCTCACAGCTTTTAATACTTGGAAGCGATTCGTTATTTATGTAATACACATACCTGTATATCTGTATGTAATGAAACGAACTGCCACATTCGCTGATGTGTCAGTTTGTTTACACTGCGGAAATATCAACAAAACAGAGGGTTCTAGCGTGGATGGCTGAGGCCTGCTTGGAGCCAGCCAGTCTCAGTCGGCCAACCTTGAACTTGTTGCGGCCGGCGTTGCCACATGCTATGGTCGCCGCTGCCTGCGAGGCTGCTGCCGGGGCTCGTGAGGTGGCATGTTGTGATGTGTGCGAAAGCCGATAAGAGCATTAGAACGACTTGGATCGCGTGACAACAACAAGAAGCACAAAGGATACGTAATATTGCACTATTTGTATTTTTGTTTTGCCACGGCTGCTTAAATCAACGGGTTATATGTTCAGGGAGAGAAAAAATAGTAGCCAATTGTTTTTAGACGGTATTAAATGTGAGGGTACAAAAGAGTTTTTGTATTTACATTAGCTTTGAAATTATGTTATTGATTTTGTCGTATGATGGTATTTAAATAATATATATTTGTAAAACAAGAAATCTAAGTATTTCACTATACAAGTGACACCCGCAGGAATATTGTGCAGCAGTCAGTATGAGATTTATATCCTGAGCATATGATTTCAAAAAATTACCGCCACACACGTCAGTTTCCAAGTTCTTCCAAGTTGTTCTAAGTTGTTCCAAGTTGTTCCAAGTTCTCTTCATCTGGGAGCATACTCGTATATGGTTGCCGATTGGCTCCAGAGTGAGAGCCCGTGGAATTTAATAGACGGCAGCTTAAATATCCGTATTGCATATACTCGTAGCATTTTTGAAGATATAAGTAGATTAGCCCGGCGAACGTAAGGCCTGGCCATTTAGTAGACGACCAGCAGCACAGCTCAATGTAACTTTTTTTTATCATTTTATGATCATCATCACTCAACTGTGACAGCAGAGACTCCGAACCTGCCGTCGGTGAAGCCGTTACTTCAAGTGAGGCTTCCGAAGAAGACGAATCCTCGGAGTGTGCTATGCAAGGAGCCCCTGCTGTTCTGAGTAGGGCTCCCAAGAAGGTCCTCCAGCTCGTGGTTCGAGGAACTGGAGGCCCGGAATGCTCTCTCCGTGGATGCTCTCCCTCTCCCACAAGCAGTCTTTCCAAGGAAGTTTACCACTCGGATATGAGTCGCGCCTCTTCTGATGGGGAAAGGCGTTCAGCACGTCGGGTGATCCGCGGTTCTGCAGCTCCTTCGAATAAGGTTACCGGAGTGAAGATGGCGTATCTTCACGCCAAGGGTCTTCACCCGGATACAACAGCTGATGACTTGCAGAGCTTCTTGGCAGTGACCGCTGCATTCAATCCCTCTTGGATGACCATCAGGAGGATTATCAGCAGACGGACGTTGTCAACTTCTTTCAAAATCGGGGTCATCGCGACTTCGCTAGAGTCTCTCATGGAGTCAATAAATTTACAGGGCCACACTTTTATGTAAATACTTTAATAATGAATTAAGATGTAAAAATATTTTTGTAATGTTATTGAAGGAAATAAATAAATAATTGTCCAAATAACCATCATTGCCTTATCGAAAAACAGCATAATATGTGCGGGCAATATACAATATAATAAATCAAATTAACTTTAATAATATGCTAAGGCGAATAAAAATACAACATCAAACACGACATCGTTACACAACACAGTGTAGCAGCGCGTTTGTATGCAAAACTCTGAAATAAATATGTTACAGCTATCGGAAAAGTTTCCGAAATAAGTGAGACATGCCGGGGCGGTGGTTATCGACAGAAGTTATTCAGCGTTGCGAGGGGCGCGGCGCCTGAGCCTGACGAGGAGTAATAGCGGCGAATCACTGGCTGAGTGATGGACTGTTGGAGGCTGCTGGGTGCCTGCTTCTCGACTGTTTGTTTCGCTCCAGTCACAATCCGAAAGTGTGCACGAAAGAATGCAAACAAATAACTACATAAAGTGGTAACGTGTGATTCCAACTAATCCAATTAATCAAGCTGCGAAACATTTTTAAGCAATTTCTCCACTTGCATCGTTTTACCGTCCAGATTTTAAAGTCCTGCATTTCTGACATAAAACAGCCTACCAAGTACTACCGTACCAATGCTACTAGTAAAAAAATGTTTTTTTTTGTAAAAAAGATTAAATGTTAGTTTTAGTCGTTATGTTTATTGAAACATACATATAATAAAAAAGATATATACTTTAATAAGATTCTAATGTGATACCTACTGTCTGAGAACAAATAATTAATCTAAGAAGATAATAATATTAAATCGTGTATTTCGATCTTAAAATGAATGGTTAACATCTAAATATTAGTGCGAGTAGTATACGCATAACAAATATTGATTAAAAATAACGAAATATGTCTTGAATACTACAGCTAGTTTTGCTTACATCAAACCTACGGGCTTCCGCGCCGTAGGTCATCGGAAACTGCATATTATAATTTCTTAGGTTTTCACGGCCAGATTTTGTATTGTGGCTTTTGAGTTTAGAAATGTGTAGCGAGTTTCAGTGTACCAACACCAAAAAATCATCAACCCTGAAGATGACCTCTGCAATGGCGGTCGAAATATTGGTACAGAGAATGTATGCATATTATGTACTCGGAAGAATTTCGAGTGCACAGATAACTTGGGACGAATCCAGAACAATGAAATCTAAAATAACTTTGCTGCGACTGTCTATGTGATTTCGAACTGGTGAAGTAGGTTCTTATACTGATATGTAAATATATACTATCATTAGAAAATAAGGCTGGTAAACGTTGGAGGTTTCAAAATTTGTAGGGGATATATGTAAGCCTTTAGACACAAAAGGGAAGGTCATCTTGATTAGCGTTAGTCTGCAAACGTGTTATGTGTATCATCATCGTGGATATTTAATTTAACTATTGATCAAGGGATTACGCGGGCAGAGGTGTGTGTGGTCCATGCGGCGGAGGGGGGCGGCAGCAGCTCTGGACCCCAGAGATTAATGGTTCGAGCGGTTTGTAAAAACCGCGCAAGAATAAAGAATGAGACTGCGAATGAGGAATGGTTCGGAGAAGGTGTAAATTGTATTTTGCAACACACAATACAATAGGTACGTCAACTCGCCGCAAGACATGGACGGCTTCAGGATATAACACGTAGGTATATTGTTTGTAATTATGCTCGTAAATCACAATGATCTAATTCGTCTAACTCTACAATGGATCAAAGTGCAGGATTCTTATTATTAAATCATATTTAAATGACATTCACGTATAATTTAAATACATATATACGAATATGTTTAGTAGTTCAATACTATTGAAAAAAAATACATTTTTTTTATCAAAATACAATATTGTGAAACAATGTATTTACGTATTGTGGCTTTTGGGTTTAGCCGTGTGTGGCGAATTTCTTTTGACCAATATTACGACCGCCATTGCAGATGTCTTCTTCAGGATAAACCCAAAAGCCACAATATCAAATCTGGCCTTGAAAACCAAAGAAGTTATCTAATGTATTTACGTATTTTTTATAGATATACGAGTACATACTCGAATAATTAAAATATTCTAGGCGAACGATAAGTTTACCGGGGCTAGATTCATACAAAAAAATATTTCATTAAGCATGAATTTATGGTAAAAATCCAACTCGATATTTCCCAATCTGAAAGAAAAATATTGAATTAACTTATATTATAAGATTATATCTTATTTACAATGAATTTATTTATTGTGAGATATATCTAAAATAAATACATAACATACTTTATTTATTTTTAATATGTACTAACAACAATAATGTACTAGTAAACACATTATTCTTCGCCATGAATGTATTAAATTTAATGACTTAATATGAACGAGTACGTACATAATGGCATATACCTGGCAGAGCAGAAATGCGACTAAATTATTTAAAGGCACTGAAAGTACTCTATAAATGATGAATAATGTTTTCGTTACCGATCGCGGGTGTTGATACCCTGAAAATAAATGGCCTAATCCAATTAAAAGAAAGAATATTGTTACAGGAAGCGATAGCAAAAAAAAGTAGACTTTTGCATAATTGTCCGAAGGATTAATATGCCACACCCGATGAGGCGGTTCTTGTTTCATTTTGAAGCCGATACTTAATAAATGGGGAAAATGCATTAGCAGCACATACCGCGGAGAGCTTTAGTGGAAAGTGCGGTGGGATGAATAAATTTTCTCGCCTGTTTCTTAAGCGATTGGCGGAAACAGTTTGTTCAAACTTGTACGCCCGATTTGTGTGGACGCTCTAACACTGTTGAGTGGACTAACAAGCTTCCAGACAAGTATTCTAGGTGGCGTTGTTATTTTTTACGATCGAAATAGTTACACGGGACACATTTTAATCTTCGCTTGTTCATTATAAAAATTACAAATAATAAAAAAAAAAACGGAAAATTTGTGATGAAATTTTTAAAATTATTAGGAGTAAAATGCTCTGTGTATATCGTTATTAAAATAGTATTACAAATATTTTTTCTGAACTTTATAAAAATACCAGGTTTCGATTAATTTTAATAAAATTGTATTTTGAATTTGATTTTTGTGAATATGTATTTACAATTTTCTGTGTTGCAGACAATATTCGTAGTATATTATTTATTTCAAATACATGTTTTATATAAAGAATATGTTTTTTTTCAATTTAAATAAGTAACTCTAATAAAATTTATTTTTAATTATAAGTAATATAAAAAAATATATTTAAAAAAATATATATAAACTCTAATCAGGCTGTTTGCATTAATAATTAAATAGTTTCAATATTATAATGAAGATTTGTGAGAGGTACCTGTGAGGTAAGTAGTACACTACACTCTAAGCATAATATCTATGTGTATATTCAATTTTAATTAATTCTCGGGCTATGAGGGCGCCCGCCAGGGGCGCCGCTGTTCTCAAAGGGCGTCCCGGCGCTCCCCGTCCAGCGTCGCTCAAAGTGCAATGCTAACAGATATTCTTACTAAATTACTGCAATGATATGCTGCTTTCTAAGACTTTTTATTGATTACAATACTAATGAACTCAAAAACATTACATTATTCAATTCAACAGAATAAAATGTAACTACAATTAAAAAGAATACATCAAATGACTAAGTTCTTTAGATACGAGACCGATTTGATTACTTTTTGAAAATTATAAGCGATGACTCCACCACAGAAATCTCTTAGATTGCATTGTGACCAAACAAGCATACACCTAAAACACAGAGAATGTTGATTTGATGTGAATAGTTTTATTTAAACATGGAAAACAAATTTAGTAGATAAATAGATTTCGCAGCGAAGGTTGATGAATAATAGTTTGAATACTGATTTACCGTTTCTACTAAAGATATTTTAAGGAGCGGGGATAGATATATTCGTTTGGTCTTAACACACAAAAAGACCACAAGCTTTAATCAACAATGCTTTTGAATCCCATCGTTATTGTTTTTTAATACATGTTTACAAAATGGATGATATTCATGAAAAAATATTAGGTTAAATTTTTAAATAATCTGACAGTCGATTTGTGACACCAATATCGGCTATTTGAATTTTAAATAGTTACTAATACTATTTGTAAATCTTCTCACTTGACATAACGAAATGTTTAACTTATAGTTTTTTATAATATAATTGCCTTGGTAAATTTAAGAATTTGTATAATACTTCTCTCAAAGTAAAACAATTTACAACCCAGCGCTGTAGACGGACCACCGTTTCTACATAATATTGTGAACGCGGTGCCACATCCACTATTTCAAAAAACCTAAGCTCATCTCTGGGGTCAATAATGGTAGACAATTTACAACTTAAGACCATTTTCTTAGCGAAAAATATTAGAAAAAAAGGTCAATAATTTAAATTTAAAAAAATTCACTACTTTTTATCGTTACTATTTGGTCAACACCCAGGTTAATTATTGAATTGATACAAGTATACTGCTGACTACTAATTTAGGAAATAATATAAGGGTTAAATGATTAGTTTTTACCAAAGTTAAATGTATTAAAAAAAAATGTATTCATTGCCTAAAATTAAATTATTGAAATATACAATCAATCGTTATTATAGGTTATGAACCATTTGCCAGTACTTATATATAAAAATGATAGAAATAGAACGCTTAATGTAAACAATGAAATACCTGATAATCTTAAAATATGTGGTACTGAAATATACCAACGATACTTTATGAATTTTCGAAATAAATAATATGTGCGCAGCACCACACTATTGCTTAAATAATAATTACGTGTACCGTACACGATCACGAATACAAATTTAACACTCACATTTCCATTTAAAACCGGTGCACTTATGAAACGGACAACGGAAAGCTAGCGAGCTTCCATTTTTCATAAAAAAAACTCCACGAACCTTTTCCGGGAGCGAACCATACCGCAGGTGCAAAAAGGATCCCACTCAAACAGCCCGCTACTTGTAGCAAGTGTTACACGTAACTTTATAAAATCTCGCTGTACGTTAAGCTGCAAAATAGCCTGGCCGCACGTTGGTGCCTTTACGTATTACTTTGCAAGAAAATAATGCATAACTTAATAGCGGTCAGCCCGGCAGCGCCTGACCCTTCCGGGGACAACCGACAGCCTACCAAAAAATAATATTATAGGCGTCTGAATATTAGCTTTCATTTTTAAGTATATGTAATATTATGAGATGAATAGACGATTATTTTTTATAGCAAACTTTTTTTAAAACGCATGCACGTTATGTAATATTCGTTATCTACATTATAATCAGTGACTTCAATGAAAATGTATACATTTATAGAAAAAAAAACAAAAAGGTATTTTTTTGATGTGACATACAGCACGACTACGATCTTTAAAAAATAAAATTCAATCGAAATTATTGTAGATAATGTTTATTTATATTACACTAGCGTGTACCCGGCATGCGTTGCAATGCCATTAAAAAAAAAGAAACCGCGAGTGTTTATGGCAGCGCCTCGTCGGGAGCCTCTCGTCTTCCGATTGGATAAGTTAGACATGAGGCGTGACCGGAGCTAATTAGAAACAATAAACTTAGATTATGTTGTTCTTACCTAAATTTGACAGTGGCGCCCGTATGTGTTTTTATTTATTGGAGTGCTTTTGGATACACAATGTTTTTTTTGTTTTTCAGCCATCATTTACAGCTGCATCGCGTAAATGAATATACCCTTCGGAACGCAACTTGGTTTGATTTAATCAAATGTAGAGGAGTCGTTCAGTTTCCATTTTCGCGTACATGTATTGATGGAACAAATGTCGACCTTTTAGGATATGATTTTCAGCGTTTTCACGAATCATCAATCGATATGAATAGTAATTCATGGCACTGACTTTCTTAGTCGTTTCCTCATCTGTTTGTGGATTTCTCAACGGGATGTTGAAATGGTATCCGTCTTCTCCTTGCCAAAATAAAATCGGATATTGCAATCCATCGTAAGATCGATGCGTTTCTGAGACTTGCTAAACATGACCATTTGTACGATGAGGAATGATTTGCGTTCGGCAGTGGTAGTGATAAGAATTGTACTTTCGTATGTTTGTCAAGAAATGTTTTGATTCACTTGTATCACCCGATACCAACGTTAATAAAGGTTCGGGGGGTGAATCTAATTCTGGCAATTTCAATTTTCCACTCGTGCAGCACATTCCTAGTGTTTCATTTTTAAATTTAAAGGCACTACAATACACGCATAATTTATCAATTTTTCCAATAACAATACTTGGGTGCAGACTGTAATCATAGTTAGGATCGTAATGGAAAGCACTATGATTTAAATCAGCATGCAGAGTACGTCTCGTACGATCTACGCGTACTCGATCTGCTTCCAATCTTGCTTCCCGCTGCTCATCTGTTTCATGTGAACGGGTTTGAGCAGTGTGTACTCTGTTTCTCATCTCACTTCTCTCCTTTGCTCGACTGTTTCTGAAGCTCGAGATGCCCTTTTCATTCGTGCTTGAGTTGAACTCTTGACCTATTGCTTTTCGTTTGGGTGGCATAATTGATTTCACAGTGAATGTTACGTTTTGAAATTCACTTTTGAAAAATAAAAATAAATTGATTGATATAACACTAACATTAAGGTTATCAACTGACAATACTTGGTGAAATAATTATAATTTTAGAATTCATTATAATTAAAAATATATAATACCTAGTATTTCATAATATCTTTTTAAATGGAAAGCAAAGCAAATATTATTGTATAATGC
Source organism: Glossosoma conforme (assembly GCA_022606575.1). Lineage (NCBI taxonomy): Eukaryota > Metazoa > Arthropoda > Insecta > Trichoptera > Glossosomatidae > Glossosoma > Glossosoma conforme. The sequence goes on from JAGTXR010000126.1 coordinate 25,250, forward strand.
TGGCTGTCTTGCAAGCCAAAGGTCGTGGGTTCGATCCCCGACGGAGATTTAAAAAAAAAGGATTTTTAATCGATTTCTGAGCTCTAAAATACTCCGGTTGGTGTGAATTTGATCCATCACCCGTAAAATGTCAGTCAAAGCCTATCAATTAAAATTGGTGGTAGACAAAAGTCATCCCGTGAAGACCACCCATTCATAATAGATTCCTGTAAAAATAAAGGATGATGCGTGGATCTCGGGCTGTAGTCTATGACGTTGGCGGATCAACACTCCACATGCAGCGTTTAGCCATATGCACCATGGTAAGCTTCATAGAATTCCACAGGTGAGACAAAAATTACTATCACCATCTGTCGGTATTCCCTCCTGTATGTGCTTACATAAAAAAAAAAATCTCAATACATTAAGACTAATCACATACCAATTAATTTTTAAAATAACCTTTTTCAATTGTTGTACCCGCACACATATACAACCTGTAAATATGTGTGTAATAATATAGGATCTTGTCCATACCTATATAAGCCACGGTCTGTTTTTATTTTTTCATTATTGAAGATGGTCTCCAGGAAGGCCGAAACATGTAAGCATTAAAATAAATTGTGAATCAAAACTAAATATTTTTAATTTATTAATTTATTAATTTTTTACTCAAAATTAATTATTAAATTATGATATAATACTATCCGAAGCCGACCAGCAATTAGAATTCCAAAATTAACTCTTTCTACTGTATATCACACACAATAAATACGTTATATTTATTTTAATTCGATGAACAAAAAAGTCGTCAAAAACTCAAATATTGAAATAGTTTATTCGAAAAACGAATTTCGTTTGAAAATATTCAGTACCTTACGTTAATACATACTTAAAATACCTACTAAAATTACCTACTTAAAATAACTTCAGGTCAATGAATTTTTGTTTACGGCGTTGCTAAGGAAACACACAATGTTCTAAATTGGCCGTTCTGTATTACAATAGTCTTGTATGAAAACATGTTTTACGTAAATATTCAATTAATTTTTGTAATTAAATTAAATTTTGAGTATCCTATCTTTTTCCTTTTAGTATCAGCAATAATGCGACAAAGTATTATCGCAATCGGGTTAATGGTAACGGAATGCATCAAAGACACACAGACAGACAGACAGACAGACAGACAGACAGACATTGATTTTTATTTATATAGATTATATAAAAAGTTTAATATTCAATATTGATTATCATTCACCCTAAAATATTATATAGCTTCTTACAGGTTTTACAAATGAAAAAGTAAGATTCTTTAACAATAAAATGAAGATAATATTCTTCCTGCTTTTTCTTTCAAAGGGGGACAGTGTTTTACGGTAAAAAACGATATCTTTAAAATACTTTTAATATTGTGTGCGATCAAATGTACACTCTTTAAGAATGAACGTTCTATGCATGGGAATTTAATAACTCTTATCGAGATTCTATTCCGACGGGTTTTCCGTTGAACCTTTCAGCAGCTTTTCGACAGGACCTTCGCGAGTGAAGGAGGGGGGGGCAGGTTTCGGCCGCGGGAGAGTGGGGGAGATCTTCACTTTCCATGAGCTTTGAGAGAGGACCCGTGGCCAAAGGCATAAAGAATAACACAAACAGTACCATGTAAAATTCATAAGTCACAAAGCGTGAAGCATTATGAGAGGCGTTGCTCGACCTCTTATTGCAAGTGAGGCCCTCGGATCAGGCGCGATGGAAACTGAGATGACAAAGGTTCGCAATATATTCATAAACACGGAAATAATGCTTACAAATAATAATAATAATAATAATAATAATAATAAAAACAACTCGGGCAGTATTGAGCAATAATTTTGACTTCCTTTTATCTGAACTCTTATACGTAATAAAATAAATTTCTTAATTACAGAATTAAAAAAACCGTAAAGATTATTTTGCATTAAATATTATAATTTTTTCTTTGTTGTTATAAATATGACTACTACTAGTGATTTCATTAAATCATAAAGAATGTGACTTTCATTATAATTGTTTTGAAAATATTTGTTTCGTTCACTACTTATTCTATTGCGCAAAAACAGATTTCAAATGACGCGTAGTAAAAAGGACTAAGCGGATTTTCACAAATGGACGTATAATAATATCATCAACCCGTTCTGCCGGCGACTTAGTGAGCGATAAAGAAAAACTCGTTTATGTTTTTGTTTTTCCTTCGAGTTATTCACCCTACAGTAGCTTGACCGCCCCAAGCTGAACGTTCCACTTCTATTTTAATCACAAGAACTAAGGAATATAATTTTTAATTAGGAATGCATTAATCAGACTATATTTATTTACTAGAAGTAAACTAAGTAGATTGAGATATCTTTTTGTTTAAATTATGTGAACTTAACAAAGGACTTATTGTTTTCGGTCGGTTAAAAATGTATTCTTTTTTAAGGAATAAAACAAGAAACATTTTGTTTGAAAATGAGAAAAAAAACACATAGCATTCATTCATCATACATTTCAGTTTAACATGAGTAGAGAAAGGCGTTTGATGTGAATCAGCACTAATACGTATCTTTTATAAATAAGTATTACCAACGATCTAAGTTTTTCCATTTAATGTAATCAACATATTGGTCAAATATTGTTAACATTTGGCTGAATATAAAATGACACAACTTATACTCGTACAACCGCTATTGTACTGCTGAAAAAGTTTTTTTTTAATTTTATGACCTAAAAAGATTCCAGTGAAATAATAATTCAAAAGAAACAAAAGTAATAGCAACGAAATACGCGTTGACACGCGGAAATAAGAATTTGACCGTCGCCGTAAGGGACGACGGACGCTGGCGACGCTTTCAAAGGGAGCGTCGCGGCGCCCTCAGTACAAGTGCCCACTCGGCCTAATCCTTTGATTGCCGTTATAAAGCCGGCTGCAGCGGCCCTAGCCTCCCATTTCCGGCGGGCGCGGATACTCTACTTACCGTAGCACCGTAGCACCGTAGCAATCGTAGCACCGTAGCGCCCCGGTGAGTGGCGCGTCGAGTGCGGGACGGATGGAAAATTACGACGTTCTCAAAGTAAATTTTGACATTTCGTAGAATGCAAGCGAAACACTCGGCGAAAATTTTTATACAACAATAAAATAAAATGTATTAACAACCATAACAGTAAAGTTGAGCTGTCAGAGCGTCTGTCTTTCATCTTGTTTAAGAAGACCTATCAATTCACATGCATACAATAACACACAAGCATTTAGTTTACTCTTTAATCACTTCTGTCGTATTAATGTGAAGTTATATATATATAAACATGAGTTACATATATAAACGTAAGTTATATATATATAACAGACTGAAAACAATAAAAAAAAACAAATTTATCGAACCAAAGAATATAGTCGCTTAAAAATTATAAAGTAGTGAGTGTGTTGTCTCGCTCTGTAACTCGTATAGGAACATGACATAAAAACATAGAATCTAATTATATATTTAGACACTCACGTGAGTGTATGTTATATGTAAAAATAACAGACGTACTCATCACACCTGCTTGTAAAAATATTAATGATACGAGTACGTAGGAGCAATGCGATCTCACGAATCGCAAGTACGAATTTACAATAAACACGAATGATTGTGATAGAAATACAGTACGAAAATATATCGAAATCAAATGCATCTCTATTTCATTTATAAGTATGTAAATCACAATATAAAATCTGATCATCAAGTTCAAAAATGATTATCGGCTTACGAATAAATCGAGAAAACAATAAATTATATATCTAACGTTTCTTAAAAAGACATATTACAGATATAGCGACAGATGTATTATTAACGCTGCAGTGAATTTTAACGACATACGAGTAAGTCAGGCCAAATTATGTATTTTAATCCGCCACTCGAAGTACTTCAAACCATAAGACAATAAAAAACTGCTCACTATTGAGCCTATAAGTGAGATTATAACTGAAAACTTTGAAACTGAACAAAACTATGGAATTCTAATACCACTTCATATGAACTAGTCTGAAAATTCTAGGCTGGATCCACTGAACCGCACTGGAGATGTTTGTTTTCAGATTATTTTATTCGTATTATATAAGGGTGTATTTTAACCATACTAAAATTTATGTATTCCACATTAATTAATATTTAATAAGTTTGAATGGCAAATCCGTATTAAAACGTCGGCTTATTGACCTTGGCTGTGAAGTTCTTTTGAATTTGAAACTCAGTCGGTTTCATTTTTATGTTTGTTTCGGTCTAAATGGACTGTTGGTATAAAATTAATTCCATGGGAAATAATGTACTTAAAAGGGCATGTACGATGTATGTTCACGATAGCCAATGATAAGGAAGATGACTATCCTAAGGCCTCCTACATTACTTGATCCGCGCTCGCATAGATGCGGCTGGCGTGTGAAAACACCTGGCCATGATTCGCACATAGAGCGCGCACGCCTCCAGCATGTCGCATTACGAATACAGTCACGTTTTTTCTAACAAAAGTCTTCGGGCCAATGGTCGAAACTGACGCGGAAGTCGCTGGCCTTGGACGCATGCGGCGCGGACCAAGAACGAGATCTCAACACAGCGTCTGGGTTGCTGAGGCCTCCACCGAGCGGTTGTAAACTCCTTCCGTTGCAGCAGACATTCACAGCAAGTATTAAATTTACGAAACAATTATTTGTATTCTAATGCTCGACATAAATACATAATCGGATGAATGTCTTAGATAAAATGTTATTTTATTATCCAAATATAAATCTACTTATCATATCAAAATATTATTGAGAACAGCTTAATTTATTAGTATAACCCTGAAACGATTGTTTACAATATATTATCATAATTTCGTTAAAAACTGGTAATTTAATTTCGTTGTTCCTTAAATATTACTTATTAAAAAAAAACGTATTTAACGTGTTTTATAAATAAACATAGTAAGACGTAAACTAATTATTACAATTATCTTCATTGAAATGAATTCGGAGTAATTTTATTTTTTAGTAATGCATTAAAACGCTTGTTTATATACATTATCACAATTACAAAATTCATCAATATTAAATTGACTCGTTTAAATATATTAAATTTTTAGTAATCTTGATTATTGAAAACAATTATTTATATGTATTATAAAAATGACAATATTTAATTGTGCATACAAAATAAAGGGAAACAAATACGTACGTAAAATATGTTTGTAAATCACATTAAATGGTCGATAATACTATACTTGAGACGAATCGGCAAGTAAACCTAATTGAAATATTAATTAATTTTATCGATTAAATAATTACATTTGTTGGTTTGTGTTTCCATATTAATAATGTAATGTCAATTATTGCCTACCCGGTCAGTGGAGACAACGAATAAATCCATGAAACCAAATAACCGAATTACTTGCTTTTTATTAAACGCTTAATAAACAAATTTTCCAATCAAATGAATTCCCTTTACAGGTAACCAAGAGAATTTGAAACTGTTGAAATACGGAAATCAATGTTATTCAAGATATCCATAAATATGTTACAAAATCACAATTATGGATATCACATATTCATAAAAATGCAGATATGTTTGAGTGTACTTACCGATTGAAGGATCAATGATATTTCTGCATTAAATATCCGTCACTTACCTGAAAGAAAAATATAGAAAAATTTAAGTATGGTTTTCAAAAATCAATATTGCATTTTAAATAGATTTTTATTAGTAACTTGAGTTTCCCGGCGTGCCATCACCCACACATTTTCGTTAACACTACATTTTACAACTCATTTTTTTTCACATAACAAACATCGTAGAGCGCGAATATGAATCAAATCGACATTGCGAATATGAATCAAATCGGGCCATGAATATGAATCAAAGATCGTACACCGAAACATCACCACCTGACGAAGTTTAACAAAAAAAAAACAACGGGAGTATTAAATAAACCAATTCTGTGAGTTTGGCTTCCATGATTATGGTGGTTTTGGATATTAGCGAACTAACAAACGCACAATCTATTTTATTGATAAAGATTGATTAAAATATCTTCTTAATTTTGTTTCGATATATCTTTTCAAAAATTATGTACTAATGTATTTAATCAACCATAAACTTTAAGAGATTATTTGGGTGTTTAAGAGAATAATTATTAATTCAATAAGCTAATATATTAAGCATAAATTACAAAACATTAAATTTCCATCTATCCAATAAATAAAACATTATCATTATATGGCCAAATATCCATTCCAGTGACACGAATTTCATCGTTAAAATAATCGAAAATTTAAATAAAAAATATTATTCATTGGTTACAATAAAAGTTACAGGTATTTTCAAATGGAAGGAACGAAATTGACACGCAATTTTTTTCTCGGCGAAAACTGGGGAGCAAATTGACTACCGACATAACATAGCTAATCGGTGGATTAACCCATCATGCGTTGGTGGAATTTGAAAAATAATATTAATACAGACAAGAAAATTTCATAAGCAAAGTGAAAACAAAAAAAAAGAAACGCGGGTACTTACGAATGAAAAATTTACGCGAAATTTCAATTCCAATTGGACGAATGTCAGACAATGTCAGAATTTAAACGGAGCACGGTAAAAAAAAAAACAAAAAAACATTATCCTTATTTATTTACGTTTATATCTTCAATAGAATTTAATAATACATGATGATTTGAATGTGTTAAAAATAAGAATTCCAAATTATACGAGTATATATATAATGAATACAGTACAATACGCCTTGAAAAGAAACGTTTGTATTCAATTGATGTGAGACTTACCTTTTCTAATTTTTAACAATCGAGGAGGTTGATCTTTAATATTTGCTTAGAGTAAAGTATTTATGTATAAAAAATATAAATTGTTATTCTTTTGTATTACAGAGCACTTTCGGGAACATCATAAGGTATGAACCGCTCTATACCAGCACGAACTTGAGAACCTAATGGATTAAGGTTACCAATTAACTTAAGTATCAAATATTATTCAGTATAACGTATGGCATAGAGGTTAAGTGCTTGCTTACGGATTATGAGTTCAATTGTCGACGAAGCTTGACATAAACATTATACTAAATCAAATTTGAAAGTTCTGAAAATTCCCTTTTTTCAATGGATCAATACAAATTGGCGACAATACAGTACCAGTACTGTTCTCGATCACATCAAAATACAACGCAGCAATGTTTTTTAAAGGCAAATTCCAGCGAAGAATTCTGAGGTTACGATGTTTGACTTTGTGAAGAATGACAAAGTGAGAATGCGGACAGTACAGCCTTGCATACTTTAGTATACGTAAGTGTAACAACCTAAGACTATGCCTCTTGGGAGGGGGATCAGACTGTTCAACCAAATCGCCTCGGATGTTGATATATTTTACGTAGGGGAAGCCCAACTCAGGCATGAACTCCACGAGTTTCTTTGGAGGGACCTTCTGTTGCTTGTATTTATTGCTTTGTTCTTAGTACTTAATCATTAGTACCTATATTTGTATATATTGTATTTTTTTATTGTATTATTAATTCTGACTGTACTTCAGTAACAAATTGTTTTTTTTAATTGTAATGTTTCTGTAAGGTGAAAAATTATATATATTGAAATTAAACAACATCCCACGATTGCGGCGTTTAGTCGTCATATAATTCACAAATGAGATATCTTAACCTCTCCTCCCCGGTGATGTCTATCGACTACACATTGCTTGTAATAACTTAAATATCTCTGTAAATATAATACACACAGGGTTCAGATTTTAGGTATTCCTCCTTAATACATTTACGTATTGAAAAAAATAAAATATTTATAATAATAGGCACTCATCGGGAGCAGGAAATATTTTTCTAAAATCCGGAATAAATTCACCACTACAATCAAGACGCGTCAACTGTCATGAATCATTGCACCTGCCGGAATCGTGTGCGAAAATAAAATTTAAAAATACCCACATGAGGCGGCATCTATACTCCTCACTCTCGCTGACGTACTAATATGAGTGAGCGAGACGGGAAACCTCAGTTGGTCGCCTAATTCGAAATGATATCTATGGGCGTCGGCACATCGATATATCGACAGGCTAAGTAATGTTAGTATCTCTCGGAAGTTCAAGCGCGAAGATGCGTCTGGCTGTTTGAGGTCTTCGTCTGATGTTTTTCATGTTTTTAGCTATTAAATGTCAATTATTACTGCTTATTGACATCAACTATTGTAAAATTAAGCGATATCTTTGAATATTTTCATTTTTTCGAATTTCTACTCATTTTATTCACTTTAAATCAGAATGTGTAATGAGTTGACACCATCGGAACGCGCGGAAGTTTTTAGCATCGTAAAGCGAGGGTTAATATCTCTGTATTTTCATGTATGTGTTGACATACCGAGGAAGCCGGTGCACTAGCCAACGTCATCAGGTCGAGAGGTGGGAAGCCTCAGCGGTATCCAATCTGTCACCACTCTTCATCTGACCGCCGCATTGACCGTTGATTAACGTCCATTTCAATACATATTTCCTGTACGGTTGGCGCAAACGTATGAATGATTTATTATTATTTACCGCATTGCCAGCACATCAAAGTAGCCTTTGCGGTTCGTTATCTAAGAACGCAGAGCAAATAGGGAGATGCCATTCACTCGATATTGTGACTATTGTTAGTAAAAGCGCAGCAATGCAATGTAACTGTTCGTAGGTACTCGTACAAAATGATTAGTATTAAATTATAGGTTGAACGAAAAAATATCTTGTATAATATATATTTACAAAAAATATAATAATTATACATAAGCTGACAATTTCTAAGGCGGATCTATAACGTAATCTTTAGAATGTTCTCATAACATATACACACTCATGTTTCCTTTTATTTACAACATGCATATTCAGATTAATAAGCACGGTAAAAAATAAAACTTCTTCAATAATTACGATGTTTTCTTTTAAGTAACATAATAATTTATGACGTACGTATTTTGCAATCTACATATTAAAAGAAAATTTCTGACATTTCAAAATAAAAAACGAATCTAAATTAAATTCATTTTGCCAACACTACATTCATTGTTTATAGATATTTCCAACTTTTATTTTAATAATAAATTAATTTACAATGTGACGTTATACTGAACAGATTTGTTTATTCCTCCTGTTATCAATCAAACAGATATCAAACTATTAGTACGTTGTTTAATTTTTTGATTGATGCTTGCATAAATATTTTTTTCATATATTATTATTCATATGGATTTTTTTTTTAATTTTTATTAGAATATTATTTTATTATTTCAATATTCTAATCTACTTTTATAGATCATTGACTATATTACAATATTATTATTAATTAAATATACATATACCATACATAGAATTCTTTTTTTTCAACGCGTCAATCCAAGCACATTTTTGTGCTTGGATTGACGCGTTGAAAAAAAGAATTCTATGTATGGTATATGTATATTTAATTAATATTATTATTCGCTTTGCTATCCATTTCAAATATTTAATGGATAAATACTTTTAACCTAATGGTTTGACAACGTTGACACAAACGTAGTTTGTGCATGCGAAAAACTGATGAAACTCTCATTGAAGAAGTAACCGCGGTGTTCTAGTACGCGACTACTAAACAGTGCTCAACGTGATCCAGATTAAAACAAGATAAATTTATTTATAAATATGATAATAAAATATATTCTTATATAAGAGAAACATTATAGTTTAATTTTAGTAAAGACATTTTGATATAAAATAAATATTTAAAAATAATTTGAAAAACATTATTAGTAATACATTTATTATCAGTAATAATAAAATAAATTTAGTTCATAGTCGAACTTTGATTCACAGCAACACACCTTGTGTTAACAATGAGCAACGTTGTCGAGTGGAATTTTGGATCTCGTCTAAAAACGCAAACTAGCGGTTGGCATAATTCGGGGGAGCCCAGAAGTTTGCCCGTATAATAATTAATTCAAGACGTGACAGTTACAAGTACATTTCGCAAGACAAGAAGGCCCTAAAGATGACATCTTAAGATACGTGTTGATAAGGGACTGCTCCCGGCGACATCTGCGATACAGAGCCAGGGAACAATCAGCGCCCTGCGGGAGATGCGCCCAGCAAAATGACACACTTTGAAATGCGGGTATGAAGACTCAACAACTCAACATGTTAGCGGGTACCACGAGATGAATTACAATTGTATTATTATTATAATAATCACATTTGAGTGTTATTTATATGAAAAACAGTTAATTGCGTTGCATTCTATTTTTACTGTCTTCGAATTATGGTTAAAATGATCAGTAAAGTCAACACTCATTTTTTAATAAAATATTATCATTACCAGTACGTATACTTAAGTAATAATTGCTACTTGTTAATATGTATAAATACGACTAATATACTAAACATTTATATTTTTTTATTATATAATCAAATTGTATCTATTAAATTCAAAATGTAAAAAAAAAATGACTCCATAATTTTACTTTTGACGATATTTTTCAGCTTCGAAAGAAAGCCAATCTCAAGCAATATCAAGTGTTATAATATCAAGACATATAAATGGTTATAAAGTTAATAAGTTATAGAGTTGGAGTGTGTATAGTATGTGTTCAGATGAAAAGAAAAAATCTTGTGTATGTAATGTTAAATTACATATTGAAAAAAAATATGATCATGCATACATAATCGTGATAATAGTTCAGATTATAAATGATATAATAGTAAAAAAAATGCATGTAAGTTTATAAAATTATTGATTGCATGAAATTGTATAGAAAATATGGTGGATATTCGTTAGAACAATGAAGGTGTATAATAATTATTTGTACAACTACATTTAATTAATTGGAATAAATGATTAAAGTGAAACATAACCAGCTTCTAGACGTAATCGAAAAATGACAAATAAAATTGTGTGAAATATATTAAAAAAAACTATATTCTTTTACATCATGTGAGTTGCAATATTTCACGTTTACGGCGTAGATGCATTGCTTTCATGAGTATCTTACTTTAATTAGGTTGATCACACGACAGCCCTAAATACATCAGAAGGCTGCAAAGAAAGCTCCGGTGGGCAGACAGCAGACGGCAGCAAAAGCTCCCTGTGCAGTCGGAGTAATCAAAGCAAGGCTCGGGCCGGCGGGCGGGTGTAGAGTTGCCTCGCGGGCCGGGTATTGGCCCTTTGAGATCCTCCGAGCGCCCGAGCCGGTAGCAGAGTTTCGAGTGCCAAAGGACCGTTAATTATTAGGGAATCACTGAACGGTAACTAGTATTGATGGATTTGATTATCCTCTATAAAAAGTACTACTTTACAAAAAATATTCAGAATCATCCGATGACTTTGAAGGATTTGTATATGACGTGATTTTATTTTAAAAATATATAATTTAAAGATCTTTTCATGATCATAATAATTTTAATATTAAGTAAAAATAATTATTGCGTCTTTATTATATATAAGTATTGAACTTTAATATTCAAAGATGTTTATTTACAAAAAACATGGAAATATCAACTTGATATATAAGTTTTTTTTTTTCATTATTGTTTGATCTTTGATAATTACAAGATGATAATTATTCATCGGGCTTTAAAAACGTGAGACATTGCTCCTCTTTTCTTAACAATTTTATTGTGATCCAGTAAATGCCAGCATAATTATAAAATATACTGAATAAATCGAACATTTAATAATCCTACCATTTTTTTAATGAAACACCGTTTCTTTTAGAGTTAACATGTATTTTTCGGGTGGATACAATTTATTGCGTTCAACTAATGGAATCACATAATTATTTAATAATAATTGTAGTAAAATATTATCTTCTTTCATAAGTTATGTTATATTTTACAGACTTATAATTTTTTTTTTTTTAAATTTTAGAATTAATTTTAATTAAAAAATTGATAAATTAAAAATATTTGGTTTTGGTTCACAATTTATTTTAATGATAACATGTTTCGGCCTTCCTGAAGACCATGTCTATCTGTCTGTCTGTCTGTCTGTCTTTGATGCATTCCGACACCATTAACCCGATTGCGATAATACTTTGTCGAATTATTGCTGATACTAGAAGGAAAAAGATAGGATACTCAAAATATGATTTAATTACAAAAAATTAATTGAATATTTACGTAAAACATGTTTTCATACAAGACTATTGTAATACAGAACGGCCAATTTAGAACATTTTGTTTCCTTACCAACAACGCCGTGAAAAAAAATTCACTCACCTGAAGTTATTTTAAGTAGGTATTTTAAGTAGGTATTTTAAGTAGGTACTAACGTAAGGTACTGAATATTTTGAAACAAAATTCGATTTTCGAATAAACTATTTCAATATTTGAATTTTTGACGACTTTTTTGTTTATCGAATTAAAATAAATATTACGTATTAATTGTGTGTGATATACAGTGGAAAGAGTTAATTTTGGAATTCCAATTGCTGGTCGGCTTCGGATAGTATTATATTATAATTTTATAATTAATTTTAAGTAAAAAATTAATAAATAAAAATATTTAGTTTTGATTCACAATTTATTTTAATGTTAACATGTTTCGGCCTTCCTAAAGACCATCTTCAATAATGAAAAAATAAAAACAGGCCGTGGCTTATATAGGTATGGACAAGATCCTATATTATTACACACATATTTACAGGTTGTATATGTGTGCGGGTACAACAATTGAAAAAGGTTATTTTAAAAACTAATTGGTATGTGATTAGTTTTAGTGTATTAAGACATTATACAATAATAATTTTTTTGCTTTCAATTTAAAAAGATATTATGAAATACTAGGTATTATATTTTTTTAATTAAAATTAATTCTAAAATTATAATTATTACTTAAATATACATATACTATACATAAAATTCTTTTTTCAACGCGTCAATCCAAGCACAAAAATAACGGCAGAAGCGGGATGCGAACCGCGGACCAAGGTCCGCGGTTCGCATCCCCATATGTATATTTAAGTAATAATAATATTGTAATATAGTCAATGATCTATAAAAGTAGATTAGAATATTGAAATAATAAAATAATATTCTTACTAATAAAAAATTAAAAAATTAATATATCTAAAATTATAATTATTTCACCAAGTATTGTCAGTTGATAACCTTAATGTTAGTATTATATCAATCAATTTATTTTTATTTTTCCAAAGTGAATTTGAAAACGTAACATTCACTGTGATATCAATTATGCCACCCAAACGAAAAGCAATAGGTCAAGAGTACAACTCAAGCACGAATGAAAAGGGCATCTCGTGCTTCAGAAACAGTCGAGCAAAGGAGAGCAAGATTGGAAGCAGATCGAGTACACGCTGCTCAAACCCGTTCATCTGGACAGATGAGCAACGGGAAGCAAGATTGGAAACAGTTAGAGTACACACTGCTCAAACTCGTTCATCTGAAACAGATGAGCAACGGGAAGCAAGATTGGAAACAGGTCGAGTACGCGTAGATCGTACCAGACGTACTCTGCATGCTGATTTAAATCATAGTGCTTTCCATTACGATCCTAATTATGATTTCTATAGATACAGTCTGCACCCAAGTATTGTTATTGGAAAAATTGATAAATTATGCGTGTATTGTAGTGCCTGTAAATTTAAAAATGAAACACTAGGAATGTGTTGCACGAGTGGAAAATTGAAATTGCCAGAATTACATTCACCACTCGAACCTTTATTAACGTTGGTATCGGGTGATACAAGTGAATCAAAACATTTCTTGACAAACATACGAAAGTACAATTCTTCTCACTATCACTGCCGAACGCAAATCATTTTTCATCATACAAATGGTCATGTTCAGCAAGTCTCAGAAACGCATCGATCGTACGATGGATTGCAATATACGATTTTATTTTGGCAAGGAGAAGATGGATACCATTTCAACATCCCGTTGAGAAATGCACAAACAGATGAGGAAACGACTAAGAAAGTCAGTGCCATGAATTACTATTCATATCGATTGATGATTCGTGAAAACGCTGAAAATCATATCCTAAAAGGTCGACATTTGTTCCATCAATACATGTACGCGAAAATAGAAACTGAACGACTCCTCTACATTTGATTAAATCAAACCAAGTTGCGTTCCGCAGAGTATATTCATTTACGTGATGCAGTTGTAAATGATGGCTGAAAAACAAAAAACATTGTGTATCCAAAAGCACTCCAATAAATAAAAACACATACGGGCGTCACTGTCAAATTTAGGTAAGAACAACATAACCTAAATTTATTGTTTCTAATTGGCTCCGGTCACGCCTCAAGTCCGACTTATCCAATCGGAAGACGAGAGGCTCCCGACGAGGCGCTTCCATAAAAACTCGCGGTTTCTTTTTTTTCAGTGGCATTGCAACGCATGCCGGGTACACTCTAGTGAAAAAATAAAAACAAGCAGTAGCTTATATAGGTATGGACAAGTTCCTTTATTAGTAGACTAGTTATTAATTTTTAATTTAAATTAATTCTAAAATTATAATTATGCAGTTTCACCAAGTATTGTCAGTTGATAACCTTATTGTTATTATAAGTTATTAGTATTTTTGTACTACGTCAAAGCAATTTAAATAAGTAACATAAGCATACAAAATGATGAAAATAATTATATTGTACGAGTATTTTAATAAATCGATGTACAATTTAGTTATCTTGTTGTGAAAAACGATATAAACTAATTTTATCATCATGCAACATCTCTGTCATACGCTCATTTGTCATTTAATTTGTTATCAAGAAACTTAAGATTATTTGATCACATTTGGGAAGACTAACTCCAACATTAAGTTTACGATCATCGTGTAAATGCAGAGAGCTAAATAGCTATTATCCAGACTCGCGGTTAAAACTTTTGACGTGGCATCTGCACGAATGTATCCAGACACGCGATACATCGGACAACAGATGAAATATGGATAAATAAAACCAAATCAGTTCCATTCCAGTTGTAATGACTTACTGGCTCATAGAACATTCCTAAAGAAGCTGACATAGTCCCACGCGAACTATTAGGGGTGACGAATGTAATCTTCTTTGTACCTAGGTAAAGAAAAAAAGAGGTTAGCTTAAAAATAACAACAACAACAAAAAAAGTTTACAAAGTAAATTATTCTCTTTGGCGTAATAGCAGAAAAAATAAAAATTATAAAGTAATAACACAAACGTGAAGAAGACCATCGTGGCGCATGATGTGACCAATCCATCGGGCTCGCCTCTCTGAGATGGTTCTTATTAGGTGCCTATCTTCCTCGATTATCCTGAGAACCTCATTGTTCATGACGTGGTCTCTCCGGGAAATTCCGAGAATTCTTCTATACGACCACATCTCAAAGGCCTCTAGTCTTTTTTATCACTTTCAGATAAGCACCATGTCTCACAGCCGTACATTAAGATGCTCCAAACAAGTGTTTTGGGATGTTTGAGGGTAGAAACTGTAGAGGACGCCCTAGACGGGAGTATTTGCAGCAAGTATTCGAGGACATGAATTGTAGCGCTTATGCTGAGATACAGAGGGTTGCGGAGGACCGAGAGGAATGGAGATCGAGATCCAAGATTTTGTTGCTGCAAACCAATCCACCGGATTGATACTACGAAGAAGAACACAAACGGAACAACATAATTGTTATAATGAAAACAGTCTTAACATATATTATACTTATATATCCATTCATACCTTAGTGTTTTCAAACTACAGCGATAAGCAATCATGATGTTTCAGGAAAATGTAACATTGGCAATTTTAGATGGCACCAATGTTTTCCACATAATTTAGTTGTAAATAACCAGAATATATATTCAAGATTTCAATTTGAAAACAACATTAAATAACAATTTGTTCCCTTGTTTTAGTGCGCCAAGCATAGTAAATCACATAATTGAAGATCAAAGTTTTGCACTGAATGAGAACTTTTTAATTTTTTTGCATACTTCATACTAATGTGTCAAACTAAATTAAAAAAGTTTTTAAAGTAAGGAAAAAAAATCAAAAGAATTTAAAAATTATGTACTAATCTTTTTAAGATAAAAATAAAAACGTAAGTATTTGTGAGATTTTAAAATATTTAGTTTCAACGTATTTTGTTCAATAGCCTGTATAGTGGCCGAGTTTTAAGCTTACTGCAGCGATCGACTGTGACCAAAGACTACGCTAAGAAATACGTTGCAGATAAGGATTCATTCTCAGGCAGTTCCAAGCACGCGATCCGCAGTTGCATTTCCTAATGAGACATGCTGATTAATATTATTAATACATTTCCCCGGTATTGCATGATGAATAAAACATTTCCCTGATAATGTATGCAAACTTCTAGTAATTCACACGATATCCTAATTTGTTACGAATGACAGAGCAGACACGTCGGAATGTACCTTCTTTCAGTAAACATCGAGGTCAACCTTCCATAGAAAAAGTCATTGTTTTTGCGAAATATATTATATATATAACATTCCTCATCAATCATGAAAAATATTTAAACTATTTTACTTTAAGTTATCGTGTACCCAGACTGTGTTATTAATCATATTAACGGTCAATTACTTTTAGGAAGAAAAAAAGTATAATTGAAATTGGCATCTAATTTGTATTTGTCTTGCACATTTTCACTTCGATTTTAAATTATTAAGTCATAAACCAAGTTAACTATTCAGCAATTATGATAGTATCAAAATATATTTTTAATTTTTCGGTTTGTATTAAAACTTTTTGTTTAAAGAAAATAAACGTTTTTTTTTTTAAATAAATGTTGATAAAATTCAATCTATTAACTATTTATACCTGCGTTTTAAAAATGTTTAATTAGTTCCAGTAATGTAAATTATAATTATTAAATGTTCTTATAACAATAAAATAAATGAAAGAATCACCGTTAGGCCTGTGTACTGTATTGAACTCGAATAAAGATATAACAAGTACATACTCGTATATACTCGTAGACCGCGATGAATGTGTGAATCTAGTCTTTATTTGGAACGATATACACCTCGAGGTAATACATACTAACAAAATTATACCAATAACAAAGAGCAAACAGCGGGGCATTAAAGTATCGCAGGAATGAGGAAAAAATAAATTAAATATTCAATCGAGGTTACAATGTCTATAAATGAAAAACATAAAAGTGAACATCTGCAAGAAATATTTTAATAAGTAAAACTTACTTACGGGAAATTGGATTAAGCTATCTCTTGCGAGAAAGCGGAAAAGAAAACTGCACTCTTCTTTCGTATTAGCTCTTTTGTCAGAAAAATAATCAAATTCTCCACCTTTAAAATATCACAAAGTAAATAAGGCGGAACAATGTTCACCGCCGTAACCCTAACCCGGTACTGCGAACACGGCGCGGGCCTGTTCTGAAAAGATCTAATTAAAAATAGCCGCAGGCAGAGATATTTTCCGAGAATAAGTTAACAAAGATAGAAAAAATCCGACATATAAAAGTAACTCATTAAACTTCAACATTTCGTACATGAAAATCTTTGTTTACTCCTATCTGCTAGAACAAAACCTCCCGTGCACACTTCTTAGCGAGCTCGGAGAGGCTGTACGAGTATTGTGCGCACGCATATACAACGGGCACATAAGGAACGAAAAAACTATTCGGAATATAAACCGTAAGCGGAAAAAGAAACGTTTTTTTTTTTAAACAAAAAGTTTTAATACAAACCGATATAATAAAAATATATTTTGATACTATCATAATTGCTGAATAGTTAACTTGGTTTATGACTTAATAACTTAAAATCAAAGTGAAAATGTGCAAGACAAATACAAATTTGATGCTGTTAATTTACTGATTGAGATATGATAATCAGTTGAAATAATATATATTTTCATGTATTATTTCACATTAATCTGTATCAAGTAGTCTTTAACGGTTTGATTAAACTATTTTATAAAGACGTATCAAAATAGAAAATAAATCATTCAGAGAATCCCTCCTTTCAGGAAGATATTTGTTAGATTACGTCCAACGAACACACACGGATAAGTTGGAAAAATATATAGGTGGGTGGGCATTGATGCAGTCGGGCGAACGAGAAGAAAAACTGTGTTTAGTTATTTCTTAGTTGGTCCGTTAATTGGAAGCCTAACAGCACCGATGCGAGCGCATCTCCCGCGGAACAACTTTGGTTGGCAACCAGGAACGACTGCTGTTCACTGTAGTAGCAAAGCGGCCGGTGAGCTAACTAGAAATGGACAACTTTTGGCTGCAGTTTACAAACAAACTTGTTTTGTGATGAATCAGCAACAAACGTCTTTTTTTTTAAGGTTTATACGATTTCCTAATTCATATACTAAAGTCGTTATCAAAACAAAAACAGGAGTTAAATATAAAATACGCGAAAAACATTTTCATACTATTTCCTTTACAACTTGAACAGTTATTAAACATGTCGTGTCTAATGTCTCTGTAAGCGACATTGTAAAAACATATTAACTTGATTCTCTAACCCATTCATATGCATCAAAGTTAAAGCACACAATTATTAAAGTCTCATCGGTAAACATGTACAAAAGTAGTCAAACTAGTGCGCAGCGCACAGCGGTCAAAATACTTGACGTTTTATTCGCATTGCTAACGGGCAGTAAAATATGTAATATTTTGAGTTCCTCGCAACAGAACTACTAAAACGCGCATAAGCTAAATTATAACCGTGCATCAAAACATTGTTCGTCTCTTGAAACAGTCGCCTCAGTCCGGCGTGACATTGTACGGGCTACGAAGAGAGTCATATCCATATCATCGTCTCCGTACAAGCTGCAGCACAAGTTTTCATCGCAGATATGCAACGTGTCGTAAGAAGCCGCGGGTTGCTACATGGCGCTAGTCATAAACGTCCCGCCGTATAAGAAAGGCATCCAACTCGACTGCTTGTCGTAAATCACCAATGGAACCCGGTACCGAGCGGAAAGCTTCTCGATCTGCGAATTAAAATCAAAGTCGTTTATCACGTCGCGAGACGAAAAAGATCACAGAACCCCACAGAGTGCCATTCAATAGATATTTGATGCTTTTTAAAGTGCTCGCATTATGTATATTAAAATACGCTTAGTGTATTATGATAAAGCGACCGGCAGCCTTTTATAATTGACAATGGACCAGCCCGTTATTACGGGGAAATTTCAACACATTTCAGTCGCTATGTTACTATACAATAAGTCGTAAACGATATTCATAATATATTTTGTATGCAATATAAAATACTACATTCAAAACATGATCAATGATAAACGGAAATAAAAATAATTCTATACACTGTCGCGAACTACTTAATATTATATTGTGACCATTTTTAATTGCTTCTCATGTAGATTATTATTAATCCTCTAAATGGATACGAGTATTATCGTATATTAATGACTATTTTTTAATACTGTAAGCAAATACATACAAATTTACCTGTACAAGGTTTCCATTGCGTTTACTTAAATTATTTAAGGGGCAGTTCTATATTCTGACTCTGTGGAGCTCAACGCGAAGGGTTAGATCAAAATCATATATCAAGCTTTTTTACGTTAAAAGCGTGCTAAAATATGTACCTTAACTGTAAGGTAGGACCCCACTGTTTCTCCGAGTATTGAGAAAATATAGGGTTCCTGGCGCCAGAGGCCGAGGGCTCGGCGGAAATATGTGCCCTGGGAACTGGCGCGAAAAACGAATTTAAAGAATGATTTAAGTGTCCCACAGTATCCACGGCTCTCAAACTAAACTGAGGGCAATGATCAATACACACAATACAAATGTGAATAGGAAAAAAATATCGTTCAATGTAATATCGAATATACTTTTGTACCTTTTTGCTGCCAAATTAGGATCATGCTTATACAATTTAGGGAAAAATAAAAAAATTCAAATAATCAATTAAACTTAATTAATTTTTTAATTTTTATTAGACTATTATTTTATTATTTCAATATTCTAATCTACTTTTATAGATCATTGACTATATTACAATATTATTATTACTTAAATATACATATACTAAACATAAAATTCTTTTTTCAACGCGTCAATCCAAGCACAAAAATAACGGCAGAAGCGGGATGCGAACCGCGGACTTTGGAAACCAACAATGCCCAGGTATTCATACCGCTCGGCGAATCGCGCCATTGCTATGCCTAGACCGACCCGCGATGAAACTAGTATTTATATCATTGTTATTATCGTACAACAGATGTCGCCATAGTATATATTCAAAGTATGTATATTTTTATTATTATTCTATCAGTATTCATTTATTCACAAGCTTAATATTATTACTTTCCGGCAGTCTATGGCGACATCTGTTGTACGATAATAACAATGATATAAATACTAGTTTCATCGCGGGTCGGTCTAGGCATAGCAATGGCGCGATTCGCCGAGCGGTATGAATACCTGGGCATTGTTGGTTTCCAAAGTCCGCGTTTCGCATCCCGCTTCTGCCGTTATTTTTGTGCTTGGATTGACGCGTTGAAAAAAGAATTTTATGTTTAGTATATGTATATTTAAGTAATAATCAATTAAACTTTTGTTCTATGATAATTTTCACCATAGATATGTCATTAGAGGCATGACTTTATTTTGCTACTGCCCACGTAGTCATATTTAAGATTTTAAAATAAGAAAGTAAATAAATAAAAATTGAAGGCCGAAAGGCTCTCGACTCTCCGAGAATGTTGCTAATTATCATGTTGTGGATTAATACCAGATTTATCTATTGCGTCATTAAAACCTTTATTTCGGTAACGACACGTCCCCGACTTATTCTTACTTTGGTCGCATGGCATTACTACAACGGGTAAGATCAACTCAACAGAATGCGTCTCGAAACAAGTTCAAAATATATGTGGAATACAGGGATACAATAACTTTCTTACATTTGGAAGCCAACACAAAAAAAAAATGAATGTATGGGTTGTAAAGTATATAAACTGAAAACAGTCTAACACAAAAAGATGAACGACGGAAACAACATGCGTGGGGCCACATAAGAAAAGCTCGAGGTGAATTTAAAGATATTTCTATGAAATAATATTTTACTGTTAACCGTTCATCACTGCCAACTAAATCTACCACTTTGTACTAAAGTAGTAAGTAATAAGTACCACGTAGAGTAAAAGGTATCGAAAAAATGTTTTTTAGAAACACAAGACAAGGAATAAATTCAAGCGTGGAAAAACACGTACTCTTTAAATTCTCGGAACGGTTGATCTACAATCATTACAGGAAATTATTCCATATTTTATAAAAGAATACAAACAAAACGTAAAAAGACTATTGTGATTCAATAATAAACACAAGTACAAAAATTTTGGGTCAAAACTCCAAAAATGTCTTTAAATAAACTATGCATATTAGAGTATTTTTTAGAAAACTTAATATTTTTTGAAGTCATTGTTTTGTGTTACCAACGCAGTCATTCATCGAAAATCGATAAAAAAAATCATTTTACAATAGAGATAAAATAAAAGTGAAAGATAAGATCATTATAAACACGTTTATTAGAACTGTGTAGTATGATTCATCAATTTATATTTCTTAACATAAAACAAGAAAGTATTTGATTAAAATATGTCTTATAAGGATTCATTATAAAAGACTCGCTGCTTAAAAAGGCATATTAAATTTTACCGTAGAACACAAAAGTGATGACAATGAAATATAGAGAGCTATTTCATCGTATTGAATATATAATAAATTAAATGAAAGCCTTTCATCGGGCGGGAATAAACTCTTTTTGTTCACCGAAAGGAGAATTTCCGTTCCGTGATAGACTATAAGCTCATTCTTTATATCTTGAAATGCCATTATGTGAAGCAAAATAAATAAAAATCTGAAACGTATTATATAAACAAGATATGCAAATACTTTTGATGTCAAAAATTATGATTTCAAACTTTCGAAAATGGTTTTTCAAACCCTTGAGATTCCATTTGATAATATGTCTGTTTGTGAATGAATTCGGTCACATGAATTCGAAAATGTGTTCGTGTTGAGTTATGAAGTATTATTTTATTATATTACGATTGTTTTAAGCGTCCAAACTTTATTAAAGATCAGGTTTAAATTTCATCGATATAATAACATAAAAACGATCATTTGGGACAATTATTGACAAAAATGGTAATACTCAACTAACTGGGAAATGGAAAAATATTTTTGCCATTCACGATTATAATATAGCCCGCTAAGCTTTAGAAGAGTATTATCTGACCGCCAGGGGCTATATGAAGTAAAAATTCAGGGTAACAATTTTTCTGTGGAGGATGTAATTTTGAAAAACAAGCCAGAATGTTTAATTGACTCGTGGTAAAACAAAAGAACAATGCGGTAAATTTTCGGTTGAATAAGAGGAAAAGTACGGAAAATGTAAGTAGGGTTAAAATGAAATGGGATTAATTATTCTTATTACTCATAAATTGTTACTTTTGTCTTGAAAAGAAACGAGCCATTATGATTTACAAAAAATTAAACATGACTGTTGGGAGTAAAGTTAGAAATTATAATATTTCAAAACATAATACCAATATTTTATTAATTATTTAATAAACTGAATAAACGTAAGACAAAAATGATATATTTTAAGCACAATATTAAACAGAGCACTCGTTTA
Source organism: Glossosoma conforme (assembly GCA_022606575.1). Classification (NCBI taxonomy): domain Eukaryota; kingdom Metazoa; phylum Arthropoda; class Insecta; order Trichoptera; family Glossosomatidae; genus Glossosoma; species Glossosoma conforme. Next base: position 47,865 of record JAGTXR010000126.1, read on the forward strand.
AATGTAGCATGTAAAGGAAAATACAATTACGTAGTATTTGGGATTAGAAGATTATCTTCATACTTAGCGTTTGTTTCGTTAAAAAAAATATTCTTTGGAAGAAAAATATAATATCAGTTGATCCATGAAAGAAGGAAATTTTATTTGTGGACATTATATTGAACTGAGCTGGCTAGTAGGACCCCTTCCGAGAAAGCTTTCAGTCCGCACCGCCGGCTAACGATGACTCGCCCTAACAACGCGCGAGCATTGATACCAGATATGCTAAGGGGTAACAAATGAGACTCACTTCGAGAATATTTAGCTTTTTTCATATTCAGATTCATTTTTTCCTTCACATATACGATGTTCCATGTATGAAACATATGATCATCACAAATTGCAGCCACTCCCAAGACAAGCATTGTCTTGAGACATAATTTGTTAATCGGAATTTTTAAGGAAATCAAATGATTATTCGGATGTACCTTAGACATGTACTATTTGGTTCCAAGATATTGGCTCAACCTTACCAATATAACGCTATAAAGAACAGGCGGTGACTTGTCTATGTTTTGGTATTTTTCCAATGTTGCTTAAATCCAGTAATGTAACGAGAAATGCGTTTACAATGTGCTATTGCCGTTGGACTTTTGTCAAAGAACCGATTGTTTATATTTGTCGGGGAAAATTAAAAATATAAGGAATTAATTTGAAATATTTATTGCGTTTAATAAAGTATGTTCTTCTACGATACTGGTATTGTGGTTTTAGAGTTAAGCCATGTATGGCGTATTCTCCCGTACCAATATTTCGACCGCAATTGCAGGGGTCTTCTTCAGGGTTAAAGACACAAAGTCGTCTTACCAACGGTATATTGGTACAAGAGAATTTGCCACACACGGCTTAACCCAAAATCCACATTTATATACCAAGCTTTTGAAAAGAGAACAGTATTATATATTAAACAATACATAAATGTATACGACGTTCAAATTACTTAGTAGGTTACAGGTTACGTAATTACATTAAGACTAAACCAAAATAGAAAATAACAATATAGTTAATTTATAACTAAATTTGTTAAGGATCAGTGGGGTGTGAAACCGATACTATGAACCAATACTAGTATGTCTGTAATCAAATGCCTCTTTCGTTTTCCATCCGAAGCTTTCTGCTTCACTTATATATATCTCTCTGGATACTAATTTGAATTTATCGACGGACATACAAATATGCAGGAACCCTTTACAAACTCAACGAGCGTATTGCAAACTGCAGCCAATTGATTTCAGTAGTGGTTCGGTCAAAAATAATTGGCATTCATTTTTGAGCATCGGAAAAATACAAGCCTATTCAAATACGTTTTCCGTTGAAAGTTGATCAAAAAATTAAATATTTCATTCTGGAAAATTCAAGTTGTATGAAATTTGAACAAACATAACATTCGTTGTATAAAATGTTTCGTATTTATTATATTTTGATTAGCATCAATGTAGCTTAATATTTAAAATCAATGAGTGAATAACGAGTATGTACTTAATGTTTAAAACCATCATACTGTATTTCGTAAATGAAAAACTACTTCACGAGAAACGAATATATAGAATCCGAGTTCAGAAAAAAATATTTTAATTTTAAAAACGAATATTTATTAATTAAAGGAAAAATAAAGGATTTTCCGTTAAAATTCGTGATTTTTTATGTAATTATCATCGATTTGAGCGTGTGAATGATAATAAGAAACATACAAATTTCCCTATAAAAATAAAGGAAGTTCAATACTAAATTATGTTTAAGTTATTAGTTTAAGACAAAAGTAATAAATACAATTTATATAAATGCTTAAGATTATAAGTGGTTGCTCAGTTTAGGGAGTGTATGAATGAACAAGAAGCTGATCTTGGACATCTCTGGCTTCTGCCCACTTTCCCTCTCCGTGCGCCCGAGCGGCGGGCACCTTTTCCCAGGACTTCCCATCTGAAGATTTTAACCATAAATTATCCTTTGCATGAAAGCGAACTCTGGATGTACGTCAATAAAAAAGGCGCTCACAGTATCCCCTAGGGCAACATTAGTTCTTTTCCGGCCCAATTAGAATGACTGCATAAAATATCGGCTAACAATTGAATAGAAATTTCTCCCTCAGGGCTCGGGGCATAAAAAAGGGAACGAATTCGACTAACGCAGATACTATCTCGACCCTGCGGAGCGGGGAACATTTTTAAAGTGTAAATTGTTTTGTATTTTTCCTACGCCGTTTTTCAGTCTCGGCTTACTTTTTCACAATTTCTATTCAATTCACTCCCATTCAGATGTTTATTTTATTTGAGCAATATGAGAATTGTGTAGTTTTCATGGATTCTCCTGATCGCTTAGAGACGATCAATATAAAAGCACTGTATACTTAGTATACAAACAGCTTCAACACACAATAAAATAAAGTACTATAAAAAATAATAAAAACTATATTAAATATTTTACCTACTATAACTATATAAATTTAAATTTTGTAATTATTTTTTACAATAAAAATCATTATATACAAATAATAAATAAATGTTATAACAGTTTTAGAAAAAGGCAATACAAATCATTAAACACGGCAAATGACGATTGACAGTATTATGACATTTTATTTTTATTCACATGCGTTTCATTATCGATGTATATTTTATGAGATTTATTTAATTATACGAGTATTCTTATTATTTAACCTCCAATTGTATGTGAATTAAAACTGATTTATACGACATTTATACGCAATTCTTTGCTAATATATGAACAACTAGTGTTACAATAACAATAATATCAAAAATTCTAGATATTAACTTGGTTATTAGAAAAAAGTACTATTTCCTTTGCAGTTGGCTAAATTGTAATGAAATTAATTTCTTTTGAACAACTATCCGACCGTGTAAAGTATTACGAGGATTACAGAACCATAAATATCCAAACGATTCGAATGGCAGTATTTAGAACAAGCTGTGACAATTAAAAGTTCAGGTTCAGGTTTTCGCAGAGCGCCCAGGTGAGAAGTGGGAGCATCACAGCCCCGGGGTAAAACACAGTATTCATCATTTGATAAATTATGCAAATTAGGTATTTTGAAAAGTGTAATATGAGTGAGCGTAACGATATCGAAGTGTCCTTTCTAATATTTTCATTGATTAAAATTGTATTCTAACGAAATTGTATCATACTCGTACATAGACTTAAAGACAAATATATACGAACCAAAAAATTATGCACTGTAGTCAATGTCTCCTTAGGAAGATTACGTTTAATAAATTGTTGAATTATTTAGACGCTTTGCGTCAAATTAAATAAATATGAAAAAATAATACAATTTCAAATACAATCAAAATTATAAATAATTAAGTCTTTTAACATTTACATCAATAAACAATAAACAATACACGGGGCGGGGCGCATGTTAAGTGACATGCAAATTATTACTTTTTATGTCGGTTTAGGTGAAATGTTGATGTAATAAAAATATAAGAAGATATTTTTAATGGAAAAAAATAACGAATCTAGATTTTTTTTTGTCAAAATAAAAATGAATAGTTTTGTTTGTCGATAAATGTAAGATAGAATAAAAATGAATTCTCATAAATATTATGGTGCATGTCATATGTTTACTAATAATGTGTAATTAAATAATTTCGTTTTGAGTTTTCGTGGCGGGCAGCTGATCAAATTCCCCTGCATTAGCAGCGCCCGCAAGTCACAACCGGTTGGAAAAACTTTTCGAGTTGTACTCCAAACTAAAAGTTTACCAAAGAAAAGCCCTCGACGAAACGAATAGGTCCAATTACACCGGGCTGCTTTTATCCGGCGGTTATTCAAGATGTAGTTTAATGCGAGTACCTGCCCATACCCATGAAATTAATGATCCGCAAATGAATTTTAAATTTATTCACGCATATACTCGTACATATATTTCAGCCACAAAATTATCGCTAAAAGTTTAACATTTTATATTTTATTTAAATATACTATGATGAATTTAAATAATCTTTTGTGAAAATTGTGTCACTCTGAAAATATCCGGCAATATACAAAATACAAAGGTGAACATATTGTTAAATACGAGTATCACTAAGCCGCAAAGAAATTATATTAAACTAGCGTGTACCCGGCATGCGTTGCAATGCCACTAAAAAAAAAAAAAAAAAAAAAGAAACCGCGAGTGTTTATGGAAGCGCCTCGTCGGGGAGCCTCTCGCCTTCCGATTGGATAAGTCGGACTTGAGGCGTGACCGGAGCCAATTAGAAACAATAAACTTAAGTTATGTTGTTCTTAGCTAAATTTTGCAGTGGCGCCCGTATGTGTTTTTATTTATTGGAGTGCTTTTGGATACACAATGTTTTTTGTTTTTCAGCCATCATTTACAACTGCATCGCGTAAATGAATATACTCTGCGGAACGCAACTTGGTTTGATTTAATCAAATGTAGAGGAGTCGTTCAGTTTCTATTTTCGCGAACATGTATTGATAGAACAAATTTCGACCTTTTAGGATATGATTTTCAGCGTTTTCACGAATCATCAATCGATATGAATAGTAATTCATGGCACTGACTTTCTTAGTCGTTTCCTCATCTGTTTGTGGATTTCTCAACGGGATGTTGAAATGGTATCCGTCTTCTCCTTGTCAAAATAAAATCGGATATTGCAATCCATCGTACGATCGATGCGTTTCTGAGACATGCTAAATATGACCATTTGTACGATGAGGAATGATTTGCGTTCGGCAGTGGTAGTGATAAGAATTGTACTTTTGTATGTTTGTCTAGAAATGTTTTGATTCACTTGTATCACCCGATACCAACGTTAATAAAGGTTCGGGGGGTGTATCTAATTCTGGCAATTTCAATTTTCCACTCGTGCAGCACATTCCTAGTGTTTCATTTTAAATTTAAAGGCACTACAACACACGCATAATTTATCAATTTTTCCAATAACAATACTTGGGTGCAGACTGTAATCATAATTAGGATCGTAATGGAAAGCACTATGATTTAAATCAGCATGCAGAGTACGTCTGGTATGATCTACGCGTACTTGATCTGTTTCCAATCTTGCTTCCCGCTGCTCATCTGTTTCAGATGAACGGGTTTGAGCAGTGTGTACTCTAACTGTCTCCAATCTCTCCAATCTTGCTTTCCGTTGCTCATCTGTCCAGATGAACGGGTTTGCGAAGCGTGTACTCGATCTATTTCCAATCTTGCTCTCCTTTGCTCGACTGTTTCTAAAGCTCAAGATGCACTTTTCATTCGTGCTTGAGTTGTACTCTTGACCTATTGCTTTTTTTCGTTTGGGTGGCATAATTGATATCACAGTGGATGTTACGTTTTGAAATTCACTTTTGAAAAATAAAAATAAATTGATTGATGTAATACTAACATTAAGGTTATCAACTGACAATACTTGGTGAAATAATTATAATTTTAGAATTAATTATAATTAAAAAATATAATACCTAGTATTTCATAATATCTTTTTTAAATTGAAAGCAAAAAAAATATTATTGTATAATGCTGGCTGTCATAGCTCAATGGTAAAGCGTTTGCTTTTGCAAGCCAAAGGTCGTGGGTTCGATCCCCGACGGAGATTAAAAAAGGATTTTTAATCGATTTCTGAGCTCTAAAATACCCCGGTTGGTGTGAATTTGATCCATCACCCGTAAAATGTCAGTCAAAGCCTATCAATTAAAATTGGTGGTAGACAAAAGTCATCCCGTGAAGACCACCCATTCATAGTAGATTCCTGTAATAATAAAGGATGATGCGTGAATCTCGGGCTGTAGTCTATGACGTTGGCGGATCAACACTCCACACGCAGCGTTTAGCCATATGCACCATGGTAAGCGTCATAGAATTCCACAGATGAGACAAAAATTACTATCACCATCTGTCGGTATTCTCCTGTATGTGTTACATAAAAAAAAAAAATCTCAATACATTAAGACTAATCACATACCAATTAATTTTTGAAATAACCTTTTTCAATTGTTGTACCCACATATACAACCTGTAAAAATATGTGTGTAATAATATAGGATCTTGTCCATACCTACATAAGCCACGGCCTGTTTTTATTTTTTCATTATTGAAGATGGTCTTCAGGAAGGCCGAAACATGTAAACATTAAAATAAATTGTGAATCAAAACTAAATATTTTTAATTTATTAATTTTTTACTTAAAATTAATTAACAAATATTGAAATAGTTTATTCGAAAAACGAATTTCGTTTCAAAATATTCAGTACCTTACGTTAATACCTACTTAAAATACCTACTAAAATTACCTACTTAAAATAACTTCAGGTCAATGAATTTTTGTTTACGGCGTTGCTAAGGAAACACAATGTTCTAAATTGGCCGTTCTGTATTACAAAAGTATTGTATGAAAACATGTTTTACGTAAATATTCAATTAATTTTGTAATTAAATCAAATTTTGAGTAATCAGTGAATATATATATATATATTTTGTAAACGCATGCAGGAGAACACAACCGGTCAAGACCAGTGCACTCTATGACGCTCAGCCAGGGAGGCTGGACGCTGCATTCGGGAAACGTGTGTTGTGTTCGTGTTTGTGTGTGTGGGTTGGGAGATTGCAAGTGTATATTTATCTGTTTCTTGAAGAGATCCAGATTGTAGGAAGGAGGAAACACAGACGCTGGAAGAGCATTCCATAGCTTACCGGTGGCATTAAGAAAGGAACTTTGGAAGCTGCCAGTTCTTGGTCGACATATATTAACCGTGTATGGATGTTCGGCAAGTGTAAGACGAGTTTGTCGGCTGTGGGTGGGTGCAGGAGGAATAAGTTCTTTAAGTTCCGGGACTTCTAAGAGGACGGAGATCTGCAAGCTGATTAAAACCTAGCCCGAGGGAGCAGACCTGCAAGCTGACTACACCCCGGCCCGAGGGAGCCAACCGGAACACAACAGCTTTACAACCGGCTGTGGAGGAAACTGAACTTCAAAGATGCGGACCGCAGCCGCTGGTAGAGCGGGTTATCAGTCGAGGCCGACTGGTCGTCTACAGTAACATTCACTGTGAAATCAATTATGCCACCCAAACGAAAGCAATAGGTCAGAGCTCAACTCAAGCGCGAAATAAAAGGGCATCACGAGCTTCAGAAACAGTCGAGCAACGGAGAGCAAGATTGGAGGTCAGCAAAGTCGTTCTCCAGCTCGCGCACTCGATATGAGCGGGACGGATGTACGTCAATAAAAAAGGCGCTCACAGTATCCCCTAGGGCAACATTAGTTCTTTTCCGGCCCAATTAGAATGACTGCATAAAATATCGGCTAACAATTGAATAGAAATTTCTCCCTCAGGGCTCGGGGCATAAAAAAGGGAACGAATTCGACTAACGCAGATACTATCTCGACTTCTGCGGAGCGGGGAACATTTTTAAAGTGTAAATTGTTTTGTATTTTTCCTACGCCGTTTTTCTCAGTCTCGGCTTACTTTTTTCACAATTTCTATTCAATTCACCCCATTCAGATGTTTATTTTATTTGAGCAATATGAGAATTGTGTAGTTTTCATGGATTCTCCTGATCGCTTAGAGACGATCAATATAAAAAGCACTGTATACTTAGTATACAAACAGCTTCAACACACAATAAAAATAAAGTACTATAAAAAATAATAAAAACTATATTAAATATTTTACCTACTATAACTATATAAATTTAAATTTTGTAATTATTTTTTACAATAAAAATCATTATATACAAATAATAAATAAATGTTATAACAGTTTTAGAAAAAGGCAATACAAATCATTAAACACGGCAAATGACGATTGACAGTATTATGACATTTTATTTTTATTCACATGCGTTTCATTATCGATGTATATTTTATGAGATTTATTTAATTATACGAGTATTCTTATTATTTAACCTCCAATTGTATGTGAATTAAAACTGATTTATACGACATTTATACGCAATTCTTTTGCTAATATATGAACAACTAGTGTTACAATAACAATAATATCAAAAATTCTAGATATTAACTTGGTTATTAGAAAAAAGTACTATTTCCTTTGCAGTTGGCTAAATTGTAATGAAATTAATTTCTTTTGAACAACTATCCGACCGTGTAAAGTATTACGAGGATTACAGAACCATAAATATCCAAACGATTCGAATGGCAGTATTTAGAACAAGCTGTGACAATTAAAAGTTCAGGTTCAGGTTTTCGCAGAGCGCCCAGGTGAGAAGTGGAGCATCACAGCCCCGGGGTAAAACACAGTATTCATCATTTGATAAATTATGCAAATTAGGTATTTTGAAAAGTGTAATATGAGTGAGCGTAACGATATCGAAGTGTCCTTTCTAATATTTTCATTGATTAAAATTGTATTCTAACGAAATTGTATCATACTCGTACATAGACTTAAAGACAAATATATACGAACCAAAAAAATTATGCACTGTAGTCAATGTCTCCTTAGGAAGATTACGTTTAATAAATTGTTGAATTATTTAGACGCTTTGCGTCAAATTAAATAAATATGAAAAAATAATACAATTTCAAATACAATCAAAATTATAAATAATTAAGTCTTTTAACATTTACATCAATAAACAATAAACAATACACGGGGCGGGGCGCATGTTAAGTGACATGCAAATTATTACTTTTTATGTCGGTTTAGGTGAAATGTTGATGTAATAAAAATATAAGAACATATTTTTAATGGAAAAAATAACGAATCTAGATTTTTTTGTCAAAATAAAAATGAATAGTTTTGTTTGTCGATAAATGTAAGATAGAATAAAAATGAATTCTCATAAATATTATGGTGCATGTCATATGTTTACTAATAATGTGTAATTAAATAATTTCGTTTTGAGTTTTCGTGGCGGGCAGCTGATCAAATTCCCCTGCATTAGCAGCGCCCGCAAGTCACAACCGGTTGGAAAAACTTTTCGAGTTGTACTCCAAACTAAAAGTTTACCAAAGAAAAGCCCTCGACGAAACGAATAGGTCCAATTACACCGGGCTGCTTTTTATCCGGCGGTTATTCAAGATGTAGTTTAATGCGAGTACCTGCCCATACCCATGAAATTAATGATCCGCAAATGAATTTTAAATTTATTCACGCATATACTCGTACATATATTTCAGCCACAAAATTATCGCTAAAAGTTTAACATTTTATATTTTATTTAAATATACTATGATGAATTTAAATAATCTTTTGTGAAAATTGTGTCACTCTGAAAATATCCGGCAATATACAAAATACAAAGGTGAACATATTGTTAAATACGAGTATCACTAAGCCGCAAAGAAATTATATTAAACTAGCGTGTACCCGGCATGCGTTGCAATGCCACTAAAAAAAAAGAAACCGCGAGTGTTTATGGAAGCGCCTCGTCGGGAGCCTCTCGCCTTCCGATTGGATAAGTCGGACTTGAGGCGTGACCGGAGCCAATTAGAAACAATAAACTTAAGTTATGTTGTTCTTAGCTAAATTTTGCAGTGGCGCCCGTATGTGTTTTTATTTATTGGAGTGCTTTTGGATACACAATGTTTTTTGTTTTTCAGCCATCATTTACAACTGCATCGCGTAAATGAATATACTCTGCGGAACGCAACTTGGTTTGATTTAATCAAATGTAGAGGAGTCGTTCAGTTTCTATTTTCGCGAACATGTATTGATAGAACAAATTTCGACCTTTTAGGATATGATTTTCAGCGTTTTCACGAATCATCAATCGATATGAATAGTAATTCATGGCACTGACTTTCTTAGTCGTTTCCTCATCTGTTTGTGGATTTCTCAACGGGATGTTGAAATGGTATCCGTCTTCTCCTTGTCAAAATAAAATCGGATATTGCAATCCATCGTACGATCGATGCGTTTCTGAGACATGCTAAATATGACCATTTGTACGATGAGGAATGATTTGCGTTCGGCAGTGGTAGTGATAAGAATTGTACTTTTGTATGTTTGTCTAGAAATGTTTTGATTCACTTGTATCACCCGATACCAACGTTAATAAAGGTTCGGGGGGTGTATCTAATTCTGGCAATTTCAATTTTCCACTCGTGCAGCACATTCCTAGTGTTTCATTTTTAAATTTAAAGGCACTACAACACACGCATAATTTATCAATTTTTCCAATAACAATACTTGGGTGCAGACTGTAATCATAATTAGGATCGTAATGGAAAGCACTATGATTTAAATCAGCATGCAGAGTACGTCTGGTATGATCTACGCGTACTTGATCTGTTTCCAATCTTGCTTCCCGCTGCTCATCTGTTTCAGATGAACGGGTTTGAGCAGTGTGTACTCTAACTGTCTCCAATCTCTCCAATCTTGCTTTCCGTTGCTCATCTGTCCAGATGAACGGGTTTGCGAAGCGTGTACTCGATCTATTTCCAATCTTGCTCTCCTTTGCTCGACTGTTTCTAAAGCTCAAGATGCACTTTTCATTCGTGCTTGAGTTGTACTCTTGACCTATTGCTTTTCGTTTGGGTGGCATAATTGATATCACAGTGGATGTTACGTTTTGAAATTCACTTTTGAAAAATAAAAATAAATTGATTGATGTAATACTAACATTAAGGTTATCAACTGACAATACTTGGTGAAATAATTATAATTTTAGAATTAATTATAATTAAAAAAATATAATACCTAGTATTTCATAATATCTTTTTAAATTGAAAGCAAAAAAAAATATTATTGTATAATGCTGGCTGTCATAGCTCAATGGTAAAGCGTTTGCTTTGCAAGCCAAAGGTCGTGGGTTCGATCCCCGACGGAGATTAAAAAAAAAGGATTTTTAATCGATTTCTGAGCTCTAAAATACCCCGGTTGGTGTGAATTTGATCCATCACCCGTAAAATGTCAGTCAAAGCCTATCAATTAAAATTGGTGGTAGACAAAAGTCATCCCGTGAAGACCACCCATTCATAGTAGATTCCTGTAATAATAAAGGATGATGCGTGAATCTCGGGCTGTAGTCTATGACGTTGGCGGATCAACACTCCACACGCAGCGTTTAGCCATATGCACCATGGTAAGCGTCATAGAATTCCACAGATGAGACAAAAAATTACTATCACCATCTGTCGGTATTCTCCTGTATGTGTTACATAAAAAAAAAAAAAATCTCAATACATTAAGACTAATCACATACCAATTAATTTTTGAAATAACCTTTTTCAATTGTTGTACCCGCACACATATACAACCTGTAAATATGTGTGTAATAATATAGGATCTTGTCCATACCTACATAAGCCACGGCCTGTTTTTATTTTTTCATTATTGAAGATGGTCTTCAGGAAGGCCGAAACATGTAAACATTAAAATAAATTGTGAATCAAAACTAAATATTTTTAATTTATTAATTTTTTACTTAAAATTAATTAACAAATATTGAAATAGTTTATTCGAAAAACGAATTTCGTTTCAAAATATTCAGTACCTTACGTTAATACCTACTTAAAATACCTACTAAAATTACCTACTTAAAATAACTTCAGGTCAATGAATTTTTGTTTACGGCGTTGCTAAGGAAACACAATGTTCTAAATTGGCCGTTCTGTATTACAAAAGTATTGTATGAAAACATGTTTTACGTAAATATTCAATTAATTTTTGTAATTAAATCAAATTTTGAGTAATCAGTGAATATATATATATATATATTTTGTAAACGCATGCAGGAGAACACAACCGGTCAAGACCAGTGCATTCTATGACGCTCAGCCAGGGAGGCTGGACGCTGCATTCGGGAAACGTGTGTTGTGTTCGTGTTTGTGTGTGGGTTGGGGAGATTGCAAGTGTATATTTATCTGTTTCTTGAAGAGATCCAGATTGTAGGAAGGAGAAAACACAGACGCTGGAAGAGCATTCCATAGCTTACCGGTGGCATTAAGGAAGGAACTTTGGAAGCTGCCAGTTCTTGGTCGACATATATTAACCGTGTATGGATGTTCGGCAAGTGTAAGACGAGTTTGTCGGCTGTGGGTGGGTGCAGGAGGAATAAGTTCTTTAAGTTCCGGGACTTCTAAGAGGACGGAGATCTGCAAGCTGATTAAAACCTAGCCCGAGGGAGCAGACCTGCAAGCTGACTACACCCCAGCCCGAGGGAGCCAACCGGAAGACAACAGCTTTACAACCGGCTGTGGAGGAAACTGAACTTCAAAGATGCGGACCGCAGCCGCTGGTAGAGCGGGTTATCAGTCGAGGCCGACTGGTCGTCTACAGTAACATTCACTGTGAAATCAATTATGCCACCCAAACGAAAAGCAATAGGTCAGAGTTCAACTCAAGCGCGAAATAAAAGGGCATCACGAGCTTCAGAAACAGTCGAGCAACGGAGAGCAAGATTGGAAACAAATCGAGTACATACTGCTCAAACCCGTTCGTCTGAAACAGATGAGCGACGGGAAGCAAGATTGGAAACAGATCGAGTACACACTGCTCAAACCCGTTCATCTGAAACAGATGAGCGACGGGAAGCAAGATTGGAAACAGATCGAGTACACACTGCTCAAACCCGTATGTCTGAAACAGATGAGCGACGGGAAGCAAGATTGGAAACAGATCGGAGTACACACTGCTCAAACCCGTATGTCTGAAACAGATGAGCGACGGGAAGAAAGATTGGAAACAGATCGAGTACGCGTATATCGTACCAGACGTACTCTGCATGCTGATTTAAATCATAGTGCTTTCCATTACGACGCTAATTATGATTACAGTCTGAATCCAAGTGTTGTGATTGGAAAAATGGACAAATTATGCGTGTATTGTAGTGCCTTTAAATTTAAAAATGAAACACTAGGAATATGCTGCGCAAGTGGAAAAGTGAAATTGCCAGAATTACATTCACCGCCCGAACCTTTATTAACGTTGGTATCGGGTGATACAAGTGAATCAAAACATTTCTTGATAAACATACGAAAGTACAATTCAAGTTTCCAAATGACATCTTTTGGTGCAACCAATATCGTGCGCGAAGATTACATGCCAACATTCAAAGTGCAAGAAAAAATTTATCATCGAGCTGGATCATTACTACCACTGCCGAACGCAAATCATAAATTTCTTCAAATTTATTTCATGGGAAACACTGACAAACAAATTGACCAACGTTGTCAATTCAATACGGGTACTAAACGAGAAATAATCGCTCAATTACAAACTTTATTCGATCAGAACAACAAATTAATTAAATTATTCAGAACTGCTCTCGAACAAATGCCATCTGATGATTACAAAGTTGTTATTAGAGCTGACAAAGTACCTGTCGGTCAACACGAAAGACAGTACAATGCACCCACAATTGATGAAGTAGCGATCGTTATAGTTGGCGAAGAATTTAACTCGCGTGATATCATTCTTCATCGTAGAAATGGTCATGTTCAGCGAGTCTCAGAAACGCATCGATCATATGATGGATTGCAATATCCGATTTTATTTTGGCAAGGAGAAGACGGATACCATTTCAACATCCCGTTGAGAAATATACAAACAGGTGAAGAAACGAATAAGAAAATCAGTGCCATGAATTACTATTCATATAGATTGATGATTCGTGAAAACGCTGAAAATCATATCTTAAAACGTCGACATTTGTTCCATCAATACATTGTTGATATGTACGCGAAAATCGAAACTGAACGACTCCTCTACATTCGATTAAATCAAACCAAGTTGCGTTCCGAAGAGTATATTCATTTACGCGATGCAGTTGTTAATGATGGCAACGTGAATCCCAATGATTTGGGGAAAATGGTCATACTCCCGGCCACATTTACAGGAAGTCCACGTCACATGCATGAATACGCACAAGATGCAATGACGTATGTTCGGGCATATGGCCGTCCAGATTTTTTTATTACATTTACCTGTAATCCGACGTGGAAAGATATAACAGAACTTTTGTTACCTGGACAATCATCATCGGATCGTCATGATATTTGCGCACGGGTGTTCAAACAAAAACTCGAATCTTTAATGGATTTCATTGTCAAGAGTCATGTTTTTGGAGAGACACGCTGTTGGATGTATTCCATTGAATGGAAAAAAAGAGGATTACCGCATGCTCATATTTTGATTTGGTTAATTGAAAAAGTCACACCTGATAAAATTGATCAAGTCATCTCAGCAGAAATACCAGATGTGAATATTGATCATAACTTATTTGAAGTCGTCACTAAAAACATGATTCACGGTCCATGTGGCTTACTCAATAACAATTCGGCATGCATGTCTGATGGGAAATGCACTAAGCGATACCCAAAAAACTTATTAGCCGAGACTATCACTGGCAATGACGGATATCCACTTTATCGTCGACGATCAACTGAAAATGGTGGCAAATCCATCACATTAAAAGTGAGAAACAATGACGTTGAAGTTGATAATCGTTGGATTGTACCGTATTCACCGCTTCTCTCGAAAACTTACAAAGCGCACATCAATGTCGAGTATTGCAATTCGGTAAAATCCATCAAATACATTTGTAAATATGTCAACAAAGGAAGCGACATGGCTGTTTTTGGAGTGCAAAATTCAACTGCATCTATCGATGAAATCAACCAATATCAACTGGGACGCTACATTAGTAGCAATGAAGCAATATGGCGCATTTTATCATTTTCAATTCATGAACGGCATCCAACAGTTACTCATTTGGCAGTTCACCTTGAAAATGGACAGCGAGTGTACTTCACAACAGAAAATGCACGTGCAAGAGCATTGTCACCACAGCCAACAACGTTAACTGCATTTTTCTTATTGTGTAGGGATGATATGTTTGCAAAGACGCTACTTTACTCTGAAGTGCCAACATTCTACAGATGGAATGCACCAGAAAAAAAATTTCAACGTCGCAAACAAGGTAAAGCAGTTGAAGGGCATTACAATGTATATTCAACCGACGCATTAGGCCGTCTGTACACTGTTCACCCAAATAATGCAGAATGTTTTTACTTGCGATTACTGTTGATCAACATACGTGGACCGACATCTTTCCAAGAATTGAGAACAGTTAACGGTCGAATATGTGTCACTTATCGTGAAGCTTGCCTCGAATTAAATCTTCTAGAAAACGATGCACATTGGGACACTTCACTCGCTGATTCATCGAATACTGCTCACCCACAACAAATACGTGCGTTATTTGCAGTAATATTAACAATGTGCTTTCCATCCAATCCAAAAGAACTTTGGGAAAAATACAAAGACTACATGAGTCAAGATATTTTACATTCCTTGCGTGAAACAATTCAAAATCCCAACGTTGAATTCACACCAAACGTGTATAATGAGGCATTGCTATTGATTGAGGACATATGTTTAGAAATCGCTAATAAATCACTGGTACAATTGGGAATTGCTGCGCTGAATCGATCTGAAAACGACTTACTTGATCGTGACTTCCAACGAGAAACACACTTTGATGTCGATGTATTGGGTAAATTTGTTCAAACGAATCTTCCGAAATCGGTTCCAGATCAACGTATAGTGTATGACACAATTATGGATGCAATTACAAGTCAAAGTGGTGGATTTTTTTTCCTAGATGCTCCCGGAGGCACAGGTAAAACCTTCCTCATTTCACTCATTTTGGCAGCCACACGATCACAAAAAAACATTGCACTAGCAATGGCATCATCTGGAATTGCAGCAACTCTTTTGGATGGTGGCCGAACAGCGCATTCAACACTGAAATTGCCATTGAATATGCAAATAATTGAGACACCGACATGCAATATCAACAAAAATTCTAAAACGGGCAAACTACTTAAATCATGTAAAATCATTGTATGGGACGAATGTACTATGGCACACAAAAAATCACTGGAAGCACTTCATCGCACACTAAATGATTTGAGAGGAAATGAACAACTTTTCGGTGGCGCACTCATTTTATTGTCTGGTGATTTTCGACACTTCTACTTGTTATATCACGTTCAACAATGGCCGATGAACTTAATGCATGTCTCAAATCATCCGTTTTATGGCGATACGTACATAGACTCACTTTGAAGACCAATATGCGTGTACAACTACAACATGATGAATCTGCTGAACGTTTCGCAAAACAATTGTTGGACATAGGAAATGGAAAAATGGCAATCGAGGATTCCACACACTGTATCACATTGCCAGTGAATTTCTGTAAAATAACGGCAACCATAGACGAATTGATTCACAAAGTTTTTCCAAATATTGCACACAATCATAAAAATCATCAATGGCTCAGTGCACGTGCTATATTAGCAGCCAAAAACAAGGATGTCAATGCAATCAATTCCAGCATACTAAATGAAATACCAGGAGAAGCGACAACGTATAAGTCCATCGATACTATAACGAAGCAAGACCAAGTTGTCAATTATCCAACAGAATTCTTGAATTCACTTGATTTGCCAGGCATGCCACCGCATGTTTTATCATTGAAAATTGGCGTGCCTATCATTCTTCTCCGAAACATAAATCCACCACGACTTTGCAACGGTACCAGGCTTTCAGTAAGAAAAATGATGAACAATATTATTGAAGCTACGATTTTAAATGGAAAATTCAAAGGAGAAGATGTACTGTTGCCACGCATCCCAATGATTCCGACAGATATGCCATTTGAATTTAAACGTCTGCAGTTTCCAGTGCGAGTCGCCTTTGCAATGACCATCAATAAGGCACAAGGACAATCGTTACAAGTGTGTGGACTAAATTTAGAAAACCCGTGCTTCTCACATGGACAACTGTATGTGGCCTGCTCACGCGTTGGAAAACCTTCTGATTTATTTGTGTACGCACCAGACAGAAAAACAAAAAACATTGTGTATCCAAAAGCACTCCAATAAATAAAAACACATACGGCCGCCACTGTCAAATTCAGGTAAGAAAAACTAAACCTAAAATTATCGCTTCTAATTGGCTCCGGCCTCGCCTCAAGTCAGAGTTATCGAATCGGAAGGCGAGAGGTTCCCGACGAGGCGCTTCCGTAAGCTCAAGTTTTTTTTTGAGTGGCATTGCAACGCATGCCGGGTACACGCTAGTAGTTAATAAATTTATGGTGAGTCACTGGTTAAGAATTATTTGTAATCCACTTTGTCATTTGCAGCGTTACATTATCCTAGCTGATTGGCTATCTGTTATGTACATATTATTGTTCAAAACTCACTTTAAGTGTTTTTCACCTGTTTGCCTTTTTACAGGAGGATCGACAATTGCTGAGCAATATCTTGATTGGGAATATATTATAAATAAGGCATGATTTGAATTACGAGATGCTGCACCATATAATAGTAGAAGAACAAAAGAAGATAGATATAAAATGTTCAGACACAATTCCTCACGAGTGATAATTGACTTCGGAGAGATTTTATTTCATACTTAAATAAAAATAAAATGTCAAGTCGGGTCCAGCCAGCTCTTATGTCACAATAGTCCATAGAGTATCAGCTTAAAACCCCTTAAAATCTCCTTCAATTTCCATTTAAAAACGCCCAAAAATGCTTCGGATACTACAGTACTTTTCCTTAAGCGCCCGGGCTCTAGTCAAGAAGGACAGTCTAAAACTATGCATAATATCAACAAGGTAGATCTTCGGGCGCAAATAAGATCTTCCAGAATCAGAAATATCTGACAGAACAGAAATTTGTAGCTTACCTTGTTGTACAGCTTTGGAGTTGATATAGAAATAGAAGATGAAATAAAATATATTACAAAACTCACCAAAATAAGTTTTAATCGCAAGATTTCCCAAACTTCAAAAAAGTTTTCCCAAGCATTCATGAAAAAATGAGCACTTTATAATGTATGCCGAAAATATACATTTAATTTGAAAATCATATAGTTTTGCCGTCTCTAAGTTTCGACACTCCGATCCACTGAAACGTAGCAAAAACGGCTGATAAATTCTAGGACTCAACTCGATACTATTGCTAAGTGATGTATTACTCCCCTGACATTTCCTACTCGACTGGGCATAATATGGTAGATAACGATATGTAAGGTCCTAGGAGCACTTCTGAAACACCCGTGACGGAGGTTTGTGTATATTTTCCTCTGAAAAGTCACTAAAATAGAAAAGTGGGGAAGACGTGAATCACGAAAGGGCATTAACAATCTCCGAAGTGAAATTATCAGACTAAAGACATCGGGCCGCCGAGAGTGATTTATTTACAGAATTTGTCGAACTTATCGCCATAAAATAATATTTGGAGCCGAGTCTGAAAAAAGTTATGAGTTTCAGGACCAGACGCTTATATCTTCATTATGCTAAAACTGAAATAAATGGGCTAAGGCGGAGAAAAACATGTGAGTATTAATAAAGTACACAAGCATAGGTTATATCTCAGTTTTTTTTTGTAAATGAGAATCGATTACCTCATTTCTGAAATGAAATTACTAAATCCTGAGGAAACATTTTGCTATTAAAAAGAATAATACAGTATGTAATTTAGCTTTTTAATAAAAAATACATTATTAAACAACCTCTTGAAAATAGTATATAAGTTAAACCTTCGGTCAGACTAGATTTATTGAATTGACAACAATCATATCATCCTAATGAATACTGAAAAATTATATCAACAATATAAAAAAAATATTTAAAAAATATTCAAATATAATCATTATTATAGAGTGATAACGAATTATTTTAACGTCGATGATTACAATGAGTGATTATAACAAAATTTTAGGTAAAGTAACAATTCAATTAAGCAGTACAGTATTTTATTCAATCATAAAATAATTAGCTTCACCCTCACATTATTACCACGATCTGCAATATAAAACGTTGGAACGCATTGTATAAAATTATCAGCCAGAGTAAAAACAAAATACAGCCAGAATGTTTATTAATAAAACTTTATATTTTTATATTCTAAGTTTAATATTTTCTACACTGAGATTCACAGAAGGAAGTAATATGCTGAGAATTACCTCGTTAGCTAAAGTGCATAGCTTGACCAAAGGATCTGCAAGATCACAAGTTTGAGTTAAACTTCTGTTAACACGGTGTAGTCATTAGAAACTCTTGGATAATTTTCGCAAGATTAACTATGACTAGAGGAAGTTCAACATTTCAGTCAGTGTATGCAGGATATAGATTCATAACAATCAAATTAAATGCATAAGATTCACTAATTAACGCCAAAAATAACAGTATTTCATTAAAAATAAACTAAATTATCTTTCTAAAACTAATTATTAAATTAGGTATTTAAAGTAATAAAAGTAGAAAAAGCTTTATACTTTCTTTTTTTTTATGTAAACGCATGCAGGAGAGCACAACCGGTCAAGACCAGTGCACTCTATGACGCTCAGCCAGGTAGGCTGGACGCTGCATGCGGGAAACGGGTTTTGTTTTCGTGTTTGTGTGTGGGATGGGGAGATTGCAAGTGTATATTTATCTGTTTCTTGAAGAGATCCAGATTGTAGGAAGGAGGAAACACAGACGCTGGAAGAGCATTCCATAGCTTACCGGTGGCATTAAGGAAGGAACTTTGGAAGCTGCCAGTTCTTGGTCGACATATATTAACCTTGTATGGATTTACTTAAATTTAATATAGAATTTTTCAACATTTTGTTATGCTCATTAATTAAAAACTATGAAGAAACACATAATGAAGAATTTTTTATGCCGTTTACAGAAAGTTGATAATTACAAATATATATTAATACTGTGAATATTATTGTTAAAGGGATGTTTAATTTTATTGCCAATGAATAAAATTAAATTTTTCCATGTGTCGATATTCCAAAGAGAATTCTGCTGTCATATCTGTCTATTTTAATATCTTTATACTCCTGTAATTCTGAAACGTGTTCTGTGAAAATTTTAATTACTTAAAACATATAACACGATATAAAATTGTTATTTTGTTCAAACGGTGTAGCAGTTCGCGTATTTTCCGAATGCATTTAACACCGAAGTTAGTATTTTAAAATGTTAAAAAATAAACTCTCCCGAGGATTCTATAGCATCATCTTATCTCCAGTGACCGGCGTTAAATGGACCCAAAAATCGGAACAGATGGTATCACTCACAGGTGAGAATTATCCCGGGTAATTGGATAAAGAAAACGTGAAGTTCCCTTCGGAAGAAGGATGCGAGCATATGGGGCACGGGGACGGGAGAGAAGCAGAGAAGACTTATTCCTTTTCAAGATTGTTGGAAAATCCTCCAAGGAAATTTTCAATGGGAGAAAAATGAAAGTTTTATACAACCCTTTATATATCGCGTTTCGTTGAAGAAAACCAAATGTACGTTAATAAGAGCTTTTTCTCAACGTTTATCGAATCCGAATAGGAATATTCAATGGATTTTAGTTAGATAATATAATAAGTAAATGGTAATTTAAGACATGATATAATTAAATTAAAAGGTTATGATTTGTCAGCTGGCAAGTTTTCTGTTTTATTCAAAGTCATACTTTTACTCGACGTTATAAATGGTTATTGACGGACCTCAAATAAAGGGCACTGAAGTTTTCGAGGCAAATATGAGCGTAATTTTCACCTTTTGTAAAATACGATAATTATTAGCCCTAACTAATAATTAGAAAAATCAAAATGTATCCAGGTTAATAAACAAACAAAATAAAAACATAATTACAAAAAACGGTTACATGGTTAATGATATCAAACGTATTTTTTATTATCCAAAACCCATTATAGCAAAACATTAGACACACGTCCTTTCATTCATATTTTATGTGAATCACAGTTTCATTTTGTTATTAATAAAATCAAAAAAAGGGAAAAAATGATCGTTAATATTTCAGCATTCTGAAAGTTAATGATGTTTTTGAAGAAAAAAATGGTTGGTTATTTCATCTTAAGCCGTAGCAACCCTTTCAAACAAAGTCAAGCAGAAGTGTATTATGAAATTTTACAGATAGTGAAAAAATGAGGCATTTTTACCTTGACCATTTCCTTGCGGTAATTAAAGTTCTGAGGTACAATAGAAGATGCGAAGTGAAAAGGTGAAGTTTTTGAGGTTGTTTAAGAGGATTTGACGAAGTTCGACAGCTTTTGGATGTTTGACGAAAAACTTGATTTTCGGAAACTTCACAACAATCGTTCTCTTCGTGAGCCCTGTAAAAAATCACGGATCAGAAAAGTCAGATGTACTCATTGTTTACCTCAAATCTTCCGAAAACTTACGTTCTTTAAAGTACAACAATGTTTTACTTCAATGAGGGCAATTCTCGGTTGTTTTTTGTCTAAACGTGAGTAAAAAATAATTAACATTTATTCAAAAGAAAGAACGATACACATAGGATTTGAACTTCAATCTTGTTCACTACGCCATTAGCGAATTGAAAATATTCATAATATGTTATATAATTAAAATACATATTTTAAAATAGCATAACCTTAATTTTAGTAATTACTATATAATATAAAACCAAGATAGATTTGTCTGCTAATTTTTAACATATGCAGGAGGTTACTAAAGTGGATCAAAACCTTTAATATCTCTACGATGTTCAAATGACTGTTGAACGCGTATGCGTTCATAAAAAGAAATAAATATTTTTGAATGATATTTAATTCAATTAACATATTTTTTAACACACAAAATTTACACAACGCTCTGTTGAAATCTGTGTTGAGAACGATTGCATAGATAAAAGGTTAAGAAAATTAATATATGAATTCAAGGAGTGTTACAAAATATTTTTCAGGTATTTATTACACATCTCAGGGGAAATAAACTCTGGCACCGAGATCGGCGCGCCACATTACGGGAAAATAATTGAGGGCGGAGGGATATCCCGTACAAGAGACCCAATTCGTTCGAGAGTTCGTAAAAATGCTCCTTTTCCTATCTGGTTGCTCCATATCTAAAAGGAAATCAATTATTTACATATTTGCGGACGTTTAGCCTTCCAGCCACCCAGTCCCAGGGCCATTCAGAGATAACCACAAAGATGCCTTTGAATACGGCGTCTGCTACGAGACTACATTTTAAACTTGTTCATTACAAATTGGATAATGCTTTAGCAATACAAAAACATACCCATACTTTCGTTCGGTCGAATGTATATTAAAAAGTTATATAGTAAATTCAGTAAAAAAACACATCATGGACGATTATTATTAGTTGAAAACTTTAATGTTATTGATTATTCTTTGAGAATTTTTTTTTATTTAAAACAAAACTTTTATTATTTTTTATTTATTACATTGGTAACACTGATTGATCACCGGCTAAGCATAGCATAAGAAACTGTTGTTCAATAAATACTGAGGTTAAATATACTGCTACGTTATCTACATTAAACCATTCTTTAAAATACTTATTTATCTATAAAATAAATATGAATATATATTACAATATATGCATTAATAATTTATTACATAATTTATTTTAATCATTATTAATCAATCCATAATAAATAAAGCCATTTTTATTTTTATAATTCATCGTCACATTCTATACATTTATTTGGGTATCATGTTTTCCATGTCTTATTTAAAAGAAATTTAAAAAATACGTTTTATGTTAATTTATTAAGTATCAATCTATTACATTTGAAAATTATACACCTAAAAATGGGCAGTATTCCAAAACGCATGCTACTAGAAAGGCGAGCAATGGGGAGAAAAAAGTGTGGAGAAGTTTACTAACTACATTTTTTTTTCTTGAAGATAATAATATAATGAAACCAAATTATTTCTTCTAACGGCGTTGTAAATAATTTGAGATTCGTATTTAATATTCATAAAGGGATTAATATCATCAATAAGTTGTTAATGCTGATATGTCAGGAGACATTTATTTTTCTACAAAACCGCAAGGAAAACTGTAAAGTAGATGGGAAACGTGCAGAGAAAACGAGGCGCGCCACCCCGAGGGTGCAATTTATCGCTGCAGTCCATGCAAGTTTTATTTGCGAATCGGTGGAGTGATGCGGCACATCCGTGGATTTCAGCAAATGTTTACGTACGGAATTGGGGTGCATCTGAAAACGGGAAGGAAGGGAAAAAATGGCAGTCGTTGTAGCGGCGCTCCCGAGCACCGGGAAGCAATCTTACGCGCGGGTCGAGGGCCCAGGCCGCCGCGCAGGTAAACACTAACTGCAATAACTCCGCACTCAGCAGTTGCAGTATTGCAATATTGCAGTGTTGCAATGGGGTATCACTTCGTGAGATTCGATTGGATACTGCTCGGTCGATAAATACGCGAGTTAGTGAGCATGAGTTTTAGATACAGATGATTTCGTGAAAACATATACGAGTACATTTATTATTGCAGTATAAATAGTATATGCTACAAAATTCATAAGAATCAATGAAAGTAAGATATTCATTATTTTGAGCATTTAATATACGCATTATTAATAATAAGTTGTTTTTTTTAATAATATCACTAAAAAAATGTTGCTTCTTTAAAAACCTAGAGTGTGTGATGAAGAATAATTATTTTAATTTAAAATATCAATAGCATATTAGTAAATAACTTCTTAGGTTTTTACGGCCAGATTTGATATTGTGGCTTTTGGGTTTAGCCGTGTGTGGCGAATTTCTTCTATCCGATATTTCGACCGCCATTGCAGGGGTCTTCTTCAGGGTTGATAACTTAGACCGACAAAGTCATCAACCCTGAAGAAGACCCCCGCAATGACGGTCGATATATCGGATAGAAGAAATTCGCCACACACGGCTAAACCCAAAAGCCACAATATCAGCATATTAGTATTTGTATTGTAAAATATAGAGATAAAAGCTTTAATGTCCAATGTCCATGTAAATAATTAAAATATACAGCAGCTTTTAATGTAGAACATATGAGACACATTTCAGTTTGAAAATATTTATAGAAACGCATTGTTGTTCGCTAAATGGTAAGTATGGTAGTTATGGCCTGCATTTAAGTTGCATCGAGCGAGCGCTCCCAGAAACGGCGAACAATTTATACGGGCGCATTAGAGACAAAGGCCCGCGGTGCATTCATGTTCGAACGCAACAATGGGGATCGGATCCGAGGAGAGGCTCGCTTGATTTGCATTATTGCGTATACACGTACAGGAGCACGGTCATGGACGTATTAACCTAAGCCAGCATTTCTGGATTAAAGCTTAACTCAAGTGGGATATACTTTTATACTGGAAAGCTCTTCAAAGATAAAGACCTATCAAATGTATTTAAAGTTAAATTAGGCATAAAACATATTATATTGATTTATATAACCACACATAAAGCACACTTAATTTTGCATATTTTTTATAAACATGTTTTTATGAACATTCTTGTAAACTAAACTGCGTTTCATCTGGATGGGTGAGTTGCAAAACATTTATGTTTTTTTTTTAATAATGTTATTGGTGCAAAGCAATGCCAATACTAATCGTGCATCCATTTTTGTATCTAAACCACGTATTTACTTGATTTATGTAGTGAAATTGTATTTACGGCATTGTACCTTTTACTTGAAGATTCAAGAAAAACTAAAAAATCAAAGGAAATTTTATACCGATTGAATTCGAAATAATATATTATTATTCTTACAGGACCATAATATAGATTACTTTCGTAGTATATTAAAATTAGTTTACTATATTTTTAAAAATACCTAAAATCGAGTCTAATTGACTTGAACTCACACAAATCAATCAGATAAAACCGTCGTTTGCTTTAATCATATTTGTTATTTATTTAAAAGATGATAATACCACCTCGCATCTGCCAGGACCACCCTCGTATGACGTACTTTCACGTCGATATGTACCGGGCCCAGGAGGCGAGGCGAGGTACAATGCAGAGGGTGTATGCGCGCTCCTGTGCCCTGCTCAAGCGGAGACGATTGTTTAAGACGGATAATTATGCAAGCATGTTAAGTACAATAAGGAAGTTTAGCGGAGTGGCGGTTTTGTCATGAAAATAATAAATGAATTGTAATAAAAATCATGTATAAAAGATATATAAATCACATTAAAACAAACAAAAAAACGGTTCTGATTTACCGCACATAAAATTAGTAATTGATTCCATAATTTTATCCAGTTGATTGTTTCATGCATATCCTACAAGATTTATTATATAAAGCAATAGGATGTTTTGTGTACGCTCAGTACGGACTACGCATTTTTTACGTGTGAAATATAATATTTCAATTTGTGCAATATGACATATCACTTAAGGCCCATCGAACGCAATGTAAAACACTCAAACTATACATCCTTGACTTCAGTTTGTCCTAATTTAAGCAAGCGAAAGCTGATAAGGATTCAGAAAAAGATCTTAAAATGACAAAAAACCCGATAAAGTTGTTAGTATGTGTGTGCATAAAATATATTACGTCTATTATTTCCCATTTAAATTAGTAGCTATAGAGTACTCAATTCAGCGACTGTAATGGCACATCTAAATCATCTCCAAGTACACATCGATCATTTTTTCACATCCTTCTCCTCTATTGTCGATGGAATTGTTTTCCTAGATCTGTGATACTTGACACGTGTATTTTTAAAATTGCCTATAGAGAACCAAATGATTCATGTTACGCCACTTCAAGTTTTTTTTTTTTTTTAATTATGTAAACACATACAGGAGAATACCGACAGATGGTGATAGTAATTCTGAAGTCTCATCTGTGGAATTATATGACGCTTACCATGGTGTATATGGCTAAACGCTGCATGTGGAGTGTTGATCCGCCAACGTCATAGACTACAGCCCGAGATTCAGGCATCATCCTTTATTATTACAGGAATTTACTATGAATGGGTGATCTTCACGGGACGACTTTCGTCTACCACCAATTTTAATTAATAGGCTATGACTGGTATTCTACGGGTGATGGATCAAATTCATACCAACCGGGGAATTTTAGAGCTCAGAAATTGATTAAAAATCCTTTTTTTTATCTCCATCGGGGATCGAACCCTCGACCTTTGGCTTGCAAAGCAAACGCTTTGACCACTAAGCTATGACCGCCGGCGAAGTTGTATCGATCAAGACTATAAGAACAATCATTGTTGGTTAAATATTCGCAGATAACGATTTTTACGTTGTTTTACTTCGGAATACGTTGAGCAAATGTTTTTTTAAATATTATTGGTCAACATTTTATAAAACAAACTACACGTAGATGAAGTATTGACATTATTCGCTTACAAAAAGTTTATTTACGAAATCAATTCAGTTTTTTGCCAATATTAAATTTATGACATTTCCATTGTACCTGTGCACTGTGTACAAAAGTGCCTGCGGCGCTGCGGGTATTGGAACCCTTTACCCCTTTAGTGCCCGTTCGCCGATCGGAAATCAGTTGCAATGTAATGTGACGTGCATCGACCGTCCGGATGGCTGGGGAAGTTGGGCGGGGCGCGGGGCGAGGAATGCAATCTGAATCAAGATTCCACGCATGCGAGGCTAATAACCGAATCAAGCGATTCGGGATTAATAGCACATGCAAATGAACTAACATGTAACCTGGAATGGTTCAATACCACAAGAGCGACCGAGTAATTAGTTAATTGCAATTTTAACATCCCAATATACTCGTTATCAGGAATCGTTAACACATTAGCGTAAATTATATTTAAAAACATCCATTTATACAGCTCCTATATCACTATCTTACTCCTTAAAAAAAACAATAAATCCGTAAAATGAGTTTTGAAAACAGATGTCTGCGTAAAAAATGGATGTAAGGTAAAGAATGACGAGATGATCAACGGAGATCGAACAAAGCACCTTCCATATTGCAGTCAGTTAAGAGACAAAGGTGAACTTAGCTGGGACATGTATTTGAACGACAAAGGATAGTATAGCTTTAGGTGCCTTCTTTAACAAACCCTCTAGCTCGTAAAAAAAATATTATTGAAGAACTTTTATATAAACATTAGCAAATTTAATTGAATGATGAATTTATTGATATTTTTTTTGGTAAATGTGCAGGTCATATTAAAATTATATTCAATAAATAATGAACAGGTGAAGCAATGTGTTTTAAAATTAAGCCTGCAAGGATGTACATAATAATAAAACTCCATTAGCTATAACCGAGCGTGCATTATTGAAAAGCTTGAATTACCTATCCGCGTTGGGTTATTAAGACCCATTACAAAACATAGCGGGAGAGTCTGTATCTAAAACAAAAATAAATACCTTCCACAAAAAGGCGAATTTTATTAATCGCTCCGTAAATATTTGATATAAACTGATTCAAAAAGTGTGTATCCGCCGAACGCTCAACGTACAAAAAAAACGTGTGTTGCAAAAAGTGCCGCTGGAAAATGTTCAACGGAATTCGATTACGGTACATTTACCATTCAGTATGACGGTCATAAAAAATGAAACATTAGGAAAAAATTTGAATCGTGCGACGTGAGGGAGGGAGTGGTCGTGCGCTGATGTTCAATGGACTCGAACGCGAATTCATTTCCCAGCCTTAATGAAAATCTGGTGACCGTCCAAGAACCCAATTCGCACCGCTTCCGCTGCACATGTTCCGAGGGAAGGCGGACAAGATAAATCTTCAGAATGTATACGAAAACTTTTAAGAAATAAAATATTCTTTTTACGTATTTATAAAAGGCAGCGTTATTCACAATCATATGCTTTTAAACTTTGAAAATATATACCTAAACTAATTACAATAAAAACAAAATTTTAGTATTTTACAGTTTCATATACTTAAATTGGATCCTGTATTATTTGTTTTCGTTTTTTGCAGTTAGTTTTGTGATACATTAACCAATATTTAGCATTTTTGATAAAGATTTTTTTCAAAGCACTTTGTTCAAAGGGTAATTTCTCTTGGAATTAAATAATTTCAAAAATATATTAATAAATACAATAGGGTTTTAACGCATAAATAACACGTTAAGCATTTCAATTTTAATGGCATATTTTGGCTTCGTCAAAAATCTATGCCCAAATGTGTCATTATTTAAATACCTAAAAGTTATATAGTCAATAAGTGAAGCATTAGAATGTTTTTGTTGAAATTGCTATGTAAAATACATTAACAGTCATTAAACTACATAAACACAAAACAGAACTTATATAGTTTCTTGGCAAAACATGTCGTAAAAAATTAAAAATAGGAAAGTATACAAAAAAAAATACTACTTTTAATTATATTATTGTTTGAAGCTCGCTCATAAATTATAAAAAACTTGTCTAGAATATTTTTATGATTTTATCATACCTTTAAAATACCACTTTCTTTCATATATTTTTAAATATAATTTTACTTTGTAATTTCACTGTCAGATTTTCCTCTGCCTAGTGTCCTGTCCAGTCTCCATTCAGTGTCTGTCCAGTGTTAGGCCAGTGTCCGGCCAGTGTTAGGCCAGTGTCCGGCCGGTACCTGCGCATCCGTCATAACTGTCCACTCAAATAAACAAATTACATGGGGGTGACTTCCAGCGAGCTGCACTGGCCGGTTCATTCGGCTAAATTATTCAAACAATAAAGTAGTGAGACCGGCGCGCAGTGTTGGCAGAGAATTTTCAGGCCAACTGATTTAATGCACCTCAATATTGTGTGAAAACCATATGAGCCACACCTGTTGTTTTCTATTCGAACCAAAACGTTTTTTTAACATCTACGTCGAAAAAACTATCCATCTACATTTTGTATGTTTTGATAATCCAAGCCCACTGTTGGTGATGGTGGATTTTACGTCTAAGCTTTTAAATTTAAAAAGTAGTTAAAATATTACAAGATAATAATAATGCATTATGATTTAGGTAACAATTTTGACAATGGACAATTACATAAAGCTAAAGTATTCAGATTTTTTAGTGGAACACGTCACGAACAATGAGGTTCTCAGGATAATCAAGGAAGATAGGCACCTAATACGAACCATCTCAAGAGAGGCGAGCCCGATGGATCGGTCACATCGTGTGCCACGATGGTCTTCTTCACGACATTGTGGAGGGGATGGTTGAGGGTAGAAACTGTAGAGGGCGCCTTAGACGGGAATACTTGCAGCAAGTGATCGAGGACATGAGTTGTAGCTCTTATGCTGAGAAGGGTTGCGGAGGACCGAGAGGAATGGAGATCGAGATGCAAGATTCTGTTGCTGCAAACCAATCTACCGGATTGATACTACGAAGAAGAAGTGGATACTTGAAAGACGTGTAAATAATAGTTATATTAGAAGCTGTTACATAATTAAATCGTCAGTCCATTAATTATCTTTTTTCTATTGTGAGGTAAGCAACAAGTTATAAAACGTATACAATAAAACTATTTTATTTGTATTCGTGTATGTGTTTATATATTTTATATATAATCACGCACGCAAATATGTTCTCTGTATTGTGTTTATATTTTGTATGTAGACACACAAATGAATGAACCAGTAACGCGTATTAATCCTCAACTAACTCAACCAAATTAGCTGGACGCTGCGTGCAGTAATTAAATATCTGAAAGGGTAAGTATAATAACATTCAACGAAAAGAAAGGTGTGTAGGCAAATCATGGCAATTATATAGTTCATTTATTTGATAAACGGCAATAAAAAATAAGTAAATTTTGTTGTAACATTTTGATATTGTATATCAACGTATTGCTTCAGATTATGAAATATAAAAATATATTTATCCACACACCGATAAAATAGTTAAATATTAGTTCTAACCGCGTAAACGCCGGGGCATAATTTCGATCGTCGCTAGAGATGAAGAGCGTAAATATTAAAATATTAAAACATTAAACAATACGATAAGGTGTAATTACACATGCTTGTTTTGCTGCTCCGAGTTACTTGGTCAAAAATTTTAATTGGTTACTTGAAATAATTTGGACCCAATCTGCGATACAGCGAGGCACAGAACTCTCCGAAGAAGGGTCCACAAATTATGTGACATTGACAACAGAAACATTTTAAACAAGTTATCAAGCATACAATGATTACTGGCATATACGAGATTGCGTGGGATTTTCATCAATAAACAATGGCTCAACATATCTACCCTTCAATAATACCGCAAAACATATATATTTGGTTGACATAGATCTGACACGTGGTTTTAACTAACTTCTATATTAGGTATTTCAAATGAAAAATGACTTAGACCAAATCTATTGCCTATCACGTCAACTTTATAAACATCATCTCTTTGTCTTTAATGTTTTTTAAAAATGTTTTCACGAATGATAATTTAATTCTTACAAAATAATTTTTATATCAATTATATAATATAAAGAATTTATATATAACAAGGAAACAATTCCGTAAGTTTTCACAGCAAGACTTTTTAAATTGCGCTAATTCTCATTCTTCAAATTACGAATGTTTGAGTTTGGAAAAAATATGTAAAATTCTGCACTGCGGTGTAGGGAATATTAAAGTTAAACTCTAAAACTATACAATCAAACAATGAATTTGCACGTTGGGTGTTCGGCGAAATTTAACAAAGTCTCTGTAAGGGAGATTTAACCGAATTTAAGGTCTCGAGCAAATAAATCCGCCAGTCGGAGCATTTAGCCACCGAACGAAGTATAAAGACAAACAAGCCCGACCCCCGAGGAACTTAACGGGAATTATGAGGGGCAACCATGAAGTGTTAAGAATTAAAAGGAGAACTTATACCATTTAAAGATTTAACATTTAAAATATTAGGATTCTACTACCTAGACAAAGACGTAATGTGATGATCGCTTATGGTTATTAATTATTAAAAGTATTTTTAATAACATTTTTTTTTGTTTTTTTTTTAAACGCATTATAGTTTCTAGGTGAGAATTTTCAGGTAAACGCCTAGTTTTGTTTATATTCGCTACGTTTTTCGAAGGCGGTAGCCACCTTTAGATTAGAGTAAATATAGCTATCCCTTAATCTCTAATCCATATAAGACACAAATATTACTCTTCCAAACATTAAAATTTGTTTTCGCCAAGACTACTTCATCGTTTAGACTTTTTCTGAGCACCCCCAAACGGTTTACATGTGTCGACTTACAAGAGTCTCCTTAACCCATTCTTTAACATTCTATATTGGCATTGGAATTTTGTGAATACCATTTGTATATATGCAATCTGGAGATCAATTTTTGAAAAAGAGATTAATGAACAATTGCAATGACAATCTTTATACCCATACTTGTCTATTCCATTGCATAGAACAGCCGATCCGCTTGAGGGTCATCGAGTCCACTGGAGGGAAAAACTCTTTTTTAATGTGTGTTTATTTCAATGAACTATATAAAAATTATGAACTAATAGAGTAGTCGATCTAAACAAGATAATTCTAAAAATAAGGATAACAATGACTCACTTCTGATCACAAACAATGATTATTTGTAAGGGACGGTTAGTAAAATATTCGATGAAAATTGAATTAAAATTTAGGAGATATTTATTTATACTTAAAAGTTTTCATATTCGCACATTTTACATGACAGCATACGAAATAAGATATTAAAAGGGTTTATAAGATCTCTGCAGGTACTTTTCGACTGTTCCTACTAGAGAAGGACAACCCAGGGCCGGCCAGCGGCTGCACAAATGAGGGACAAATGTAGCAAAATCCTATTTGTTTCAATACATAATATAATAAGCATTTAGACTCACAAAACAATATTCGTTGTTACCTGTACATAAGCTCACCAGACTAACAAATTTGCCGAAATTAGCTTATTCATTGTAACTACAATATAGTCTTCCGAGTTCTTATTTCAAAAGCTAGGTCAATCATTTAAATAAGTTTTTGCTTCACTAATTGTTTTTTTTTTAAGTTAGATTATTTTATGAAAAATATTAACGTAAAATTCTTTGTAGGAAAATGTATTAGATAATTGGCAAAATATCAGATATAATAGTTTCACAACTGTACCATTAAATTATATAAAAAACTTAATGTACATTTAAAAATTATTTAAACAAGCCATTTCGCGCAAATTATATATAAATAACTAAAAACTAGAACATTCACAATTTTAAGAAATAAAAATATTTAAAAACTCCACCGGCAGACTTGC
Source organism: Glossosoma conforme (assembly GCA_022606575.1). Lineage (NCBI taxonomy): Eukaryota > Metazoa > Arthropoda > Insecta > Trichoptera > Glossosomatidae > Glossosoma > Glossosoma conforme. Next base: position 79,823 of record JAGTXR010000126.1, read on the forward strand.
ACGTTAAATAAATTCAAGTTCTTCAAAGACGGCGAGATCGGAGAATGTTGGTTGCAGAAAGTAGAAACAAAACAATTGTTGTGCGGGGCGTGGGCCATTAACGGTATTGTACTCGGTGACGACACGTCCAACTCATATATTGGACGATAAGAGCCTCGGCAAATATTGAGTTTAGCGCCGGACCTTCTTTTATGGGAAAAGTTTTTCTTTGTCTGAAGAAAGTTAATGCGACTAATTTCTCGTTAAGAAAAACTAAGACCCTGTGTACCGTCCGACATCAATAGCTCACGGACTATTGTGGGCGGGAGGGAGGCATTAGCGGTACAGGCACGTAAGCAAGGTGTGCGAACTATTGGAGGCGAGGAAAATAATTAGGAAACCATTATTTGTTATTGTATCCGATATATATTATTATGATTGATGCATTGTTACGGGAAGATAACTCACAAAGGCTATTCAAAGTAATTTAAAAAAATAAAAAATATACATTAAAAGGAAATAAATAAAAAATATTATTAATTTGATCTAATTAATTAATATAATAATAATCCAAGTTTTTCAAGTGTTATTTTATTTAAAGTTAATAAAACGTGTGTTTTACTTGTGTTATTATCAATTACTGATATCGAAATGCTTAAAATATCAATTTTAAGTAAAAATCAACAAAAATGGTAAATATTCAAAAAGTACTGATACAAAAAGACTTTCAATAAGATCATCACTTTTGCTCGAGCTACAAAGTGATATGATGACTCGTCGATGGATTTTGTGGGATAGCAAAATCGAATTCAATAAACTCGGTCCGGGGCGTACGGCACTTCAGTATTTCATAAAAATAATCAAGTTACTAAACAACGGTTGACTCTTTTTTGCAATTTCACGGCAAGATTTAATCCCCTGATCTCTTTGAAAATGGGAGGATTTGGTAAAGCTCCCTCTGCAATGTACCTTTAAGCCCTACAGCGTAACAACCTGTTGTTGGAAGAGTGCAGGGGGGAAGTGGAAATGGTGCGGGGGAAGCCGAGCAACGGGCGGTAGACTATCGCCGGGGAAGAAAAAGAACTAACGAAACAATCCCAAAAATGCCGTAAAGTCGGCCATTACGGGAGGAGGCCCGTAAAGTCTGCGCGAGGTATGTTCGATCAAATAAAATTGTCATTATATATATTCGTAAATTACAGCCCAAAATGCGTACCGAGCAACTTATAGATACATACTTCACTCATGTTTGGATAGCAATGGCTATTTTATGGCTCAGTTACAAATTTAATTTAATGATAAGGCATGAAACTCAAATGATTAGTTGGGGATTTTAGGAAAAGAATGGGAATTAGTCGACTAATACATTTATTTTTTTATTCTAGGTGCAATTCCATTATTTCAATGTTGAAAATATTGTTGAAAGAGCATTTTGAGCGTGAATTTCTCAAATACTTTTAACACTTTCGAATAAACTCTCGACAAATGCGAAACATTTGGTGAAATTAAAAAGCGTCAACAATAATTGTTCACGTAAAATGTATATTATTAGAAATTATTCAACTAGAGTTGCTAAATATTTATGTTATTTTCTATCTAATTTCTATTATATTAATATTCCTTATGAGAATAATTATTTTTATCGCTTAGTGAAACATCTTATTTTCGATAGCAACTTTTGGTCCCGATCCAGAATACAGTTTAAATATAATTACAAATATTCCTCAAACAATACCCGGCGCGGACATTGTACATAAACTAAATTTCACGGAAAGAACAACAGGCCCTCTGCCTCTTTGTGAGGATCCGCTCACAGCGCGTGACCACTCGTGATGATCCGTTCTAGCTCGTGTGCCACAAATGTACCAGAACCTACCAAGATACTACAATATTTACTACCATAGGATTCATCTTCTTTGTTGCAATCGTACGATGTACTGCATTGTATAAAATACACGGTTTACAAGATTCACTAACATTATTACTATGTTTTATTCACTTAGTGCTATTAATGCAACTTTGATAATTATTTTTTATGCTCCAATACTATCAACAATTTAATATATGTAATACACAACATTTCATATTTATTCAACGAGAACGCAAACCTACTTTAAATAAAATTTAAATAAATATTTAGAATTACAATATTTAAAATATATTGTACCTTTCTTTCGTTTTTTTCTTCCGAATGAAAACCACGATGATTAATATGATACATTTTCCACTCACTTCCATACCCCTTAAAGAACTTTTACTATTATAAATAACTGTAATTATAAAAAAAGTTATCATTTATAACTCTTATTATTACCTAACAAATGTAAGTTATACAAATATATGTATAACTGCAGATAGCTCTTATATGAAATATGTATTAACATAATCGTAAGGCATACTTTGAGCTACCAAAAATATATTATAATGTATTAAAATAATTAGAAAATGTTTAAGTTTAAGCTATTCAACTAAGCATACGGTAGACTTCTATTGCTTTATTACAAAAAATTGGTAGTTTCGTAATCCTTTGTAACCTATTATAAGTAACAATTATATATATGTGATAAATAAATATTTTAATGTAAAATATATAACCAAAAATTTATTCCACACAATTCTGACTGCCGCCATTACATTTAAAACGTACCAAGTTACCACTGTACCTTAAGTTTTCCCACGTAAATATTATACGTATAGTACATAATATGTATGATTCCCAAAGCATCCATAACGAAAGCCTGGTAGTTTCAAGAAAAGACAAAAGGAATTAAGGCATAACTGAAAAATTATCAACATTTTGATCCGAAAGATCAATAGATTCTAACGGACAGTTTAACTCATAGAAAATCTTAAGGTAATAAATAAAACAATTATAAGTTGTATTTTAAAATAATTACTTAAGAAATGTATTTTAAAAAATGGTTCGGTACATACGTTTTAAATATGAACACTTTTTATACTTAGGAGCTTTTATAATAGCGAGGCAGCAAAAAAAATTGTGAAATTTTATTTTGCGGGCAACAAGTCTCAGCGATAAGATGAAAATTTATCACCAGGCTTGAAAATAACACGGCCAAGGGGAGGGAGGGGCGGCAAGCGACGGGAAATAAACCCAAGGCAAGGGAAAATTATTTTATTATTTCCAGAGCCTACATAGTCAAGTTAAGCTTACTATTATTCCACCAATAAGGCATATTTATATTTCATTGAAACATGTACAATAATATATTTATCACATATTATATATCATATTTGCACGATAATTTTATATATTATTATTCTCATTCTACGATGTGCCTAGATAAACTACGTATTGAGCTCCTTATGGGTTGCTAAGACACAGAGTATTTTCTTTTTTCGTTAGTTCCGATGCTATATAACCAAATTTAAACCAGTATTTAAACATTGAAAATTATCATTATTTTCCATCATTGAACGCCATTATAAATACTTTCCGATATTCGGTAGATACAGGGAATACAAAAGTAGGGTTATTGTAAGTGAAATTTCGCAGTATTTATTCGTCAAATCAATCACAAGAGATCACTAGTCCTATATTTGATAAGAAAACACATCTTCGAGCTGAAACTTTTCTGAACTAATGTTTATTAGATACCTTATCTTAGATGAACATCGTGCAGAAACGGTTACCTTTTTTACTTGTAGAAAGTCTTGGTAATCTATGGATTCTATGACGCTCCATGACTAGACGCTACGTAGGGATGACAAATGTTTATTAATCTGTTTCACGTAGAGATTCAGTTTACATTTAGAAAGAAACACAAACTTGTGTAACCGTTAAAAAGTGCTGGTATTTTCTATGATCCACAAAGGGATTCAAAGTTGCAAAATAAATCTTATGAATTAATTTTGAAGACAATCCTGTTAAAATTTAAACGGCAATCGAAAAGTATTTTATAACTATTATAGGTGTCAACATATATTTTTATATATACTTGTATTACGAGAAAGTATAGCGGGAGATTATTTTGACGTCGCGGGCGTCTGGAGCGCGAGCCGCTCACCTGGCGGCCGCCTAATGACACCTGGCGAGGTGTTCTCAAGGAGCGACGGTCCACGTCTGCTGCACAATCAGCCGGCAAGAGTTCTTCCGGGAGACAAAGCCTTCCCCGCCCGGGCAGCAGCCAGATCCATCCAATAGTAATGACTAACTAACGAGCTGCTGCAAACCGCTCCAGCAAACAATTCACGGAGCCAATCACGAAGCAACAAGAAGGAAGTATCGTTGAAAATATGAAGCATTGAAAGTATGAAAATAGATGATCCATTACAACGATTAGAATTTGCTTCCCTTTAATCTACGAATAAATATTATTACTACTATCCATCGTTTTATATTTTTCAAAATTATTTTGTATTCAGTTTGATGTATTATAAGTACAAATAATAACAATGAGGTTCTCAGGATAATCAAGGAAGATAGGCACCTAATAAGAACCATCTCAGAGAGGCGAGCCCGATGGATTGGTCACATCATGCGCCACGATGGTCTTCTTAACGATATTGTGGAGGGGGTGGTTGAGGGTAGAAACTGTAGAGGGCGCCCTAGACGGGAGTATTTACAGCAAGTATTCGAGGACATGAATTGTAGCGCTTATGCTGAGCTGAAAAGGGTTGCGGAGGACCGAGAGGAATGGAGATCGAGATGCAAGATTCTGTTGCTGCAAACCAATCCACCGGATTGATACTACGAAGAAGAATAACTCAAAAGAGTATTAAAAATAAAACTTAAATTTTGATATGTTATCCTTCAATGCCATTATTAATATTTTCAATGAATTACTTTATATTCGCAGCTGTAATGAAACTGCAAAAATAAATAAAATAAGAAACGTCATCAAGACTCAAGATTTCAATTGTTGTCAGTCATCAATGTGAAACATTGGACTCATCATGATGATAATTATTATTTATAACTCGTCAAAATCAGCATTATACTCGTATGAAGTATCAGTGTCTGTAACGACAGTATTGTGATATGGTACAATTGAAATTTTATTGATCCTTCAATTGAAAGCAACGAGACGCTGTAAACTAATACAGCTCGACGAGAATCTTTCCCATAAAATAAATTAACGAATTGAAAAATGCAATTTGTCTTTATCGTCCTCGCCGTGGTTATTTAACGATTCAATATAAAACTTACAACTTAAGTTTCCCGCGGTTGAAAACTAAGCGGGAAGGTTGTAGTTGAGCATTCCCTCCGATCATAAAAATCACTTGCACGTACGTCGCAAAGAGTGAAGCACTTAGGAACAACAGACGAAAAAAGGTCGGGCGGTGAGTTTAGAGCTTTTATGGATTGAGAGTCCGCTACACACTGCACGCTAAACGATTACGCTACATTGTCTTCCTAACGACTGTTGCGCTACCTGGGCAGTGGGCACTACCGTGAGGGAGGACGAGAAAATAAGCAAATTTGTACGCCCCATTCACTTTTATCAATTCAAGTCGGGACTAGCGTAATTGGTCTGGGTAACTCCTCTTTCTCTCCGTTAAAACAAGAAGTCGACTCCAGAAATAAAAACAGCATAAAAATCGTAGCAATTGAAAACTCATTATAATACCTTTAAAGTAAGAATGAAAAAAAACACAAAAATAAAATAGGTTCTAACTTTATGCTTTATAATAACCGAAATCAAAGATATCGTTTATCTGCACACCTTCAATATGAATCTACGAATTACTAGTATGTATATCAAATTGATAAGTAAGTAATAAAAAAACGATAATCACCATAAATATTATTTTGAATAATATATACAATTAGTAAAGAAATTAATTCCCACTCATTTTAAATCTATATTACGACAACATTAATCCATTTTTACTTGCTGCAACTATAGTTGAAAACAGCAGGTATGAGACGTTTGTTTTAAAAATAAAAGAAAACATTAAGTTCCACAGTAAAGTTTGCAAACATAATTTTAAGTTGGGGTACTAGAATCCTCGCCGAGTTGTAGAGAAATGGATAAATTAATAAGTAAAACAAAGCGCAGGAGCATTACACTATTCAGAAAGTGAGATTAGTTTGTTCGCTGTCGGTGGATTTGACAGAGTTCATTGGAGAATCAGACTGCAAAACATTCAGAGAGAAAAATCACTCCGATGAGAAGTTATTTAAAAGTGCACGAAATATAATATTGATGAAGCCATTGAATGTAATCGTAATAAAAAACTAGTGGTTTTCTTTTATAAGGATGTCTAAATGCATCCTTGCATAACATGATATTAACATAATCTCTCTTGAGAAGTGTTGCTAACAGTACATCTAAAATAATCCCTAAGAACAAATGACTAGAGTGATTTTTAAGTTTTATATGCGAATTAGAAGTACGATGTGGAAAGTTGTTTGAAAACCCGCAGGAAGACTCGCTTAATACGCCATGTATTTCATTACTTTGCAACACTGACGACCCAAGAGAGTAAAAAAGAAGCGATCTAGCGAAAGCCGATCTATTGACTATCAACCCCCATCATTTACAAATTCAAGAATACAAGCATGTATATATAATCGTGTCGGAAACATCAGGGTCAGATCCTGTCTGCCCAGAAGTGGGCGACGTCGATGGCATTACTCCCGGCCATCATCAGGTCCTCCTGGGTGCAGCTACTCGAACACACGAACACTCCAGAAGGTGGGAAAGGGTCTGCTCCACGCAGCAGTCACATTCAGTCGGTCCGCTGTAAAACTGCCAGGCTTTCATTTGTGTCCTCGTCTTGCATACTTCGGTCCGAAATCTGTTAAGAGACCTCCATATATTCAACACCTGGTCGTGTCCAGGGGCCAGGTCCTTTTTCGGGGCAAACCAAGTATTCCCCTCAGTTGTGCTTCTCCACGTGTTCAGCCGCAAGCTGGCATCAGGTATCACCAGTTATGTTGTCGACTGTAGGAAACTTCTTCTAGAATTGAGCCATGTGGTCATCTTTTGATATCCAAACATAGGGTGGAGTGTGTCATGGGTTACTTTGGAAAGCTCTTTCTTGGTGGTGAGTACTCGCCGTATGTTTGATGGGGCGATGCCCGAGAGTTGATATATCTTTGATATTGGGGTAGGTTTAAGGCACGCCGTAACCACCAGGCACGTTTCATTCAGAGCAATATCCACTTTCTTGGTATGGGCAGACCTCGCCCATACTAGCGCGGCATGGAAGATGGGTTCGAAAAGAAACAAATTACGGGAGCAGCCTTTGTAGAACAAGTGCTAGAATGGTAAAAGAACAATTTACTGTTAGGCAATGTATTCTGTGATTTGTTACACCAACTATGTAAGAGAGTGAAAATTATGCGATTTGGGTGACTCGGGTGACACACACACATTTCCGAAGCCGCTTTCATGTTTGACAAACTTCAATCAGTTTCACGTGGAGGATAGAGTTCTGAAATGGCAGTAGAGCGATTCAGTGTTGGGCCACGTGGCAGGTAGAAGGCTTCCCTGACTGATGCAGCCGCTGAAGCTCCGCCTTGAGCCGCCCGGCGCTGGGATCCCCGGCGTAACATATCATCGCAGCGTCATAACGTAAACCTGGCTGAGCTGGAAGGATTGCGTCGGGCGAAAGGGGAATTACTACCATGCAAACTGAAGGTAGATTGAATTTGTTAACACCTTGGTTATGTTGTGTTACACTGGCATCATTACTCTATTCGACAATGCAATTGAACGAACTATCGTTAGATTTAGAAGTTTTGTAATGTTATCATATGTATAACTATAGTTATCATACTTAGAACATTTAAGAATCCTTTGCGTTTCTTTTTGCTATAGAAACATCTCATAATTATCAATTTCATTATTTTTATATAATATATGACGTATGTATATAATACTATTTTGTAAAATGGTTTCTAGAAACATACGCGAATTCCGAACACCTTTGTATATTTATATCTACATGTTATTTTTTTTAAGTTCTGTAATGTTATATTTGGAACGTAGTTCTGCAAATAAATCCATCAATAACGTATTCACTTTTTCCCTTAACAAATTTGCTGTCTTATACTTGATAAATAAATCTTCGCATCTACTGTGCACAAAAAACCAAGATGTCTTATCCGGTGAATAATTTAATTAATGCGATCGGATAGATTTGCAATGTGCATATCATTATATTATTCCGAAAATTCGATACAAAACAAGATCGGAACGGTAGAATTTTAAATTTACGGATTTTAAAATCGTTTGGAGTGGTCCCCGAAAAGACTTTCCGAAAACCTTCAACCTGCAAATCCGATTACGGCGCAATCAAAATGGAAGACGAAGTTTGCGACGCGAGAGAGGGCGCCAACTATACAGGTAATGCAGTACGTACACACAATCTCAATATCAAACAAAGTGGCTAACTTTTTAACAAGTCGGACGTAAATACAGCGACCGCGCGGAGAGGTGCAAGCCGAATCTCCATAATTCACTCTTGTGGGAACAACAAAAACCCCGGCTCTGAGGGAGGAATTGTGGTGCCTGCACGGGCGGCAGTGACCGCGAGGGACGCGCTAACAAACAACATATAATACCCAGGTGATAATCATTTTAAAACTTTACTACATTTGACTGAGGATAATGATATTTTTATATCCATTTTTATTCACTCGTATTACGTATAAATTAAAACAAGAATAAATGTTGACTGATTGAATAATAAAAAATAATAAAATACATACTCTGAATATATACTAAAGGGACATCTATCGTTATACGATGGTAACAATGGTATACATACATTAACTTTCGCATATAAACTCAGGCGGGGAATAGTCGAGTGGACTGCGCGGTGTAAAAGAATAGAGCAAAGGTTGCAAGGCTCGTGGTTCGAATCCCGCGTCTGCGGATACTTTTTCTGAATGAATTGATGCGTATAATATTTGATGTATAATTTTATGTGTATTTAATTACTAATAATAATATATAAATAGTGCGAGAGAATACGACCGTAAATACTATATTATATAATAAATTTGACTTAAAGATTTAAAAAAAATTATGATTCCATATATCAGTTAAATATATGGAGCATATGGTCACCACAAATCAACACCACATAATTTTGTCTGCTCCTATTTTGAATACATAGCATGTTTTATGACAGTCGATTTAAATATTTTTTAATGCTTCCATGTCCGTTTCATATCTGGAGCATGTGATTACCGCAAATCGGTACTACATCATTTTGTTTGATTCAATTGTAAAAAGTGTGTTTCAAGACAACTCCTCACGCGGAGGTTCATTTGAGAATATTTTTTTTCCAATGTTTCCAATATACTCTAATAACTTGAAGATATGGCAATTGAAGTAACTTGTCGACTGACCATTTATTGACCATTAGTGGCGTCTGAAAGCACTCAATTATTTTAAATCATTATACATCCAAATATGTTGATTATCTTTTTTTAATCTCAGAGCAAATCTGCGCAGCATGTTAAAAACATCACATTTCATCATTCTGATAATGAAAAACTTTCAACAAAAATGAAGGTACGTCGTTATTAAAATTTAAGAAGCGAGTGGGAAACAAAACCAGAGTAAAACAAATATAATAATCGAATAATGAAATTCCCTTTGAGGCTGGCAGAAAGAATGTTCCGCGATGCCGACAAGTCCCGCGACTCGATTTCGAGAATCAGATAATGAAAGCGCAAAACATGATACAATTATGTAATTGGGAAAGTCGTTAAAATTTGCGGAGACTTGGAAACAATTTTCTCGGCAAATAAATTTTATAATTGAAAACCTAATTCGGGAGGCGAGAGACAGCGAAAGTAAAGTTATTCGTTCGTCTCTGCGTTGGGTGCGTAAGCGACCGATCTGAAGCCTGCGGAAGCTCCGGAGGTGCAAGGGCTTTCTGCATAAATTAACACATGCGTCAAAATGTCAACAAAGAAACATCTCATTATTCGTTAGCCGTTAAACTATTCAGTGTAAAATATACAAAAGTGTATGATCCATATTATTATATATTAAACGCTAATTGAATGGATTATAAGTCATTAATAAACATAATGGTTTAGGTTCATCCTCCGTTAAGATCAAGTGCTCTAAGCTTTATATCCATCAAGCTAATCATTTGATCTCCGTAAAAAATCTGATCAACAAATCCCCCAAAATTTACCTCTAATACTACAGTAGCTGTCTATTTATAACCTCGGGCTACTGGCCAAGAGGTTGTCGAAAACCATACATGTTCCTAAGTACAGTAATCATGCCTTGTATTGGAACAAGGCATGGTCAATAGCAACTGATAGAACTGAGTATGGAACTGAGTATGGGTATGGAACCGATATGAAAAAGAACAAATGTTTCTTTTTATTTTAATGTTAATTCAATAATATAAAAAGGTGGTTAATTCAACTGTGAAATAACATTAAGAGCCTTTTAATTAAATGTATTTTCTTTACAATGAAATGAATATGTATTTACATTGCAGGTATATTAACATAAATAAATAATTAATAACTACCATTAACAACACAGTTCGAAAAATTACTAATTTAAATTTATGATTTGATAAAATATTCACAATTAGTAAACATCACATATGCATGCTTGTGTGACATGTGTATAAATGTACGTTTAAATATTGAAGTACCTACGCAACTACAATTAAAACATTAATATGTATTTTAACCCGCGAATGTTAATTATTTTTAGTAAATAAAGCCCCGAATAAAGAAGTTTTATAACATGGCAATTAATTAAACTTTTACAACGCGGTACGTTATCGCAATTCAAATGTTTCCAAAACATTTCATTTTTATTTACTTTTCTCATTCAAATTAATTATTCGCACGAGCCGCAAAAAGACCACCGCGCGATGTTTACTCGACCAAAATGGCTGATGCGAAAACAATATTAAAAAACAAGCCGACGGTTAAACAACAATTAAACGACAGCGTCGAAAATAAATTAGACTAATTAAAACAAAACAAAGCCTATTAGCATGCAAACATGTAAATTATTTGTCAAAGCGTTGAATAAACATCAATTTTCCAGTTTTGATGGATAAACTAGACGAAATAATAAAATATCCCGAGGTTAAATGCTCCCCCTTTCGATTCGTACGTAAAATAGATGCAGAATATTTTAAATTCTACCAAAAGTAGCGTCGGGCAACCCAACTGAATAGTGAATAATACAACCAAATAATAATTCGTTGTTACAAATTGAGACTGAGATTTTGAAAGGACTAAATTTATCAAGTCGACTGCTGCGAAAATGATAAGCTTTAGATGAGCAATATATTACTTCCATTATGCAAAAAAACAAATAAAAAAGTGGAAATTTTTCGATACTCAATGATCTCAAGAAATATCGTCTAAATATCTCAATATCTCATCAATACATTATTTTCATAACCGTGTCAATCACGAAATAAAATAGGAAGGGTGGAGATAAAAATCACCTTTGATGATAATATTTGCAATAAATATTTGAGGTTATGAAATGCTCTTCATATTCTCAGCTGAAGAAGACTGCAGGAGAAGTGAAGAACGAGATGCAATATTTTGATGATACAAACCAATCCTTACAATGGATACATCAAGGAAGATTTATCATTATACTGTAAACCGGTAAATAACCATATAATAGTTGTAAACTTTAATCTTCTACTTTATATTTTAAAAATTTATGTAAAATATGATATTCCTTTTAGAAGTATATTTGTCATGAAAAAAGCATAAAAACTTGATCACTATGTAGTACGAATATGTAGTATTATGTGAAGTAGTAACTAATAGAACGTAACATACGCTTGGCCAATATCATTCTCGATACTCGCCCGCTCAAATACGAAAAAGTTTGCAGGCACTTCCTTTGTTAGCAATGGATTCACAAATTTCGGACGGAATATTTTGATTGCGTTACGAATGAAAGGCCACTGATGTTGTGAAAGCTCGAGCAAACGTACTCTTTGTTAAGGTTCATGTTCCACAACGGTAAGTATTTCCCAGTTACAGTTTCAATATTACACTGCGTGAATACTAAATACTGTATTGAAAATAAAATTTAAAAAATTGACATTCACATAAAAAAACAAATGTACCGGTGATAGATAACTAGTAAATGTCTAAAACAGTTCACAAAGTACACGAAATGATGATTTTATTTCTATAAACACAACATCATTTTAACCACATCAAAACATGGTAAAATTATATTATTTAATCAAAATAAATATGATTTAACATTCCGGTATAATATTTATTGCTAAACATTGAACATAACATAAATAATTATTTTTGTACTTATTTAAAAGACGTAATAGAACTTATAAACCTGTTACCGTTCAGATTTGAACGTAGGCCACCATCATGAATCGCAATTCCTCTCATCCGCCGCTTTTTGCATTCACCCTTCTTCTAGTAAACTTATTATTTCGTAAATTTTCTTGATCACGATTATCGACCAATGAAATAATATAACTTCAGTAATGTGCAGTAATTTTAAAATATTGTATGTTGCATTACTTATATTTTTAAAATTTACTCTATTTTAAATAGTGAATGTATAATTATTTGAAAAGTGTTTACACAGACACTGGATATCGTGATCCATATTAAAGCAAAATAAAATAATACTACAATTTTTATTTTTTTTTTCTACAATGAAACCCGGTGTTGACATCCTGGTTTGCTATTATTATCGTTTCAAAAAATGTTACATGATACGATATAGTAAAAGTTTACCTTAATGCCGATGTGTATCGTGGGGAAATCTGCGCCGAGGGTGGGCTGTGGGTGAAGAGAGGGCTGCAGCAATGGCAGCGGCAAGGGGCAGGACATCATCGTTGATGGAACCTGAAAACGACAAGTAAGTAACTAAGCTAAAATAATGTTTACCAATGAGTATCTTGGATTTTTTTCTTGAAAACGTGTGTTTCGGGACCAATCGGATGGTCGTAGTGACGTTAGAACACAAGAGTTTATGGTTCAAAATAAACGTCGAATGCCTCGAAATGAAACTGACGATAATTGATCGTTCTTGTTAATTACTAAAAGGCATTTAATATGAAAACCACGTCATAGAAGGTAACTCTTCTTTATATATGAAATGAAAGAATCAATACAAAAATTACACTTAAAACTAGGACAAAAAGAACGGTCCATGAGAGGTTGGCGTCACACACTCAAAAGATAATGGGAAACAATTGAATACAGCGAAAAAAAACAAATGAAAACAAGAAAACAAAACAACAACAAAAAATCTCGGACAAAAATAATTCAAATTTTGTTCCAAATTTAAATATTTTTTCAGTACATTATTAAATTGATTTACCTTTTCATTGTCAATTAGATAGGTATCAGTCTATCAATGGATATATTTTTATTGTAAATGCTATAATAACATTATTTAATCAATATTATGTACAATCTGCTAGCCACAACAAATTTAAACTGAACTGAGTTATTATAACAATTCAATAGGTTTTTTTTTACTTTTGGGCGTACAGATCAAATGAGATTTAGTTCAAAATAATTTTTGTCTGAAAATCTGAAAAAATACGTTTATTAATTGAATAAATAGTAACCCCGCACATTTTTCCATTGGACATGCTATTATTATATGCAGTGATCATCAATATTGAAATCGTTATGTCATAATTTATAAGTAACTGTATTATATTTAAAACATAAAAAATATCATTATTTTACATTCACTAATTTATGTTGCGTAAAATACTTATATTTTTGGAATGCACATTAATTCAACAAAAAAATCGCCTTAAATAAATTTATATTTTTTGTTATTGCAATAAATATATTTCGAATCACATATTTTTTTTAATGCGAAACACATTAAGTACTGTTTTTTAAGCCGTGGTTCGCTTTCATGAAAGCTTCATCAGTTCGTTAGTTTGCATTTTAATAAACATTAATAGTGAAAAACTTTTTGAATGCGAAATGCGAAAAATATTTTATCTATTTAATATTTAAAATATATCTTAAGGTGAATGCCAAGAATACGAAAACCATTTGTAGTTCTTTTTTTCGAACCATATTATTGATTGGAATTTTGATTTTAGAATGAATTCTGAAAAATAATGTTTCATATACTCGTACAGCATTGAAACAAAAGGTTTCTTTAATCATTCAGCAGAGAAATTCAAACTGAGCGCGGCGTTCGTTATCGATATTTCAGCTACAGCCGTTTTACGTCTGAATCTCCACCGACCGTTAAAATTTCTGAAAACATTAGCGTTCCTCTCCTCCCTCAAGACTCTGAAAAGCTCGCGGAGTGCTCTTGCGAGTAATTCGCAGATATGTTGGGCGTGTCGTGGCGTGTCTTACGAATCACCGTTCAGGCTTTCACGGCCCAAAGCTCTCGCGGGGAGCGCAATTAGCCGGGACGGACCGCGGGTAACCGGGGAAGCTCCACAGTTCGGTGAACTTATAACTCGTCTCACCGCGCGACACACTCCAAACTTCCTTCGAAGGATCGTTGGACACGCATCGACTAAATATTTATTATACCTTCTCGTCTAACGTATTTTTACACATCAAAAAATCATTTGACGTTAGTGATGCATTTTTATGTGTATCAGTTATTATTGATGTGCTTACCCGCCCCTTAGAAGAAAATGTTTCAATTCTCGGGAGCGTAGGGTTAATCATTCGATTTCCCTTAAAAATCCGATTAATAATTCATCCAAAAATATGCATCACTATTCTTCAGCACTCAGATTTTCCGGATGTTGTCAGGAACCATAAATGTTCCTAAGTGGACCATAAGGTGAACAAGTCGTAGGTCGATGAATGGGCATTGGGAACTGACAGTATGAAGTGACAACAATTTTTTGTGACTGCTTGATCTACTATGCAACGGATATGGGAATAAATCAGTTGTTTAATAAAATATATTTTTTAAATAATGTGTTGGCGATACTATATACTACATGCATGAAAAATTTAGAAATTTAGAAAAATAATGCCAGAGATTATAGAAAAAAATAATGGATTTATTTATGCTGGAGACTCATTGAGAAGAGGTGCGCAAAACTCTACAGATACTAAGTGGAATGGAAAACACTAGATGAGTACGACCACGTTAAATAACGTTAAGCTTAAAGCAATCAATAATCTCAGGGTTGTAAATACTCATAGCACCGTCTGTGGGTTTCAAAAATAGGGCATGAAAATGAATTATATTTTTATGTCAAATTTATGCAAAGAAAACAATTATTTCGGTTGCTTTTATTAAAAATTCAAAAAAATATGCAAAAAATTCCATCGGGGGGCCAAAGTGGGGATGATGTCACAGCGCGGCAGGGAACCGGAGGTCGTTAGAAGGCTGAGCCTTCTAAGGAAGACGTGAGCAGTTCAGGGGGTTACTCTACCACGAGGATAATATCAAGGATTTTGAAAATAATAATTAAATTTTTCGGAACGCTCTCCAATCAAGATTGCTAGGAGTATAAAATATCTGCAAAATATTCCATAATTTAATTTATTTATTTATTTCACAGAACTGAAGTTCTAATGTACAAATAATAAGAAATAATTTATTTAGTAGAACTGAATAACTTTGTAGCAAAACTATTTCTTAAAATAAAATATTGATAAAACATAAGAATACTCTTATAAAAAGCTAAGGTGGTGTTTGTTTGCTTACTTATTTGTATGTATGATAAAAAAAATTGAAAACATTCTCATCTAGAAAAATATAAATTGGATTCGAATAATAAATTAAAATTACTGTTAACTATTGTCGCAATGCAAATAATAATTATACCATATAAGTCCGAACGAAGCCTGTAGCGGCATTGCAGAGAGATGTCCAAACGGAGCCGGGTAGCAATACTAATTATTCATAAAATGTCAAATAATCAGCATGTACGAGTATAATATGTATGATACATTTGATATAGTTGTAAAACAAATGCATAATACTCAATCGATTAAGCTTTTTAATAGCATAGAATTCTTTGTTTTCGTAGTTCATAGTAAATTATTATATAGTAACACATGATATGATATGAGTAAATTTTTAACCTTTTTTATTGAATATAATGCGAAAGTATTGAAGACTGACCCGAAATCTTAAAAATATTCTAGTCGTGCGTTTAAGTGCTTCTTACCCGTAACGTGGAAGCTACCTATTTACCCGAATACTGAAATAACCACGTGTTAAAGAAATAAAACGTACATCCTTACACCCAGTCGGAGGCGTAAAAACGTCTGCGTGATATGATGAGACGTCAAAACGTAAGCCTTTAACAGATTATGTAAAAATAAAATATTTACTTCCACTTGATCTCCGATAATTATCGTGTGTGATATCATCGAATCACATTATAATCCAAAATATAACACATTAAGATACTTTTATTAATCATCAACCTCGTATAAATATATTATAATTCATGTCTGTAGGAAATAAAATAATTAAATCAATAAAAACAAAATCAAATTATTCCATGATTTTTTTTTTATAATGTTTCGTCTACGTCAAGTAGCCATTACCGTGTTATTTAAATTTATGATTTTTATCATCTTTTTGCCATATCCGCTCTTTGCAAAAAGTATAAAGCCACAACGTAAGCAATATTAGAGACACATAACAAAGTTCTACCAAATTTATTATATTGCGTAGTCACGCATTTTCAGAATAACAAGATCATAAGACTTTCGGATAATGCAGGATCAATTCATGTTCTGCTGCAATAACAACTTCCTACGTGAATAAATATTTATTGTCATTTTTAATACATTATTATTTTTCACATGATGTTGTCGTAGTGTTCTTGTCTCCCACAAATTATGTCTAGTAAACAATGTTCACAAAGAGTCTTGAAAAACAATTACGCAGAAATAGTAGGTAATACGAGTAGGTATCTAATAGAAGATATCAATCTTTATTTGATTCGAGATCATATAAAAAAAATTTAGTACTCAGTTTACGTGAAAATTCCACGAAATGTCTCAATTAGTCAGAGATCACTCATATGAAGCGTTGATACGTGTATCAAATCACTGTAGCGATTAAGCAGGTGTCTAGACTAATATTAATTTAATTCTCGCTAGTTTGATTTCAACTCTCAATGATAAAATAAAGGCCCTAACATTATATGACTGAAAAACAAAGATTATGTTTGATGGCTATGATACATTTTATTTTATGTTTGTATAAAACATTCATTTTGATTGTATTTTGTGATTAAACTTGTTTTTGTAAATTTTGATACTTTTCTTGCATTTTTTTTTCATAAATTTTGTCTAGTACTTTTTTCTAATTTTGTGGGGTTTAGTGATTTCATATGATGGTTCGTCTATTACGAATGTATATTTAGTTGAACTAATGTGTAGTAGTGAATAAAAAAGCTTAGAACAAATATACAGGAATGCATAACTATTAACAAACCAATTTTATAAACATATAATATATTATATTGTGTGTGACCTAATACTGATATATTATTTAAGAGCAACTTCGTGAACGTGGGTATGGATTCGTAAATAAAAAATAAAAACATACACTTTTTATCCGATTAAATACAAAAAACTTTAGGGTCTTCGTGTGTAATAATAATAAATTTAATACAATATCACTACAAGTGAAAAGAAATATGATTACGAACTTAATATTTGTTCTGTCCATTCGACACAAATCTCTGAAATTGAAATGATATTTTTTATTAACTCTGTTGTGGAATAAAATTTTCTAAGAGTAAAACACAAGTGAAATAATTCATAAAATCACTACGCATTACATAAAAATAAATGCAAGATACCTTCGTTAAATATTCCGTCCATTTTAGAAATCCAGACGAAAGTGTATGGAGCATTGGAAAGAAGAGCACGAAGAGTGTAAGATATTTATGCTTTATACAACATTATGATGGACGGGCGTAAACATCACATGAAAAGTTGCATTCCTGAAGTCTTAGCGAAAATATTGTGATATGTGAATTAAGTTGTATGGCACAAACACAAAGTACTATATTAGAAACCATTGTAATCCATCTTGATTAATTATGAAATAATTTATGTGATATTATATTCACCACGCAGCTGTAAACAAATGCCATCGTGGTGAATGTCTCATAAAAAGGTGATCGTTGTAATCAACTTAACCCTGCTGTGATGCGACCTGAAGAGGCGCAAAGGGAGTATTCATTATTAGGGAGGAAAAACACGGCCATGCTAATATATCGACCGGTGGGTTGCTTAAATTGACTAGCCTTCGATAAACATACTTATTTTCTGCCAACAAGTTATAATTGAATTTTCATTCAAAAAAGTTTTTTCGTCGTCGGGGCTACTAAATTAATATTTTTATTCGAGCTTACCACAAAATCCGTGTTTATAGGAGGATTTGTATTTTATAACTCCGTAAATAGATTATTAATACGAATATAAGTCCGCATACTTCGTCACTAGAAGATCATCTTCATCATCATAATTCCATACCAGCTACATAGCTGGAACTAATAGGCGCCATAAACAGCCACCATAAAGTTCTGTTATCCGCCATATACATTGACAGCTCTGTTATGGCAGAGAGCTATAGCTCTCTTTATTTAGTTCTCAACAGTTTACAAATACTGCAAGATCCCAGAGTATATACTCTCCTGAAGAATCATAAGAGTATATACTCTCCTGAAGAATCATAAGAACATGTCCTAGATAAGTCCATTTTCATCTTTTGAACAAAGGAAGATGGAAAGCTGCAACCGTTATTCCTCACTAAGTGAAACCATCGTATCCCCGGCATTCTACGCAAGCACTTGTTCTCAGAACCATAAATAAATACGACTGCATTGGTATTTTATGATGTACCAAGATTTGCAGCCGTAAAGAAGAATATGAGTAATGTGGTGGTGTAAAAGTGGTACTTTATTTTAATAGAGCATACTTACGAGTCTCAGATATTGCGCACGGAATTGAAAAACGTTCCATCGTTCCCAAGGCGGAAAGCTTTGACATATAAATAAATACCTTCCTTGATAAAAGTGGTATTTTTTATTAGAATATTTGTCAAAAATAAATCACAGATGCACTCGTATGTTAGATAATTTAATATGTAACTGTTGTGAATTCTACATATCGACATAAGGGCAACATGACTCCGTTGTAACGTAGTAATAAGTAATAAC
Source organism: Glossosoma conforme (assembly GCA_022606575.1). NCBI lineage: Eukaryota > Metazoa > Arthropoda > Insecta > Trichoptera > Glossosomatidae > Glossosoma > Glossosoma conforme. The sequence goes on from JAGTXR010000126.1 coordinate 98,909, forward strand.
ATCGCAAGCGGCGGTTTTACGATTTACATAAAAGCACCACTTGAACCCCCGGGCCCGGGGAGGCTTATCGGAACACTTACTCGTAAGGCGATAACTTGCCGTCCAGCTCTAGGGTTAATTCTGAACTCCACCTGCGCATGGCTGTTTCGCCAAGCTGCCCATATTCATATATTATGTTACTGTACGTAAAATTGTTCCTGCACAAAACAAACTGCGAACTAAGATATCAACAAGTATTATAATGTATAACATTGCAACTTCATAAAATTGTGTGCTTACAACCCATATAAAATATTTATATGGTGAATTATAGTTATATTAGGTAAAACTGGTATATCGTGTTTTAAATTATTTTTTCAGCGTGTCGTAGTCCCACATAACGTTCATTAGTAATGATATTCTGAATGTTTTTTTATATTTTTAGAATATGTTTTAATACCATAATCCTTCATAGGTAATTGATCTATACCTATATTTTATAAATTGATACACATGGAGAAAAAATTACATAAAATTTCATAATTGATGTAGATTTGTACGTGTGTTTCAATTTATGAATAACTAACGATACTTGACGTACATTTTAATCATCAACAACTACAAGGTAAAGCTGGTTCTGAAGGACATATAGTTATATTATGTAATACTTATAAAAAATAACAAAAAATAATGTCTTTCATATTTAAAAAAACACGTGTCGAACATATTCAACAAATTTATTCGGGAGCAAGCTACGAGTAGATAGCTAGAGTATGCCAGATATTATAGTCGATTTGATAGGTACTTAGTCGATTTGAATTAATAGGCTATAGAATTAAAATACTGGAATTATCAGAGAGAAAATAAAATAGTTTTGTACATATTCGAAAATAAAGAATCGATTATATATTGTAAGTATATTTTAAAATATATTAACCCTTTCCACTCGAAGCATTTTTTGTTTTTTCTAGCGGCTCCACGACAATATTGTAAATTTATTAGATAAATGTTTATTTTTTTATTTATTTTTAAATGTGTACAATGAAATAAACCTTTCACGTAGTGTACACACAGTTTACGGTTGTAGTTTTACACACAATTCGCTTTCGTTTTAAATTTCTTACATTTTTCTTAGACATTACGGGTTGAAAATATATATACACTAATTACACAATAAATTAAAGTACATAAAAATTAATCACTCATAAATGTTTCAAAATAACAATTACGCTTCTTATTGCAAAATAACACAAACCGACAACACATGTTTACGAAACTTCGGAGAGACAGTAACTCTTTTTCAATCAATATTTTACCGTGTACAACCCTTAATAGAAAATATAATACGTTGAATAAAATAAGTAATATAAACTTATAAACAGACACAAACGCCTGGATTGTTTTAAAATATAATATTTTCCCTGGATACGACCATCTATGGATTACATGGCGATCCCTCAATAGGCTTAAAATATGCAAGGTGTGTGTATGAAATGATATGGCAGTACGTAAATGCGTCTGTGGCGCAGAACAGAACTCAGCTCACCTGCTGAAGTATGCACTGTTTCATGAAACTGCACCCAGGGTGATTTTATGACGGGTAATGTTCACGTTTCAGATACGAAAACATCAAGCAATTGAAATTAAAGATATTTTTTTTTTATTATTATTATGTATTGTCTTAGGTTTCAATATCCATGCAACTAGCCGTTAAAAGCATACAATATTCAACAAGCAACACATGATGCGAGGTATTCAACAAGCTGTTCGAAGACAGCGTGGCTGTCTGTATCGCGAGTCAGGGGCCACAAAGCCCGGCTCGGGGTGTAGAGTGCAAAGGCAGCTAACTACTCGTACTCACGAGTAACGGCCCCGCGTCTGGGTCGCCTCCTAAAGAGCGCGGTCTACATTGTATTTCGGGTGCATGGTTCTGCATTCTACCATTCCGCCACTAAAAAATAATTGTGAGCGGTGCACAATAAACTTCAGAGTAAGCGAGCGCCGTAAAAGTTCGTTTACCGGTTGAGAGGCATTGCCATATTAACGTTAATACTATATTTTTTTAAGTAAGTACGAGTATATTCAATATCCTTTTAAAATTAATAATAATTTTAACAACGATTTATTTACCGTAAATGTTGAAGTCGATCGATTAAATTCTAGTGCAGCAGTGCATTTGATAAGCAGTCTAATATACAATACATAAACATAGACGTTCAGTAAGTTCACTAAGCACTTTTTTCACTATTTACTTGGACACACTGTACTTCAAAACATTATGAATTAACATCAGACCCGTGGAACCCTTTCTTAGAATTTATATGTTTGATATGCATCGACTAACGATGAATTCCAGCTTTTTAATACCACGGACAGACTTTGTGACGCTCTCTAAGAATCAATATTACCTTCTACAATTAGAATATATTTTAAAAGCTGATAATAAACACTTTCAATCCCATTCATACGTACAAGAACGTAACCACAGCACATCCTTTACATACACAGGGTCCAGCAAGCTCGAAGGAGACACATAAAGTAGAGAACTAAAGCTCTCCACTAGTACTCCTCCTGTGTGTTTATGTTCAAAATATGCACTTAATAATAAAATTGTAGCAAAATATGAAATATAATAAACATTGCACATAATAAGAGTTATTTAGGTGAGTAGATAAATGAAGGGCGATCTTCTTCTTCGTGTCAGCGACGTCAAATTATTTTTTCCCAATATCTGGCAACATCGATAGCTCGTGTGTTGCCCAGCATTAGGTCCTGAGATGTGCAACTTGTTGGGCACATGGAGCAGCATCGTAATCCAATTCTCCCTGCCGAAGCATTCCCCACCGCTCGAGGTTGTCCTTTTGTTCTACCAACTCCGGTTCTTAATCTGTTTAGGGATTTCCAGGTCGGCCAGTCAAGGCTCTTGCCAGTTGGGAGGCCTTCCTATAATGAAATCCTCTGGTGCGATTTGTTGCCAGAGTTGGAGTCTCTCATTTTCAGGGCCGGATGTGAGAGGTTGTGTGGATTTCAGAAAGGCGATAAAATGAAGGGCGATAGTAATATTATATTTTACTTCCAAAATACACAAAAATAATTAGTGATAAAAGAACGTCATTAAAATTTAAGATAGTTCGAAGTATTAGGTTATCAGAATTTCATTAAATTTTTATTTTATGCTTCATTAGCGTATTAATTATTTCCTTTTTCAAAGGTTCGTCGGTTCTCGAGATTTTACACAGGCTGACGAGTTCACAACTACTCTGCAAGACCCGAAAGTGAACGATATTAATATCAATTCAATACACCGCAGCCGGGTGGAAAACTGCACTAAAATGTGCAGATCCGGTGATAAAATAAATGTTTTCTTGTAAATGTATAAATACTCGTATATTCGAAGTGCCGCCGCCCTTCGGAGAAGCTTCAAGAGGCGGCTTTACGGCCGGGCAATATTTTTGCGGCCTTCCGAATTCATAACCGCCGCAAGTGGCTGCAAGTTTCAGCGGCGAACCACCCGCTGGGCCGGCGGGAGATTGTTCTTTGCAAAAATAACGAGAACGCGAATGAGATTTACTAGTGGACCCGATGGAAGGAGAGAAATGAAGTGACCACGAAAAGGTGCTTCTTACGCGGTATACGTATACGTAAGGTTCTCTATCAGTAACAAAACGAGTAAATGCTTTATATATTTTTCTTCATCATACTAGTATATCCGTTCCATACATGGAGCATTACAAATAATGTACTGCCGCAGAGTTCATTTTTATTATTGATGCTTTTTCTAAGACATCTCTGAATGAGTGATACTTATATTTTATATATAAAATAACTCACCAAAAATAATCTTGAATTCTTGTGCGTAATGTGGTTAATATAAATATATTTGTATATTTAGAACTATAATATTTTAAGAATACATTATATGTCATTACAAATTTATTTAAGTATAACGACATTCATCATATTTAAATTAGACATATTTTTTTGTAAGGAATAAAATACTATACCGGAAATACGATTATTTGACTTTGTGAGGAATGATAATGGCTGAGACATGTTCTACGAATGCCGCTAGCGTTTGAAATACTCTTACACACAACGATTGCTTTATCTTCGTAGAAAACCCTCAAGAAATAAACATAGAATTACCTAGTGGAGCTTCCGGAGGCAGAGCTTACATGTGATGAGACGAGGACCGTGGTGACGGACAGAGCTTTAGAGCGATAGTCTCAGATAAAAAACTAATTTACGGACAAAGAATAATGATAGTGATAATGAACAGTAAAATAGTTCATTTTAAAATTCAGACGAGCCGTTAGCCAGATTTGGCATTTTTTGCTCGGGTTAAAGTTGGCAGAAGCTACGCCACAAAGTTACAAGATGAACAAGCGACCTGAGCCAATAAAGCACGGCGCCGAGCCGCGCCAAGTTTGCGAATAAATAAGGCCATCGGTGATCAGCGGGAAGGATAAATCCACCAGCCCCGCTAATGGGGCGGTAATGGGACTACAGTGCGCCCATGCGGAGAAGGCAGTAGAGTCATAATTGGCCACAGAAAAAGAAATCTCTTAAAGACTTTCATAAGTAGAGAGCTTAAATATTTTTATAACATTCAAATAGGAGGAGCTTTTTATTTATATTTACAAAAACTACACACATCGCAGAGTTGACAATAAAATGTAACGAATATCCAATGCTTAAAGACACTCGTCTTAAGCACCAAAAATATTTCCAACCCGGATAACTTTTTTATAATTTCATTATTATAGAATGTTAATCTGATTTGCAGCCAAATGGTTTGTAATATATATTTAAGAATATTACAACAGTAACATTTACGTCACATTTAAGCACTGGTCGAACATATTTGATTTTCCGATCGTACTGGTAAACTTAGCGAATGAGTATTATAATGATTGTATTCAGATCTAAGAATAATTAAAACATGCATAATACAAGTTTATATTAGACTCATACCTTGACTGTTAAAGAAGCTGTCTTAGGTTATCACCTGTTTACTAATTAAATAAAACATATACGAATTTCGTGCTATGAATGACGATCATCGAATTGTATGCCATAGATAAAAAATTGCGGTAATGATGTTCACAGCTTAATAATTCGATACCCCGGATAGGCCACATTTTAATGACAAGCGTCATAATAATGATAAGTAATCTCCTTTTGTCAATATAGAGTATATGTGAAAAATAAAGTGAAGATGGGCTCTACTCTTCAATGTCTTTGGGCGAGCTGCAAGAGCAGGATAGCAAACGCGTGTTCCAGAATTAAATTATATTTCCTGCGGTTATATATTTCGTCCTTAATGTGCTCAGTGTTTAATTTGAAAATGAAGCGTTCTATCTCCCACTCTTTGTGTGTAAGTCGGTAATGGGCATTAGAAAAATAAATCTTTGGTCGAATCGGATCTGGTCCAAACACTTAACCACGTAAAATAGAACGTGATACCGAAAGGTTAAAAAACACAACAGTCAATTTAAAATAAGCCAAATTTAAGGTGCCTAATATATTGTAAGTTTGATGTGAATGTAATATAATTTACAAGATACAAAAATGATTTTTTTACACGTATCCGTTCCATAACTGAAGAATATTATCGCTAAAAAATTAATCAAAGAACAGAAGCTTGTGAATTAAAGAGATGGTTTCAGTTGTATACGAAGCAAATTTTAGGAGAAAAGTAAATCACTCTTACTCAGTTTAATTCAATATTTAAGAAACTATGTATATACTAATCATGTAAATTAAATTAATCAGATATGCAGAAAATAATATTGTTAAAGATTAATACATTCAACTCTTCATAAATAAATATATTACGAAGTATTTTAGGTATGTTAAAGTTTACAAGGAAATTAACCAAAAAATAGACAAAACCTTATATTTACTTTGAAACTTATGGAGGTATTGAAAACTATTTTTACTTACTATAGCAAAATTTAAATTGAAAGTTCAAACAAAAACCGACCATTATTTTTTCAATTACGTATTTATATAAATGTATATTAGAAATAAGTACAAAAGTTAAAAACCTCCTAAAGGGACAAGATAGAAAAAAAACAGAAGTGTTCGCTATAGGAAGGTACACTGTAATGCTATTTTAAAAATACTTGTTGAAAGTAATTATAAAACTCAACCATCGAGGCTTATTATTTGAATTTATGAAAACATTCATTCAACCGGGAATATAAATAGAGCATTTAATATTTTCATTAAAGTAAAAGCAAACATAAATTCAATCGCATGAATATATATTTTTCAGGAAAATTGATCAAGTTTGATGAAGCAATTATATACAGTCACAAAAATCAAAATACAAAAACAACATCAGATAACCGCGAAGCTGCAAAGTAAATGTAAATATAAAATGCATTTGTTAATTAATTAATGGACCATTAAAGGGTAGTATTCGGTATGTTGTTTCGGAGGTCAAAAAATAGCGCTGTTAAATAGTTAAATAACAAGCAATTACCTGAACAAAAAATTTGTTGTTGTTAAATACGAAATGAAACATAAAATTAATTATTTTGCAGTTGTTTTTTACGGGTACATACAAACAATAATAGTCCCTGACCAAATAAAAAGTAAAAACAGTCCATATTGTAATAATGCAATCAGAGTATATATAAAGTAATTTTTTATTAATAAATAATTTTTATATATTACCATATTAACAACAGATATGATTAAAAAAAATAAAAAATTATGTAAACATATACAGTAGAATACCGACAGATGGTGATAGTAATTCTAGTCACATCTTTTTTTATTTTATTTGGATTTACTATGAATAGGTGGTCTTTACTGGACGACTTTCGTCTACCACCAGTTATAATTAATAGGCTATGACTGGCATTTTACAGGTGAGGGATCAAATTCATACCAACCGGGGTATATTAGAGCTGAGAAATGGATTAATAATCTTTTTTTTTTAATCTCCGTCGGGATCAAACCCACGACCTTTGACTTGCAAATCAAACGCTTTGACTATTGAGCTATACCCGCTGGTAAAATATTGGGTTGAGCTGCCCGTTATGACTAAGAGGTCCAGTCCTTGGGAGTAACGGGCTATGAACCAGATCTGCATAAAAATATAGATTAATAAATCACATATAATATGCCTTTGATACTATAGCTGATGAACTATTTATGTTTTGGAATGGATATTTGTGCGCATAGATGTCTTGGGATAAGATATTGACAATGGCCATTGACAGAACTGAAAGTCTGCAATTTGTGGTAACCATGTATTATGTAAAATGATTATAGAATAAATACAATAACATAACTTTATAAATGCAAGTTAAATTCAAAACTACTTATATATTATTATGTACATAGATTATTAAAATAATTCATAAATTTCTTCTTCTTAGAAATAAAAAACCTTTAAAGGTTACACGAAAGGTATAATATAATTTATATATATCCTCTGATGCGCGATACGACATTTGGCAACGTTCATGTACAAAAGCGACCCCATCATATGAGACGTCGTGACATTAGAATAACAATAAAGATCTTATCGCAAAAAACACCTTCGAATGTAGCATCTATGATTTCAGAGAAAGCTTCTCTCCGAAGATCGGCAGCTGATCTTGCGAGTTTGGAGCAAAGGCACGTGACCTGACAAGCACGGGGGCGGGCGAGAGAGGGCGGGGGCGGCACGTGACCGAATCAATTTATCTGCTTTCAGCCAATTTACGCTAATGTAACATTTATCGAATCACGCGCAATGCATTTAGAGGCTGCAAATTATAAAGTTTGGCGAGAAGCTTTTCCTGGCGAGCTTTCGAGGCTTCTAAACTGCTGCTCCTGATGATAATGAATGCTAATAGTCATTGCGGTCGGGTACAGGAGGAGGAGGAATCACCGGCTGCAAGATGTTCGCTCTGAACGAATTGGTCTGCGGCAACTGAATATAAATCGTTTGTACCTTTCCTAAGAAATCTACGAAATTAAAATTGTGATTAGAACATGGAAATATAATTATTATTGCTAGTGCTTGGGAAATTATTGTGTCGGTAATTTTTATTTATTTTGTATTTTAACATTTATAGACATTGTGTGAGCCGTAAATTTTTTATAATTATCAGACGAGGTTTACATTGCAACAAATATAACCAATTAATAAGTCAAAAAAGCTAATCATGTGTTTGTACGAACCAACACTCAGTGTTTCGCTTCACGTTGTTAAAATATTAAGACGTCAATTGAGTTTTTTGGCTGTCAATAAGCCACATACGAATATTCTTTGTGTTTTTTAACACTTTAAATTTAATAATTTATTAAGACCTCTTTTTTCAACACCTCCTCCCTGGCTAGAGCAATTGGACACCACAAATTTCCGTAAGGTGTCGTATAACTACTTCATGAATCTAATGTCAAATTTATAATACGAATATTTTATTTTTAGAATATTTTTTCTAATCGATTCCTCACCATTGTTTTTTAAAGGTAATGCAGCGCTATTAAATCATTCGTGAGTAGAAATATGTTTTTGAAATTCACTAGTCTGAATATTCTAATAATAAATTTAACAAATACATCTAGACTTGGGGAAGCCTTCCTGAGAATGTTTGCACGTCGGGCTTAAGCAGGAAATAGATCATCTGTGCGGATCACGTGCGCCCTCAAACTGTGGGTAAAGCTCGTATTTCAGGCACGTTGCTTTATCTTCTTTCCAGTGCAACACGACAATTTAATTCACTTAGAATTGTTTATTACACTGAACGGCCACAATTTGCATGATTCAAAATCCTTCATTATAAATTTAATAAACTAAAAATATATTAACTGATTAGCAAATTATTTCCAGATTTATGGTAAGCAGCGCTGAACAAAAATATTAATATTACAAAATAAACATAGTTATTCATATGATGAAAAACTATATCTTAAATTAAATACACGCCAATTTTTAATACATTTAATTTATGTATTTGGTTAGTTTGCATGTAATTAGTGATAGGAGTTAATTTATTAAAACATAATACAGTGGAACCTCTCATAACGAGCACCTCTAAGACGGGCACCTCTCATAACGAGCACCTCTCATAACGAGCACCTCTCATAACGAGTAATTCGCATAACGAGCAAAAAATGTAAAAAAATTGCTCCCTTAACGAGCAACATTTCGCATAACGAGTAACGCAGAAAGAGGAAATCGCATAACGTATGACGCACTTGTGAGCCGGGACTTCTACGAAATTGCGTCAGTCTGTGTTTAGCACTCGTACCGTTAGCACGTTAGTGTTGCATGTGATCACACATTTTGCTTATCTTATGTGCAAACATTATTTGTATATTTTTTTTAGAGTTTAGAGGTATCACATTTTCACCAAATTTTAAAGAGTCGACTAAAACAAATCTAGACAGCTTTCTAGTAAAAAATAATTAATTGTTTGTCATAAATTAATAAATAATAAGCTAGTTTAGATTTTTAAAAATGTTTTATCCAGGTTGTAACGATCTTTAACAATTTATAAGAATGCAATTTTACTAGAATAAACGTTTAAAAAATGTTTCGCATGGAACGCATTATCGTGTTTTACGTTGATTTATATGGAAAAATGAGTTTCGCTTAACGAGTGTTTCACATAACGAGCAAGATTTTGGAACGAATCATTCTCGTTATGAGAGGTTCCACTGTATATTTAATAAATAAAATATTTCTATATTTATGAATATAAAAGAGAATACTGCTTTGTTAGTGATCACCAATCTCGGAGATTACAAAAACCATCTACTCATATTTAAAAGAATATGAACACAAATAATTAATACCTTCAACACTCCCTTCGATACTTTTTGAGCAGCAAATAACGGTTAGTATATTTCACCTCGGCTGACATCATAGAGCTGTCTGATTTCGACCAACTGGAAATGGTGATTCTGTTCAATACTTTTCCCGTTTAATTATGAAAACCGATGGCTTATCAATTGAAAAACTGAGCTCTCCAGATACAGTACAATATTACATATACCAGCAGTACTAATGATGTGAAGGATTTAAGTTTTATTCCTGCAGACAAATTCATAGTTCTAAAACTAGACCTTATGAAAAATCCGCTGGAAAGGTTTTTTTTTACATAATATAGTCATTGAAAATAAACTGATAAAATTGCCTTGGAAGAAGATGTGCGGCCGATAATAAGTCTCACATATATTATTCATGATACTTTATATAATGTCTTCTGAAAATATCACGAAAATACATATCAAAATATTTATTTGTGTCAGCGGGGCATATAATATAATATGTAACACAAACATCACGTGAAGGATAACGGATGCATACACAAATAAAAGTTCTCCGCTCCAATAATTTATTCACAACTATTTCTGCGGGGCTCGCAGTAGCCGAGCACGGCAACACAGCAACTCAGTAAACACTCGGGCGGTTCTCCGGCGGAGGATTTCCAAAACAAATCCCAGGGAATCATCACACCGTGACAGGCGGGAATCGAACCTAACGACCCACCGACGCGAGCTGTGATTTGACAGCCGAGGCGAAGGAGAAAGCGCTTTTAAGATTTAGGAGCCGCTGGTTCTCAAAACAAACATCTTCATTTGCGTCATTTAGAATGTGATAACGTCTCAACTAAAACTATCTGTTTTAAACATTATTATAAAAACACGGGACTTCGAATGAGGTAGGCATTCAAATTAACTCGAGTTTGCCTTGCATGTGAAGCTGATAAGCAAACACTATGTTTTTAGATCAATTGCGGAAATATAATGGAAACCTCTTCCTCCCAATGTGTTATATATTTTTTTATGAACACATCCACCTTTCATATATGATCCAGCTTGGGACAGGTAACAGAAAATAAATATAGAGTAAATATATTAATTAATTGATACATACATACAAATCTACATAAAATATAATATTTTCAGACTTTTCTTTCGTCAATTTCAATGAAAAAAAAACGGCAGACGCTGGAATTCCAACCACAAACTGTGTACCTCAGTTGTATTCTATACACAGCGTAATCTACTACGACCAATTCTTCCGGCTAAAGACTCGAGAAATTTTGACCTATACTATTGATACTGTCGTATTGATACTGTCGTATAGACCTACAGGTATTGCTTTTTTGTAAATTACAATTATATATTTTTATATTATTAAAATTCCATCAAACTTTATTTATTAACAATCATTATTTTTACAGACACTGTTTTGAAACATTCATTTTTAAATGAACGTGCAAATTATCTTTATTAAAAAAATACTTGACCTCTATAACTTTAAAACAATAGACCTACGAAAAAAACAATAAATTGTTAAGAATATTTTACCGTCATGTTACTGAAATGCATAAATAATTCTTAAATAGACCAATTTAGAAAAAATTAATACGTGTACAAGTAATAAAATAATATATTATTACATTTGCACTTAAAAAAAAATACTTTACTAATTATAATAATATTAGTATCACCTTATTTCCGATCCACCCCAATAGTTAATAAAGCATAGTTTTTCATTTCTTTTATATTAATAACGAAAAGAAACTAAAAGGCATGACCCTATGAACAATACAGTAGACATGAAACCATGATTTCTGTGATAAAATTATTCGACAACGTGTTTTATAATAAAAGTCAATTTCAAAAATAAAATAATAAATATACGAGTTGTAGAATGATATAAAAATCAACCGTACACGTTGAGAAATGCTCTTTTAAAATATGTCGCTACGTGAGGAGTTGAAGAGGCAACTAGTGGAGGGTTATTGTTTTGTTTTCGGATCACGTAGGGAAGCGCACCTAACAAAGCCTCCGAGGCGGGAGAGGCGCTAACAAGGAAATAATATCGAAAATATCCTCAGGGCGTGCGTGATGAAAACGCTTAGCAAATAGATTTAACTTGATCGAATGTGTGGTAAAATGGCAAACTTTATATCGTTAAGCGGGATTTATGGACCAAACTGGGTTACTAACGTAATTTATTGTCGTTGAAAAATAATCGACTACGAACATCATTCTAACAGCCTTTTGTTTTTGGTATTCTAAAAAAGACGTGGGGAAGATAATACAACAGGACAAACATACAAACTTATCTACACAACTTATTAGTCTTACATATATCTTCTTCGTAGTATCAATCCGGTGGATTGGTTTGCAGCAACAGAGTCTTGCATCTCGATCTCCATTCCTCTCGGTCCTCCGCAACCCTTTTCAGCTCAGCATAAGCGCTACAATTCATGTCCTCGAATACTTGCTGTAAATACTCCCGTCTAGGGCGCCCTCTACAGTTTCTACCCTCAACCATCCCCTCCACAATATCGTGAAGAAGACCATCATGGCGCATGATGTGACCAATCCATCGGGCTCGCCTCTCTGAGATGGTTCTTATTAGGTGCCTATCTTCTTTGATTATCCTGAGAACCTCATTGTTCGTGACGTGGTCTCTCCAGGAAATTCCGAGAATTCTTCTGTACGACCACATCTCAAAGGCCTCTAGTCTTTTTTTATCACTTTCAGATAAGCACCATGTCTCACAGCCGTACATTAAGATGCTCCAAACAAGTGTTTTGGCAAGTTGCTTGCGGAGCCCTAAAGTAATATTCTTTGACTCAAGAATTTTGGCTATTTTATTGAAAGCTAGCCTTGCTTGATGTATTCGGCTGTTGACTTCTCTTTTTGTTCTGCCATCCCAGGTGATCGTACTTCCAAGGTATACAAATTCTTTTGCATCTTTTAGGGTACTCCTAGCATTGATATGTTAATTTTCTGCTGCTCATTGCGGCTTACTCTCATGACTTTGGTTTTTGTGCTGTTTATCTTCATATTGTAGTTGGAATTAAATATGTTTTCCATGGATGTCAGCGCTTCAGTGAGTTCATCTTCAGTTTCAGCAATCAGAGCAATGTCGTCAGCAAACCTTATCATATCAATCTTTTTGCCATGTATTTTAACCCCCTCTCTATGGCCCATTTTTTCCCTGATGTTATTAATTGCATTTTGTATGTATACGTTGAAGAGTACAGGCGACAGAGAGCATCCTTGTCTCACCCTTGACGTATTTTTGCTTCCTTTTGGACATTTCCAAGTGATATTATGCCAGCTTCTTCTTTGTAAAGTGAAAATATGAGTCTTCGTTCCTTGTATTTGACTCCAATTTCTTTCATTACATCGAAGAGCTTCTCCCAATCTACTTTATCAAATGCTTTTTCAATGTCCACGAAGGCAATATATGTATCTTGGTCCACTTTTATCCTCTTTTCCAAGATCATACGCAGGGATAAGATTGTTTCTCTGGTTCCCATTCTTTTTCTGAATCCAAATTGATCGCTAGTGAGAGTCTTTTCAATTTTTGGTTCAATTCTATGTAGGATATAAACAACTTCAATTGGTAGAGCCTTTAAAAAATATATTTTATTAATTATTAAATTAAAGTTATTTTTATGATAATGGATGGAAGTAATCAATGTGTTTTATGTATTTTTTTATTAAATTTTAATAAATCTTGAAATTAAATGTATTATTAATTACCGTGAATAAGGTGAAAATAGTTGATAGTTTTTTTTAAATAACATTCAATTTTAGGAATTATAAATGAGTAACCACTTATAATATGTATTATCTAATAAAAATTTATTTGACCACAATCATAACGTGAGAATTTGAGATTGTGTGAAGGAAAATAATATGATTGTAACACGTAACGGTGCTTTTATCTGTCGAGACAATCTTAGTTCAAACAAAAAGCTCCGTGCCTAAGCTTTTAACAAGGCGTAACAGGTGGCCGGCAGAAGGCACTGAGGATTTGACCGGAAATAACCGAGTGGGGGCGAATAAGAGCCTTCCCGCTTCGATAGAAAGGGGCCAGAGCTTTCTTCCATCACCATCTTTATAAGAAAAGAAATCATATAAAAATGATTCATAATATAAATGTATAATACGTGTTATGAAAAAAATACCAAACAGCCCTGGATATATTATATTATCACAGTATAAAGAAAATGTTGATGAATATTTTCAGATTCCCGAGAAAATGGGTATATTCGGAAATAATCTACGTTGCCAGAATACGTATTACTAAATATTTTCACAACTTTCAAACTAATTTACAGGAAACGACGAAAGTTATTATAATAAATTAATTATTAATTAAACATAATACGAGTATGTAAGTTATTACAAGCTTCACGTAGGTACGGCAACTTTTGTTATTGAAGTACATGCCTCCCAGCATTCAAAACAAGCGAGAAAAACTAGCATTAATTAAATGTAAAATATTTTGACTTGTACATTTACGTTTGTTGAGTGCTCACAAAATAAGTATTCTCGTAAACAATTAGTTAATTAGTCTGGTATATTTTTAACCTTTTACTTAAGACAAACAGTCAAGGTATTATTTTATTTATCAGTACATTTCCCTTTAAAGAGTTTTTAAATGTATCGTGACTATGAAAATATAAGAACAATGATCTAACATACGAAAATGACGGATGTTTCAGTGTATTATTAACGTGTACGGATGCCGATGGAGAGCATAAACTAAACCAGCCTTTATTTTTTTCAGGCCCCAGGCCTTCGTAGTTCTGAAAAGCCGCCGAGCACTATACATAGAATGTAATTGGCATATCTCCGAGATGAAAAACTGACATGGGATAATACATGGACTTTGGCGGCCGACAGTGCCTTGAGGCAGTATTTTGTGACGACCATATGCTCCAGTGATATAAACGGATACGGAATTATTAAAATAATGATTTTATATATTTAAGCTTAATACAACTATGTATAGCCATAACTTATTTCATGCATAAAAAGAATCGCTATTTCTGAGTTTTTTATTCAATGCAATGTTTTTATGAACCAAAATTTTAGCTACACAAAGGATTTATTAAAGACATATTTTCTAGCATGAGACACTATTATATTTACAAAAAAAAACAATAGTTTCAGTTTTAAGTTAAGCAACACACGTGGTCTACATTTCTAAATACTTATTATGTCAAACAACGCGAGACAGGAATCATCAAGCACCGCCATCTCTCTGGCAAATTAGAAAAGCAAATAAAACAGTTCGGGAGAAGCAGACAAAGCAGGGGTCGAGGGGTGAGGAGCTGACTGCTGTCACGGATACGAGACGAAGTGTCAAGCGAAAAATTAATAACAGAAACGAAAGAGGAAGAGTTTTGATGCACGAACAGATAAAATCAGATGAAATGAGAGAGATTAGCAGACGAGCAGGAGAGATGCTGTGACCCACATAGATTGATGGAGTGGAACTCTCTACTCGGGTATTGAGGGACACTCCCTTAACGCCACTCGAGTGTGATGATCCCCGTAGCCATATTGTTGAAAGATGCACGTGTTAGATATAAAAGATCAATGAAAAGAAACATTTTAATATAAGACGACATCGGAATGATGGAGCGTTCTCTTAATTTTATTCCGTGCGGCATAAAATAATAAAATAAAATCTGCACTCGAACGGATTATAAAATATATATTTTTTAATTTTTTGAGTAAGAATACATCAGTTAATAACAGGCGCTATCAATATAAAAACGTATTATTAATATAAAATAATTCGCCTCAATTTCTCAACTCGATTCGGCGGCGAAAGTGGGCGAGTGGTGAAGGTGTTTGGCAAAGAGCTGGACATGGTATGAGATCTGTGGCTCGAATTACCGCGTCCGCCGTTTATTTTTCCTTCGACTATTTGATAAGAGAAACGTCATATATTGTGTTTGCTATGAATCGGTATGTGTAAATTATTAAATATATTTTTGGCAACTCTGATACTACACAGAATTCCTTCATAGTTTAAGTTAATATAATACAATAAATAACAAGTCATTATGTGAACTGAATTTTGAATGGAGTGTTCGTATTATAGCTAGAAATTAAGCCTGAATTTGATCCCCGGGCTGCCGATTCAAAGACTTGCGCTTCAAAACTTTACAAAGGATTCACATCAAAAGCGACGCACATCAAAGATAAATGTTAAGTTCTCACAGACTGCATCCGATGATTCCCACATTGAATTACCAGCGCATTACTCCAAATGTCATAAGTGGATATACTCGTACACTCCCGATACTCGGGTATAACAAAACATCCCGCATGGGCTCTCTCGCATACATTGAGTGGGTAATAAATAGGTTTATAATTGAACAGTATCATATTGACTGGCAGAATCGGATAAACAATTTTGCATGCGGGCTTCCCTCTATTTACCAGACACAAATCCAAAAGTATTAAGAATGAAACAACTAACATCAAAATTTCAACAAAAAACTAAAAACTACCTAATATTAGAAACTGGTAGAGTTAGAAATAACGAAATACCTTAAAAAATCATCCAGGTATATATTTTTTATACATTATATCGCTACTAGACGTATGAAGCTATATGTAGGTATATAAATAATTATAAAGTAGATAATTTCGCACAAAAACAACCCACGATAGTACGAGTATTTCTTCTTAATATAATAGAACTTAATTCATCACAAAATGTACATTATTTTTTGAATAATAAACGATGATGCATAAATTTAAAATCAAATATCTATAAGTCTTTATCTAAACATATGTAATAAAACGTTCATGATTCTACAAAAAGTATTACAGGATTTTTATAATAATCAGAAACATTACAAATAAGCACAAAGAGATGGGCCAATTGACAAAAACATCAATATCATCAAATATCTTAGTATTTTCTGGTAATATGAGAATGAACTTAGTCTAATTTAGAAATACGAAAAAGACCCTTAATCGAACTGAAGAAAAAAGGAGAACATAAAAGATGCACAACTCGGATAATAAGTTAAAAAATGCATGATTATGTAAAATGAAGTTTGACTGAAATCTATTTCATTTTCAGTATTTTATTATTGCACTCGTACCTGTGAACTGCATCATCAAAAGCTTCATTAGGCAAAAAATAACACCGGTGCGACGAGGCTCACTGAAATAGGAACCGAAACGTTCAATTAGCCGAGTATAAAATAAAGGTCGAAGCATATTCTGAACGGAAAATGACTGTGAAAAAGTAGTCTGTTGAATTAACTGAAATCAAATAAGAACGTTTGCAGTAAATAAAACATCGAAAGAGACAATTTTCGTATATAATTGGTATTTTCAATTTAGTAAATTATCCGATTGGAGGATGTTTAGGCCAAATAAAAAAAAATAGGCGACTGAATGAACAATTCATCAATAAAGTATAATTGATAAGTAATTTAAAAGCCTAATTAAAGTATAGTAATTAAAATAATACAATAAAAGTTATAATATTTTTTTAATAGAAGAATTACTTAATATAGTTCATTACCCACAGGCTGAATTATTCCATTGAAATTAAGAAATATTTTAGTCTTGATAATAGACTTGCTGAACGTTTGCTGAACATACATTTATGGTTAGTGTATACAGAACAAGTAGCTTTCAAAATACCATCCTATATCTCTCCTCCTGAGAATGTTCTGGCAGCATCGGTGTTTCCTTTCTTTTAACAGACTTACTACAAGCAATCATTCCAGCATTTAGCATTCAGCCGTCTTGATTAAGCGCCATAGTTTTAAGCAGCAGTGTTCTCCTGCATGCACATGAACTATTATTTAATACACCACAACAATGCAAAATAAAGTTCATTTCAAACGAGAAAATTAATATTTACTATACTAACAATATTAATTAAAATTCAAAATTATTTCCAACACAAAGGAATATTGTGTTGAAATAAACATGGATGGTATGAATTTATTAATTAAAAAATGAAATTAAGATATAAATATTTATCTTCAATATTATGAAGTGATATTCAAGCAACATTATTTGTGCTTAATGATTTATTAAGCCAGCGATAGTTATTTAAATGAAAAATGAAAACAAAAAAAAATGTATTTTAATCACAAAAAAATAGAGACAACACAAATAACTTCTTAGGTTTTCACGGCCAGATTGGATATTGTGGCTTTTGGGTTTAGCCGTGTGTGGCGAATTTCTTATTTGACACAAACTCACAACTAAATCACAACTAAATCATTAATCCTGAAGAAGACCCCTGAAATGGCAGTCGAAATATTGGTTAAAAGAAATTCGCCACACACGGCTATACCCAAAAGCCACAGTATCATAGAGACAACACAATAATATAATTTTTTAACGTATTTATTATTAAAAAAATAATTAAACTTATTAATTAATGCTTACATATTATATTTAAAATTAATATTGCGTTATAATATAATTTTCTTAAGTTTTCACACTTATATGTGTAAATATTGAAAAACTATTAGAAATGTAAGTTTCCCTTTCACCAAAGAGGTCGTTATCGTAAATTTAAACCGAGCATTAAAAACGATGAAACTTTTATGAGCGAAACAACACAATGTGGACTATTATTACTTATCTCTTTCGTCCACAACAAAAGACGGGGAAGGCTAGACGAGCGAATTACGGACGAAAAAACCTCCCTCGGGTTAACCTCAGAGTTTAGCTTTTAGAAGTATGCTAATAACGGTTTATTAAAAGCTCCACCAGAAAGCTCGCAGTTATTCAGATTTAATTAACTAGATAGCAGAGCGAACGCTGAAAGCTCTAGGCTGGCTGTATCGATAGTCGGCACCGAAGCTCCGATACTGGTCTTTTGTCCCTTTGGTGCACGCTTCAGATACAGTGAGGGACGCTGTGAGGGATACCGTGCTCCACCTGAAACCGCGACTACACTAGGAGATCAAATAAATGCCGCCTAATGTAAATGGTAAAATGTCATTATGTACAAATACTTGGAAAATTATAAATGAGATATATTAGTATGTATAATGATTAATGTGTATGTTAGAAAAATATTAAAATAATAAATTCACTAATTTGACGTAAATATATTGCAAAATAATTTTGTTTTTTATAACACGTAGACTATCATTTTTTAATATTAATTTTAAATGAATTACGCGAGGCTACTAAATATGAGTCATATACGCTAAACCTAGATTACATGTAAAACCAGCCCACGAGTAATTTATTTCCAAGAAGGGTTTATAAGTTAATATTAATTTTGATATGTATGAAATACGTGAAATCGATGCGTCAGCTTATTGGATTGTGTATATAATTGTAGAGAAGATTTTATATTCATGAGAAAGAAGGGAAATTAGTCGATAGTTCTTGAACAGTGACGAACCTATTTTTAAGTAGTATAGAGTATTACTATAGTCCTACTTAAGGCCTCCAAACTTTTTGCACTATCTATTTTATGTTAGTAATTTTATAAAGCTCTTATTTTTTAATTCTCATATATAATTACTTCCTCTTCAGGCGCTTAATTTTTTAATTGTTTGTGGGCCGATTTACTTTCGTACAAAGTTATATCGGGGAAGCTTTCAGAAAATTGTATCATAAAAGAGATCATTTTGTTATTTTCAATTGTTATTTAGTCTTAGATTGAAAGACGAATTGTATTTCTTAAACAAAAATGAAATTATATTTTTGTAGCATTTATTGTCTCTTCTCCGGAGGTCATTTTATGTTTAAAATATGAGTTGATTTGATGTCAATATTTACTCTGAGATATTTATTTAATTCGTCAAAATTAAGTTAATCCATTTGATTATATTTTTCATACTGAGATGACTTTTCTAATTTGAAATCGTACTGTGAGGTTTCACATTCGATAAGTTGATTAAAAATTAATTAAAAATGAAAACTACGTGTGCGGAGATACCATTTTTAAGTTAACTTTGCGCGGGATGAAGCCGAGTTAGTTAAGTTACAAGACTTATCCGGCGTAATGCCTCGCTGTGGGCCACATGCAACTTTCAATCAGATAGGAGCCGCGACTGGCGCAGGTACACCTCACCTGGGGTGCCCAAGACTACTTACAACAGGATGATTCAGCGGCCATATAACACATCGATTCGATGTATTTATTACCTTAATCATAATGAGTCTAAATTTATCATCTAGTACAGTGGTCGACAAAGAAGTCGAATGTCACGTCTCCCACACGACTCTTTTCATATTTTTTTCTCTGTCGATTTTTACATGTAATTCCGTTGTTCCATCTATTAAATTGATGTCAGTCTATAAAGCGATTTTATTTAAAAACATTATTGATTGATTTAAAGCATATTTTTCCAGTAACAGAGCAGTTTACCTTAGTTTAGCGTACTGAGAGTATAGTTGGGTCATTAGTAAAATCATAAATATTTTTAGCAGATCTTTGACTTGACTTAAAAGAAAACAACACATTTTTTGAGTCTTTAGTGGTCATATGCCTTAATAAGAAGCGAGATATATAAATGGATATATATAGAATACAACAATACCTAGTCAATCAAATATTCCATGCTAGAGCAAACAAGAACAACTATTTTTTTAACAAAGTAACGCAAGCATGCTAAAAAGATATAGATTAATTATATTTATCATATATTTGTAATCGTACTTTTTTATTTTAATAAGCAAAATAGCAGGTGGTTACCCCAGGTCCGCCGTCATAAACTCCAAAGGCATCCTTTTGCGGTGACGTATTAATTAGTGCGGTCGGTATCGCGCGGTAAAGCCACTATCTGCGGAACACCACCTAACTACTGTTCCGTACGCCGTATTTCATTTTCGAATCAATTATAATTAAATACCCAAATCGTAGCGTCTTGGGTTCACCACATGTATGTAAGGGTAGAGTGTGGTCGCTATTAAAATCACCGCTGTCAATTGAGAAATGCGATATCTTTCAAGGTACGAGTAAATAACCCTTAAATGATCAAATTGAAATCAGATACTGAATTCCGAGACAAACATAATCATTTAAAATAATAATCAATTTAATTGTTTCCATATTTTATGTAAGATTATGTAATTATTTACGCGTCAAAGTAAACATTATTCAAGGGTTGATAAATTATTGATAGCTAACAATTCACTTTTGTTAAGTTAAATCATTCATAATTAAATAATCCAGATTTCGGGAGACGTAATTTTTTTTTTAATAACGCCTTGGGCCAAATACAAACCTTTATTCTTCGCGACGCAAAACTGACTAGGGGTAAGAAAAAATCGTGAGAACTGTAACAGCTTAATCGCTCCCTAGTTGCTGCATATGGTCGTCACGAGCCGCCGTTTCATTGACCTGTCAGCCTTCACATTCCTCACCAAGTCAGCTCTGCCAATAGAAGTTTCGCCAGTATATTAAATGTATAGTTCCCTATGGACTTACAAAACTTTCTACTTTTTTTAACGTCTGTATGATGGAAGGCAGCTGTGTTACCTCCCTCAAGTCATCATTATACGTAAGCACCTGTTATCAAAACCTCATTTTACAGCTACATTGGCGTTTGGTGGTGTGCCATTCGGAGCCGTATAGAAATATTAGGCACTTTGTTTTGAGAGTATATCTGGGATATTACGAATTACAGACACTCCAGCGTTTCTAACGCAGATTTCTTGTCTTTTTGCAGGCCAAGAATCGCAGCCGTATGTGTAGGATTTACGACTACACTCATATAGTAATACTTTCATTGAGCTTTCACCTTTCGTAATTCATTGAAAGCAGATAAGAAAGCTTCATCCGACAATTTCGTCCGGCGATACAAGGCGCGAAGGCTTTGATAGCCCGGCGAGAGGCTCCAGCTTTCATAAGGCTCTCAGCGGTGGGTCTGCTCGGCGGGGGAACCCAGCGGGCGTCGCGGCGCAAAGTCACAAAGCTCGCTAAAGGCGGACGACGACAAAGCTGGTGAATTATGAAGTAAAAATATAAAAAATATATACCTGTAATTACATTAGCTTAATATCGTGTAACGCAATCACGAGAGATCCACACTATGCTTTAGATACATTTTAAAATATTTAACGGTCTCTAAGATAAGCTGTTTATAATGGAAACTTCTTGCAAACTTAACGCCATAAATGAAAGTTGATTTTTAGTAAAAAAAATACAGAATTTTAAATTTGAGGACCGGTTTCAATGGAATAGAAGCATGTAAAGATTCTACCAGGATAAATTATCTTTTATTTACAATATTTAAAATATGGTATTTAATCAAATATTATTAGTAAAAACAGTACAAAACTACTTTAATGTTTGATGAATTAAAGATTGTAGAAATGCCGTGCATGCCTCATTTTCTCTTCACCTGTTATTTATATTATTATATATTATATACATATTTTCTCAGCATGTCTACATCCATCCTCATATATAGTTCTAAATAGCCACAAGGATAAGAGCCCTAAGGTTATATTTTACGAGCCATTATTGGAAGTTTGTCAGTATATTAGGGGGTTCGGATTATTGTCTTGACTCTCCAGAGCAGGCACAGAGAATTCGATCTTTAGGATGGCTCAACCCAAGAATTCGCAAGCAGCAAAGGTAATTTTTACCCGTAAAATAGAGTCGCTGTAATTTAACCTACATGAGAAGTAAAAATTTGGTGCATTTTGACAGATTTTAAATTTTTCTTTGTTTTTTCTAATCTCCTTGATTCTGCGCCAATCAAGAGCTATTAAACAGGCATTATTTACGTTGTAAAGGAAACGTCGTATTATTTGAATGGTTAAAATAGAGGTTAGATACTTTTTGAACAAACGCTGTACACTTATACAACCATAAAACACTAAAAGCAAGATTGGAACTTTCGTGTATAATTTCAACGCCCGCTAAATTTTCACCGAACGTTTATTGTGTGCGCTGTTTAAAAAGTTTATTTTGCAATATTCTTATCGGCGATACAATATGAAACTTGATCAATATTCTCAAAAAAAAAACTTACACCAAATTTCGTTATAATTTTCCCTGGAGCACGGCGCTGCCTCCTGACCCGCGCTCCTTTGTCCGTCGCTATCTTCACATCGCAGCCGGGCGGGCGGTTTCGCGCGGGACCTAATTTAAATTCTAATTCTAACATCTTCCCGCCTTAATAATATTATATTTTTGATCTCGTAATTTTTGATGGATTCGTCGCGTAAATCTTGTTAAGAGCCAGGCTGTGGATTTCTGGATCGTCGGTAGGTACGTCCTCGCGGGAGTGATCCCAATAATGAACACCTTAGACCGGCACCGCCTTTCATTAGGATGATCAATTCACGTAGAGCTGGCGATCAATCTTCCTTGCCCTCCTCGTCGTTTCTCCCATTGTTCGGAGATCCGCGCCGACCGAGACGCTGGGAAAAGCAATGAACACTTGGAAAATAAGTTTTGACTTATGAACCATCACAAAAATAACTTAAACCACTACTCACGCTACTTATATATACCTATTATTAATTAATAGTCCCAGTACTTATTTGTATTAATCTTATATGTGCTCAAATCACAGACATACCATCATTCAAATGACAAACCTAATTATTTTATATTATAAACCTAATGTTACTATACAAATTCTAGTTCAAAATATGTACATAACTTTTGATAAAATTTAAAAAAAGTATATTCTTATGAACGATGAGTTTAACGTCTTTAAAGCACAAATGTGTCTTCTTTTCACAAAATAAATCTCGATGTTCATTGATTGAAAATTATTTAGTGACACCTCCATCAACAATTTCAGATAACTTTTAATACTTAATTTTAGGGAAGGATTATTTGAGTCTTAAGATTTAAGCATTTTGATTAAAACACGACGATATTGATAAATAAATATCAAATATAGCCAAAATTCGCCCGGTTTTTTTAAAAAGCAACTACCATCAAATTGGAAACCTAAGATGGAATTGGATTAATTTAATTTGAAAAAAAAGAGAAAAATGCCTGATAAATAATCGTTTCATAACGTCTGATCTCCAATTACAGACTTTCAGTTGGTATATCAAGCCTATTTTACCGCTACCATCAGGCACACTAATTATCTATTATTATATTTAATATACGAGTATATAAACCTAGACATCACCGTTAGATTCGAACATTGTTTTTCGTGCAACCCTACACGATTTACATATTTCAACCGCCAGAAAATATTGTAGTAATCGCGTACAAAAATCAAGTGATAAGGTTTTTGGCAACTTTTCCTAACTAAATAAAATCACTCAATATGTTGTGATTTGCGTGATGAAAATCAAGTGATGGTGTCTTCTTTATTCGATCATCTCCCAAATCCTGGTGAAATACACTAATTCCGCATTCTTCTGATGGCAATCGGTCGAACGTGAGATCAGGCATTGGAGGCCTGCGATGCGTGAAACATTTCGGGGTGGAAGTAACCGCGGCGGCGTCGCTCGATGGGCGGCAATGTCGCGGCGGCGCTTTTGGTAACAATATAAAATAATTAAGGAAGGGGCGCCGGCCATTATTTATATTTACATCACAAAAGGCGCTACAGGCGACAGATGCGATATTAGTCTTGCGCCCCGTCGGGCCCATGAGCTGCGCCAAGCACTGAGCTTGGTGCTAGAGTTTTTTTTACCAATACTACGGGAGAACCCGCGATACTGATCATCTTCCTTGCAAAATGCAGAAAACCCCGAATAAATTAAGAGTATATGAAACATTTATTTATTTTAAAAGAACCGTAGTTCCAAGGTACATAGGATAATAAAGAATATAATTGTATACATAAACATACATACAAAAAAAAGTCATAAAATAAGAAGATGACACGTGTCAAAGAAGATAGAAGAACGATACGATCGAAAAAAGAGGAAAAGGATGTAAGGTAAGAATCGACGTGTTGGTAGGCCATTTAGGAGCGTCATTGCCGCTGGACTTAATTGAATGCTCGAAGCTCCATAAGTATCAACTGGGATCAAAAACAATGGACAGCTACGAGCACGGGTGTGTACCTATCTGGAACGTCTATGAAGAATAATAGGGTTGTGAATTGCACCGCGAAGAAGAATCCATGTTTCAGAGCAATTTTCCTACGGGACTCTAACGAATGGAAAGAAAGCATCCTAGAAGAAAAAGGGTTGATTTTTTAATAATTATTTTTTAATTGTCAAGAGCAGAAAAAAATGGTGAATATATATGGAGGCAATTGTGTAGCGACCATATGTTCCTACTATGGAGCGAATATTGAAAAAAACTTATAAGCTACAAATATAAATAAATACGTCTGTACTCAGAAGAGCACAGGTGATCCGCGAAGCGCTCTGCTAAATATATATATATAGAAAAGCATGAAATTGCGTCGAATCAAAAAATATGTTGGATAATATTAAAAAGTTAAACATTCATGAACGTTTTGGTGTCAATGACATTTACTAACTTTATAAAGACAAGTGCTCGGAGGCTCGAGAACCATTGACTAAATGGTTAAATTTTCCACAATCTAAGTATCAAAGTTTACGGTTGCTATGAATGACGATCATACACTGCTATATTCATAAAAGAAAAAGACGTGTTGAAAAATTATGTATAAGGCCGTATTGGTAAGAAATTTCATCGCATCATAGGCATCTTTTTACTAATATTCTACTGAAATAAGATTTACTAGAATTTGTGCTCATATAAAAAAATAGATCTATTAATCATTTAGGTTTAATATCTACTTTATTGTTAAACATTGAAAATCCTTATAAATATCGAATTATTAAGTTTAAAAGAGATACTATTGTATATTTATAGTATATAAAATATTGTGTTTTTGTTGCCTTGTTTTATGGTCGATGTTTACATACACGCAAACTAAATGTGTATAAGGATGATGATTAATATAAAGTAAGTAATTTAAGTTTTATGTTATACTTTTTTTGGGCATACTAAAAACTACAAAAATATTACTATGAATATTTCATTAGAAACAGACGGAGCACAATCAATCAAAAGTATTTTAAAACAGTCGAGTGTTGGTTTGTGTGGTCCGAGGCAGTCTCCCTGAGCTGATGCCCTGGGTGAAGACGAGCGGCAGAGTTCAAGGATAGCAGGTCTGGGTAGGTACACACTACTGACTACACAACACAGACAAACAACTAAACAACATCTTACAATGGACTGAACGCCGCGTACACTCGAGGCTGGTGGAGCCTTAAATACATTCCGATCGGCGGTTGCTTAATTCTTTTTGTAATCTGCGCGGTGTAATCAAAGTAACCTTCAAATTGTGCGGCGATGTATATTTGCAAAAAAAACCTAGTGCTATTTATATTAAAACTATGTTGATTTTTTTAAAACTGCCTAACGCACAAAATGTTTTAAGTCTATAATGCCTACGTAAGATTTTTTTTTTTACTTAAATATGTAATTTTATGTTTCGTTGACACAATTTAATACTAAATTAATTAAGTGTATGACTCTAATTTAATACGCTTAATATTTGTGAAATGTGCAGTAATACATTGAATTATTAGGTAAATATTTTGCGAAAAATAAAAATCTAAATCATTTTTATAGTTTCAGGCGGTGGGTATGGCTTACAAGTTTAGTGCTTGCTTAGCAAGACATAGGTCATGAGTTCGATCCCTGAAGGAGCATATAGTGATAAATTATTTTTAATCAATTTACAAGCTTATGCTTATATATTACATTCATGGTAAGTGTTACATTGATTCGTCACATTCACCAGTCGTAGTATAGTTATGAAAATTTATAGTGAAAGAATCTCAATAAAAATGGACGATGTATGAATGCCAAGCTAAAGGCCGATTCCATTGACTGATCAATGCTCTACAATATAGAACGCTAAGCCATAATAAAAACTTCAAACAACGTATAATCAACGGAAAAGATATCTCAACCACCGTATTTCAATATTTTCCTGTGTGTGTTTACATAAATAAAACAGTAGAGACACTCAGATCGGCTAGAGCAAATAGAAGCACCCTGCAGCTGACGGGAGGTAGTCCTAGCACGGTCTTTGGCAATCGGGCTTTCAGCTACGCTGCGCCAATGGCCTGGAACTCACTACCGGAAAGCATTAGAGAGCTTAAAGCAGAGGCATCCTTCAGAAGCAGACTCAAGACCCACCTTTTTACTCAGAGAGGCAAAGAAGCGCTTTTGGAATGATCATTCGGTCATAAAAGAGCGCTATACAAATACTAATATAATAATAATAATAATAGTAGAAACAAATTATGATTGAAAAGTTATCAATTTTATCAAAAACAGTCAAGAAATGAAAGGGAAATAAAATGTTTTATATTACCCTTAAAATGAATTCTACGCATAATAATTGATATAACTGATTATTTTTACGTTCACGTTCCTAGTTTCTGTGAGGCGAGTATTTTTCGTCGAGTGCTTTTACGCTTATTCACATAATCAACAATTTCCTCGCAATCTCCTGGAAACAATATCGCTGTTACATGCCTCGGGGGCTCAATAGGAGTAATTATAAGCTCCATTGTAATTAAATTTACACAGCACTCATGTTTCAGTTCAATGGCATCGATCAGTAAAATGCACCATCAACTAATTTACGCAAGACCTGAAGTATTTATAAACGTATCTCGCAAAGCTTTCCGGTTGCTAATAACAAAAATATCGAGCGCAATATAATTATTTGACAATTATAATAAATGTATTCATTCAAATATGAACATACAATATTCACCTTTACATAATTATTGATAATATATAATAAAAAATAACCTCACTTTTTTTGGTTTACTGGTGATGAAATAAAAAAGAAGTTTACCTTTATTAATAGTAACATAGATAAATTATGTATTTTTCAATAGTTTGGCTCCATTAAAATGAGCAAACTTAAGTATCAATGTGATAACTATGATAGGCATTAATGTGAATATTGAAGAAATGTAAAAACAACAATGAAAATAAGTTTTTTAAGTGTCTGGTGTTGAAGATAAAGAGCACAGTAATTTCAAGAATATAGATATTATACTTCGTCCTAGTTGTATTACTTGTCCCAGATATGTATAGTCGTTTACAACCTCTATTTGTATTATCTGGGACAAGTAATACAAATAGGACGAAGTAACTTCTCAAAATAAATCGACAGGCGTATACAACTGGGATGGACAGCATTTGGAAAACTAAAGTACATTTTTAAAGCGAAAATTCCGCTATGACGTTTATCCAATGCATCCTTCTCTGTATTAACTTTTGGCGCAGAGCCGTGGAATCTGACTGCAAGTCTTACCCATAAAATAAAGGTCACCCAAGGTAAAAAAAAAATTGGAATTTCGATTCTGTATATAAATAAATAAATAAATATATAGATAATTCGACGTCAGTGAAAAAACGATGAGATTTATATAAGATGCCAAGTTTCTTGACACAAGTCTTACCATAGATTTGATGGACTCGAAGAATTTAACCTTATTGAGATTATCGGTTCAAGAATGTTAATAGAGGTCTAACTAAGGAGTTTGCGATCGTTGAATATTACTTTTTCAGCACAATGTGCATCGTATCGATCTATATGAAATCTAGCATATTAATGGAAGAAATCAATATTTTCTAATTTTAACACATTACAATGAAAGCTTGTCACATATTATTAGGCAAATGATCGAATGAATCACTTTGCTTTTCGATAAATCATAATTTAATTATTTTGACAGATATACATGATAGCACATTTCTAAATATGACAATATTAATAATTAGTACAGACTTTGCGGTATAAAGATATTATCTCTATGGTCGGTCAAACTGATTAGGCGAATTACCAAATTTCAAAAATATTTTGTTAACAATACAAGAATAATGGTAACATTTGTATATCTCGCGTATTAGAAAAAGGCAAAAAAAAAATTGTGTCGATTTAAAATTTAGAATTATTTAATAAGTCATGTTGTCCAATCATTATAAAGAATGTTATGTTGTATAGTTAGAAAAAATAATTCAAAACTTTATTTTAATATCGAATGCTTTTAATTTAATCAGAAAATCCGACAAATCGTTTTTGAATGTTAAAAAGTGATAATAATATAATAGCAGCTGACCTAAATAAGTAATAAACGGAAACATTCAATCAAATGTAGTTATAAATATAAATATCAATAATTATATATATTTTTTAATGTTAATGAGGTTTATTTTTATTGTCTTATTCATTCTATCATAATTTAAAGGACATTTAAAACAGATATAAATATAATTTGATGTGCATATTTCAGTCTTGTAAAGCACGCTTGATGATAAGCATTAAAAACGACGGTTTACGATGCATGAGAGCATACTCTTACTTCACGGAAGGATAAACGCGCGTCTTGAAGTTCCGCAAATAAAATTCCAGGGTTGTCAACCCATCGTCAAAGAAGGCTCTAGGAGACCTTTATAGGAAGACGTTGTATGCAAATAAAATTGGTTCGAAAACTATTGAGTCTTAAGGACGAGAGCGAAGATCGTATCTGCAGAAATTGTATGTGGTTGTACGTTGCACATTTTGACGAAATTCTATGAAAAATATTCAGCATTCTTGTCGAGTACCTGATTTGCTTTCTCGATAATGCGATGCATGCCAAAATCAATTTTTAAAATAAAATACTAGAGAGAATTTTAAATAATACTACTTTGATCCATTTAAAACTTTATGCACATGTTGATAACGAAATCAACATCAAATATATTATCGCAGTTGAGTTACTACAGATATAATTCAAATCATATACATAATTGTATTTTATATAATAATAATAATTTTATTTTGCTTCTTTCTGCATAATTTTTAAGCAATACTTCTTATTAAACATCAAGAGCCTGAAAGAAAATAATTACATGCTAGCCAATACCTAATTTAAGTGTTTTCTTGCACGTCCGAGTATGTATACTACTTAAAAAGCCAATAAAAATACTATACATTCACGGAATGTATAAAATATATGGTAAAAGAAATATAACAACACCACAAAATTTGTGTGACCAAAAAATAAATTCATAAATTAGATAATTATATAAACATATAAATCTATTATGGCTATTCTATGATACAAATATTTTTCCGGAATATGGCATAATATTTTTGCATTGTATTAATTTTCAACCAATGAATTCCAATTAACGACTATACATTACATTATAACGATACAAAGAGTTTTTAAAATATATTAGAATATCATTTATTTTCGTATCCTCTACTAAGGTACAAGTACGTATTATTACAAATGGAATCAGGAAAATTTGGCGCACATATGCGCTATTTAAAAAGAGCATATCGACTATTAAGAATGTGTATTTTTTTAATTCATATTAAATTTAAAAAACATTATTTAATGTGAAATAAAACAACAAAAAACAATTACACATTTCTACAAATGGAAACTAGTTAGGTTCAGTGGCAATAGTTATTACAGCATTCCGAACAAAACCTCTCGCTGCAGCCTCTGCCTGAAGCCTGAACGAGCGAAAGCTAATCCCCTCATCAATGAAAAACTGTAAAATTTTAGCACTGCGGCGCGACAGTGAAACGGCTCGACGGACTTAATGTACCAGGAAATGGCCACCAAATAGCTCCTATATCGGGGAAGAACCGCGGAGACGGGATAATTTATTTACAAAAGATATTTTATTACTACACTGTCTTCTCTTACTTATACGGCGATAAGTAAAGCCAGAAGTACACGAATGCGGATGTTTATTTATTATGCGTTGAATAATGCAGCAGCACTTTTTACACATGGACTAATATTCAAAAAGCCATACGGTTGCATCGGTTTATGGTGTGGTGCGTAAATTCGTAGACAAATCAAAGAATTAATTAATATGACTTATATAAATAAATGAAAAATTATGATCATTTTCATGGTAACCCTAACTGGAGCATATGGTCGTCACGAACTGCTGCTCTAAAGCTCTGTCAGTCGTCATGGTCCTTGGCTAAACCCAGGATCAGGCTTGAAGAAAAGATACACAACATAGATTAATCAAATAATAATATTGATAGGATTCATGCGTATAAATAAGATCTTAACCCTTTCGCATCGGTTGTCGGCATATGCCGTCATAAGACTCCCCGACCGTTGACATCGTTTGACGTGATATATCGTTTTGCTACGTTCTTAGAATAGTTGTTTATGCATCAATTTATAGCTAAAGGATACAAGAACCAATGTGATATACGAAAATAGACCAGATAAGTGCATTTATGCTTCAAATACTAGTTTTATAATTGACAGTATAATTTGTATTCAAACCGAGCCATAATGAAAGGTTAATAATAAACATGTATGTACTTACTAGCCTAACAATCTAGACTTCGATTGAATATAAAAATATGAAAGTGGATTTCCTCTCGGAAATACGTTTTATATTACATGAGGTTTAGTGGATGCGTCTGACCACAAGCCGTCCTCGCAATCTCAAATAAAATTGCAAGGAATATAGTAACGACCACCGAAATCGACGGGACGATAATAAAGTCTACCGGATATTGTTTAGGAGAGTATTACATTGTCATTCTTTCCATCCAAGATTGAAATGTTTGATATCACTTCTTTGTATTCGATTTTTACTTCCGTTTGGGATAAGGACAATAAAAAACAATAAAAATAATACCCGAAAGATAAAACAATGACATATGATTGAAAACGTGCCGTATAAACGGTCTTACTGAAAACGCTTTGAATCAAAGACGTTTGAAGATTATATTATATATTATAATACATAGTTTGTATTTTATTGCTTTGATAAAAAAAATTATATGTGTATACACATATGTTTAAAATAATAATTTAACTATACCATTTATAAAAAACTCATTAAAAGAAATCTTCTATACAAGGAATATATTTTATACGAAAAAAATACCTAGCCTCAGGATAAGTACCTTTTTGCTTTGAAAATGCCACGTAAATGTAGACGTGAGTATAAATTACGCGTAAACATAATTTGATAGGCAGTAAATCCTGTTCGATTTTTTCTTATCTTTAAATCATTCGCGAGATAAACATCAAATGTCACATTTATTATTACTGGAAAATAAAAATAATGATCCGAATGGACAGACATATAATTAAATAATAAAAGGGGCATTCTAATAATTCCACGGACGGCGCATTCACGACACGCGACGAATAATAGAATTCTTATCAATATCAAATAATGTTTTTCTATGAGTCGATACACAATAATAGCCAAATCAAAATTATTATGTCAGTATATATCATCATTTCCATAAAATAAGGATCTACATAATTTACCACAACAGTTTAGTACTTCTAGCATTAATAACTAGTAAAATAATATACAATATTATAATGTGTTTTAGTTATAAGGAATAAGTATTCAACTTTAGGTGTATGTCCAGAAGAGATGTTTGAGATGATATTTCAATATAGAACATTAGGAAGCTATTGAAACAAGCCGGTATATATTGTCCTGAAACCTTTGTTTCCCACAGACATAGTTACAGCATCGTCACGATATCGCCATGGTACCGTTATGACATCGCCACTTTTTTCATGGGTTAAATTTATTGAGTAGGATCCACTGTAGCCTGGAACATATGGAGTTCTATGGACTCAAAGATGGTTGTGATGAAGTTACCCGTACTATTGATTTTGCTTCATTATTCTTGTAGAATCCATGGTTTGCCTGAAACATACAGGGATATGTGGTCCGATGTATGATGTTCTGTGTGGTTTTAGTGGTCATTAATAAATCGTGTTTAGTTGTTATTCATCTTTTTAAATTAATTACTGGGTTTATTAAATACGATAAACTATATAAGGTATGTTAATCCCTTTTGAGCAACCCGGTAATCATACCAAAATTAAATATTATATTAAATTTAAAACAAATATTTTTTATTCATATAATATATTACAAGTCAATTAATTGTGCGAAATTATTTAATTTGAGAATAGCAATACGTAAAATAGACAAAAATATTCCAAGAATTCAAGGAACAAACAATAATTAAAATGATAATACTGTACTGTCAAAAACAAGAGATTACATACAAGAAGTTAAATCTTGAAAACAACTTCTTAATAGGATCTTGGAAATGATATAAGACAAAAAAACAAATTATGAATCCACACAAGAAAACTCGGGTAGACATTCTTTGAACAATCCTGCAGTAGTCATTTTAAGATGAAGAATTTTCAAGGATGCCGTAACTTTTCGTTTAAAGAAATTTTCAACAATTCAATTTTAAAAATATTTTTTAATTTATTTAATATTAAATCGTACAAATATATTTTGAATATAAAAAATATTTCAAAAACATTCTTAATTTGTCTATCATTTATATAAATAAAACTATGCGTATATAAATATAACTGGCATAAAATATGTACACAAAATTAAAGGTAATGTGATCTTGAAAACAAAGATGAAGATTTAAGCTCACAACTTGAATTGATTTATATTACGTATTGATCGCTAATGTCAAAATAAGTACAACTGAATGATCTTCTGTGCGATCGGCAATATGGCTTCCGCCGTAGTCGATCGTGCGGAGATAGATCTCTTGGCATATGTCACACATGTTTGGGGGAAATCCGTCGAATGCTTTGGAGAAACGCAAGCTGTTGCCCTGGTTATCATCAAGGCGTTCGATAGTCTGGCATCGCGGTCTGGTGAATAAATTACCGTCTTATGGACTAACTCCCTCCCTGCGCTCCTGGATTGAAAACTTCTTGAGTGATCGAAGCATCATCACTGTCGTAGATGGCTTTTCGTCTTCCTGCTATAAAATCAACTCAAGAATCCACAGGGCTCTGTGCTGTCGCCCACTCTTTTCTTTCTGCATGTGAATGATTTGCTTCAATGCGCAAACATTCACTGTTATGCCGACGACAGCACTGTCCATGAGAGTATAATCTTCCATAAACCTCCGAAACATTCGGAACTATCTGCTGCTAGGGAATCTCTGGTGGGAAGATGAACATGTCTCTTGAAAGGGTTTCACGATGGGGCGACCTCAACCTCGTCAGTTTCAACATTTCAAAAACCCAATCATGTACTTACTCCACCAAGAAGACTGCTATGGATCCTGTATCATTCAACGGTTGTTTTCTTCCGAAAGCAAGCTCCATCAACATGCTTGGATTATCAATATCGAATAATGTCAAATATTACGAGTCAATTAAGTGTAAAGCCAGTCTCGCTTCCAAAAAACTAGGTGTATAATATAGATCACGTCGGTATTTCAACGATAAACAACTTCTTCTTCTATATAAAGGACAAATCCGACCTATCCTTGAATACGGCAGTCACCTTTGGATTGGAGCCCCAAAATACCTTCTAAGCTTAATTGACTCATTTCAAAGAAGAGCAATTCGATTGATAAACAATAACACCCTTACGTCTAATCTACAATCAATGGAACACAGACGTAAGATTGGTTCTCTTAGTCTTTTCTACCGTTATTACCACGGTCGCTGTTCTTCGGAACTTAAAGAACTAATTCCTCCTGCACCCACTCACAGCCGACAAACTCGTCTTACACTTGCCGAACATACATACACGGTTAATATATGTCGACCAAGAACTGGCAGCTTCCAAAATTCCTTCCTTAATGCCACCGGTAAGCTATGGAATGCTCTTCCAGCGTCTGTGTTTCCTCCTTCCTACAATCTGGATCTCTTCAAGAAACAGATAAATATACACTTGCAATACGAACACAACACACGTTTCCTGCATGCAGCGTCCAGCCTCCCTGGCTGAGCGTCATAGAGTAGACTGGTCTTGACCGGGTGTGGTCTCCTGCATGCGTTTACATAAAAAAAATTATAGTTTCCACCATAACGCATTACAGAATACTATCGTATCGTCTAATATTTCCATAAAAATCAAAAAAGGAATATGAAAATTTGTACGTATTAATAATAAAAGTACTGGCGCACATCCTCCTTCAGCTACATTACATTATAGTACCCTATTAAAAGTTACCTGCCAACAAGTTACCCATACTGCGCATAACATTCCTATTAAAGTGTTATTACGTGTATTGTGCAGGACGTATTTTAGTGAAATATAAAAAGTCATTAATTGGTAGTAATTATTTTTACATAAATTGGTGTACGTAGCACTATTTGCTTAATAAAGAATTCATACAAAAGTATTAACATTGAGCCATCAAACTATAAAATAATTTCTAAGTGAGGTGTTAAGGACTGGTATTCAAGTGCATAAAAACATTTATCTGGTTATAATTATTCAATTTAAATATTTATTTAAATTGAATAATTTTAAATAAATGTTCGATTCCCGACGGAGATTAAAAAATGGATTTTTAATCGATTTATGAGCTCTAAAATACTCCCGGTTGGTATGAATTTGATGCCTCACCCGTAAAATGTCAGTCAAAGCGTATTAATTAAAATTGGTGGTGGACGTAAGTCGTCCCGTTAAGACCACCCATTCATAGTAAATTCCTGTAATAATAAGGATGATGCGTGAATCTCGGGCTGTAGTCTATGACGTTCGCGGATCAACACTCCAGATGCAGCGCTTAACCATATGCACCATGGTAAGCGTCATAGAATTCCACAAATAAGACTTCAGAATTACTATCACCATCTGTTGGTATTCTCCTGGACGTGTTTACATGAAAAATAAAAAAGACAATTAATCTGTTTGAAAATTAAACCATTTTCAGCAAAATGTTTTTGCAAAGCAAAAACCCTACGCTTTTATTTATTTTTATGTCGTAAAATTGAATATAAACGAAAAGTAATATATATGCCTGTAATATTCACGAGCTAGTAAAAATATTATATACGTATAAGAAATTTATATCCGTGTTTTATGACTGAATCTACGCCACACTTTATTTACATCTGAACTTCCGAAGTGGCTAAATAACGTATAGGAGAGTAACGGTATAAGGATTCATTTGGATTAAAATTCAAGTCATAGCATTTAAATATTATGTCATATACCCAAACCATAAATATCCAATGGGATGTTAATTTTAATTATATAGAACGCACAGGTAACTTGTATAAAGGCGAAAATATAAAAGGTAATTGAACATAAAAGGTAAATCTAACGTATTCACATAGAATACATAAATTTTAAAACAAAGACTTCAACGTTCAATAGCAACTTTAAAAGATTGCTTTTATTCGTGCTTTGAAAAAGTTCAAGATATGCAACATTAAACAATAAAAGAGTGTTAATATTATTTTTTATATGACTGACTGAAATCCCATTTTATGTGTAACTATTAACTTTTCACATGAGATATGAGAAAAAAAGAAATTCAAGGAGGATTCTAACCGACACTTATTTTATTATACTGTGATTTACTTATACATCAGTGAGTTAGCAATGAAAGATAACTCAAAAATATTTAAATTTTTAAAAACATGGCATCCATCTAACAATTAAGTGTAAAGCCGGTCTCGCTTCCAAAAAACTAGGTGTATTATATAGATCACGTCGGTATTTCAACGATAAACAACTTCTTCTTCTATATAAAGGACAAATCCGACCTATCCTTGAATACGGCAGTCACCTTTGGATTGGAGCCCCAAAATACCTTCTAAACTTAATTGACTCAGTTCAAAGAAGAGCAATTCGTTTGATAAACAATGATACCCTTACGTCTAATCTACAATCAATGGAACACAGACGTAAGGTTGGTTCTCTTAGTCTTTTCTACCGTTATTACCACGGTCGCTACTCTTCGGAACTTAAAGAACTAATTCCTCCTGCACCCACTCACAGCCGACAAACTCGTCTTACACTTGCCGAACATCCATACACGGTTAATATATGTCGACCAAGAACTGGCAGCTTCCAAAGTTCCTTCCTTAATACCACCGGTAAGCTATGGAATGCTCTTCCAGCGTCTGTGTTTCCTCCTTCCTACAATCTGGATCTCTTCAAGAAACAGATAAATATACACTTGCAATCTCCCCAACCCACACACAAACACGAACACAACACACGTTTCCCGCATGCAGCGTCCAGCCTCCCTGGCTGAGCGTCATAGAGTGCACTGGTCTTGACCGGTTGTGCTCTCCTGCATGCGTTTACATAAAAAAAAAACTATTTTTTTTTCCATAAGTTATATTTATTTCAATTAATCATATGAGTATAAAAAAATTAACTCTAAAAAAGGTAATACAATCATTTACTTTATCTATAAAATCACTTTTATATCAAAATAAGTGTTAATTAAATACAATATTTATTTCGATTGATATAGGTTTTATTTAAAAATCAGATAAAATATAAAAATAAACTGCTTTGAATCCCTCCAAGCCGTTGTCCGGGGATCAAATGTCCCGAACACTAGATGTCCAGTGCGCCCCACGTCGTTACCGATGAGTCTAGGAACGAATTGTCTGGAGACGAAATGCGGCGGAACCATTTCTCATGGGTTAGTTATAAATGTTATTAATAATCTTTATTTTTAATGTAAACTTTCGTAGGTTAATTATAATGTATTATGCTAAAAGTCGTTAATACAACTAATATTATCACTTAAATGTAAACGAAAAATTATAATTTAAATTAAGATTATTAACAGCATTTATTTGTATTAGAATAGATCGTAATACAAATCATTTTGTACGATTAGCAATGGTACACTCGTTGTTAGCTTAACGTAATAAAATTATTAATATTACATATCGTACAGACATGTCGCATAAAAAATGTATACGAAACTTTTGTATCTTTTAGGGATACACGACGAGATGAACTGTACAATTTTCCGTACAGTCGCTGAGTAAATAATTTAAACGGTTTCGTGTACGTCAGCCGCTCAGCGAGGAGGATGGATAAGACGGTAGGAGATGGTAAGAAGATATGCAAACCGGGAAAAGAAATACACAGTTAGCGGAGTCCCGGGGGAGTCGCTAATACCGCCAGCAGGTCTGTCTGCGCAGCTGGAGTAAGCGCGCGACAACAACCGCGTGCGCCTCAAATTGGAAAATAGAGTGACGGCCGTACACAGAAAATGCTTTAGGCGAAAAACAACTTTGTAAAAACGAATGATTTCATATGCGTTTTTCGGAAAAATAAATGGAGCGAGTGTATGAAGTGTTAAAAAAGACTTGATGTGGCAAAAGCGTTCATTTCATATTGATGACATGTGCAAAACAATGCCCTAAATTATGAAATGTAATTTATAAAATATTTATAAATAAATTACATTACAAAAATACTTTTATTTATTTTAAATTTTTATTAGTTATTTTATAAGTGAATCCATTAAAAAATTACGATTTTTTTAACACAAAAAATTATTATGAAAATGAATTAGTATTCGTGCAGATAAGCTTTTATATTTTCATTTTTATGTTGGATATTATGATTACTATTATTTACCTCTACATAATTCTATCACATTTTATTGTACACGGCTTGCCTCAAAACATCTCTCCACTAAGGTTTTTGACGGTTTCAGGGCAGGAGTCTAGAGACTAGAAAAGCTTTTAGAGTATCCGAAACATATACGAGAGTTTTGTTAATCAGTATTTTATAATATATCTAACAGTAAGTTCAATTCTATCAAGCTCTGTCATTTGGAACAATTTTTTTCCTTATGTAGGATCACGTAAATAATTTTTTACTTAGATTGAACAATTTATCTTAAAAACATAATGACAATAAATAATAGACAGACAGTATGTTTTTTTTTTAAATATATTCGATCTTTACTTGACGGTCCTACCAAGTCTCTTTTTCGTTTCATTCTGCCAACGGCTTTAAGGAGCTATGAGCACTACGAGCAAGAGGGAGTAAATCGGATCGACTCCATTACGTACTATGCGGAGCATGACGAGTTATTCTATGCGCAATTATATTTCAGTTTTATTCCTTTAGGCATACATCAGCATAAAACGAGAAAATACATAAAATATATGACGACTTTAGTGCATATCATAATATTAAAAAAAGAACCAAAGCATTCTTCTTTTCTCATATGTAACCAGTTGGACCATATTTTTCTCACAAATAACTGTAGTAAAGTTGTCACCGGCTATGCTCACTATACTCGTGCCGCAAAAAACCCGTATAATATATACATATTGTTCCAGAGGATCTGTTGTACGCCCAAGAACTTAAAGGTAAACAACTGTATTATTCGTCCAAATATTGTATTCAGACAATAATTATAGAATATTTTTAAAGGAAAACGCACGATTAGACCGACAGTTCAAGGATCTGGATCATTTGATCCCAAGAGGCGGCTCAATTTAACTTATGTCAAGAAGTATTCTCAAGCTGTCACCCGTCCAAGTAAATTTCGCAGCCAATCTTACCTAACCTCAGCGATTAGACGACAACCAATGTTTCTACACAGTCGTTGAATTAGTTCAACATTACATATGAATATCCATGTTCATATTTAATTTCAATTCATAATCAAGGAAGATAGGCAATTAATAAGAACCATCTCAGAGATGCGAGCCCGATGGATCGGTCACATCATGCGCCACGATGGTCTTCTTTACGACATTGTGGAGGGGATGGTTGAGGGTAGAAACTGTAGAGGGTCGAGCACTTGCTGCAAATACGCCCTAGACGGGAGTATTTGCAGCAAGTGTTCGAGGATATGAATTCTAGCTCTTATGCTGAGCTGAAGAGAGTTGCAGAGAACCGAGAGGAATGTAGATCGAGATGCAAGATTCTGTTGCTGCAAACTAATCCACCGGATTGATACTACGAAGTAGACCCATATTTAAGGTATTTATATAATTTTAAAATATAAAACTTTTAATAATAAATAAAATATATTATTATAATACGTTTACAACAAAATATTTGAAATTATTAAAACAAAGATACGTTCATTGTATATTTATAAACTAAATACCTAACACAACAGCCGAGGGTTGTCGTTTAATTTTGCGTCCATAAGTTAAATAATAAATGCGTTTAAGTCGTCCACTGTGTAAGCAAAATGGAAAACAAAACATACCTCCATGAATTGCTAAACTTATTTGTCTTATATTATTCTGCCGTCAGCTTCCTTACAGTTCTTTCAGGACCCGCGCTCGCTTACCTAAAAACAGAAGAGATTTAACAATTAATTACAAGTAAACTGAAAATAAGAAAATCGAGACAAACATGTTTTTTTAAATTAAATTTTAAAAACCTTTGGAACGATGAATCAATATTTTTTGAGTATATTTTTTCTTTCAGATGCCTATACAGTTACATTTCAATAATATTAGGTATATTGATTTCATGTAAAAAAAAAATATAATTTTTTCACGTGACATGTAAATCATATTTTATTCAAATAAACGTATGCTTTTCGTCATAAACGTTCATGATGTATAATTAATCTGATGTAATATACTAAAAGTCGTCAGATGAATCCCAGGCGAATATTAAATGTTATTTAACATTTTTTTAGGTCTTTAAATGTTATATGTTAGACTTAGATTATTAATTGACGATAGACTAAAGTCGCCCCGTGAACATACGTTATGCTTTTTCGTAAAAATGGATGATGCGCAAATGCTGCGCAACACTTAACATGAAGCGCCTAGGCATAATCAAAAATGGCAAGCGTCATAGAATTGATAGATAAGAATTCTCCATCATTATCTGCCGGTATTCTGCTAAAAGGATTTACAAATAAAATTATATAAATAATTTTATTAAGAATTATATATATAAAAATTATAATGAATTACATTATAGAACCGATATTTAATATTGTTTAACCTTATCATATAATTTATATCTACAAATTAATATTTTTACTTTATAGTAAGCTTTTAGTATATATTTAATTCGTTGAGATTCTAAAACACTCAATGTTTATGTAAAAATATAGAATATTTGAATCTTATAATGGTTTAATTATTCACAAAACATTATTATTTTGGAGTTGCTTACAAAATATAAAATACGAAAATTTACATATCTAAAGTAAAAAGACTAAAAGATTTCCGAGTAGTAATTAAATATCTAGAGCTATATATATTTGGTAATTAGGATACATTTTTTTATACAATAATTTTAAATATTACCGTTCAAAAATAATACACAGTGGGGGGTTTCGGAAAGCATTTGAAAATTGGGAGTCCCCTGATAACGAACAATAGTTTTGACAAACAATAACCTGTT
This sequence comes from Glossosoma conforme, assembly GCA_022606575.1. Lineage (NCBI taxonomy): Eukaryota > Metazoa > Arthropoda > Insecta > Trichoptera > Glossosomatidae > Glossosoma > Glossosoma conforme. Next base: position 139,773 of record JAGTXR010000126.1, read on the forward strand.
GACAAATGTTGACACTGCGAACAATATGGCAGCAGCCACACGAACAGAAACAAAGGGTATTAAACAAACTCATTTGTTCTCCTAGGTTTCTATTGGTTTATTTCCAACCAATTTGTAAACGCTTACCAATTATTAAAGCTGCAATTGTATGATTTCAATTCCAATGACATCAATGCATAGCCAACAAGCCACAAATGTCAATATTTGTTATGTTTCATGTTAAAAATAAATATAATTGTATATTTTTAAAATGAATACATACATATTTCTGATCTCCGTTATAGCATAACACGAGTTTATTAAAGTCACCCAAACCTAACAAAAATGGAAAAGGAAAGCTAATGGCTATACAAAAAAGAAGGTTGCTAATTTACAATAGAGTTCGAGCCTAAACTTCAGGTAGCACAAACCTCATAAACGAATAAATTTATAAAGACAAAAATTCGTGTTGATTGTATAAAAATAAATAATTCACAATTTCACGTAACACCTGAGTCTTCATTTACATACTGAATCATTAAAAGAATCTCGCAAATGAATAACAGCAAAAAGATAAACAAGCTGACAAAATAAAAAGTAAGCACCGACAGTTCTACAAAAGGTTTTAAAACCTTTAAGAGGCTTAAGTTGTTCTAATTTTGCTTCTGTAAAAGCTTTATATACGTTTATATTAGCGGTGGAAAAAAATGTTTTTCTTCGAACCTTGGCTTAAAATTTGTGTGGAATAAAAGCATGTCGACAAACAATGAGCGGAAAATACTACAAAAATCTTAAGTAATCACCCACATTTTAATGAATATAAAAAATAAAGTACATATTTTATGAATGATGATAATTTTGTATTACGACTTTTTTTTATTTTCTAGTTTAAAGTAACGAAAATAGCTTAACTGTTAAATATGTACAGGTTTTCTCAAGGCATGATGAATACGGATTTCAATACAGAATAATCAATACTGCGAGTAGTATTTCTCGGAAAAAATAATTATCTTAGAATTATATCTTAATATAGTATGGATTATTTATTAGTGAGACTTGTCACTTCGATGCATAAATCGCACCTAAAGATGTAACTTGTAGAAATGTAGACCGCAGATGAGAAGTGGGGCTCACCCAGCAGACCGCGACATGATAACCGCTGCCTGGGATTCTAGAGGATTAACATCTCAGACCGACCAAGATTTATCCCTACTCAAGAAACTGTAAGTACGACTATATCGGTAATCGTATTTCAGTTACTCTATGGTAATTACTCGTAATATTTTGCTAAAATATAGAAGTATTTATGTTTGAAATTTACTTATAATTTTCTGAACGTAGGAATAAGAGTTTAATAAGTATACACAATGCCATTTTTATTTTTTTAATTAAATTTAAGCTTTTTAATAAACAAACTATCACGTTGATGCACTATTATTCCCATAAATTAGACCGCTGTTTCGTGCACACTGCGCAATTCATCGGTCATTCGTTCAATCATTGTCATAACAGTGATTGTTAACATGTGTATGACTAATCTCTATTTACTATTTGAAATAGAATAATTAATCTCTCGTACAATAATTAATCATGTGTTTTTTTTTCAAAAGAGAGACAGGTGTCACAGATGTCGCATCTGACAATTTTCGGGTCAAATTGTATCTATATTAGAACAAACGAAAAAAAAAATGTACACACAATAATATTTTTACGAAATAATCTCACATTGCCTAGTACAAAAATATATATGAAGTTTCAAATGTTTTATTTTTTTAATGAATTTGGATACATACATTTAAATGAAACAAACGTTTACCTACAATCTCGTACCACTTGTAGTTAAATCTTCAATTTCACTAAGCTTTACATCGACCCGTTACGAAGAATTACACAGCAATATTATCAGCATGTAAACCTCAACACGGATCGCACGGGATGCTCTCGCATATTCGTGTATAACCCCATTGTAAACACTCTGCAAACACAAGGGAAACGTTCCTACAGAGCAGTTGTCAAACAGAGCCTGGCTGCGACCCGTGTCGAGGGTTGGACTCATCGGACAAAGGGGTGGTTTGTAGTAGGCCTTTGAACGCCAGTGTCACGTGGCCACAGGGCTTGTGTTCTCCATACGGGTAAAAGGCATCGCGGTCAAGGCTTCCAAATAAGAGACCATAAGCAGAATGGTAGTCGCGATGTCTAAAATAATTCAAGAAGTATCTCCATTCCATTTAAAATTTACAAAATTCATATCGTTATAATATGCCTATGGCATAGTAGAGTATTAAGCTTTGTCTTTGCAAAAATCTCTTCTCAATTTTGGGTGTAAACATTAACTTATTACAAGGAGATAAACACTTTGACCTCAAAACTTAAAAGGATTCAATTAAAAATGTATAATTTTTTTTTAATAAAAAAAAATAATACTCATTAAATTACATAATATACTTTATGGAAGTGCTGCAAATGCTTCATAAATTATGTATCATAAGCTGCTCGGTAGTAACTAATATGATACGTAAGATAGAAAAGTTGTTAAAATTTATAATAAAGATTAAATTAAACCGTCAGAATCTATAAATTCAAAAAAAAAAAAAACTTTTTTATTAAATGAAATATTTTGTTTTGGCGATTAATTATGATTAGATTCAAATTAATTATGATAATTAATATTTATTTTCTTTTTCCAACATATTCATAATACATGAAGCATATGGTATCAACAAATGGCTACCGGGCAATGGTAAGACATCATTAGATGCATCACAGTCGTATCTCCATTAAATAGGTTGAGTTTAAGGTAACGCTTAATTGAACACCAAATATCCAATTAAACGTACACAATAAATCACTAAAACTAATTAAATTTAATGGAAATTAAATTTTCTAGGCGAATAACCCCAAGCCGCCTGTAATTGCTGGTGTTAAACGCAGTACAACTTTCACTTGTAGGAGTTTCGGTAGTTTGAGTTGAGGTAGATTTCAGTAACCACTAACTACGACGATCATAGCCAATATGTCTGACATAACCATATTATAATATCTGCCAGTGGGTGCATGCCATGTCCTAAGAAATTACTGCAACTGGAGGTTTCCTACGAACATATACAAGTAATTATTTATGTTTAACGTTGAAAACATGGCAAAAAATATTTTAATGCCTTAAAGTAAATAAATTTTAAAAATTAAGTAATATACGGTTACCGACGACACCTGGGACGACAGTCCAGAGAAATAATGGCTATTGTGAAAGAAGTCAATTATTCTGACACTTTTGAGGCCTAGAATAGGAAGTTTCCATATTTAGTCTTATTGGTTGACTCCTCCCAATCTTACTAAATTGTAATAAACAATAAAAAAGTCTTTATTTATCATTCCGTCTAATTAACTTACAAAAAAATATGCTTTCAAGAAATCATATAAACCACAGCAGAAAAAACATAATTCACTACACTCGCCAGTAACTGTCAAATTCTCTGACCTCCAACCTGGGAACCACTATGTTAGACCTGTCATTCAAAACACCGAAGCACAGTGATGTCCCCTCAATTTTGCCACATTTCAAAGATTTATCATTTTAATATGAAGAGACGGTGCAGTTAATTCCCGTTCTCGTTTGTGTAAGTCCGCCTTTACTCAAACCCGGTCGGTGTCACATAATTAGGGCGACCTGCTGTGCTGCTGCGCGGGGGCTATGGCAGCTCCGGACAGAAGGAAAAACGGATAAAATGAACACGATAAAGCTTTCGCCAGCACAAACAACCCCTAATACATCACGATCAATTATAACTTTGATGCCGGTCATGATGGACCCGCCCGGCCTAATGGCTAATGGCTCTGTACCTTTAATTTGGTATTAACCCTTTGAATAGGAAGTTTCCATATTCCATACACAATCCGCGTACCTTTTTGTATAAATATAAAATTCAATCAAACGCCCCGTCGGATAAGACAAACTAAACACGAGATAGATAACCTATTTACAATATTTAGGGCGAGAATAAATTACATATAGTAGATACCTACGACAATAATTAACGGACTATACATTAAACTCAAACGACATATTCATTAATTTTCCATTTATTTTATATCACGGTTTTAAAGTTCATGAAAATTAAAAATATTTTCTCAAATTTTAAATGTATTTAATATAACTGAACAGGTTTTATTGGTTGTTGTTTTTTTTGGTTTTGTTTATTGGTTTTGTTAGCAATGTTTTCTTAGAAAGTCGTATAATTTAAAATGTTTCAAAAACAAAATTTTCATGCAGTTTCAACAATAATTTTTAGTAAGTAACCATGATTTTTTTTAAATTGCAAATTAACAGTAAATTTAGATTCTTTTTTGCGTTAAATATATGAATAGAATTTCAAAACCAGTCAGGTATCTATAATTAATTTTTTCCACAAATATTTTCTCTGTATTCAAAAAAGTCATACAAATATACGTATTGTATACGCCTAACTATTAATGTATAATAATGAAATAAAACATCCACCAACGACTCCTATTAACAAAGACCTCGTGTGCTCTTTCTTATCTTTCTTTTCAATAAGTGTGTAATTTTTTACACACACCGATATAATAAAATATTATTTAATGTATACAAAACCTATCTAATTATCAATACTAATAGTATAAATGATACGTACAAAACATATTAAAATGTGGCAACCAAAGTCGAGTGCGACTAAACATTGAACGTGTGCTTATACATTCCGTAAAAATCCGCAAGATGTCAGGAACACTCGAAGTACGAGTAGTTACAGTTCAAATAATATTTTTATGCGTTCATTTTGCAACGTCTATATTTTGTTTACTATAGTAAATGTAATTCCGTTATTAAAGTGAAAAATATTTGAATATTACTGTTGTAGTTGTCTCATTGTAGTTTATTCGATAGCATGTTTGCATCTATATTATAATTTAATGAGAAATAGTTAACGTTGTATATTATATCAAATACAAAATATTGGCATATAAGGCATTACAACAGCATTTCGCTTAGCAATGTTAAATATAAACTTAGAAATATGAAATATATTTTTTTTTTAATCTATTATCGGGAGAAATATTTAAATATATATTTTTTTTCAAATCAAAGTTAAATAGTAAATTCAAATTATTCATTGTAACTTGACTCGGTTTATCCTTAAAAACCTTGTCTTCATCACATATTTAATATAAACATATATCTTTATACGAAAAAGTTGTCATATTTTATTAAACTATTTTTTAATACTTTTAATTATTATATAAACATTTCATGTTCAGCAATTTTTTTTTTTTTTGTTATAAGTTATGTAAATGTGATGATCTTTTTAATTATATATGATCAAGTGTGTCAGAGTATGGCGCTTTCAAATCGATTATAACGAAACAAAATACCTGAGAGAAATTTGTTTACGAATTGAAAATTAATTAAACGGATTATGGAGTGCACCTGAACAAAGAGCTTTCATGCAATCTGATGGCTTTGCTCTCGGAGGAGGATCACTCTTGGGGAGAGGGCTGCAACAGCTGCATAGGTGGCAGCTGTAATTGCAAGTGTGAGATCGTCTTGGAGCTAAAGAGAACCTTCACATTGTTGCTAGATGTAGTTACTGATACACAATAGCGGAGCAAAAGCCATGAATGCAGACTCCAATCACGAAGCGGCGCATATCCAAGTGCATTATGCGCGCAAGCATTCATATTTCATCCGCATTTTAATATGTCATTAAAAGAAGCAATGCAGCCGTCAATGGTTTATTACTTTTTTATAATATTACTCCCGATTCTTCATTTAATATTCTGATAACGTCAAGCCATGTAACACTATCTAATGACGTGGACCTTATCCATCTAATAATTATTATATATGTAACTTAAAAACAAGTATTTTTATTAGTTTTAAGCTTTTTAAACTATTGACGATGAATAAAGAAAATTTTAATTTAAATTTAACATGAAGCAGCAGTGTATTTAAAAAAAAAATCTGTAGAGGGAGGTAGTGCTTCAAAAAGAATTGTCATACTTAAGTGGCAGTGGGCAGAACATATTAGCCAAGGGGCGACATTCACTGAAGAATAAAGGTGTGAGAGTGGCGCACAAGATCCGGCAAATTAAGTGTCACCAAACTTCTGCTTGATTAATTATATTGTAAAATAACAATCAAACTTATAATAATACATGTCAAAGGTACCTATAGAAGTACTTAAGTTCTGTTGTATACGATATGCATTCAGATGACAACAAGTGGTTCCAGCCTTAATAAAAATGTATCATTTGCTTGTGACATCCTCCAGCAACAGTTACTCAATTGCAGTAAAATTTTACCGAAATCTATAGAGAATATATCGTAAGAAGTATTATGACGTTTAAAACTGTGTATTATTTCACAGTTAAAAATACTCGCATAAATATTAATCATTTTATTGAAACGATATGCCAAAAGTTCTAGAACTGACTAGTGTCAGTTAGCCAATTAACTTAAATAGTTCTGACGAATGGCATCGATGCTTGGGTGCTCTCTTAGATGTTAAGAAGCCACCCAGCGTCTTCAGATACCCGATGCTGTGGATGTCGAGATTCACGCAGAGAGACAGCAAGCGCAGTTATTGGATGCTCGCCCAGTCAGAAGTCTAAGACGATAAAATACAAACTACAAAGTCACCAAAGTGAAGATGAATGAAGCGAGTGAATTATGCAAAGAACAAACGATATTTTTATGCTTATAATAAGTGATATCATATATCTTACAAAAATATTTTTTTTTTATTTAATAGAAAATTATCATTCAAACTAAAATATACTTCATTGAAATGTAAATATCGCATTGATATCTGACTCGCTATTCAAGTATGAGTAATTTATCGATGCTTATTTTTCTTTGAAGCACCTGGAGAAGAATACTGCTATACCTGTACGGTCATGAAGAGATCTCATCTGAGAATTATATTTTCCATTGAATAAATAACGCCGCATGTAGAGTAGTGTTTTTCAACAAGTGGTCCGCGGACCGGTACTGGTGCGTGAGTACTTAATTCAAATATCACGAGAACTTTTCGCCGGTCCGTGGAAATATTAAATTGATCACCGAAACACTTAAGTAAATATATTTTATCAGACTATTTTTTTATATTCACTTCAAAAATCAGCAATAAAAATGCAAATTAATTAATCATAAAATGCAATATTACCATTGTTTTAATTTAATTTACGAACGATTGGCGCTGATGTTTTTTATATGAAATAAATTTGAATACGAAAAATAATTCACATTTACAACATATGCTTATTCAACACAAATATACAACCTCCATTTATTACTTTTAATAAGTATTTTATTATATTATCATTCAACCATATTACGTGACAGCGCTGTTCTGTCACCTTAAACGTGAGTTCTAAGTTGAATTTTGTACAAGAAAAATCTGAAACATTTAAATACAAATAAATATACAATGGTCAACAGCGCTAAAACATCATTTTGTAACCCATATATACATGATATATTTGTCAAAAATTATGTTTTCTTTTAATCAATTTACACTTAATATTAATAAAATGATTGGCAGGAACTAATTATAATTTACACTAAGTAAATATCAGGTGCAAATACATTAGGAATTCGGGAATCGACTATGTATGGACTGGCAGCGACGGTTCGCAAACCATTTTTGCCATTTTCATTTTAATGAAATTAAAGTTTGAAGACATCTGATGTCAAGTTGTGATGCTCCGACGTCATTAGACTACTGTAGAGGTATGCGCAAAAAATGTAAAAAAGTACCTTTGGAGCATGTACGAGTATATCACTGCGGTGTATGCATCGTATGACTTTGGTCTACTGCCTAGTTTATGCTGTGCAGTGCAATGACGGCGAGTGTCCAGTGTCAGTTCGGTTCCGTTCCCAGCCCGGGCATTACACGGCGCGGTAAGGTGGGCGAGGAGCAGCCGCGCCATAATGCCGTACAATCAGTCAACGGTAATCGGAGAGCGCTACCGGTGAGTGCATGGGCGTTCAATGCTATTTCGTGAGAGGTTCTCAATCATCACTGCATTTTTATCCGATATCAACGAATCATATCAGCGATGTTTAATACTTGATAAAATGTCAGCGAAAAGCTAAAAAATAAAACATGCCATAATCAACGGGAAGACCGAATAAAGTATAATTTACTTTAAATTCGTATTTATGGATTTGATTGGTTCAATTTGAGTTGTTCAATTATTTTTAAAGATGTTTCAAAACACGCTTTCAAAATTGAAAAAATATTCAACACAAATGGCTCAACCCAAATGCCACAATACATTATCATACATATATAAATATATATTTATGTTTGAAACATATAAAATACAACTTGGTAAAAATAAACAAATAAACAATCCTATAAATATACATACAAGTATATCATATAAATACTTAAATATATGTTAAATATTTTTAATATAAGAAAAACTTTATTTAAAATAATATATTTGTATAATTATTAATTAGAAAACAAACTTTTGTTGGATGAACATATTTTGTATGCAAAGTCAAGAGAAAATTTATGAACCAGAGCTTATGGAAAAAACGTTACTTAATTTTCAAAGAAAAGATTACCAACATTCCATGTTTTTTCATGGCAGCATAAAAAGTACAAGTTAATATTAAATGAAATTTACATTATGGTAGAACATTTTTAAAACTATTAAGAGGAATATGATTACGTGGAATGCTGTGGATGTTGCAACGAAATTAAAAGGTAAATTAATAAAAATGGAGGTTTCTTTCTGACTTGTTCATTAACAATCTCAAAGCGAGTAAACAAAGAGTTGAGTACTAAAAGTAACCAACACACTTCTGGTAAGAAGTACCAACGCAAGATTAACCGTCTAGTGTAAGAAAATAAGCAGACTGCTCCCAGCTGCATCTCTGTAATGGTTTTCTATAATTAGCATCCTTTGAGATACGAAATAAATGCGGATAAACCAGCAAGAAACCTATCTAACTTATTTCCGCATTTTTCAAAGCAAAGAAACAAAAATGAAAGATGGTACAACACTGAAAACAAAGATACAAAGTATTACGGAATATGGTGGATGTTTTTTTACGTCAAAAAGATGCACGGAAGAGAACTTTTAAAAATAACAGTCGTTTAATATCCTTGTATCCTAGGCAACCCGATTCAAATGATTATTTTTCCTGACCTATTATATATACTATAATTAAAAAGAGGTTTTATTTTTTCATCAGATTTTAAAATTACTTACCTAAGTGATGTCTACAAACAAATATAGATATACAAACATTGATGTGATCGCTAAGAGTAATATGTTAGATTTTTAATTATTGTGAAATAGAACTGAAAACTTTTTTAGTTTAAATTTTTAAATTAATGTGGGTTCCCAATAACATATTCAATTAATAAGTTTTGTAATGATACGAACCAACTCACTATTTTTCTTATAGATTAAATAGATAAGGTATTTGTCTTATATATAAGTTGGTGTCATTGCAACATCGTGCCATAAAATGAACCAACTGTCAGATCGGTAGTGTAAATTTATCAATATAAAACATCCTCGGAGAAACGTATTTTTGAAGAGCTATAAATGCGGGAATACTATTTTATTTGGCTATGGTGCAGCCAGGGGCGTTACAAAGTGTAATTAATATAATAAAAAATACACTCAATACTCTAACACATACATCGGCTTACAATGAAACAAAAATTATGAACACAAATTGATTAAGCTGAATATGTAAACGATGTAGATTTACATAAAAGCATAGTAATAAACGTGTCCCTTAATAAATTACAAAATTCCTGTGAAACAATTATTTATTTAACCCAAAGTTGAAGTGCGCCTGTAGTAATTTTCACAAGAAGCAATTCCGCTACGAATCTATGAATTTTGCATTGCATTTTTTTATGTATGGAAGCGAAACGATCACCTCGTTTCGCTATCGAATATAGCGAGATGCACAAGTGCAAGTGAGACAGCAAATTGCACGTCAATATGGCAGTCAATGCGAGTACAAATGATGGGACGCCCGGATGCCAGATATGCAAATCGAAAGAATTACCTCTGAGCATCCAATTACCACTTTTTATTGTTTTTGAAGTAGGATGAGATTGGTGAAGTGCACTCTCCAAGTGTGAAAGAAGTAATAATACTGTGATCCTTTATAAAATGCCATTTTTCCTTGGCCATTATTTTTTACAATAAATAAAATATTTAATTAAAAACTGAGAATTTACTTATTTGAAAATTTATCATACGAATATCTTTTGAAATAACAAGAAATCAAAATATCACTCGCGTACCACATAACACTGACTCGTTATTATATTATGAAGAATTGTAGCATGAATGTTTTAAATCAAAACTTAAAATACTCGTACATATACAGTTCATGCACAATCATCATATATAAAAAAATATATAAGGTACAATGAACTCTTCTCAGTATACGGTGTGATAAATGGATCGCTTAATACAAAATCACACAATCGGAACATAAATCGAGGAAGCGATACTCAATGCGCGGGGCCCAGAGCAAATAAAACCACCTCCTTGAAGTCTCACCTGGCCGCAATCAATTCAGGGAACGGCGAAAAAGAGAACCTATTCAAATTCAAATAATTGAATATCGAATAGGACATATCCGGCTCGGCTCAAATAGAACGCTACAGGTGGCGCAAGGACGTCGCGACGCTAGCAACGGTAGCATTGTGCTATGTTCACACGAACTCAGCAGACGAATTAGCTACGATTATTAATAAGAAACCGTTCTATTGGTTAGCCACTTCCCAAGGTCACGCAGACTTATCAAACCTAATCTTCGTATTTACACAGCAATTACACGTGTAAATCTCCTCGCTTTCACTTGGTTCAAGTAAACGTACCATTACCCGGTGAGCCAACTGATATTACTGAACCATCTTACTCGGTAATTTAGGCGCAGTATTTGAATAATGTATATTCTGTTAATATTTGATGATTGTATACCATGAAGAACAAAATTTTGCTCTTGATATTCAATAAAAAAACATTATCTGACTTCTAAAATAATTTTAACAACTTATTAAATTATTTATATGGTCCGTTAACACTAAATTAAAATATTTATATCTAAATAGTGCAAAGTAATTGACTTACACATTAACAAACCCCACAGCGTTCCAAGGAAAGATATAATCTTCAAGTCAAAAGGTAGAGGCCGTAACCTGGATATCCGAAGAAGAACTCGAGTAGTGAACGCTAACTAAAGAATTCTGTCGAATTCTAGGACGGTCGAAGGAAGAGTGTTGACGCTTAAGAATCTGTAAACGGTGTTTTTTGCCACCCTTCTGCAAGATGTATTGACGACATCATAATAATAGCGGGAGAGGACTACCTCAGAAAAGCGAAGGATAGAGAATGATGGTGACTCATGCGGGAGGGTTACGTTCAGCAGACGGTAACAGGCCGATGATGATGATGATGATGAACTTATGAATAACGGTTATTTCAAAATATTCATTCCACACAAACATTTAATTCACCACTTGACGAGAAAAAACCTGACGTATTATTTATCAGTCATTTTAGTAACAAATATTTAATAAAATTCATTACATTTATATGATTAAATAAAATTAAATAAAACTAAAAATAGAAAAAATAACGATCGTTTTTTTACTTTTAATTTAAAAAGTAATCTCGTAGCTTGGCATTTCATGGAGTGTTGTAGACAATGAAATTTTATTATTCACGTAACGCTTTTTTAAGCAGCATTTAAGAGATGTGTAAATGCAGAGTTTCACTTAATGAGGAATAATCCTTTAATAGACAATAAAAACGAGCATTTCTTATTGCGGTGGCGGCAGTAGGAGATATTAAGCCCTCGCCCGTACTGCACAATGGTTTATCAGTAATAATAATAGTCGGTTACCCGGCGACAATGAGGGTGGTGTCGTTACGGAGCAGATACCGAGGGTAATGGGAGTCAAGCGGGGGCGGCCGGCGATTAGCAACCGCCCACAACCCGAGCCACCCCCGCCCACTGCCAGAACTTCGTCGAGGCTATCAACGACGTGAGTTGCACAAATGATTGAGAATCATTCGAAGGTTCATAAGCGAATTCGCGTGAATACGTGATGGAGGTAGAGGGATCGGGCGGATTGCGACTGTACACGAGTACATTGAATACTGTCAACCCATTTTGTAGCGGCGAAAGTACCCGCGTCACGGTAGATCAATCATGTAAAAAAAGAATGGCAACTCATACATGTTCTCTAGATCGTTTCATAAAGACATCATAGATATATAATAAATACTTTTAATACTAAACTAATAAATACGCAGGGTTTTTAACAAAAAATTTAACCACAATGCTAAATTGGATGAAACTACACAATTATCAATAAAACTCGAATTCCTTTTTTACGTGACATTAGTTTTGCGCGTTTTACTCGCTGTTAATTGGAAATTTTGAAAGCGATATTTTGATTGTTGGAACTGATTCATTGCATCATATTAAAGTTAAGTTGTTTTACCCACCACATTCTGGAACTAATGCATCGCGTAATAAAAGATGCGGTGTAAATGTCTTCTTTCAAAGTCTTAAAATATAAAGTCAACTAACAGTAAGTAATGCAAATAAGATAAACATGAAGAAGCATACGAGTAGCAGAAAACGTAATAAGGAATGGAAGGAAAATATTTAAAAGGATATAAACTAGGCAAGAGGAACTTTAACCTTATACTTTTTGAATATTTAAAGGTAAATACGTTCATTTTTTATACTACATATGCTACATGCTTTCAAAAAAATAACGATAAAAGCAGCAAAAACCCAGCGGTGAAAATCGACCTAAATCGGAGTAAGTGCTCGCACCTATCCTCATTGGGTCGATCTCATAAAAGCGAACGCGATGGTTCATACAATGTGCCCTTCAGTGGCAAAACGAGCAAAAAAAATACCCGTCCGATTGTTCGGCAGATATCTCCGCCATCCACTACTTCCGGTCATCACGCGTCGCGGCGGACGTGACGTCACCGGCGGGATACCGGAACTGGCACCTTGCGCGTGTGACAGGCTGAGTGGACGCTGCCGGTGCAGCGCCAAATGTGCACATTACCAAGAACGTGCGAATTGCACAGAATTTTTATCCGACTGCAATTTTAAAGCGATGGTGGCATTTTATATAAGCGATATATGAAATATAAATAACACACACACGGAATAATTAATAAGTGACAAAAATGAGAAGTTCATTTAGTTTAAGTCGCCATACGGAGTAACATGAATTTTCACATTAGCATATAAGAGAAGAGAATATTGGTATTGTATTCCCAGCTAACTTTACAGAAAATTTCGATAAGGTTGTATAACAACCGAAGTCAAGTAGTGTACATTGTCTCATCCATCAACAATGTGTTTCACTTAATTTATACGCACCTTTGGGTATATTTTATCATTACCGAATAGCATTATTTTTAGTTTTAAAAGGACATTATACGAATTAATAAAAAATAATTTAAAAAAAACTTATAAGGTTAGGCCTGATGATTCACTAATTAAATAAACAAGCATTTAATTAAGTGTTAAGTTTAAGCATGTACGAAGAGAACTCAATGAGGGAAATGTTTTTTTCGCTATGCCTACTACAACTTTAGTCTTATAAGAATACATAAGAAACACACTGTGCTAAGCCTTTAAAAATTTGTAGATATGCGAGAAAAAATGCATTTCATATACATATTCCGACCGAGAAAAGTTTTGCATAAAATAATCATACGATAGGAAAAGTCACCCTGGATACATAACAAGAGTTTCACAAAGTTAAGTTTTATGTTTCCGTTTCCTGTGTAAGCACACTACATACAAGTACTACATAAGTTTTTGCTGAAATTTATTTTACATTTTTAACTTACCAACTAAGCACGTTATTTTTATCTTAACAGGACGATTTAAAGTTTAAAGAAAAAATCTACGTGGTTAGGTACTTTTGAAAAATACATATACTCGTATATTTAATTTAAAAGGGAAATGAAATTCTTTTGTACATAATTTCAAATTTAATAAAAATAACATAATACCTTCACTAAAATGTGAAACCACTTTATTTTATAATCAGTGAAAAATGACATTAAAAACATAGCTTTATTTACTTTTTGCCCTACATAGCTTCAGGGTTGAACTACCTCTTATGACCAAATGGTCCACGCGCCAAGAGCGTGAATCTAATCATCCGAACATCTTTATAAAAAGATGTATAATGCACCTAAAATTTACCTCAGATACTACAGCTGTATTTCTAAGACAGCGGGCTTATGCTCTTAAGGTCGTGGGGAATTATATATGTTAACAAGTTAAGCCTTCGAATGCAGAGATATCTTGGATGTACAATTTCAACCGATGTAACTAAATGTTCAATTTGTGGTCACCATATGTTGCAGATATGAAACGGGTGTGGGAAGAAGAACTTTTTTAGAGATAGCAGAAGAAGAAAAAGATTTCAATAAAAAAAATGAAAAACAATACTTCAATAACAATCATAGACAACGCTGCGAATTGCAAACGCACTTTATATTAATTTTCTAAGCGAAATTTTGGTCGGGTATTTGTATAATACATAATATTATAAACCAAACTAAGATAATAAATATCAAGGGATGATACTTGAACAAAATTGGTGGCGCGGATAAATAATAACGAGGAGGCTGTATTGTTTATAGGCTCGCGGCTTCCGGAAAAACGGGACGGGAAGTTCTGGCGGCGCGGCGCAACTTTTATGACGTATGGCGACAGGGACTTTTAATAATAATGTCTTATCGCCGGCTCGGAGACCGCGGCCGGGCCGGGGACCGCCCGCAGGGGCGCTCAAACCGTCCAAGCCAGGGCCACACTAAACATATTCTACATCTTATTTTTCTTCTCTGGTTGAAGCACAAGTTCATCAAAAACTGTCGTTATAAAGTTGTCAAATGCTATGATCCTCGACCCAACTCGCCTTCTCTTTTCGAAGCTTACTGAGAACATTCCATTTACAATCCTCGATGGTCTAACACTAGAAGACATTTATATTATATGCTCTTGTGCGCCATCCGGTGAGCAAGTCAAGGCCAGATACACTTTCATCACTTATGCGACTGTAGAACTGCAGGTTGCAGTCACGGTCAGTTACATTGTTATTCCTCACCAAGTCAAACAATATAACTTTCAATATTCTGAGCAAATACATTACGAAAGTCATTATACGATAGCATTAGAGGAAATTTGAATACAGTTAGTAGTCTTAGACAGTATGCATAGAGTTAAAGAGTGAAAGATGATAAAAGCGGATAGTGAGATTTTACGCGTTCTCGATCATCTGTATGTCAAGATATTCGGATCATATATTTTTTTAAAAGTTCACCCCCGTTGTTAAGTGCCGGATCTGCATCTCTTTTGGCGTTTATGTATCTTGTTTTATTCAATTTTGCGCCCAGACGCAAAAAATTTGCTCTCAACCTGCCAATGACACCTTATCGCAGATCAGCAGGGGAGATTTCTATGACGACCGCATCAATAGCATACTCCAGATCATAAAGGTTTAGACTTACAAAAAAAACACCAAATTTTTTTATTATATATGATATCTTAAGATGTTCTTAAAAATAAGCCAAATATTTGAATATATTTTTTATGTAATTAATACATAATTAATGTTATTGGAATCACATAACCGGTACATTTCATAGATTTTCTGGTAACTGACATAACAACATGATTAATTATTTAATAGATGTTTATTGAATTATGTTCTTATTGTTATTCAATTTGTGGCGATAATACGTTCTTAATGTAAATCGAATATTAAAATAAGAAAAAATGTTACTTTAAAAATCGATAGTTACTGGAAAAGCGAATATTTATTATTTAAATGTCGGCAGTCATGATTTCCTGCAAACTTAAGCGCTCACGTGACATAATTTAAAGTAGTGAAAACTTAGAGAAAGCACACGCTCCAGCAGAGAGACAAAGCTTCTGTTCCACATAAATACAGTGTTGCGGTAAGGTGGTACGGCGGAAGCGCTGCACATCCCTGCAGCGGCCGAGAGAACCTCTGCCAGCGAGCATCGCCACCAAGGCTCCTTGCTTGCCGCGAGCCACAGGTGCTAGAAGGAAATTCTTCAAACCACAACGTGAGACGCGGAGGAACTTCTAGGCGCAATTAAGCTTTTTTGCCGAACGAGCTTTCGGTTGTAAAAGCTCCCATATTACACCAGTGCGAATGCATTCTAAATGTTTAATTCGGAAGAAAATAAACTTTACATCACTCAGTTTCACTTTACGCATTCTTTTTATATGCAATATAATTTTGTGGTCTTGTAAAACGCGTAGCTGAATACTAAATATTTAGATTCACGGTATGGGTTGTTTCGATTTTTTTATACATATTATATAAACTGACAAACGAACAATTACTTGCAAATTTTAAGTATACATTTAATAAATATAAAACAATAATTTATTACAAAACGTGCGTTTAAAAATATATGGTTTTTGTATTTAAGAAACAATTCATGAATACCCAAATTGCAGCCACTGTAACATTTGTAGGATTTTGAGTCGTTTTTAAAGGTCGAGAATATAAAACCTAGAGTAGTCAAGCGTTTGAGCTGCTGGTAAATATGCAAACACGGATTTGCTATATAACTACAGCAGGGTGAGGGTAGTAGAAATAGTCAACTTTATATTTTAATAACCAGCCTCTCCCTGCGGGGGGAGGTTGTGGAGGTTGGAAGTGGGTGACTGGAGGTGGGAGGGGTGGCCCTTTACGTTATTGCTGGAAGACACACGAGTAGACCGCTGTATTTAATATCGCGGCGCGCTGCGGTACCCGCTGCAACCGTAGCCTGTGACAGCCGGATAAAAACAACCTCGACTGTGGCATTCGCAAAATGTGTTAGCTTAACCGATATGAAATTACCTTGCAGGTGATATTTTATAGTGTTGACTTAATGAGTAATGAACATAATTAGAAACAATTCAGCTACGAGTGAAATTATTAAAAAAAAACATAACACATTGCCTAGTTTTCAAGTACAATATAAAAGAAAATAACATAACTTTATTTTGCTCTATATATTTCAGGATATTGAAATATATTATCTTATTCGTTTGGAAAAAAGGAATAAAATATTTAAATTGCTATACTTCTTTCATATCACCTAAAATAATTACTCTGCACAAATTTATGCCATAACTTTCTGTCAGCTGTCATCGTCTTAACCTCTTCCCATGTCAGCTCTGCTTCCAGACTCTCCGCTGAGTGAATTTTACGCATAGTTCACTACGACCTTCCAGGCATGCATGAGCCCAGGGGCTTCAAACAAAGTAGCTATTTTAAGCTGCCTCTACAGTATCCGGAGAACATGTCTCTACCATTCGTCTCTCGATCATATAATTAAAGAGTATCGTGATCGCTTAAATGCCAGGATTCAAAGTCATACAAAAGAATGGGTATGATAAAGGCGCTATACGGATAGTACTTAGTTTTGATCATGTTTAGTCTCAGATATTGCACATAAAGGTAAAAAAAACGCTTTGGCTTTCAAAGGCGAAAAGCCTGCTTTCTGCTTGGTCACCACTTTCAGCGATATCTGAAACACTTGACCTTTACAACAGTCCAACCACTATTGGTGAGTGTCTAATCTACATCGTTACAGTTATAGCGATGGGGTTACACAATAACTAACTACTTAATACTATTAATTATTTGGAAAGCTATTGTAGTTGAATTCACTAAAACCCACCTACGCAAAACCCATTACTTAATGAATACAAAAGAAAAATTTAGATCAAAATTTTTTTATACGACCGTTGACAACGTAATCGCAACGTTTCATCGGCGTTACATCCAGAAATACTATGAAACATGACTGAAAAAACATGAATGTAGCAGAATGTGTTCAGCAGTAAGTCCCACTTCACCCACATGCTGAAACAGCCTCCGCTCTAGAGTACCTACGTATGACTTTATATCTTTGTACACAACCATAAGTACAATCATAAGAATAATCAGTGGCAGAAAAATGAAAACAAACAATAAGGCCGAGAATAAATGCTTGTGACCTATTTCAAGCCCGTCGGAGTTCCCTTCCTTTCACTCGTAATTATGTGGACCTTACAGTCGCATGCCAACCGGGATATAATAATATTGATAATGGATTGCAAAGGGAGACTGAAATTGTAAATAAGACATTATTAAAAGACCAATTTGTATAATTTATAAAAGCGTATTAAAAAAATATATCAAGAATTTGTAAAAAGTTGTTTCTAATAAAGTTTTCAGTTTAGCCGATAAATACACAAAATAAATAAATTCTCGGTAAAATGTGTGTTTAATAATTCAATTTACTATACCTTGAAATTTAATTGAGATAATATAAATTATAACAAGTGTCAAGTATTACATATATATTGTTTGCATATATGCATCATTGTAATAAGCTAAGCTCTCGTAAGATTGTGTAAGGTGTGAGGATTTAACAATTAAATAGGTGGCAGTCGGTATTAAGTTGTAAATTTATTATTTTATAGTAATATTTATTGGAGTTTTATTATTTCTTGAAACGCATGAACAATAAAAAATAATTTACATACTCATACATCAAATTGTCGTCAGCAGTTTATTGACAGTTTTTCAGTTTTCAATTCTTCAATTATTGTTATACCCACATTACATAATTATATCATGGAAGAGTTAACACCAGTTCGGCGAATCTGAGAATGCTCATTTGATAAAGCAGCTGTTAAATACTTCACGAATGTATTAATTTATTAACTAGATGAGGTAGTCAAATGGGTAGGTGATCAGCGTCAAGTGTATTGGACAGGACATAGGTACACTGTCAGCGGTTTAATCTCACGTCCACCGAGTTTTTTTTAATAGATAATATAAATATAATTAAGTCGAAAACCATGTATGTATACAGGTGAACATCCTGGTAAAGATAATCATTTCTATGTCTTTGAACAAGGTATGGAAAATAGCAGTGTTATTTATGCCAACCATAATATACACTCCAGCTTTAAAGCGGATATATAAAAAAAACTATTAATAATCTAAATTTGCCAATTTATATCAACACACTACGCCCAAGCGATTATTTCGGTAAGCGTAATAAATTATATTTATTTATCTTCATAAAACAATTTTTTGCTGTTATAATTTGAGTAAAATTATTCAAGAGCAAAATTGATAGTTGATTATGAAACAAAGAGTCGTTCAGTGACTTGATGAATCCACCCACTTTTATAGGGTCACCGACCAAAGAAAAAAGTTCCACCTCCAGGGAAATAAAGCCCGATATCGGTCCGTTTAAAATAAAACTGTTTGCTAACAAACCCACCGCTGACATTACGTCTTCAATACATCATCATTCAAAGGTACCGTTGACCTCGACCACCAGGTCAATGATTCGAAGCAAAAAAAACTTTTTGAAAAATATACATCTTTCCTTTTCCTGAAAAGTATGTGATTAGTTAGATCTAACACTAAATGCTGAAGAACTACTATAAGATATAATCAGTAAATATGTTCCTTGAAGAGTTTATAATTGTATGAGAAAGGAAACAGATGCAGAGAAAACATTCTAAAAAATCCTACTGGCGATTTGAAAGATGATTTTTGGTTAAACCATTCGCTTTAAGTTGGTCATTTTAAGTAATTTAGAGATACTTAACAAATGGTCTGTAAAAGTGCAGGTTTTTTTTTTTTATGTAAACGCATGCAGGAGAGCACAACCGGTCAGAACCAGTGCACTCTATGACGCTCAGCCAGGGAGGCTGGACGCTGCATGCGGGAAACGTGTGTTGTGTTCGTGTTTGTGTGTGGGTTAGGGAGATTGCAAGTGTATATTTATCTGTTTCTTGAAGAGATCCAGATTGTAGGAAGGAGGAAACACAGACGCTGGAAGAGCATTCCATAGCTTACCGGTGGCATTAAGGAAGGAACTTTGGAAGCTGCCAGTTCTTGGTCGACATATATTAACCTTGTATGGATGTTCGGCAAGTGTAAGACGAGTTTGTCGGCTGTGAGTGGGTGCAGGAGGAATTAGTTCTTTAAGTTCCGAAGAGCAGCGACCGTGGTAATAACGGTAGAAAAGACTAAGAGAACCAATCTTACGTCTGTGTTCCATTGATTGTAGATTAGACTTTTTTTAACTGGGTGTTATTGTTTATCAATCGAATTGCTCTTCTTTGAAATGAGTCAATTAAGTTTAGAAGGTATTTTGGGGCTCCAATCCAAAGGTGACTGCCGTATTCAAGGATAGGTCGGATTTGTCCTTTATATAGAAGAAGAAGTTGTTTATCGTTGAAATACCGACGTGATCTATATAATACACCTAGTTTTTTGGAAGCGAGACCGGCTTTACACTTAATTGACTCGTAATATTTGACATTATTCGATATTGATAATCCAAGCATGTTGATGGAGCTTGCTTTCGGAAGAGAACAACCGTTGAAAGATACAGGATCCATAGCAGTCTTCTTTGGTGGAGAAAGTACATGATTGGGTTTTTGAAATGTTGAAACTGACGAGGTTGAGGTCGCCCCATCGTGAAACCCTTTCAAGAGACATGTTCATCTTCTTCACCAGAGATTCGCTAGCAGCAGATAGTTCCGAATGTTTCGGAGGTTTTTGGAAGATTATACTCTCATGGACAGTGCTGTCGTCGGCACAACAGTGAATGTTTGCGCATTGAAGCAAATCATTCACATGCAGAAGGAAAAGAGTGGGCGACAGCACAGAGCCCTGTGGAACTCCTGAGTTGATTTTATGGCAGGAAGAAGAAAAGCCATCTACGACAGTGATGATGCTTCGATCACTCAAGAAGTTTTCAATCCAGCAGCACAGGGAGGAGTTAGTCCATAAGACGGTAATTTATTCACCAGACCGCGATGCCAGACTCTATCGAACGCCTTGGAGATATCCAGGGCAACAGCTTGCGTTTCTCCATAGCATTCGACGGATTTCCCCAAACATGTGTGACATATGCCAAGAGATCGCCGCACGATCGACTACGGCGGAAGCCATATTGCCGATCGCACAGAAGATCATTCTTCTCTAAGTAGTTTAGAAGTTGGCTGTTAATTAAACGTTCCATCACTTTGGAAAGTAGTGATGTGATGGCTATTGGGCGATAGTTTGTGGGGTCACTTCGGTCTCCTTTTTTGGAACTGGGTGAACAAGGGCTTTTTTTCCATCCCAGGGGAACAATACCACATCTAAAGGACAATCTGAAAAGTTTGGTGAGCACAGGACTAAGTTCAGGAGCGCAAGTTTTTAATACCACCGCTGGTATGCCATCTGGGCCACTGGCTTTGTTGGTTGCTAATTGGAGAAGTTCTCGACGTACGGCTTTGAGGCTGAATTTTACAGCCCCCATCTGCTTGCCACAGTGAGGAATGGATGGGGGGTTGGCCCCACCATCGTCGAGTGTGGAATTGGAAGCAAACAGCGAACCAAGAAGTTCAGCCTTCTCTTTGGAGGCTAGAGCCAGTGAGCCATCGGCATTAGTCAGTGGTGGAAAAGAAGAAGTGCAAAAGTTGCTGCCAATAGAGTTAGCGAGAGACCAGAATGCTCTACTACCGGCAGGGCAAGCGGACAACTTGTTGCAAATTTGTACATTGAACTTGTGGCAACAATAGGGAGAATTCAGATGAACGTAGTGATACAACAAGCTTAAAAACCGACCAAGTATGCGTCAAGTGTGAATAATTTGGTGTAATATTAAATTTTTTACTGATTATTTCAAAATATTGCTTAAAATATATAAATAACATGTCGAAAAATTCGTCGGCGACACATCGTAACAGTCTTGCGAAACAAGATGTCAAAAGACCTAAACATCCTGGGCATTTCAAAAGAAAAATAATGTTTGTTCACTTGTAAGAAAAACGCTTTCGGTTCACGGCATTGTGGCCGGTGGCAGGACGCCAGGAATGGGCAGGAGGCCCCCTAATAAATCATTCATTCAATCCGCATTTGTACTGAAGGCGTCGCGCCGGTCGACTCGCGGCCCGCGCGACTAAAGACCTCCTCTGCCCATTTGTCATCCTGATACTTCTTCCCATGAGCGCAACGAAGATACGGCAAAGAAAACGTCCAGAAAATTTATTATCAACAGTATTCTGAACGCGATTGTCTTGCGATTGATTGAGCATTAAATATTATAAGCATTCTACTTTTTGGTGTGGCCCCATACTGCTGCGCTTCGTGATTGAAAAAAAAAAAAATTAAAATAACAATTCTTTACCGTGTTGCAAAAAAACCATTTCTTTGGAATAATTACTTGATTTTAGCAAAATTTAGAAAAATGATTTTATATAAGTAAATGGTTGCAACGATTTTTTACAATTGGTTTGATTATATGGAACATTAATATTTTTATATTCCGAAATTCTATGACAGCTTCACTCATCTTAAAGCAATACTCGTATTTATATAATATTTTTAGGTATCACAGTAAAAACTTCATATATGTTTGTTGTTGTAGTGTATTTAAGTATTATCTGCGTAATGATTATGAAATAAATTTAGATTAAAAATAATTGATAGCAGAGGGTGGGGCTTTAAAAATACGACGGCCATCCGACAGTCGTGACTTTCAGCTGAATCTAAGTAAATCTGTAACAAAAATGCAGAAATGTTTCTTTAACAAAACATGAAGCAATAATTTAATAAAGTGTCTGATAGAATCAAAAAATCTATCCTCCAGACGTCAGTAAAATGACGAAACATTATTATTTAAATTACGAAAACAGTTTCATATTAACCTTAATTTATGAGATATTATCATAGATTCAATTTAGACGTTTAGTTTAAGTGATTACTTCCGGAATGTTCTCATCACCTTGCTGGCTGTGGCAAAGTTGCGACAGTATTTAAAAGCCTCCGAGAGCCGCCGGCCTGCTCAGGTGTCCATGAGACACTGATACGTATTTATTGCCACAAGCTCAGGTGAGTTTCGCATTTTAAAATAAAAGATTTTTTGCATTGCTTTGTTCAGAGCGCCAGCTCAAACATTTTTCCTGAAAAAAAAAACATCCAATCTGTACTGAATTTGTACTGTACTGAATTCACTACTGAACCAGAAAAAACAATATCGATTTATAATGTTATACAAAATACAAGTAGTAAATAACATTGTAAGGCCACTCTTTTAAAGCAAATGAACCACGCCTTAAGAAAGTTGGACTTATTATCCGATCATCCTAAAAAATATGATTAAAGAAACGCCTCGATTAGTAAACACACTTACGCCTAACCTTTTGGAACACAGACATGCGATGTGTTCATTTAGTATTTTCTATCATTATCACCACGTCCACTGCTGCTTTCAACTAAAAGTTTTAATTTACTCTGCACTCACCCACAACCAGTCATCTTACACTAGCTGAAAATCCATACACGGTTAAAATAAGGCAGCCAAGAACTAGCGGTTTTTAAAATTCATTCATAAATAACACCGATAAGCTTGACTGGACTGGACTTCTAATATACACGTGCGATCTACCCAATACACGCAAAAATACAACACACATTACATTAACTGCATGGAGCGTCCAGTGGCCTTAATTTAGCTTAATGGAGCCCACTGGTCTAAACCGGTGTGCTCTCCTGCATGCGCTTTCATGAAAAATCTATTTTCTCATTAAGCTCCCAAACTGTCGATTTGGATAACCATAACTATAATGTCTAACTATACCTGTATATATTATATGTACTCGGTGGAACTAAGAAAGAATGCGGTTAACAGAACTGGTATAGCGGCAATTTGTGGCGACCATTATAAGTTATGGAGTGAAAATGGATGATAAGAATAATCTTCATTGGTCGTTCGGATAAACCTCATTAACGTAAAAAATATAAGGATTTCATTACTCCTGGTTTGTTATTATTAAATTAATTATGCAGCGTGTTTACAACAGCTAAATTATGATAATAACGACCAAATAACTCGTTAAATATTTTTTTCGATAAATCGATACGAGGAAGTTATTATTTTTTTATTCATGAACGTTAATTGCTCATTAATGGGAGAATAACAAAAAGAAATGTTCTCGATTTCACGAAATCGTTGTTCAAAATAAATTGGAAGATTATTAGAAGATACGAACAAAGATGGTCTAATAATTATAATTGCTGCGGCTTACATGAAGATGGTAACAAAAGGTAATTCTGTAAGGGGCTAAGTAAGGACTTGGCACTACCTTTTACAAAATGTTCATCTAGAAAATTTTAAAAAACCATATGGAGATAATAGTACTAATAGCCGAATCATCTGACAAGATTCAAGACGTGCTCTATGATCTCAATGAAGCGTCGAACAAAATTGGTCCGTAAATGAACATGGATAAAACTAAAGCCCATGATAAATAGTCATATTTCCCAGACTTTTGACCCGATTTCCAATGGAGGAACACAAATAGAGGTTTTAAATGACTATACCTATCTGGGAAAAGTAATACAATTAGGAGGAGATAACTTCTCAAAATAAATCGACATGCGTATCCAACTAAGATGGGCAGCATTTGGAAAACTAAAGTACATTTTTAAAGCGAAAATTCCGCAATGTCTTAAAACTAAGGCGTTTAACTAATGCATCCTCCCTGTATTAACTTATGGCGCAGAAACGTGGAATCTAACAGCAAATCTTGCCCATAAAATAAAGCTCACTCAGCGTGCTATGGAGAGATCCATGCTAGGAGTGTCGCTAAAATAAAAGAATCCGGAATATACTAGGATATGCGCAGAAGACCTCAAGTAGTGGACGCTACCCAACGAATAGGCACACTCAAGTGGCAATGGGCAGGGCATATCTGTCGAAGATACGACGGTCGATAAGGAAGAAAAGTATTAGAGTGGCGTCCAAGAACTGGCAAACGAAGCATTGGCCGACCCCCTGCAAGATGGAATGACGACATAAGAAGAACATTGGGAGTGACCTGGATGCGGAAGGCGGAGGATTGAAGAGGATGGAGAGTCATGCGGGAGGCTTACGTTCAACAGTGGACGAATACAGACTGATGATAAATGAATGATGGATGCAAGAAATTCATCAGTTCATTGGGTGTTTAATGGGTTTTGTGCTGCTAATCAAAAAAGATACAAAAATAAAGAACACATAAACCTGACGAAAACTCAGTCATATGAGTTTACTGAAGTATAAAAACACAATACCGTGTATAGTGTATAAGCATCCAACACCTGGTTTCTTTGTGAAATGCGTTATACGTTGGCCAATTAACACGTTTATTCCATTATATAAATCCAAACATAAAGAAGTTTCTTGTTTATCAACAAAAAAAAATAACAAAATAATGCGGCGTACCATTTCGAAGATATTATTTTCGAGGGAATTCACAGAAGCAGTCGGACCAAATAATATATTTTGCGGGAAAGGGCGGCGCCCAAATGGCCACCCCGGGACCTCCTCGACGGCTGGATACGCGAACATGCTCCCGAAATGTATCCACCTCTTGGATTACGTCATTATCGAGCGGGTGTAGCTCCCGCAATACCTGGGGGAGTTAACAATATTCGGACAACTCAAGAAACTTGCACATCCCCCAATAAGAAAGAGAGCAACGACCTTCGGCCTTTTCTGTAAAAGCATCCTTCTCAATTTGGCGATATAAAAAATATTGGAAAAATAATGTTGTATACATACGAACTAAAATAAGCGAATTTATATTTAAAAACAAACTTTTATTATATTTTGAACATCATAAATTTATATACAACAAGTACAAAGAAAGAAATAATATTGTAATAATTTATATATTCTCAATACACAAGTATTATAATATTATCTCTCTAAATATTTCTTTAAATAATTTACGTTATAGCCAAATAAATTATGTTGGCTTAAATGTACTATATTAAAGCTCATAAAGCATATTTTTTTTTTCAAATAAGCGTTCATCCGTCTTCAAAGCAACTTTCTTAGAGAAAACTGGAAGCAACTGAACAGAACTGCACTTACAGCAGTCGCGCAACTTAATAGGATACGATTTGAGATGATTCCTTATCTGTCTTTACTTACGTTTTCGTTCATCCTAATTCTTGCGATTTTTTATGATGTAGCAAAGATAAAATAATCATTTTCGTAACCTCAAATTTAGTATAAAAAAAAACTTTGAGTATACTTTGATGAAATGTACGTAGATGTCTACGTATTTTTATAAATATATTACATGCGTGCAAAAACGAGCAAAATTAAAGAAAACAAGGGCTCTCGCTCCCGTCGTAGAAAAGAATAGATATCCTTACAATTACAATTATAATAAATACGAAAAATAACAACGGAAGGCATCTCTCTTTGAAGTTCTCCTGGCGAGGCAGGAACTTATTTGTGATGATAATGGCAGGGCGCACGCGAGGACTTGAGGACTTTCGGGGACCACCTTTGAGTGAATATTTAATCCGACGGAAGAGCCCAGAATGAGATAACATTTTTCCGTGACTACTTACACGTGTACGAAAAATTCAAAACGTATTTGCAAACAAACCATGTCACGTACGGGGAACACGCAATGTTTTTCGTTAAAAAGTATAGTCTGGAAAAAAATCATCTTATACACTCCATGACTTGATATTAATCAAAAGAAATTTGCCGAAAGTAACGTTGGCTTTTTAGCTTCCTATTTTATTATTTCCAATAATTAAAAAAAAATGATATTATTAGATTGAAATATACGAAAACATGCACGATTATGATTACATTTTTAAAAAATAGTTAAAATATTTGTATAAAGTACAAAATGAAGCATATTTAAGGAATAGAAATTAATGTTTTATTAACAATTTTTACGGTTATTGTTGAAATTATACAACCTTAAATGACAAAGTGAATATATAATACGTTCAATCTTGCATTGTTCATATAATTGAATTTGTTAATTGTTAGAAAATGACTGTAAAACATAGGTTGCAATACGCTAAATTTTAAGAAATGGAGAAATTCAATTCGGTTTAAACATTAAGTGGACATGTAGTTGTGTACCTCGTCTTGTATCAAGGCAGATATGCACTCAGCAACTGAATATCAACCAATCACCAACCTCTCTCGACGGCAAGTGGAGTCAATTGAGTTCAATTGAGATCCCGGTTAAATAATCTAACCCAGACACATTTACTCTGCGCAGAAGTACTAAATTGAAGACTCCAGTAAATGTGTACCAGCCACTGGATGACATGTGTTTTTTGAATACTTTAAAACAGTTCAATCTCGTTTAACATCGTTAGCGTGCATTGAAGAGAAACATAAATTCATGAAAAATATTAACATTAGTATTCCATGTGTCTTGAAAGATAAATCAAAGCTCATTAAATCTGTCTAGACTAGAATTTATTTATTTTAAGAGGGATGGATACTTAAAGTATTTAAAAATAATATTAACATAATTTACAATATAATTTACACGCTGAAAGGTGCAAAGTAATACTTATATTTAGCTACATAGGAGAAATATTTAGTAAAAAAGTAATATCTTTTTTAAATGAGAGTTTTTAAGCGCTAACAATAATACGAAAAAAGATACTCTTATTTAATCAATATAAATATTTTAGCAGTATCGAGTCAATGTCCTGATTAGTTAGATAATTTAATTTAAGAAAATACACAATAACATTAAGGTTATCAATTGACAATACTTGGTGAAACTGCATAATTATATATTTCAATAATTGAAGATGGTCTTCAGGAAGGCCGAAACATGTAATCATGTAAAATAAATTGTGAATCAAAACTTAATATTTTTAATTTATTAATTTTTTAATTAAATTAATTTTAAAATTATAAAATACACAATATCAGATAACATAAGCATTACCACCTGATTTATAACATTTCAAAAATTAAATACCTTGACGTTATCGCATTTTTCAGCTCAGTTTTTTTATGATAATTATAGGCGATCATATAAAAGTCATTTGACCCATATTGCACACGCAAGATTGAGACAAATTAGATATTAATTGCAAGAAAGACATTTGTCATTTCCCGGGGACGTGCACTAATAATGTACCGCGGCTGGCCACGCTCCAACCAGACGGAAATACATTGTTAAAATATGTTTTTTTTTTAATTTATGAATACAATATTCCTACACATTTTTTAAAACATGTTAATAACTTACAGACATACACAAAATTGATCCACGTGTAACAAAATAATTACCTACATGCCAAAAACAACCTACCCCATTATAATATTATTCTGTAATAATTTCGGCGAAAAATGTATACTATACTGATGCAATTATATATGTCAAGCTATGATTTTAACTTTCATACAATGAGAAGAATATTATGTGAATGATTTAATTGTTATCTACATAATGTTATTAATTTAATGTAATTTACATTTTTAATGCCTCAACGGAAGTAAAAAAAAATATTTGTAAATTACTTGAAAACATAACGTTGAATTTCACATCATCCATGAACGCCGAAAATATTTCATTTCGAAAAAATGGAACGGGAAAACTGTTTTAGAAGTATCCTTAAGTTTAACAAGACGTCGCATTTACTGGTTGCGTAAACAAGCTGGCATAAAGAAACGTACCTTCATGAATTGTCAAAGTTTTTGTCATAAATTGTGCTCTTTTCAGCCGAACGGCTCTTTCATAAGGCGACGCTTACCTGAAAACAAAAGAAAGGAGACATTAATCCTTGGTAAGCTTTAAACAATTAACCAAAAATGTTTAGGACACGAAAATTCCGATATCATATACCTTACTTACTCATTTTAATTTAAAAATACATTTTAACACAGGAATGGCATGTTTTAACATTAATTTAACAAAATAACTTATTATTGAAGATAATAGATTATTTATTCAAACCTCTTATAAATATATTTTTATGCGTTCGAAAATATAAAGTATATAATTATAAATAACTATCATCATATCTATCAATATATTAAATTTTGTCACATATAAATTCTAGTAATATACAAAAATGTAATTGAAATAAAAATATACTTGTAAAATATAATAAAAATAGTTTTAAAAACGTAGAACAAGATTATTTTTTTGGGAACCAAATTAATTTTATAGTTTTGTCATTTTTTTTTTGTTTTGTTAAAAAATAAAATTCAAAGATGTATAACAATATTTTCTAATTACAACCAATATTATTTTTAAAATGATGTACAACGTATTTCTGCTTAAAAGAGATGTAAATTATATGTGGTGACTATTGATTACTTTTAAAGTATATTAAATTCAGATGATAAATTAAATGTATGTAAAACCGTTTAAATATAAAAATTATCGTTACCTTGAAAACGCTAAATCGATCAATTTGTACTTAGTTTGATTCCGAACACGTCTTTAATAATCATAAAATAAAGTGCAAACGACCTTCATTAAATTCAAATTGCACAAACGCAGAGCTGGCATTGTATCATGGAATTTTAAGTATGTAAATTCTTAAGCGATATTCATAAGATAAAATGCTAAATTACTTTTGACTAATTGCGTTTCCGAAATGCAATAAAATGCAACAAAAAAATAAGCATTCTCTGCGTTGCATAGTGCACCGATGTAGGCATCCTTATACAGCATGACATATTTTCAATAGAACTGTTGCTGGTAGTCAGATGGTAAGAATATTAAGACCTTCTACAATGATATAAACATCTCACTAAATAGATACTAAATACATAATTAACATATGAAAAAAACCTAAAGTTTAAGGCCTACAACTGAAAACTAAACAAAACATTTCAACAGAAAATCTTTACTCTATGTCTTATAATATAATCAACATCTGACAAATGATAATAAATTTTGTGATAAATAATCTAATTAAACAATGTGCAAGTAGAAAAGTCTTGTTGCAATTATCTACGAGAAATATCCTGCTTCTCTATTCTTGTTTTTAGGAACTACAAGAAAATAAATTTGTAACAAATTATCAAAATCTAAAATACTGGTAATCGTAGATAATATATATCACGTTAGTGGTATAAGTTTCTACTATTGATTTAATCTTTGTATTATGAAATAAGATTATTTTCTCTGAGCCACATAATAGTATTCTAAGATTTCCAACCGAGTCAGTCAGCCGAAAACATCTCTAAATCAAGAGCTCAGAGGAAGGATTGTCGCCCCAAACTGCTATCGACTGGATATCGAACAAATAATATCGGAGAGCGGAAAAAGATGCACGAGTAAACAATATTTTCTAAAGAAAATCAGAATGTATGCTACGTAAAATATCTGAAGAGAATAGCATTGAGTAGAAGTTCTTGAGAGTACAAAAGAATAATAAACCAGTTCATATGATGTTGACATTATAAAATAAATATATTTTATGAATAAATATAAAAATGATATTGATAAAATAAAGTATAAATTAATTTGTCTTAAGTCTTAAAAATATACCAAGGGTAATTCAATAAATGCATACAACAGCTAAAATAATTTAAATGTTAAATAAACTAATATCTCGTAATTGTATATTTTCATTCATCTGTAAAATAATTGACGCATTGCTCCTATTTTTCGTCTTCGATGAATATTATTCTTTCTTATTAGTAGTATCAATCTGGTGGATTGGTTTGCAGCAACAGAATCTTGCATCTCGATCTCCATTCCTCTCGGTCCTCCGCAACCCTCTTCAGCTCAGCATAAGAGCTACAATTCATGTACTCGAACACTTGCTGCAAATATTCCCGTCTAGGGCGCCCTCTACAGTTTCTACCCTCAACCATCCCCTCCACAATGTCGTGAAGAAGACCATCGTGGCGCATGATGTGACCGATCCATCGGGCTAGCCTCTCTGAGATAGTTTTTATTAGGTGCCTATCTTCCTTGATTATCCTGAGAACCTCATTGTTCGTGAAGTGGTCTCTCCAGGAAATTCTTTATAAGTCCAGATTACATTTAAGCACACATGCTAGTACCAGCAGATGATCTTGAGAATGTGTGGATTCTATGGCATTCCGCCGGTCGTCAAGGCGCTGCGTGTGGAAAATTAGTAATGTGCATGTGGAGGTTGCGGGGATAGCATGTTTATATTGAAATCATTCCAAAGCATCTTGCAATAAGGAGTTGGAGGGCAAATACTTTTTGAGAGAAAAAGTGAACTTATGCTTTCTTCATTCTTGAAGAACGATAACGCATATTAAAAACAATCTGAAAAGTATGAAAAGCACTCGACCAAGTTTGAACGCAAATTTTCAATGCCACCGATATATATATTGTATCTACACCACTAGCATTGATAGTTTCTGATCTAGGTAAATTTGATTTTATGATTCAGGTAAGTGTTGGTCACATATAAGTACAAATTATATTGAAACGTAGCATAACAAATGAATTTATATATTTTCATATACAGTAAAATCTTAGAATTCCCCAATAGTAAACATTATCAGTTACCATTTCGTTATAGAATGATGACTCACATAAATTTTCACTCAAAGTACTTTTACAAAATTAATGGGCCGCGCAATTTTCTTCGAGAGAAATGCACCTGCATAGCAAAAGGCGTGTCTTGAATGTAATTTTCAAATGAAGTAAAAATGTTAACCGTTTCCCTCTAAAATGTAATACTTTGTGTGAAAATACGTGACCGAGCAAGTGAAAAGAAAGCGTCCTAATAAAAACTCTGCTAAAAGTGTATGTTCTGGTGGGCGAATGAGCTTCGAGAGCAGTCAATCTTAATAGGCGTTGGAAAATTGTACTAAACTTTCAGTGGGTAAAGTGGTTTCAGTTTCGGAGACGTTCGGTAAAAGCTTTTACGTATTTAAGAGTGCTACAATACCGAGAGAAACTTACTATGATACTCGTACTTCCCTCTACAGACTTCAAAGTACAAAACTCAATTGTTTATTACAGAATACAATTATGTACGTACAAATGTATGAGATTTTTAAATGTTGTTTCGTAACAGTAAACGAATAATCATCGTGGAACCAATACAATACAAGTCTGAAAAAACATTTCAAAGGATTTAATAACTGATGGTGATATTTCTACTGTAATTAGTTGTTATATTAAAATTTTCAGATTTTAAAAGCTGAAAACTAAGTCGTAAAATACGTGTACACAAACATTAAATTGCAGTTTTAATTTTGTTCATTTTAATGTACTTTTTAATCATCCAAATATCGATGATTTTTGGAATAATACAGCTTTTGGAAGCTTATAATGATAGTTAAGTGACCGCACCTAACATTCCCTTGGTCCCCTGCCAGCATCCAATGGCACAAATCATCGCGATGGATTTATTCGGTGCACGCGGCTCGCCCAAAGATAATAACCCGCATATCTCAATACGAGTATACAACATACTGCATATAGATTATACTTATAAATGTGTTTTATTTTTATCAACTTATTACTTTCTAGCAGGCGTAGTTTACTAAAATACACTCGTGATTAAGAACGAGGAATCTTCAGTTCAAATACTATAGAAGATATATATTTCTGAATATACATGAGTATCTAGATATTTTTAAAACGTAATCCCGGTGATTTAAGATTCCACAAAGAAAATATGCGGTAGACATTTTTTCATTTCACTCCACAATTTATAAACTACTAATAGGATAATTATAAAAGCGTAACAGAATATATAGATCACGGGTTAGTAAAAAGCGATAACACAAATCAATAATACTTTACTTACAAATATTTCCTTTGGTAATTGAATGTGATTAAAAATACTAAGACTTCCTTTAGTGTTCATTAAATGTTTATAAAAGATTGAATAAATATTACAAATGTTGTATATAAGGTGTGAAAGGATAAATCATTCACAAAAAATCCTGACAAGGATCGATGGTCTTCTTATGAGCTGTACACATAAAAACTAGTTATTGGCTAACGAATTTATGTATCTCTGTGTGTCTGTCCTGGCCTCTCTTTATAAATGAATGCAAAATATTAATCATTTGACAATAGATAAGGATATATTTCAATGGGTATTAACTATCGTATCTTATACTATGGTCAGCTGAATACGAATGGAATTACTATATCAAAAAAAAAAAACATTGAGACTATCGGACAAACGAGATACGAGACGAAAATTATAGAACGGATGATTATCACTTTTCTGTGATTAAGGGCTAGGCAGATAAATCATTAAAACAAAACAATTTATTTTCCAAAAAAACCAAATACATAGTTGTGTGTATAACCGAGAAACAAAAAAAAATTATTTTTTTTTTGTAATGTATGTTATATCAGTTAAAAATTGTATATTAAGTCAACCCGATAAAACATTTCATAAAATTCGTTGTTTTAAAGGAATATTCAGAGGAAGGGATTAATAGAATATTAATGAAAGTCTATATCAGATCGTGCGCCCTTGGTGTATAGGTGTGTTTGTAGGTACTAGGTGCCATTATTTGTTTTCGGTAGCTGCTTGCACTTCAAGAAATGGAAGGACAAAACAAAATCGGATTCATCAGTTATTCACGCCGCATTTATCCCGTCAAGGTTGGCAGCGAAGCGATAATATTATTTGTTTGATTATTCAATTTAAAGTAGCGATGACAAACCAAAGCTCTGAACATTAACCGGGCATTTATAGTTTATGTAAATCTATTAAAATCGATAAATACCATTTGTATGTATCTATATATATCAACAATTCGTTTTAAAATTTCATATAAATGCACTATTTTGTAATTATCCTAGTACTAGTATAACAAAAGTGCAAATTCAATATTAATCATATCCACTAAAAATAACTTATTTTATTTGCATCTAAGCAAATCCATATAACTAAGGGAGTATGATATATATAACCGGCGGGTGTAGCTCAATGGTCAAAACGTTTACTTTGCAAGCTAAACGTTGCGGGTTCGATCCCCAACGGAGATGAAAAAAATAAAATTTAATCGATTTATGAGCTCTAAAATACAACCGGTTGGTGTAAATTTGATCCCTCATCCGTAAGATTAATCTAATTGTTAATCTTAATTGGTGGTAGACGAAAGTCGTCCCGTAAAGTCCATCATTTCATAGTAAATTCCTGTAATAATAAAGGATCGCGACAACAAAAATAATTTGACGTCGCTGACACGAAGAAGAAGATAATAAAAGATGATGCGTGAATCTCGGGATGTAGTCTATGACGTTGGCGGATCATCACTCCACATGCAGGGTTTAGCCATATGCAGCATGGAAAGCGTCATAGAATTCCACAGATGAGACATCAGAATTATTATCACCATCTGTCGGTAATCTCCTGTCCGTGTTTACATAAACAAATATATGGTACGACTAGAATCACAGGTTAAAGCAGATTATTAAATTAGGGTTGCCAGACGATTACAAAATTTCCGATATTTTTAACCGGGCATTCCGGAACTCTGGATGTATGAAACCATTGTCAAAGAAATATCCTTTTTGGGACACAAAAATCATGAATTTTTGAGGTGGATGTGCTTAAAACCATGTCCGGTATTGTTTTACCAACATCTGGCAACTATAAATGAAATGTATTATGAAGGGCCATATTAAGGTCGTTTTTGTTTTGGTTTTTTTCCGCAGTGTTCAATAAATGATGAATGCTGATTTAATGTTTGTAAGGTTGCCTGTCACTGGTGGAGTACAGCGCCTCGTCTTGCGCCGCGTCAATCACTCGTAACCGGCACAAAGAAGCCGGGAGGAAAATACTATTATTTGCTCCGGGCAAAAGTCAACAAAACAAAATTATACAAACATTTTAAATATATTAATATTCATAAGCAGCGTTTCAGTGAAGGAAGAAAATTGTAGCGACGCCGCGCTTTGTTAGTCATCCTATGAAGTGAAGAAAAACGCAATAATTCGATACATCACAGTATCAAATTAAAAATAACTACATTACGAATAAATAATTATACATGTTTGGTTAAATATTTTGTGTCCTAAAAATTTAACTGAGGTTGGTTCAAGTATTCTAGAATCCTTAATAAAATGATGAAACGAAGTTGTTTCACTTTTGTCGAAGAAATTTATAATTAATAACTAATTTAAAAAAATAACTTATTAATAAATACTGTTATTCAATATATGAAGTTATTTCATCTCGTGTTAGAAAGTAATCTAATAATATTTCCTTGATATTTAATTTCAGTTAAGATGTACAAATATTTAAAAATCAACAGTGTGTTTTTTTACTATTTTTTTACTGCAAAATACTTTCTCTCATTTTCATCGATCTGAGAATGTAAATTTAAAAAAAATGTATTAAATATTTTTTTATTTTTATATACAGTCCCGATTATAAAATTAAAAAAATAATCGAGAATTATAAATATAAAGTGTATAGTTAAAAAAACATGTCAATAAGGCACTTAGTTTGAATGAACGCGACTTTAATAATGACATTCCCAAAAAGATAAATATAATTAAATAGTTATAATATATATATATCGTGTAAAATAATTACGCACGCGCATCTTAAAGATTGATTTAATTCAGGCGTTGAGATTGAAACACATTACTTTAATTGAAGTAAATCAATCATTTCTACAAGGGTGATGTAATAAGAGGGAATCTAAGGCATTTACGTTGATGGGGTTAAACTGTTTTGACTTGGCAAGATTTGTTGAGGTGATGATTTAGGTGGAATTTGCCGGCCGCGTCCGGGCGTCTGCCCTGGGAGCACCGGCGACCGGCAAATCGTAAAACTAGACAGGCGACGGCGATTAGCGTCGCCCTCAAGGAGCTACATTAATACGGAAGGGTTTGAGCGATCGGGCATTGTACGCAAATATAAACTGAGCAAACTGTCACAAATCGCTGAAACTAGTGAAAATTTAAAGCTTGTTTTCTCACACATATTCAAAGCAGTCTGTCTTTGAATTCATACCAATATAGTAAATTTAGAATCTATGTTTCGGAATCTACTCGTATCTACTATGATTGCATCTCTTTTTGCGTATCATCATCGCATCTTCTTACACCATTGTCTAGTAACGTTCGTCGGAATAAGTGAACTTATTTTAATCTCAATAGCAATAAGAGAACCGTACAATAAGTATTATACAAGTGTATTAGTGCCAAGACAATAAACAAAAGCCAATATAGTTATATTATGAGGTTTATGAACACGCTTGGGAAAACATTCCCTGTCCCGTCTTGTACTTGGAGACTCAGAAGGGACCCATCACTGTACGCTCGCATAAAGATACATTTTTGTGAGTGGCTGGAGGCCTTCCCAGGATGCTAAATTTATCATTCAGATGTCAATAGTCTATGGACTACGAAATTAGTATGCTACAGCGTGTCTTAAATTGACTTATCTGGTAACCTGTTGCTAAACACGAAATACATGGGAGTTTTGAGAACAGTAGCATGCTTTATTGCAAATAATGATGGGTTAAATTTGTAAAGGTGATACAATTCCGCAGGAGAGCATAAACTACAAACTGCCTTTTCTTTAGGCTTCCGAGCTTTTGTCGTTCTGGAAGGTTGTTGGGAACTATATATATAATGTACTTGGCGAAGAGAGACTAAAGGCAGTGCTGACATGGGATGGGGCAAAGACCATAGCGGCGGACAATATTATATGGAAACATTTTATGACTAGCATACGTCTCTTGTAGGGAGTAAATATGAAATGATGATTTCGTGAAAGCTGGTGTATGCCATAGTATTCAGTCAACAAAATCTCTACTTGTAACAATTCTCTACAGCGCTGCTGTCTGTCGCTTTGGCTGACAATGGCGTCATGTTTATGATTTTGAGCATCCGCATTGCCAAAACATATAATAGTTAATAAGACCAAATAACTAGGAAAATGGCACGCTCTTCTGTAGTGGCATGCACTAACTGTTATGGTTGCTATATTTAGACACGATTGCTGTCTGATTATCCAACCATCGATTGAGATACGAGAACTGGCAGGATCAAATATATACACTATAGTTAACTCGGTGTTAATTTCTGATACTATGTTTATATAATCCGTTAACTCCTCGGCAATAAAAACGAGCGGAATCGTTAAATAAAGCATGCAACACTGAAGAACGCTCAATTAATAGTAAATGGAATTGAGTGTTCGAGAAAACATACGGATATGGGTAATCTATTATATTTCACAGCATATTCTTATAGGAATGTGCACAATTCATCTTATTGTCATTGCAATAACTATACCAAGTATTCCATTCAAAGAATTTTCCTTTTTTTGCTATTTATATTTTTACCATTGACTATAACTTACATTTTAAAATTTTAATTGATCCAGCCATGCTACCTTATTTTAACGTAGATAACGTTGAGCAACCGTTATTGAGAGAAATGAAACCATGGTTTTAAGCACTCCGCGTAAATATATTTCATCACTGCTTCGGATATAATTTATTTAACACGTTTCACGCCACGTCGGTCACCGGTGACCTACGTTTTTTTTCTAACAAAGAGTCCCTGTACGCCAGGGGATACATTTCAATGGAATTTTAACATTGAATGTGACCTATATGGCGACTCTGAGTCGAATGCATTAAAAACAATATGTGGCGTTAAACGTGTTAATATGATGATGAATAATGAAATTTCTAAAAATGAATTGAATAATACGCATTGAACCTAAGCTTAATAATAATTAGTCAATCAAAAACATACATTAATATTATAATAACGTTCGTAATACAACTTCAACTTATATCCACTTTTCCCGAAATTCTTGCATATTTAAAAAAAAGGAAACGCAAACAAAAAAATATGTAAATATACATATACTATACATAAAATTCTTTTTTCAACGCGTCAATCCAAACACAAAAATAACGGCAGAAGCGGGATGCGAACCGCGGACCTTGGAAACCAACTATGCCCAGGTATTCATACCGCTCAGCCGACTGGGCTATTACTGTGCCTGGACCGACTCACGTTGAAACTAGTATTCATGTCATTGTTATCATCGTATGATAGATGTCGCTATAGTATATATTCAAAGTATGTATATTTTTATTTTTTATTATTCAATCGGTCTTCATTTATTCACAAGCTTAATATTATTACTTTCCGACAGTCTATTTATTTTAGTAAGAACCACTCGGGTCTCGAACCAAACTATAGACTGAATGGATGAGAAACGACTACTTATAGTTCCGACTTGGACTTTATAACCAATCATTTACCTGTGTTACTGATTAATAATTTTACCTTCTTGATATTGTCTCAAGCAGACAGTATTATATGTATTTTTTTTTTTTTTTAATTTTTATTAGAATATTATTTTATTATTTCAATATTCTAATCTACTTTTATAGATCATTTTACTATATTATAATATTATTAATAATTAAATATACATATACTATACATAAAATTCTTTTTTCAACGCGTCAATCCAAACACAAAAATAACGGCAGAAGCGGGATGCGAACCGCGGACCTTGGAAACCAACTATGCCCAGGTATTCATACCGCTCAGCCGACTGGGCTATTACTGTGCCTGGACCGACTCATGTTGAAACTAGTATTCATGTCATTGTTATCATCGTATGATAGATGTCGCTATAGTATATATTCAAAGTATGTATATTTTTATTTTTTATTATTCAATCAGTCTTCATTTATTCACAAGCTTAATATTATTACTTTCCGACAGTCTATTTATTTTAGTAAGTACCACTCATCACTCACAGAAAAAAGAATTTTATGTATAGTATATGTATATTTAATTATTAATAATATTATAATATAGTAAAATGATCTATAAAAGTAGATTAGAATATTGAAATAATAAAATAATATTCTAATAAAAATTAAAAAAAAAAATACATAAAAAATATGTATTTACAATATGTACGTGCTTTACGAACTATATTTCTACGAGTTTTAATGATTATTATAGATGTAGCACCAGAAAATAAGCTCTTTGCTTTTGCCTGTTCCAAATATATGTTACGTGAAAACTCGGAAGCTCCGACGACAATAATGATAAGTGAAAAATTTGGAATACAAGTAGAG
This sequence comes from Glossosoma conforme, assembly GCA_022606575.1. Taxonomy (NCBI): domain Eukaryota; kingdom Metazoa; phylum Arthropoda; class Insecta; order Trichoptera; family Glossosomatidae; genus Glossosoma; species Glossosoma conforme. The sequence goes on from JAGTXR010000126.1 coordinate 178,707, forward strand.
TTGTTAAAAAAGTCATTTATCTTGCAAAATGCGGACGCGACACAAATGAGTTTCTTGAAATGTCTCGGCGAATTACGGTGAGCTCTCAATGAACTGGCTGAGGAATCAGTGATTAATGTCGTGAGAGGATACACTGCGGATACTGGGGGGGGAGTTTAGAGATGGCTCAAGACTAAAAAAAAGGTCACACTTAACGTCATAAGTAATACAGTATGAGTATCGAAAAAAGTTGTTGCTATGCGATTATGTTGATAAGTAAAATAATAATCAATTTTTTTTACATCATATAAAAAATTTAAACGAGCTATTTTTTATGAGATGGAAGATTTATTCGCAATCTAAAATAGTAGTTTAAATATATCATCTACGTAAATTTGTAATCTTTTTGGATACTCATATATTGTATAATATAATAATTATGATTAAATATTAAATAAATGCCAGAGATTTTTTTTAGGAATGACGAAGCGTGGGTGCGTATAAGAGAGCTTTCTGAGATGAAGCCGAATCTGGCTGCTACATATACTTCGGAACCCATGTACTCTTGAAGCTTCTGATATCTAGTCGTACAAGAAAGCCGTCGGTAACTATACACAACAAATCACTCGGCAGGAAGCAGAGTTCTACGAGCTGACAGCTTATTGGCGGCAGTTAATGTTGAACATATGCTCCAGTTGGAGGAGCTGAAATGGAACATGATAATGATGATTATTGAGTGATAATAGAAATTCAATTTTTTTTTTATTTATTTTAAACAGAACAAATGTTCCAAGTTTATGGCGTGCAGTACAGACATTAATAAATTAAACATAGATTCTTCATCTACGTAGTATGAATCCGGTAGATTAGTTAGCAGCAACAAAATCTTGCATCTAGATCTCCACTCCTCTCGATCATCTGCAGTCTTCTTCAGCTCAGCATAAGAGCTACAACTCTTCTCCTCGAAACCTTGCTGCAAATACTCCCAATCTCAATCATCTCTTCCACAATGTCGTGAAGAAGACCATCGTGGCGCATGATGTGACCGATCCATCGGGCTCGCCTCTCTGAGTTGGTTCTTACTATCCTCCTTGATTATGCTGAGAACCTCATTGTTCGTGACGTGATCCCTCCATGAAATTCCGAGAATTCTTCTGTATGACCACATCTCAAACGCCTCTAGTCTTTTTTTTATCACTTTCAGATAAGCACCATGTCTCACAGCCGTACATAAACATAGATATTACATGACAAATTAAGATTATAGAAATCTAAGATAAGGTTACACAATACAGTATAGTGACAGACATGAAAAGTAGATAAAAAGAGACGAAATAATAACAGTGGAATACCGTAAAACTAATGAAACAATCCCATTTTTACTAAAAAAATTAATTGATTTTCATGATGAAAAAAAATCGATATAAATCAAAATTGTTGTCAAGATTACTTAACTCTTAAATAAAAATTCTCGACAATGAGACCAACATATGAAAATACACAAGAAAAAAAAATCAAATAAAATCTGGTTTTATTTAATTGCGTACATGATGTGACGTCCAACGAACATAACGAAAGCTATAACTTATGTGATTGTCTGCAGGAGTAACAGGTGTAGTTGTGCGACTATCGGGCAAAGCCCCTGGTGTAGCTATTTTCCCGAAATAATGTTTTTAAAAATACGCAAGTACATTAAAATACTAGCAGATTTGAAATCGAGACGAAATAAAAATAAAACATTTTGACGTTAACACACAGCTGCTTCATAGTTTTATAAAACATGCAACGATACACACATTATAAAATTAAAGCATGACTTAGTTTAAATCAAGGTGAATTTAGTTATTTTTAAGAATTCCGCTGAACGAAATGCGTTAAGAAATAATAAAATGCAAGATTATACATGACACATTATATGAGTATGTATATATAATACGAGTATAAATACTTTAACTACAACAGCATTACACGAAATTAAGTTAAATGGAATTTGATTTCTAGGTACATAACTGTTTACTTCTTCCACAGGTTAAATTGTCACTGGATAACATAATTTATTGTTTGTCTCTTGTTAATTTTTTAATTAAAATTAATAAAAAAATATAATGTTCTCTTATTCAAGCCATATGTAATTCATATCTCTCGTCATTAAGATTTATAATTATATATTATTATTATTAAAGAACCAATAAACATTTAAGGTAAGCAGCTGACTTATAAAAGTAAAGTAGCGGTGTGAAAATCTAGGTATTTTCAATGCTCATACGCTCCAAATTTAGCACATTGTATATATTAAAATAAGTGATTCATACTCTTTTGTTTACTCAATTAATTACTTGAGTTTAACAAAAAAAAACTATATAACCGATTTTAAATCTAGTTGGAACGTAGAAAGCTATTAAATAAATTTTCCACGCCAAACCAAGGAAATTCAAATAAAACTATTAGTAAAACTACTTTAGATGATTCGGCAATTTGAAAAAGAATCACACTGGATAGGCAGTAAATTATTCTTTTCATGTTTGATTTGCACAAAAGAAGTATGAAATTTGACCGAGAAAAAACATCAGTTGTGTTCATAATTGCAAAATATTATGGCAATTTTTCGTGTTTGTTGAAAATTACTAAATATTGAATAAAGTAAATTAGAAAATTTTATTACTTGGTATTTAAATATACAAGATTTACATTGACATATCTGAAACTGAGTTACTGTTACAAAAATATTGATATTCATCCCAATATAATTAATTACACAATAGCATAATAATATAAATATACAATATAAAGTATTAATTATATTAAAAAATATAAGATACGAGTATACAGCAATTTCAAAAGAAGATTCACTATTTATAGGTAATTGAAAAATATTATATATAATCAATCAAAAATTTAAATTTAACATTAAATCATTTTAACGGGACTAAAGTATTTTATTTTACTATTTACTGCCTAAATTACTTTCGAAATTTAAAGAGTTATCGTGTCAGACATCAATGAAGGTCTGTAGACTTCATAAATTCAAGAGAAACACGTGTTTTCTCTTTCGAACACATTTGACAAATTTTTAAGAAAATTCATTGGCACTTAAAATGACAGACTACAAAACAAAACGCTTGTAGCCAAATGGAGAATCGATAAAATATATAATAATACGAAAGCTAAATAAGATGCAAAAGTATTAAATGTATTTTTGCATCTTATTAACTTATTAAATTTAGTATAGCAATTATTGCTTGTGTTTTTATGCAGATATTACATTATTTACTCTCGCTGGATCTATTTTCCACATTTAATGATTAAGGGTTCAATAATATCGGTATATATCCGTTACTGTCGTCGCTCACTTCACACAAGTATCAGAAGCTTTCGAAACTAGAGGTTTTCAACTGTAAAAGTTTAGCAAATAAATTTTCACTATTGGATACATTGAGTGCAGGTTAACCGACACTATATGGCAGTAGTAAACAACCTCAAACTATTTATTTATCTATGATTAATAGTTGACTTTTTACAAGTTATTATTTTTATATTTATATTCTCATAGAATTACTTAAAAATTATATATTTTATAATAATATAATAAATATTTATCAGTTTATACATAATTACATGTACAACCAATATTCATAGAAACATTGTTGAGCTTTATGTACAAATACAATAAATTGTCATGAAATACTAAAATAATATTTAAATATATAACATCAATCTTACAATAAAAAGCACTCGTCATAAATTGTTTTATTCAATTACCTGTGATTTAAAATTTCTTTGACTGTAGTTTTTAAACTAATTAGTAAACAAAAAATAATATTATACATATAAGAGTAAAGAAATATACATAAATTGTAATACATTTATATGTTTATATGTTTACACATATATATGTCCAATCAAATATAAGGGGTAAAACTAAATATCTCCTAATCTAGTAAACCATGACAAGCGCCAGTAGGTATAGTATGGAGCTGTATGGAGCATGGAATCGTCGCCAATAGCGGAAGTTCCGTATAAGGACAGCCGAAGGCAGACATCCGCTGGTGCATATTTAATGATAAAGCGACTGGATGAGCATACATATTACATGTGGTCAATGCCCACATGAATATAATTCAGTAATAACTATTGTCAAGTGAATCTGCCGGGTCCTTGACTGTTCACTCAGTATAATGAGCACTAATAAGAACCATCGTTAAATAATTCAATATACTAGAGCATTATTTTATATTTATTATTATTTATTGTTAAAACATCCTTCAAACAGTCCATACTTAATGAGGCGGACAAAACACTTACCAAAAAAATCTGTTCCTTTTAATTTTAGGTATTTTTTAAATATATAATACATTGCTTTAAAAACATGTAACGTAATAGATTTAAGATACTTGTCATAAGTTATTATTATTTTAATTAATGGAAAAATCAAAATAAATAACTAAAAGAACATCAATGTGGTAGTAATTGTATATTTTAATCATATATTTTTGTGAAGTCTGCCCTTGGGACTCTTTATTATAGGCCTAGGATCGTCTGGTTAATCACCTGATTCTCTTAGCCTTCTGACCGCGGCGCCTCTTTGGAAGATGTGTTCGATTTTTAGAATATTCATATAGATTGTAATAAATTTTACCTGTAAACAAAAAATGACAGTTGTGAAGTACAATCCAAAATAGATTTTTTTTTTTATGTAAACGCATGCAGGAGAGCACAACCGGTCAAGACCAGTGCACTCTATGACGCTCAGCCAGGGAGGCTGGACGCTGCATGCGGGAAACGTGTGTTGTGTTCGTGTTTTTGTGTGGGTTGGGGAGATTGCAAGTGTATATTTATCTGTTTCTTGAAGAGATCCAGATTGTAGGAAGGAGGAAACACAGACGTTGGAAGAGCATTCCATAGCTTACCGGTGGCATTAAGGAAGGAACTTTGGAAGCTGCCAGTTCTTGGTCGACATATATTAACCCTGTATGGATGTTCGGCAAGTGTAAGACGAGTTTGTCGGCTGTGAGTGGGTGCAGGAGGAATTAGTTCTTTAAGTTCCGAAGAGCAGCGACCGTGGTAATAACGGTAGAAAAGACTAAGAGAACCAACCTTACGTCTGTGTTCCATTGATTGTAGATTAGACGTAAGGGTGTCATTGTTTATCAAACGAATTGCTCTTCTTTGAACTGAGTCAATTAAGTTTAGAAGGTATTTTGGGGCTCCAATCCAAAGGTGACTGCCGTTTGTATAAACATTATTAATTATACAGTATAAAATATTCCATAATTTTTTAACATTATAACCATAGAATGTATATGAAATATAATTTATATAATACTAAAAAAAACGAGTAAAGCTCATGACGGCTATAGACGCCACCTGCGTGAAGGGGTTGAAAAAAGTCAATAAAAAATGCTTTGAATACTACAGCTGCATTTTCGCCACAAAAGGCCACCAGGAACTATGTAAAGTATGTGTTCGGTGGGGCTTCGGATGCTGAAATGACAAAGTATGAACCAATGATCATGGTAGCTAACAAATAATAAATTATATTTAATAAAAGTGAAATGGGCTAGTATTAAAACGGTATAAAACTAAAAAATATTCACGATAAAAATAACATAAACCGCATCGTAAATACTCGTAATATAACACTAAGTTGAGTCTTTGCAGCAAACTATGAGAAACCGATACGGCAGGCGACTTTTCATTTTGCCAAGACGGTTGGAGTGCACTTAACTTTAGTCAATTTGATAGAAATCCTTACAAAAAGAAACACGATAACACACTTTATGTATCGCATTATTCGCTTCAAGTGTTCCATTTTATCAAGATTCCCGAAGGTAAATATTGCTGCGATGTCGGAGTGGAGCCGGAGTAGAGCCGGAGAGGGGCCGGAGCGGTCGGAGCTATGCCGGAGAGCTCACAAGGAAAACTCCAGCTTTCCGTAGCATTCAATTAAATACAGGGCTTTAGCCTCTTTGCTAATAAAATATTAAATAGCGAACATCGACTTATAAAATGAGACAAACTCGTATTTATCGATACTAAAAGACTTAAAGAAAGTGATCATATTGATAAATGTTTTAATTTTAAAATAATACTATTTATATTACACGTTATTTTATATAATAACGCATATGGTATTCTATCAGCTGCCATTATCTTTGCCATATTCCAATATATATCTGCAGCCAGATATTTTCTTAGGACCAAGAACGGTTCCCGATGGCCTCCAGTGTGGAAACACGATGATTCAAAGAGAAGGCTGCTGTAGTCTCCGAGGCATATTTGGACGGTTGTCAGTATTTATCGAAAGGATCGTACGACTACAGCGACGCTTTCGAAGCATCGATCATTTATATCGAAGGGGTGGCTCAACCATCTCAGCATTATTATCATTCAGTAATATTATGAATGGATCAATCGCCTATTAAAGCATGATTATTATTTTATTCTTAAAGCTTTCATTACAAGATGCATTATAATAATTGAATACTTTCACGCGGAACAATATGCTGTAGTTTAAAACACGCAATCTCATGGAACATAGATCATAGGTCAAATACACCTGAAGCGGACAACGCGGTGTTTAATACCTGTGTGTGACTAACACAAACCAATATATAAAAGAATGCCAGTGGCAGCGAAAGTGTTTTTTTTTAATAATATACTTTTTTATTTTATTAATTACTTTATTATATATTAAAAAATATTATTGGTGCTCATTTCGGCAGATCTTTACCATCTTTGGAAAGGTGGCCCAAAATGCTTGTTGAATTCGATCAATTCAGTTTAATTGCACACGTCTAATCTCCAATATGCTCAATAGGTTAATTAAGCCTTTTTATTATTACTACTATGGGCACTGTTTTTTAGAAATCTCTCAATTAATCCTTCCTGCCCCTATTCATAAGCCCAAGATCCGTGAAACCCTTTTCGAGCATCTTTACATGGCTGAAAAATGTACAACAATGAAAACAGCTTCTCTAGCTTCTTCTTTAACACCACAAGCATGCTTTGGAATGATCTCCCAGCATATTTGTATCCTCCCACATACGATCTGAATCTTATTAAGAATCAGATTAAAAAACACTTCCATAACTAGCAATGCCTATACACATGGAACCACTGCAAGTATTTCCCACACACAGCGTCCAGTCGATCAAGTTAAGCCTCAGGAACTTTTATTTTACACATAAAAATGTATGTGTAAAATAAAAAGTATCAATTTGTTGGTCATAACGAAAATCAATTACTTAATTATTGTCTTCTTTTGACTTCCAATTTACAATATTCCAGCCCGTGTAGTGTGCCCTTTTGTCACATCTAGTGACTTGTGATAATATTACTCCTTTTATAAGACAATTAACAGATACGGTTACGTGTATAGTAATTTATACTTATTTCCTACGAAAACCATCAAGATTTTTCATGTATTCCCGTCAAATTGAAATATATTGGTATGCTTCTGTAAAATAAATTATGGACTTTGGCCCTTTGCTGGTAACCTCTTGTGTTTTTATATAATTAAATGTGGAATAAATAAAACACGAGTAGCCAAATTAAAAAAAAAAACAATTTAAATGAAAAATTAGTGATCTGCCGCCACTGGTAGTTTTGGTATCTCCGCTGTTGGAACGCATCGAAGCAGGGACCGCGTCGAGCAACATGTTATTACTGAGATAGCAGCGGCGGAGCCTCCACACGCCGCCCGTGTGTTCAGCACAGACAGTTCACTACTCAGTGTACCTCCACTACCCATCCGCATACATTCCCTTCTATTGTCTGCGTGCTCGAGCTGGAGGATCACCAAAGACCAATAATGTCGAAGTGACTTACGCACCGACTCGTATGTAAACTTAACTAAATAAGCTTCTAAACTCAATATTGAGCACATCAAGCCCGCCCTTCCGCCCTCGTTAAATAGTGGTAAGCTACACGGTAATTATCAATTAATAGATTAGAAAATCGTTTCAACGTTGACTATCCGTAATCATATCTGAAGCATTAATTTGGCATCGATCTATTTTATATCCTAATGACAATTTAGTTTAGTATAATTTATCTGCCCGGGAACATCGGGATAATCGACCGATCTCCTTTAAAATGATGATTAATAAACGGTCACCCGGAAGCCGTTAATACCCATATACGTGTCCGGGTGGACGTCTAAGTGCACGGATGACAGAACAAGACGTAAACAAAGCTGACTAAGCTATGTGACGGCAATTAGTGGTGACTTTATGCTCCAGATATGGTACTGAAAAGGAAGGAATAATAATAATAAGATTTAAGAGGCATTATAACAGTTGACGAAATACAAAAGAAATAAAGTATTTGAGTAGTTAAACAGTGAGGAGGAAAGAATATGGTGGAAACATCATTTTATCTCTCTCTAATATTAAACTAAATTATACAAGTAAAATATTTTCAATTTATTATACCAATAAAAACAAAACCAACCTATTTTTAAATGATAGAATATTTAACGATCGCGGTTAACTTAGATATTGCATTTTACAGAATTTAATTTACAAAGCTGTTATAATAAAACATTTATGTCGAATGAATGTCTTCAGAAAAACAGAAATTAAGAATTATTTCTTTTTAAGAGTATAATATATATACTCGCACATAATACATATAATAAATATGACTATGTCATACAGAATAAGAAGTATTTTCACCGTTATTCATATGCATTACATATATTTTTAGAACTGGCGAAGTGGGTGAGTTTATTTTCTTGGTAGAGTTCAAATGAGCTAAATTTGTAACAGAGAGCATTCGGTAAAAATCTATATTGGAAGGGTGGGGTGACGTTAAAAGGGCGTATGTGTAGATATCAGCTTAATATAGCTCTTTTAGGGTGATGCCAAAAACCTCGAAAAACGATCTTATGTCTCTTATTTTTGTTCGCTCGCCTGACATGCACATCTAATAATGTTACTTTTAATTACAGAAAAAAATTACATAGCGTTTGCATACGCCATTTTATTTGATTTGACAGTTGCTCTATTTCATGTTGGTTCAACTGTCATCTTTAATTTGGTTTTGTGCTGTGATTATCTTGGCGGCGCTGCATGTCACAGTGTGCCGGCTGTCTTCAGTTAGTCCTCGTCCGACCCGGCGAAATGTCATGTAAGGTCGGACGAGGAAATCAAGTCTTTAATAAAAATAAATGCGAATTGTGCTTCGAAAACAAGTTATTTTGCTTTGTGATTATTATTATTATTATATTAGTATTTGTATAGCGCTCTTTTATGACCGAATGATCATTCCAAAAGCGCTTCTTTGCCTCTCTGAGTAAAAAGGTGGGTCTTGAGTCTGCTTCTGAAGGATGCCTCCACTTTAAGCTCTCTTATGCTTTCCGGTAGTGAGTTCCAGGCCATTGGTGCAGCGTAGCTGAAAGCCCGATTGCCAAAGACCGTGCTAGGACTACCTCCCGTCAGCTGCAGGGTGCTTCTATTTGCTCTAGCCGATCTGAGTGTCTCTCCACGCGCGCTTATTTCTGAAGGCTTGATAAGTTCTGTCAGATAGCCCGGTGCAGTTCCGTTGAGTGCCTTGTGATCTGCTCCTGCATCCTTCCTCCACGCGACCAGGAGACGAACTCGTGAATTGTCGTCTTTTTAAAGACGGGGATATCGTTGTGAATAAGGAAGATATAAATACTCTGATTTTAAAACTTTTACGATACGTGTACAAAAATATATATATTAAATATTATGGAATTTCGTAGGAAAATAATTAAAACGCTTCTTCTTCGTAGTATCAATCCGGTGGATTGGTTTGCAGCAACAGAATCTTGCATCTCGATCTCCATTCCTCTCGAAAAACAAAAAAAAAAACGCTATTCAATTTATAATCAGAGGTGGAAGAGCATTGACTCCCATTTTATTGCGTAGTATTATTTAAAATGTCATCTGAGTATATTCTCGTTTTTTTTTTAAAGCTCAGTATATTTATAGTATACAGGCTATTGGTATGGATGTTTATTGAAATATTCAGATGAATGCGGTTTTATTTTTGGAATAAAATAAAAATAAAACTTATTTATTAAATTATATATTATGTAAGGTTGCGGAACAAAATAAACTCGTATGTCGATGTACCACTGTATAACCATTTGTAAATTACTGACAAACTCATTTTACACTTGCCAAACATTCATACAGTTCTGGCAGTTCCTTAAATTCCTTCCTAAATGCCTCCGGTAAGCTCTGGAATACTTTTGCAGTACCTGTATTCCTTCTTTATAAAATCTGAAAGTCTTCAAGAAACAGTTATATTTACACTTGAAATCTCCCCAACTCAAACATAAGCAAAATGCACTCAAAATACAACACTCCTTATCAGCGTTCTGTTTGAGATGTCATATAGTCTACTGGTCTCAACCGGATGAAATCTTCTGCATGCAATTGCATAAAAAATATTACAACTAACAAAATATTTTAATTACTGAATTCTAAGCGATAAATTAAGACCATGAATTGCCTCAACTAAATATATAACCTGTCACTGTGTCTCGTTCCAAGACGACTCTACACCTAAAAGTCAACCTAGGAACATATATGGTGCCCGACTATATCTAAAGCAGAAGCTTAAGAGCTTGAAGAGACGGCAGCTGTAGTATCCAAGATATATTTTTGGGTGATTTTTTAACTAGTTTTGACTGGGGAGATCAGATGATTGGCTCTATGCTTCCTATGCTTTTTAAATATATTTACTGTCTGTACAAATATAAAAATATAAGTGTGAAAATTAAAAAAATATATAAATAATAAATATTTATTTATTTATTTACCTTGTTTTCACATGGATCACGTAACAAAAGTTCTCTATTAGGAGACTGCAGTTTCGACTAACTCGTAGTCTTTCTCAATCCTTCTCTAGTTAAGAGATAACTGAGCTGCGTTGTACTTGTAAGTGTGTACTCGAAACTGCAGTCTCCTAATAGAGAACTTTTGTTACGTGATCCATGTGAAAACAAGGTAAATAAATAAATAAATATTTATAATTTATTATGGATCTCAAAGTGAATGCTCAAAACATTGAAAATAATATATAAATAAGTTTAATAAATATTCAAAAGTAAATATGAACGATACCGAAATGCGTCTTCACAGGGCTATGAATGTGTCACATAGATATACTCCCGATGTGCTCCATTTCCTTTGACGATCCCGCTCTCTCCTTCGACACGCAAATAAAACAGCAATAAAACGCTCCCGTCGCCGTTTCGCGGGGCGTAAAGTCGTGAACTGGCGACGCCGGCGAGGAACCACAGCCCACAACACAGGCAGGGATGGGGAGCAGCCTTCAGTGGAGCTCTCGTGGCTGGAGGCGACATTCAAACCTTCAAAACTACGAGGATATGTTTATTGAGATAATTTATCTGCCTTTTCCGCATCATTTGAATACGTGAGAGAGACACATTCGATGACTTTAAGAATCTTTTTCAGTTAAGAAATGGGTATATGACACGAATAATAGCTTAATATGTAAGGAATACATGGCGATATCAGAATTGGTTACAAATCGCAGTATGCAAGACAGTCCTATAATAAAGCGAGGAATACTACAGAGGCTTTACTCAAAAGGTTTCGGCCTCTTTATATTACATCTGTCCTTGAGATCCTAACAAATGTTCTATAATGGATTGCATCATCCACTAGAAAACAATACATGTTTTGTGCTGTCGTTTGGGAGTCACTGCCATTTCTTGGGAGGACCATCGCAAACTGCTGCTTCGTTCTGATAGCCCCATTGCTGTTGAACTATATCAAGGATAACGCGCGCAGTTAATGAAGCTAAGGAATAGAGTTATCAATTTATTTTTGTTTCTTTGTATGGTTTAATCTTGTGTGAAATTTACAGCATACCTCACGCAATTACTTTATTTTTACATTATTGTAAAAATATTACGCAGAAGAACTCAAGTAGTGGATGCTACCCAACGAATAGGCACACTCAAGTGGCAATGGGCAGGACATATCTATCGAAGAGACGACAGTCGATGGGGAAGAAAAGTATTGGAATGGCACCAAAGAATTGGCAAACGAAGCATTGGTCGACCCCCTGCAAGATGGACTGACGACATAAGAAGAATAGCGGGAGTGACCTGGATGCGAAAGGCAGAGGATCGAAGAGGATGGAGACTCGTGCGGGAGGCTTACGTTCAATAGTGGACGGATATAGGCTGATGATGAATGAATGAATAAAAATATTCACTCGTATATAAATTATTAAAAAAAAAATACTGCAGTGATCCAACGAAATCCAACAGCGGCGCTTAGTAAGACTCAGCCCACCCGATGAAGTTTATACTGTGTCATTATAGTTGCCCTCATCATGAATTGATGACGATCAGAAGCAATCGATGCCACCCATTTCTGGACGGATAAAATATGATGCTATGAATGACGGTAGCATCAATTGAAAAGTGTTATGATAGTGCGTCGAGTGAAAGATGTTCTATTAGCGTTTCTCAGGCTACATACGACGAGTATGTGGGAAAATACAAATCTAGAACCGAAATTTTTTAACATAAAAAACAATATGTTTACGTAATGTAAGCGTATTTTATTTCTTATCAATCTCTAACAAAACAAATCAGATGAGACGCCCTCTGAACAATATAAATTTCTGGCTGATAACACACGGTGTGCTATCATCAGCGATAACATAGTAACATCGTACTGTAATAAATGAGAGGGGCGGTAATTTCTCACTACGCCTCTGTTCGCGGGGAAAATATGCTTTCGGTAAAGCTACCCTAGGAGGATAGGATTCACTGCGAGACAGAGAACTACCACCACTCTACAAACGTGTTATTTAGAGTTATTTTCGAAAATCTTACACCGCGTAAGACGGGCTTACCCCCGGGTTTAAATTTACACTGATGAATTTGTCCCATATTTATAGGAGTCTTAACGCGGTTTAAGTAGTTGTGCAATATGCGTTAAGAAAATAGTATATTGCACTGATCTTGACATAAAATTGTTCATTTAAATAAGAGTTAAACAACAAAAGATTGTGTTATTTATTAATTTGGTTAAGGATTTAAAAAAACGTGCATTTATTTTTGGCGTTTATTGTTCAGGTATGACATGTCTGGTGGAAGATGTTTGTTATAAATAACGAAAAGTAATGAATTTCAAAAAATACTAATTATATTATTGCATATATAACTTAAATACATCTCATAATAAATAGATAATTTTGTTTTGACATCGCAGAAAAAATATTTTTGGTTAATGCATGGTAACACATGGTTAATTTTATTAACATGAACAACCTATAATGAGAGAAATACAATAAAGTGTTTTGAATAAGTAATATTTTCACGAAACGTGATTATATATAAGTTACATTCACTGTGTTTATAATATAATGTAGGAGTACACATATATTACTCGTACATTATTAAGATTCCGATTCGGTAAATAAAATACATAAAGTCATTCCAATTGGCCGCCATTAAATTTGGTCAGTCAATACGGTAATTTAAAGTCACCACTGACTCGCAGAGCTCCGCCGAATACATTTTGTGTATTGTTCTAGGACGGTGAAAGGGCAGCTGTAATTAAGGTTCATAAAGATACTTCAGGGGTCATATTGAACCAGTTAATCACGAGTTTGGTAATCCCAAGGTGCTTGAACCGATCGCTGCCTAGTATCATGTATCCTCCCCAGACACTGTTTTCCCATCATTTACCTCTTTCCCACAAATTTCCTGTTTAACAACATATCCATGTCTCTCACAATCGACAGACACGGTCAAAAGAATAAAGCCGATCTTTAGAACAAATGGTTTAGGTCACGGGAGCAGTTCACTCGATTTCATTTAAAATATCACAAAATAAATTAATGAATGAAATACACAATGGTATTTTCTGTGAAAGTACAAAAAATGGGCATAAAATACACTTTTGAAAACAGTTTCGATATCGCTACTGGAATGTCAATCAATACGCTGTTGTACTTTATGCTAAGGAGGCAAGCTCAGCAAAGCCTAGTTCTGATGCCAGCACTGGGTCTGAGTGACAGCACAGAGGCATCTTCTGGGGAGGACGACGATGCTAACGTCAGTCACCTTCACGGTGCGGTGTTGACACATCCCGGGGAGACTAAACAGCATCTTCCTTAATTTATAATGCAAAGCGGAAATGAAATAAACTTATGAGAAATAATATAATGTGTACCCTTAGATTAATAAAAACCAATTCAGTCGTTATAAAGGTTTTGAGAACAGTTACATACACATAGGTGAGGAATGGACGCGACAGTTTTCCATCATAGAGTGAGTCAAAATACGATGGAAGACCTGGCATTTATTCGTCGAATGCCGTACTACAGCAGCGTTTTATTTAAGTTCCCGGTTTATCGTTGTCGTGTTATGGTGTCGTAACTATACATAAAATGTAATCCCCTGAAACGGGATAAGAAGAAGTCCATGGTGACTAACAACCATTTGTGGCAGGACTTTATAATGACTTAACATGCCTTAAGAAGAAGACTACTAAGAATTTGACGGGTCAATCAACATGACAAACAACTGTGATGTTTGAAAAATCATGTTGCAAAAGGCTGATGACATTACAAAGGACAACAAAGTCAAGCATTGAGTAAGACAATGAGGAGTGTAGCCCTAAAACACCTTTAACCATTACTGATCGTCTCGATTGTGATGATTTATTTATAATAAAAAAACACATATTTCATACTACTAGCTTCACCGTAGATTATTATATTCACGAATATATATATAGCTTAATAAGTATACAGGAAAAAATTAGAAAGGTCAACGTATTTTATGAACTTAGTAATATTTTTTTATAACCTTTACGATTTTATATAAAATATTATGAAAATAAAGTTAAATTCGAAGTAAACTGTTAACTCTGACTGTTAGGTGAAAGTGTATAATTATAATAATTTATTTTTAATTAAATAAGTAAACATTAAACTACATTTATGTACATATTTTAGGAAAATCACTTGCAGTCTAGGCGACATTGACACAGTTTGCTCGCCAACTAACATCGGAAAATGAAATATCTCCCGAACAAGAAGTTTGCAACTCGAGCAGGGAAATTATGGCGGTCACACGTGCTTTAGACTTGAACGATAAATTAAATCGAGAGAGGTAAGATACACGTATCAGAGCACAACTTAATGCCTAAGCAGTATTCACAAAAACATATATTTGATATCATAAAAATACTTTAGATAATTACAACATTACAAGTTACTTTCATTAACATTTATTTTTAATTAATAATTGACATTATAGCATTTGTAAAACAAAAAATAATATGTTGTTTGACGAAAAACGTGCTAGTAAAAGGTATAAAAATATTTTAAATACGATTTTTTCTCATTTTCATTGGACCTCAGGGTTTTTGCCGTCCTGCAATCACGTGAAAAACTAGACATAGAATGTAGAGCTGTATTTTTCTTTGACTAAAAAAATTATTTCAGGTTTTTGGGCTTTGGCAAGACCATCGTGAATTACACATACTCGTAGAATGCACTCGGCGGAGGAGACCTGACATGGGAAGAGAGGAGGACCGTAGTGTCTCACAGCTTTGTGACGGCAGATTGTGATGGCCATATGGTACAGCTAGGGCTCGGACACGGAATGATGACGACGATCATGAAGAATCTCTTTATTTTTTATTGAATTTTATATTGTACTTATAATAATGTACTTAAATGAATGATTTTTTAAAATATCTATTCCTTAATATTCCATTCTTTTTTTCGGCATATTTTTGATTCAGCGAGAAGCCATTATAGTGTCATTTTATTGAATGCCTTCGTAACGAAGCCATGACATGTCATCAGAATTGATATTGTGGAAGTTATAGTAAAAAAATCTTTCATTTACATTTTACCTACAAATTTGCTATAATAATCACAATGCAAATTAGATACACAAAGCGACGAATATTACAAGCTTGTTGAGATTCACGTGAGAACAATAAACGGATCTAGTATTGTTGTCGTATGTTACACAAAATAATATTTTAAACTGCAGCGCGGACCATTAATCCTCTCCCCGGGTTACCGAAGCTTTGCTCGAGTACATTTTTATGGGTGTGATCATTAGCCACACGTCCGCCATCCTTTGTCCACTAAGCTGCCCACTTCGTCTCCGCGAAAAGGGCGTGGCCGAGAGAGAGTATAGTGCTAATAACAATTAAAATAAATTAATAATTTAATTTCCTTCTGGATACTCGCCCTGAGAAATTGACGACATATTTATAACGGGAGATGCGCGGCGACAAATAATTCATAGCTCAGAAGTTGATACACTTTGACAACTCATAAAACATACTGGTTGTGATATCGCCGCATAGCTGGGTATAGAGTCAGTTCAGCAAGACTATAAAAATATATTCAGTACGAAAATTAATTTTTATCATCGTCTCAAAGTTGACTTTCTATATCTTACAGGGCGCTTTACAAATCTAGATAAAAAAATACACAATATGATATCGGTGAGTAAAACTACAAATTCAACATCGATTGTAACATCATGATCCGCTTACTTGCCGATATTAAAAGTCAATAACTATAAAAGTAAAATGACTAAAGCTACGAGCCTTATAAACAACCAAACTGCTCAAAACTTCATCATTAATTTTTTACGATGTTTTTTTCAAAAACTAAAAATAAATATACTGTATTTTATGAAACTAGCAAAGTAAAACACTGTTATTGCAACCATTTCGATCTTGTACACGTTGTTGGTAATATATGAATATTGTAAAGCAAAACATATTTATTTTTCATATTATCATAGTTTACTGGTAGTGGAAATGGATTAGTTACGTAACTATATTAGATGAAACGGACTTTTTGAACAGACTTAAAACTTGCTAATGGATGGCATTAGGCGCGTGCAACAATTTACAAAGTTATTAAGTTGTACCGACTTTAATGTAAACTGGTGTTAATCGGTGTCGGAAAATTGGCATTTATCACGTGTGACGTTAACTGTTTTTCCGCAGCAATTAATAACATTTGAATGATACCGAACCTCAAAACACTTAAAATTCCCAATTAGTCACTGCTGGCAATTAAAACTACATAAACTTCTAATATTACGTAAGGCTATTGAAATCGGGTGCTGATAAACTCAACTAACGTCCGTAAAATTACAAAAATAGAGCGATTCATCCACATTTTCACTTCATGCATTTGTAATTGTGTGAGTATAGTTAAGCAAACGCCTATTTTAAAAGCAATTAAATGATTAAATATATTATATTGAGCTATTTTACATACGTTTATACTATACATTTTTCAAAATATTTGAGAAACTTTATTTCCTTAGTGTGACGGATAAATTTGTTATTTTAGATTTATTCACTTAAATAAAGATTACAATTTATTTCATCCGATTTTTAAATTTATTTTTTACTAAAGACAATATAAAAAAAATCAAAAATACAAAAAAGGTTGTATTAATTTACGCTTTAAATACATATCGCAAATTCTTAATTGTCTAAGTATATATTTATACGTAATAAAAAAATTAAATGAAATTTAAAATTTATTTTAAAATTCTTTTTAATTATAATCTTTAGTTAATTACACACGCGGTTAACCAAGCAATTAATTTCAAATCTAGAAATGCATGTTGCATGTGTTTATTTCGTTAATGCATCATAAATATGTACATTAAAAATATTATAATTAATAATATAATATTGCGAACATAAAATTGTATGTGCAACAAATATTTATCTACTAAGTCTCCTGTGCCTATATATTAAAAATAACAGTGTAGAAACGAGGATCTTTACTAAACAGTCCATTCACCAATACACTATTTACCAACTGCGGACTTCTGTAAGAGACGCAATGAGAGAAGGAGCGCTCCGTGTTAGGTTTTTCTACAATATCTATGAACGAATGAGGAATGTGGAGACTCGGAGGAAAAGATCTGCCAACATAGTGCGTGTGGATGAACGGAAAAAATAGAAATGAGCCGACCATGCATCCAGACAAGAAGATATAAGATGGAGAGGAAATGTTATGGAGGCAAGACGAGTTCAGTCACCAGTAAGTGCAAGAAAAATTTAATTTTGGCTGTGTAAGTGTAATTATTATCATTTAAGGTAGTGATTTAAAAGACAAAGGATTGCATTTGGTCTCAGCATATACTAATATTTAAAAAAGAAAAACAAGTTTTACAAACAAATACTAAAATAAAATTTATGAAAAAAATATGTGAACGATATTTCTTTTCTAATAACAAATGCACTGTGATGGTATATTCGAGTATTATGAAATGATTTACTTGAAATAAAATGTAATAAATACATCTCGATGAATTTTTGAGTTTTTTTTATGTAAGAAAGAAAATTATTTAAAGTAACTATGAAGGAAATATTTTTTATGTAAAATTAAACTGCAATACAATAGTAGTAGGTATAATATAATTCCCAGCTGAAGTCCCCCCGCTACAAAGGAAAAATGATTGTTATGCATAGAGAATGTATTAAATCCTCAACGTCAGTTATGGCAAACTACGTTTAACTCATTTAAAAACAAACTTATCAGGGGTTTATGTTTATACATTTACTGCATTTTTTTCTCATTTATAATATTTGTTGATTTTTAGATTAAATTAAATGTTGTATTATTTTTATTTAGCAATGCGTGATTGAAGAATGAAAATTTGAACAGCCAAAACATTTCGATTATTTGCTTAAGTTTCGTATAAATAAAATATAAATATTTTTTAATTATACGTTCTCTAACGTCTGATTCCTTTGTGTAGAATCATTGCATTGCCATTCGGCTAAATATCCGTTTAACTAAATGTCCTTTCGACCAAATGTCCAGGAACCGAGGCAAGCAAGTTCTTCTGGGAGCCAGCAGGTTCCAGTTCCACTGTACCTACAAATACTTATCTCAATCGCGTGTTGAAGAATATAATATATTTTCTAAGCCATGAGAATTCATGGTGGATCCGTGGGTTGGCCATTGCTAGGTATCAGTGCACCGGCGGGCGACGGCCGGGCGGAGCGGTCATCTGGAGGCGGTGGGAGGGAGGCGGAGGGCGGGCGAGAGGAGTTCAAGGCTAAACATTCCGACAACCAAGCAGCCAGTCCACCCAATCAACTAACACACCTCGAATCTAAACACACTCGGCGTGTGTTTATACCTCACACTCACGAGTTATTTTTTCATTCTAAAATTTTATTTTAAGTACGATAAACCCATTCCGGCAAACAGAAAATAAAATATCCGCGCCGGACTTCGATTTCTCGAGTGTTTGACGTTTGGGTCGATCACTCGTCGTCGGCAAAGGCTATTTTTCTTTTATTTACTTTGTGCTTTTTGTAAAATTATTGAATACATCGTCAATAACACTTATTATACACGATAATCGATAAGTAAAGAGGTATTGATAAAAAGTAAAATAATACATTTCAGTATATTACGAGTACACAAAGCGAACAAAAATAAAAGTATGTAATAAAATTCAATATAGATTTTCTGGCTTCTAGTTAATTAAATCTATATATTCGTGCCAAGCAGTAATAAGGTAAGACCATGATTTATTGGACAATTAATACAAATTCAAATCCATAAAATATATATAATTTTACATGACATTTTTTTAATCAGAGTACAACAGTGGAGACGTTTTTTGTCAATTACACTCGATGCTGATAACTAGTTAATTCTTAAACTTCTTGAATAAATAAGCATTATCCGGTTGAAAATCCATAGTTTCACTAGATGGCACTCGTAATATATTTATTTATTTGATACACCAATTTATTTTTTACAAATATTTCGTTAAACGACAATTCTCACATCCACCATGCTCTTTCCATAATTGAAATGAAACATCATATAATATTGTATTTTCCATAAAATTTTATACATATATGTATCAATTGATGAATATGTATGTCGAAAATATTAAATATATATTATAAATAATATTATTACTACTAATATATTTTTAAATTGATTTATAAAGTTGCTTAGTTAAAATACCAAAATAAGACATGGCAAATGTTTATTATCACTATTGTAATTAATGTACTCAATGGATCTTTTTGCGCGTTATTTTCTTCTCGTCTGAATAATTGGATTTGTTCGTATCTGTATAACTGTATTTCCGCACATGTAGGTTCCGACATGCCTACATAATTTAAGTACTTTAAAATTCTTAAAGAAAAGCAAAGTCATAACGGTATTAGTTTTATTTAAAAAAAAAAAAAACTTTCGACTGATATCTAATCAAAATTTAAATAATATTTTTAAGTAAAAGAAAATATAATATGACAAAAAAATCATTGCGCACCGTGCGCAATGAGTTTTTAAAAAGTATGGTACACACATACCTCGCTTTACGGTCTAGATACGATCCACGAAACTTGGTTGCAAAGCGAAAAGCCATATAATGAGTTAATTTTTCTAATACAAATTAAATGCGATCGGTTGCAATTTTTTGAATATGTTACATGGTTTGTCATTCATTGTAGTGCACATTCATGTAAATTATCGAAAAAAATTAGGTTGAAAATCTAAAACGTGACTTAATTGAAGAGGACCGTTATAGCGAAATGCCGTATAAAAAGCGGCCGTATAGCGAGGTATGGGTGTATGTATATGATTTTACACTTTACGAGTATATAAGCCGAAGTACTCGCTGGCAGTTTCGGCTGCTTGAAGAGATGGCAGCTTTATTATAGTAATAGAAGCATAGTGTGGAGTATATTAATGAACCTTTTTAAGGATATCGGAAGTAGACTGAAACTCCTGAAGCCTTTACTATGTGTTCCTAAAAGGCAGCTCAATAAGGCAGTGCAATAAATACAAATTAAGAACTATTGAGATAATCGTAATAATTATCTATATTACTTAAATACAATTTATGTACAATAAAATAAAATCAAGTAGGTAGTGGGTACTTACTGCCCATATTTCTAATCGTAGTTGGGTAACAGAATTCATATTATTTCAATAACTGTTTTTTATCTTGTTACTTGTATTTTCGACTCACCTGAAAAAGAAAAGTAAATACTTGGTACATTTTCGTATAACGAATAAAATCAATATATTTTTCACTATACATACACACTTATACATGAAGTTTTTTTAATAATTATTGTCGTATGATAATTATGGCGCCTACACATACGATATGTAAGTACAATAATTGCGATATCGTACGCTATTACAATTCTCTATCATTTCAGGCAATGGATGCAATACGCAATTTGAATCGCTTTTATAAATGTCCCTTTAGTTATTTATTTATTGTTAATAGATAGAGTTTATTAATTAATTTAGCATAAAGCAATACCACGTACCATATACAATTTTGTGTTACTATTTTCGTGTATCATTCATGTATTAGAATTTAAATTAAACATATTTCTAGCAATAATGTAGAACATTCGATAAAGTACTTCAATGAAACCATCACAGTGACGTCAACTGAATACAGAATCCAAATTATTGAATGCAGTTGAAACGCAACCCAAATTAAATAGACGTAACTGTGAACGCTCTAATACTATTACCATCGTATGTATGATGGGTATAGTATATTTTGCGGAGAAGTATGGTGAAAGCGCCTGCTAGTCGAGTAATTCGTCGAAGCTAATGTTATTAATTAAAACGTAAGTTTTAAATTACTTCACAATACCTCTGAAGGGTGAGAGACTGATCCACACCTATGAAAACGTAAGCTTTGTGCCGGTGTGTAATACAGTGATTACGCACCTTTAAAACGGCAATGTATTTCCAGAGATGAGATCTCTAGCTTACAGTGTGACGAATATAATGTGTATATTTTGTTTTTATACTTTTCATATTTACAATGCAGGTACCCATCAAGGATCAAGTGTGGGAAACGTATGGAGAGATTTTACCGAAAGAGAAAATCGGTCAGTAATACGAAGGCGCTCGAGGGATCGCCTACAACAGCGGTCGTGGCTGAATAAGAGGAAACGGGAGGGACGAGCTCTGGGAGGGACGAGCTCTGGGAGCGAAGAGTCTGGTGTCAGGGCTATGGGAGTGCGGTACAGCCGCCAGCAAAACAAGTTCTCGAATCATCTCTTATCAGCATGGACGCATCAATAAAATATCTATAAGAAAGAAAGCTATTTTCAATAATGACACATTTTATAAAATATCAGAATGATATACATACTTGGTATTTATATATTACTCTGACTAAGAAGCATTTAACGATACTCTTCTTTATTCTCCAGTTGTGTAACATAAGTCATTAAAGAACATCTTATCACCAATTAGCGCGTATGAGTACATACTCATTTATACGGTAATCATCCATTAAGGGGCTCTTGAAAAATTATGACCAAGAACTACTAATAAATGCTGTTTTAGGTTA
Organism: Glossosoma conforme; assembly: GCA_022606575.1. Classification (NCBI taxonomy): domain Eukaryota; kingdom Metazoa; phylum Arthropoda; class Insecta; order Trichoptera; family Glossosomatidae; genus Glossosoma; species Glossosoma conforme. The sequence goes on from JAGTXR010000126.1 coordinate 201,070, forward strand.
ATGAGTGGGCTGGTTTTTATTCACATCGGTAAGTGTTTTTACTGAATTTAATTGGAAACAACTATCATTGAACAGGTGTTGATTTTATAGACAATCAATTGTTTTGAATTGACTATGAAGCCAAAGTAAAATATCGTAGCAATTAATATTTCGAAAAGTTTTTCCGCCATAGTGATACATGTATTGTAACTTCTCTGACTGAAGTGAATATTTATTTATTTGTGTTTATTTTTATTATGTCTCTGGGTGTCAAATATTCATGAAAGGCAATATTCAAGATATTCATAAAAATAGCGAAGTTAATCATTAACTTATATATTATATTATGGTAAAATAGCATCAACAATGTGATGCCTAAAACAGTTTTTGTTACGAGTACCGCCACTGGCTGGAGGCATTGGAAGAATGCAGCCGGCCGCGGCACGAGAACAAAACAAGAGGGAAGAGTCAGCCGGACTGTGATGAGGCGGCTTCAATTCTCGAGTGCCTCGTTCCCGGCTTTGAACGCTCGGATACAGCGGGATTGAAATATTATAACGACTGGGTTATGTATGTCGGAGCTACAAATAAAAACATGTTAACGTCAATCTACGGTGCGTATGTGGATTCCCTGCCAAATAATTCAAACTAGGTTTAAAGCGTACTTTGACACTAATGATTGATGAATAACATCGCAGTGTAAACGATCATTTTGAACGAGAGTTATTTATGATGACGTGTTTCAAAAAAATATTTCAAAATCACCTATTTAAATTTACATCAATGAAATTGTAAAATTTCCCCGTGAATTAGGTATAAAATAACAAATGACTGTAATGAGTTGTTCTAAACTGGACATCGATTGTAACATTATTTAATAGTACTGTTAGTTACATTTTAAACATACATACAACTATTTTACGACTACTTTAATATCATACATATTTGTGTATTTGAATCTAACTTTTTCAAATTTCGTTCAAATAAATGCATACCGTGAAATTTATTATTTAAGCACATTTAAGTCAATTCCTTAAATAAAATACATCAAATAATTAGATATTTTTTTTATGGATGTGTAAGCAGTGTGGCAAATATCAAATGTAAATATTTTTATTTTTAGAACATTGATGCATGGAGATTTGCAGGCAAGCAGTAAACTATCAAGCGCCTTTAATCTTTCTAATACAGAGTTATTTTATGTTGATAAAGTTAAAGTATATTTTCTTTCCAGAAGGACTTGTTGTATATACTAAACATACAGGAAATCTAAATACTTGTACAACGATATATTTGTTTATTATTGAATAAAGTCTCGATTTCAGGTGAAATACGAATATAACGCACGTATGAAATCGGATCAATAAAGTATCAAAAATACGCCTCTTCTCCATAGTCTTGGATCGCTAGTTGAGTTGTCGTCACCCGCTCTAGGCCGTGATTTTACTTGCAAAACCGCCGGCTTCCCTTGCAACATTGCCGCGGCGCAGATTAAATCTGCACCGAGGCGAGGAACTGTTTTATGATGATTATCATAATATTCAAGTGTTAGTTTTTCATTTTTCTAGACGCGCCGGTCCCCGGTTTTTACGAGGCGAGCGCCTTCGCTAAATATTTACCTTCAATGTAGTTGGGTTCGCTCCGAGCGCCACCTGAACGCTGGAGCCGCGAGTCTAGTAATAAAATCTCGAATCGGGTTTATTTATTTTTTCTCCTCCGGCGTATCACTTATGACAAAGATGCCTTTTACGAGATATTGCGAGAGCGCTCTACGCGCTGATTCATAACCCTTTCCATAATACTTAAAAGAAGAAAAATAATTAAAACGACTTGAGAGGCGAGCCTTGAAGCATTTTGAAAAGAAAGAAGTTCATAGTAAGCGAACGATTACATTATATCAGATAATCTTAAAACATTATAAATATAATCAAATACGAATGTATACATTCATTGTCCATCTATCATTATTTACGGATGTGAATCTTGGCATCTCATTTAAAGCGAATGCAGCCGTAAAGTGAGTTTAAAAAGCAGATTCCTGCGAAGAATACTAGAGGTACAATAGTTCGAATTTGTGAGGAATGACGAGGTCATGGAGCGAAAAAGGCAGCCTTCCGTATTACATTCGGTCATGAAGCTAAGTATGATCTGGCTGGGACATGTACTTCGGATGGTACAAGAGAGCATAAGCCATAGCTGCCTTTTCTTGGAAGAGAGGACCAACGACTGACAGAATTTTATGGCGGCATTTCGTGAAGACCATTCATTCCAATTATGCGAGTGAACATGGGGTATGTATTCTAAAACTAAAAGGTTTCACTATTTAATTTCGATAAAGCATTGTACAATGATAAGCAAACGTAAGGCAACAAGATATTGAACTTACTTGAAAGTTTAACGGCTTTAACTTTAACTTCTTGATACACTTAATTGTTCCATCTGATGCAGTGCGATAGTAATAAGTACACACGCTCCAACACTAAATTATTAGTCTAATCACTTTGGCGGAGTCTGCTGTCGCAACGCTAATCACTCCTAACGAGGCAAGCGTCAACACCGCCGCATTTCTTGGGCACCCATGTCACAGAATCGATGACCTTTAGGGACGAAGACAAAGAATGCAATGTTTCTGTAGCGTCTAACGTTTCAAATGACGGCCTGGCTTACAGATGGGAACTGAAATGTCTCAAAGGCATTCCATTCTTACTAAGGATCGAGATTCAATTGTAACATGTATGTCAATAAAACGTGAAACTCTTTAAACGCTTGATTTTTTATGTAAATCTATACAGCATAATACCTTTCGATGGTCATGGAGAAAACTCATCTTTGGATTCAATGACGTCAGCCATTTTCAAGTATGAATTTTTAAAGCGCTGCATGTGAAATTTTGATCCACCAATTTGATACAATACAAACCGGCTTTCAAGCATCATCCAATTTAAGGTTCAGTCAATATATGTATGGGTGGTGTTCACAGGATGCATTCGTCATTTTTACGACTATGACTGACACTTAAAAGGAAAAGGATTAAATTAACAAAAACCGATGTTATTTATTGAGTTTGGAAATCGATTAAAAAACAATTTAATTTGTAAATCGTCGGAGATGTAACTCGCGACCTAATAAGTAAAAGATATATGTATATCGAAGCTATGCCCGCCGGCTATTATTAATAAACACAAACATGTTATAAATGAGGAATTAAATTTTTTTATTAAAACGCATTTTAATAAAAAAAACTTTTGGATACATTGTTTATTTGATGAAATTTGTTGGTATGGAAGTTGCTTAAATGTTAATACAGCTACCTTACTCCGGTTTATAGCAGTGACTAGTGATCGCTTACAAATCACAAACTATCGAATCAAATCACAGACAAATGACGTTTCCTGGGGACTGGAGCGTGGAAGGAAGCGTTCCCTTTCCGCCTCGCTTCAGTCCGTCTGCCAGTCGCGATCCAATGCATCGCCTGCAAGGGAGTCGCAGGGGAACTGGGAGCTTTCACATCCAACGTGGATTTATTATATACATATACCTACAATACCAACGACAGCTACTGTCGAGGATTAGTCTGGTGAACGAAAAAGAAATGGATAGCGCTTACCGAGAACTATTTCAAAATAATATTTTTGCCGTTACTTTTAAGGTACACAAGCACACACATAAAAACACATTTTTTTACCACTAATACATTATAATATGCACAACCGAGTTAGAGAGATGCTACGTATGGGAAAGATATATAGTGGTTGTGTCTGTGTAAACTAGTGAGATTGGAAGTTTGTTTTTTTGATTGATACGTTCAAATTGTATGGGATGAAATAAATGCTTAGAGATCATTCTGAAACCTGAATTGTTAAAAGGAGCTTAAAATTGCTTATATACTAAGTCGTGTCAATCCGTCAATGATGTATAGGTAAAATCGGAATAAAGTCAGAAAAAATAGATAACAAATGGGGGTTTTATTTGTTCCTAACAAGCAACTCAGACGAATACGTATTAAAGTTCTTATTTAAAACTTTCACTTACGGCCTTCCTAATGTGAAAACTTAGTTAAGTATGTAGTATTTACTCAATTTCATTCTCCTTCATAGAAATGCTAATGACATAATTATACAATAATATTGTTCCGCTGCATGACCGATGTTCATTCAACTGACAAATAATATACCCTCAAACATAATAAAAAAAATGCATATAATTATATGGAAACATTACAGACAATAGATTATGCAAAGCAACATCTAGAAGCTCCTCTACACCTTAGTTTCATACAATTTGCACGCACTGCCGATAGAGCGTAAAAGTGCTTTGAAAATACTCCTATTTTATGTGCATAAGTCACGATAGAATGGCGTCCACAAAAAATAAATTCTTTAAAATACAGCGTTTTCTTCGCATGCAAATACCTCACATGTCTTCCGATTGAGTACCCGTTAATTGGTTTTACTGAAACATTTGAAAGAAGTTCATTTAATAGTTATGTATTAAAAAATCACATAGTGCAATAAAATAGTTGTTTTTCTTTTATAACTTTACACGGAACTCGAAAATGACTTAAAAATATGACTTACATATAATCAATAATAACAAGTATAAAAAAATGCAAAAATAAAATATATAAATTAAACGTAATTCTGAATAAATAAACTTTCCAGTTACATATGAAAGCGGTTGTAAATATTATCAATTTAAATGAAATAATGAACATCATCTTTTAAGCCTTGGAACTCTTTGACCTTATATAAGTTAAAAGTGCGTATATAATATCAATGTATTGTTTTCGTTGGGGATTAGATAAAACTTTCCAGACTTAACAAAGTAGAGTTGTAATCTATGAAATTATAAATCAAAACAATTTTAGAGAAAACAATCTGAATGATCTACAAAAACACGAAAATATTATGGGAAATGAATAATAATTTTACATTTAAATTAGTGTACACATTGACTGGTATAATTACAGGTGTGTAGTAATTATCAAGTAAATCAAAGGTATTTATAGACTCAGGAAAGTAAGTGAATAACTATTTCGTATGTATACGAGTATATATAATATAAAATATCTTACATATTTTATAAATGGAAATAGCACATTGTAAGCACGGCTCTCGGTAAATCAACGAAGTCAAAGAACATTTGTCGCTGACCAAATCATGGATAGGATACCGCCTCGTTTTTATCGTGTTGACCTGTGTGGCGATAATTTGTAGTGACGATATGCTCCAATATGGAAAGAAAAAATATTAAAAAATAATAATTGCAAAGATTGTTATTTATTCAGAAAAGGTTGTATAACGGCTTAGGTTTATTTTAGAGCTATCTAAGTTTCGAGTTATTGTTGAAGCATAAACACAATAATTCGGATGCGAAAATTCAAAGCTACATGTCACTAGCGTTTGAAACATTAAATTGTCATAATGTATGCATTCGGCCAGTGGAATTTTCCCTCGCGGGTGAAACATGAAGCGAATCGCCATTGTCGAGAGCAGAATTATTGTCACGCACTCATAACGACAGTAATCGACCGACCAGAATCTATTGATTGTCCCCGAATGATCGCTCATTGTTCGCGGTTCTCATTGTCGGTATTCAAAATATTATGTGTTGTCATCGTTTAGTATTAATCAACGGTCGATCGCGCCAGCCCCACCTTCTCCATTGAGAAAAAATAATATGTTGCTCGTAAGTGAATATTTTTTAAAAGTAAATAATAATATAATTTCGTGCGAGAGATTTTTAATTTTGGAATGGCAGCATTTGGAAAGCATACATTTTTAATGAAAAAAAAAAAACGGAATTTCTAAAAGCCAACGCATCTTCCCAGTATTAACTTATATACAGCGCAGAAACGTGGAATCTAACAGCAAGTCTTACCCATAAAATAATAGTCATCTAACGTGCCATAAAGAGATCCATGTTTATAGTTAATCTATAAGATATAATCTGAAACGAAGATATTCGTAGAAGAAATGGAGTAGAGGACGCTACAAAAATAATAGACACATTCAAATGGCAACGGGCAAGACATCTGTCGAAGAGACGATGGTCGATGCTAGAGTCTTGGAGTGGCGCCCAAGAACTGGCAAACAGTGTTGGCCAACCCCAAGAAAGTTGGACTGATGACATCTGAAAAATAGAGGCAGTAGCATTTATGCAGATGTACGAGGATCAAGAAGGATGGAGAAAGATAATTTTTATTGCGAATTAGCTAAGTTAATAAGTATGCTGGCAAAAGTAACTACGCGTATTAAATTCATTTAATAGATTACATGGTAATATGTGAATGTAACATAACTTATTAATATTTGAGGATTGTGTCAGTTTTCGATCTCAGATATACCTTTAGATGTTATAATAGGTACAATAATAAATAATTGTTCCGTAATAACTGAGACCGACAATAATAAGAGTTACCACAATTACTAGCTCACTTTTTTCCAAACAACTTAATTAATTAATTTCTTATTTCTTTTGTCGTATCCGCTCCCAAGTTAGAGCGGATATAACATATATTGGCAGTCATCAAAAGGCAACATGTTTAATAATTTGTTTTAATAATTTTAACAATTATCAAAACAAATAAATCCATTCTTAATGTATATCATGGATTGTTTAATCAGTAATATTTTTATGGTAAATTATATAAGTAATTATAAATTAATATATCCGTAAACGTCTATAATAAAACTTAATTTTCCCACAATTAGTATGACACAAATGAATTACCTGCATCCTATTAAGAAACATTATAAAACGGCGGTTAGTCATATAAACATCTCAGAGCGCACTTTTTGTTGAAAAACAAATTTACGCCAAGTTAAATTAAACTGACTTACATTACTTGGTTATCCGATAAACAAATCCTAAACTTTTAATTATTTGCTCTCATTAACGAAGTTCATTCCATTGTTCTTTTGTCATACTTTTAATTTAATTTGCATCCGACTTGGCTAACCTGATATCTTTGTTTATGAAAAGTAAGTAAAATGCAGACGGAAATTCAGGGAATTGGCGTTGTTTCGCAAAGTGATAAATAATGATTATTACTGTAAGTTAAGTCATAATCTAAAACATGAAATAATATGGAACACAACACTTACAATTCAAAATATTAAAACTTATAATACATCAATAATTTTCTATCGATAATATTAATTGACAAAAGGTGTGATCGTGCTAATAATTTAATATTTCTAATCCAATTGATATTCAACCAAACAAATTACCTTTACCACTCATATATAAGCAGGGAAGTAAATATAGTTGATAATGGACTAATTTTTAATGGAACTTTAGTAATTTAAGAGGAATTACTACTAACTCTAGTAAGCCACCTGGGAAAAGTATTTGTTCTCATAATCTTGGCGAATGTAAGACCCCAATTTAAGTAAGACCTTGACAACATTTCACTAGTATTGACGCAATACCTTTATTTAAGAAGTTTCAATGTGAAGAGATGATATGATGTTGTATAGGAACATCATATCAAGAACCATCTCAGAGAGGCGAGCCCGATGGATTGGTCACATCATGCGCCACGATGTTCTTCTTCACGATATTGTGGAGGGGATGGTTGAGGGTAGAAACTGTAGAGGGCGCCTTAGAGGGAAGTATTTGCAGCAAGTATTCGAGGACATGAATTGTAGCGCTTATACTGAGCTGGAAAAAGGTTGCGGAGGACCGAGAGGAATGGAGATCGAGATGCAAGATTCTGTTGCTGCAAACCAATCCACCAGATTGATACTACTACGAAGAAGGAACATCACACGACACTTGTGTTCAACGTTTTTTTTTTATAAAAATCTTTATCGATTTATAAATGAAGAATCAGTTTCCACTTAACAACTGATATTTATAGGCATCGATGATCAATTCACAGCATTTAAGTGTTTCATACAACATTTTTATGATTTACTGAAGTTCAAACCCACAATCATTTGCATGGCAGTCAAAATTGCAGAGCCTTAACCTATCGGACATGGTCCTAAACATTTATAAAAACTAATAATAAATTTACAAGATAAAGTATTATAGTAATAATTTGAATGCCTAGAACTACTTCAAAACATATTAAAATATTTTAATTAATATAATAATAACTGAACACTTCGGGGAAATTTGCGCTTCTTGAATGATGAATAAAAGGTTAACTGGCGACCTGAAGTAAAGTTCCCACGTGCTCCGTGGGACCATTCCATCCCACCGACAATACAACAAAAATAAAATAATTATGCGCACCCAACTTCACCTTTTTTTCATCTCCATACTACAAGAAAATAAAACATTTATAGTTAGAAAAATACAAATTATACAAGTATTTTTATTTAAATTTAACAAAAAAATCTATGTAACTTGTTTCACTTGATTACATTTTATTTTTGTTTATCTTTACATGTATTATTTAATTATCCTTTAAATAGTTAAATGTATAATTTAAGGCTCTAATTTATTGAATCAAACAAATGGGGGTATAAAAAAACATATCCTTCAAAATTAATTACATCACATCACAACGCAAACATACGACCAAATGGTGATATTCGTCGCTCGACACTCAAACCGGGCGGACGTGTCTAGTCATCCTACCTACAGGATGGCGAACTGTTGCGATTGTGATATCGCGCAAATAAATCGTCGCTTAGACGATCACCGTTTGCTGCTGGAGAGGCTCTTAAAGGCTGTTGGATGCGGGATGGATGATGCTCTGACATCCGTTGGTGTGGACCCTCTACCCAACCCGACAAGTCTGCCGACTTCTCGAAGAAGGCGCTTACCTCGAGCGTGCAAATCAATTCCGGCTACCTACGCTGAAGCTGTCAACATTCCTGTGTCGATGTCGCTTAACTGTGACAGCAGAGACTCCGAACCTGCCGTCAAAGAATCCGCTTCGAGTGAGGCCACCGAAGAGGACTCCTCGGAAGATACTATCGAAGGAGCCCCTGCTGTTTCGAGCAAGGCTCCCAAGGACTCCCGTTCTCAGCCGGGACGAATCATCGTTCGAGGAACTGGAGGACCTGAGTGCTTTCTCCGTGGATGTCCTCTCCCTCCCCCGAGCAATCTTTCCGGAGAAGTTCAACGTTCTAAGTTGAGTCGCGCCTCTCCGCATGGGGAAAGGCAACAACATTCAGCACGTCTGATGATCCGTGGTTCTGCAGCTCCTTCAAAAACGTTACTGGAGTGAAGATGGCGTATCTTCACGCCAAGGGCCTTCACCCAGATACATCGGCTGAGGACTTGCAGAGCTTCTTGGCAGCGACCGCTGCATTCAATCCTTCTTGGATGACCATCAGGAGGATTGTCAGCAGGCGGACGCTGTCAACTTCTTTCAAAGTCGGGGTCATCGTGACTTCGCTGGAGTCTCTCATGGAGCCTCAAGTGTGGCCTGAAAGGACCATAGTTCAACCCTGGATACGCATAAGACGAAAGAATCGCAGTGAACAGTGGTTGAAACCAACTTGAGTGAAGATATTGACATATTTAGTGTTATATTGCTTTAAATTCAGTACTGGTGTTTATGGAGGCGAAATTTTACGCGTTTTGTTTTGTAGCAATACTGCCTTGTTATTTGTGAGTCAATCATGATATACTTATGACAGGGTTTTTGTTGTTGCAAGTCAAACTGTGTATCTTGAGTCTCCTGACGCTAGTTCTGAGTGTGAGGTCAGTGATACTAAATGTGTCAATAAATTTCAAACATCACCACATTTATGTTACCTATTGTATTTTTATTTTATACTATATTATTGTATTTATATTATTGTACTTCAGAAATGCATTGAATTGATAAAATTTGTAATGTTTCTGCAAGGAAAAAAAATAAATAAAATTGAAAATTGAAATTGAAAATCAAAATGTTAAATTAAAATACACAATGAATTTTTAAAAAAGAAGATGATTCCCCTCCATGCAAAGTTAATGACGGCGGGTAAATTCGAATAATTTTGGTGGTAACGATAGTATCCGTTAAAAATCGTAAATGAAATTTATCATTGCATACCGAACGCTTCTAAATCATGTCAAGAATAAGTAAACATTTGTCAAGAAGTACGCAAATACAATCACGATATATTAACACATATTTTGTACGAATGAAAAAAACAGAGGTTTTCTACTTTATGTTGAAATGTCTTTCGAAGAAAAATCCGCTAAAACAAGATTTTAAAATGGCGTAATGTTTTATTTTATACCATTTGTTGTTAACATCGCATCTTTTTGATAAATCGTATTTCTATGAAGCGAAGATATTTTCCATACGTCCGTCATAACTTGACATCCGTTATACAATAGTAATGCGTTTCAAGAAAACATATTTTAATGTATACAATATATTTATTTTTTCTTCACATATCCGTTTCATAACTGAAACATATAGTAGCCGTGAATTGCCGCCACACAGTTTTATCAGTTGGGACTGTCCATATCATATCCCAAGACATTTCTGCACCCGAAGACACACCTGAGAACAAATATGGTTCTCGACGACCTACAGGGCAGAAGCCTTAAGACACGAAGCAACGGCGGCTGTAGTTTCCGGGGCATATATTTGGGTGATTTCCTAATGAATATATATAAGGGCCAGTTCCAGGCTCCCGTGGCCTGGAACATTTGGTCCAAAGGAGCTGCTCAAACATATATATTGAAATATTTTATATTATAAAAGAATTTTACGTAAAACAATACAAAAAAAATGATAAAAGGATATGAATTTCATATCCTCATCTTCTTCGTAGTAGTATAAATCCGGTGGATTGGTTTGCAGCAACAGAATCTTGCATCTCGATCTCCATTCCTCTCGGTCCTCCGCAACCCTTTTCAGCTCAGCATAATCGCTACAATTCATGTCCTCGAATACTTGCTGCAAATACTCCCGTCTAGGGCGCCCTCTACAGTTTCTACACTCCACCATCCCCTCCACAATGTCGTGAAGAAGACCATCGTGGCGCATGATGTGACCGATCCATCGGGCTCGCCTCTCTGAGACGGTTCTTATTAGGTGCCTATATTCCTTGATTATCCTGAGAACCTCATTGTTCGTGACGTGGTCTCTCCAGAAAATTCCGAGAATTCTTCTGTATGACCACATCTCCAAGGCCTCTAGTCTTTTTTTATCACTTTCAGATAAGCACCATGTCTCACAGCCGTACATTAAGATGCTCTAAACAAATGTTTTGGCAAGTTGCTTGCGGAGCCTTAAAGTAATATTCTTTGACTCAAGAATTTTTGCTTTTTTATTGAATATATACTCACAATGAGATTAAATTCTATATTTATCTAAATACATTTTTTTCTAGTTAATTTATGTACTAGACGTTAATTTTTACAGAAAATATGAAATATTTTTACCTTTTTGAATGCCTATCACGATATTCAACGTGCAGTTATAATATAATAATTGTCTAAATAATATGTATACCCTTTTACTTAAATATTCATTGAATACTATCAATATTAATAATAAGACGAAATATATAATTAATAAATGTTATTAGAAAGTGGAACTGAATACTTTTTCTACGAACAAAACTCAGCTTAATGATTGTCTATTAGAAAAAAGGTTTTGTGCACAGTAACGAATATACTTGAAACAAATATTCGAGTCCACGCACACTTAAGCAAGCACAACAAAAATAATTATTAAAACAGACAATGCGGGAACTATCGGCAGACAGCAGCAGCTTTTATTCACGGCCTCACAATGAACGGAAAGAATAATTATAAATTGTGGACCCGGTTATAAAATACGAGGCTTGCATGGAATCTAATTGTGCTTTTATTGTGTTGACTTCCCACGCTAAATGCTTGCGGTCGAGTTGGTAATAAACAGTCAGAAAGCTCGTAATCAACTTTGAATAAACAAGCAGTGCTGCAATTATATCAATCAAAGCCGTGTTCTGAGTAGAAGATAACACATTCCAATTCAGAAAATAAATTGTATGCGTCAAAGAAAAGCATTTATGTTCAAGAATTATATGATATTATGAAACCACTATTGGATATTGCTCTGAATAAAACGTGCCGGGTGGATATGGGGTGCCTAAAACCTACCCCAATATCAAAGCTATATCAACTCTCGGGGATCGCCCCACCAACCATAAGGCGAGAAGTCACGACCAAGAAGGAGCTCTCCAAAGCAACCCATAACATAATCCATCCTATGTTTGGATATCGATAGATGACCACACGGCTCAAATCAAGAAGTTTCCTATAGTCGACAACGGAACTGGCGAAACCTGAGGCCACCCTGCGGCTGAACATGTAGAGAAACGCAACTGAGGAGAATACTTGGATTGCCCCAAAGAGGACCTAGCCCCTGGACACGGCGAGAGGTGGAATATACGGAGGTTTCTTTAACAGACTTCGGACCAAAGTATACGTATAAGACGAGGACATAAATGAAAGCTTGACAGTTTTACAGCGGGCCGACTGAATGTGACTGCTGCGTGGAGCAGACCCTGTCCCACCTTCTGGAGTGTGCGCTGTGTCCGAGTAGCTGCACCCAGGAAGAATGATGCCCAGGAGTAATGCCATCGACGTCGCCCACTTCTGGACAGTCAGGATCTGATCCTGATGTTTCCGACACGATTATATATGTATATATATATATATATATATACATATATATATATATATATATATATATATATATATATATATATATATATATATATATATATATATGTTCACGAATAATTTGATATTATAAAACCACTTCGCGTTATTTGAAAGTCTACATACTTTTTTCAATAAATTTATATATAACACTAAGTAATCTTCATATTTAAACGAAAAATAGACAAGAAAAAAAATACAGTTTCTATTTATAGAACAGAAAAGAATGAAAGAAGAGAAGTACATTCAAATAATTCTGAAAATGAAGATTTGTGAAAAAACCAGTTTTTCGGGCAACATAATTTTACTATAGACATATTTAAGCACTACTATTTTAAATTGCATTTACTCGTGCATAATTTGACACCAGGTAAAGCGCTCATAAAACTAGTACTCACCTGTAAATTGGGAGCAAAAGTTCCCAACCTTTTTGTACTTGAGCATCGATCGGCAAATTATTTATACTGGGTCTGGGATAAAATTTGTTTGTTTTTTACATTGAAATTTATTACATCATAAAGTGAAAATGATTTTTAAGAGGTTACGTTTTATAATTTAAATATAGTAATAAGTCGTTTAAAAATTTGCTAAGGACACATTCCTGAATATTTAAAAAATACAACGTGTAGGCACCATACACATCTTTCAACAAACAAAACAGCTCACATAATTCAATGAAGATAATCTTATCACACGAAAACTATTTACTCGCGCAATCTCGAGTGGGTAACCATTTTTATTGCCTGCTGAAGTATGTTCTGATAATATCTAGCGATGCAAATTACTAAATTACAAACCGTATGAAATTCTGAGACACTTTGTTCAATTATTTTGTTAAATTTTAATACGTTTTAAAGCAATTAAAAATGTTATCTAAACAATTTATCTAGCGTCCCAACATGAGTTTTTTTTTAATTTTCAAGTTCGGATGCCATATATGTCCTAATGAGAAGATCATTTTTTTGTTTATATAAACACATGTAGAGGAGCCAGTAGAGATTTTTGGACCTCCAGTAGACTTTTTAACGTTTAGCCGACAGCAATAAATATTAAGTGTGTAATTTATGAATAGGATTTCAATCTAAATGCAACACTCGTATTATATATCTAAACGAATTTGAGCTCTGTATAGACTTTAAAAAATAGAATTATCAGTTTCACGTTGATAATTATTAATATATGCTTTATAAAAAAGATGTACAGTTATTGAAACACATATTCTTCCCTGGATTTGATGCAATGGAAGTACTATACATTCTTCAAAATCATTTTTTGGACTTTACTTATAGCCAACATTACTCACAATCGCAAAACGAGGAATAAATTTATATAAAAAACATTAACTGAAATTGTGGTAGTATTTTTTCTTGTCAAAGTCAATACGTAAAAAAAAAACATTTTAACAGCAGCAAAATGAAATGATATTGATTTAGCTGAGACACATTTCATAAACCATGACTTGTTTTCTTTTCTTCACGTGCATGACACATTAATATTAATTTTTAAATCAACATAAGATTGATAACATACGAGTATTTGGAAAAATAAACGAACTTTGAAATCTGTCATGAAAATTAAATGACATTTCATATTTTAATTATTTAAAAAAATAACACACACACATAACGACGGTCACATAACGATTTCAAATAATTTACAAATAAACATGTTCTTATATGTAGTTATATAATGTTAACATGTGGAGCTTCGCGTGCAGGTGTTCTGGGAGGTACAGACAGCCTAAGCTTAAAGAACTGTGAAACGACAATTTGTAGTGTACATATGCTACATATATGAAGCGGATATGGTAAAAAAATAAAAATCAAAGAAATACGTAGTAATAATAAATTTATTCAATTAAATTATTCAAGCTCATGCTATTTCTGTTTGGTTTCGAAAAAATCAAATGTACGAGTAGTAAACAATATAACATTTATTAGAAAAAATAAATAAATTAGCAATTCATAAAACGGATACATTTATGTCTTATCGTCAATATTTTAGACTTACTCCTTCTAATACGTATATACCCTAAATTGGCATGATGAACATTATTCAAACAATTTTCCTTAAATTTTATATTAATATAAAAGAAGCAGGTTTTTACTTATTATATTTTTTATATAATAATTTATGATATATTATACAACACTTCAAGCAAGTGAACGGGGCAACGGCTTATAATATTTCAATAGAAGGTCAGGTAATATATTTTCAATGCCACGCATTACCAAACACATTTTTTCAGGCCGTTGATCAATTCCACGGCCCGACTAAGTGAAGTGAGAGCTTACGCCCTGCCGGAGTGGTGCATTGTCGGAACGCTAAAATCTCGAGAGTGGTTTTTTACGATCTCACCAAAAGAAAAGTAAATCTCGTAAAACTAACAACGATAATTCAATTGTTAAGAAGGGCAGTACTGTATGCGTAAATAGCTGCGTTTTTGAATAAATTTAAAAAAACTTTTCTTTTAGCATCTTCATTTTTTACCGACAATATTAGCCTAATCAAATGTAAATTAAGTTATAATTTAATTTATATTCATGAAAAAATACTGTTTGTGAGGTATCGTATGTTTTAAAATAATGTAGGTTTAGAGTTACACATTATGATAAGAAAGGAGGTTTTATGTCTACAAAAATATATTTAATGTGTTTTCAATAATATCAATAGTGTCAATGAAAGGCAAATAAATGTTGGTGACACCTTAATTAACAAAAATATGAAGGGTTACTTATGTCACGAGTCAGTTTAAGCATTTTTAAGTTTTTCAAGTTTAATGAAAAGATTGTTGGAAATTATCTCCAACACTTAAAAATTTTATGATCTCTTTACTCAAGAAAGTAAATCGGGATCCCTGTGTAAATATATATATATATATACATATATTTTAAAATATGTTTCATTCGTTTACCCCAAATAACGAATATGTAGTTGTACCCACTTTTGTGTTGTTGTCGTTTAATATTTACTACTGCCGTACATACCATTTTTTTTTCAGGAATAAACCGCCGGACAAAATTACTTGGTATGTTTTATAAAACATTTATATTTTTAATAAAATATATTATTAAAACATCATCAACTGGTAACCCTCTACTGCTAGATTAGTCCGCTTGAATTTATTCACGTCTCCCGAACCCCGTTTAGATCAATTTCCGTTAAGATCGTTATAATAATTAAATTCAATTAAAAATCATAATTATAATATGAGATTATCACGAACTTGGTATTAGATATTTGACGTTAATTATAGTTAGTTGTTATTGGTCCATGTTTATTGTTTATCGCTGGTCTGAAAATGATAGGAATCGATCAAAGATAGCAAAGCCACCATACTGGTGCGTGTAATTAATTTAGCTAAGTGTATTAATGGGGTGTTATGTTGGTTGCATTGTTTCGATGGGTTTGTTTGAAAGCCATTGTAGCCGTAATGCTGCGGCCGGGCTCTTCAGTCAGTGTGCATTACTAGCCCCGGGTGGGCGAGTGCTGCCAACTTACCCTAATGAATAATGTTTATACTTACTATATTATACATAGACATACATACTCCATCACAAGAGCAATGATAATTTTCTGGGAAAAGTACATTTATTAATATAACCTGTACAAATGCATAAATTATTCAAAATAATTTCCCCCTGCATCAATTCACTTACGGAGACGTATCTGCCACGCCCGGATGTTAACCTAAAAGTATTTGACGGGAATGCCTCTTAGGGCCGTTGTAACATTCTTTTGGATATTTTCCATGACCTCTCTATGCTTTTCTTTAAGCTCTCTCTCTTCTATCGGTGAAATAGAAAAAAAGTCATACAGAGCCGATTCGGAATTTTAATCGTGTAGGAGGACCACCGGGGTGTTGCTTGCATTAACGAAGTACGCATTCCTTACAGTACAATGGTATATATACACACAATAAAGAGACTTACTTTTTAAGTAATTAATCGAGCGAAAACATAAAATTCCAATAATAAAAAATTCAAGTTGAACAAAATGATTCTGATAATGATAAAAATATACTATATTATTTACGCTGATACTAAAGGGTGATTTTTAAACTATTTCCTTTTTGGCAACACTGATTTTGACAGCTCACGTACGTTTCGTGTTTTGTATCACTGTCAAACATCTTCAGTTTAGTCTATAATTTAACCATGAATCATCTTACAAACGAACAACGCTTGCAAATCATTGAATTTTATTATCAAAATGCGTGCTCTGTTAAGAAAGTTCATCGCGCGCTTCTTCCATTTTATGGTCAGTTTAATCGACTCACTGAAGCGGCTATTCGGGCTATTGTGACTAAATTTCGCACCAAATTTATATTGTTGGACATTAAATCACCAACACGCTTACGTACAGTGCGAACTGAAGAAAATATCGCAGCTCTTTTGTCCAGTGTTAGTGATGACCATCAATTATCGATTCGGCGCCGTTCGCAGCAATTGGGCCTCTGTTACTCAACAACGTGGAAAATTTTGCGGAAGGATTTACGAGTGAAGACTTACAAAATACAGCAGGTGCAAGAATTGAAGCCGAACGATCTACCACAACGCAGAATTTTTGGTGAATGGGCTCTTGAAAAGTTGGCGGAAGATCCATATTTTTATCGAAAAATTGTGTTCAGCGACGAAGCTCATTTTTGGCTGAATGGATTCGTAAATAAGCAGAATTGTCGGTTTTTGAGTGAAGATCAGCCAGAAGCATTGCAAGAGCTACCAATGCATCAGGCTGAGGGCATCATTGGACCGTACTTCTTCAAAGATGATGCGAATCGCAACGTAACTGTGAATGGTGAGCGCTACCGTGAGATGATATCCAACTTTTTTTTGCCTAAAATGGAAGAGCTTGACTTGCATGACATGTGGTTTCAACAAGACGGTGCCACATGCCACGCAGCACGCGAAACAATAAACCAATTGAGTGGCAAGTTCGGTGAACACTTTATTTCACGTTTGGGACCGGTCAATTGGCTGCCTAGATCGTGCGATTTAATGCATTTAGATTATTTTTTGTGGGGCTATGTTAAGGCTCATATCTATACTGACAAGCCCGCTTCGATTGACGCATTGGAAGACAGCATTGAAGCATTTATTCGTGAGATACCGGCCGAAATGTTGGAAAGTGTATGCCAAAATTGGACTAAGCGAATGGACCATTTGAGGCGCAGCCGCAGTCAACATTTGAATTAAATAATTTTCAAACATTAAATTATATGGACTGTACTATCGATTCAAATAGAGATTTTATGCATTTTTCTTAATTTTATGTGTCTTTTTTGGAAAAATTTACTATAGCTATTAAAAGATCACCCTTTACAATATTTTTATATTGCATATTGTGCTAGAATTGAACCAAAAATTGAAAAGACTCTCACTAGCGATCAATTTGGATTCAGAAAAAGAATGGGAACCAGAGAAGCAATCTTATCCCTGCGTATGATCTTGGAAAAGAGGATAAAAGTGGACCAAGATACATATATTGCCTTCGTGGACATTGAAAAAGCATTTGATAAAGTAGATTGGGAGAAGCTCTTCGATGTTATGAAAGAAATTGGAGTCAAATACAAGGAACGAAGACTCATATTTTCACTTTACAAAGAAGAATCTGCCATAATATCACTTGGAAATGTCCAAAAGGAAGCAAAAATACGTCAAGGGGTGAGACAAGGATGCTCTCTGTCGCCTGTACTCTTCAACGTATACATACAAAATGCAATTAATAACATCAGGGAAAAAATGGGCCATAGAGAGGGGGTTAAAATACATGGCCAAAAGATTGATATGATAAGGTTTGCTGACGACATTGCTCTGATTGCTGAAACTGAAGATGAACTCACTGAAGCGCTGACATCCATGGAAAACATATTTAATTCCAACTACAATATGAAGATACACAGCACAAAAAACAAAGTCATGAGAGTAAGCCGCAATGAGCAGCAGAAAATTAACATATCAATGCTAGGAGTACCCCTAAAAGATGCAAAAGAATTTGTATACCTTGGAAGTACGATCACCTGGGATGGCAGAACAAAAAGAGAAGTCAACAGTCGAATACATCAAGCAAGGCTAGCTTTCAATAAAAAAGCCAAAATTCTTGAGTCAAAGAATATTACTTTAGGGCTCCGCAAGAAACTTGCCAAAACACTTGTTTGGAGCATCTAAATGTACGGCTGTGAGACATGGTGCTTATCTGAAAGTGATAAAAAAGACTAGAGGCCTTTGAGATGTGGTCGTACAGAAGAATTCTGGGAATATCCTGGAGAGACCACGTCACGAACAATGAGGTTCTCAGGATAATCAAGGAAGATAGGCACCTAATAAGAACCATCTCAGAGAGGCGAGCCCGATGGATTGGTCACATCATGCGACACGATGGTCTTCTTCACGATATTGTGGAGGGGATGGTTGAGGGTAGAAACTGTAGAGGGCGCCCTAGACGGGAGTATTTACAGCAAGTATTCGAGGACATGAATTGTAGCGCTTATGCTGAGCTGAAAAGGGTTGCGGAGGACCGAGAGGAATGGAGATCGAGATGCAAGATTCTGTTGCTGCAAACCAATCCACCGGATTGATACTACGAAGAAGATTGTGCTAGTAGCGTGATCCTTCATTGTAATCTGAATAAACAAAGTTATGTAACTTATGTAGGTATATAAATATGGAGGTCTAAAAATAACACTTATTTTAATTATACATAAATAAAGACACCTAGAAACGAAAGATTTAAGGGCTGAAAATTTAAATAATTATTCTAATAAAACAGACTTCAAGTCACGCGAAAACTGATATTATGTTTTTCTTCGTACTGATACTACATTATTCTACTATTAAATAATTTGCTGGTAACGTTATCCTTCGGTGTAATCTAAATAAACAAATTTGTAACTTATATTAGTAGACAAATATATTATTATTTCAAGCAAAAAATGTACAAGATAAAACTAAAAATAAATATTAATTTCATTGCTGATTCTAAGAAGTCGTTTAGATAGGGAGATGTTGTAGCTTGTCACTAATGTCACAGTTGTCGCCAAATACATCAATACAATTGAGAATAAAAGCATCCATGTGTACGCGTTACATTTATTTACATTGTATTTAAAGATTCTAAATTATGAAAGTGAGACGTTGATTTTCGAAAGTAATAACCAATAAGGCTACTGAGAAGAAGCGTAATAGCCAATTGTTTTGCAAGTATTTTGACGGGTTAATTTTGGCCGACGGACATTTGGCCGAATGAACATTTGGACGAATGAATATTTGGCCGAATGAACGTTTGGCCGAATGAACATTTTGGCGAACGGACATTTTGCCGAAGGTAAATTCGATCAAACAAACATTTGGCCAAATGGTTTTTAAAATGTTCGAAATATTCAAACGTTATTTTCAACCAACATTCCTTGAACAAAACTAAAAGATTAAAAACTCTAATAAACTAGTGAAAATGAAAATATTTCAAGTATGTGTAATTTGGATAAATATCCATTTTCAAAATGTATATCTGTCAAATGTCGGGACACTCTCAGATGTCTACTAAACAACATTTTAGGATATAATTTTAGAGTTTTTGAAATGGTTGGCAGCACTGCTAAACACATACAGCATCGCAGCATTAGCTCAGACCGCGTAACTCAAATCCGCTCAGACCGAATAACCTCGGTTTTATGAATTGCGGCTTGTTGTTCGAACCAGCCGGGGGGTGTAACATCACCAGAAACAAAGCCCACACCTGGCAACAATCCGCCTGCTCCCGCACCGTGTTATTGGATTCAAACAAAACGTATGCGCGAGCACCGAGCAGATACAAGATATCAATGTTAACAACTATCTTGTTTAATTACCTGAGGAAATTGCTTACGTATCTCTCTCATCCCAAGTAATACAATGTACTTTGTATGATGTGGAGAAAACACTGATCAAACAATAAAATTAATTGTCTAATGTGACCTGCTTTTATTTTTAGTTAAATATAAACGTACAAAGCAATAATTGAAGGATGAAAAATTATGGAAGACAATTCTGAAATTATTGAACGTGAGGTCTAATACAGAATTTCCCGAATAAAAAAATAAATATAATACTTTTCAAATTGAGATTAAATATACTTAAGACTATAAAGAAAATATAGCCTAAAAATATATGTTTGCATTTAAAGTTATAACGCAATTAAATATATTCACCAATGACAATTGTAGAAACATTTCAGGAACAAATGTTACGATTTATTTAATAAATAATCTCTTTAAGATAATCGTATTGTATATATTTTTATGCTTACTTCTTCTTCGTAGTATCAATCCGGTGGATTGGTTTGCAGCAACAGAATCTTGCATCTCGATCTCCATTCCTCTCGGTCCTCCGCAACCCTTTTCAGCTCAACATAAGCGCTACAATTCATGTCCTCGAATACCTGCTGTAAATACTCCCGTCTAGGGCGCCCTCTACAGTTTCTACCCTCAACCATCCCCTCCACAATATCGTGAAGAAGACCATCGTGGCGCATGATGTGGCCAATCCATCGGGCTCGCCTCTCTGAGATGGTTCTTATTAGGTGCCTATCTTCCTTGATTATCCTGAGAACCTCATTGTTCGTGACGTGGTCTCTCCAGGAAATTCCGAAAATTCTTCTGTACGACCACATCTCAAAGGCCTCTAGTCTTTATTTATCACTTTCAGATAAGCACCATGTCTCACAGCCGTACATTAAGATGCTCCAAACAAGTGTTTTGGCAAGTTGCTTGCGGAGCCCTAAAGAAATATTCTTTAACTCAAGAATTTTGGCTTTTTTATTGAAAACTAGCCTTGCTTGATGTATGCGACTGTTGACTTCTCTTTTTGTTCTGCCATCCCAGGTGATTGTACTTCCAAGGTATACAAATTATTTTGCATCTTTTAGGGGTACTCCTACTTACTATAAGAAACAAAATAAAGGGTAAATATTTAGTATTTCTTTTTCAAGAAGAAAATTCGTCCCATCACATGTAAATACTGCTAAATTATTGTTATTTGATAAATGTAAAGCAAAATGATAACAAAATAATTTTGAGAACGATTTACCCGATACTTATTAATGTAGTAAGTGAATATGAAACGTTTAGTGCTCTCTTGTGTTTAGTTAAAAGTGAACGACATAAATTATCACACTTTAAGTCGAACATATCATAATTAAATACTCTGGTTGAGACGCTCCTTAGGACCAAATAGCCCAGACCCTGGGGGGGCATAAGGATAATTATCCGATCTTCTTAAAATTTCAATTAAAAAAACACCCAAAAGACGTAAAAGATTACAGTGGCAGTCTCTGTAAGTCCTCGAGCTTCTTTCCTTGAGTTCGTCGGAAGCCATGCCTGTATATGCTACCAGGCAGAACTTCGGGTGTCTTATTATAAGGCATTAACAATGGCAACTGATAGAACATAATGGCGGATTCATGTGTTGATCATATTTTCAGGTAAGAAACGGATATGGGAAGAAAAAATATATAAGAAATGTATGCCGGCGGTCATAGATCAATGGTCAAAGCTTTTGCTTTGCAAGCCAAAGGTCGTGGGTTCGATCCCCGATGGAGATTAAAAAAAATGGATTTTTAATCGATTTCTGAGCTTCTAAAATACCCCGGTTGATGTGAATTTGATCCATCACCCGTAAAATGCCAGTTATAGCCTATTAATTGAAATTGATGGTAGACGAAAGTCGTCCCGTGAAGACCACCCATTCATAGTAAATTCCTGTAATAATAAAGGATGATGCGTGAATCTCGGGCTGTGACGTTGGCGGACCAACACTCCACATGCAGCTTTTAACCATACACACCATGGTAAGCGTCATAGAATTCCACAGATGAGACTTCAGAATTACTATCACCATCTGTCGCTATTCTCCTGTATGTGTTTACATAAAAAAAACGAATTAAAAAAATTAATATTTTTTTGAACGCAATGATTTTTGGATGTATTTATGCGTCTACTTTACTCGTAGAACTTTTTGATTGACCCTTGTATTTTTGATGTATTTATTTTTCCTTCAGACTGTATAAGACGAGCTGTTATTGGATTTATAAATTTAATAGCAAGAAGGCGCCTGGGATATCAAATTGATTAAAGAATGTCCCGCGCTTTTAGGATTTTGATGGCGGGAAAACAGCGGCCATGAGCGAGCGGCGACAGGAACGTTCTGTAAAGTTTTAAAGTGCCTTTTTTGAATAAGTAAAAAATTCCATTTTCAACTTGAAAAATGCTTCGATGGAATCTTAAACTCTAAAAATAAAATTAAAATGTTGTTAAAAAAATACATTACATTGTTATTTTACATAAATTCATGTTTCAAAAACTGTATTGAATAACATGGATTTAAATACAGTGGTGCCTCACACAACGAACTTAATTCGTTCCAGGAGCAAGTTCGTTATGCGAAAAGTTCGTTATGTGAAACGCGTTTTCCCATAACAATACATGTTAAAAAAAAAAATTCGTTCTGTGGCATAAAATATGGTAAGATGACATAAAAAAGATAAATTTTTGTTATTATTTTTATTTAGATACATCTAAAAACATAATGAAAAAAACACACATTTTTAATTTTAAGAAATAATCGAATCTTGCACATCTTCATCCATTTTCCGCTTTTGGCCGATGTGCAGTGAAAAACCTGTCCAAAGTCGTTTGTTTCTCTCTTTTCTTCAACATCTGCCGGAAATAACGGACAAGAGTATCGGAGTACAGGTCGTTGATCCTGTTTGCTTCAGCGGAATCCGGATAGTGGGCATTGGTAAACTCCTGAACTGCTTTCCATTTGACCAGGATGTTCTTGATGTCGTTATCAGATGACGCTTCCCTTTGAGCATTGTCCTGTTGTTGGGCCAGAAGTGTTTGGAGCTCTTCAGTTGTCAGCTCTTCTTTGTGTTCCTCAATAAGCTCCTCTACATCCTCTAATTCAACCTTTGGGCCACTGTGATGATGTCCTTCACCACTTCTGTGTCATCAATGGCCTTGTGACAGATAATATCTTGGGTTGTTACGTCACCTTTCACCTGCATTAAATAGTTTTGATACTCCTTTGGCTACTTTGGCTGATTTTATTGCATCCTTGTTTGTCAAAATGGTGAAAATGGTGGTCTTGTTGAGGCCAAACTCTTTGACGAGTCACACTGTTTACCCCACATTCACTCCTTCTAATTATTTCCTGTTTCATTTCAAGAGAAATCACCTTCCTGCTTTTTTAGAACCCATCATATAAAAAAAATGTTGAGTTTATCTTAAAGGACGACTGCCGTGATACGTGTGCGATTTAATTCGTAATGAAGAACGATTGCTGCGATACGTGCGTAAGTTAAGCGTACTACGCAGTGACTAACAAGTCTAACGACTGCCTGCGCGGGAGGATGCAATTAATCGGCAGTGATCGTAGAAGATCGGGCGACTTCGTTGTAATGATGAACGATTGCTGCGACACGTGCGTAAGTTAAGCGTACTGCTCAGTGACTAACGACTACCTGCGCGGAAGGATGCAATAAATCGGCAGTGATCGTGTGAAGTGGGCGACTTCGTTGTGTGAAGCGAAGTTCGTTGTGTGAAGCGAAGTTCGTTGTATGAATCGTGAAATGAGCGAAAAGGAAGTTCGTTGTGTGCAGCGTTCGCTGTGCGAGGCGTTCGTTATGCGAGGCACCACTGTATATATTTATTCGAATATTATTTTATTTTTTCAATATTCTAATCTTCTTTTATAGATAATTGACTATATTACAATATTATTAGTAATTAAATATACACATACTATACATCAAATTCTTTATACGCATCAATTCATCCAGAAAAAAAATATCGGCAGAAGCGGGATGCGAACCGCGAACCTTGGAACCAACCTGTTGCTTTTGTTCATTACCCTAGTCGTTATAATTATGATGGTAACAATGGTATAAATACAACTTATTCCGCGCATCAGTTCGGGCAGGAGATAGTCGAGTGGACTAGGGTAATGAACGAGAGCAACGGGTTGGTATATATATATATATTTAATTACTGTATTAAATAAATTTACGTACTTCTCCATTTTTATTAAATAAATATTTTGTATGGAGAGTATAGAAAATGTAATAAAAATAGTATTTTATTGAAATAAGACTATGATGACAAGTTATAATTAAAATTCATTATCATTAGCAAGGAGGAAAACGGAAGATCGAGAGAAATGGAGACGTTCAACTATGAATGGAAACGGGATGTTAGGAACGATAAAAAAAGAATAAGAAAAAATAATGCGTGATAAAATTAAATTCTTAACTTTTACAAAAGTATGTTACTATGTAATAATAGTTTATCAATTTTATCTTACTGGAGATGCAATCGTGTTTAATTAAATAAAATTGGGTCCATTACTCCAGCAAGATGGAGAAGTGACGTGACTTCCACCTATACTCACACTGGTCATTGAACACTATAAATCCACTCTGAGTCATTTGTTGGAGATCGTCAGGTGATCGTATGGTGAATTCATGTGCAATTACATATATTCAGTAATAGACAATCGAGATTACGTACATACATGAATCTTCTTACAAAATTCTCTCCAAGTCACTCCTATACAGAGCCGGTACTGCCAGTGAGAATCTTAAGACAATTTTACCTACTACACAACTGCAAAAAACTAAAACATATAATTAGAAAGAGATTACATATTTTGGGGCGTCTGAAATCAATAGAATTAGACGTAAATTTTTTAACTTAATGACTGAAAGTCGTCCCATATATATAGAATTATGTAAGGTAGGTGAATTATGTAGAAATTAGGCTGCGTATCCAATCGGCCAAAGCCACTATTGTATTATGTTAAAGAACATTTATCTGCTATACTTTAATTTTGGGCCACATAAAGTGTTCAGAGTTCTGGGAGCCCCTCGCAGGACACTGCATCCTGGTTGCCCCAACCACATGACCTGTCTGGACTATATAACATGACTGAACTTGAAGAGATTACATCATATGGTACTTGGCTAAGTTGAACAAGTTTTTATTGTACTCCTTAGCATTTAAAGTCAATTTTTACGTTATATTTAATCCCTTTATGGCTTTTGGAATGAATACAGAGACGTTTCGGGTGAATCAGCCGGTCCATAATGTTGCAATTACAAGCTGTCACCGGTCGCACATCAGTCTCAGGCTTAACGAGCTTACACAAAAATAATGAATGAAAAATGCTCGGAACGTTCCGTATCCGCCGCCAATGCGGTGGTTGTCTATTTTTCGCTCTGTCCTCCCGAGGAAGATGGGAAGGTGCGAGTGGAATATTAAAAGTGGCTGATGACGCCGTGACGGCGCGGCGTCCGGACCCAGACGGGGACGGAATTCCTAAGCGGCCCTGGCGAGTGCCGACTATGTGCATTATTAAAGCTCCAGCAAATACTCGAGCCGGCACTGCCACTATAATTAATAATTTCGCCAAATCTTCATTAAATACTAATTAATTACCTCATTCATTATTTTACCGAGCGGCGTTTTTAGCGTCACTGGTTTTATGTTTGCATCATCATCGAATGCTAATCCGCTCCCGTAACTGAAAACTCCGTTAATATATTATTCATATAATTCGACATAATTTTGTTATTTAAAGTACATCATTACCAATACTATATATATATATATATATGTATTATTATATACTAAAGATAATTGCCGTCACAAACAGCCGCCATAAAGTTCTGTTAACCGCCATATCCAATGTCAGCTTTGCTCACCGGAGCATCGCTAAGTAAATTCTATGTTTACTTCTGACAGAGTTTCAATATGGAACATCCCGGGGGCCTGAAGAAAAAATTAAGCCAAAATGTAGGCTCTCCTGGGGCATCTGAAGAATATGTCTCAACCCACCTTCATCTCTTAACCGACTGTCTAATGGAAGGCTACCTTGTACGCTCCAAAGTCAAACAATCGCATAACACAATTGTATAAGACCTTAAAAAGTAATCTATGTTCGACTGCGGAGTCCTCCAATACGTATCACATCTAAGATCCTGCCATATGTGCCTGACTAACTGCTACTCACAGAACGTTATCAATAGAGAAGCTATAGATGTTGCCTAATGAAGACGCCTGGCGAAGAACGCCGTCAAGAACAAAACTTTATTTTTATGTGTATGTACTCGTTAGTGTCCGAATACATATATTTATTTTTAAAACTGTATCACCCATGCACTTTCAGTATTTCCCTGACATTCGGTTTAAATATTGACGTTTTTTTAAAGAATTCTTTAAGAAGGTTAAGCATAAATAACCGTTTACAACTTTATTTCATGTAACTTGTGGCTTTCGGGCTTAGCCGTGTGTGGCGAATTTATTCTTACCAATATTTCGCCCGCCATTGCAGGGGTCTTCTAGGTACGTTAGGCTAACGGCTAAACTACCTCCTGACACCAACTCACAACAAAGTCATCAATCCAAATGAAAACCTAAGAGATTATTTATTTCATATAATTAATAATACTTTAGAAATGTTTGTTATTTTATTCTTTATTATTTAGTTATAATTCGCGTGTACATTAATAGTTTCGATAACTGTTAATATGTTTACATGGTATAAAATATGCCATGACGTGTATCTGAATACCGATTTACCTCAAAGCCCACACCGAAATTCAATACGAGATACTTTATACAAGTATTGACTGATATTTCATCATTTATCTCGTGTGAATAATTGGCATTACTCCAATTCCGATCGGTCATTTTGCTCAAATAAAGCATCTGAATGCTGATTGTTAATGACATAATAATAATAATTAATTGCATTATAATAGAAACGTTCATGCAGAAAACACGGACCTCGCACAAAATAAACGTGAATGTTTTCACTACATAATTAATATTGACTGTTTTATGTGTATAAAAATATACATTTAACAGTATTGAAAACACACTTATGGCAATATAATGAAACGCAAAATATTCTCACAATTCTTTCGTTTTTGTATTGCTTATCTAAAGATGACGCAGGATTCAAGGCTGCTGTATCAGGATATATTGGTTTGCATAATATGGAAAAATCATCACGTAAAAACTAGTAGCAGTATCAATTATAACGAAAATTGTATTATGCAATAATACGAAACATTATGATTTTTAGAATTTGTTCTATTGTTTGACAAAATCAATGTTATGTGTGAGCAAAATTAAAATTTCTTAGAAAAATTTGTAAAAATCACGACGCATCAAATTATAGTCCCAAGAACAATCAATACTCAGTCATGGACAATAGGCTTAGTAGAAAAAATATTTATATACGACTTCATAAATATAAAAAGTATAATTTATTATACATAATTATATTCAATGGTAACGACGGATTAGGACGGAAGGTATACATTTTTTTACTATATTTATATTTTACAAGATGTAAGTTAATGACCTATTGGACCATCCAAATAGTGAGATCTACTTACATTTATATAGCTGATTGTGAATGATGGAGTCTTGTTCCAGCGATATGTTTTCATCAATTTTATTTCAATCATACACGCCTACTAGGCCGCTTAGTGAACGGGGATGAAACCTTTAATTATCAAAATTACAAGCAAAACATAAATATATTACTTTTGTTTTATGTAAATTCTTGCATTATTGTTAGGATGCTTTCGAAGAAGAAGTGGTTGACGCTTGACAAATATTTCGAAATTGTATTTTTTTATCTGCATAAGTGTCGAGCTGTAATGCCAAGGAGGATCCTTTGATCAATAAAGATTGTTAAAAAGTACTCTGCGCCGTGGAAGAACAAACATCGCTACATCCTAAATTGCCTGCGAAAGCACGTATTTTATATTCTGAATGGTTAATGTTTCCCCGAAGAGATCCCCGGCCGGCCGGCTAAGGCGCGACGATCAATGCAGAAAAGATAAGCACGTTATGGGAGAAGGTTTTCACGCTTTTTTAAGCACGAATAAAACAAAGTTGAAGAATCATGCCCATTAAGCTTCACCACTTTTTTCAGGAATAGCGGATTTTCATTCACCTGAAGGTAATCTCATTCAATTAAAAAGATTCCCCTATTCTTCAAGAACTCAGGCTTGTCATCTACGAAATACATATTTTAAATACACATTTACTAGGGGAGAAGCATAGAGTAGAGGCATGCGATCACCGAAATTAAGCAAGATTGGAGAGGAACCATACATTGCTGGGTTATCACTTGATGTTCATCGCGTGTCGTTAGTTAGGTTTATTCGTCTCTTAGGATCAAATATTCCAAACATCAGGAACGTTGAATTTATCATACGATATTTTTGGAAATCCTGGTTAATGAACGGACATCGCTTAAATACAAAACTGCTTTCGAGCTCCAGCCCAAGAGGCCATGGAATAGACAAGTCTCACCACTTGCTGCAAATACTCCCGTCTAGGGCACCCTCTACAGTTTCTACCCTCAACCATCCCCTCCACAATGTCGGTAAGAAGACCATCGTGGCGCATGATGTGACCGATCCATCGGGCTCGCCTCTCTGAAATGGTTCTAACTAGGTGCCTATCTTCCTTGATTATGCTGAGAGCCTCATTGTATTGTACGAGTATAATATGAACTTAGCGAAACTTTAGGTACAGTGATGACTTGTGTTGAGACTAATAAGTTGTTAGCCGACAGAACTGTGAAGTGTAAATTTGTCGCAGCCATATTCTTTACATACGAAAATTTATAAATACATTTAGATAATAATCGAATCTTTGCTCTGCACACAATCTCTTTTTTTAAATATCCGCTCTCCGGTTGAACCAATTTACAATCAGTATATCGCATACTGATAATGTTTTATTACTTTCTATCGGAATTCGCCTACATATAGCTTTACATACAAAACAAATCTATGTTTCAGCAACCTGTTTAATGTAGGTATCAAATTATTTATTGCCTATTGTTTTGCTGATATAAGAGCTGAGTTCGCGATAAACTGCTTAAATGTGATATTCGAGAAGAAACAGATTGCGATTATAATGAAATTGTCAACCATGTCCATAAGTATATTTATATAAAGATTGTTAGCAAAAAGTTTAAATTTAAAAATAATAATATATATTTTATACGGTGACTCATAGTGAATAATACAATTCTCATCGAATACATTGCGACATAATTTTTATAAATATAACAAGATAATCGAATTAAAAAACGCTTCACTAACTAATATGCTAACTTATAATTTATTTTCTGTATGAAAATAAGAATGCATTAAGAGGATGATAGACTTTAATATGATCTGTAGTCTATTTTTATATGTTTTATTACCAGTGCGGCTCTTATCCGCTTCTTTCAGATTTTATGATCAACTTAGTGTTCATCGTAATAAGTATATTATGTAATCATATTAATTTTAATTTTGGCGGGTATAGCTTGATGGTCAAAGCGTTTGCTTTGCAAGCCAAAGGTCGTGGGTTCGATCCCCGACAGAGATTAAAAAGAATAGATTATTCGATTTCTGAGCTGTTAAATATTTAACTCACCGGTTGGTGTGAATTTCATCCCTCACCCGTAAAATGCCAGTCATCATCATCATCAGCCTGTGTCCGTCCACTGTTGAACGTAGAACTCCCGCATGAGTCTCCGCCCCGCATAGTCATACCCCCGGTTGGTGTGAATTTGATCCTTCACTCGTAAAATGCCCGTCATATTAATTAAAATTAGTGGTAGAAGAAAGTCGTCCCGTGAAGACACTTCCCATTCATGGTAAATTTCTGTAATAATATGGATGATGAGTTTATCTCGGGCTGTAGTCAATGACGTTGGCGGATCAACACTCCACATGCAGCGCTTAGCCATATGCACAATGGTAAGCGTCATAGAATTCCACAGATGAGACTTCAGCTGTTGCCCTGGATATCTCCAAGGCGTTCGATAGAGTCTGGCATCGCGGTCTGGTGAATAAATTACCGTCTTATGGACTAACTCCCTCCCTGTGCTCCTGGATTGAAAACTTCTTGAGTGATCGAAGCATCATCACTGTCGTAGATGGCTTTTCTTCTTCCTGCCATAAAATCAACTCAGGAGTTCCACAGGGCTCTGTGCTGTCGCCCACTCTTTTCCTTCTGCATGTGAATGATTTGCTTCAATGCGCAAACATTCACTGTTATGCCGACGACAGCACTGTCCATGAGAGTATAATCTTCCAAAAACCGCCGAAACATTCGGAACTATCTGCTGCTAGGGAATCTCTGGTGGAAAAGATGAACATGTCTCTTGAAAGGGTTTCACGATGGGGCGACCTCAACCTTGTCAGTTTCAACATTTCAAAAACCCAATCGTGTACTTTCTCCACCAAGAAGACTGCTATGGATCCTGTATCTTTCAACGGTTGTTCTCTTCCGAAAGCAAGCTCCATCAACATGCTTGGATTATCAATATCGAATAATGTCAAATATTACGAGTCAATTAAGTGTAAAGCCGGTCTCGCTTCCAAAAAACTAGGTGTATTATATAGATCACGTCGGTATTTCAACGATAAACAACTTCTTCTTCTATATAAAGGACAAATCCGACCTATCCTTGAATACGGCAGTCACCTTTGGATTGGAGCCCCAAAATACCTTCTAAACTTAATTGACTCAGTTCAAAGAAGAGCAATTCGTTTGATAAACAATGACACCCTTACGTCTAATCTACAATCAATGGAACACAGACGTAAGGTTGGTTCTCTTAGTCTTTTCTACCGTTATTACCACGGTCGCTGCTCTTCGGAACTTAAAGAACTAATTCCTCCTGCACCCACTCACAGCCGACAAACTCGTCTTACACTTGCCGAACATCCGTACACGGTTAATATATGTCGACCAAGAACTGGCAGCTTCCAAAGTTCCTTCCTTAATGCCACCGGTAAGCTATGGAATGCTCTTCCAGCGTCTGTGTTTCCTCCTTCCTACAATCTGGATCTCTTCAAGAAACAGATAAATATACACTTGCAATCTCCCCAACCCACACACAAACACGAACACAACACACGTTTCCCGCATGCAGCGTCCAGCCTCCCTGGCTGAGCGTCATAGAGTGCACTGGTCTTGACCGGTTGTGCTCTCCTGCATGCGTTTACATAAAAAAAAAAATTACTATCACCATCTGTCGGTATTCTCCTGTATGTGTTTACATAAAAAAATAATGTTGCCCGTCAAACAACGCTGTTTAAGTACAAAGTAGCATTGATGTATATGTAACGCTGAATTTGTATTATTTTTTTTGCGTAAATACGACAAAAAAATAGTGCATGCAGAATGCAAGACCCATGAAGAGTACACATTGTCTGCAGAGACGAATTAAATTAAAGCAAATGAACATAAAAAGGGTTTACACAATCAAAACTGTGTTATAGCTCAAGATAATATTAAATGGTGCTGCTTATAACTGATTTGTCATTAAAATTGCAATTTTTACCAATTTTAAACTATTCTGATAGTTTTACTGAAACGGCGTCAATTACGAGAAATCGATTTGTCGTAAGTAAGTGTGTCAGTGACTGTACTGATTTGTTTTAAAATAACATAACCGAACACAAGATATATTTAGATTATTTTAACCCTCGCCTTACTATGTTAAAAACTTCCGCGCGTTCCGATGGTGTGTACTCGTTACACATTCTGATTTAAAGTGAATAAAATGAGTAGAAATTCGAAAAAATTAAAATATTCAAAGATATCGCTTAATTTTATAATAGTTGATGTCAATAAGCAGTAATTGACATTTAATAGCTAAAAACATGAAAAACATCAGACGAAGACCTCAAACAGCCAGACGCACCTTCGCGCTTGAACTTCCGAGAGCTACTAACACTACTTAGCCTGTCGACATATCGATGTGCCGACGCCCATAGATATCATTTCGAATTAGGCGACCAACTGAGGTTTCCCGTCTCGCTCACTCATATTAGTACGTCAGCGAGAGTGAGGAGTATAGATGCCGCCTCATGTGGGTATTTTTTTATTTTATTTTCGCACACGATTGCGGCAGGTGCAATGATTCATGACAGTTGACGCGTCTTGATTGTAGTGGTGAATTTATTCCGGATTTTAGAAAAATATTTCCTGCTCCCGATGAGTACCTATTATTATAAATATTTTTTTGTTTATACGTAAATGTATTAAGGAGGAATACCTAAAATCTGAACCCTGTGTGTATTATATTTACAGAGATATTTAAGTTATTACAAGCAATGTGTAGTCGATAGACATCACCGGGGAGGAGAGGTTAAGCACGCTTATACGTTAAATTAAATAAATGAGTTTATAAAATGACATATAGTGTAGTTACAAAAAGCAACTCCCTAGGCGCCACAAATGCTCGAAAACATCATGAAAAAAAATATTACACAAATTCTGCGTAACAACAATTGTGTTATACTCGTATTTACAATCAGGAATAAGCAGCTTCAAAATACGAACAATAAATACAACCAAATAACAAGTGCAAGAACATTATTTTACTCTCAATATGAATTAATAATATGATTATAAAGAATCCGCTTTACGTAGATGATTAAAAATGAATAAATTCGTAGCTCTTCTCAAATGCAAATATTATTAGGGAATAAGTATCGGTACCACTATAAATTCAATGTGTATGATGTCCGAACATTTTCCCAGATATCTGTTAAGTAAATAATTAATTTATTCAAAGTTGGAAAGTTTGTGACCGCCCGGTCAGCATACCGGGTGATCAGAACCCGCACGTGAAACTTCTTCAGGTGATAACTAAAGTACCACCTAATTATCGAACATCAACCCTCGTACGTGAGATCATAACGTTAGGGACCGATTAGATCAAAAACACCAGCGTACGCGAATTTTAAATTTAGATTATAAATGTTTTTTTTTTTCAATGTAATATCTATTTAGTTTAAGGATACAAATATTTAAAATCTTTTAACGCGTTTTAACTCCATAAGTAGACATTATCAACAGTGGCGTAAGTATGATATTTTGTATGCAAATAATCCAAGCTATGTGAAATTAAACAAAAAATTTAAACGTATGCAGGAGAGTACATCCGGTTGACACTATCAAGTTTATTATATGACGCTTTACCAGTGTCGCTGTATGAAGAATGGGGAAGATACATTTGAATATTAATATGATTCTTAAATAGATCTATATTGTTAGAATAAAGAAACACCAATTATGCTGTAAAAGCATTCCAAAGCTTACCGGTGACGTATAGGAAGGACATGCAATATGAATTCGAGGCAGTATGTAAATACTGACACAAAATAAATATTGACGAATATTTAGTCATGAGGGTGGGAGAGGTGATACAGAAATAAAAGGAGAAGTAGGTGGGATAAAAAAAATTTAAAAATAGTTTTAAAAATATATTTAAAAAATACTTGAAGCAACGCGCATCATAAAATATTTTTAATTAATATTTCTTTTAAACCAATGTGCAGAAGTCCTTTTAGAATTTTAGTCCCCCAGTGAATTGTATAAGTCATGTTGAAAAATGGATAAGATTTCTTGTCAAATACAAATAAAACGATGAATTTCCATGGCAAAGCGTGAGGCGTTTATTAGAAAACCTATTAGATATTACTGACACTCGCAGTCTGTTAGATTAATATGTCAAACAAAAAGGCAGTTGCGTCACTCCATCGGGTGTGTTAATCGGCCTTGTGACCGCGGCCGGAGAACCAAAGTCACGGCGACTGGCGGTAGACGGGCGCGGAACGATCGGCCAAAAAACGTGTTCAAGTCATCTGAACATTCCCACCACAAGGACGCTAATGTTCAGCGGTGTCGAAACGCGGCAAAAACACTCGCACTCCAGTATTGGAATACAACAAATTATTATACGCAATCGTTCGAGAATGCACCTCTTACTCTTTGTGCAGCATATTCTGCGTATTGGATTTTATGAACGAGTACGCGTAAAGAAAGACATGTTTGGATATGTATTGGACGATACGAATAATTACCAAGAATGTTACCAATACACATAACGCAAAACAACGAATTATATTGTTAAAGAAAATTAGTTTAAGCTATGTACGTAGGGAACGATTAAGTATTTTTTTCATTGTTTTTTTTATGTTTTATAAGAATTGATATAATTATAATTTCAAAATTAATTTTAAATAAAAAATTCATAAATTAAAAATGTATAGTTTTGATTCATAATTTGTTTTAATAATAACATGTTTGTGTATGTCCATACCTATATAAGTTTATAACATGCATGTGTATGTCCATACCTATATAAGCCACTGCCTGTTTTTAATTTTTCATTATTGAAGATGGTCTTCAGGAAGGCCGAAACATGTAATCATTTAAATAAGTTGTGAATCAAAACTAAATATTTAAGTTAACTAAATATAAGCAGTTTCACCAAGTTTTGTCAATTGATAACCTTAATGTTATTGTAACTGATATAATAATATGTGATTATATTTTCATATCAAACTACCAAATTACCGCCACACAGTTCTCTCAACTGACATTGCCCGCACTTTGTTTCAATAGATCTACACCCGGAGGTCTACCTAGTAAAATGGTTCGCGACCACGTCTAGAGCAGGAGCCCAAGGACTTGAAGAGTTGAAGAATGCGGTGGTTATATATAGTAAGCGAGGCATATTTGATTGTATTGTAATTATGTATTCATTTTTCATTTATAAAGAGAATAGATGATTACTCCAATGTATGAACGATTTGGTCCCAAAGGGCAGCTAAACTTAACCAAAAACACGCGGAAAGCGTCAAAGCTGTGAACCGACTACGAGTATGTTTTGGTCCCCGTCCAATGTTGCTTAACTAGTGATCAACTGACAACCGCAGTTACAAGGTCATCTGTCGTTGGTTAATTTATGTACTCGTATATTTAAAATGCCAAACACAATCTTTTCCGGATCAAAATCGAACACGTTGCGCTTTCCCTATTTTTAAACATAAATAGAAAGCTTTATGAAGCTTGAAAATGAATTTGTGGTGACCATATGTTCCAGTTATTGAGCGGGTATAGTAAGTATAAGAAGAAATTTTTATATTTAGAACACACATATGAAATCTCCTTATACTGAGGCAGTATTCTCATATTTGTATTTCCATATAAAAATGTTCTGAAAAACTGAATTCGTTATTGTTGCTGATGCCGAGAGCACTTGACTATCCTGTCCAGCAGCCGGTGCTCAGAAGCCCAGCTCAGAAGAACAAGTTTCAGAGTTCAAGACCTTCGGGCGCAAGTGTTGGTCATATTATTGACGATATTGGCAGCATGACAGCAACTTAAAAATAGACTGGTCAATTCACACCTGTAAAGTGTTCTCGAAAATTTTGATAAAAAACACTCCTCGTATGTTTCTTCTTCAAAATGAGCAAATTTTCTTAAATTTCTATAACAATATTAATATTAACATATATTTCGGGATATTTATTATATAAAAGCGCAATATTAAAAAAAAACTTGTTAGATTTTGGTAAAAATTAATAGCGATAATTTATGTATATATTAAAAAAAAACATATCATGCATGCCCTTGATGCTTTAATCTGAAAATTGTTCTGCAATACTCCATCAAATAATAACATTTAATTCCCGCGTTGAAAGGATTTACTAAATATTTTTGGCAGATAGAACACAATGAACTTGGTTGCAATTGTTATTTATATTCATATAATATTCATATTTGCTTATTTCCCACAAAGCGACTGAATGCACTATAACCATTAAAGTGAAAATCGATTGTACAAAGTGTTACAAACTTTATCTATGATAATAAATTATATATATTTTATTTGGTAGTTATATACATTAAAATATATAAGCCCAAAGAATTTATTTTAAATACACAAAATACAAACATATTATAAGATAATCTCTTTTATATTATAACATGGAGGTTCAATAGACTCATACTCAATATATATTCATAAATGAAATCTCATACAAATACATGATGTTTCGTGGTAAACTGGCGATTATTTTTTGCACATGTCTCGGCTAATTTATTGCTGCAATAATTGGAACAATGTTCGCCGGCGAAGTGTTATATTTAAAATCTGAGAACAAATAAATGCAAAGCAGGTATTCCACGCAATAGTGGTGCTGATGGACCAAATAAATCTCGAGACCATTGTGTAACTGCCGCTGTCTGTGTGGCCAACATTCGTGTTGACGAGGTATTTCACTCTGGGGAGATGTAAAAAATAAAGAAAATTCTTGAAAAATAAATTCTAATGATCGTAAACAATCGAAAAAAAACGAAGAATGCTTTAAAATATATTTATCGCATGTTGATGAGATACATTTCATTTTTTACGTTATTTCACAACTGAGAAGCTAAAAGGTTTACTTGATTCTTTTTTAATGCAGTGAATTATCGTACACATTTGGGTTGGGCCGACCATTAAGAGCAAATATTCAATGCTTCGTGAGTATCGGGTTCATCAATCGAACTCATTAAAAAAGCTGATTAACAAACCCCGAAATATGCTTAGGAGACTATAGCTGCTTTTTCTTCAAGCTTTCGTGTGCTTGAAGTGCCAAGAGCTGTCAGGAAATGTACATTAAGTAACTACTATAATGAGATGACTTGGAAAGAGGCAACGATTTTAGCAACTGGCAGATTTTGTTTTTAAATTATCGCATTTCATTAAGAAAAAGTATTACACCAGAGGCATGCGGTTAAAACTTCATACAAATACGTAAATATTTAAACATAGCAACAACAATTTAGGATGAAGAACTCTTATATGGAGCATGTCAAAATTTACATTTTCAATTGTTTGACTACATAATCACAATCATGATCTATTAAATAAATTATTGGATTTTGCATTTTTTATAGTCGCTAATACATACACAGATATTATTGATTGATAAAAAAAAAAACTTTTCGTCGTCGCGACAAATGGCCGACGTTATACCTTTAAGATATACTCGTCCGTTAAAAGAGATTATATTTTAGCTAAAAATCTTTCCTCTATATTCCGTAGTGAATAATTTGAGCAAATAATGAAGTATCTAATGAAAATAAAACACTCTCTTTGTAAAAAAAATACAATGCACAAAATATTTTTTAATTGGCGTGAGAAACTTGTAAAAATGTAAAGATGCCTATTGAATATTTAGAATGCATTAAACGAGCCAAGAATGCCAAAGTAAAGAATCAGCTATATCATTTAATATCGAAATTATACTGTGACGGCTTGTGGTGGTCGTGACTATGGATTTCGCTTTCCTTCAAACAAAAGTAAAACGACCGAAGCGGGCTCAACTAAAAGGGAATGCGTTCGACCGATAAAACAGGTCCAAGCTTTAACCCAAATATTTCAAGACATAAATAACAACATAAACGTAACTGCACAATAACCTGAAGTCGACTGAATTGAATGCATTATTATTGAAAACCACACTCACAACTTGCAACTAGACCTTCTATTATAATATATCCGCTCTCTAGCTGAAGCATATGGTCGTCACAAACTGCCGACACAAATCTCCATCGGAGCTATCCGAATAGCATGTATAGTTTCCGAGGGCGTTTAAGGACGGTGAGACCGAGATATGAAAAAAATAACTAGTTTATGAACTCCTGAGGTATTCGAAAGACATCTTCCAGCCAGGTTCACTTTCGTCTCTTGGACGACTGTAAGGAAGGCTGCTGTATCCGTTCCCTCGCCTCGTCATTCTTCACTTAGTCATCGTACGCGTACCAACAGTATTCTACGCAAGCACCTATTTTCATAACCAATTATGCATAATAAAGCATTGGTACTATTATGAAATAGTACGATTACTAAAAAAGGTTTTGTATTTTCGTATAATATAAGCAATAAATGTAAGGAAACAAATATAAGAAATTGTTGATTACAATGATCAACTGAGGGTAAATAAATAACTTTTTTATATTTTGAAATATAGTTTTAACCTAGTGCAGAGGCAAGTGGCTGTGTATTATATATGTATTGTAAAAGAAAACAAAAATTTCATACGAGCATTT
This sequence comes from Glossosoma conforme, assembly GCA_022606575.1. Lineage (NCBI taxonomy): Eukaryota > Metazoa > Arthropoda > Insecta > Trichoptera > Glossosomatidae > Glossosoma > Glossosoma conforme. The sequence continues at coordinate 239,615 of JAGTXR010000126.1, forward strand.
GCAAACACACTTGATTGATTGCGTGAATTATAAATCTGCTGGGGTCGCAGTTTTTTCCTTTTATATCTTATCGGTGAAAAGTTCAAGTGATTTATCGTCTTACGAGCAAAGCGCTATATTTTGCAAGTAAATTTTCGCGAAATCTTCTTAATATATTAAATACAATACCTTGCAATAATATTCACTTACAGCCTTTTACACCTATACTAATGCAGATGTTATAACTACTTTTTTACATAAATTACCACCACTCGTCTGTTGCAAATATTCAAGCCTTGGTCAAAGACATTTCTGCACCCAAAGGTCCAGCTATAAATATTAATAGTTCCCGAAGACATCCAGAGCAGGAGACTGGGAACTATTTTATATTTTCGTTACAAGATACATACATACCAAAATCTACTACTGAATAAAACAATTAAATTTTATATTTACCTATTAATGTCATCATCGTGTGATGCTTATTAATTTTTGAACAATTACACGCTTACCACGCTATTTTTTCATTATCTTTAGCGGATAACAATCTCACTCCATGGAGAATTCAAAGTGCATAATTGAATTAATTAAATTTAATGTAAAACTCACATCAAATAAAAACGTTTAAAATACTCCTAACTTTACACTATTCATAGTGTTTTTTTTTAACCTTATTAAATACGAAGTTAAGTCATTCGTACTTCAGCTGGTATAGGTCGCTATAATTATGACAATAGTTTTAAACTGATGTAAGCTTTGTTTGTATGGATTATAAAAATTAAATTAAATCTTGATAGAAATGTATGCTTAGTATCAAACATTGTTCGTTAATTGCTAAGCAGGTAAAAATAAAATCACTTACATGTATAACGTAAGAAAGATTATGTCTGTATAACGATTTATCTACATAATAATATTTATATCGCAAGACACTGCGAATTGCAACCCCCAAATCTTAATCCCGTCAAGAGGGTCATGAATTTCTAAGAGGGTCCTACAATAAATACTCATTACGCGGGGAAGGAAACATCCGAGTGGGTACTTATTCAATAAGTCATAGGATCAGTGGCGAGGAGCGGATTTTTAAAAATACATTTTTTGACATCGGGGACGAGGACGACCATTGTACGTGGGCAAGTGGTCAAATATTATCATCTGCCTTATGTGACTAAGTTACCCCAAAGCCATCAAGGGCGACTTCCACTCAGAGTGAAGAGGACAGCTGACTGAAGGTTACATAGCTGAATAAAGCAACGTATGTCATTATTTTTATTTAATAAATACATATTTTAAATTATATTAAGTCAATATAAAACATTCCCTTTACACAAAAAATACTAATCTACTTTAATAATTCAGCTTATAAAATTTAATTTCACATTATCATAACAATCCCTACAAAAAATTGTGTAATATGTAATGAAAAATCTAGAAAAATCATGCTATTGATAGTTAAAAGTTTTGAGTCACACTGTCTTGACATATTGAAAGAATAACAAAAAATCAAGTTCAACTTGAGTATTATTTTTGTGCATGTAAATGTGTTTTAGATACACAAGAACAACAATTATTTACGGACATTATTTTTAAGTCGATGTTGTGTGCTATTGAAGCATATGTTTTGTTGTATGAAAATAAATGCGGGTCAAGGTACCCTGCAATATGGTAAACGGATGGATCATTTCGTTACGTTACAATTAACTTACATGGAAAGCATTACCAGGTGTGCTTGAATCTCAAGTACAGGTGCACTAATTATTATTATAAATCGTAATAAATGTATTATTATTTATGTTTAAAACTTTTTCATGGTGAACTTTTAGGAGTTGAAATTATACTAAATTTAAATATATATATAATGGAAACTAAGTTTATCAAGTTCAGAAAAGTGATTTTTATCCACTTCTAGATAAAGGTATCAACAGACGTATTCTAAGAATTTTTTTACTCTCAATAGCTAAAATTCATGTAATTTATAATTTTAGCATTCACTTTAAGATCCATTTTAAAATTACATAGATAACAATTTCATACCTTATTTAAACATGGATCACATTGAGCACTGTTTCACTTGATGGAAGGCTGCAGCTTAGCGTTCTATGAAAGCTTCATTAGTTCAAACGTTCACAAACGTACTGACGTGCAAGTGAAAATTTACTAATAAAGAAAGAGTTACGCTAGAGATTAAATATTGGTGGAGTTTATAAGTGGGGGTTGTGGGTGTAGTCTGTGAAAGTAAATCAAAGTTGTTTTATTTTAAAATATATATATAATGTTACATTATGTATATCATATGTATAGTATTAAAGTATGAAATTCTTATCTATTTAATAAAGTAAAATCCATTTTTTTCGCGTGTAGAAATAAAAATAAATATATAATAACAGTATCTAAGCTCATTATAGATAATGTTATCCTAAATAATAACTCAGTGTTCCCATCAGTTTATCTCAACATGCTATAAGAATAACCACCATCGAATACATGACCATGACAAATTTCTTCGATATACTAGTAACATCTTATTACATGGACAAGTCCTGCAAAAATTAATGTAAGCTAAGATAACACATAAGATATTATTATGTTATTTCAATCAGTTAATACATAGGAGCACGTATATGTATTGGCATAATAGTATCAATCTCTGCACATGTCGCAATTACTTTTCAGCCTAGATACGAGTACTCCGTCGAATGTTGGCATTTGGTAAAATCATAATATTAGCTAGGCTTGATTCCTGTTAGTTATACCAGGCATGGATGCCCATCGCATGGTAATTTGATCGAGCCGAGCGTGCGGCTGTGTTCGGCGCCACAAAACAAGCCAGAAGAAGTCTCGCATTTTTTTCATGCAAACCGGTCCCGAATGAGTGAAATATTTTCTGCGTTACTTCACCGAACACGATCATTACATCACTATGCATATGACCCATCCTCGCATTATGATACAACACGTATTTCAGACACGAATCGCCTGGTCTAGCAGTAATGCAGTACAAAAAATTGACAAAAGAGCTGAATTAATATATTTATTTTTTAATTTTCAGTGTTATAATCAAGCCTCATTACAAACTCCACACATTATTTATTTACATTAGCATCAGATAATGTGGACAATCAAAAGATAACCACACGATTCAAATCAAGAAGAAGTTTTGTACAGTCGACAACGGAACTGGTAATACCTGAGGCCACCCTGCGGCTGTATGCAAGACGAGGACACAAATGAAATCCTGGCAGTTTTACAGCGGACCGACTGAATGTGACTGGGGCGTGGAGCAGACCCTGTCACACCTTGTGGATTGTGCGCTGTGTCCGACTAGCTGCACCTAGGAATACCTGATGATGGCCGGGAGTAACGCCATCGACGTCGCCCACTTCTGGGCAGATAGGATCATACCCTGTTGTTTCCGACACGATTATATATATATCTGGACAATCAATGTTATCCGGTTTGCGGCATCAATACAATCTGGAGCATCAGATGCAAAACAATTTTTTCATTCGTCATGTTCGAAAAACGTCAACTATTCCCTAACTGGTGATATATATGGTCGTCACGAACTGCCACCATAAAGCTATGTAAGCCACTATGGTCCTCACCTAATTATATGTCAAATCTGCCTCCCAGAGCGCTGCCGATTATATTTTATGTATAGTTCCAAAACGACGAGAAAAGCCAGTTTATGCTCTCCTGCGGCATGCGAAGTAAATGTCTCTGCCAGATCTATCTTCGTCGCTTAACTAGCTGCACATTATAAATGAAAAAGATAATGACATATTGACACAAATCGATTCTTAATAAATATATATGGTACGGAAACAATATAAAAAATAAATCAAATGTAGTTTATGAATGTAACGTAATACATATACGAATAGTTGACAATTTAGAGAATTTTTCAAACACACGAACGATACCTCTTCTTTTCTACTCTCAAATAATTAAATCATCCTGCATCCACCTACAACCGACACACTCTTCTCACACTTGCTGAACACCCATACACAGTTAATATATATATATCGACTAACGTATGTCAGATTACAAAATTCCTTCCTGAATAAACCGGTAATCTCTGAAACGCTTTCCCAGTGTATGTGTTTCCTCTTTCATACAACATGGTTCTCTTAAAAAACAACAATATGCGATTTCTATCACACCAACCGGTACACAAACATTCAGCGTTCAGCCATCATACAGACCAACTGCTCTCGACTGGTTATGCTCTCCTGCATACGGTTTGATGAAAAAAAAACATATTAAGGATAACACCACATTTTTCTTTACTGGAGTTGTCGGAATGCGGATGTACAGATAGACCAAAGATCTTCAAGAATGTCAGCGCATTCACAGGATCACGATTTCTCAAGAGGTACCTTTAAGAATTAAATAAACAAGGCACTTTAAAAGTAGTATTTACATACCTATCCTTCAGATAAAAGTATGACATTATAATATTAGCGTTCATGCTTCACTGCGATAACGTTCAATTGCGAGTCGCTTAAGTGAGACACGCCTCGTTCACTGTTGGAGAAGATAATACTTAACTTAACATGCAATGCATGAAGAGCAATCAATAAAATGTTTTTGTTATTACAAACGTCAGAAGATTTTCAATTGGAAACGTAAAACTACATAAAAATCTTTGAGTATATGTACATGTATTTAAAAACCATTGTGCGTTTGTTAGTATGTACTTGCTTATATCGGAAACCACGAAAACAATAAAATCCATTCACACCATAGTTTAATACTCCCATTAATTTTTGTTTTGCTGCCGCCAGGTGGCGATGGTACATCGTGCTCGTAAGTCTGAAAGTTCACACGTAGAGCCCAATTTGACTCATATTCAAAATATAAGTTTGTTCTTCGAAAAATTATATTGTAAAAAGAACTTAAGAAAGAGATAAAAATAAAAAAATTGTAGATAGAGTGCATGCATTTAGCGAATTCTTTGTTTTTGTTCAGATTTGGCTCATGCTAAAAATGTATGTTGATTGGGATATAAGAATTGTTTGAGATAAGAATATACGAATGATCGATTTTGAGTCAAATACATTCATTGTGTTAGCACTTTTACACAAGATTTGTTCCATTTAATTTATAATAATTCTAAGACATAATATATAATAATTCAACGCGCGGCGGCATAAAAAATCTATCAGTATTTGCCTTTCAGCTTGTATTAGTAAGAGATATATAAATTCTTACAGTCTATGTATATCGAGTATGTAATTTTTTTTTCAACTAGTATTTTTTTCCATTGCCACTATGAGTACATGTAGGTGTTTGTGCACGCTATTAATTTTTATGGCACCTGTTGACTGTAGGTAGTGCTGTTAAACTTAATAAGTTATTATTACATCAGATAAAAACGGTAAATGCGATGTGTGTGTATTAGTTACCGGGCGGTTTAAAACATTCCTGAGATGGCACTTCATAGGAACACACACGTATGTACACATTTTATTACAAACATTTACTACCGGATCATCCTTTCTTTAACATCTCATCCCCATACATAAACGTTGATCAATAAGATAAAAGATATCTACGTGTACAAACCTCATTAAACTACGTTATTGCAGTCAAATATATTATACATACTTGTATTAAGTTTGTAAGTTCACGATGCAGTAAATATATTATTTTAAATAATAACGGATATCATAAATCAAAATTTTACTATTTTACTCTTTAAACTTCTTTAAATATAAAAATCACACAAGAAGTGTTCTGGTCCTCCGAGGACTCTAAATAACTAAATTAAACCGGGTCGACTGCACGCTGTTTTTTTTATGTAAGCACATACAGGAGAATAGCGGCAGATGGTGATATTAATGCTGCAAGTCCTCATCTGTGGATTCTATGACTCCTTACCATGTTACATATGGTTAAGCGCTGCATGTGGAGCGTTGATCCGCCAACGCCATAGACTACAGCCCGACATTCACGCATCATCCTTATTATGACAGGAAATGATACTATGAATGGTTGGCTTTCGCGGGACGACTTTCGTCTACCACCAATTTTAATTATTAGGCTATGACTGGCATTTTACGGGTGAGGGATAAAATTCACACCAACGGGGATATTTTAGAGCTCAGAAATCGATTAAAAAACTCTTTTTTATCCACGACCTTTGGATTGTCAAGCAAACACTTTAACCACTGAGCTATGTGTGTGGGAAGTATATGTTTTCCATACGCAGGTCCATGAACTCTATCTAGTGGTATTTACATTATCTAAGATTGCCAGTCATAGAATGTCTACAGAGAGCTCATTTCAGAGTTTGCAAGAGTCTGAGGAAATGGCGTTTATTCTAATTTTTTTTTCATTTAACTGAAAGATTAATTGTCCATTTTAATATTTCGATGCAAATAAACTTCAACCGCAAAGCAGGTTATATTGTAATATCCATGATAACGGCTGGGTCTGAGACTCTGGGGGTTTTAAAAAAATATGAGTCGGCACAAAAAGCAGTCGTTAGTGAATCCATTGTGCAATTTAACACAATCCTCGCAAAATGCAAGTCAGGCAAAATTCAAACACAATAATAATTGAGTTTCTATGCACAGAGGTAGTGAGCGAAAAAAAAAATTTCGCCTTATTTGTCGATAAATAATTTAAGTAATTTAATTTCCAACTGAGAATAATGTTCCTCATTACTTGGCTTCTCACGTTTACGTACAACGATTTTTCTCAGACGCATTTCTCTCACAGCATGTAATGCGTTACAGGTATAGTACATATAAAATATTATGTGCACCTACCTTTCTTTATTTATTCTTTACGTATGACCGTGTGATGTGAAGCATTAAATATTTTTTAAATACATGTTTATTTTTTATTTTTTATGTAAACACGTACAGGAGAATACCGACAGATGATGATGAGATTCTGAAGTTTTTCGAATGTGGATTCTATGACGCTTACCATTCTACGTATGGTTAAGCGCTGCATGTGGAGTGTTGATCCGCCTACGTCATAGACTACAGCCCAACATTCACGCATCATTATTATTATTATAGGAATTCACTATGAATGGGTGGTCCTTCACAGGACGACTTACGTCTACCACCAATTTTGATCAATGTTGGTGAGGGATCAAATTCACACTAACCGCGGATATTTTCAAGCTTAGAAATCGATTAACAATCTGTTTATTTTTCATCTCCGTCGGGAATCGAACCCACGACCTTTAGCCAAGCAAACGCTTTAACCAATGAGCAATACTCGCCGGCTAATTGCTGTAATAATAAAAATAATACAATTGTAGAAATTGATTTAATTATCTAACAGACATATTATTCATTAATTATGAAGTAATTAATTAATTTATAAATTACTAATGGATAAATTATATTATCCATGTAGTCGAATGTATTTAATTATTATACCTACTAGTATTGCTCTCGTTAGTCACACATTATAAAAAAAGGACATACTTAAAGTTGATGAACAAAATAATATAACTCTTCACATTGTTTTCTACAGTAAAGTATTTGGTATATATTTTATATATCTTACCGATTTCGACAACATATTTATCATTTAAAAATACAAAATAGAATATTACTCGCAGATCAGTCAACAAGTAATATTTGTTGAATAAAGACTAATTGAGAACAATCATAAAATTATACAGTACAATTCCCAAACAATGAATTTACTAGTAAATGATGTAATGTTATCGTTAAAATAATTATTCTTCTTTTTTACATTGCATTGAATCTATAAGATATTGTTTCGTAAGAATTGTTTCTAGTGCGATAAACAATTACGTATTACATTGTATAGCTCTAATATAAGCAATTAAAGTAAAATTAATATTTTTCTGTAGATTTCAATGTTACATTTTATGCAGTGGTAGTTATTTAAGTTTTAGTAAAGTCCATTATCCTTACGTGGATATTTCACAGATAAAATAAATCGGCAATTTAAAACGAATCGGATAGTTCTTTCAAATATAAATTTGAAAACATCTTGGAAGTGTGACAACGTATCAATCATCTCAAACAAAGACCAGAATGTTGTATATTTTTAAGAACACTAGGAGTGGCATAAGCCGTCGTATCTTGATGTAGAAACTGGCATAGAGCAACAGGTGCTGCCGTTGTGTGCGAGAGAAGGAAACCAAAGAGGATACCTCCCCAGAATTATAATCAGTTATTCAAGCGAGCGACTAGACTGCAAAGTGTTCCCGATAGATAAAGACGCCACCAGTATGTACTTCGAATGAAAAATCTTCTTTAAACACCCACAAGCATCTAAACATTAAGAACGAATGGAGATGCCATGTTCTCCACATCTCTTATCCGTAAAAGAAAGAAAACAATCGGAATATCTATTACATGGTAAAAATATACATGTAAACGTATGAACACCGCTGCATTTATATTACTTCCGAGCAGGATGAGCGATCTTCAGTCTTAGAAATTGAAAAAAACTTATAGGGACATAAAATACGATAAAAATAAAATAAAACAATTCCGTCGTGCCAGAGACGGACAAAAAAAATAAAATAAAAGACCACCGACTGAGCCACGCAAGTACGTACATATAATATGCTTAAGGATGCACGGACGGAGATTTTTATGCGTTTAAAATACTCTGATGAAAAAACCTACCTCAAAAGAATTCCTCTGTGTGCGGCAGGTAGTAAAGTGTATCCGAGTCACTCGTATCCTCCTCGGTCAAAACTCGTTCTCTCGCGGATCGGCTCACTCCGAATTTGACACGTCACTGAGATGTTATAAACCTTTACAGTACACTTAACAAATTTTGGAATTAAAATATTCCAACACGAACCGAAAGAGGGAAGCTTCTGTGGGTCGGATTTATTTTTAAATTGAACCGACAAAGTCGAATACTGCACCGCGCTTCACCATCAAAGAGAACTTATAAATAGATCACTTTTAAACGTCACAGACACATGTCAAAGTTTGTTTGCAGAGTTTTAGGTGAGAAACGGCGGGAAACAAGACGCCACTCGTTTCAAAGTTGTACGAGGATTATATTGGTGCGATTTCCGCCAGGTGTTTGACGTTCCCGTCCGCACACGCGCACTCCGCCCCTTCAGCCGGCCACATGGACAGGTGACAGCTGATCCGGGATACCACTCCACTCTATTCTGGATAACTCCGCTCCCGCTCAAGACAACACAGGCCTCTCACTCGGTGTCACACCGTTCGATAATGTTTGTTTCGACAAATGATTAAATTCAAACAAAACACAAAATCTATAATGTTTAAAAAACACTGGATTAAAAATGTGTTCACAATGTTTACGTTTAACAATTTAAGCGAAGGAGTTAGAAATGAAAAATAAATGTTTTTAAAAGAAGATATACAAGTTAGAATAGCATTAGTTTCTGGTAAAAGAGCGTCCGCCGCGGAGTATGCGAGAATAATACAATTGAATGCGACTCGTAGAGTAGAACTGTTTAGATTCCAAGTGAAGAATAGCGATAGAAGAAACAATTGCGGTTTTAACGGAACACACCGCCGATAATGGAAACAATAATCATGAACGCGGGAATATCGTCTCCCGTGAGGATGCAACAGTCAGTATTGTGCTCGCTGGAGACCAGAGACCACGGAGCAAGGACCGGTGCGGCGACGGCCAAACGATTGACTGACTAACAAAAAAGCAGCGTGGCGCGAGTGGGATGGGTCACGTGGTGGCGGTACAGGGGGGCCCGGCGTGAACGCTCACATCACGTGGAGCGTTTTTATTTAATTAAATACATAAAAAAACAGACGGTGAGCGCGATTAGAAGCGCTTATGAAGTTACCCCGAGACCAAATAATGTGGATGTAGACAGTATTATGACACGTGTTATTCAATAGAATTCGCAGAACCTTGCTTGTATTTTGCTTAGAAATGAAAATCATTATTGAGCTTTTGAAAATTATTAATTTTATAAAGTTATAACTAATTTATTTCATAATAATTGTGTTCTATTTGGACGTGATCATGTATTAGAATAAATACTTGTTATATTTTTTGAAGTGTGTATGCGGTAAATATTTTTAATACTGTATTTTTTTTATATTTTTTATGTAAACGCATGCAGGAGAGCACAGCCGGTCAAGACCAGTGCACTCTATGACTCTCAGCCAGGGAGGCTGGACGCTGCATGCGGGAAACGTGTGTTGTGTTCGTATTTGTGTGTGGGTTGGGGAGATTGCAAGTGTATATTTATCTGTTTCTTGAAGAGATCCAGATTGTAGGAAGGAGGAAACACAGACGCTGGAAGATCATTCCATAGCTTACCGGTGGCATTAAGGAAGGAACTTTGGAAGCTGCCAGTTCTTGGTCGACATATATTAACCGTGTATGGATGTTCGGCAAGTGTAAGATGAGTTTGTCGGCTGTGAGTGGGTGCAGGAGGAATTAGTTCTTTAAGTTCCGAAGAGCAGCGACCGTGGTAATAACGGTAGAAAAGACTAAGAGAACCAATCTTACGTCTGTGTTCCATTGATTGTAGATTAGAAGTAAGGGTGTCATTGTTTATCAAACGAATTGCTCTTCTTTGAACTGAGTCAATTAAGTTTAGAAGGTATTTTGGGGCTCCAATCCAAAGGTGACTGCCGTATTCAAGAATAGGTCGGATTTGTCCTTTATATAGAAGAAGAAGTAGTTTATCGTTGAAATACCGACGTGATCTATATAATACACCTAGTTTTATATTGATAACTCAACGTCGTACAATACTATTTAAAATAATAATAATTGGTCCAATTCAAGTGCAATAATCAAGGTAAAAATATTAAATATTGTAGACATTAAAAAACGTATTGTGGCTTTGGGTTTAGCCGTGTGTTGCGAATTACTCTTCTCCCATATTTCAACTGCCATTGCGGGGGTCTTCTTCAGGGTGGATGACTGTGTCATCACAGCGGTCGAAATATTGGAGAAGAGTAATTCGCCACACACAACTAAACCCAAAAGCCACAATACCAAATGTGGCCGTGAAAACCTAAGGAGTTAATTAAAAAACATGTTTCAAAAAGTATATAAACAAAGATATTTTACAGATTAATATAAATAAAACTAATAAAAAATAAATAACTAAAAATGGAGACAATAATTTAAAATGTTTCAGATTATTTTAAAATGTGAAATCATCCCTAATACATTGTACATGATTTCCTAAGAATTATCACAATTTATTTTCTCTTCGTAATAAACTTATATTCGTAATAAAAACACCCGAGATGACAAAAATATCTACTTTTTTATCACCATGTTTATGTAGTCCATTAAATTTATATGATTATTAATATTGAACAAAAAATATAATGTTACGTTTTTTAGATTCCGTTTTTATTGCTTTTGATTTCGGTACCTGTGAAACAGTTTCGTAGTGTTTTCTCATACCGTTTGCCTGTAAATTACTTGCCATACAAATTTAATTGCAGTTCTTTTATTTTATTAACTATTAAAAAAAAACTACAATTCAATAGAGAGAAAACAGTTTGTATCAACAAATGACGTAAAATCATAGTTTACTTGTTTTATAAGCAGCAAAATAATACATTGGTCTGAGACTCCTGGAATAGAGCGACATTGCTATTAAAAGCATTATAATTCACACTTCTTATAACCCGTATATAATTAGATAATATATTTAATATTCAGTAACTGTTAAAGTTGAATAACCATGTGCTTAGTTTTACAAGAATGTGCTACATTCTGTAAGACCACACTGTGCCGACTCATGAATGAGGCGAGTCTTCGGCGGTATGGAATAAGGTATATACGTAATAATATATTATTCGATTAAAAAGCCAAGTGACAGTTCATATGGCGGAAACAATAGACACCGGCGGGTTAGTAATTTACTGTATCTCCACTTAACCTTTAAAATTCAAGATTAAGTTCATAACCTGACGATAACAATCAAATAACACTCGATATATATTATTACCCATAGTTAACGCACAACAACTTACTAGCTTATATCGTCCCAGGTAAAACAAGAATTAACGTTCATACATAATCTGGCTTTCAATACGCATCAATACGACCTTGGTTGATTACTTAGTCGATTTAAAATCATGCAATAAATCAGGATCTTAATTAGTGTTTTTATGAACGCGTTAGAACATATAAAAATAAACGCTTGTTTGAAATCTCGCAATGCTTTTATGCACGTGGCTCAGAAGTATCAAGAATATTTATGTAACAAAAAAGATGTAAGTATGATGCTATAAATAGCACTCATATTATTGCTATGTTGACAGAGAAATTATTGCCACATGTTAAATGGCGGTAAACGTTTGAGGCGTTTCAGAGAACAACAAAAAATATTGAATAATGTCACATTGATTTAAATTAAATCATCTATAGCATTTACTTTTAGAATATAATTTTAAAAAGCGTTTATGTAACATTAAATAATTAAGTCCGTTACTTTGCAGCGTATAAAAATATAAACTGTAACATGTTCAATAATATGATTGAATACTTAACTGTAGTTACATACACACACGAAACAATATGAAATTTAATCTGATATGAATTTACTATATTATATACATTTTTAACGTAAAATCAAAAGTTACTTCGACGCCGGTGAACAGAGAAGGTAAAATTTCTTTAATCTTACGTTTAGTAAGAATATTTATTCTTTATAATAGAAAATACTGCCGAGCTGAAAGCAAACGGCCGATAATGTTCCTTCAGTAAATTTACCGCATTATATGACCCGTATAATAACACAAACAAACTGCGCCTGCATCTAATATTTTCCTTACAACGTTTAAACCGACGACAAATTCAGTACATCATTATGTATATGCCGCTAGATATGAGCTTGTGACTAACTTATACTATTAATAATTCAGTGTCACTTGTTACTTGTTGAAATAATAATATGAATTAATAAAGTTCTCACTGAGAATGAGTAAAAAGTACATACCTAGAAATACAGGCCGTTTGTGTTTTTTATTAATCTAATTAATTGGAAGTACTTAAGCGGCTTTCTTTCAGAAATGGACATAATAGTGGATTTTTATGTATGAGTAATGTATACGTCAGGTAAGTGCCTAATAAGAAATATACCATGCTTACACAAATCAGCTGGTCTTGTAGATAAAGAGTAGCAAATTTTGCAGAAAAAATACATAGCGCTCTAGTCACAGTAATGAGAACTGTTATGTGGAATGAATTATTCTAATATTGGAATAGATTTACGTGTGCATAAAAGATAAAAATTGTAACGGAATATCATTGTTATCATATTAAATTGAAGTAAACAACGTTGTTTTACTGCATTACTTATTCTTATTACAGTTGTTTTGTATTGTTCATAGCTACCTGTATATGTAATCGTATGTAACTCTTAAAAAACCTTTGAGAATTTATTTTAAAAGTAATTAAGTTCATTATCACTACCAATTACAGTAAATATAAAGTTATTATATTGACCAACTTTGAGTTTATTTTATTTTAAGTCCCTTTTAATTACGTGATCTATAAAATAAAATAATAATATGTTAAGTATACGTTTTACGTGGGTAGACACTTCCACGCGATCAAACAATACCGAGTACAACATCTTTCCCTCAAATTAGTAATTCGGTTAAATAAGCAATAGAATTTATTTTAACTTTATATCATTGTAAAGTCGAATTTTACAAATTAATGAGTTTTAATCAATACCCATTAATTTAATAATTCATAAAATTTACCCATATACTTGAATACTATATATAATATACATGTGTACTTCTGAGCTAAGTAAATCGAACTCTATCGCCTCAATAGAGATTTAATATTTTTATTATAATTATACCTTAAGAAGTTTTAATACTAACAGTTATATATTATTTAATTAATCTTTAATTGAAAATTACGTAGTTAATTACATGCATTTCAAATTCACAAGTTTATGTAATTTTTTTTTAATGCTTAGAATGAATACTGAAATGAACTATAAAATAAGTATTATGGGAGAACTGAAAATACAGGTATAATGAAAAACTGAGGTATTTTATGGACATAGTTTTGAAGATTGCCTAGATATTTAAATATTTGAAAAACATACATCTTATCGTAATAATACATTCACGCACGACCAATTTGCCATTTCTAAACATAAAATAAGTTGGTAAGTAAAATTCTTCGAGTATCAATATTTTTAAGAATTCAGGTACGCAATATAATATTTAATTAATGAATATTAAATCATATTTCATCAGCAATACAATTTATAACTTTAACGAAAATTCATGTTTATCAAACTTATATTATTACATTAGTACAACTTTACTTCAAGATTCATTTAAAACAAGTGTTTCTATTTTATTTAAACTGTCAGATATGAACTAACAGCCTGAGTTCATTAATATATTTTTTATTAAGCTATTTCTTTTTATTGGGGAAAAGTCGACAATAAAAAAATATTATATTACAGATGACTGTATCGTATTGTACTCCTATATACGAGAATATAGTTGAAATGATTCATAAATACATATTGCCGGCGGTCATAGCTCAATGCTCAAAGCGTTTGCTTTGCAAGCCAAAGGTCGTGGGTTCGATCCCCGACGGAGATTAAAAAAAAGGATTTTTAATCGATTTCTGAGCTCTAAAATACCTCCAGTTGCTGTGAATTTGATCCATCACCCGTAAAATGTCAGTCATAGCATATTAATTAAAATTGGTGGTAGACGAAAGTCGTCCCGTGAAGACCACCCATTCATAGTAAGTTCCTGTAATAATAAAGGATGATGCGTGAATCTCGGGCTGTAGTCTATGACGTTGGCGGATCAATACTCCACATACAGCGTTTAGTCATATACACCAGAGCTCCGCAACCTTTTCTCATCTACGGCACACTAAAGAAATTCTTTGGATTCTACGGCACACCAAAGTTCTCACCTTAAATACCGCGGCACACCAAAAGCCAAAAATAGCTATTAATTTGAACAATTTCCCTTTTTTTAAATTTCATTTAGTACTAAATAAAGCAAGTACCTCGTTGTATGTTTACATATATAGGCGATAGGCACTGGGAGCTTGAGGACCGTTGTAAAAATATTTATTTATAATATTGCCTTATTTGAACGCGGCACACCTGTATCGGCTTACGGCACAACAGTGTACCGCGGCACACCGGTTGAGGAGCACTGATATACACCATGGTAAGCGTCATAGAATTCCACAGATTACACTTCAGAATTACTATCACCATCTGTGGGTATTCTCATGTATGTGTTTACATAATATTTTATATGTATATATATAGTGAAAATGATTCATAAAATAATGGATAAAAATATGACTCTGTTACGGAGTCACAAGCGTATTCGTAGTTCCTCGCACCGCCTTGGGGAGCGGATCCCCGGTTTATCTGATCAACCCTAACGATTGACTAACGAGGCGCGCTATGCGGGCGGCCGCTCCGCTCAAGACCCCAAGTGACGTGTGACAAATGCGGGGCAGACGCCCGCCCTTGCACGCTGACCCAGAAAACAGAGCGGAGAAACAACGACACTCTAATTGTCTTTTTATTTCTCTCATTGCAAAGACAGGCGACAAATAGTGATGTAAACTGAACCGCCGAAAGAGCCGCAACGCTAATAATGAAAAATAACAATGGCTTTGCGTAAAATACTTAAATATGTAATGTAATTAAACGACTCAAAATAATTATGTTGTTTTTTATTTAAACCTTTGAAATTAGTATTATAATCAACGCACTTTTAAAATAAGAACGAATCTTTATTAGGTTCATTTTTATTGTATCAAACAAAACCCAATTTTCAACCAAGAATAGTTTGTTTTTTTACATTTTTTTTCGTATTTGCAAGTTAATTTTATTAAGAAGAGATACTTGTAAAAAAGTTTTAGCTCATTAAAAATTACAATAATGGAAATAAATATATTATACTTAGAAACCGCACACAAAAATAAATTACTTAAATTCAAGTTCATTGTGACGTATAAAACTATTTTTAAATTATTTTTAAATAAAAAATTGATTTTTTAAATTTGACAATAAAATATATATAATAAAACTGATTATAATTTTATATTAAGATTCATATTTACTTTCATAACACAAATTAAATGGTTATTATATCTAAAAAATGTAAGACTTATTACTTAAAAATACTAGTAAATAATTTATTGCTTTTACAAACGTCTTCACCATCTCAATGGTTTATCACACAGTAATTAAAATTTCATGCGCGCAATACACATTCTTAAAGATTTGTGCAAGCATTTGGCAAAATAATGTTGTAACTTTATGGCCACTTTTCATATCGCTGACACTGCTTTTCAGTAAATTCGCTGAAGACATTATTTCTAACGGTGGGAGAGAGCTCAGACATTATAAGCGTTAAATTTAATCACATGGCACTGCTCAGAAACATTCGGATCGTACGGAGCTGCAGCAGTAGGACACGGACAGGATGTGTGCCAATGATAAGTTTCTGAATAGCCGCAAGCAGATGTCTAGAATGGACCAACCATCCACGTTATATCTTGAAGTCTTTAGACTCATTTCTGGAGCAAATAAGGGCAATATACTCGTAAGCCAACTTAACCCGGTAACATGGTTTTTTGAGCTTCGTGGGAAAATCTTAATCAGAAGACTGGCTGGCATCACATTTTTATTCGGAAAATTTTAAATGTTATATTACATTTAAAAAATATATATTTTTGCGCTACCGTACTATTTATCGGATTGCGACTAAACATAGCGTTATTGTGTGCATTCCCAAAAAATATTATACTAAAAATTCACCCAAAACTGTAAGCGTGAACACAGTAATGAGTGACATTGCAGCGGAATGCAATGCAACGTTTGTCGGGCTCAGCTTATATCAAATAAAATACTAGCGAAAAGATACATTATATAATAACACTTTATGTAAATGTAGCTTTTTTTTTATAAAAAATAATATTTTGCCTTTTCTTATATGGATGCACTAAATTATTTTCAGTCTCGAAATCATAATTTGTTCTTGAAAATATATTAATTTAAATTTCGTGAGAAGATGATTATTATTTCCAACGTGATTTCCGGTAACGTGGCACACCATCGGTGTGCGAGTAAGAACGTAATGCAATCACGTCGCTTTGTGCTTATGGAAACTTTTCAAGTTCAGATCCGAAACAAAGATACAAGATGTTTGTATGGAGCGGCGGCCAACCTAATCAGGCAGCATTCATCGCGGGGCTTCATATTCCTCCGAGGAGAGTTACGACAGCTTAATTAACGAGTCAACAAAATACAAATTCACAAATATTTCGACTTTCTGAAGCGAACTCCAAGTTTAATTAAAAGGTGCCTCGCAGATAATTATCTGCTAATTCAGAAAAATTTCAGGCGCTTCAAGCCGCCCGCGTCGAGTACAAATTTTTCATCGTGGTAATTATTGGTGTAGCGATATTCGAGAGTTCCATTGAACGAAATTTGAATATATATATATTCATTTATATATTATTATAAAAACTTATTCATACAAGTTTGCAAAACATTCTATCAAATTATTTAATAATACTTACTCTCACTAATAAATTATAAATAATATTTATCCATAGATTTTTTTTTTATCCAAAAACTTTTCTTCAATTTACTTCTTCGTAGTATCAAACCATTTTCAGCTCAGCATAAGCGCAACAATTCTTGTCCTCGAATACTTGCTGCAAATACTCCCGTCTAGGGCGCCCTCTACAGTTTCTACCCTCAACCATCCCTCCACAATATCGTGAAGAAGACCATCGTGGCGCATGATGTGACCAATCCATCGGGCTCAGCTCTCTGAGATGGTTCTTTTAAGGTGCCTATCTTCCTTGATTAACCTGAGAACCTCATTGTTTGCGACGTTGTCTCTCCAGGAAATTCCGAGAATTCTTCTTTTTTTTTATCGAATTTACTAAGAAATGTATATTGTTTTTAATATTTTTATTAAAGTTTGATTTAGAATTTAAGATTCCTAAATATTGTACTGTTTTTATTACAATATAAATGTAAATTGCGGTGAAATCAAACATTAAATCGACTTAAATTCACACAATGCCGCCGAAATTACAGAGTTAATAAAGTCAACTACTCCATGATTATTAAAACCATATTACAGCAGTTAATATTATTGTAAGGGTTCCACTATTCGAATTCTTATTGTGCTCTGTTAATTGGATGGAAGGTATTTACTCGTACTACAGATAAAAATATCGTATCACCTAATAAAAAGCAAAATTTGCTGACCCAAATAACGAGCAGTAATTGCTGCAATATTGCAGAACAATATCAGTAAATATTAATATTTCTCAATATCCACCAAATTGCTGATTTCAGTTTTTTACTATTTATGTTCATTAACAAAACACCAGAGTACAGTTGTTGTTTTGTTATTACAATTACCTAAGGTCATTAAACTGTCGGGTCGAATCTGGCTGGAGTCCAATAAAACGTAGCAAAACAGACAACTCATACGTTTTTTTAACAAATTAGTTCATCGACGCCTTATTAACGAGATGAACACTTTTATTGCGCCAGAAATAACAAATACCGGTGAGAAACAGTAAATTCATCACGTTAGCAAATATCCGGCCGTTCTTGCGAAGAAGAAACACGCGAATAAAACAATAAGAATAACGAAATTTCGTTTACAACATTTTAACGATTAAAAGTAATAGATTAAGAAAACAAAGGATAAAGACGTTACACTCAAACTATTGACGTATTATTTTATTCTGTTAAAAATAAAATACCTTTGTTGTGAATACAAAACACCTGTTAACTACGTTTTAATAAAAAACATATTCCATGAGGTCAAATCTTAAGTTACATAACTCTCAAAAAATAATACATAACTAAATAAAAACAAAATGTTAACTAAAAAAACGCAATTGGACATATTTAAACGTTACTATAAATCTTTTGCGAAATATTTACATTTCACTATGAATAATATCAGTATTTAGTTCACGATCCGAAATACTGAACGGAGTGTAATAACTGATTATTATATAATTATTAGAAAAGGAGGATAAATTAATATAAAATAATTATGCAAGTTATCATTAACATTCAGCTTTAAAAATATATTATAGCTATCCAAAAGTATTTTTGGCAGAACCAAAATTTAAGGAATGATTTTGAATGAAAATAGGACTAATTTTTAATTGGTAATCCAAGTATTTTTTAAATTATGAGCTACACATATTTCGATTAAACTATGTTACCATTTAACCACTGTTACGCCTCTGTCCTAGATTCAGTGACAGAAGAATGGATTCCTTAGTAATATTGGCATTTCGGATGGTGAATAGGAGGCTCGCCAGCGCAGCATCCGCAGCCGACTGCGGCGGCATTCAGCGGTTATCGTAGCTATTGTTTAAAATTCATAGCGTCTGCGATATCCTGTTGCTCTCAATATTGACGTTACTAAACACAAATAGACACCTCCTTATAAAAACAACTAATACTGAAGCATATTATACCGGCAAATGCATTTCAATAATAATGAAAAAAAAACATTTTAATCATTTTACTATTGAATTATACAGAAACTATTTTTTTGGCAATATTTAATTCAATTAATAGGCAGTAATTATTTAGCAAACGGTCAGTAATTAATACCTAAGAAGGTAAGTAAAAAATAAACATTAAGCAGTAGAAAAATATCAATCGGCAGTAGAAAAATTATAAATTGGCAGGAAATAATTAATGAACGGTAATTAATAAAAGGTTAGATTTCTATTTTATGGGTTTATTATTCATTAATAATACATAATTTTTTACCAATATTGAATAAATTAGTGTCATTATAATTTTATAACCGACCACATTCATGGATACTGCCATTTTATAAAGTCTACTACCGATTTATTTTATTTACTGCTAATTAATTAAACTAACTACCAAAACCTTAAATTCGTAACTGAGCAAAGAAATACAGTCCATTATATATTTCGCGACATGCATGCTTCTTATTTAGGTACATATCTTTAAATTGTACCAATTAATTTGAATTTATCATTTTTCTTACATATAATACTATTTGATACATGCTTAACTTATTTGATAATCCTGTCGACTTCAGACTCGGACCAAATACTACAACATCTCAAAATATACTGTAATTTTCAATAGTAGCAGATCTTCGACTAAAGGAAGTGAAAACCGGATGCATTTATCAGGAAGCATCTAGAAGTACTTCAGATCGAGAGAGCTGTAGAACGTCATATTTAGGTTATTCACATTGAGGTTCACAACAGATGTGCTGATATTTGGTGACAATACAGAGATCGCTTAATACACTGAAGTTAATCAATTTAGAATTAAGAAAACTTTTTTATTTTGAATATATTTCGTTACTTTGTTGAATTGACATGAATTTGTTTTGTTACTTAATCTATATTGCAAGTGGATTTCATCTCCAGCACACATGAAATTTAAATAATATATTGTACATTAATTTAGATACGTCTGCGCCTATTTAATGCGTATAAAAAAACTCTGTGTCTATTAAAAAGAAGAAGTTTAAAGTCGGACATAGAAATCCCATTTTCAAACACTTTTTGGGAATCAAATAAAAATAAACACTCCAGCCCGCCTTGGCGACTCAAAAGTTTCTACAGAAAAATAAAAATAGAACGGAAAGACGGCGCGCGGATTTGTTAGGACTTTTTTGAAATTGGAAAAAAATGAACTGTCAAACGCCGGGCTGTCCGTGGCGGAGTGAAAAATGTGTCCTGCATAGAACACGAGACTGTCCATCTATTCCGAAATATCTAAAATAAATAATGTGATGTGAAAGCTAACCGTGTAGACGCTTGAGCATGTCGGCCGAGGTGCGTCTTCTCATCCAGCGGCCGTATATTATTGTAGTGATCAACTGAAGGACGCCAACGCAAAGCAAAACTAACAAGTTGTACAAAATAGAAAATTACGATCGCGATAAAAAATAAATTTGGATTTCAATTTTGTTTTTTTTTAATCGCTGAAAGTTTTTCACTTTTTATTTCGTCTTCCTTAAAGCTTAATACTCGTATATCCTAAAAATTGCAACGACTTATTGCTGTAAGAGAAAGGTCATATGTCTATATTACTTTTAATCGTATGAGCATTTTTTATTTTCACGTATAACCTAAACACATCAAATGTATTAAATGGCTATGCATTCGATATTAGTCAAAAAGTGTAAAAGAAAAAAAAATGTATGTTCGAAAATATTCAATTTAAAATTCAAGAAAAAAGTTAAAAACGTCTTCATTGCAATATTTATTATTCATATAATCACAATTTCAAAATAAAATCGCTAACATCACATGATGTTATAAATTTAATGGTGCAATTGAAATAATTCGAAGAAAGTACTGGACAGTTTTAATGTTATTTTAACAGAGCAGATAATTTGTGTTACACAGCTGACACATAACCTCCCGATTTAATAATGGCCACCGGGATATTATAGCACAGTACAGCACATTTCCGAGCATATAATATGATCGTGTTCAACAAATTAACATCTTGTCACGTCATTACACGGTAAATATACCGATAACACCTCGGCAAGAGCCCGTGGGCGGAAACTGAGATGTCTAAGAATCAAACATGACACATTTCGCTGGATACGTTTTCCGAAGCGGATAGGCTACTGTGTGCTTCCCGAGAGGCCTAGTTCCTGGCTGCCGGCCCCATCAACCCCGGTGACAAACCCCCTTCATAGAGGACTTTAGATAGCGCAAACTGATTGAATGGCATTCTACATTGTTTTATATAAAAGATATTTTAACAAATGTATGTCAACTCATACTCGATGTATTCCTAAAGAAAACATGTAATAAATCTTCTTTAAATAACGTGCATCAATTAATTATAAATTGAATTTTACACTAACCGGTCACACTCGACAAAAAATATAGTGTTGTAAAGGCATCGTGAGAATGATACACGATCCTTATTTAATTTCTTTAAAAATAACATTCAACTAAGCCAATTGGCTTAATGAAACACTTGGCAGACGCGATTAATAGTATGAGTAATCCCGCAGTATAAATAATATGTACAAATATAAATCATAGATCTTCAATAAGATGCTTCTTCATGTTTAAATACTCGTACAGTAATAGAGTGACCAACAAATGATTGGGTTCATCTTAGACGAGGAGTCGTGCTCATGCAGATAGATTGGCTGGCCGCTCCCAGGAAGGCTGTAGGAGATGTCACGATAACAGGTTTGTCATCCCACGTGTGAGGAGAGGACCGAGGAGACACAACAGATTTCTCTCTTGGCGCTCTCTGGAGGGGTGAAAGAATGCTTTTATTTTATCTACTATTAATGTGGTTCGCGACGTGACCCACCAAAAGAGTGACGCGCTGACCGATTGTTGTTTAGGAATGTCACAAATAAACTACAAAATAATTAATGATCACTGTTAAACCCACAAATAGTAACCTACAATAATAAATTTATGAATACTCTGATAGTGACTTACATACTCGTATATGACAGTTTTTCTGCAGATTCAGAGTAAAAGTTAAAAGCATTTTATTCGTAATAAATAGTATTTGAACACTCAATTATTCGTCAATTATTAATTATAAATAATTATTTTTGAAATGTTCTGAATGGTATTTTAATAGCGTATAACCAGTAAGCTTCAAAAAAACTGATAATCTGACGGATCAGATATTAAATTCACTTAGATTTTTCTTCCATTGATTGACTGTTACCCGAATGTTCTCTTTCTTATATTTAGTCTCTCATTTCATTGTGTTAATTTTTTTTTAAAACATATTGATTTTCATTGATAATATACAAATTACGCAAAAATACTAGTAATATTCCGATATGCTCGATTGTTGCATTTCTGATGTAAGAGTTATTTACAGAGCTTCAGAATGACTTCACGACTAGGAAATATGCAAGTACGTATGTGAAGCAGAAACAATACACCAGCAGTGATACAAATGAAAGGGAAAAACTCATCAGTTATGAAACAAGGCCAAGAGTCGGCTACAAGTCGTGGAATAACAAAGCGATGCGGCAACCGACATAAAGGTCCACTCCAGCCATTCCGGGAACAAAACTGAACACAAAACAGGCCGATGACACAATGCTGGGATCGAATCCGGGTGAGGGCCATATTCATGGCTCCATTCTAGATCCGATGAACTCAATGAACCGAGAATACTTCTGTCGTAGTTAAATTTGGTAGTAAAATGCGATTGACGTCTTAAAAATAAAATTATTTATTAAACAAATGGAGGTGTTTTTAAACATAACAAAATATATTTTGTGTACCGGCGTATTTGTAGTTCATGCATTGCTTCGTAATATACTCGTATATCACTGATATATAAAACTAACAAATAATAAATTATGTGATAAAATTCTGTATACTATAATTCGTAGGACATAAAAACTATGTACGTACTGTCGAACCAAAAGCAATAATATGAATGTGGAAAGAAAATACATTAAAATACCACCTCTACTTCGTTTCTGCACGATCTTCAGGTGTGTTCTCTTGTAGTCTACTTATCAAATATGCATTCAGCATCCCACAGTCACAAGTTTCTGATCCTGCAACAGCCCATTTATCAGTAGAAGCTACCTTAACAATGCTTCAACGAAGGAGTTCAAAAATAACAATTAATTACGAGGTTCGCTATCTGCAGACTCTTAAATCGTTTGCAGAACATTTATTAACTATTTGCCCCAACTGAATTCATTCTTCAACAAAGTTGTCGATATGTATAAAGCATGTTGGATTAATTACGTTAGTTGTCACTTATTTCTGTCTCTGGTATTTATATTTCGCGGTCGATCGCAAGCTTAATAGTTAAACAAAACATTTGAGTCGGCAATATCTTATAACTTTGATTTAAAACAGGCGCATTCCCGACATGAAAAAATGTTGGAATTCAAACGGTTACATTGTGCGCGGGAACATGACAAACGGGAAGTCGTAAATGCGTCAAAAAACGTTTTTGTCTCGTTGATAATCGCGGTGGAGCGACATGGTTGAAAGGGAATTCTTGAAGACTTGAATCCAAACACTGACTATCATACAGAGAAGTAGAATCTGTCAACACTCACATCTCGGATTGTAAAATATTTTTCAGGAGCATTTATTTTTATACGAAAGTATTAATTACAAGTAAAAGGAATGCCAATATTATAATTATTTACAGCAATATATAGACTATTTTTTTACGGTTAAAAGATTAGAAGCTTAACTAGTTTATGTACTCTTATTTTTTTCTTTTAAAAGAGCTTCTAACTAAAGCACATTTTTAAAACGAAAATTCCCCAATGTCTTAAAACTAAGGCGTTTAACCAATGCATCCTCCCTGTATTAACTTATGGCGCAGAGACGTGGAATCTATCAGCAAGTCTTACCCATAAAATAAAGGTCGCCCAGCGTGCTATGTAGAGATCCATGCTCGGAGTGTCGCTAAAAGATAGAATCCGAAACGAGGAAATACGCAGAAGAACTCAAGTAGTGGATGCTACCCTACGAATAGGCGCACTCAAGTGGCAATGGGCAAGACATATATGTCGAAGAGACGACGGTCGATGGGGAAGAAAAGTATTGAAATGGCGCCCAAGAACTGGCAAACGAAGCATTGGCCGACCCCCTACAAGATGGACTGACGATATAAGAAGAATAGCGGGAGTGACCTGGATGCGGAAGGCGGAGGATCGAAGAGGATGGAGACTCATGCAGGAGGCCTACGTTCAACAGTGGACGGACACAGGCTGATGATGATACTCGTACTTTTTTCTCTCCTCGGGTCGTTCAAATACAATAGTATTATTTTGTGCATAAATATTGTCATACGAGTAGAAACAATTAATGATAACGTTGTTCTTCAATTACGTCACTAATTGAAAGAGTGATATTGCATTGTCGCAGCACATGCGCTCATTGAGTGTACAGTTCCAGTGTACGGCAGCATCCAGAAGAGACAATTTAGCTTCTGACAGTTCTGGTGACGGGCTGTGGCCTTGACAGCCCGTGATGATCTCCGGACGAGCTGCTCACTGATGGCGCCCACGGCCACGTCGTTAAAGACCGAGACGATTTTTTGCTCGAAAGTAGGCGGTATATTTTGACGACAAATATAGACGGTATCGCGAGTGCAATCAGCTTCTTGACGTAATGCAATTGAAATGTTGCTTTGTACTTAATTAATGTTAACATTTTTTTCCCGATACGTAATAAAGGTGAAGGATGGTAGCCATAAAAAGCGGAATTTTCTGTCACCTGATATTATACCTTCCTCGCCTGTAAGTCACAGATTCCGAATGTGTCCAAAACGCGAAATCGGGGGTTGAAGTGAAGGGTGCATTTAAATTTGTAGAATATTTGGGCGTCTGTTAATCAGATTTTTTAAACACTATTGTTATTTCTCTATGCTTGGACCATGTTGTCCTAATAGACTGCTCAACCCCATTCTAACGATACGAAGTGTCTTTACGCTGTCACCCATCCATGTACGCTTCACGTCGAATGTAACTTAACTTCAATGATCCCACAAGTACCGGTATTTTGAAAAATATTGTTGCAATATGCCGACTTCAAACGTATTGACATAAATAATAAGTAAGAATGTAATAAATGAAAATGAAAACGAAATGTAATGATTTTGGTTAGATAAATAATAAAATATTATTAATTTCGCAGTTGGAGTAAGTTATGGATCCTAGTAATAACCTTCTTCATGAAGTTGTTACGAGAGCATTATAACCTTTGAAATATTTATCGAAGAATTTACCTTCACAGAGGCTAAACCTTTCAGCCCTTTATCGAGGCTGCGAGCGGCTGAAACATTTGATCAGAATTTTGATTTATAAGGGTGGTTACCAAACTATTTGTTTTAAAGTCTTAATTGAACATTGTTCGGAAAAACATACGCGTACAGTGTTCATCAGCTGTGAATTAATCAATTATCCCTACAGAATAATGTATCAATAAAGTGTGTGCGTATATACTGATATCCTCCTCTGGTATTTATGACATCGATTAACTTGAGGGAGGATGCAGGATCAGGTTCACATTATAAACAACTTGTTTCTGTTTCACGATACACGTTTATTTGTCAATAACGTCGCCCGTTAAAACGGTCCTATAACGATGACGGGCGAGTTGCGACTGCCTGCCCGCTCTCACATTTCGGTGGTACCAACCGCCAAGATGACAGTTGTCGAGGCTTTACGGCATCGGCCTTAAGGGGCTATATCAAGCTGATATCAATACTTTATTACTTTATTACTTTACAAATTAAATGTATGTCATTAAAGAAATATATAATTATGGTTAGAGTTACTCAAATGTATTCATAAAATACAGCACACATGGACAGTCGTCTTATGAATGAATAAATTATTTAATTTAAAGTATACATTTATAATGAATACGATGAAAAAAAACATTGATAATACTTACTTAATAAAAATAAAATTGAATTATTTAAGTTCAGAAAATCTGTTTAAAATATGCTTAAAATAAAGCTTTATCATAAAGTAACGAACGCCTTTCACTAAAATAATTTTCTTTTTTATGAATTACAAACATTGTTAAAATAAAAATAATTCATATACGAGAATTCATAAGGCTTAAACAATATGTTTGAGCATTCATAATAAATTAATTTCAATTCTGTAGAAAAGACAATGAGTTGAAATGCCGTATGTAATGTACATTAAACGTTATGATCATATTTGCGAGAAGAGATACATCCCATGGAGAATATTGACATAGATGTGACAGTGAAGTTTGCTGCGGCATAATATTTATATCATAATACTATGCAAATATGCTTGATCCTAAAATCTGGTTCAGAGATTGCGCAGAAGCTCTGGGAGGAGACGCGGTTCACTGTTTACTAATCGCTGGTCCATAACCATATAAATAGGAAAATGTGGATCGGCTTCTTTAACCTTTGTTGAGCTGTGCTTCAAACCATGATGGAGCTTCCTATGTTTCCAGGATCAATGCGAATTATCTAAGCAATAAAATTATCCACACAAATTTTAATGAGTATACCAGCTACAAAATTAAATATGTTTTCGTTGTAGAAGATCTGAAACAGGATCATAATGGTTTTTTTGTTGTAGTTAGTTAATAATAATAGTTATTTAAGTATTCATGCAAAGAATATATATTAAAGAAATAAACTATCAACACCTATAACCGTTGGTTTTACAATTAAAGTATTTGCGATCTAAAATTTATTTGAGCATCAGACTATCATTGCTTTCCCGGTCGATTCCTTGTTATAGACCAGTAATAATGTAAGAAAAAATTGTCGATAGAGAAAACTCTCAAACAGAACTCCTTCAAGGTAAACGAAAAATGTTCAGAATTAGCTTTAAGCACCAAGGGCAATACTGATATGGCAGAAGAGACTTTTATATTTGACACTGGGCATAAATTTCCCACAGTATTAATAATATTTATTATCACAAAATATATTGATAATAAATTTGGAATTCTCAACGCGGCATCAAGCTATAGACTAGAATCGGTTCTCCGGCATAGTCTTTACTCTGTATCCATAACAAAGGACGCGGAAGACGCCCTCGGCGGAAGCTGACGGGCGCCGCGCCTCGGGGCAGCGGAAGAAGGGGAGCGGAAGGCCTGAGCCCATCAGCCCACAGCCAGGGAGGTACCCCACAAATAATGCCACCTTCTACAGGTGCACAAGTCGCTGTGCATATAACCGTTGACGTGCAGCTTACCTGCCGTTCATACTTAGATCTTAAACCGAGAAACTTCGAACATGGAGAATCATTCAAGATACTCAAAATTACTTCCGCGTGTATCAATGCAACTTTTATTTGATTATGGAAAGCTTGAATAACAAGCAAGACTTGATAACTATTTCAAATCATGTACGAAATAAACATCAAATCATAGCAATTTCAGTTACATAAAAGCGTACAGGTTAGTCGGAATATTGATTAAAATATATTGATACCATCTAATTGCAAGTGCGTTTGAGCTTATATCTAATGACAATAAACATTATAACTTAACAACAATCCAATGGGGTTGAAGAAAAGGACGAGGAAAGTCACATTACCTTGCTCGCATGAACAAGCGGCTTATGGCATAAAATGTGAGCGAAGGATTAGAGTACGAATCGGAGATGCAAAATCTGCTCTCATTTTTCATTTTTCCTATTACACAAGACTGCCCTTGAAACAAAGTAAGTATTTCGGCGACCTTACTTGAAAGTTGTCGGGATAAAGCTGAACCGTGAAATGGCCTCAAAGACATTTCACTTACAAATGTCGTAAGATACATATTACAATTCTATATTACATAGGTTAAATTTCGGTGTTTAATTTTACATAAATAATAATTTTATACCAACTGCCGTTGCATTTTATTCGATGTCATAAAACACAATGTAATTATGAACAAATTATTTTAAAAATATTTTGCGTATGAGTGTGTTAAGTATCTACGTACATAAAAAGGAATTGAAATACAAATATAATACGTGAGTTGTTATTATGCACTGACTATATGATTGCCTTATTCACCAATGTAGCGTGTAATCATTAATCAAAACAATCAGTAGGTATACTTACAATAGACGTAACTCGTCTTCCTGTTATTTTGTACTTAGTGATGCACAACATACGTAGGTTTATTTAATGATGCATTTTACTAGTTAATGCTTGGGTTCACACCAGTTCTAGTCGAATGAACGTTACCTATTACAGAAAGGACATATTATAGCATTTATATAAAGTAAAAGAATGACAATAAAACTAGTAGTAGAAAATAAAAAAATATAATATGATACAACTATAAAGATGATAAGTTGTAATCAATTTATGTAAATGCTTAATACGTATATAATTATATTACTTAAAGTTAACATTTAATATTGTAGGAAAATAATTAACCTCTGCGATCAACCAACACTATAGTGTATATTAAATTTATATAAACCCAATCAAATCTAACCTTATCTAACCTTAACTAACTTATCTTATTATCAGTCTTTTTAATTCTGATTTAAATATATTTAAATTCTTACTAGAAATTGATTTTGTGCCTTATATAAACAGAAGTCACCTCCATAAATGCCAACTAAAAATTATAGAACAACACAAAAGATAAAATAAAACTTTAAAAATATGTTAATATATTATATACATTTCGTATATAACAACCTATTTTATACATTATTCATATAATAAATGTAAGCATTTCGGTACAAAATTACCGTCTGTCCTAATTGCTACAGGTCACCCGGAGCGGGTGCAAGCAATCAGCTTCTACATATGGATCCATTCAAAAAGAAATACTTTATTGCAAGCTTTATTCAGGTACGAATAACCCAATCCGGAGTTAAAGGGGGCTTAGCATATTTTTATTTTTGTTGAATGCATCTCACCTTCAAACAAACTTGAGATCGTCTCGGATTCTTGTTGTGCAAGTCACTTACACTAATAAAACAATAAATTTATAAATGTATTCAATGGCACAATATATTTATAGATATTATACATGTTTATTTAATTCTTTTAAAAACCCACATACTGGCACATTTCATTCAAAATTAGTTTAATAAATTCATGTCAAAAAAATGTTTAACAGATTTCAATAAATCAAAGTAAAAAATCTACGACACATATCAACCCGTTGACCTGAAAATTTCATATGCCATGGTTCAATTCTTGGCAAAGCCAACATGCATAAACTTATTAATAGGGTAAGTGCTCGGTGAGAATTTGAAATACATATTTAATGTATTAAATTATAAAATTTAATATTTTCTTTTGGTGGATTTATCTTAATCATAATATGACATTACCAATTTTGCTAGTTTTAGATTTGTATGTAATTAAATTGTTAGAATTTTTTAATTTTAGAATCGATATATCATTATAATTAAAAGACGGCGGCAGTACCACACCAGCACCAAAAACAAAATAATTGAGACGTTTAGTTCTTTGTTTAAAATAACCTATATATAATAAATCAAAACCATCGCAATAAAACATATAATAAAAGATTTAATGTTTTCATTTCCCTTATATCAATGCTATTTTTCATAATAAATATATACGTAAAAATACATTTAATAGTTAAACAATATAATTATCCGAATTGTTATATATTTCATTGACGCGAGGATACGACCCGAGGTTAGCCACGGTGCGGCTAGGGAGCAAAGCACATATATTAAATAGTTATGTGGTGCTTTACTAAGTCATATAATTAAAAAATAATTATGATCTTACAAATCTAATTTCTTTTAAAATAAAAAAGCTTAAGCATTACATTATACATTCAATACCTTTCTAAAATAATCACTGAAATAGAAGGCATTCGAAAAAAGATCACTAGTACTGAGACGTGTTGTATGAAACCACGGGGGAGTAAGTTCGTCCTTAACCTTTATCCTGCCATTTACGCGCATAGACGTACAAGCAATCCGTGCCTTAACTGCCATTGACGTGCATAGACGTAAATCGCCAGTATGAATGTTTCGACGATGATATTTCTAAGTTCTAACGGTAAATGGGGCTAAATATTATTTTGCAAAATATTATGAAGTGTTTCTTAATAACATCTCTTGTAAAAGATGATAATTTATATTGTTTATATTACGCAAAGCAGCATTCAAAAAAGGTCTACAGATTTCTTGACGTATTTATTTGAATGTCCCGCTTTATTGTGGATATCGCGTGGTGCTTATTTCGTTGCTGTGGTGTGGTTCCGAAAGTTTTTTTTAAATTCGACGGAAACGTGGACTTGCGTTTTCATTCCGGAATTGAGAATTGATTTAATTATAACGGATTCGGCAAATCATCATACTAGTGCAGGGGTTGTCAACCTTTTTATGCCTACCACCCACTTTTGCCTATTTTTCATGGTAATATTTCCCTACCGCCCACCAACCTCGCTATATTTCAATTCAGTATATGGGTGGAAAAAAATATAGAAGTAATGTAGGAAATTTAAAAATCGCCCACCGCCCACCACGGAAGCCCGTATCGCCCACCAGCGGGCGGTACGGACCAGGTTGACGACCCGTGTACTAGTGCATGTCAAAAAATATCAAGGCTATCATCGACTCGGAGCTCTCCCTCTCGCAGCTGCCTGCTGTGCGTCATCTGCACTCTTCGAACAATCGTGACTAATCAACACTCGCACCACGGGGAACCCCGGTGGTGCGATTGGTTTATTAGTTGTCTACATGAACCCATTATTATCAGAAAATTCCCCAAAAATTATTTTTTGAACACTTTCTAAATACAAATATAATGTCCGAAATTGTCAACGAGACAAACAAAGCGCGCTAAGCTGCATTCAGCATAAAACAATGCCCGCAAACAATGTGTCAATTTTGAAATTTTTAAATATTGTGTAAATAAAACGTAATACAATCTAGTGCAAGATCAAACATAAAATGTGAAAAAAGTTGAAGAATCGTTGCCAAACTCGATAAAAGTGATACAATCCAGGAAAATCAGATTAATGTTGCATTTTATAAGTGACCACCCGGTTATTTGTGGCTACTAAGTTGTCAAAATAATGAAATTCTGAAAATAATATTTATGAGGTCGTATAAATATTAATGTCCTCTGTTTTATTACCCGTAAATGAGCTCCATTCGACATATGTATTTATATTAATAAGGCCTGTGAATATTTTAATTTTCGAAGAGAACGTTTTAGTTTTCAGAAAATTATCATTTTTTAGTACGTTCAAATATTTTATTATACTAGATATAATATATAATTGACTGTACAGTTTTTATGATTAGTTGTAATTCAAATATTTTTCCTCGGGGGAGCTGCTGAAGGTAGAACTGATGTGGGATGAGGTGAAGACCGTGGCAGCTGACAGAACTTTATTATGGCAGTTCGTCACGACCATACGCTTCAGTTAAAGGAGCGGACATGTGATGATCATTAAAAAAATACATGAAACGGTAATGAAAAGCATATAAAATTAAAAAAATATAAATTTTCAAAATTTATATTTTATCATAATAATAAGTTTTAATTATTATTTTTTTATAAAATGAAACATTTTAAAGTATTCAAACAATACATCAAATTTTAATATTTAAAAAAATTCACCATAATAAAATAACGTGCTTTTGCTCTTTCAACATTCCACACCTTAAAAATGTTATAATTAAACTGTAAAACGTTGACCCCCAAATGGCTAAGGTCGCGCAGACAGCAATCTCTGGGATCCCTAGGCAAAGGTGACTATGGGTCAGGTTGTCACTTGAACCTTTTTGTGAAAAGGTGATTGACATTGTTTATTTTAATGAAAACACGTATATGACAATTTTATTAGAAAAAAAACGTAGTCAAGTGTGAATATATCGAGGTATATATATACGGATAACTAACTTTATGGTTCTGTGCAAATCTTATGAGAGGAGATTGTTGATGTAAACAGATTAAAGTATATTGTTTACTATTTAGATCTCACGGTTAGTCAAAAAAATATTTCATAATATGTACTAACAAAAGACAAAAGTAAAGCTATGAGCAAAACTACTCGTATGATTCATCTAAGGCAAATTGTTTGTAAATAGCGAGTAATGACAACATCATCATTATAGGGTCTCATGTAATACGCATCAACACAGTAATCATTATTATTACCATACATTTGACACGACCAATTATTCACATAAAAAATAAATATAAACTACCATAATCACTTACATTTGAAGAAAAAAATGTCTTTTGATGATACGTTTATTCTAAGAATATTATTTCACTCAGGAATACAGAACTGGGTATTATCTATGAGTATTTAGAGATACAAATAATATGATATACCGATATAATTGTGATTAACTCGAAGGAAGATAATCACGTCGTTTTTTAATATGCTAACTTGTTAATTTTCAATTATTATTAAGAGCATTAAGTATTTTATAAACTTGTTATTTTGACCTTACACAAAACACAACTTCTGTGACGGGTATGTTTGGTAATGTCGTTTTCTTTTTTCTGTTATAAAACACACGAATATTAACATCCATGGCTGTCAAAATATACATCACACGATATTTATTTAAAGCCTCCTTTCCGAGATAAGTTTAAAATTTTAATATGTAACAACTCGCAGAAACATAAATAATAAGGAAGGCAATCGGTCATTTAATTATTCAAGAGTTAAATCTTGTATATTATTTTTTTAAGCCATCGGACGAATGAAAAAATGTCGGCGTTCATAGAAACCAAACACAAAACAAACAGAGCATCGCGCTCGCATCCCGTCGGAAGTTGGCACGAGTTCACCGCAGATTCCAATTTCAAACTACTGAAACTGAAAAAAACTGAAAATCCGGCAAAAGCGCGCGAAACTCCGCGCGGCCGAGGCGGGAAAAAATTACTCATTCGTCGCGAGGTGACACACCCAAGGGGAAGGAGGATCTGTAAACAAAAAATATACTGCATATAATAAATCGTATGTGACGAAGATGAGTCGATGTAACCAGAGATGGAGTACGGTATACTCTCGATTATTTGTGTGATTGCAAAAAATTTTGAGTCGGCTTCAAAATCTCATAAAAAACACTCGAAGTCAAATATCTAAATATATAAAAAAAAATATGATAACATTTATTATAAAATACGACCTAGTTTATGAATTTAACTTTACATTTGGCATGTGCATTTTTAAAACTATTGCACTAACTTATTTAAATATAAAGAGATTGGAATAGCAAGTACAAGAGAATTTTCCTTTGTGGGCGGTCAAATTGCTTTATCTCGGGTTTTTTAAAGTGCTTCATGTCTCTTTTACAGTCGGTTTTAAAAAAAGAATAGCACTTGCCAACGCGAGATGAACCTGGAAAGTATCGCAAGGTGGATATTATAATGTTTAGCAACGCATATTTAGATATATTCTAAAGCAACAGTGTGACATCTTCAAAAAAATGGTCTGGAAATAGTGCTACTTAGTAATAGGCTTACATTAGTTCTAGGAGAATCAAATAAATTTATGTTGCTACAGACAATATCGCGTTTAAGATTAAGCCCAGTACATTTTAATACATGTCGCTGTTAGATACTTTCATAATAATGTGGAAAAAGTACTAGGTAATTTAAGATTGGTCACATGAAGAAGGAGAATATTATTGTGAAATATTTAATAATTTTAATTAGTAATATTTATTGATCGTCTGGTGTACATACGTGAAGTTATAAAATTCAACAATTCAATACATGCTACATATCATATGTAGCTTTACAAGCGTTGAGGTTTTTCCTTTGAATTCGATCATGTCGACTTTTGCGGTACAATTTCTCTTCACACCCCATTAGCGAACAGAGCCGTCTTATTGCGGTCATTACTCTGAACGCTTTCAATATACGAGAAGCACTCCTCCCTCATTCTTGGTCTAAGCCTCCCTTCAAAACGATACCCACAGCGACAGAATATAAATATAGTTATACCACTAATGAATTTATTCCCTAATTTTTGGGATAAAATTAAGTCATTGTATAATTTTTTCATTAATTTCTAAAGTTTTAAAAATATCGTAGTCAAACATGATGAGTTAAGATTATGCAATCAAGAAGTGAAGTAAATACTTATGCTATGTAAAAACAAAAAAATGTTTTACAACATTTTTTGTCGGAATTCCATAATGAGTCACATTAGTAAAATCGTGACATCTAAAGATGTTGCCAGCAAATAAAAACTCACAAAACATAATGTAACCAGGGGCTTAGGTTCGCTTTGAAAGGGATATAATTTGTTACTATACTTTTTGGAGTTCGACTCCTTAATATAGCTCATGAGATTTTTTCGATAATAAAGTACCATAATACATCTCCATCTGAGACAATGAAAACAATGGAGCTATTCAATACGAAAATAAAGTGTGAACTATCTCGGCTAGACGATACGCCAGAACACTTTGATGCTTGTGTCTTTGTCGAGTCATAAAAAGTATAAAAAACCGATGCGAACATCGTTTAAAATCATGGGTGGATACTGAGATAAATGTAAAAAACATATTTTTTAAATCCACAATGTATGACTACATAAAATTTTAAATATATAACACATGCAAACACACTCTCGTAATATGATACAATGTATTTCCTAGAAGTAAATATTAACATTCAATCTTAATTATCATTGGATTATTTGATGCATAACCTGAAGTAATAAATATATTTAAGACTATTTACCAAATGAAAAAATGTATGTATTTTACAAATAAATATAAATAAACCCATCCAGTTAGGTGAGTTAACATAGTGATGATATAATTAAGGCCTTTGAATGAAAAGCATGCATTCTTTGAGTGGGTTATTAGGACGAAATGTTCAGTTTGTGATAAAACAGTTTCGATTTTCTCCTCGTGTGGGTTATCACTGCTATCAGTATGAATGTGGGGGTACGAAAAATGTTTTCCATTTTTTTGTCAGTCTACGTACTGAGATATCAGCTGATGTCATCACTAACCTTGCACAAATGTGGGCGATAAAGTGTAACATGAGTGCACGGTGTTTACATACTAGTACGAAATACCTACGTATATTGAATGTTATTTTGTATTATATTATATATTTTTCCAATAATGAAAATGACCATATAAATTAATTAATAAATCTTGATGTTTTTATACAAGTATATACTAAATTAAAATTCTCATGTTCCTTTTCCATATCTGTTTTTTAGCGGAGGCATGTGGTCACCACATATTTCTGCCATGAAGTTATATAAGCTACCATAATTCTTGCCTCGTTCGAAATCACATCTGCATCAGAAGCTCGGCTAAGTACATTCTTGGAATAGTTACGAAAATCCAACAGGAGACTTAAATGTACATTGAACGTTTGTTAATGGGATCGGGGCACTCTTTAAGTCTTGACCATTTTTTCTTAAAGTTTTCCCTAGAATAAAATAGAAATTCTTAATTTTTCCATATTCGCTTCCTAGTTGGTGCATGTGGCCGAGGAGTTTCCTAAAGCCTCCTAGGACGCAGGGATTTGAAGAAAACGCATTGTAGTTTTTTGCTCTTTTTGTATTGTTTTAAAGTTGATACAAATATATCCTAATTTATCAACTAACGAAAGGATGACTTTTTAATAATCACAAAGCAGTCCACAAAAGATATGCGAGAATAAATTCAAATAATGATTAGTGTCTGCCTAAACTCTCATTTTGCTTTTTTGAAATGTTCCATTTTTCTTTTATTGAAATTTTTCATCTGTGTTAAGGAACCGTCACCCCTCTTCCCCTATATGAAGGATTCTCCCGAACGCGTTAAACTTTCATTTAAAATTCCATATGGGCGAAAACATCTCGAAGGGTGTTACGCGGCCGAAAAATGTGAAGCGTAAAACAAATCTCGAGAAAATTCTCAAGGCTCACGCGATACTTCGCCGGGAATAAGGGTCGATTAGACTAGGCTAACGGCGCGGCGGAAAATTGTCGAAATTTGTTTGTGGGTAATAAAATGATTTTATTTGATGGCGCTGGAACAAATCGTGAGGTGAAATTACTCTTGAGGGAATCGTCAGAGATGGAAGAGCAGTGAAGTTTGGTGCGTGCAGCTGAGCCCTTCTTTTGTAGCTGGACGACTTAGACCTAACTTATCTCCAGACAAACATGTATCCTATCGAACAAAATGTAAAACGTTTTAGCTAACTTCAAATTCACATGGTATAATGTGTTACATTATAAGTAACTAATCACTCGTTCTTCTTAACAAATTACTTTTGTTACAGAAGAGCTGCAACCATATCATCACAACATGAATAGCTACTAGTAAACCCATTCCATTGCACCCATGAGTTAAAACATATTTCATCTGGTAGGCTTTGCCTACTACCGTTTGCATGGTAGGCTTGCGCTTTATTAGTTACAATTTGAATTTATTAAGATTTGTAAGCAAAAATAATATTTTTTCAAATTCCGAAGTAAGATAAAATATATTGCCTGTTCTTACGGACGCATAAATGTTTATAGTCGTTTAATAAATCATTCGCAGCCATTGAGACTACTATAATTCGTAAGGAATTAATATATATTTTTATTACTTTCTTGAGTACCTGTTAAGTGTACAATTATCTTAATTCTGTAACTTTGCGGTTATGAATTATAAACTGGTAGAGGGTAGAGAAGAACAGACTCAAATTATAAAATAATAATAATAAAAGTACGTAACATATATTTATTATTTCTTCATTGTTGTATATATGACTTATCAAAAAATATTCATGCGCGTAGATTAACTAATGTGTTCGTATAATTATAATAATTTCGTATAATCATAAAATAAATGTGAATCAAAACTAAATGTTTTTGATTCGTTAATTTTATAATTAAAACTAATTTAACATTATAATTATGAAAAAGTATTGTCAGTTGTTAACCTTAATGTTAATATATTCGTATCATATTTATCTGTATATTATGTTTAGTTTTACAAGATTATGAGCATTTATTAATAGTATTTCAAAAATGCTATAAGCTGAAGACGAGTATGGCAATATGATATTGCATCCAATATTGTTCATATATTTAGCTATTGTAAGATTTTCTTTCCTAAATCCATAATTATCAACATTAAATTTTATTGCAACTACAGCATCAGAGTTACACATTTCTTTTTTCATTTGAAATTGACCATTCCAAACTTTGGAACAAAGGACTTTAATTTAGTTATTTTTATTTATTATTCTTTTTTTCTCTATTTATTGTATATTTATGTATACTAATTTTTCTGTATATTTGTAAAAAAAATGGAATTTCGATTCTGTAAAATAAATAAATATAAAATACTTATCTGCTTAGGTATATTAAGTATTTACATTTTTAATTTACACTTCAGTGTTCATAGCCGAAAAAGTCCGTAAGGCTTAGGAGCTTATTCGGATCATTCCGACAGGCAACACTGTGATATGCGAAGCTCTTGTATTATAATATTCACTTTGTACCTCGCTTTCTCAGTAGAGAGATAGTAACGTAATTAGCGGTGTATTTTTTTAATATTCGGTTCTAAATTCAAGATGCCAACTTCTATGAGAAATGTTGTGTTGAAAGGTGTAGTATCAAAGCAAGGGCGCTACCACACGCTCTACCATAAATGAAATCAACATGCCCTAAAGGTGAAAGGGGAAACATGTAGCATATTAATTAAGATGAACATAATGCCTCGGGCCGACAAATTTCAGAAATTGAACAAAGGCCATCTTTAAACGGGCAGAGATAGCAACCAGACTGGCAAACATACCTTGTCTTCGAATACGGCAGTTAAAAATACTACCTAAATTCTAGACATAAACAACAGTTTCGTCTAAAAAAATAGCATACTTAAATACCTAACCTAACCTTCAATCCTTTAATCCTCAATCACAACGAAATGTTGGTTTTCTTAGTCTTTTCTTCCGTTTTTACCATGGCCGTTATTCCTCTAAACTATATGAATGAACCATTATTTCACCCACACACAACAAAAGGACTATCTGAAAGACTGTCTTATATGTACCGAACATCAAAATATGGCTGTTGTACTATACGTCAACCAAAAAACAAGATGCCATCAAAGTTCGTCTCTAAAAACTCTTCCAATATCTGTATCTCCTACTTCATACTTTGGATCTCACGAAGAAACGATTGTAATCTCCACTTATACACAAAAACAAAACATATTTTTAGTATGCAGTTCACTCGTACTTCGACTGTATAATAAGTATTCTTTAATTTAATGTCTATGCTATAAAGTTATCAACAGGTTTTTGTAATCAGTTATTTTAAAACCGATATTTAACATTTTTTGTATATTTTTATGGTTTAATCAAACAAATTGCATAAAGAAAATTTATCTCGGATTCGTTTTGGTTAAAATAGCCTCATTATTTCTCTTGCAAACAATACATTAATAAAATCTAGTACTCAGGTAATTACGACTTCTTTCTTGTCAACAGAGTCGTTTTTGTATCCAATTCATGCATTTACAAAAACAACAAGTGCGCAATATTTTAAATTAAGTTTGTTATGTCTACATTTTTGTGGCATTGCTTAATAGATTCAAGCAAATTGACAGTTGCTTATGTTGAAAATTTAGAGTTCTCAAATTATAATTACGCAAAGAAGTTATGATAAAACATTATATATATTTGTTATATTTCATTATTAAGAGTATGTTAAAACTACTCATGTATAAATAAATGTAATAAATGAATAAATAAATGCAAACTAGTCTAGAAACATACAATAATTACACTAAGAATAAACTATTTAGAGATCTAGAAATGACTTGCGATGAAGCAAGGATCATTTCAGTAGATACTTTAAGGCGGAAGTGTGATTAACATAAGCTGCTAATCTAGGAAGCGATAATAGTTGCATACTAGACAATAAGTCTAATATTTTTGCTGTTTCTTTATATTTATGAAAATAATAAAATGGTCACGGATAAAGAAAATGTTAGAGTAAATATTTTTGATGTCTAGAGAGTAAATTGCTTCGAATGGAGCGCCCCAGTCTCCCCTTCTAAAGGCGCCGTGAGATAGGACACTTACCATATGAACCGAATAAAACTGCGTTCTGGTCGCCTCTAGCAAGACTAGGGAGGAATATTAGGCCGCTTCTACAAAAATAACCATAAGGAAATGTTTACATACAGTTTATAGTCTTTTTGCTGGAAGGGAAACTATAGTTTTATATTAAATGTACGTAGAGTAAATATACCTTTCAATACAGGAAACATTCACTTTGGTAAATTAGATATATAAGCAAAAATAACTTTTTATTTCATATTAATATGAATATTATTGAGAAATTTGTAATAATGGGGAAATAGTTTTATTTTCATATCCACTCCATGATGAAGCATAATTGTCACAAATTGCCACCACACAATTTTGTCAGGTAAATAAATGCCTTTTCATCTTCAGATGGTCCGCCTGGAAACATATATGGTTTCCAACCCTACCGGAACACGGCGGGACCCATCCAAGTTGTGGTCCGCGCGATTGATTGTAGTAACAAAGATTAGCGATAATCTTCAATGCAGTGATTCGTCGTTATCAAATATGAGAAACATTACAGCTACATTTATGCAGTCGTTCGTCACAATGACTGTGTCCTGAAACAATCACGCAATCGTTAACCTTGATATGTAACATTTCATTATCAATGCTTTCCCTACAGCGAATGAATCTTGGTATATTCTATAATAGCGGATTATATAATTTTTTACTTATAATTTTTCTACTACTATTTTAGCGCGTAGCTCCACAATATATTGACACCGAATGAAAGATCACAAAATAATTCAGCATCAGAGGCTGCGACAAAAAACGAATACCGAAATAATGTCAGCCAATGAGAGCGCGTAACTCGAAATAGCGATGGAGTGAGTCATGCTTTTCCGTTCACACTTGCAGGCCGCTTTCGGAGAAAGATCATTGCTAATGTGCTAACATTTTCTATGGGTATATAAGAATGCGTATTGCAAGAGACCTTGTCTGCTGTTGAAAGTAGGTCGGGATTACGGGTTCTTCTCAGAACTTTTCCACCCGATCGTGAAATTTCCTTATTATTATATTTCATATTCAATTACTTATTGTCTTATGGTGCTTAGTGTTTTGTTTCAATTTCAATTTGTTATAATTATGTTTTAAATTCGATTTATTTATTTTATTATATTATATTTCAGAGTATATTTAATGTAAGATGCAACAATTTCATGCAAGCGTAAACAATATGAATCTGTGGTGTACATTTGATCAGTAGGAAAGTAGTAGTAGGGCAATTTATCGGACATAACCTAATACTCTCTGAATGCGTTTCTACTGTGGCTTCGGCTTAATGTAGGAGTACATGGGGACTGCATTTAAAGTAAGTGAGTCCCCCGGCCCCAGCGACCCGCCGCGGAGGGATGCTGTGAGACAACCAGGAATATTAAAAATCAATTATGAATGACTAGGTCTTTAAAAATATGTTTCAGGGGTAAATTTATCATTGCATAAAGTGTTGGAGGTGTTTTTGCGTGCAGGTTTTTTTATTCTCGTAAAAATAAAACAAAATTTATAATACGTGTATAAAGGTTTATTGCTTTATTTCTTTTTATTTCACATATAGATAATATAAAACGTAAATATATTTAAATAAACAGAAAACACAAAAATTGTCTTTATATCAAAATTATATGATTAATTAATATGTAAATGAATGATAAATATTACATAAAAATGGTATATATATAAATAATTGTTTCTTAACTGTAAACTACGTGCAAAGAATAATAAATTTTTGTTTAATTTTTAAACATATAGGAGTATAATTAACCAAAAAGCAATATTTGAGCAAGAACGTTTATCTTAAATGAGAAAATGTAAAAAAAAAATGTGTTGATACAAAATGCAGGAAGAAAGCACGGAAGGAGATAAGAAGAAAGAATATTAAAAAGTAATTTAACGCTTATCTTTGCATGTGAAGCGGAGTATACGCAAATATAATGAGAGATAGAGAGACAATTTTACCTTACAAAGTAGCGAACACTACAAAAGCGATGTTCCTAGTAAATTAGCGGAAAATGACTGAAATCTACTCACTGCCCTTTGTGGCTTAGGAGACAACCAAGCAATCCTCACACAATGCTGGAACAGTTGGGACTTGCATACTGTTAGTGCACT
Organism: Glossosoma conforme; assembly: GCA_022606575.1. Taxonomy (NCBI): domain Eukaryota; kingdom Metazoa; phylum Arthropoda; class Insecta; order Trichoptera; family Glossosomatidae; genus Glossosoma; species Glossosoma conforme. The sequence goes on from JAGTXR010000126.1 coordinate 281,248, forward strand.
AGTCAATGTGTACAGTAACGTCACAGAGATGAGATGTGCACACGGTACACTACATATTCTAAAACAAATTTTATTCTTTTGATAAAGCATAATTTTCAATTGATTCAAAACAAGGATCATCAACCGTATTTAATATGAATAATGATCTGTTTTATTTCATTCGAATATGAAATATAATACTTTATATCATCCGTAGCCTTAAATATCGTTCATCAACAAATAAAATGTCGTTTTGAAATAATCGATTACATTTTTCTGCAACAAAAAATCTGAAAAAAAATAAAACAAAAAATACGAGAAAATCGTCAGACTTAAGGAAAAATTCGGACAACAATATACAAAGGCAACCAAAAATAATGAGAGATGTTAACATAAAAATACTTCTATTTTTTTTTTACGAGCGTATATATAATATATTAAGCATGATTTGTTTCTTTTGAATCTTCCAATGTATATTGTATTATTATAAATACAAAATTTCATACAATTAATATATGTGAAGCTAAACCACTAATGGACGATGGCGTCTTAAACCAACAGAATGATATAATTTAGAAATAACAATTGTAGCTATTATTACAGAAGACCACCATGAAGGAATGAACACTAAAACATAATTAATTAATTCTCATTGGATACTTGTACAAATTTTATATTACATACAATATATGTTCAAAAAATATTTATTCGTGTACAATTTCATTTGTTTTGAAAAGTATCGAACAATTTTTAAGCCCTTAACGTTTACAATTGAAAACATCATTGGATCTTACATAAATTAAAAATATACTTGTACAGATGCAGAGAGAAATAATACTGTGATTGTCATCTTAACATTTTTTTTTTCATTTGAGATATATTCTGTATGCACTAAAGGAAAAGTTATTCCTCCGGAAGTCAACTGTTGGTATGTGGTATTCCAAGAGGGTGGAAAACATATTACACACTAAGTATAATTTTGGCACAGCGATCTACAAGAGTATACGGCCGGAAGGGTTGAAAAAAAGTAGTGTCAGATTTAGTGAGTGCCAAAGGACATCCTGTCTTTAACGAAAATGGAGTAAATTTTTAATGTTAAATGTAAATTTACTAGGTTTTATAATAAAAATTGTATTAAACTATATATCAGTATATTTGAATACAGTCGATTCCGCTTAATTGGGACATATCCGGACTTAGGATATTTATAAACTCTTGGAAACTGTAAATTATCTAGAGGTTATATAAATTATCATATAAATTACAAATTTGTAATATAAACTTTTAAGAAGAAAAAAAAACCTAATTAAAATAATAAATGGGTAGGTTCATACAATTTAATTCAATGCAAAAAATGGGGAGCAAAGAAGGAACCTCCGCGTGGTGCCCCCTGGAAACGGTTATTTATAATGCCGGCCAATCCTTCTACTACGGAAACAACATCAACACACGCAAAAGTGCAGAAGAACCTAAAACGGCTCTTCTCAGAGCCAAAACTGACAATGATGACCATCAACATTGAAGGGTTATCAGCTAGTAAAGAACTTTTACTCGCAGAATACTACCTTGCCAACAACTTTGACATCTTATGCGTGCAAGAAACTCACCGCGGGCTTAACAACAACCGCCCCAGTGTGCCAGGTATGCGACTAGTAGCAGAAAGGCCCCATAACAAATATGGGAGTGCCGTGTTTGCACGACAGGACCTAGCAATAATATCAACAGCCCTGACTGACAAATCTGACATAGAGGTCATAACGACGGAACTGACAGCATGCACAGTCACCTCCATCTACAAACCACCAAACACACCATTTGCTTTCTCCGAACCGAGCAACTTCCGATCAAAGGATACGAGATTTTTGCTAGGAGACTTTAATTGTCATAGCATAAACTGGGGCTATGACAAGACAAATGAAGATGGAGAGTCTCTGAAGTGCTGGGCAGAAGCAAACAATCTGGTGCTTATACACGACGCAAAGCTCCCACCTTCATTCAACAGCGGTCGCTGGAAAAGAGGCTACAACCCGGAGCTAATATTCTCCACAGGTACAATTAGCCAGCAGTGCGAAAAATCGGTGTATAAGCACATACCCCACTCTCAACATAGACCTATTCTATGCAAGGTGTCAGCCTTACTAAATATAGGGACCGTGCCATTCAGAAGGAGGTTTAATTTTAAAAAAGCCGACTGGGATAAATTCTCAGAATCCGTCGACGCCAAAATCTGGAATACCATCCTAATGCCAGAAAACTACGACCACTTCGTGGAAACGGTAAAACACGTGTCTCGACAGACAATCCCGAGAGGCTGCAAACGGCATCACATACAGGGACTGGAGAAGGAAGCAGAGAGGCTACTTGACGACTATACCCAGCTGTACGAGAAGGACCCTTTCAACTTCAATACTGTTTCTGCTGGGAATGCTTTAATGGAAGCTCTGTCAAAAAATAAAAGAGAGAAATGGGCAGCCATGCTAAATGAGCTAGATCTTTCAAGAAATAGCCATAAGGCATGGAGATTACTTAAAACCCTGAACAGTGACCCAAAACAACCGAAACACAACCTCTCAAATATAACCGCAGACCAAATCGCCCACCAACTTCTATTAAATGGAAAGCCCACAAAAATGGTACAATGTGCTAGGAGGAACATAAAAATGAAAAATAAATGTACGGCCGAGACCGCTAATACAGGTCTGAATGCACCAGTCACCATTCTTGAACTCGACAAAGCAGTGAGCATAGTGAAGAATGGGAAAGGCGCAAGACTGGACGACATTAGGACGGAACAAATAAAACACTTTGGACCACAGACAAAGAAATGGATTCTCCTGTTTTTAAATAATTGTATCAGTACTCAACATATACCAAAAATATGGAGGAAGTCAAGAGTAATCACAATACTTAAACCCGGGAAAAGCCCAGACAACCCAAAGAATTTCCGTCCAATCTCCTTGCTCTGTCATTTGTATAAGCTGTTGGAGAGAATCCTTCTCAACCGACTAGCGCCCCTTATAGACCCGCTTCTCATCCCACAACAAGCTGGTTTCCGCCCTGGAAAATCATGCACTGGACAGATTCTGAAACTCACACAACACATCGAAGATGGGTTTGAGAAGAGACAAATAACGGGAGCAGCCTTTGTAGACCTAACCGCTGCCTATGACACAGTCCACCACAAAACCCTGCTGCTTAAACTACAGAATATTACCCATGATGCAACTATTACTAATGTAATAGCAACTATGCTACAGAACCGTAGATTTTATGTTGATCATGAAGGTAAGCGTAGCAGATGGCGCACGAACAAAAATGGACTGCCTCAAGGAAAGGTGTTAGCGCCCTTACTCTTCAATGTCTACACAAACGACCAGCCAATACTGAACAATACCAGGTCCTTCATCTACGCAGATGACTTGGCGCTCACAGCACAAGGGGTCTCTTTCGAGGAAGTAGAAACCCAGCTTACTAAAGCACTCATCACCCTCTCTTCGTACTACCACCAAAACCGACTACAGCCAAACCCAAGCAAGACCCAAGTCTGCGCCTTTCATCTTAATAACAGACTTGCCAAGAGAAAGCTGCACATTACCTGGAACGACTTGGTGTTAGAGCACTGCGACACACCTAAATACCTAGGGGTCAAGCTGGATAGGACCCTCACTTATTAGAAACACTGTCAGTCTGTTAAGCAAAAGGTGTCCACCAGAAACAACCTACTCCGAAAAGTGGCAGGTACGAAGTGGGGAGCCCAACCAAACCTGATCCGCACAAGTGCTCTAGCTCTCTGTTTCTCTGCTGGCGAGTATGCTGCGCCAGTATGGGCGAGGTCTGCCCATACCAAGAAAGTGGATATTGCTCTGAATGAAACGTGCCGGGTGGTTACGGGGTGTCTAAAACCTACCCCAATATCAAAGCTATATCAACTCTCGGGCATTGCCCCACCAAACATAGGGCGAGAAGTTACTACCAAGAGGGAACTCACCAAAGCAACCCACGACGCACTCCACCCTATGTTTGGGTACCAAAAGATAACTACACGGCTCAAATCAAGAAAAAGTTTCCTACAGTCGACAACGGAACTGGAGATACCTGAGGCCACCCTGCGGCTGAACATGTGGAGAAGCGCAACTGAGGGGAATACTTGGATTGCCCCGAAAGAGGACCTAGCCCCTGGACATGACCAAGGGTGGAATATATGGAGGTCCCTTAACAGACTTCGGACCGGAGTATGCAAGACGAGGACACAAATGAGGGCCTGGCAGTTTTACAGCGGACCGACTGAATGTGACTGCGGCGTGGAGCAGACCCTATCACACCTTCTGGAGTGTGCGCTGTGCCCGAATAGCTGCACCCAGGAAGACCTGATGATGGCCAGAAGTAACGCCATCGACGTCGCCCACTTCTGGGCAGACAGGATCTGACCCTGTTGTTTCCGACACGATTATATATATAATGAAAAAATGAGTCAAGTGTAGTCTGTCTTTTGTTTTTGTAACATTTAACTTCTACAAAATCAGCATAGATATTAAGTGCGGATGTAGGGCTCCCTTCATTTCCTTCCTGCATAAAATAACGCTGTAACACGTCGGTACATTTTTTTGCCTCTTGGTTAGTCACAGACACTGGTGACTTATCATCATCATCATCGTCATATTCGTCTAATTTTCATATTTTGATTTAATACCTTCTACAATTGAATCTTCACAGTTTTCATTATCATCGTAACATGGTAAATTGTTATCTATTCTTGAAAATTCTTCATAGTTAATAATAGGAACTTGCAACATATCCTGATTTTCTTCATAGCTTAAAATTTGGTACATATCTAAGAGTTTAAAGCTGTAATTAGTAAAACAGTCCTGTATTGTGGTGGTTTTTATAGCTCGCCAACTGTCAGCGACAAACTGTATTGCTTGCAAAAGGAAAATTTTTGAACTAATTTCTCTGGCTGTTGTGTAACTTGTTTATAAATCAGAGAATATGTGTTACATAATATATGATGTGATCTTAAATGTCCCAATTAAGCGGAATGTTGTCCCAATTGAATATATAAATTAACTATTGGTTTCTTGGTTGGTTTCTGTTCTTTGAGATTTGTCCCAAATAAGCGGCTGTCCCAAGTAAGCGGTGTCCCAGTTAAGCGGAATCGACTGAATTATAATTGACACTGGGATATACTACATCTACGTTATTAATTTAACGAAACGCTCGAATGTAAACCGACCAAAACGTGCATTTGTTGATGACAAGCAATAAACTAAATTAACAGCTTGAATTCAGATTAATTTTCTCCCGGCAACGTTCGGGCCATTTAGTCTCTAAAGCTCCGCTTAATTTTAAACATCTGATGGTATGATGGTAAATAAACGCAGTATAGCTTGTTAATTAAAAGTCAACACGGATACGTAACATAATACATGCAGGCGTCACTAAGGCGAATCTTTATTACAATAAAAACGAACGGAAATGTTGTTCTTATTAAAATAAGTAATTGCATATAACAACAGTTCGTCTTCGTCACGGCAAACGAATTATAGACAAATGCTGACATAATGCACATAAACAGAACAATTTCGCGCGTTTTAATGAATGCAACGAGATACAGTTGAGCTCGCATGGAAAAGACGTTAATTGTGCTGGTTGGCAATGCTCCCAGTTGTAATATCCTTTGCCTGAAGATTCGCAGATAGAAATGACGGCCGGCGATAAAATCCGGTGCAGCCGTGCATTTAACATTTAAGTGTGAAGAAAATAAATGTCCGGAAATATTTCTTAACAGCATTATTTAACTCAACAATAAAGTGCCTTCCTCACAGTTGGTGATACAAAAACGTTGCAAGCATTCAGATAAAATACGAGTATATCGTTTTACAAAGATAATTATTTATGAACAAAGTATAAATTCTTTTGTCGTTGAGGTGACTGCGGAGTGTCGTGGCTCCATTATTATTTTCCATCTATCTTGATAAAATGCTTGATTATTTTAGAGACTCATTATTTCAATTTAATAAGTTATGTCGATAGTTTTCCAGACCATATTCTTACTAGCATCTTTTCAACCGACCCTGTGGTCACCATGTTCTTCAGACTGCCGACTAATGTTCTAGAAACATGTGTAAAATATGAAAGAATGCTCTTTGTGCTCGTTATTGAGAGTCTTCTTGTCTGTGATTCACATCTCTTTCAGGATAAATTCAGCTTACTGTCCACATAATTCGTAGCATTTTTCGGTCAAGATGAATACTGCACTTCTCCTTCGTAGTATCAATCCGGTGAATTGGTTTGCAGCAACAGAATACTGCACAATTACATGATAATCTAACTATTATTATAATATATCAAAATATATTGTAATATAATAATAAAAACATGTATTATTTTATATGTATACATTTACAATGAAATATGAGAGGAATGCACATCTTTCTTGGAATGTATTTTTAAAGGTGAGAATTCTGCCGCCTCTATGGAAAATTCTTCCGCTTTTTGACTATGAAAAGCTTCGGCAAAGTGCGGTTGTTCGGCCACTGACCAGTCCCTTGCCCCCTCCCCTCTCAGTCCACCCTCCCCAAGGCTGAATCTCCCGCGACTTTATGGTTTGGAAAATTGTAATTCACTGTGCGTAGGAAACGAATTCCTCTAACCCAACTTATGATCTATATGAGAAAGAGCAGCCTTTGTAGTTATGCAATTATAAGCCTACAGAATTCTCAGTAAGCGAAATTGAAAAAAAACTGCCGGCATTGTGCGTTCAAGTCGGGACTGCGAAATTACTAATATTATAATATGAATGATGTTGCAAACATGTTGAGAAAAAAATATTTTCAGATTGTTTGCTACAAAATAAAAAACCACAATATATGATTTAAATTTCAAGTATATCTAATGAGGGTGTCAAATATATTGCATAAAATTGCTTTTTTACAAAGTAGTTTTATGCAATATAAAAAAAAAACAACAGCTCGTTGTTGTCAATGTAAAAATAACGATGTGTGTATTTTTTAATAAGCGTGCTATGGAGAGATCCATGTTCGGAGTGTCGCTAAAAGATAGAATCCGAAACGAGGATATCCGCAGAAAAACGCAAATAGTGGAGGCTACCCAACGAATAGGCACACTCAAGTGGCAATTGCAGGATATATCTGTTGAAGAGACGACGGTCGATGAGGAAGAAAAGTATTGGAGTGGCGCCCAAGAACTGGCAAACGAAGAATGGCTGACCCCTGCATGTAAACAACACCCCTTTTACTACCACTGACTGACGACAAAAGAAGAATAGCGGGAGTGGTCTGGATGCGGAAGGCAAAGGATCGAAGAGGTTGGAGACTCATGCGGGAGGCTAATGTTCAACAGTATATGCATACAGGCTGATGATGATGATTGTTTAATAAAAAAGCTAATAATACTAAATTATGTCTTAAATATTGTAATTTAAGCTGTATTATTAGGCTTGGTATATTTTTTCAGAAAACACTGCTTTTTTACCGACTTGAAAGACATTAATGACCACCATAGATTGATATTCGACATAAAGACGTCCATAATATTTCCATTTTCTTGAAGGGGTGCAAAAAATAAGTTGACACTGTGGCATAGTCAAGGGGATGGAAGGGCCCTAATGGCCGATAATAACAATCGAGCAGAACACCAATTCTGCTAAATTATGACCTCTTACGAGAGCCAATCAAAAATAATTAAACGAGAGATGTTTCCGACTACGCCAGACGGAAAACCGAAGGGTGCCCAATTTTTTTTATGAACTTACATTTATTATTTTTCTTGACAGTTGTTATCAGAATGCAATACCAAGATACTTGTATATGGCTCGAATATTTATTTTACAAGACTATACATCTTTATTTTATTTTTGTAGAAAAAAAATTCGTTCAGTTTCTCCGCTACTAATTTAAAATTTGGGATTACATCTATACAAGATTTTTTCAAGATATTATCAAAAACACTTGTTATTGGAATAAAAAATATTGCACCACTTTTTTTTTTTAGCCATTACAATATTCAACACAAACAAAATACAAAAACTAGCATAAATCATTATTGAGTCAAATAATGACAATGTTGCAAAGGATAACACATCATACACCTAAAAATAAAAGAAGATTAGTATTATTTATATAAATATATATATTAAATAAAAAAGCGAATTACATCTATGATTTATTTTCAGATATGATTTAAGTATAAACCATAAGGTTTAAATACTGACCCTAGGTATTAAAACGTAGACCATGAAACATAAACGGTAAAATAAAAAACGTATAAAATATGTTTTTCTTGTTTGTCCAAGCAATTTTAGCAGCAAAAATAAAACGCAAATAAAAACTTTAATTAAATTACTGCAATGTAAAATCAGTGTATTTATAATTTGACATATCGATAGAACTATGTAACGTATTATGTTACATATCTTTAATATAAGATAAAAAAAATATATGTAACATATAATAAAGCATTTATGTAATTCGCGGTGCACCAGTCAAGGCAATATTTTTCTAAAAAGTGAATTTAGTTTATTGAACCCAAATAAGAAATAAGAGTTACTTTTTACAGCTCAATATGGAATTCATATGTTTGAAACTATCGCACTGATGATAACTTCTGCAATGATGATCGAAATCCATTTACCGCACACGGATCAACCCAAAAGCCACGAAACTTTTAAGTGTATAAAATAATAAATAAAATGTGGTCCGCCTAGCAAATAGTCAATAAAAATGAGCCTGGGATGAGATCTTGGAAACTCGTCGATTACAGTATTGGGTCAACTTATGTTCCATCGCGCCGCTAGGGGGTCCTTATTATTTCGCACAAGGAAGATTATTATTTATCGTGATTAGATCTGTAATATCTTGAGCCTATGTGATACATGTATGTTATGCTATCCAGTAAATTTGGAAATATGATATATATTTAACGAATTATATTATTTAAAATAATTGATCATTTAAATATTGTAAGACATTTCTTGGCGAAGCTGTAGAATTATGTTTTTTTATACACATCATGAAACAACACCCCTTTTACTACCACATACCTTTCTTTAAAGATAATAGATGTTGGTAAAGAAAAAAAAACTTTATTTAAATGAATTTAAAAAACACAGTCGAATGAATCATTATCAGTTCCATGTTAAAATTATCATTATTTCATATTCAATCTATTGTAGATTTGAAATTTTACACTTAACATTTTAGCTAACCGGCCCATAGCCCAGTTCCAAATTAGATTCCCATATTATATTTCACCGAATACGTCATGCAGTCGACAGTCTTGCAGGATGATTACACAGGTGCGAAAATCATTTTTTTTCTTCTGTGACTACTTCTCAATACTCGGAGCATATAGTCACGTAATTATTGCAACACATGTTGGCGTTTGAGTTAAATGCTGTTGCCGATGCTGAAAAAAAATATTTTCAGTAAAAACATAGTATTTCGTTCATGAGATTATGCATGGTAATTATAAAATAAAAGTCAATTCTTTATCAACTTCATTAAACATTTTTCTCTTGGACATCCTTATTATTTCTTTATTTTTGTATGAAATATTTTTTATTTTCCTCAAGGTAACATAAACTATTGGAATGTAGAGCTTTATTTAATATATTTTTTTATGAATAATGGTAATAAGATTAAATCTATAGATATCTCTATATTTAACTTAAAATATGAAATATTTAAAATCTCTGATATTTATGGCTGATGGCCTGTACAGCAAAATTTCCAAAACGTCATAACGACGATGACGTCACTGCTCTAGCTCAATATAATATATTCAATAAAAAGAACATACGAACAGTGAATATATATGATAGACTTCTTCGAAGTGTAAAAAACATGCCCAAGCGATGATTGTGGGTACTGGCGTTCCAATAATAGAAGATGTGCTTGGTTCGTTATTGCCAGCAGCAATCATAATAAAATAGTCAAGGAGTGTGTTTATCGATACAGACAAACGCTTCAAATTTAACATACGAAGTATACTTCTATAAGAATAGCAATGGAATCTCCGGGAATGATATTGGACGTTTTATTATATTATCACAAAATAATAATCAAGGAAAATAAATAAACATGTCTTTCTAGCGTTTTATTGGAAATTAATTATTTTATCTGATATTGATTACTGTTGTTATTAACTATTTTAATTTATTATGAAATATTGTATTTAAAGAAAATATATGGAGTTCCATTGTGCTGGTAATACAAATGGTATCATTTGACTAATTAAACATTTAAGCACATGTCACTTTTTAACAGATTAGTAAGGAAAGAAGTCCTCAAGAGAATATCAGTGGATGAATTTTAAGACTGTATATATACGTTGAATGATTGTAAAAATTGAGGATATTTAACTTAAAAATAAAACAAAAATGTAATTAATGAAATTACTAAAAAAAAACTTTCGGGCTTCGCTTTCAGATATACTATTTATTATTAAGTTACTTGAAAGATACCAATCTGCTATTCAGATGGGATAACAGCAAAATATATTAAGGAGAAATTGAACGGCCCATAAACATTTAACGCCACATTACATTAAAAGTGCCAAGTAAAAATCCGTCGAACATTATCTCTTTAATGAGAAAGATGGGGATAAGATAATAAAAGCCATCACACTTGGATAACGTATGGCATATAATTATATTTCTCTGGCATAAAATCAAACACTTTTTAAAAAGATGAACGAAACACTCGAAAATATTTATTCGATCGCTAAAAAAATGCAAAACCATGATAATTTTATAAAAAAGTGGGTTATTTCATTTCAAATTAGGGTAGGTAATGTTTTTAAGTGTGTAATAACTTGACTAGGATTTGGCAAGCATTCAGATAAAAAAGTCAAATATTATTAGCCGGGAGCACATTTTATTTTTAACCGATTGCGTACCGTTGAAATGTTCACTTCGCACCAGTAATGTAATAATAACATGAAATTTGACTGGCATATCTGTATCTTACAATACCTACTACCAATCCAATATTAAAAATCATTCATTTTATATTAGCAGGCAATGCATCAACTGAGCAACTTTAAAAAGGTAATTTAACCTAATCTTACAAGAATATATCACGCATTGTATTATTGTTAAATTAAGTTGAAATCCCGCATATCCAAAGCATATCTCTGCGTAAAACTGTAATACTAAGATAACCGTCGTTCTTGTTTGCCCTGCTTGAGTGTGCCTGGGTAGCATCTATTGAGGGAAGTTTCGGATTCTATCTTTTAGCGACTAGCATGGATCTCTCCATAGCACGCTGACTTTTATTTTATGGGTAAGACTTGCTGTCGATTCGTCTCTGCGCCATAATACAGGAGGATGCATTGGTTAAACGCCTTAGTTTTAAGGCATTGCGGAATTTTCACTTTAAAAAATGTACTTTAGTTTTCCAAATGTTGACAGTATTTCTTTTGAGAGTCATCTAATGTTTTAATGCACTCTACAAAGCAACAACATGGCTTTTGTTTTATCCATGTTCATTTTCAGATTTTGTTCGACGATATGTATTGATCGTTTGTATTAGCACTATGTCCGAATGTGAGAAAGTTCCTCATTTTGCTAGCAGTTTAATTCCATTCCTGCTCGGGTTTATAGAAATATGAGCTATCATGGAGCTGGACCATCATTGTTGCCAGATTTGTAAGCCTATATAAAGTCTATTTTGCAGCGTTGTAGTGAATTCACTGCCCAAGGGACATTGCCAAAGGCGAGGCAGACGATTTTGAAAAGATTAATCAGCTCGAGGTTAGCCAATATTAAAAACTGTAAAGATACTAAAACTCTTCGTCGTTGGCCTGAGACCAAGAAATTGTCAATGGTTTCAAAAAGTCGAAATGTTTTTTTGTTTTAATGCGATACAAACGCCGAGTGAAATTTTTAGTGCATTGAATATACTTTGTTGGCATGTTAAGGTATTTTTGAATAGAAAGAACCGTGTTGCGTCTTCAATGCGGTCGAGATGATAATCATTAAGTATATTATATAAATAAGAATAGTGCATCTCAGTGGCTTTCTATTTTTTCAATAATTTAAAGAAAATGTGTAAACACAAGAATTCAGAGAATAATAAACATGTGTAAATAATGAGCATTTTACATTTTAAAAATGTATGTAATAAATTTAGGTGTTAATGGGCTGCATCTCATTTAGTCGACTGAGTACGAATTTAACAAATTTTTTAACATACTGTAAGCATGAGAGACCAAACTGAATAAATATAAAATTACATTACTGAATATGTTTATTCCCTTCATATATTCATCTTCGGTGGTGTCTATACCACGTTATATATTGTACATATGTGCGAGTAGATGGATATAATCGTCACATCTATATAACTTGTATTTGTGTTTACTTATGAGATCACTGTTGTTAATAAATATTTGTAAATATAATAAAAGGGTACAAAAATCCACAAATATATTTTCATTGTTTGGTAGAATATATTGTACTGTTTCAATTTGAAATGTGTCATCCTCAAAATTTACCATCGGAAGCGTAAATCGAAAAATATTTGGACTTCACACGAAAACAGCGGACTGCCTCAGATTACTTTGACAAAAATTGACATTTCTTTGTCAGATAGACCTGCCACTGAGGGGAGGAAACTTGACAAAACGCGGGGCAAACGATTGGAAATATCTTTGTGGCGTACTCAAGTGCGCGAATCTGCGACGATAAATAACACAAATAATGTGTATACATTTAACATAAATATTCAAACAATATATAAATAATAGTAATATTCCAAAACTAAAAACTAAAAAATATATAGTATCTTATAAAATTCATTTTCCAAAATGAATTAGAAAGCATTATAATAATTCAGTCTTTTAAATAAGGTCAAAAAGAGCAGAGCATGCTTTCCTGCTTGAGAGCGCTTTAGCATCTTTTAATTCCATGCACAATATGTGGGACTCGCAGCTTTCCTCGATCAAAACTAATGTACAGCGTTTGTATTGTTCACTCGTTTTTTTTTACCGTTGCGAATTAAGCAGCCTTACTATATATAATAAGCAGATTCCTGCATCGAATACTGGAGTTACCATGGTTTGGCTTTATGTAAGATGACGAGTTACAATTTTAATAATAAATACAGAAAATGATGGAACTTCTCGAGACAGTTTTTATGTAGCGACGTATTGTTAGTATCGGCGCAGCTCCTCAGCAGATTCGATTCCGCCTGCTGGTCGTGTCAGCTGTCAAGCGGTAGCGTGTTGTTTAGGCCCACAAATAGCGCGCCCGTGCAACCTACTAGTACATTTCCTTTACGCTCTTCTCAATGTAAAGCTCAGTCCACACGATCGTGGAAATACAGATTTGTAAGAAAATGTACAGTATTATATGCAACGTGCCATGGAGGTATCCATAGTATGAAAGTCAAAATATTCAATACGAAATTAGATATCAAAAGATGTCGTGAAATGAACTCTATCGAGTTAATCGGCACAGTTAAGAGGCAATGGACAGGACACAACTGCTAATGACATCTAGATGTCATTAATAAAATCCATGACAGAGTTTATATCAAAATATATTTTAATTATTTCTTTACTTTTATAATTAATCACAAAAGTTTATGAACTGATGTGAGAGCAATACCTCATCCGCAAAAATTACATTGGTTATTAATAAAAATAGTTGGTAGGCGTGAAAAATTCTCCATTTCAACATACTCACTATATATTTTTTATTTTTACAATCATTTATTTTTTCTCACAATCATTTTTTCATTATATACTTATTTGCATACTTTTCGCAAAACACAAATTTTAACTTAATAGATGTCTTAAATATTTCACTAGAGCATTGGTTTTCGACGAATGCGAAACATAAAAAATAAAGTTGTGGATTATAAATAAAAATATTATTTATTTTACAATATTATAAACATTATCACTCATCTCCAGGTTTAGTGTCTATCCTGTGTGACGTCATAGAAATAGGTGAAAAATTCATATCGATATTGTTATACATGACTAATTGGCTTTACGTAAATAAAAAAATATGCATAACATAATCAGCAACTAGTATTTTTATTTATCTTGTCTACTTACTACCAATAATCATAATAATACATACAATAGCAACATATTCCAGTTTCAATTTTTTTTTAATTTTTTTTAGTAATGTAATTGTAATTCAAAATGTTAATGTTTTAATATATAATATTTAATTTAAGTAAATGATTTGTTACGATTCGGTAAAATTACGAAACGTATAGGCCGCGCTTAAGAATAAGCGGAGACAAAACAGACACGATAGATTGAAACTTTAAAAACAGAGCGCGTAGTACACATTTTTCCACTTAACGCAGTAAGGATGGAAAGTAAGGGAAACCCGTGATATATGAGCTTTCAAACTAAACAGATTCGTGCTAAAGCACTTCGAGTATATGACGTATATTCAAATTTTTATTTTGGTAAATTTATATTCCTCGGTACTTAATATAGGACAAAAATCCACAATACTTTGTCATAAAAATACGCTATATTATTCAAAAGAATATTTAAATTTTTATTTTTCCTTATCTGGTCCATATCTGCAACATGTAGTCACCACAAATTGTTGCAACAGTTCTGTTTCTCCCTAGACATCACTGCACCTGAAGGTTCACCTGGGGAACATTTACGGTTTCCAACAAAATCAAAAACAAGATCCAGAGGATGAGACAGTCAATGTATATTTTTATGTGATTTTTTCATTAGAATTTTTAAGTAGATCGGATGATTATCCCGAAGTTCCCGAGGCCTGGACCGTTTATTTCTACGGAGTGAATTATTAACATTTTATCTTTAGTATCAATTTCTTCAAAATAAAAGTAAGCAGTAGCAAATATTCGTCACAAATTTAGGTGTGTTTGCTGGTATAATCTTTGACTCGTTTCAAGTTATCGCTTCGCTCGAAGAGCTGACTATGTACTATGATATAGTTCCGTTTGACGGCCCTCTAGAACAAGAAACATGGTGTTAATTAAATATAATCTTAAATATAAGCAGAATGACTTAAAAAACTAATATTTATATGTCAAAGCTAACTGACGGTGAAAGAACTTTCTTCTACACTTAATACTGAAATCTTTTCAAATGGCCTTTGCAAGTTGATAAAGGCTATCGGTTATATAGCAAAGCAGGGAATGGAATGTGTGGATATATTATAATATTACATAGTTGCACATAAACGTCCTCGCATCTCCGTCTTATCGCCTGCAGCGGAAAGTGTCAACGTCAACAAACTCGGAGCATATAAATTTATGGAGGAGGTTCCTACGATGGGAGGCGATTCCCCGTGTTGGGGTGCAACGCATTGATAAGGAGCAGGTGACAGTGACGGCTGCCTCTAAATAAAGGAGTCTCCTGCCCGCGGAGGAACCCTCTATAATGACACCCTTTGTTCAAAAAACTCCAAACCTACCTCATATTATAATAATATAATTGTTAAAAATTAATGAAGCACTTATGGAATAGATTAATACATGAAATATTATGTTGTATGTAATAATGTTTACCATAAATATTTATTACAAAAAGATCGGGATACATTCAATTTCGTACTTTATTAAAAAAAATGTTCACATAGTATTTGTATGTGTATCTGAATCACTACAAATTGCAACTTTTTCAGTTCTGTCAGTTGCCCATCCAACGAATGTAAACTTAAACTCCAATTGTTGTTAGTTGTTTGCCATACATATCAAAAATATACTAATAAGCCTTTTTATACTTGTATATTATACCTAGTAAAAGCAGGACATTGAATGTGACACGCAAATTTGATTATCGGATATATTATTTGTGTTTTATTCTACATATTTAGTTTATAAAAATATGGAAAAAACTTTTAAACTCTTTTTCTAAAATTTCCAAAAAATAATTTTCCATTAGTTTATGTGAAAGACAATACAATATCAATGAACAATTCAGTATTGCTTAAATATATACAAGAAAGTATTATTGATTTCAAAAGTTTTTGTGTACAACTACCGGCTGCTAATGTTCTGCAACAGATTGGCTTCAATGTTGCAACAGTCACATGAAATATCATCATAAAAACAGTTATCCGTGTTGATAAGACTAGCTGTTAGCCGCAAGTCGTAATATCGTATAGCAGACGAATCATCGATGTTGCCAGATACTCGACGGATTCTATTTGACATTGCTGTTCTTTTTTTTGTGAATATTTTGGCATGATTTATAATAACGCTACAACTCTTACATAGCAAATCTTTCAAAATTATAATGTAGCTAAAGAGAATATTTCCTTAAATAATTTAGCTTGAACGTGATTGCGTCTATAATTAATTCAGGCACGGCGCCAGCGCTTCTAAACTGTTGATAAAACCGGGCGCTTTCAAAATAATAATCTGGTTTGTTCCTAGAAATCCTTCCTCTATTTAGCGAGCAACACTTTCCACGGCGTCTTCCGAGATTGATGCGATGATTAATCTGCAAATTCATCAAAGTTGAGGAGTGAGCAATATTGACGCGGCAGTCGCACCAGCGCCAGATGGAGGACTTCACTTACAGTCTTACAGAGATCCTCAACATTATCCACATATCGATCCATTGTATTTTTCAAGTGCTTCAATAAACTCTTTGCACCCATGCTTATTAAGCGATTCTATTTTTCATTTGACCAACGACAATAGCTCATATTCATTGTAAGCGCAGTTTTCGTAAGACCACCGAAGCTATTTAATAGCATTAGACGTAGACCATTACATGGGTTGAAGAAGACCCCTGCAATGGCGGTCGAAGTATTGGTTGAAGGAAGTTCGCCACACACGGCTAAACCCAAAAGCCACAATATAAAAGCTAGTTAGTTAAAAGTAAAAAATAATACTATTAAATTGTCAAGAATATAAACGTATTTTTTAAAATATAAATTTAAAACTTGCAATTATAACGGAAATACTTTATCCATTACGACAAGTTTTTTTCTTGCTTTATTGGATGAACATGTATAAGTTGAATTTAATAATATATAAATCGGTGATTTATGAAAGGTTGGGCGTGACTATTTTACATGGTGGGCATATCATCTCCACATATTTGCGACGGAAAGCATTTAGAAACCGGCGATATTTGCTTACTAAATTGCCTATACTACTTGTATAATAGTCCTATACTGTGCACATACAAACAGGGCAATTGAACGGCTCTTCCTCCAACTGTGTCGCACGATTCAAGTATGAAACGTGATAGTTTAATGGGACGCTTCGAGATATGCTACGCCACATGTTAAATATTATTAGATTAGTTCTACAAATAATAATTTGAAAATAATAATGAAAAATATTTTTCAAGTTAAAAAATTCATCATTTGTAGTTTTGAATCAACAAGCCTTAAGCTGATCTAGCGTCAAAGAAACTGCGAAACTTTAATGCAGATCGGTACTTAACGAGATATAACTACCTTTTTTAAAAGGGACAAATTTAGTTAAAATACAGCAGACACTTCTGTATTGAGGCTCCAAAATATTACACATTCGTATACATAAATGCACTTACGGCTTACCTCAAAATATTAGAACACAGACGTAAGACTGTTCACCTTATTATGTCTACTCCTATTGCCATATGTTTTTACATTATTTGCATATGTATCATGTTGAGCACTGCTTATTCGCATACTTGAAGACTGCCGTTTCGCTTTAAATAAGAACTACTTCAGTTCTTTACAGTTATAATCGAACATACTCCTTTTACTACAACGCTTATTTATACATATGTTATTAAAACATATAGCAATATATTTAATGTGTAGATATGACTGAATAATAGCAATAATTAATAGTTCAAAACAAATTGAACGATTATTGCTGTAAACATTTTATTAAGAACTTAGACTCATAAATATGAATCGCATTGCAGCAGCATGTACCTGTAGATATTAAAAATAAAACAGATTTTTTTAAAAATACAAGTATTATTATTTTTGTAGACGCTGGAGTAGTATTTAATATTGATATTTGAACTCGTATAATATTCATATTAAGATATACGAATAACAAAAAATACGATTAATTTCTGCCATTATTCAGTAATGTCTACAGATGATGTTTATGGCGTTGTTTTAATAATAGATGTATTAAGATTCACGGCATTGATAATATAAATAAATGCTCATTTGAATATTGTTGATCAACTTTGACCATTCAACTATCGTCCATTATCGAAATAACAATAATCTCACCGAGCATCGGCGTAGAATATAAGCTTTTTAGCATATTTACGATCGAAATTAAATTTTAATGTACACAAAAGCCGCCAAGGCGAACGTGATTTCGTTTTAACATCACTAATGGATAATGCAGACCCAGTGCAGCTCGATGCATGGTAAAGGTATATACATATAATCCACAGAGCAAGGTGCATACTATAAAACAGTAAGATTATTTACATACCCTCCTCCCAACTGAAGCATATGGCCGTCACATACTACCGCCATAAAGGCCTCGCCTAATTCAAAGTCAGCTATGCTTCCTGGAGCTACGTCCAATATATTCTATGTACTATTACATACGAGTATAGTTTTGACATCCTTACTGCATGGCGAGAGGCTGCTGTAGTTTATGCTGAAGTATTGTACCTGTATATGTCCTAGCCAGGTCTACCTTCGTCTTTTAACCAACTGAAGTAGGAAAGCCTGCTTTGTCTGCTCCCTCACCTCATCATTCATCACAAAATTTAATACATCGTTCCCCCAGCATTCTACGTAGTCATATGTTTGCAATACAATATTAGCTTTCTTCGTAGTAGTAGTATCAATCCAGTGGATTGGTTTGCATTGATCTACACTCGTCTTGATCCTCTGCAGTCCTCTTCAACTCAGCAAAAGAGCTAAAACTCATGTCCTCGAACACTTGCTGCAAATACTCCCATCTAGAGCGCCCTCTACAGTTTCTACCCTCAACTATCCCTTCCACAATGTCATGAAGAAGACCATCGTGGCGCATGATGTGACCGATCCATCGAGCTCGCCTCTCTGAAATGGTTCTTACTAGGTGCCTATCATCCTTGATTAGCTTTATATTTCCGTAAAAAAATACAATATTAAAGCATCGATAAACATTCAGAATCATCACTTCAAAAGGTAACTACGAAAATATATAAGACGGTTCAAAAAGTAATCAGTTTTATAATTAGTGCCAAAGCTCTAATCCGATTCTTCTTTCAAACAATCACTTCCTGATGACCGTTTCTAAGGATGCTACGAACACTGGAAGCATGTTTCTATTTTGTTCTTGGTTAAATATAGGAGATACATATTGACCACCTCACAGAATATCAATATTGGTTGTGTTAAGTTATATAGTGTGTAGTTTATTGGTTCCATCAAGGTTCGCATCCGAGTGCAGCGTCAGTTCCCGAATTGTTTGCTCCGCTGGTTTCCTCCCGAGACTGAAGCGCACTTCTCGGGGTACAAAACCGCTGCGGCCCGGGTCAATTGATTAATTAAATTAATGTTTGTGTGCGGAAGTTGGCCGGGTGGGCGGGCGACAGTTTGAAAGCTACGATCCCAGAACAAACCGCAGCAAACTGCGAGTATATGGGCGCGATGCGTGAACTTGCCCAAGTGTTTATGACACGGAACTCGCAAGAGTGAGAGCTTTAATTTCACCAGATGCCTAAACCGTGCATTTTTCCCGAGCTCAAAATATTAATTTGAAGAATCTTCATCAGGGATTCATAAGGGGTCTTAACCTGACGATCGCCGTAAGCATAAGATCGCGGTGCGCTCTTCGTAGACAATCGCCTAAATAATGCTTTGATGCGGTTAGCTGCATTGCATAATCATGTAAGTAAGCAAAGCATATGATCATTTTTTTTCATGTCTGCTAAATATCTCGAGCACACACAGCCATTAATTATTACTATAGGATTAAGTATGCAGCCAATATCCATGCCTTGTTCCAAATCATTTCTACGCACAGAGGTCCATCTTTATACATACATATTGTAGTTCCCGACGGCTTCCAGAGAAAGAGAGAACAGTGGATTGAAAATAAAATATCTTGAGCATATTTAAGCCTTTATTAATCATCATTTTAAGGAGATCAAATAATTAACGCGACTCTCCAGAGGCCTGGACCGTTTAATCATATGAAACAAAATGTATTCTTTACCGATCACTCTCCAAGTACGTACTGCGTCTAGTGTTGCTTGACTACTATTATACGGTGGTTAAATAATAAAATCAACCGTGTAAAACTCCCCTACATTTAAAGCACGTTAAATAAATAAAATAAAACTGTTTTTTTTTATTATTAAGAAGTATAATTTTTAAAAGCTTCATTTAATCTTCCACATTTTCAATGCGGTCGTGTTTCAATGGCTAATTTAAAACACAATTTCATTAATTATAAACGTGAACTGGAGCAAAAAACTGTGATGGAATCAGTTCGTTATCAAAATTAAAATATTGTACGATAAATGACGGAAAGTGATAAATTACAAACGCCATAATGTGGTTTATTGAAAAAAAAAAACATCACGTTGAATAAAACATAATATTGAATTTATTTAGGTATAAAGTAATGAAATAGTACAATTTTATATGACACATCACAATAATCTGTTCTATGATTTTTTTTGTTTGTTATGTTCACTTAAGTGTTTTTAGTTATATTTATTGAAAGTTATAAGTTTCCTGGTCACAGTACTTACAATAACCCGAAGGATGCAAGAGGAACCACCTGATACAACAATCGCGGATACTGCTTGGCTATATCAACAAAACTTACACCTGTAGTTTGCTGAACTGGCTCACTTTGTATTGAATCAAATTATTATGTACACATATTACGGGGAACGACGCCGGCGAGCTTCAACGATTATCAACGAGGGGTAAAATAATATTATGTTCTCTGACATAATTTATTCATCGAATCGTAATTATTTGTCTCGCAGTCAACGACATCGGTGATTTTACTTACATAAATGTTTGCTAATCGCACGAGGCGTCATCAATCAATGCTGAAGACTTAATAACTTGATAAGCTGGCACGGAATGAAGAAATACCAAATAAGTTGGAAGCAACAAAATTATTTTTTTACAAAAAACATTTTTTTTAAATATTTTTAAAGTAAATATTCGAAAAAAGACCTATATGCTTATATTCCGTTCATTGCATTAGACGTTGAACTAATTTTCCCATCTAATCAATATGAGATATTAAAACGAATTAAATACTGAATATATTTGATCAACAATGCCACTTTGTATAAACTATGTAGATATCTAGGCAATTATAGTCAACTAATTTATTCCCAAAGACCTTGCTGATTGAGATAACAGAATTTCGTGTCGCAGATTTAAAATGTTCTGAAGGGAAGATTATTTCAGTTAAGTCAACATTTAATAAATATCATTATATTTAATTGTTTTATAGTTTGATTTAATTAATAACGTCAAGGCTATTAACTGAAAATACTTTTGTATTAATTTTAGTTTAAAAATATTTACTTTTATATAACTACTTAGAAAATATTCTTGATTATTTTATTTTATTATTTCAATTTGTTAGTTTTTTTATCAGTATTGGAATGGCGCCCAAGAACTGGCAAACGAAGCATTGGCCGACCCCCTACAAGATGGACTGACGATATAAGAAGAATAGCGGGAGTGACCTGGATGCGGAAGGCGGAGGATCGAAGAGGATGGAGACTCATGCGGGAGGCCTACGTTCAACAGTGGACGGACACAGGATGATGATGATGATGATTATTTCAATTTATTTACAGTTGGTAGTACATTTATCATGCGCATCGAATTGAAAAAATACAAATAACTACAATAAAAAATCTCATATTTTAAAGAATTTATGACATACCTATCAAGGTGGCAGCATACAAATTCAATTTCTAACATGCAGATTCTTACCTGAAAAAATTAAGTAATAGTTAGCTCATTTTCTAATATACAATAATGAGTAAAGATATAAAAAATCAATTTATCTATATTTTGTTTTATAAAATACACAAGTTGTAATAACTTTATAAATAATAGTATAAAAAACAATTCAGTTTATATTTCACATTCAGATTATTTACTAATCGTAACAACAACGGGATCGGGATCCAAGTTTATAAAATACAAACAATATTTGAAAGTTCTTAGTATTATTTGCGAAACATCAAAATACCGAAATTCCAAGAAGTGAATTTGAAACCGAAATGAAATATAAACACCGGAGTGGAAATATATATTAAAAAATAAAATTGATATTTTTATTTACCAGTAGTACGAAATAATTGATTCAAAAATTGAAATACAACAATAGCTACATTATTTATTCCAAACTTTGAAAGTAAAAATAAAAAACTTTTAAATTTAACCTATTTACATATGTTGAAATAATATGAAACTTTTTTTGCTATTCTAATGTAAAAAATAATTTGAAATGTTCAAAATTTCTCTTATAAACAGGCTAGTGCTTATACTTTTTCTTAATAAACTTAACACACGTAAAGCTTATTTATGTACATTTTTTCCTCAAGCACCGATTATCAATTATAATATTTATCTAGCAAACCCATGTGTGAACTTTCCTGTTCCGATAAGTAGTAATAACTTAGCGATCATAATAATTTATACAAGGTAAGAGTATTTACTATAATTACAGTAAGCACACAATAGATTCGGAATGCAATACAAAGTAAACCCATCTATAAATAGAGGTACATATATTAAATATGCAATTCTATATCAAATACTACTCGTATCTTATATGTCAAAAGCAACGTTTATGCATGATAATTTACAGTCTCAGAATAAACCCCTGAGCCCTCTGAGGCACTTAATAAATTTAGTAAAATCCAGACAATTTGTAAGGCATAATAATATATTAGTCTACTGCCTCCTCTCCCCTGCCTGGGGACTCTGATCTGCGCAGTGCGAGACTTGAACCATTTCACAAGTCAAAAGGATTTGCACAGACGAGCGGAGAGGTAATTTTATCCGCGAAATTGGACAATAGAAACGATTTGGCACTCGGCAGGGGAATATCAGCAGTATTAGCCTTTGGCCGGAATGCCTCGTGAGTGGATTGAGGAAAACCCCTAAGGAGATTATTTTTTACTAAAGGTATTTCTGTCGAAAAGCTTCCATTGTATGATACATTAAAGTAAAGTTGTTTCTGCAACTGTATTTTATTTAATACGTATTTAAAAAAAAAACACTTAACGATTGATAGAAACAGCCTTAACCCTCGCTTTACTATGTTAAAAACTTCCGCGCGTTCCGATGGTGTCAACTCATTACACATTCTGATTTAAAGTGAATAAAATGAGTAGAAATTCGAAAAAATGAAAATATTCAAAGATATCGCTTAATTTTACAATAGTTGATGTCAATAAGCAGTAATAATTGACATTTAATAGCTAAAAACATGAAAAACATCAGACGAAGACCTCAAACGGCCAGACGCATCTTCGCGCTTGAACTTCCGAGAGATACTAACATTAGTTTGCCTGTCGAGGCATCGATGAACCGGCCCAACTGAGGTAGTAGCTGACGGAACTGAGGTTCTCCGTCTCGCTCACTCATATTAGTACGTCAGCGAGAGTGAGGAGTATAGATGCCGCCGTATCTGGGTATTTTTTTATTTTATTTTCGCACACGCTTCCGACAGGTCGAATGAATTCATGACAGTTGACGCGTCTTGATTGTAGTGGTGAATTTATTCCGGATTTTAGAAAAATATTTCCTGCTCCCGATGAGTGCCTATTATTATAAATATTTTTATTTTTTTCAATACGTAAATGTATTAAGGAGAAATACCTAAAATCTGAACACTGTGTGTATTATATTTACAGAGATATTTAAGTTATTACAAGCAATGTGTAGTCGATAGACATCACCGGGGAGGAGAGGTTAAATAAATGTTTTGTTATGCTACTCAACAACAGATATATAAAATAAAACCTCTCATTGGAATTATCTTCAATTATTTAAAGCACAATTTCAATTAAGATCAAAAGTAAACGGAAAATATACATATTTTGATGTATCGGATAACTGACACCATAGAAAATCGCTTCTCAATTAGGGTTCATTAAATGGCATTTTAAAAACATGTATGTTTCTTTAATACAAATTAAATTAATTTAAGATTCATAGTGTCTATTCATTCAAATTAAGTAATAGAAAACATTTAGACCTATGTAGTAAATTTTTGATATAATGTAAGATTAGTTATAACAAAGGACAAATGTGTATGTATAATATTTAATAATATTGGTTATATTGAAATAAAATTAATGTCACATGGGACGGATAGAAGAAAAGAAAACGATAAGAGCGAATAATAAGCTTCAATGACGTTTTTAAACATTAATATCAAATAGACTCTTTTCGAGATTTTTGCTCCGCCCCAGGACTCTTCTTTCTGAAGCGACGTTTGGATGAATACGGAGAAACAATACGGGTTGATTTCCCCTGTGAGACCGGAGGGGGATGAGGAGCGGGAAGTGACGTCATGAAAACGAGTTGGAAACTGATTTAGAAACTAGACACCTTCCTCCCTCCCGTTGATGAAAGTTTTTGCGCCTACTACTTCTGTTACATCAGGTCTGCAGAAGAGTGCTCAGGAATCGACTGTCGACTCGCGGAACCTTAATCTCTTCCGAGTAAGAGCTTAAGCCGCTTCGATAATATGAAACTTTGCGATGTTCTCCTGACTGGAAAACAAGAATACATACCTTAAACCTGGCACAAGTGAAATAAACGTGAGTCTACTACTATATAACTACATTTAAATATCTTTGGGCTATCGAACCAATCAAATTATGTATAATATGAAAAAAAAATACATCTTAGTCGTCTTTTATTGAATATCGTCGTCAGTTAAATGAAGATATGAATCAGCATCAAAAAACCGGTAATGATAAATTCAATTGAAGCGAAACGCGATAAATTATCACTTGCCTTAAGAGGAATGGTTTGGGCTGTCGGCCGCGTCGTGACTTGGGCGGTGCAATGTCAAGGTGCGTCACGACAGGGCGGGGACAATGCGACAGGTTCAATAGGCACACTGTACAAGATTCTAGAGATCAACGAATGATGTGATACTTTTGTAGTTGATGCCATGTAATGGTTTGTTGTAACCATTTGTTATGATTTATTGGGAAAATATCATTAGGCACTTTATAAGTCTTAAAATACACAGATTGATACACCGTGACACATTAAGGTAGCCAAAGTATTATATTATTAAACAGACAATTTAGCACGTAGAAATCCCAGCTAAGCAGCGTGAAATGTTTTATGACTGAGTGATAGTTACGATAAGTTCTATATTGCTACAAAAAATGGTGCGACACGCATCCTTTCAAGTATCCATAAAATTATGCGATCCTCAGATATCTCAGACCAGTTCAATGTGTATTTTGGCATGATGGCAGTAGAATCATAATAGATTGATAGAAAAAACTGTCAAATTAATGATTTGATGTATGTTCTAGCGAAAATTCGAGCAATTTTAAATAGTATTATAGAAACAGTCAAGGGCTTAAGAAGAGATTTTCTTGGAGATGTTGAGACATTCGTAATACAGACAATATCAAAATATGTTTTTGCAGGATGTTTATCACATAACATGCTTAGAGACAATATAACCAGGGATGCAACGTACGATACTGGAACTGGCCCATAGGTGCATTTAAACCAAACGAGCATACGCACATTCTACCCCACTTCATGGAAATCGCTCGGTATACGCGGTAAATAAGTATTCCAACGTTGTGTTTTCTACTTTCCAAGCATTTTTTACAAATTTTATATAAGCTTAGGTTTTATAGGTTTAAAAATCATTTACAATAAATTAACAATCTTTCTCGTGTTTTAGA
This sequence comes from Glossosoma conforme, assembly GCA_022606575.1. NCBI lineage: Eukaryota > Metazoa > Arthropoda > Insecta > Trichoptera > Glossosomatidae > Glossosoma > Glossosoma conforme. The sequence goes on from JAGTXR010000126.1 coordinate 307,102, forward strand.
TCTATGTATATCGTTTAGTATAAATGAACCCTAAGACTTACAGACGATACAAATGCCCAGGTACTGGTAATGCTGTCTACGATGTTGTGAGTTCCGCTGTACAATGTCAATATGTCAAGGTTCACCGTAAAAGGAATTACTCTTGAAATCTTTAACTAAGTTTTATCTCGGACAGTTCACATTCAGGAAGCAAGTATTTATTAATACTGAGCGTATTCGATTAAAAAGCATGTAAATAATACATTGATGTTGTGGCTTTTGGGTTGAGCCGTGTGTGGTAAACTTTTTTCAACCAATATTTCGACCGCCATTGCAGGAAAAAAGTTCACCACACACGGCTCAACCCAAAAGCCACAACATCAAATCTGGCCGTGAAAACCTAAGAAGTTATTTAAATAATACATTGATTCAATAATTTGGTATCCAAGTTATTTAGTAAAATATACATTTTTAGGCTGACCCGATTTACCCGTTTGAATGCATGTAATCCTGAAAAGTGCAAAATTTACTTAAGACCGCGCGATCTGACAGGAGAATGTGGACAAGAATACTTTGATGGATGGGATCGTCCTGCGCTGTGTGACACAGGATCACGCAACTCTATGGGGAGTTCACGACTGGGAATAAATTATTTACAAGTCGCCTTTAGAGAGCTTACCAGCTCTCAGGGAATGTGGCTCGACAGGGGAAATACAACCGGATAACCTGACTGTACAACAGGAGACCCACTTACAACTAAACACCGGCAAAAGACCTTGGGAGGAATATTCGCCCCTCACTTTGAATACAATAAATAAAGTAAAACACAAATCACTTCATATTATCACTTATATTTTTTATATAAGTATACACAGTAGCAGATTACCTATGTATATCTACGTATATGTATTAATTGTTATGTATTGATGACTATCTCCATGATAGTAGTGATAAAAAAAGCTTAGTCAACATCTATGTTGCATGTCTTAGAAATTGAATGCTAGGGAACTTTATAGTTGAAACCAGTGGCGGCTTAGGACCTTGTGACGCCCTGGGCAAAAAAAATCTGGCGCCCCCTGGGTTTTTTGGGTGGGGGGCGAAATCTTCAGAAAACATCCACTGTATGAGCTAAGGCCGCTCTTAGTTCATTCGACGCCCTGGGCAGTAGACCCACTGCGCCACCTTTTAAAACCGGTACTGGTTGAAACTCATAGTATAGTGCTTGTATAGTCGTTAAATATTACACAATATATGTAATCTTTTAATAACATTTACGTAATTAATGAAAAAAAAATGAAAGTGCATATGGATGAGGTATTTGTAATTATTTTGTAAAAACAATTAATATATCATTGAAATTGAGAAATGGCATCCTAAGAAGTAAACCATGTTTGTCTTGACCCCGGATCAGGGTCAAGTTGCTGTTTATACTCCTACATTGCCAGTTGAGACTTTTGTCGAACTGTGTAAAAAGTGTTAAGGCTTATTGAAATATATTATTTATTATAATACACGAAAACCGGATCTTCTCAATCCAATAAAAGTATTGTATTTATTAATTTATTTTAAGTTAGTAATATATGTACGTATTATTTTTATATTTTTTGTTGTTAGCATATATTGATACATAAATGTTATGTATTATTAGTTAAATGAAAGATAAAATCTTCATTTCTGATCAAGACAAAGCAATTTCTGACAGGACTATAGTTGCTTATAAGAAAGATGCATTTTAATTAAATCTTAAAATTCATTCATTATTTAATTCGTTAATTATCTGACAGGACTATAGTTGCTTATAAGAAAGATGCATTTTAATTAAATCTTAAAATTCATTCATTATTTAATTCGTTAATTATCTAAAAGAAGACAAATAAGGTTAGTAAATGAATATAAATTTTTGAATGATTTTGAATAAAAATTAATAGTTTAAAAGTTAAAAGTGAAATAGCGTTATTCATGCCCTTAGAATTATTTACATTTCATTTTTAAATGGTGGCAAACAGAATTCACATGAATATTTTCTTTTTTAAAAAAAACACATTATTATTACGACGACAATATTTCAAAATAATATATATTTTTAAACAGTAAGTAAATACATTATTTCAGATTACGTTTGAATTTCAGCCCTTGAATCAAGCTATAAATTCCATTCTACGAAAGCATGGTGACTTCGTTTATTTAATGTGAAATTGAGATATCTCAATGACAACTTAAAAATTATAAAAAGTTATATTAAAAATATATATAATTAATGCATAATTTAAGATCCAACATGCAAGAAGTACACAAATTTATGAGCAACGATTATAACACACGATATGATACTCAGTTTAATCTACAGATACAATGTATTGGGTTAAAAAGGCCTATCGCGAACACTTGCTGTACCAGGAATAAAAACTGTTTGAATTGTATTGTTGTGGGGGGTACACTCATCCGACGCAGCTCTGTGTGGCATTGTTATGGGAATGTTTGACTTCAGGCACACTTGCGATAATGGCGTCTCAAAACATTTAAGAGCTATCCGGTGTCAAGGTGCACAGCATTTCAAAGAGTGTCGTGATGCGCGATAAACAACCATGCACTCACTCTTTATAACCAGAATAAAATAAACTTCGCAGAACAAAAAAAAAAAATACCAAAGTCTTCAACGACTGCAACAGCTACAGATTCGCAATACCACCGCTGTATCAAATTCTTCACCATTACACTATTAGCGCGAATTGTTTCTTGAGTTATTCAGATAAGCACTAAATCGATTATGCAAATTAAATTGGCAGCGGATAGCAACGATTTTTTTTTCACAAAAGAAAAAGTACCATCGATAATACTAGTATATTCATTAAAAATAATAATTATTCTAGGTTTAATACAATTTAGACAAAAATTAATCAAGCAGTTTAATAAAGGTTTTGAATATATGTAATACGATGCTCTTTTTCCTCCATGCATTATCAAATTCTTTTTTCCTTCTTTTTTCTCATTCTCTCAAATTCTTATCATTCATCAAATCTCATTTATTTTATGTAAACACATACAGGAGAATACCGAAAGACAGTTATAGTAATTCTGAAGTCTCATCTGTGGAATTCTATTACACTTACCATGGTGCATATGACTAAGCGCTGCATGTGAAGTGTTGATCCGCCAACGTCATAGACTACAGCCCGAGATTCACGCATCATCTTTTATTATTACAGGAATTTACTATGAATGTGTGGTCTTCACGAGATGACTTTCGTCTACCACCAATTTTGATTAATAGGCTATGACTGGAATTTTACGGGTGAGGGATCAAATTCACAACAACTGGGGGTAATTTTAGAGCTCAGAAATAGATTAAAAAACCTTTTTTCATTAAAAATCATTTAAATCTTTTATACAATTTCTTCATATATATATATTTTTAATTTTCTTTGTAATATAATATGTATATATTTATTTCCTCCCAATTAATTCCAATAATTATTCCCATCATTTAATAAGAAATAATAGTGCGACCTTCAACAGTAATAATGATTGCCACAATATGCGTTGCTGAACTTTTCATGAGAATTAATTCAATGCCATTTAAAAGAAGGTCCAACACGTATTGGGTTTTTTTTTGTAAGTACAATGCCATTAAGCATTAAAAAGACATTAAAAGACGCATTAATAAAATAAATACACGCCATGAACATCATTTTGTAGTATAATTATGTAAAAAAAATCAACAAAATATTAATATTAATATTGTAATTATTGTATAAAACAATAAAAAAATATATTAAATTAAAAATATATACTTTTATACGTACGAGTATACTAATAATTGAGCCAAAAAAAGCTTTACAATATTAAATATGTATGTATCTAAAGATATAAAAAAAATAAAGTCTGAAAACACTTGATTTTGTGGCTTTTGAGTTTAACCGTGTATGGCGAATATCTTCTTACCAATATTTCGACCGCCATTGCAGGCGTCTTTTTCAGGATTGATGATATAATTGTGAGTTGCTGTCAGGAGGTAGCTTAGCCGTTAGCCTAACCTCCTGACAACAACTCACAACTAAGTCATCAATACTGAAGAAGACCCCTGCAATAGCGGTCGAAATATTGGTAAGAAGAAATTTGCCATACACGGCTAAGCCTAAAAGCCACAATATCAAATCTGGCCGTGAAAACCTAAGAAGTTATCTGAAAAGACTCTTATACAAAGTAGTACTTTAAAATATTGTGGTGTTTCGTTCAATTTTATCAATATATAAAATACGATAATATGGATTTTTCACAGTTGTTTTTCACAGCAAAAAACTAACATCAAGAAGAAGCGTTGTGCAATCTTCATTTTTGCTTCAAGTAACTATTTACTATCACTTTCAAGCTCGCAATCCACAGACGACCTTGGCGCGCAGACACGAGAGTCGCTGAATTCAATCACGAAAATATTCCAGACCACGAAATTTGATGGTGCAGGTAACTTGACTGCATCACGGCGTGAATAATTCATTTATTGTTCAATATCACGTATATAACGGGGAGCGTTATACGATTTTTTGAGTCGTTTTCAAGTCGTGAATCAAATACCGCGAGACGTGAAGTATATTAATGGTATCAATTCTTGGAATAACATTGATAAAATATAGGTTTTAAAAAAAAAGGGTATTATTTTTCATTTATTTTTCGCATTCAGATTAATCTTTCTGCAGGTTTTGTTCAAAAGTCAATATACTCGCATATCCGCTCCATAACTACCGCATATGGTCATCACATTAACATTACCTCTTGCCAAGTCATAGCTGCACCAAGAACTGTGCTATGCCTATGTTTAGTTACTAAACATAGGCATATTTTTGTTATTTATTATTCAGCATTTTACAAATATATCGGATGATTAGCCTGACTCGATTTCAAGCAAAATCACGTGGTATGACATAATTGTAAACCACGTGACCCATCCATATACTGTCCGCATCCAATATTGTTTTACATCTATGATCGAACTAGAATCGGTGTTTCACAGAGCTATGGCCGTTGGTCATTTCTTGATAGGTACTTAAAAAGTAATGATAATTTATTTTTTAATTTGATTTATAAATTTTTATCTCATTATTTTTTATTTATTTTTTGACGATGGAAGCAGCATGTGAAGGATTTTTAACGTTTGGGAAAGCATGGAGACGTTACAAGGGCTTAATCTCTCTACTTCTTGAAAAAAAACAATAATGTTTGAAAGATGTAACAAATATTCTGTTATAGTATTCCAAAGCTTATCTTTGGCGTTAAGGAAGAAAATAACGATATTTCCAGAAGATTTAATATTACGAAATAAAATACAACATAATTCCAAACCGCTATTTAAATAATATTTATTTTAAAATTAGAAAAACCTCATTAGTAAATAAAAATAAACCGCGGCATATATTTTGTGCATGTAAAATGCAAGAAGTTTAAATTGGCATACATGAGGCAGGGGCGCCGCGGGGCTTGGGGCCAGGGGCCGCGGTTGTAATTGGGGCCCAATCCGGCACGTCGGCGGGGCTTAGGGCCGGATTAATCCGGAGCCCGACGGACTAAATTACTTCTTGAATAAGATATTTCGGGCTTTACCCATCGGTCTTTGCCGCGACTGTACCTCGGCAAACCTCCGCAATACCTGGGTTCCCAGATATTATAGAATAATTCAACAATCTATGAGTATATCCTCTTTTTTATTGTATTAAATTTCCGATACGATACTGATAGTTCGGCATATACTGTAGCATCATTATGTTTATTAATATCCACTGTACCTTATATGTATAATATAATTAACAACAGTCAAGAAAGTATGTAAATATCTTAAGAAAACATCATTTTTTACTACCCTTCACTGATAAATATTTCCACTATTTTTAAACTCAGTGCAGTTGAAATGAGTAGAATTAAAGATAATATGAATGATGTATGTTAATTTGATATTTTGTCCATTAAAACATTTTCTTGATGTGTGTTTGTTATTTATCATATTAACATAATAATAATATGCAAAATCAAACAAAGAAACAAATGTCAGCCAGTAGCATCTAAAAATCTTAATGTTATTTTGATGTTTGTTCATATATTTTTATATCTTTTTTGCTATTTTATTGACATACTCACTTATTAAGAACATCATCGAAAGCCATAAATATATGGCTTTAATCAAAAATACAATAGTTTATGAATATTAATAACTCCCGATAAATATAGAATCAAGGACGCAATTAGTCATAAAATCATAATTTTATGAAAAATGTACGTATAAAATTATTATCACTATTGCTGGCTGGTGTTAAAAAATAATTTTAATCATATAAATATATACAAGACGAATAAATGTCATTTCGCCACAGAACAACCCTCGTACATTTTATGTACAGTCCGAGAAGGTGAAGATACGACTAAAATGTGTTATCAACTTGTAAAACAATTGTATGTATTGTAAAGCGATTTACTTAAATTTAAAATTGAAAAGATTTAACAATATTTTAAGTACTTACAGAATACCTACTTTAGAATAATCGAGAATAAATTTAAAAAGATACACATTTCATGCTGATATAAATATAAATAAATTTAATTAGAATATTAGACTTGTCAGTCAAAATAATCAGCATAGATGATCATACAACAACATGCAATTGTAAAGTGATTACCTACAATGGTCCTCCCGTACAGTTTGAGTGCATTTGAATGTAGAGCAGGTATTCTTAACCAGTTTTCGTGGTTTATGAGACTGTTTTGCCGAAGCAGAAAATAAACTTGGTAAATGTTTGATACCACCACAATATAAAACACATAGCAGTAGTATCGGCAATTCTCGTGAAACGGATAAAATACATCTTGTGTACTTACTCAATACCTGTGTTCCATAGAATTGAAACCAAAAGTAAGGGCGCCATTTTTTTTGTGGTGCACTACTGTTTTTCGTATTAAATGGGTCTGATGCAATGGATATTTTGGGGCGTTAATCCAATGGTTCATCTCAGATAATTGAACCCAATGAATAGATTAAATGATCTCCTACACGATATAATTGAAGAAATGGTTGAGAAAGACTAATTACATAAGATGCCCTAGAAGAGAGTATTTAGTAGTGTTAATTTACAAGTAAGGAATTAATTGCAATTTATATGCTAATCTAGAGAGGGCTGCTGAAAATAAAGCTAAATAAAAACGAGATGGAAGATATTATTGCTGCAAACCAATGAAGAAATAAATTGATTTTTTGAATGAAACTCATAGTTTATAATATTAACTATACAGAACTGGTTGATGTTGGCTGATATTGAAGCTCAATGTATTGATTAATTCTCAGTTCGGTGGCTGAGATAATTAGGGAGCACTTGATAGGCTCTTACGGCCACTCGGCGTCCGCCCGCAAGATGCCGTCTGTGCAATGCACACTTGCACAGTTGCAGGACGGTACCTTCCATTATGCCACTAATTATTTCACAAGATGAATAGCTTAACAGTTGCTTTGATTTGACTAATGAGTTTTAGTTAATAAAGGATCAAAGACAAACACAGCTCCCGGTTATCTCAGTTACCTGATGTTGCAGACAATGTCTGTTAAGTCATCGCAATATATAATTTATGTGTTTGATTGTAATTATGTAAGGAACTTCTGACCTAATCTATCATCCTTTACAAAATTATCTTCTTCACAAATACCTATTTTACAATTTATAGTCCAAAGGATCTAGCGTGTCGCCATCTGTGGCCAAAACAAGTGAAATGTGTTTGACTTTTTTTACTCTGTATCTTTATTACTCCTTGTAGATTATTAAGTTCTAGACGAGAGTCCGGGCCGTGATGTCAAAAAAGCCGGTTATAAACGTCTAAATGTGACTCGCAAACTACAACTTAATTAAAAATAAAGTAAAGCAATCAGCGTACATCACACAATAAAGATTTTTATATTATAATTTATGCAGTTTGTCAGGTAAATGTGTTTTCATTATAAATTTTATATATTGGGACTTCTTCTTCGTGTCTTCTTATTATTTTTATTAAATTTTGTAATTGTTAAGTTCTCTTTTTCTCAATAAAAAAGTAATACACATTATTATGTTTATTGTTTATATTTGTAAGTTATTCATCTTAATTAACGAAAAAATAGTGTTCAACGTTAATTAAATTTAAAAACATTTGTTTGTCTCTTCAAATTTTCCACAGCTATAACAGTTTATTCATGGAAAGAAATTAAGGGTGTGTCAATGTGTTAAGTAATAGCAAAAATATGATCCTTATGAACACCTGTTATTAGCAGGGTGCGGTAATGATGATCTCATCTATCTAATGTAATAATTATAATAATATGAACATATCCGTATACCGTGCATACTCATTAGTTACTTTTAAGGTTGTATTATTTAAAATATACAACTTCTTATAACCTGTCATGCTAATGAAGAGAAAAATAGAAGTAATAATCTGATATGGCATAAATAATAATGTTTTCAACATTAATGTATTGTATGTTTATTATTTAAATGTATTATAAGCAAGGCTTTAAAAGTCGACTGATGGATATTTTAACTACATAAACGCATGTAGGAGAACTATGCCACTCGAAACCAGTGGGCTCTATAACGCTGAATACATAAAGATTTTTTTGTGTTTATGAAAGTTTTCTAATTTTGGTAGGATTGTTGTTTATGAATGTCTAATTTAATTGATATTGTAATACACTACATGCTGTAAAATTTATCTGCAGTTATATACGAGTATGTTACAATAAGTTAGTGCACAATATGCAAAGCTTATGTTATATTCTCCCATACTAAAGCACTATGCCTAAGTATGTTTGGGGAGCTTACAGTATCCTTATGTCTTGTGAGCGGAAGTCTCTGAAGAAAATCATCTTACACGGGAGCTTAATCTGCAGGTGGGAGCGTAGCGGAGACTAAATCATGATTACGACCAAATGTAGGAAACATGTCCATTAAAACATTATTTTCAATATTATATATCTCCACATAAAATATGCACTACATACACAGGTTTCAAACTTTTTATTTATAAATATACAAAATTATTTTATTCGTATTTTTACATTCTTTTATTATTGTTAATATATTATTTCGTTTATATTTAATCATTCCTAAAACACGTGTCATATTATTAACATTTATATTAAAACGAGCTCAAACGATATGGAAATCATTGAATGAATTAATTATGTGAATATTATAAAGTAGAAAAATTTTGGAATAAAAATATAAACATTTAATAACTATATTTCTACATTATATTTTAGTGTAAGATACATTTTAAACAATTATATTACAAAAATAATCTTGTTTAATAATCTTAAAAAGAAATGACGCATAAAATATTGTATTGAAATAACTTATTTCCTTTATATATTTTTTTCCAAACTATTTTATTTTGTGCATATTTCATATTCTATGTAAGTCTAGTAAATTGTGGGTGGTCGTTTTTTATTAATTTTTAATACGTTTATTACGCTATTATTGACTTTAATTTTTTAAAGTAGGATTACACGTTAATTTTTCACATATTCGTAATGTATTTATTTATATTACACTATGCGGTGCACACTAATATCGACCTGGAATAATTGCGTAGAAATTTCAATTATTTTAATAAGAAGAATAACTTTTTTTTCTTAATTTTGGACTATTTATTATTTTAAAACTGTGTAACAATACATATTTTTAAATGACTTAATATAATGCATTATTTTCAATTTTTCAAAATTGTTTTAACTCAATCACTCAATGTCCGTAGAGCTGCATCTGTGGTTGGGAAAATTATAAAATGAAATGTAAAATCCAAGTAATTATGACTGGTTTATGGTGGACGTTTTAATTAAACAGCCGAAAGCAATTGTATATATTTTTAAACACCTTTACAGGTCAGTTGTGTTGTGTTGATGTGCATGAATTAGTAGGTGATCACCGTTGAATATTAAGCGCGTGACTGACAAAGGCGACATTGAGGGGTGCGCGGCGCTCCTGAAAACACTTTGGGAAGCTCGCGCGCTCCGGCTTAAGGAGAGAAAATATGAAAACATAATACACACATTCGACTGACTTAGTATACACTTCGGATGAATAAATCATACGGCCGCCTTATGATAAAATATTCACTTCACATCTGTAGACAAGCCCGCGCTGGGCGGGGCGCGGGGCGGCGGGGGCGCGCACGATAACTAAAACCGAATACATATTTCATGTTCGCCGAGGGGCCGTTGTCACGCGACTCCCAAATATTCCGGTGAGATCTCTGCGCGCCCATTACCTGCTACCTGGCGAGGGACGGACCTTCAGGACTAGCAAGACCGCCCTACTGAAAACGCGACGTTTCCCATAAAAGGCCAAATATTTTTTTCTATGGCTGTACAGATTACAAACAGATTTATTTTTAATTTTTATGTAAGCATATACAGGAGAATATCGACAGATGGTGATAGTAATTCTGAAGTCTCATCTGTGGAATTCTATGACTCTTACCATAGTGTATAGGGCTAAACGCTGCATGTGGAGTGTTGATCTGCCAACGTCATAGAATCACGCATCATCCTTTATTATTACATGAATTTACTATAAATGGGTGGTCTTCACGGGACGGCTTTCGTGTACCACCAATTTTAATTAATAGGCTATGACTGACATTTTACGGGTGATGGATCAAATTCACACCAACCGGGGGTATTTTAGAGCTCAAAAATCGATTAAAAATCCTTTTTTTTTAATCTCCATCGGGGATCGCACCCACGACCTTTGGCTTGCAAAGCAAACGTTTTAACCATTGAGCTATGACCGCCGGCAGATTGCAATACTCAAAATATTCATGCCTCATAAGAAAACTATTATAAGCAACAAAACGTTATTTATGTGAGGAAGAATAACAGTTCGATTTCTTTAGTATTAATATATATTATTTGTACTAATCTTTCATCGTAATTGTGTAACGATTAAAATAAATTCTTCCGAAAACCGTTTTATATCTAGAGCAAATTACAGACACGCAGTTATGTCAACTGACATTGAGCATGCCATGACACAAGTCATCTCGGGACTCAGAAGTCTTCCTGGGATATTCGGGTGGATATAATCAGCATTTCTATGATTAGCCAGACAGTCCCGAAGCATGTATTGTTTTGGTCCGAGAGGCGACTTGATCTAAACAACGACACGCGATAAGCAACATGCGGTTACCCATCTAAGTTTTGGACAGCATCCAATTTCGGCGATCGAACGAAAACCGTGCTTATATTGTGATATTTTCGTTGGTATGAAAACAAATGATCTAAGTCTTATTTGAAAAAAAACGCTAAATAATTTTACTACCTTTACTATCTTTTAGAATTCGACTGTGGGAGCTCTCGCAAGCTAGCACTATTGGTACTTTATATTCCGCCTGATAAAAGTATTACGATACAGTATAAATAATAATACCCTACAAAATATTTTGGTTCTTAACTCAATAAGTTTGTCCAATTTTCATGATTTATAAATATGCTTCTTTTAAATACTTATTTTGAGGCATGCACAGAAAAGTTTTACAAATATGAATACACTAACATCGTACTGCTTTGAAAGAAATATACTTGTATGGTAAAAATCGTAATAAAATTATTTTCGCTAATAATTTTAAATATCAGAAATTCTCTGTGAAAAAATAGTCGCCAAAATCGTAAAAAACATTTTATTTTGTATCCGGCGACCAGCAAATCCTCTTCAGTGTACGTCGCCCATTATTAATGTATCTGCTCCCCTTTTCACACGACCCACGCGCCTTATCCATCAAAATAAAGCACAAGTCAAGGAAAATACACTTAACACATAAATTCATTAATGGTATTTTTTAAAAACCGGCCAATTTAACAGAAAATAATCCACACGCTCGAGATATTTTTTTATACAAGGTTGATTGAAGCAAAAAGACTCCCTCAATATAAATATATAAATAGTCTATGTAATTAACTATGTATTATTATATTATTATACTATTTTTATTTTTTTGATGAATTTCAACCTCGAGAGCAAGCTGGGTTTAGGAAAGGCTTTAGTACAATTGATCATATCCACACGCTAAGACAAATCATTCAGAAAACCGAAGAATATAATCAGCCACTCTGCCTCGCCTTTGTAGACTATGAAAAGGCATTTGACTCAATCGAGACTTGGGCAGTGCTAGATTCACTACAACGCTGCAAAATAGACTATCGGTATATAGAGATAATAAAATCTCTTTACAAATCTGCAACAATGATAGTCCAGCTCCATGATAGCACTAACAATATTTCTATAAACAAAGGTGTTAGACAAGGAGATGTTATATCTCCAAAACTCTTCACAAACGCCCTAGAAGATATTTTTAAACTGCTATCCTGGACAAAATGTGGAATAAATATTAACGGAGAGTACATTTCTCACCTCCGATTTGCAGATGACATAGTGCTAATAGCCGAATCACCTAACAAGCTCCAAGACATGCTCTACGACCTCAATGAAGCGTCGAACAAAATTGGTCTGAAAATGAACATGGATAAAACAAAAGCCATGATTAATAGTCATATTTCACAGACCTTTGATCCTATTTCCATTGGAGGAACAGAAATAGAGGTTGTAAAAGACTATACCTATCTGGGACAAGTAATACAACTAGGGCGAAATAACTTCTCAAAAGAAATCGACAGGCGCATACAACTGGGATGGGCAGCATTTGGAAAACTAAAGTACATTTTTAAAGCGAAAATTCCGCAATGCCTTAAAACTAAGGCGTTTAACCAATGCGTCCTCCCTGTATTAACTTATGGCGCAGAGACGTGGAATCTGACAGCAAGTCTTACCCATAAAATAAAAGTCACCCAGCGTGCTATGGAGAGATCCATGCTTGGAGTGTCGCTAAAAGATAGAATCCGAAACGAGGAAATACGCAGAAGAACTCAAGTAGTGGATGCTACCCAACGAATAGGCACACTCAAGTGGCAATGGGCAGGTCATATCTGTCGAAGAGTCGACGGTCGATGGGGAAGAAAAGTATTGGAATGGCGCCCAAGAACTGGCAAACGAAGCATTGGCCGACCCCCTACAAGATGGACTGACGATATAAGAAGAATAGCGGGAGTGACCTGGATGCGGAAGGCGGAGGATCGAAGAGGATGGAGACTCATGCGGGAGGCCTACGTTCAACAGTGGACGGACACAGGCTGATGATGATGATGATGATGACTATTTTTATGTTTTATAATCTTATATTATTATTTATATTTGCATGGTTTCGAACTTAATAAACTCGTTTTACTACAACATTTTTATAAAGTGGTTTTAAAAGTAATTGATGGTTTTGCTTGCAAGATTTTAGTTATGTAAAGTTACGCTCGTTGAAAAAGCATTTTTATTTGTAAATTTTGTTTTGCTCGCTATGCGAATTACTCGTTATGGAAGTTGCTCGTTATGAGAGGTTCTACTGTACGTAATATAATTCCACTTTTGATTGTCAAACGAATAATATCATCGTTGTTGTTGTGACAGCCCGGGACTTAGCTCAACTTAAACGATTGTTATTTTGTTGTAACGAACAAGGCTTCGTTGTTATCTACCCAGCCGGATAGGCATAAGAAAACAATGAAGATGTAATAAGATATTTGTCAATTCGTATTCGACGGTTGAATAATATCAGGATAATAATAATAAGAAAAGTTGTAAGTAAAGTAGATTTTTAAATTTTCGATAATATGTGCTTATAAAAATAATAAATATTAGTAAGGGTATTAAAAGATAACCACGCGGCTCAAATCAAGAAGAAGTTTCCTATAGTCGACAACGGAACTGGTGATACCTGAGGCCACTCTGCGGCTGAACATGTAGAGAAGGGCAACTGAGGGGAACACTTGGATTGCCCCGAAAGAAAACTTAGCCCCTGGACACGACTCGGAGTGGAACATATGGAGGTCCCTTAACAGACTTCGGACCGGAGTATGCAAGACAAGGACACAAATGAAAGCCTGGCAGTTTTACAGCGGACCAATTGAATGTGACTGCGGCGTGGAGCAGACCCTGTCACACCTTCTGGAATGTGCGCTGTGTCCGAGTAGTTGCACCCAGGAAGACCTGATGATGGCCGGGAGAAACGCCATCGACGTCACCCACTTCTGGGCAGACAGGATTGACCCTGTTTCCGACACGATAATATAGTAAAGAAATATTTGCTTATATTTTTAATGTATTCGGCTATAAGATCAAAATAATGAAAATAACTTATTTACAACAATAACAAAAATTCTCAGACATTAAATTACAATACATAAAATCATTTTTACTGCAGAAGGGATTAAAATCAATTCAATTCCGTTATGAATTTGCTATAAAAGTCGAAGAACGCGGGGCTAAATGAAGGGAAACATAAAATGCGCCATCCACCCTGACGATCAAAATGAAGTCGTGAAAATGATATTGATAATACAATAAAAGCGAAACATAAAGTTGTCATAACTGAAATCACAACACTATCGAAAGCTCGGGCCCAGAGAGAATACCAATTGAGACATAAAGCGAAGAAAAGGGTCGGACCTCGCGTCGACGGGAATTATGCAAAACAAAAGAAGAAGGAAAATTCAAAGAATCTCGAACGTTTACATTCTTTATAAAGATACATTTTCGCACGCAAACAACATATTTTCGTGAATAAACATGTTTACGAGAGTAAACCGAATTCTCATATTGAATACATACAACGAGCCATTTTATGCTACGAGTATATCACACAAAATATACCAGTAGTCACCCAATAATAAAAATCAAATAGGTTAAATAGTTATTATTTATTTTTCATAAATAAAATATTGAATAGGATATATTTTTCGTAAATTAATCATGGAATATTTTTTAAAGTTTAATTTATTCATGAGCGTTTTAATTTATTATCACGATAAATATCACGTATGTTTATATTTTTTAATAAAATGTGTAGACATATGAAATAAAATTTAACCCATACATCTGTTGTATCAATTTTTACTATGCAATCATATAAAACATTATTATAAATATGATATTAAAAACCATGTAAGATATTATTTTAATTGACAATTTATTGATTGTATTACAGACGTTTAGCTTTAATCCGTAGTTACCATAGTAGATGGTTTGTATATTTATCTTCGATTTTTCTATCGATGATTCATTCACGGTGGAATTACAAAATATCAAATCTAAATAAAAAATGCAATAAATTGCATTTAATCATTAAAAAAAACTGTTTAATCGATAGAGAGTAATTAAAAATACTTACTTTGAAAATAATTTTACTCTGGAAAATAATTTTGCGTTTCTATTTGAGCAAATAACAGTTTAATTTATAAACGAGGTTTCACGAGATGAATTTCATTATGATATTAATTTGAAAAATATTCGACGAAATTGACTTTCATATTTTTGCTTAAATATTCGTACATTGTTACATTGATAATATTATATATAATATTAACTATTCGTTATTAATTAATAGTGCTGAATAATTTTCAACTGTATTTTAGATTTTTAAGTCAAATGGTAAGAACACAAGGTAGAGATGGTAATTTGAATATGAGATACAAGATATAAGACCGGGGGTGTGAAGCTGCCGAAAGCTTAAACTTGCGTTTCGCTCTGGTGTGATGGTGAGCTGTTTCACAATTAAAAGTTGAGGATGGCGCTCGTCCGCTGCCAGAGAGGAGTTAATGATGCGAGCGCCATTCTCCACAATATAATACGACTGCACCCGCCAGGAGTTTGCTGCTGCACACTGCAAGTCTGGAGGAAAACATTCCCTAATTAGTACTATCACGTGCTCGGTGCACTTCATTTGCACAAATTACGAGAGAACCCTATTGAAACATGCAGAATATCACAATAATCTTCTGCAGTCAAATGATATATAATATTATTCGTAACATTTAATTGTGGTACGAGTACTAGTACAATGATAATAATTAAACGATTGTACGTTCAATTAATAATGATGATTGGATTTTTGATAAACGTACTATATCATAAAATAAACCATGATTCTTGAGTATTTAAATAAATAATTTATATTTATTTTAGTGTTTTCCCTAAATAATTAATACCTTACATAAACATTCAGTGATTCTGGGTACTTTAATTTTACAAAAATATACATATAATCCCGGAATATAGAACTTAGTAAATAAAATATTATTATAAAAAGTCTGGGATCATGCTAAATTTTGTTGAGTAACACAAGTGTCTTGTAGGTTTTCAAATTTGGGATTAGTTGCTTTTGTTCAATTTCTGGAATCAAGATGTTTTTTTTCTTTCCTCTGACATTTTCATCACCTTAAGAGAGGTCTTCATGGTAATATTAATCAATCTATTTATAGCTAATCAGTCATGTTGTGAAATAAAGAGATGGTTATTATGAATAGAGAAGGTATGTTTTATAATTAATATTGCCTGGCAGAACATTTTTTAAATTATAATTAAATTAATGCTATGCACAACTGACACACTATTCAGAAACAAAACAGGCATAGTGAAGTTGGTGTAAAAACGCAGCACAATAAAAACCAATGAACTTATTCTACTATTTTTATCAAACATTCTAATAGGATAATTACCTGGGTTGGTCGATGACCTGATAAAGTAATAGTCTCTCAGGCCCGCTGTTGTTAACCAAAATTTGCTCGCCAATTATCAACATTAGTCGAGTAAGCTCAGACAACAGAGTATGGGTATGAAAATGCAAGGTCATCCACTATACCACGATGGAAGGTTACTACAAATATGTATAAATTAGTTGCTGGGGAGTCAAAATATTTTTAAATTTCAATATAATGACGATCATAAATAAGGATTTTACAAAACGCGTGACAAATTAACATTTGACTTTGTAATTTATTGTTATGCTTGTGAGTACTTTTTTGTTATTGACTTTGCTACACGAAATATTAATAATAAATATACAAGTATATAATACTAGTGGTGCATATATTATACAAATATTCGTATTGTTATTGCGTTTTTAAAATGTCATAGGATTGATCAGCAGTGCGATGATCAATTAAAACGTTTGAGATCTATGGAAACTGAGAGGAACCAGCTATGGAAGAGGATCACTCCGGAGGATTTCGTTATCCCAAAGAAATAGCGTCCTACTAGCAGAAAACCTTGACTGACTGAATGAAATCACTAAACATGCTAAGGGCCGATGTCGGAAGAACACGAGACAACCTGAACCTATGAGATGAACTGCAACAATGTTAGTTACAGGTCTGCGACCGCCTGTACTTTATGACCAAAATCATACTCTATATGCCTTACTAGCTGCACCTCACAGGACCTTATATAGGGCAACTGATACTGGGCAGAATCAATTGGACATCGCTGTCACGAGGAATGAAAGACGTCTGAAAAGGAGGTGTATGTATGTATGTAGCCTGTCATTTTTCGTCACTGATACGTTTTATTGATTGTTTAATACCACCGATTGTTAAAAAATGTTGTCTAAATCTGATAAAAAGTATTGAATAAATTATTCGTAAAGAATCAATAATAAATTCAAAGAAACGCGAATAAGATCGAAGTCACAATGGAGAGAAAACCGTTCAGATTTATTCGAAAAAAAATCTGCTGCGAGTCACTCGAGAGAGTATTAAAGTATAATCTGAGGTAAATGGGGCCACAATGGCAAAGAGAAAAGAATTATGTGATTGTCACATTATGAGAAATGAAAGAATTGTGTCTAAGATAACTTTTTTCAATATACAATCGTAGAAAAGGGAAGAATGATGGCTGTCAGTTATTCAGTGGCAGTGACTGACTGCAGGAATGCGGGACCAAGCAGTAGCGGGGTCAGGGGAGGAAAAAATGGAGCAGCGAGATTTTTATTTCAGAAACGGTTCTACTGAAAACAAGTAACAAGGTGTTCCTACAGTTACAGGTACACCACTTACGAGTATAATGGACATTAAAATAATAATATTTTTGATGTTGCTTTACTTACATTGGGACATCTACAACACAATTACTTCATTTATTTACATAAATCAACGGATTAATTTACCCCATACGACTAAATGATATGATTATCAATAGTATAGATTTAATCATTTAAAAATCTGATTTATAAACGTTTAAATATGTATTGTACATATAACAGCTGCACTCTTTTCAATGGCACATTTTTTCGTCATTTTGTAAAGAATTCAAGAACAATTCATTCAATCAGCTTATTTGGTGGCAAATTTCAATTTTAAAGGTGACAATAGGTGTGGCAAAGATCATAGCGGCTGACATAATTTTTTTGAGAAAATTGATGGCGATGGAATACTCCAACAAGCGAGGTACTGGGCGTATTGCAGGTCATTGAATAATAAAAATACGTACCAATCTGAATTGGAATATGTTTCATTATTATTATGACAGCAATGATAAGAATATTATTTTAGTTTTTTTTATAACATTGTTCGCTCTAAAAGTAGTAGTTATAGAGTCCGCCGGTAGAGGTTCCGGGGCCCAGGGACTTGGGCGTGTGGAATACACGTCAAAGAAATATCAATTTCGGGCCGAGTGCAAAAAAAATAAATTTTTAATTTCACAAAAGGAATGCAAACAGCTTTTTATTATTAAACATTTGTGTTTCATACACAAGGAACGGTTCAAATGCCATTGCTTTTGTTTTATTTTGAGGAATAAATAATGTTATCTATTCACGTTTCATGTTTATTATACAACATTTATCTAGGTTCTTACTATCTACAATTCTTCATAGAAGTCCTGTTGAAGGAAATAATAAATCATCATTTTTATTTCCGCTCCCCTACCTGAAACATATGGTCGTCACGAAGCGACACTATAAAACTCTGTCAGCCACAATGGCCCTCGCCTCATTCGATAAAGCTATGACGTCCGGAGCTCCACCATTCTATGTATAGTGTCCGATGGCCTTCGACGACGAGATCACGCGTCTTGATAACTGTAGTTTATACCCTGCTGCAGCATCCGAAGTACAACCAAGGCTTTAGTATTCTACGCAGGATATCTATAGTAAAGTACAATATATATGAAAATAATAATGAACAGTACTATTTTTTTTATTTATTCTTTGCAAATTTCGATTAATCCGAGCTCGCAGATCTTAATTAAATTGTCTACATATAACATGAAAGCCATAAAATATATAATCAAAAAAATTAAAAAATGTTACCATACTCTTTTTGAATTAAAGTATTCATTGTAATCGTACGATTAACATCACAAAAATAATAATTCCATTAAACATTTTATATTTGAAATATGGTAAGCGTGTGTGTAACAAAATACTGAATATTACCTACCTTCTTATATTATACTCGTATAATAAGTTTTTTTCCATTCTTTGCCAAACGGAAAGCAATTTAAAGAAAACCATGTGCCCGAAATGAAAGAAAATTACGAAACATAACATCACATGTTTACTCGTGATATGGAAAATAATTATGTGTAACATTTCCAGCAAAAAACTCCCACATTTAGATTGAAACGAGAATTATTAAAATTTAGGTATATATTAATGGAATGTCACCATAAAAGAAGATGTTTTGATTTAATACTTAACCATAATATTATAATAACAGGTATTTCAATAAACCTGAGGTGCTCTTTATGCTATGGTCTTCTCCTCATCTCATGACAGAACTGCCTTCCCGTACCTCAGTATATAAAATACATTTATTGATATCAGCTTGATATCAGCTTGACAGGCTGGTGCCGAAAACCTCGATATGCGATCTTTCGTCTCTTTGATCGCTGGTCGAACATGTATGTGTCGCCATATTGGTTGCTTGACACGCCACTTGCGGCGCTGGGCTATCTCCCACTAGGAGTGGTTAGTGGCGAGTAGTTCAGTTGTGCGTCGGCCGCGACCAGAAGTGAGTGGTGATCGCCCTGGGGCCTGAAGCAAGCAAGTTCCGCCCCGGACCGAAAGTATGTCAAGTTTATCGAAAATATATGGGCTTCGAAAAAGTATTTCAGTTGCTCATCTGCTCCTTTTCTGTCCACCACGTTTCTTAATAACGATCCCGGCGACGTAAAGTCATTAGGGGATGCTATTATGTTTACAAAGGCAGCTATATTTTATGCTCTACTTCGGCATCCGGAGAACATGCCCTAACCAGTTCCACCTTCGTCTCATGACCGACTGTTAGAAGCCTTCAATGTCTGTCCCTTTACCCCATCATTCCTAGGAAGCATTACTAAATAAGAAGTGTTAAATACTCGCATGTATTCATTATAATCCCGCATATGCGTGCAATACACTCGGTAAATATAGTATAAAATGCTCGTTTACAAAGTGCATTGGTTCGTCGTGGAATGCATTAGACAGCATTAATATAACAGCACGAGACGCAGTCTATTCAGGTGTTGCACAGAATTTCAGATGCCTTAGGTGCCGGGATGCCCCAGCAGCCCTTGCGATGAAGACTCGCGGTCGGGTTCCAGCAAGAAAAACTAAAGTGGGACTTCTCCAATTTAATCAGTCCCCTCGGGCGGCGCAAGCGACACTAGGATGGGAGCGACCGTACCTCATTACTTAACAAAACACCCGCTTACATTCCGCGAAATAATATTTAAGAGCGGAGACAACCGGGTAGAAATGATGTATACTTTGGGTAATAGCAACAGGAACGGAAGAATAAAAGCTGTGTTTACCCAGGGCTCCGCGCAACTACACTAGCTACTACTGCGAGAGTACTTGCCCCCATGTCTTTGTCTAGGAATGTATTTCTTTGTGTTGTCATTAATTATAAGATATTTTAAAAAATTTCAAGTACGAGCAATATTTTATAATAATTACATTTAAAAAAATAAAAACACAAAAATCAGATAAAAACCCTTTCTAATCAATTAAGTATGCCTTATTTTAAATTTAATAAAAATCTTAAAAACAATTTTTGTATGATAATAAAAATATATATAATTATTATTATTACAGTTGTTGTTCTGCTAGTTACGAGTTTAATTTTCTACAATTATCTTTTTATACCCGTACATATCTTTCTATAAAAACATATTTATTTATTCAAATTAATAGAACAGATGTTCCAAATATACGATCACCACAAAATACCGCCACTAAATTTTGTTAGTTGCCACAGTCCATGCCTCATTCCCAGACATCTCTGTACCTAAAAGTCCACCTGGGAACATAAATAGTTCGCAAAGACCTTTAAGGCAGAAGCAAGAAGACCATACTAGGAAGAAACGGATGCTGTAGTATCTGAGGCATATTTTGTGTAATTAGGTTATCGTATTTTTAAGGAGGTCAAATGATTAGCTCGACGCCTTTATTTAATCAAATAAGTATATTATTTATTTATTTTTACTTCAATTAAGCTTAAATAGCGTACGTCGATAAAGAAGTAGAGTATAGAAAATTATTATTTCAGTTAATATAAGCTTACATAACACATCACTAGCTTCAATAAATTAAACATTATATACATTTTAAATGAGTATTATTTTTCAAATGTAATATCATAAAATTCCCACCATTATTTCAAATAGTTTTATCTTCATACAATTTAATATTTTTATAAATGCACGTTATAAATAATAATAAACATTGAATTACGAGTATAATGTAATTAGCAATTTTAAAAATGTTATTTTGTTAAAGAAATGCAATTTTTAGAGCGGTTGAAGATGATTATTTATTCATAAATACATTTGTATTGTAATATACGATCTGTTTTGATGTACAACGCCGATAAAATTCAATTTACAAGGGCGCATAGACAACGCATATTTCATAGTAATAGCCGCAACGTTCCAAAAGAATTCTCAGGTGAAATATAAAAAAAAACCTAACGAATCCGGTAGGAAATCCACGAGGGATTTCCACACAATCTCTGTATCCAAATATACGAGACAAAACACGGCATATAAATTGCAACACACCGCGGTTCGATGGAGATTTCGAAAAAACACCTTACGGAAAACTGAAATGTTTTCGAGCAAAATGAAATCGCACTATTGTAAAATATAACTGAAACTATATGGTAATGTACGCTCAAGGTGGGTGCTGAGATACCCTATGGTGTTTTCATAATGGAAAATAACAATACAACAATACATTTATACTAATCTTATAATAATCGTACGGATTTGTTCGTATAAGCTCTGAAAGTGAATAAGTAGTAAATAATGATTTGTTATTATTTTCAATAATTTATTATTTTTCCAAATGAATTGTTCTTATTTATTTTTAAGATTGTATTTATTACTTTATAGTATTCGACTCTCCGTTTGTTTAATAAAATAACATATGAAATAAAATTAAGTAACTTCTTCTATCCGTATCTGTTCCAAAATAAAAATAGTTACCACAAATTTCTGCCACTCAGTTTTGTAAGTTGCCATAGAACATGACTTATCCCAAGGCATTACTGCACACAAAACATATATGGATCCTGAAAACTACGAGTATCAAGGTGAGGGCGCGAATACTTACTGATATACTTAATTAATTAGTCATAATCTTGATGTATGGACGATTTAGTCTTAAGGGGAGGTTCAACCCCATATCAGGACCAATTTAAATGCCTGCTAAATAATATATTTAGAAAGTTATTTTACTATGCAAAAATAGGTAGATAAAATAGATAAACGTAATATACATTTATAGACATATCTAAATATACTTGTATGTTTTGGATAAAATGTGAATTTTCTATGTATCTACGTAAAGTATTGAATGTTGAATAAACATTCGATATAAATTTTCTTCTAAGCTTATTCAATATTCATATATGGAAAACACGTCAATACAGACAGTGCGGACGGTTTTCTCAAAAGCCGGACAGACTCGAAAGGTAAAACATCTGAATATTTGTTTAAAATATGGGGAAAGATGAGACTATTGTGAAATAGATATTTATATGAAAATTCTTTCTGGATTCCGCATAGTTGTCTTGTCTGCGGTGCCCCGCCGATACCCGCTTGAGATGGAATACCGGTAAATCCATCAATCCTTCCCCGACCCGCGAGAGCCTCCCCTTAGCTCCTCCTGCTCCTCTGGCCGGGGTAATGTCGTCCCGCCCCCTGAGCGATATTCTTCACAAAGAATACTTTGACGCGCAACACCTTTGACGTCGGAACAAATAATGTTTGTTTGTTTTACGGTGATCCCCTTTGTGATGCTCACTCGAATATGTCTTTATATGCATGAAATACTACAAAATGTATATCGGTTCATTCGGCCTCCTCTCCTAAGAGGATCTTTTAACTCCGTCAAGAAGAAAAAAATGAAAACATCTAAGACATTTCACGAAAGAATTGCACCATATACGAATACGTTTCACAAAACATCGTATTATATATTTGAGACAATACATAGAGTAGAGTCTTTATCCATTATAATTATAACATTAAGGTTATCAACTGACAATACTTGGTGAAACTGCATAATTATAATTTTGAAATTAATTTTTAGTACAAAATAAATAAATTAAAACTATTTAGTTTTGATTCACAAGACCATCTTCAATA
This sequence comes from Glossosoma conforme, assembly GCA_022606575.1. NCBI lineage: Eukaryota > Metazoa > Arthropoda > Insecta > Trichoptera > Glossosomatidae > Glossosoma > Glossosoma conforme. Next base: position 330,594 of record JAGTXR010000126.1, read on the forward strand.
ATTATTGAAGATGGTCTTCAGGAAGGCCGAAACATGTAATCATTTAAAATAAATTGTGAATCAAAAGTAAATATTTTTAATTTATTAGTTTTTAATTAAAATTAATTTCAAAATTATCATTATAATTATATCATTTAACAATAAAAAATTAGTTTGAAATCAGGCGTATATTAAATAGTGTTAACTAAAAAGCTTAAACAGCACTAATTTTTCTGAATTCGCAAACCACCTTATAGAAAATAATCATTCGTTCAACTTAGAAAAAGGATTAAACATATTACATGTAGAAAATAAAACCGTTAAATTAAATAATTTAGAATACTTAGAAATTTATAAAGCCATTAATAAGAAAGAAGATATAATTAATAACCAACTAAATACCTTAATTAATTAAAGTGTTTCCGTTAAATAAATAAATAAGTATAAAATTATATATACTACATATAATAATAATATTAATATTAAAAATAATAATAATAATATATATATATATATATACCTACCTAAACCACCATGTATTTATCTCTTCCTTCATCTACCTATCTTCCTCTCCTTTCCTGATAGACACACCTCCCCACAAAATGGGTTACACCACTTATAAGTGTACAACAAGAAATTTATCTCTTAACTAGAGAAGGATTGAGAAAGACTACGAGTTAGTCGAATAAATATTTATAGTGTTAACTACTTTCCATGACGAGAGCTGCATATAAAACACGAAATAAATATTCAAGAAAATATTTAATAAAAAAATCATATATCTGTTATTCTAAAAAATACATATGAAAAATAAATGACAACACAAAATGAAGTTCTTAAGGAATAAAAATATTTTATGATATATTATACCTGTGACCTGTAATGTTTTAAATACTCGTACGACATAGAATGACATAGTGTTGACATAAGGAAATTGATTTTCATATTTAAACGTAAAATATCATATTACAATCAATTACTGGGAAAATATTGTCCAGAAGTAATAACAAGAGGTTAAATCAGTAGGGTCCGGCCCCTGAGTCGGAAACATTACAACCGTGTCAATGTGATTTTATTTTTCACTCCATCAAAAACTTGACCTTACTTAAGATAAAAAGCAAACATTTTTCTGTTATTTTATTATAATAATTTTTTTCACGAATTTACCATAATTTAATAATTTTTGTATTATGATAAAACTTAGCTTTATGCGTAGCAGCATTTTTTTCAAATGCAGAATTATTATGATTATGCGTACTATTTATTGACTGGTAATTGATTCTAAATAACTGATTTTTGAAGGACGATTTTTTGTGTTTCTTTAAAAATTGTATTTTCATTGAAATTTATTTATTTTCGAAAAAATAATATTTTCTTTCGAAATGGATGCAAAATTTCAAAATTAACGTCATTGTTGTAAGCCAATTTAAAAATTGTTCTTGGAATAACATAAGACAATTTAAATTACAAACATATTATGATATTCTCTACTTTTAAGAATAAAATATTATTCAAACCTGATCTGCAGTTCCACCAAAAAAGTAGTAGGTACTCAACTATCTTTGAAATGTCAGTAAGCATACCTGAAACAAAAAAGATAATATAAAAAAACCATTGATGGGAATATGTGTAATTTGTATATTATATAGAGTTCTTATTCGGCTGTCAATAATTCAGTTTTTAAATGAGAATATATATTTTATGACAATTAATGAGCTAAAGTATAACTTTAGACATTGGAATAAAAAGGATGTAAAAATATTATTCCACTCAAATGTTCATAGTACACTTAACAGTATCCTTTCATTCACAACTCGAGCCGTATTTTTCTGAAGATTTGCGGTTTTCTTAAATAAAAATACACGAAAATTAACGAAGTTTTTTCATAATTTCAAAACCCTAGTAGTCAGTCATATTGTGGAGGGAAGAAGCTTGAGAAATTGTAAAAAGACTTAGCATAAACACTTGGTGTTGGAGGAATGCGCCCAGAAGCAGGATCCCGTAGATTCCTCTGACGGAATAATTATGATAATATGAAAAGCTTAAGACTTCAAAGAAGTTTAGGAGCGCTCTCCCACAGGAGAATATCGATGTAGATGGTAGATGATTAAATTCGCTGGAAACACTTCTACAAAGCGCGGAGGAAAATCTTTTCATACAACATTAAATCGCGAGATTTATTTCGCCAGTGTATCTTCTTTAAATATTTTAAGTGAATTAAACAGTTTATAAATGTATACTTAAAATGTACTTAGAACCTCAACATAGTAATGTATAATAATTATTAATATATTTAGTTAGATATCCTTAGTATAATTTAAGCTTAACGTTTCAAAAAGCAAGAGTCAGCTTAACCAATATCAATTTTTGTTATAGAAACGATGACGGTGCTTCATTTTGACCATCACTTAAAATGGCATAACTTATGTTATAGGTTTTATTGTAAGGTTGAGAATTTAAGGAACTCAATTCTACGTATATGTGTGTACATAACTTAAGACATAATTAGTATTTTTTTTAATTGTCATAAGTTACTCGTATGTTTAATTATTTTGTTATATTGTATTGTACTCCTCTCTCGTTCAGCACTGTAAAATGATAGTAGAATGTTAAAGAGATGTCAGAATGCGATAAAGATAATTCTACTCGGTAGAAATCTTAGTATCTTATAATTGCAATAGCAAGTTAGCTAACGCGTGGAGATCATATATGTGCTCTAATTACATCAACAGGATTATCTTACAATGTGATGAGACAAAATACTACGATATTATAAATACGAGTTGATGGGTAAATGTAACTTAATAATTGATTTACATTTATTTGAGACTATCAATTTAATAATAATATTTTTAAACTAGTTATCAATAAAACACGCAATCTTATGATGACAAAATATTTTTAAAAACACCTACCTGTTTGACCTGCATATTTTGTATATTCTCAATCTATTTCAAGCGTATAATATATTTACGTCAGATCATCAAGTCTATTCCAGTCCCGACCTTCCATTAATTCGCTGAGATTTATCGCGATCCAAATACCTAATAATAATGAAGAAGATTAAACATAGTTTTCGGCAGGGGCATTTCCGTTCCGATTATCTGTCGGTTCTCCCGCGCCGCGTTGGCCGCCCAGACTATTATAAAACGAGCAGACAATTTGAATTAATAAACGTGCCCATCCGCGCTCGCATTTATAATGCTAAGCACTGGTATACCGGGGAGGAGACAGGGGAGAGGGCAAGTTCAAGGGAAATTTAATTGATATAAATTGATCCTCAGCCGGTCGAGGGGAGCCCTCGACAGCGATGCCAAGATTACGCCGCCTAATACCATCAAGTCGCATGTCGGAATTCGTTCGACAACTGGATTAGAATCCGTCAGTCATTTAGTTATTTTATTACATTCAATATAGACCTCACCGTTCAATCAAAATTCACAAAATAAACCATATTCGATGAATTTAAAAATTAAAGCTTTTTGTTATCGAAATACATTTTCGTTACTTTTATATCAAAGTTATTTCTTCTTAATATTTTAACATATAAACAGTCGATTTCATCTGCGAATTAAGAAAAATAGGTAACAATTTACCAAAATTTGCAGAGAATGATTACATAAAATATATATATGTACCATCAACACTGACCATCAAGTGAAATAATAAATGCGACTGAAATATTTGAATGTAGCAATAGGTATACAAGTATACTCTTAATTATTAACGAAACATATAATGACATGAATTTAAAATTCATGAATTGAATCGCTGATACGAATGCATTTGATTAAATCCGCAGTTCATATTATCAAAAAACTTCATCAGCTCTTTTTGCCCGTCATCGCAGTCACGTTTATTTATTATTAACATTCAAGTCATTTTAAAAACAAACAATTATTTTTAACCAATTATAACAGAAACAATTCGCGAATGGAAATTCGACAGTCCTACGCACAATAGACAAAGAGCCAAAGTTGAAATAATCAATTACGCAAACCGGTTGTTTCTACGTTTAAAAAGCTCCAGGCGATTCGGTGTTCGGTAAAAAAGCTCTCGGATGAAATAATATTATTTGAAAGCCCACTGAATGGCACACGGAGCTGCACGGGAAAATGTCAAATCGAATTCGACGAAACACTCCCGCCCCGGGCTGACAAGCTCTGCCAAAATATTGTACCTACAAATGAAGGCGATCCTCAGGCGGGGCCGAAAACCACTAGTTTTGTACCGGATGTTAAAAATACTAATTCTAAATAAGGATTGTATCTCCAGCAAAAAACGAATTCTATTTATTTTAGTCATATGGAAATATTTACTATTGTATCATTTCGCAATCTCAAACGTGTCATTTTTAAGGATTCTTCTTCGCAGTATCAATCCGGTGTATTGGTTTGCAGCAACAAAATCTTGCATCTCGATCTCTACTCCTCGATCCTTTGCAATCCTCTTCAGCTCAGCATAAGACCTACAACTCATGTCCTCGAACACTTGCTGCAAATACTCCCGTTTAGGGCGCCCTCTACAGTTTCTATCCTCAACCATCCCTTCCACAATGTCGTGAAGAAGATCATCGTGGCGCATGATGTGACCGATCCATCAGGCTCGCCTCTCTGAGATGGTTCTTACTAGGTGCCTATCTTCCTTGAATATGCTGAGAACCTAATTTTTCGTGACGTGGTCTCTCCAGGAAATTCCGAGAATTCTTCTGTAAGACCACATCTCAAAAACCTCTAGTTTTTTCACTTTTTTATCACTTTCGGATAAGCACCATGTCTCACAGCCGTACATCAAGATGCTTTAAAAAATGTTTTGGCAAGTTGCTGCCAAGCTTTAAATTAAGGAATATAATATTATTTTATTGCAATTATTACTTAGCTTAAACATAATTATTTATTTGTGCTATTATTCTTTAGAAAATTCTGTTCAGACTAAATTGAATAAAAAAAAATACGATCACTTAAAAGAAAATATCAAAGTCAATTACATATATACTCGTTTATAAGAAATACATTGATTGTGATTGTCGGTTATAGAAATACATTTTGTATAAATGAAGTCGTGATTCGATTGATATTATTATTATACCTAATTCATTTATTTATAATAATTACTAAATAAAGCATGAAGCATGTTTAAGATTATAAAAATACGATATTGTATATATATTTTATATAATTGCTACAGTGAAATTTTTCATCTACAATAAACTGAAAAAATGACAATTTGATGAAATAAGACGTTAATATAAAAAAAAAACCCGCAAAAAATATTATTCAACCAAAAATCATACAATATGGTACATTATAGTTTCTGCTTACGATATTTTTATGCGATAACTATTTTTAATGCTTGGATTACAAAGTATTTTTAAAGTCACATATTATAGTTACATGTAAAATAATAAAAGATAAAATATAACTATTTTAATTATTTCATTAATTAATATAAATTATCTTGTATAGTATTACTATTAGAAGTCATAATGAATATATACCTAACAGTATTGGCCTCGAGATTTGTCTGCAAGGTTACATGCAATCATGCAATATCGCGATGTTCCTATTGTACAAACAGTTTTTTTATAATATTAAACATTCACAGTCGATCACCTTCAGCAACATAATAACTCAAAGGAACTGCCAAAGAAATAAGTACTCATAATTATAATATTATTGTGTCGGACCACAGATGACTCGGACGGCATTACTTGCAAATATTGAATGACCTTTCAAATGATATTAGTTTATGATGCTCCGTTGCCTTGACACGCATCTCCACGAACACACGCTCAAGAGAGCCACTCAATAATAAATGTGATGTGATATTCTGACCCTAATATCCTTTATTCTTACATGACTGAGCTCCGCCGAATGTCAGACCTCTTGACCGGATGACATGGGCAGGAAACGTCAAACAAGATAGAAGGGCGAGGAAGATGAAATTCTGGAGAAAGTCTACACAACGCCACCAGTTTTTTCAGAAACCTCTAGATACGATTTTATAATATACGAATATAATAATACACCGAGGATCAAAATGATGACGGTAGTATGCCATTATATAATATAATTTTTGAGACTTTTATAATTTAATTACTATTTTAATATTCGAATTAAAAAACAAACTTTTTAAATATAAGTAACTGAAGCCATTATACATTATTTCAAGCTTATTACTAAATATACAAAGCATCATCCGTCAAAAACGCAATAAAACTGAAAATTTAAAAATATAGATTTATAAACACACAGGAGAATACAAGCAGAGGGAAATCTACCACGGATTCTTAACCGGGCTGGCTGAATGGTGCGTGTGGAAAGGATGTATATAGGTTACGTGCGAATAGATACTGAATAGATTTCATGTGTTCATTAAGATTTCTTGATGACATTCAATTTGGATGAGGAGAAAACACTTATACCAGAACATTATAAGCCTACCACCCCTTATTATTGAAGTTGAAGCTGAAGAACCTGAATGGACATACTTCAATTGTATAGGGATGATCGGAGATAGATTCACGGGCTTGACTTAGATGTATAGGTGGACGATCAATTGACATAGTTCAAAATAATAGATATAAAATAGTTTAGTTATCTGACTGACCATCTGTGTCTCATAACCTGAATATTATGCGTTTGAGTTTGAGTACAGTTAATACTCGTCATATAATAATTTAATATTACACACTATAGACGTTAAGGTGTTACTTTATATCAGACGCAGTGTTATTCTTTGAATTGACTCGATCGAATACAACAGGTAATTTAGAGTTGAAGCAAAAGATGGATTGTAATATTCTTGACAATTGGTCGTATTTGGGATATTTATAGAGTTTGACGTTGAAAAAACGTCGTACTTTAAAGTGAATGCCCATTTTTCTAGACGCTAGTCGTAAATGGTCAGGTTGATAGTGTATTTTAATCAAGAGCAATTACATGTTTAATGTCGTTACGTTATAAAAGTTCCGATTACAACAGTTACTTATAATCGGAATTATTTGATTGTGTCGACAGAGCGAGCTCGGCTGCCATACAGACCGGCGTCCCCGCGGTGTTGACAGGCCGTAAGCCTCCGAAATTAATACACGGCAAACAAATGAGCGGCGGCTAGACGCAGTTTATAATAACGTCATCTCGCGGAGCTTTCGCGGGGCGAAATTGTTTTTTTTTTCTCGGCCTATCCCCCCTCACCACCCACCCCGACCACGCAACCCGACAGTGACAAATTACCGAAAGTTACATAATTCGGGGTTTCGCTCGGGTCGGGGCGACACACGTACAATGTATAACGCCGTAATGCGACAAGTTTTTTTCACCTCTCTCTCTCGCGCGTCGCTTTTCTCTCGGTGCCATCAAAACTCTCGGCGGGAAAAATAAACACCCATCAATGTTGGTAATGACAAGTCTGTTTACCGTTTTTTCCGCGGAAGAAATTGCGCCCTGCAATCGGATTACCGGTTACCCTCGACGCCGCCGGAAGTGCGCCCTAATGGATGTCGGCTGTCAGTGTTTCTTTAATGAAAAAAATACACCGGCCTTTCCATAACACTTCCGTCTAACTACATAAATAATCTAAAGCTAAGTGTTTCACGGGCAATTTCACAGATAATTACTATTTTCATTTTTTTATCTTTAAAGCTTTTGTCAGGTTGTTTTTTTACATCAGAAATTTGAAAAAAGTAATGCATTCAGATACATATTAAAAATATATTTAAAAAACTCATATATAAGTCCTTATATGACGAAATGGAAATCATAAGTATATGTATCTTCTTATTTAGTCTCGCCATTTTCCATCATCTGGGGTCGGCTCTCCTTGTGCACATTCACCATGTCTGTCTGTCCGGCATTGCATTCTCGGTCAAGCCCAGAGTTTTCAGATTCTTGTCTACAGTTGCAGTCCAGGTTGCCTGTGGTATTCTTCATGGCGTGGGTATGTTGAGGGCATTTTTCACCATGTGCTCATCATCTCTCCGTGTCACATGCCCATACTATTTTAGATGGTTATACTTTAGACAATTGATTTAAATGTGAAAGTCTTCATGTGTTGGGTTACAAAACGTTTTTACGATTTTTATTTAGTCTTTCATTAAAAAAAAAATGAATGCATTTATTCACAAGCTTAATATTAAGCTTGTGAATAAATGCATTCTGATTGAATAATAAGAAAATAAAAATATACATACTTTGAATATATACTATAGCGACATCTATCATACGATGATAACTTATATAGAAGATCAGAGACGAGACATCTCAGGTGGAAGAAATTGGCCGGTGGCCGAGCGGTATAATTACCTGGGCAAAATGGTTGGTTCCAAAGGTCCGCGGTTCGCATACCGCTTCCGCCGATATTTTTTCTGAATGATTTGACTCGTTTAAGGATTTTTATGTATAGTATATGTATATTTAATTGCTTATAATATTGTAATATAGTCAATGATCTATAAAAGTAGATTAGAATATTGAAATAATAAAATAATATTCTAATAAATAATTAAAAATATCCATAATATGATATCACATAACATACTATATAATGATGTTAAATGAATACAAGTTTACATACTCATCACATTTCAAGTTAAAACAACAGTTACAAGAAGACGAACCGCAATGTTTTTAATATTTTGTAACAGAATGGTTACAAAGAATTATCCGCCTAGGTTCATAATACATACATTAGAGTTATGAATTCATTAGGGAGAGTAAATTTACACAAAATGTTGTGCATTAATTAAGATTTACTGTTTAATTTGTGGTTATAATAATTTGTTAAATATGTATTGTAAGAGATTTTCCCTGCGTCTGGAAGCCTTAAGAATTTTGAATATCACAATGAAATTATGAGGTGAAAAAAAAAATTATGATGAATTAATTATACACTATATATTTATAATAAAAATAAGTATAAATGCAATGATATCAAAAATTCTCCAAAGCATCACAAATGACCACCACATAGTTCTACAGTTGTCATTATTTGTATCGTGTGTCAAGTCATGTCTGCATCAGGAGCTTCATTGTTCCTAGTCATAATATGCATATTTACCGACGGTATTCAGAGAGCCAGGATGCTTGATAAGAAGACAACTGTAATACTAATAAAGATATAATTGGGCGTTTGACAATCAGCATTTTTATGATATCCGATGAAAGGTTTGACATTCCCGGGGCTAAGACTATCTAATAATGTAAAATGGTTCAATCAAAATATATAGTAGTACGCAAATAATGAAATTTGATAAAATATAGATTATAAATAAAATGGTAATTTTATAATATTTTAAAACTAATCGTCACATTATTTTTCTTCTTCGTAGTATCAATCCGGTGGATTGGTTTGCAGCAACAGAATCTTGCATCTCGATCTCCATTCCTCTCGGTCCTCCGCAACCCTCTTCAGCTCATCATGAATTCAGCTTAGATATTGATTCTAATCGAAATGGGAATATCATTTAGCAATGAGACAGCCATGGCGGTTTCCTTTGATCGCTCCCTCCTCATAATTAACATTATTTATATGTATGAATTAATCACTAAATTAAGGAAGCATACCATTGAAAATAATTAAGATTTCTCTTTAGCCTCGCCATTTCCCATCATCTGGGGTTGGCTCTCCTTGTGCACATTTGCCATGTCTGTCTGTCCTGAGTTGCATTCTCGGTCAAATCCAGAGTTTTCAGATCCTTGTTTACAGTTGCAGTCCAGGTTGCCTGTGGTCTTGCAGGTCTTCTTCTCAGCGTGGGTATGTTGAGGGCTCTCTTCGCCATGTGGTCGTCATCTCTACGTGTCACATGCACATACCATCTTAAGCGGTTTTCCCTTATCTTTTCAGGTATGGGGGTCACCCGAAATGAACCCCGAATATGCTCATTCCGAACTCTGTCCACTCTAGTCACACCGCCCGCCCACCTCAGCATCTTCATCTCTGACACATGAATCATATCCGAGTCATGTTTAAGCGGGGTCCAATACTCCGATCCGTATAGCATAGCTAGTCTTACAGCAGTTTTGTAGATTTTACCTTTGATCCTAACTGGAATCTTGCTGTCACACAAAACCCAGAGAGAGACCTCCATTTCAGCCGTCGTGTTTATTCTATGCTCCACGTCGGATTCAGTTTTGGCGTCTAAGGATATCACGGAGCCGAGATGTTTAAAAATATCAACCTCTTTTACGGGTATATTCTGTAGAAGGAGCGTCGTGGAAAATAATTAAGATTTATAATAATTAATTATAATATGCTAAATGTTATCATACAATATATATTTAAGTACAGAAATATCTCTAATTTCACATATATTTTGTAGTAAAAATAAACGTTTTATAAGATATAAAAATCTTTAATTAGGAAATGTAATCAGAAGCGCTTGATATAAAAAGTATCTATCCACGTCTGTCGGATAGGTAAGAGTATACGAAATATTAATTCTACTATGCATAAAAGCGGAACGATAAGTCGCTTGAGCTTTTAATCAAAAACTTTGATATTACTATAAGCATAAAGTAAGGTTACCTGGGTGTTTGCCTGTAGTGCATATTGCAGGCGTCTGCTCCGCCCTGGGAGGCTCCCTCTAGCAGCTGGAGCTCTACCTGATAGCAGATACTTGTAGCTACCAAGAGGCAACGTTCAGAAGATAATCGTTTCAAGAAGCAACGAACTTTGACAGCTATACAAAGTTTTATCGCTGATACTCAAATTTTAACTAAAACAACGCGATGCATTGTGTAATTAGTTTTGGCGATGTGACTATCGTATGAAAAAGTAATAAATATATCGTTTGTATTTCAAAATATATTTTTAATGTCAAAAACATGACATTTCAACTCCAAAGAGAAAAGTTTCTGTGACATAGATGTGAAGCTGTCGCGCCATTTTAAGTGGTTATCTTGTAGGTCATGTGACTATTGGTATTGACAGTTGCTATAATCATCACTCTTTCAGGAAACATTTTTTCAGCGTGATCTCTCCAATAGTGCCTTCTTGATCTTTCCCATCGCATGGAATCTTCGATGCAGCAAGCCTTTAATATTTCAGTATTTCTTACCGTTTCTAGGTTTGTCAGTCCCTGAACAGGTCGGAGTCTCGGGGTGTCTTATTATTTAAACGTATTATCAAAGAAATCATATAATATTATTTTAACTTTTTTTATTATTATTAATTTTTTTATGCATTACCATTGCTTTTTTTACCTCTACATATTGTTGATAAATTAAATTTCTTTAATATTTTAATTATATTTATAACTCTCCCAATATCTTGAAGCTATAGAGTTAAAAGTTAAAATTCATCATCGATTTTGAATATTAACAAATAATATATAACACAGATTTAATAACACTTATTTGAAGGTTGTATGATGTATGAGTATTTTGAACAGTCGAAACTATATTCATTGTTAGTATAATATTAATAAACCACTAAGCGGAGAGTTTCTTTTGAGAATTGCTGAACAAGTAAGTTTCTGAGTGGAGGGAGCGATCAAAGGAAACCGCCACGGCTGTCTCATTGCTAAATGATATTCCCATTTCGATTAGAATCAATATCTAAGCTGAATTCATGTTATGTACCGCGCTCGTGCTTCGGAAATTGTAGATTTTGGAAAGCAGATAAATAAAAACATTGAAGAACCCCTCTCGTGTTCAAGGTTAAGTAACAAATCCCTGGGGAAATCATGCTTAAGCAAGCAGGCGGGAACACGAGACAGCTCCTTTAACTTTTTAAAGGGAAAGTTCACAATAGTGAAATACTAGTTTTAAATTCAGTTTGGCTTACTTAGAAAAGTAAAATAATCGAAGCGTTTTATATTTCTATGAGCGTCGATTAGTAGCAAGGCCAAACCTTTAATCTTTGTCATATATTTTGAGTATGTACTTAATATTAAAGTATATACAACTGATTTTTTTTAAATATTGATAAGTAGTAAACCTTCGGGTTTAATCACCGCTTAGGAAAAAATGGTCGAGACCTCGGGAGCTTCGGGGATATCACACATTTTAAAAAAAAATCGATAACCAAATCACCCAAAAATGTGTCGGATACTACAGCTACCCTCCTCTTAAAGTACTCGTACTTCAGGGTTTGGTCAAGTAACGGCCTCAGATGAAGCCCAGTGATAATAATCATGCTAAGATTCGATAATACCTGGAGTATTGAAGTTAAGCAACATTCATTACTTCACCTAAATAAACGTCTGATACTATAAGGTCCTTCATAGACTCACGTCTGCAGTATGAACTGCACGGGCACAGTATGAACTATATATAGTAAATATTAGACCAGTTAATAAATGTGTAAAAATATATATAAAGAGCACGTATGCATGAAAATAGACGTAATAAACGCTTTTTGGGCGTTGTATGGTAATGAAAGCGTAATACCTAATTCGTTTACGCATAATATCGAAAACTCAATCCGCACAAAATGTTTCGTATTCATCGACTGTTAACCGTGTTTGAATGCAGGACACAGCAGTGATTAGTGGTCGGGCTTCCACCCGGTGAGGGGCAGTTCTGGTCCTGGACCGGGCCCTGGACCGGCCGCTCTGTTTATCGCATAAATAAACCCACCGGGCGTAAAATACTCTTCATAAATATTTCAAATACTTCAGTGGAAATTTGAATAATCAATTTATTGGTGTTTGTGCGGTGCAGTCGGGAAAGCCGGAGCTCTCAACATCCGAGGCGGGACTTTTGCGTTTATTTTTACGGTAATTTAAACGGAAAAGCTGCTTTATAAATTCAATGAGATACCGGCGTCGTCACTTCTTTGAGCAGGAGTCGTTATTGAATTATTTTCATACATCGATTACGCTGCATTGTATATTAATAATATGTTGTTTACATTTATTTTAGCGTCTAATAATGGATTATGGTGATATGACGTAGGTGGTTTTAGTTTATTATCATAATCTCTACTAATATATATTTTTACTGTTAATATTTTTGATTGAAAATGTTATTCTTCAGATTATTGTGATGGTCTCAGCTAACTCTATTAAGTCTCTAACTTAGGTTGATATTTTTTTTACGTAAAGACATAGGAAAATACTTACGCTAATGAATTTTGTTTAATTTATATTGACATCGTTCTCTCATATTTAGGACATCGATGTACTTGATGATGGACCAGGTTCACAATATAAAGAACTTGTTTTTGTTTCACTGTACATGTTTATTTGTCAAACACTTCGCATTCGGCACACGCCATATAGGCGTGCCAAAAACGGTCACGAGCGTTGTCCGACTGACAACTCACGTCCCGCTCTGACATCTCGGCGGTGCCAACTGGCGCTGCAGAAAAAAGCGAATTCAGGATGACAGTGTTACCAACAGGAAATGGGCCCACTGTCATAACAAATATTTTGGCGTATGCAAACACCGTTTAACATTCTACAATTACAAACATTAGATGTGCATGTCAGGCGAGCGAACAAAATAAGAGACAAGAGATCGTTTTTCGAGGCTTTACGGCATCAACCTAAAAGAGTTATATCAAGATGATATCAATATGTATGCTGTTAATTCTCCGTATGTTTAGTTCCCACTGTGAATAAATGTTGTTGAGGAATGTGATTCTTTTATAACATATTTTGATAACTAGGCTTTTACAAACACATTTGTAGGTGAGGGATTATTCTCACACCAATATGGGGTATTTACACCTTATGTATTTAGAGGCTGCGTTGAATTTTTGTTGAATGTCATTGATTCATTACTGTATAAAGGAATGTGTATTTTTTTTATCGAATGCATTTTACTTTTATTGAGTCTTTCAGTCAAAAACTAATAAGGTTACAAAAAGTTCCAGCGTACCTAAGGCGAGAATTAAGCACTTGATGTAGGTCATGCGTCATCTGCAGAGAAGTTTTCAATTAACGAATGTCATCAGCGTATAATGCGGATATAAATAAAACCCCTTGCTACCACTCATTGATCTCATGGTATTGACTTACAAAGAATGAAAGCCATGACAATAGTGAAGAGAATCGGAGCTAGTACGCAGTCTTATCGCATGCCAATGAAAACCTCATCAATCCGTGGTAATTACTTTAATCTGCACGCAATACTTAATACAAACAGTAAATATTCGTGTGGTCATTGGTCAGAACCCATTGAGCCAGGACATATGAGTATGAAGCTTTGAAGGGAAACATTGTCATTTAAAAATGCAACGAAAATACACAGCCGGTTAGCGATATGAAATATGACCACGTTTCAAAATAGTAATACAATACGTTTATTTTCGTGATACGGAAATTTATCAAATAACGTGCAGTTGAGGAAGCAGTTATGGAAAATGAACAATGAAATGAATTCTTAAGTTAGCATTTTATTTGTATTGTTATTAGGTAAGCAACAACACATATATTAAATGCAATAAAATTATTTGATTACTTGTAAGCATTCTGGCTAATTGTAGGATCTATTAAAAATCGTACGGGTGAATCAATATTCAGGTTATCACTGAAATTCACAATAAGTTGTCAGTTACATATATGTATACTAAACGTTTGCATTCAAATTACATCAATATATCGTGTTGAAATTTACTACTAATAATTTCCAGTTTTACTTTTAGAATTAATTCTATAATGGATAAAATATGTTAAGAAAGTATACAATGATGCTTTGTTCCCCAAGCTAAAACTTCTCATTCGGGGATAAAGCGTATCGTAGCAGGATACAAAGCAAAGCCTACTCCTGAGGGAGCTCGACCAGGTAACCCAACCCTGGAGTCACGGGAGATCCAAGCAACCCAGCATTGAGAGGTTTAAGCAGCCCGATGTGCGAGGATGCAAATCCTGGGATCTCGCTACAAGTAATACCGGGTGCGCCCGTCATATCCCACTGAGCCACCCCCTTACCGATTTATGTAAAGGAATATAAATATACACACAAGGATTTTTCATGACGCATGTGATCGCTACTGGAAAGAAAGCAAAAAGCTTGTAAAAAACCCTTTTTTTTTGCCGACCTACTTTTTGCATCACGTGAAACGTTTTTAAGTACGAGTATTCAAGAAAATAGTACAAATCATTCAGAAATACATTAAGGAATATTGTGTAACTTAAAATATACATGCAATTCAGTAAAAAAGTGCCACATATGTTGATTAGTTTTTCTCGGTTAAATTGTTATTGCGAATCTAATATACTAGCACCGATGAGTTTTTGACATTAAGAATGTTGCAATTTATTGAAATTTTTGGAAAAAAATATACGGATAAGAAATCAGCAAATTAGCAGGAAAATTTGAAAAATTATACAAAAAAGTTATATATGATGATTTAATATGCTTTATTGTCTTAGCATTTGATGATGATTGTATCACTTGTATACGCAACTTGAGTCAGTGGCATAACAATTCTCTACACAAACTATTTGTGTCTTCGTGTTCTTGACGACACTATCGATGATTATTCAGCGAACTCTTTTAACATGGCTGAAACTCATATTTCATTTTCAAAACGTTTAACTTATAACTCGCCTACTAATTTCACAGCTCTGTCTTCAGAATAGCTCTCTCACACACGTCCTCAATGACTTTATTAGCGCACACAGAATAAGACTACCGCGAATCCAGGCGACTAGAATGGAACTAGATTGAGCCTATTCCCATTGAGCAGTGCTTTCATATACGATCTAGTGGATTAAATATTACATCTGTTAAACATGAACATGTGTCAACGCAATACGGAGCATCAGCTATTGCTCTTGAAGATTTTCTCATATCCCAGCTAATGGGATAAGATATTTATTACTACAATGCGTATATTAAAAATAATTGAATATTCCACATTTTTGTTTTTGACTCCATGTTTTAGCTTTGTCTAGAAACCATTATCAAGTGGAAGAATAACTTTTTATTTTTTTATTTAAACATTGTAATTATGGAAGAGAGAATTATCGATTGAATAAATGGAACAAATTATGTATTACATATTAAATATAAACATATTTTTAATCTTACTTCAATAAAAGATCACCTTAAGCAGTGATATTGAAGACCACGGTTTCGTTTTCAATGAGATTTATAAGTTTTTCACCTGTCTGAACATACTAATATAATTATTTATTCGTACTAATGTATAATATCACTCACTTATAAGTTCAATGAATAACATTTGTATACATAAATGACTACAGATCGACTATCGAAGTATTTGAACTGATCAATATATAGAGAAGAATATTACATACTGGCGAAATGACAATACGTTTGAAAGCTTGTGGGTTTCTTAAGCGAATATGTGGAAATTCCAGCTGTTTATATGTGAAATAAAAACCCCATAAAATAATATTATCGTCGGCACGCTGACGAGTGCTCTGAGGGATGAAAACTTGCCACCCCAACCTACATATCCGCACTCAATATGGGCCAAAATTATATAACATACTCGTACTTTATTTTACGGCTTATGATATATATAGTATAGGTTTATGATCCGTATAGTACTGAATTGTAATACGCTAGATACAGTAATAAAATAACATGTAAATTAATATTTCATGTAATTATGTAACGTTTTCGCTATAAATTATTTAATTCGACGCTTTGGCTGGTGAAGGGATTACTCGGCACAAATGAGTGTGGTAAACTCGAAAACCCAAAATAATTTAATATTTTACTAGTTGATAACGCAAAATGTACTTTCATATTAATAATATTACTAGTATATGTTTAAATACAAACTATTTAAAAATGTTCAAAGCGCTTTATTTAGATTCTCGCTTGCAAGCTGCTTAATTTGTGCATTCTTCATTAAATACCAAAAATTGAGGTTTCATAATTTAGACGAATTTTTTTTAAGCCTAATTGAACGTTATTTTACTATAATAAAATAATAATAATAAATAAAGTGATTTTATTCCAGCAGGATTGGGTGTGTTGTGCAATACCCAATCTGCCATATTTTTAGATACATATATAAAAAGTACATATGATATTTTGACAATAAGTTAATAAAATATACATAAATAGTCTGTTTTTTTACATTGTAATGAAGAATTTTGATTTTACGTGTTGCAGATATGTTGATAACCATAAATTAAACAAGACTATAAGGCATAAATCTATTCTCATTACCTCATATTGCTAGGTACGTACATAATTTATATTATTATAATTTCTTATAATACGAGTCAATCACATATGTATCTATAATTTTTGTTATAACATTCCAGAATTTATATATGTGTTTTATTATTTTAATGTTTTATTAATATTTAAGACATGCTTTAATTATTGAAAAAATTTACACTAAACACGACATCCTGATGATTGAGATATTATCAACAAGCAAACGAACATTTTTATTCTTTCAGTGCACCTCTAGAACCAACGAAACAATCATACATTCAGTGAATTTCTTTACATAATGAAAACGGACGTAGATTTTCAGTCAATATGATGTGTAAATATTAAACTTTTAGCGTTAAGTTGTTTCTGCAAGAATAATCTTACCGTTTGTAACTTCATTTCTTCCAGTACTCATTTTTTAATGTTCAGCCTTCTGTGTTCTAATGGTATCCACCTGATGTTGTCATTATAACATAACTAGAAAAATCTGAGGTGTGTAAATTTCGTTTTGGTTAGGAGTAACGAAAGAGTACATTGAGCGATGTACCTACGTACACGCCTGTCCGGTGAACATAAGCAGGGAGCTTAGCGCGGCTTATGGCGTTGGCCACCAGCTAATGCAAGGGAACTAAAAGCTCGGCGGAGGTCCATATCCCGCCCTCTGCCGGCCGCCCTACGCGACAAGACGGCAGGGTGTAATCGCACCCGAGACGGACTTAGAAATGAAAGAAATGAAGAATGCTGATTCTTCATAATATCTTAGTCTCTTTCAGCGGAATATATATCTCTAATCCACTCATATCAACAGTATAAAGGCGAAATGCAAGACTTGGCAATAAGTTGTAGGTAAAGTGTCAAGTAACCAAGTAGACTAAAAAATAATACCTATGTACCTGTATATAGCAAAATATTTATGTTTTTTTTTAATTTTTTAACACATAAAGGAGAATGCCAAGAGAGATTTAAGACGCTTGCTATGTGAAGAATTGCTAAGAGATATATGTAATGTGTTTATTCACAAATATCATTAGACTATAGCCCGATATTCACGTATCCACCATTTGATTTGGGACTCAACGATTGGATAGCGCACAAAACGACTTCGCCTACTACTAATTTTGATAAATAGGCAGAGAATGTCATTTTTCGATTGCATAAACTTTTAAAATTGTTTTTCATATTTAACTTTGTTTTAGATCAAGTCTACAACCCTTTTATTACGCATTACCTCTAAGCTATACCCACCGGAAAATGGTTGGAAAAGTTTACGATGTATTTTGTACTTTGGTATAGCTATTATTCTGACTTGATAATAATGACTATATCTTCTATAAATTTATGGATATTGTTAATTTTGCTGAAGCTTAAGAAATTTCTCAGTCTTTTATTAAAAAATATGAAGTTCACGTACAATAAAACGAGTTGTTTATACTTAATTAGACATTAATACATGTATATAAAACATTATTTATTTACTAAGGTTAAAAATAATTTTCAAAAAATATATTAATGTATCTTATGATTACGTAGAACGTAATCCACAAAAATAAATTAAATAGCAAATGGATAATAGATTTTCGTTGCAGGGTAAAATTTCCTCGCGAAAATACGCTAGACGAAAAAAGTAGATCCTTATAATTGATCTGTTAATCTGGTACCGGCAGAAGA
This sequence comes from Glossosoma conforme, assembly GCA_022606575.1. Lineage (NCBI taxonomy): Eukaryota > Metazoa > Arthropoda > Insecta > Trichoptera > Glossosomatidae > Glossosoma > Glossosoma conforme. The sequence continues at coordinate 349,331 of JAGTXR010000126.1, forward strand.
ATGGCGCGGAGGAAAATATTATATTTCTGTATTAACCCGGGCAAAAGAAGTAAAGCCAGCAAATGGGAGAGCCCCTTCGTATCCGCCCGCCAGCGAGAAATTAAAATATCAAGTTTAACTTTTTTAATTGAGGCCAATTTTTATAAACACAAAAGTACCGGGCGTATAAATTTCCAAGCAAAATAAAATGGGGCAGAATTAAGATTTTAACTGTACAATATCAGGGCGGGATTTATAGAAGGGAGGGTGGGCGGAGAGAGTTTGGGAGGCTGTGTGGGCGGCACAAAAGAGGTACGATCGGTAAATAAATAGATTATCCCGCGATTAACAAAATATATACAAGAATTATTAGTAAATTTTTATAACAGTGGAGAATACATTAATTTAGTACGATATTAACATTGAATATTTTGTAACGCTTCAGTTTAATAATGATTATTTTATATTCAAATAGCTTTCTGTAATTTTTTAAATAAATATCGCTAATTTAAGTAACACAATAAATGTATACGTCATCTTAATTAAACCTTTTCCCTGATAATTGATGGCGGAATATCATGATTCAAGGAAAATAAATGGTATTAATATTTATTCAAAGAGAAGCTTGAGGATTAAAATAACTTTTGTGGAAGTCGAAACGTCTCATAACACAATATAATCTTTGAATAAATAAATACTAATTACGTGATAATACTAAATTCACATAGCGATATATTTATCTAGAGTTATTCACATTATATTGAAACAAACTTACATTTAATAAATATTAGTTCATTTATTTACAATTGGAGTTAATTTATCAGGACAATTGAGTAATTAACTTTAAGTATGCCTTCAGCCTGTGTACAACGCGTGTAATTTTAAGTGCGATTTTTTATTCTAAAAGCAACCCTTATGTCAGTTGAACATTTATAAAATATATATCGTAATGGGACTTCGTGCACTTTGTGAAGGTTGATATGAATCAGATTATTTATTTAAACTGTTATTTCACAACGTGTTTCCAGCTTGTGAAACACGGCATTTTATTGCATATGTAATAAGTCTGAAAATATAGTATTCTATTTGATGTAAGCAAAAAAAAGCCATCCACGGACCGCCATAGCGGTCGCCGCCTTTTACTAACGCGAATGCTTTTAATAATGAAAAGGTTCAGCTAATTAATTATTAGTATATAACAACGAAACGAAGGGCGGCGCAGGCTTCGGAAGGTGGGCTTTACGACTTACATTGAGCCATCATTCAAATTTTCAGAAAGGTTTTTTTAATAATAAAACATGCAATAAAATGACATAATTACGAAAGTTTACTAAAATTAAGAAAAAAAACATCAATTATGCAATAAACATTTTAATTAGTTTGGGTAAGATGTTTAATTTTTTGTGAATTATCTGAATATTTATTAGCATGAAATATGTGAAGCATCAGTTGGGAGGAAAAAAAATATATATAATAAAAAAAAAAAATATGCGGACGTTGAATTTCGTGTTCTGTTACATTGAGAATAATATTATCCTTGGGAGTGCCTCTGATAATACGCTCTTAAACGTATTACCTCAATACTCTTAACACAAGCCTAATTATGTATTTACATTACAGATAACGATTTCCGCGTATTTTCATTGGGTATTACGTGTATAAAAATAATAGCATTTTATTTTATTCTCGAGCGAAACTTGTTGATCACTATTAGATACGAGCATTATCTATAACAGCGGTTCAAGTTTTAGGAAGAAAGTCATTCTTCTGAACCGAGGGAAAGGAAGTTTACGACAATACAAAGTAAAGAACAAAGGTGACAGAGTTTCCTAACATTTCTTAACTCGGTGTTCGAGGGCAACACAACGTTTTTATTTCATTTATAACTTTTCGCAAAGTTCAAACCCATCATAATATTATACAAAGGAATACGTCTCCGGGAAAGAAAAATAAAACTTATTATACCAATCCTAAATGATACTAAATGTTTTAAAAAAAAAAAAACTTACGTGAAAGCACTTGTAAAAAAATCAAATGTATTTTTAATCACTGTGATTTTCAACGTTATAATAATTAAGTATATATTTTAAATATATACGTGTAGCGAATTTATACAATGTTGAAAGCAAAAAAGAATTTATATATTTTTAGAAAGTAAAATAAACATGATTATTCATTTTCTTGGACTTATTATTGTTTCAACATCTATAAAAGTCTCAAAACATACATAAGCCGTTACTTTAAATGACATAATAAGGTTTCGTAAATATACACGAGTATATTTATGATTCCGCTTAAGTTTATGAATATCTTTGAAGAGCTAAATTGTTTCGATTATTTAGGAAAGGTCCTGTTTAAATGTTGCATTTTATATGAAGACCCACGCCTTCACGATATAAAACAATCGCTCAAATGAAAAACAATTTAAATTCTCTTAACGCTTCCGGCGGCGCATCAACACATTACATTACCATATAAAAACATCGTATCTAAAAATAATATCATTCTAACGAAATTCCATTACATTTTCCATCACTCCGTAATACGCGAATATATTATCGGTATTATAACTTGCCTGTACCCTCAAGCTTTTGTGAAAAATTCTATGGGCCGTTTAAGATGGATTCAGAGGAGGAGAGCCTCAGTAGCTATGTACTCAGTTGCTACTTCTTGTAAATAGCATGATAAAGTATCAAACATATCAAATGTTTCTTTTGTCTTTGTTCACAGTTAAAAAGTAAAATAAAAAAATGTGAGCCACATTTGAAAAGCTGTTAAGCACTAATAAAAAATACATACTCCTAATAAATATGTAAAAAGCCACATTACCACACGTTTTTTCATGCTAGAGATATTTATTTTAGAAACATCATTATTTCTATTCAAATTATTCAGATATATTTTATCAAACGGCCGTATTATTTTACAAAGCATTTTTTTTTTAAATCGGATTTTTTAAAATCGGAAAAAAAACAGATTTTCTTAGTAATAAATAATTAGGAAGAAAATCTGTTTGTGAAAATATATTTCTTCAGAGATAATTATAATTTATTCCAATTAATTGTAGGAAACAATTCTAAATATCTATTACTAGAGACACCAAAAAGACAAGGCAACTTAAGCTTGTTAATTGTCAATTTTAAGTGCAACTGAAGAAATAGTTTAAACAAACTACGACGTAATTTGAAATCATAACAATTTTTCACTGGTCACATTTTATTCCTAGAAAAGATATTTTCGTAAATAATGTAATTTTATTACTTGGTTTTGAATGTTTTTTTAATGTTACTTTACTTAATTCGACAACGGAACTGGTGATACCTGACGCCACTGTGAGGCTGAACATGTGGAGAAGCACAACTGAGGGAAATACTTGGATCGCCCCGAAAGAGGATCTAGCCTCTGGACATGACCAGGGGTGGAATATATGGAGGTCCCTTAACAGACTTGGGACCGGAGTATGCAAGACAACGACACAAATGATAGCATGGCAGTTTTACAGCGGACCGACTGAATGTGACTGCGGCGTAGAGCAGACCCTGTCACACCTTCTGGAGTGTGCACTGTGCCCGAATAGCTGCACCCAGGAAGACCTGATGATGGCCGGGAGTAACGCCAACGACGTCGCCCACTTCTAGGCAGACAGGATCTGACCCTGTTGTTTCCGACACGATTATATATGTTACTTTAAAAAAAAACTGAAAATAAACCTTAAAATAATTATTTGAAATAAATAAATAACACACTTTAAAATGTAGTTATAAAGAAAATAAAGACAAAAAAAATTTATATTATTCAAACCGTTTTTTTCTTATATTTAATGCTTAGACAAAAATAATGGATATTAAAGACCATAATACAACATTAGAATGGCGGTAAAGGTGTGACAAGTAATCAGATATTCAGTCTATAAAAGAGTGAACAAAAAATGGAAACTGATCGAATGTGAATTTGGAACATCCTTTGAAAGTGCCAGAGGAAAAAGCAAATCTCATTTTAAACGTCGAATTGGTTCCTTTCTTAAGCCGGGCGCGGCGCCGCAGTCGCATCACCTGAAGGCGCCGCCCGCCGTAGCTCGCCGCCTGATAAATGATATTTATGTAAGTAATCCGGCACCGGGAGGATTTCTGTGATTGCCTTTGGAGGCAATTGGGTAAAGGGGATCACCCGTGATGGTATTTAACCCTTTGATGAGTGATGCCGCCGCCTCATACGTGGGATGTTTGATGTACCCACCCATTATTGAGATTGTGCGCTGTCAGTACCAAGAATGTAATTATACAACAGATCATCCCGAACATGAAATATCAAAACTAAATGACGTATTTATATTTAAAAAAAAGGCATAATAAGCGTGATTTATTTCTGTTTTGAAAGTACATACTCAAGTTTATTTACTTGGAATCATTGGATTATTTTATTAATTGTATACAATATTACATTCAATGGATTGTGTTAATAAATAGATATTTATTTTAAAGACTTGTAACTTTGGCTTTCATTTTATGAAGGCAATACTAGATATGTATCTGCTACTCGTAGCTGTAAAATTAATGAAGAAAATAATTTATTTATATATACTTCTAGCTTACACTATAAGATATATTTAAACATTGACAGATTTTTTGTGTTTTTTACATTAATTAAGTTTAGAACCTGTTAATTGCAGAAATGAAACCGCGGTTTCGTGATCACTGAAACACATCATCAGTATTTAGACATATGTAAAAATCATTATATATTTCATATTTACCATTATTTGAATATATTAGTATGTAAATTATATACCATCTATTCATTGGAGGCCTTAATAACAAAAATAAAAATATGCATAAGTGAAGCCTCAATTATAAATACAAATTATTTGGTAAAATCCATGGAGCATTCCTTTTTGGTACACTGATAAAACCAATTTCATGTACCTATTACCAAGAACAATATGAGAGTATTATTTCCTACCACCACGCATTAAAATTTAACAGAAATAACCACTAAAATTGAATTACAATTCAATTGAATTTCCTATCAATTATAACACGATAAACGATTTAATCAAGTTATCCAATATTCATATTACAAATAATCAGATGAAATGTAATTTATTATTTATTGAAAAACATTATCAGTGAAACATAAAATGAAGTGACGGAATATCCTTTTAATTAAAAATATCTGACGGCTACTTTTTAGCTGCGGGTTTTAAAAATGGATGAGATTTTTATTCAGTAAGGGAAATCGGTTTTTCAAAATTCGCTTTATTCCTTCGAGTACATACAACCGACATATTAATACGCACAAAGGTGTGTGCTCCCATTCGGGAGTTGGGGAATCTGTAGGAATATAAAGGTGAAAAAGCAATTTACTATTCCAAATCCTTTGTACCTTTGAATGATTCCCTACAAGCGACCACTCACAGTCGCGCCTCGTCTCCCAGTCAACCGGGGAAGGCTTACCGTATCAGCCGATACACCAATTATTGTTATTTGCCTTCCGATGATCCCACCAAATCGATATCTAGGATGTACCACTCTTAAATACGTTAGGCACATGTATACAAAACATTATTTACGCACACAAAAATAAGAGTTCCTTGAACACCAAAATGTAGGTTAATTACGAATATACTGACGTAATCCATTTGTATTGAATTTAGTTATATGTTGTGCTTAGAATATTGTTAATTACTAAAACGAAATTGGATGTTATAACAGTATACAATAACTTAGAACATTTTATTTAAATAACACTTAAATATTTTTTATTTAATTGCAATCTTAACAAGACAAAAATTAATCTCCATGATGTAGTTCGCTTAATATTCATTAGGAATAAAATCTTAGGATGACAAAAATATGAAGCGAACGTGAATTTATCGCTTTTTTGTTACATACTTGTCGTAACTTTATAGGAGATACGTGGAATCGGGATTTGGCTCTCGTAAATAATACTTAGATGTTCAGATTGGTCTTAGAGGATGGCAACCTCCGAAGACAATGTAACACAAGCAACGAAGAAATAAATGACAGGTATTAAATGAAACATAACATCCTGGCTTCATACGAGTATCGTAATAGAACGAACAATTTGCTATGATTGGAATATATTTAAATTATGTATTATTACTGTATTTATTTTCAATCTGTGTTATAAGAACATTGAGATTCCCGGCGTTTTTTATTTACTTTATTTGATTTTAGTAGGTTTAGTAGTTAAGTATTTTATTTTTCTTACTTAATATTAGGCCCTTAATTTAGGTACACATTTTTATCGCCGTTTTAATTTAAAAATCTTGTTCTACTCATTTATAAACGTTTTAGACTGTTATTATTTGTATGTTTATGAATATCAAAATAAATAATATTTCTAAGTCTATAAGTCGAATCATCATAAAATAAATACAATGTATATTTTTTTTGTATTTTTAAAATCTAATTATGAGTAAAGCAACCGTATATCCACTAACATAGTATAACATAGAGAATTATCTCATTACCACATTTTTTAATTAGGTATTCAATCTTTTTTACTTCTTTCAATTAATTTTCTTACATTCCATTAACATTGTCGTATCTTCTGTAATCCTCATCAACCTTGCAGTTTTAGATTTTTATATTTTAAAACCGTTCATCCGTGACAAAGATTCCAATTTTTAAAAATTATACTTAGGAATATATGAACTATTCGTTTTTAAGGGAACAAATAAAGAGATACACCATTAAATAGTTATAATCTACACCGCTATTATTGCGTGAAATTTCGTTGTATCAGTAACATTCTTCTTCGTAGTATCAATCCGGTGGATTGGTTTGCAGCAACAGAATCTTGCATCTCGATCTCCATTCCTCTCGGTCCTCCGCAACCCTTTTCAGTAACATTATATTACAAATATCTGTTGGTATAATGTATTTAATTAAAATGAACAAAAATAATGCTCATATTAGAGAGAATTTAATCTAAAATGAGGAATAGATTCCAATTCATTGTGTTCTGGAATATTAATTTATTAAAGGAATGCGCATTTTCTGTGCAGTTGCTTCCAGCGCAAAACTTGTTTTCATTCACTACTGAAAAGTTGTCAGCATTCTTTGTACATGGTACGCAGTCGGTGCAAGTATTCTAGAACATTTATTTTTTCTTCTACATTGGAAAATTAATAGATAAAAATAGTACTCCATTCACGGTATGATATTATTAACTGAAATAAATTGTCTTATTATAAAAATACTGTTTTTTTTACCAATACGGGGTCTCAGACAGCACAAAACTGTGGAGAAATTTTACCAGAAAGTGATCGGATTGAAGGCTTTCGAGTATTTTATATAAATATATATGGTAATCTGGTATCCAAAAACGTAAAAAAATATTATATATTTTTTTATTTACAGTAATACATAATGTAAATTTATTTTTTGTAATAGGTAGTCATTTTTAATTTCAAAGTGTTTTTTCTATTTAAGTAACACAATTTTTCTCTTTATTGTAAGAAAGCTATAAATATCACTTAAATTATTCAGAGATTTCAAAGTAATATACAAACTAATATTATCAATTACATTAAAACCTCCAAATATCGTAGCTTTTACAATCAAAACGAACCTCAAAAGTCCATACAATTTATCGACTCATCCGGCTTTACACATAAAATAGGTAAATAAATATTAAAATATAATAATTAAAAAGCATTAAATAAGTAATGACAATCTGATGTAGTCGCTTCAATGGAGCAAATATTAAAAATATACATTTATTATTGTGGATTTGGGAGACACATATAAAGAAAATATTATTATTAATAAAAATAATATTAAAATTTAAATAAATGTATTTATTCTTAGTAGTATGAAAACTAGAATATTCAATATAAATAATATACTAAGATGTTTTCTTTACGGTTTTTCACTGCCAAACCTATCGTTAGCTAAGCGTATTATATTAATAGATATTTATTTTTATTTTAAGTTTGTTGAGCATACAGTTGATTTCAGGGAGCTGCCTCAACGAAAAAAGTTCAATTAGTAAAACATATCGACCACTTCACTGATTAACAATTTCATGTTATTTTACAAGGTGCACATTTTTTTAAATACCTGCAACGGCAGTTCAAATATCTGTACCCGGCGTAATCAAGTCGCGTATCTGCTTCATTTTCCTGGTGAGATCAAAGAGGAATAAGATTCCGTTCGAGCCGTTAATAAGTGCCGACGCCCCGCATGCAAATCCCGGCGTGTTTTTATTTACACGGGAGATGGCGCTTCTCAAAATTGTATTAAAGCAATCTCGGGTGCAGGGTCGGGCGCGTGATGGATGATCCGGTCCTGGCGGCCGCGGGGAGCCCGCAAGGATATGATCGAGTTACGAGGAGAAGACGATTATCGCGTACATTTTTGCCCAGGTGCGAACTATCGACACCCACTTGACAAAAAGTCAAACAAAAATGTCAAAATATACTCTAAAATCTTCGCGGCTGCGAAAGCAAAGAAACCATTTTTAAATCAGATTCATCATCAACGTGTTTATATTCTTATAGTCATAAGCAGCTGCAATTAAGTTGTGTCAATTCTGTATTCCGATCGAGTATAATGTCAAGTCCTAAATATTTCAGTATTCCCAAGCACACCAAGATATCTGTAACTCTCGACCCTCTCAATAATATAACCCCGATACTAACTATTTGATATATATCTGAACGAAGTAAGAGGGATTATTCTTGGAGAATATTTATCTTTCTAACATATAAAAATAAATAAAATATTTTTCCGCCAATCCAAATATTCATAAAATGCAAAATTTGCATTTTTGTATCGTATTTATGCTTTTATAATCTACAATAAAAAAATTAAAAAATGGTAGGACAAATCACCCAATTTAGGGCCATTACTTTGTAAGTGCGTGTATTTTTAATACTCGTACACAAATAAAAAGTTCACCACATTCATTAAGTATATTATTATTCTTTAAGAACATGAATAATTTAGATTACAAGAATTAGGCAGCGTTTTATTTTGTACTTCATGACTTGTTCCTGTAATAAATACTGTATTAATAATTAAATATATTCTACACTATAAGACATAAGATAGAAAAGTACAAAAGCATAGAAATTTACAAATAAAATATTCAATCGTGCAGGAGTATTTCATATAGATTACCTTTGTTCTGCTAAGAATATTAAGGCTCCTGAAATGAAAAGAGAAAATAGTGTTATGTGAAGAAGAGTAAAATGCATATGAAGGATAAAGAATGTTTAAACATTGGAAAAATCTAGAATAGAGACAGAAGGAGGCAAACACGTCAAATAGAACAGTCTATGTGCATAATAACATAATAAGTAATAATGTTGTAGGTAAAATAAAAACGTTTAATATATTAAAATAATACAAATCAATAACATTAAAGACCACATATTACAAAACTGAAAAATACATACTCAATTTGTTTAAAATGCAGACTTCATTACTTCCTTTTATAAATTTTAAAATACATGTGTTACACTTGTACTATAATATTAGATCGTTATTTTTATCAGTATATATTACTTAGATAAGATTATACGGCAATACTGAGAGGTAAATATTGTTGATTCTAAAGTTATGTAAATATGTCAATACTTAATAGATAAAACTTAAAATTAACAACTGTTGCGCGAATGGTATTATTCAACCACTTAAGTGTTATTAAAATATTTGAAAAATGTATTTAAAATTATTTAATTTACCACTGCTAAAGAAATTCTCGAAGAATGAATGAACAAATACATTAAAATGGTTTCTAGATGGTTTAACACTAACCTCGTAAAGCTTAACGTTTCCAAAACCAATCCTGTATTTAACAAAAAGACTACAATGCATCCTGTATCTTTCAATGATTGTAATCTCCAGAATGTATGCTCCAGCAACGTCTTTAAGGTGTAATTCTCAGACAAAATCTAATATTTTTAGTTTATTAAGTATAAAGCAGGTCTCGCATTCAAAATATATATATAATAGTATACGCTCTATAAACAGTGATTACTTCTCCATAAAATTCGTCATACTCGTATCATTCAATACGGCAGTCACCTTTGGGATTGGAACCTCTAAATACTTTATCGACTCCATTGTTTGAAAATTCATAAAAAATCATTGAATATACTCGTATAATTTATTTAGTTGCTTTGAATACTATTGTCTTAAATATATAAAATTTGAGCAGTTTTCAAATAAAATGGGAGAAGATGCGGCAAGTATCAATACATTATCGTTATAAGATAATAAAATATATCTCTCCGTCCCATAAAATAAATATTTAATGTGCACTCTTTATGAAACACGGCTAAGGGCAGAATGGAAATAAATACGGTTGGCCCTCTTCAGCATAACACAGTAGCGAGGGACAAACAAACAGCTCCAGAAACAACGCACACAACCAGCTCTGTAGCCAGAAAATATCCGTGCTCTATCTGCCTCGGTCACAGTCTAGGACTGACCCATACCACAAACATCAGGGACGTGCCTTAAAAATAGACGAGGGTCACTAAATATGAACATCGACAATTACAGAATTACTAAATCTCGTCAATAATTGACCTATTTTTAAGAAAAAAATAAACGCATTTTCTAAATACAATATTTTTGCATCGATATTAGAAAATCATAATACTTTGAGTCAATGTTTAAAGCTTCCCATAAATTTCAAAAAAAGGATGTACTCTATAGAGAACGCCATTATTTCACAGACGACAAAGGCTGTAAACGCTGCAGGTAAGACAGTCAAAACAAAACGTTTACAATAAACAAAAACCTGCAAAAATGATAAAAAAAAATTTAGTAGAAAATATAATCCTAGTAAAAGGAACATACGGTTTATGATATTACACCATTAACGCGAACTAGGAACTGAGTAACAATACATATTCTATGGCAATTCTGAAAATCGTTCTTTTCCCAGGAGTCTTCTCACAACTGAAGCGTTCAGACTACTGGAGTGAGCCACGCCTCTGTCCGGGCTCCCACTTAAATATTAAATGTTTTCTTAAGGTAACTAACGGACATCTTCCTGGAGGTTGCAATGTTGGTGGATATTTATTTCCATTTGTATCCAGCGGGTAGCGGGTAGTTAGGAGAGCCGCAAACGCCGGCTTTGTCGCTGCGGCTCTCGTACGGTAATTAGATAAAAGATTTCTGGCAGGAGTCCTGGGAAATAAATAGCTTTATTTATTCATGCGGTAATTCAAATTTACTGGAGAACGTAAACAAAATTAAATGTATTAAAAAATCAAACTCCAAATGTAAGCTTTAAGAACTACTTAGCTATAATGAAATTTAATCTTTTAATGCCATTAAATTCAAAGCATTAAATTTATTTTAAAATATATATTGCACCCAATAAATAAAAAAAATAAAAAAATACAAACTGTTTTTATTAAAAATATATTTTTGGTTTGATGTAACAGTTGTCGAAGATAAAATAAACTAATTAGTGTCCGTTTTAATTTTTTGCTGTTTATATAAAGTACATTAAGGTTATCAACTGACAATACTTGGTGAAACTGCATAATTATAATTTTGAATTAATTTTAATTAAAAAATAAACAAATTAAAATATTTAGTTTTGATTCACAATTTATTTTAACGATTACATGTTTTATTGGAGATGGTCTTCAGGAAGGCCGAAACATGTAATCGTTAAAATAAATTGTGAATCAAAACTAAATCTTTTTAATTTATTAATTTTTTAATTAAAATTAGTTCAAAATTATATATAAAGTAAATTAATTTAAAATTATAATTACGCAGTTTCACCAAGTATTGTCAGTTGATAACCTTAATTTGATTTAAAGTACCTTTTCTTGTGTGAGTGTTTTTTAAAATACAATCTTATAATAATTTAACAATTATTTTTAAATATTTATGAATTTTGGACTATGAAATGCATGTTTGGGTTGTGACTGCGAATTATACTGATTAATGTACGTATTTAATTCCTTTGATTAATTAACAACCATTGGTTAAAAAAACTGATACTTCAAAAAGTAAATGTATAAAAATAATTTAAACAAGTGCTTCGTGGCTCTAAAGGTTTAAAAATAACAGCAGTAGTCTTTAAAAAAAATCATAAAACAAATCATTTTTGGATAAATGAATCATTGATCCAACCAACCACTGTTCCTTCAATTCTACTCGACATTATGCAAATTTAATCGAATTTATTTAAAGTATTCCATTTACAATTTAACCCTGTATAATTTTATTTTTATCCGTCTTAGATTATCCCTTTAATTCGATACATTTCTTATTACTTTTCCTGAAAAAGCGATTCAATTTTCTGTAACGTGAGCCCGCGCAAGCCTACAACAGTAGTTGATAAGTCGGGTAAGGTGGGCGGGAGGTGGGCGGTGGTGAGCGGCAGTGGGCGGGGGCGACGCAGCGTCCTCAGCAACCACAGCATCCGACTTAGGCGGGCAACCCGCCCTAACGCGGTGCAGGTGCCGGATGCCGTATCTGAAGGTACGCTCAGACAAGTACTGCTTCTACACAGGAAGTGTGCATACAAACTCTCGTAATAACCATTGATCTGAACTTATTCCATGCTTACAAGGCAACTTCGGTAGGCCGTAATACTATTGACATTAATTTAGCTATATCTGGTTCAGCTGAATATTATGTACGAGTATATAAATATGTAAAATAAAAAAATAGATTCGAGGGCTTTGGCAATTCTTTTTTTTTAACGGGATTTGGCATTAACGAATAGGTGAAGCAGCTATCAATTATGAATGTTCGAGATAGTAACATCCTTAATAATAGTGTTTGAAGGTTAGGCTAATGAACCTACTGAATGTCTGTGTTATATGGTTTGAATATTAAACAACAAGGTGTTATTGTTTATCAAACGCACTGTTCTTCTTTGAATTGAATCGATCAAAGTAATTTGACATCATAATAATGTAAAAAACGGTTTCATTGCTTAAGAATAACCATAAAATATCACTCATTATTATTTTTAAAAATGGTTGGGTGTATCTTTAAATAATAATTAATTTTAAAATGTCTTTTAAAAATCACTAATTAAGCGCAGACTCAAGATCATTCGATACAAAAACGACGCAATTATTTTTAATTTAATACCATTTCATCAAATCACATATATTTGTAGCAAGTGGAAAAAGTCCTTGTTAAAAGCACAGTATAAATCGGGAACACCATACTCTGGGAGCGCGGTTCAGGTGGCGTCAACCTCAGTAGCCCGAGCCGAGGCCTGCACTCCAGGAGAGAGTAAATAATACTGCAGCTACCCCACAATTTATGCAGTCACTTTGTTTATGAAGTCTTCCCGAGTAGCCGGCTCTGATAACTCTTGTTTGCCCCGAAGCTCTAGACTCCGCATTCGAAACCGCCGTGTAATGCTCGCGCGGAGGCAGGGGAGACCAAGTCAAGGAGCGGGGAAGACTGACAACACTGATTATGCACAATGGAAAATATACACAAGCGTAAATCACACTAGTATAATGAATCCGATTATATTACTCCACTCTCATCCAATAAACATATTTAACTAAACGTCAAATTCTTTTGACTCCATGTTTGTACTCTGAAATATAAAAAACAGTTATTTCAGCTACGAATATCTTGTTCAGTAAGCCGTGAGAACTAAAGAAGCTCTTATTGAAAGTAAAAGCGCGATCAAGGTGGCTTATATTAATAAATACTTAAAACTAAATTATCAGCGTAAAATGTATAAACAAAGCCAATGTTTAAATGAATCACAAAGAGAATCCTAAAAGTTTAAATAACATGCCTTGTTTTATCATCTGGGTACATATGGTGCCTGACGGCCCTAAAGGATACTTGAATACACGGCAACTGTAGTATCTGAGGCGTAATTAGGTGCCTAACCTCCCGTGGCTATTTGAGGACTTAAAGAGCAACTCAACCCAATATAAGGATAGCGCATATAATAAGTTATACATAGTGACAATAAATCTATCATCGTTGTGTTTCATCTTTTTAATGATTCAGTATTAAAAGTTAAATCGATCAAGGTATACTATAAAATAATATCTTATTACATAATGTGCATAAAATCAATTAAAATCGCACTTATAGGACAATCTAGGTTTTTTTTCTTCAAAAATACTACCAATATAACTAAAGGTGTGCACATTTTTTCTGGCTTGCCTTAATAATGCCGTAATAGCTAAACTTAAATGCTGTAAATCTAGCTAGTCAGTGGTGACATACGAGTACAAGTCAATCATACTCTTAAATTGTTCTTAAAATAAACGATGAACTTTCCGGTTAGGAATGAGTCCTTGGGATCAGCCACGAAAGCTTAGAAATGCTAGAATCGCAAAAACGACACAAAATGTGATTTATCGCATTTGTTTTGGTAAACTTAAGATTTAGTGTTTTCCCAGCCGTCCCTGAAAATCTGGGAGCCGCGCAGCTTCTGTCGCGATGGAGGAGCCATTAAAAGATTTAGGTCCCAGGTGGCAGCACTCCAGTATTTATACTCCATACCTGACATCCACAACCTTAAGTATAATCTAGCGCCGTAGTCTGAGACTCATTTTAAATCTCATGTCTGCCGATTCCACATTTTATCATCGCGTATCTTTAATATCACTGAATGAATATTATATCACTATACTCGTACACTTGATATTTTACCCATGCATTAACTGATACTATGTTTAAAATAAAAAACAACGAGTTTTTATAAATTTTGTTGAAGGATACCAAATCAAAATAGTAACATAACAAATATTTAGTTTTAATAAAGGAATGAAAAATATATATTTATACATTACTACACTGTATAAAAGATATTTTGTATTATGTTTAAAATTATTTTCTTGTCAAATATATGCATATCCCAAAATTTGATTTCTAACGTACATTTTTTAGACATTATTTATAGTACTAATATAAGGAAAGAAAAGGATGAATTTTTTTAAAATGTGATATTCAAAACATTGCCAAGCATTAAATTTTCGTGTGTATGAAACACGGAAGATTATAAACATAATTTATTCATTCGAAACAAAACATTTCCATTAAAAATTAAGTACGAGTATGTTGTATGAACAACCTGATATTTACGCAAATACAAACTCGGTTTGCTTGGAAATTAGGTCACGATTAATTGTTACACTAACCTGTTAACAAAATGCTCGCGGAGCTTCCACAAGCCGGGAAGACATTAGCGGATTAATCACACAAGGATTATCAAGAGGAGTCAAACGCATGACTGTTCATGGAGGAGCCCGCGGGCCCAGCGGAGGCCAACTGAAGGATATACAAAACATTCAAATCTTGAATTATACAAAAAGCCTGGCATACCAATTACAATTGATGACAAACTTATTACTTCATCCATATTCATCATATTTCTATATTTTCTTCCGAATTAGATAATAATTATGGTTGACACAAATTGCCATGTTAAAGTTCGTTTGGTCGCCATGGTTTTCGCGTCATTCCTTGTCAGCTTTGCAAGATGTGTGTTCGGATTTTTAATCTTTAAGTCGATGTGGGTTACACAGACGGTAAATATGAGACACTTTGTTTTGGATGAGTATAGCAGAGAGTCCCAGATATTGTGAACGGAGTTACAAGGCGATCTAGCTTTCAAAGGAGAGGTCTTTCTTTTTAATATTTACCATATTATTCCAATATTACTTTTATAACCATTTTGTATCCGCTTCCTATTTGTAGCATCATCGTCACAAATTTTTAGTTTTAAGTTCTGTTGGTCACCATGAAATACATAACCTCGTATAATATTTCAATAGACAAATCGTGCATGGCGGGCTATAGTGTAATGTTATTTGCACGCTATGTACAGCGTTCTGCTATTCACAAAAATAGTAAGCGTTAAAAATTCACACGTTTGTATATAATTATTCTTCTATCATTATTTTTCGGTATTCTCTGTGTGTTTTGAAATTCATTTTAAATATATTGCATTCGTTATTTTAATAACATAAAGTAAATTAGTAATCAACAATCAGTAGTTAAAAAACATTTAAATTTGATGAATTCTAAAATAAGTTATTATATTTGTACAGTATGAGTATAATTATTCATTTTGCAAGCCAGTAAATTAAAAATGCTGTTAAACACACATTTTAAGTACTGACTAAATTAATAATTAATTTTATGTGTTATGAAAAATATCATAAAAAATATATTAAAATAATGTGGAATAATAAAACATTTTATATATCCCACAGAAATGACATGCTCACAGTTAGTTTATTTAGCATGTTTTATTTATTGAAAAAAAATTTTTGCGGATAAAATGATTAAAGTATCGTAAAAGTATTAATTTCTGTCTCACTAATTTTAATGTATGTATTTTATGTTACAAAACCTATCAGATACATATTTTTATACTTTTTATTAAAATTATATTTTTATGGAAAATATTGTTCATCATTTAAAAGTTAACTCTCGCAGGAGAGCGCAAAGTTCAACACCAGTGGGTTCTAGAACGCTCAACAAGGATGTGAAATTATGTGATATGTCTGTATAAGGGTTGTTTACATCGCAAGTTTATTTTGATATGTTTCTTAAGAAGATACCAATTATATGAAATACAAACAACGGATGAAGAAATGGGATTCTAAAGTCATTGATAGCGTAATGGAAGTAATATTGCAAAATCGTATGTTCTTGGTGGAATAAATTAACAGATATTCAGCATGTGTACAACAACACTGCAGATTACGGATAGGTGCAGATGAAATAAATCGATTGATATGGATATTTTTAATTATTTATTAGAATATTATTTTATTATTTCAATATTCTAATCTTAGAATAATATAAGCAATTAAATATACATATACTATACATAAAAATCCTTAAACGAGTCAATTCATTCAGCAAAAATATCGGCGGGAGCGGGATGCGAACCGCGGACCTTTGGAAGCAACCATTTTGCCCAGGTAATTATACCGCTCGGCCACCGGGCCAATTTCTTCCACCTGAGATGACTCGTCTCTGATCTTCTATATAAGTTATCATCGTATGATAGATGATAGAATATATATATATACATACTTTGAATATATACTATAGCGACATCTGGGCAAAATGGTTGGTTCCAAAGGTCCGCGGTTCGCATCCAGCTCCCGCCGATATTTTTTCTGAATGAATTGACTCGTTTAAGGATTTTTATGTATTGTAAATGTATATTTAATTGCTTAAATCGATTGAGTTCTAAATCAAAGGACTTATTTGAAATAAACATTATAAAGAAATCTTTAAAGTTTTTTTTTTTTTAATCATAAATATAAATGATCAAATGAAAATGAAACATCGATTAAGAATAATCCTAAAATAAGCATCGAAATATTCTCATCCTTTTACTACTTAATTTGATTTATAAAACTAAACTTATTTCTCTTATATATATAGTCAGTTAGAAATACTTCTATTATAATATTGTTACTCTTGAAAACATTTCAAACAAATATAATAACTTGAAAACGATAAAGTACAAAGTTGGTTTCCTCTGAACCAGGAGATCATTTTATTGAGTGGAGCAATTAAATTAAATCATATATAATCATACGCAAGGTAAAGTACTGTACTATAGAAGTGATCCTAACAGAATAATATTCATTGGTACCTACCTATATATGGGCTTTGATATGTTACTGCGTGCAGTAAAGTGAATATTTAAGGAAATACTTAAGGAAGAACGTATTACATCGTTTTTGGGAAATAATTTTGCGTATTCAAACTAATAAAGACATAACAACTCACAACACACGAGCTTTGTAAATAAATCCGCAAGGAAATTAGGCAATGTGTACTTAATAAATTAGACGCAAAAATAGGAACACAAATTTTCTCATTTCGCACAATTACATTCATTTATTTAATTGTTTTTGTGGTTGACATTTTACCATGTAAAATTTAACTAAGCAGAATACTTAATTTTTAATAATTAGTTATCAAAGATATCACTTCAGTATAGTCATTACGATTTTTTAAATGTAAACACCTACAGAAGAATACCGACAGATGATAATAGTGATGCTGAAAAGCCTCATCTGTGGATTACATGATACCCACCATATTACATATGGTTAAGCGCTGCATGTGAAGTGTTGTACTTCATAGACTAAAGCCTGACATTCACGCATCATCCTTATTATTAAAGGTATTTATTATGAATGGGTGGTCCTTCGCGGGACGACTTTCGTCTACCACCAATTTTTATTGATGACTGGCATTTTATGAGTGAGGGATTAAATTCACACCAACCGCGGTTATTTTAGAGCTCAGAATTCGATTAACAATATTTTTCTTTCAATCTCCGTCGGGGACAGAACCCACGTTACGGGCGGCGGTGATTGATCAGGTTACGATGGCGACGAGAGAGAAGAGATCTGTCCGCATGGTCATCTGCTTACGAGATATATAGAGCCTGGTCAACTCCCATCTTGATAGGTGCAATAGTATTTGAAACGACCTTTGGTGACGGAGAATATAACGACATTGAGCTCAGAAATCGATTAAAAATCTTTTTTTATCTCCGTCGGGGATCGAACCCACGACCTTTGGCTTGTCAAGCAAACGCTTTGACTATTGAGCTATACCCGCCGGCAAGAAGAGTCTTAAGGTGTTTGCGTTAATATTTAAATTAGGCACCTCAACTTTAGTTGCTAATAAAAAATATTCAATTATTGAATTTTTATCCACATTTTTGAAATACATGTTTTTTGTAAGCGCATGCTCGAGAGGAAAATCGACTGAAACGAGTGAGCACTATATTACTACACTAAGACAGTTGGATGCTGCATGCGGAAAAATATTTTTAAGTTTATAGAGAGATTCAGATTGTAGAAAGTAAAAAATACTGATAAACACAAACATTCTTATAGCATTCCAGAGGACACTGGTGGCATTTAGAAAGGAATTTTGAAAAATTACATGGTCTTGGTCATATGCATATATATAACAATTTAAAATCATTTCAATTACACTCCCAGATTAGATAAAAAAAACACGAAAAATGAAATCAATTATAATTATTGAATGTGACATGTCATACTATTGTGTGTTTGAAATGGATCTGTTTGTGGGACGTATAAAAGATTATAGCATTGTACATAAGAAAACAAGTCTGAAGATCATGTAATGATATTACACTTGAAATGAATATTGTTATATGCCTTTTTGAATAAAGTGAATTGTATTCAGAATAATAATATAAATAATAATTGAAGGAGGCACTCAATTGTTTTATCCCTAATGAATATTATTCCGAGATTTTCTTTGGCGTCACTCAGCCTCACGCACCGTCAACAATGCCCCCCCTCCCTCCTCCCGGCAGAGCACAAGTTAATTATTCCAGCAGAGGGCAGCACAACTCTCCCAACAAATATTTAATAATACCAGTTCATACAAACGCGCCCGTTTCAAGCTAAGCGCTGTTAAAATATTCAGTGCATTCAGTGTTGGGGCGGGCAGGGGGAGCGGCGAGGGGGCGGGGGAGGGTCGCTCGAGGAGAGTAATTGGAACACGGGAGGGATTTAATGTATTTATTATAATGTGCTATATCGGTAACGAACAATAATGAAAACTAGTGCGTAATAGAATGTTTGTGTCAAACCGTGAAAGGCAGTTTTCCAGTCTACTTCACAATTACTGAAGCAAATTTTATTAATGAAACGAAGACTAAAGGTATATAGCTTACAATTTATACTGTAAAGCTCACATCAATCTCAGTAACATGTCTATTATAACCATTCAACATGCGCTGGTAATTTGACAAACTGAAAGCTTACAAATAGTACGATTAAATAGAGCACGGTCAGTTTTATATATGTAGACATTTTTATTTTCATAGCCTTACCACAGCTGGAATACACGGTACTCAGAAATTGCAGCTGCACAGTTCTTTCAGCTGTCACGTTTCACGTGATCTTTGCACCAAAAGCTATGCGGTGTATCTACAAAGCATATTTTCCGATGGATTCCAAAACAAAAACCCAAAGGCTTAAATGTACATGTTGATGTTTTTAATGATCATTTTTAGAATATAGTTTTTTTTTTAATCCATATTTGATTTCAGAATAAATAAAACTACATTGACTTTGATATTAATAATTATTTTGAATGGATTTCTAGAAATAGTAATTAAGTTATCGTAAAGGAATTATTTTCACACAATATTTCATATAAAGATGTTGACCGTGAACTAAAATATCAAAACCGAGTAATTATATTTTTCAAGTCACCCTTGTGGATGGCACTCCACGAATCACTAATTGAGGCATTCTTGCAACATTCAGCCTCTCCACATGGATATACCATTTTCTCTTTCTAGCTCTATTTCCCAACTGACTTTTCCAGATTTTCAGTTAAGTAACAGAAATATTCCAAATATTTAAAACATACTTCACTTCATTTTTCGTTAAATTTCGCTTAGAGTTCAGCGAGTAATAACCGCTGAACTAACCGGCGCGCATAAATAACAAAGTAAATATAAAATTTAATTATTCGGTCGAATTCACGTCGGAATGACTGAACGTATACTGAGATGAATTCATTTTTTCGCGTTCGTTATGATGAAATGACGTCCAGCGAAAAAAAACGAGGTACGTCATAAGGGCGTGAAAATCCCGTTAAAAGGGTTAATGGTGGCTAGGAAGGGGGCGCCTGGGGGCGGCTCGACCTTGCCTCCACCCCGGGTCACACAAAGGCGCACACAATACGGGCAAACATACTTCAATGGTCGCTTCAAATCTATCCAAAACTACCCCTTGTAGCCCGACGATTGTTCATTGTTTCACTCTCAATCTGAATAAATAGTTTTCGTGGAATTATGCGATTATGGTGGATGTACATAAGTTTAAGTAGGTTCCGCCCTCATCTCAATGTTTCACGGCCTGTATTTCTGTTCACTTTTAAGTTAGCTAGTTTAACACCACGTGCAAAAGACCGAATACATCATCGGTCCTATGATCATTACCAGGAGCGTTACAGACATTCTTGAGAAGAACTTAATCGGTGAAAGAATCAATGAAAGATTGAGAAACTTTACTGGAAGTGCAACTGGAATATCACATAGAACAATCATCCGTAAAAACAAAAACATTTCATCATATTAAATTGTACTCTAACTAATCGTTATTTTTAGTGAAAAAAATATTCGCAATTTTTTACTCTTTATCTTCATACGAGTGTATCTCAAATTTGGCAACATACTTTTTTATTACCATATCTGTTCTATACCTAAAATAATATTTCAATACATACTTCATTTCTAGAAACATTTTTTTCTATCTTAATAAAATATTTTAACGTAAATGAAATATTAATATACTTAAAACATACGACCTTTATACAATAATGCTACAATATTTTTAAAAGTATACGAGAAGAAATTCGTACGAGAAAAAAGAATAGGTATTATAATTGAACTATTGCTTTACAACCGAGAAACTTACTTAAATAAGAGACGAATATTGTGAAAAAGAAATTTTCAAATTAAGTTTTTAAGTTATACATTTATCTGACAAGTGAGATATCAAGTGAGGGTGAAAAGTTACAACTTTAAAAAGGGTAACTTAATTAATGACACGATAAGAATATTCACCGTGGAAGAATTTTAAAAAACAAATTCAATATACCTACTGCTAGAATACATTACATTAACGATTGGATTTTGTTATTTACGAGCATAAAATTATTTAGGTTTCGTAACCAAAATATGGTACATAACGTAAGAAATTTTTTTTTATTTAAAATATAAATAGTTACGAAGGCCATACAAATTAAGGCTTGTGTGGCCAGAAAATAAAGATAAAATAAATTTAAATATTATAAATAATTTATCGTATTATCACTTTATATTTTAGTAAAAATTTATTATTATTATTAAACCAACTAGATATATATTTATACAAAGGTGTTTGAAATAATTTACGAGTATATTATCAATAAGGGTGGTACACGTTAAAGAAAGGCAAAGTGAATACGACATTGAAACAAGGACTTATACTAATATAATAAAATATCTTCAATATCGGGACTCACAATCCGACATAATGTGAGGTACGAGTAAACTGAATTATGAAAGACGATGTTATACGATGGGGAAGATCTAGAAGACGGTACTGAAGAAGGTGAGCATAGTGACTGAAGAGTTACTTATAAGGTAACCGACTCCTAGGGAATGATAATGAACATCTTAGGAATAAGCTCCGAGTAGTAAAAGGATGCAATCCTAAAAAAATCATAAGATTAAAAATAACGTTCGTACATATCGTTAAATTCTCACTTGTTGACCTTCATTTATACCAACGATATAACTTGAAAGATCAATTAAACAATTCAACTTTGGATCAAATATTAATAATAATAAATTATATTATCAATATTTTATCATTTCATCATAAATAATAAGACCCTTGGAGTTAAGGCACGTGCAGCTTTATATATCTTTAGTCAGATTTAAGGTACTTTGCTTAAGCATTTCAGTTAGGATTATTCAAAAGCTGCCCTACCCTTTAACGGATATTAATTAATTATTTTATTCCCTTTGGACGATTTCAAACTTTGACCGAGTACTCCTATAGTCGAAATTTTAATAAAATATCGTCCAGTCGACAAAAGGTATTTACTTATTCGTATTTCTTTTCTAGTAATTCATTAGGTTATCCCGTCGTTTAAAAGTACACGCAGTCATGATAAATAAATTGAATATGTTTTCGAATCTTAAATGAATTCACACATCATCTATTTTTATGGAAACGAATGGATATATATATATATATATATATATATATATATATATATATATATATATATATATATATGTATCAGCAAAAAAACCATGTATCAGCAAAAAAAATGATTGCATCTCAAGTAAAATTTTCCGGAGATGAAATAGTCCCCCAATCGGATCTCTGGGTGGGGACTGCTCGAGACAAAACAAGCAAGACAATAAAGAAAAACCTTGAGCCAACAAGATATGCCACCTGGAATGTTCGAACATTGCTGCAGGACAGCAAACTAGACAACCTAAAATTAGAAATGCAGAAAATGAAACTGAACATTCTAGGGATAGTAGAAATGAGATGGCCAAATTGCGGAGACTTTTGGAGTGGAGAATATAGTATAATACACACAGGTGTATTGAAAATAAACCTGGCCAAGGCGGAGTAGGTATTGCACTGTGTAAGGAATGGGGATAGCGTGTGAAGGGATATGTGCAATATAATGGAAGAATTATTCTAGTCAATTTTGAAACAAATAAACGATATAAATAGATGATAAATTAATGTGTACTTAAAAAAGATTTTTGTAATTTATTTCAAACATTTGTTTTACATTTCACAATTTGTTATAGGTCAATTACTCAAACTATAATATATATATAATATCTGTGGTGGAGAGTTCGTTTATTTTTCATTAGCTTTTAAATTATATATATATATATATATATAATCATCACAAATATACAAACTTTATATATAAATAGTAAAAGAAACAATACTCTGAAATATATACACAAAGATAAATGTTGGCAATGTACTCGTATTACGTCTAAGAAAGTCGGCGAACGCTTAAACGGGATGTAATGCATTAAATGTAGCAGCTTTAGCGTCACCAGTGGGATTGAGAAAGTCCGCGGAGCAGTTATCGCAGTTCTAAACCTTACAAGATACTTAAAGTCGAAAATATTCGAGCGACTTAAACGCCCGCTGAAACGGGAACAACTGGAGAAGATTTTAAATACAGCTTTCATTTAATACCACATCCCCGGAGATGGCGGCGCTGTGTGAATTTTTGAGGTTTCCGGCCTCGGCGGGGAATTATCAGGACTTAAGAACAAAAGGAGCCAGTCTCCGGAATCTGTGGGTCTTTAACTCTCTCTCTCCCCTACTCGAGCTTCTCGTACCGTAAACTAGAAGCCACCACAAAATTATGCTTCAAATTCAAATGATTTTGAAAGAAAGGCGTTTAAATTCACAAAGAGATCGAGACTATTCAACTCGTTGCTCTTTTTAACGATAGCTATTAAAAATAATCGATATAAGATAAATTTATTGACTAGCTTATATCATATATTTAATCCACACCATCACAACAAATCGCCGCAAAACAGTTCTATTAGCTGTCATTCATGAGTCCCTATTACACATTTCTGCATATAGAGGTTCACATGGGAGAATATAGTTCCCGACGGCCTTCAGGGCAACAATAGACGACTAGGCGAGACGGCAGCTACAGTATCCGGAACATTTTTAAGAAGATTGGATGTTAAGCTCGACGCTTCCGATGCCTGAGTTCTCTGATCATAAAACTTGCCGGTGTACCCAAGCCATTATACTCGTATAATAACAATAAAATTTCAATTCAACGCATTATTATTTATACTAAATATGTTTTAATTATTTTCAGCTCCTCAGACTTTCGTTAAAAGCTACGGTTTTAGTGAATCTTTGGCATGCAGAGATGAAACAAGAGTAACATAAATTTACAGAGGTGATTTTCTTGTAGCTGCATTTCTAATATATATATATTTATACTTAAGAAAAAATACGGAAACGGTCCTTAAATGTACACTTCAGAGATACTGGCTTTGGTTTATCTATATTATTTTATCGAAATGCTCTTCCTTTTCACTGCGAATAAAATCTACACGAATTTGATGATTGTATCGTACTAGATACTTGGACTAAGTGAACCACTTTGAATTAAATTAATAAACTTCATCCCGGTAGGAGGCAAAGTAAATACCGAAGAAATAAACGCTTACGAAATTACAACCACGAAACAATTAAATATTAATAAGTAATTTTCCACCGAAAGCACAGAGATTTTGTAAGATTATTTCTTATTTACCTTCCGCGATAGCCATTTCTTTAACGAAAGTTACAATGTTAATGAAAACTAAACAAAAATGTTCAAGAATAAATTATGCGTATACTTTTGGTTTCATACTTTCTTTATTAAAATGTCAGGCAATATATAAGTAATGATTATGTGAAATAATATGAGTACGATATAAATAAATTATCTTCATGAGCGACTCATTGTGTGAAGAAGATACTCCTAAAAGAAATATAAGTAAGACTGATGTGGAGAAGTATTTAAGAAGGTATTGTTATCCCTATTATATATTTTGCTGGATAACTACAATGATTGCAAACTAAATACCAAACGGTAAAGAAGAAAAAAATATAATAAATAGCATGGATTTACGAATTTTTTAATATTTTGTAAATTATTCCTTTTCAAATACACAATGTTATTTTTACTTACATGCACGTACCTAATCTATCTATATATATAAAAATGAATTGCTGTTTATAGAGCGTATACTATCTATCTATATATATATATAAATCAATTGCTGTTCGTTAGTCTGGCTAAAACTCGAGAACGGCTGAACGGATTTATCTTATCTTGGTCTTGAAATGTTTGTGGAGGTCTAAGGAAGGTCTAAAAGGTGAGAAAAATTTGAATAATTGACGGGAAAACCCTAAAAACAGCCCTTTTTCTTTTTCCCATATAAAAGTCCCATATAAACAAGATCTATACACAATATCATCTTTCATATGCTTTATTCATTTCACGCACCGCGTGTTATTATGAGAACGCGAAGTGTGTACATAATATTTACCGCGCGGTTGACATGACGCGCTTTGTGAACGAATAACGTTGCGTGCGCATAGTGTTTACCGCGCACTTGACACAGCTTATCGGTACGTATTATCTATATCTATATATCAATATTATTTCTATTCAATATAGTTCATATTAAATTATAATCACTCACTGTTGTCTAAGAAATATAGGTGTGTTCCTAACTTCGAAGAGTCAATTTGCAATTTATTACCGCTGTACAAAGTTCAAATAAAATCATATCTATCAAAATAGTCTTCGCGTGCGCGTTGGAGGATCTATTGTCGTGTTCCGAAACTCAAAAAAGTGATAATATCGCGAATGCGACCAAATGGTATAGTCACAAAATGTAATAGATCATCAGTAGTACTGATTTTCAATTTGGTCGGCTTCGCGAAACTTAATTTTAGCTAACTTCAGTTGTTAATCTATCAGATTATTTTGTTTTATAAATATTAAGTTTTGTCACAAATTAAATTTCTGAACGCAAC
Source organism: Glossosoma conforme (assembly GCA_022606575.1). Classification (NCBI taxonomy): domain Eukaryota; kingdom Metazoa; phylum Arthropoda; class Insecta; order Trichoptera; family Glossosomatidae; genus Glossosoma; species Glossosoma conforme. Next base: position 375,435 of record JAGTXR010000126.1, read on the forward strand.
AATAATATTTGACATTAGATTTGACAACCAACTAATATGTCAATCCATCCTGTCGCACACGGAAAAAAGTATTACGATATTGTGTTACGATATCTATGAGTGCGCGAGAACTTTTTTTACTTTGGTGATCTGTAGTATATGGCAACATCATCGGTTGGTACCTCTGCGAAATGGAACCGCAAAGCGAACGAGTGAACTGTCAACAGTGACGCGGTTCTTTTTGTTGTTGTTGATATTTTGTAATAGTGACACTTTACTGCTAAGTGAGCGAGAATTTTTCTCACTTTGATTAATTACGATGCCGAGGAGAAGACGACCTGACTTAGGTCGTCGCAGTCAATCAAATGTGCAAAGAGCTACCTCACGTGCTAACCTCACTGATGACCAGAGAGAGACAGATCAAGAAAATAGTCGATAAAGTACATATGTAAATATGTTAACAAAGGTAGCGATATGGCTGTCTTCGCTGTAACCAATGCAAATGATGAAATATCACATTACCAGATGGGTCGCAATGTAAGTAGCAACGAAGCAATTTGGCGTATCTTTTCATTTGCGATCCATGAAAGACACCCTACAGTAGTCCATTTGGCAGTCCATTTAGAAAATGGTCAACGAGTTTATTTTAATGAATCGAACGCGGCAGACAGAGCGGCACGTCCACCGTCGACAACATTAACAAGTTTCTTCACAGTCTGTCAAACTGATGATTTTGCTCGCACTTTGCTGAATGTTGACATGCCACGCTATTACACATGGAATGCATCATCAAAATCGTTCAGCGTCGAAAACAAGGAACACCAGTTGAAGGACATCCAAATGTATTTGCTTCAGACGCTCTGGGTCGCATCAACACAGTACATCCAAATAACGATTAATGTTATTATTTGCGGTTGTTGTTGGTGAATGTTCGTGGTCCGACATCGTTTAAGCAACTGAGAACAGTTAATGGACAGCTGTGTGTGACTTACCGTGAGGCATGTCAACTATTACATTTACTTGAGAACGTTTCGCTCTGGGATGATACGCTCAAGGATTCCGTAATATCTTCATCGCCGCATCAAATTCGTACACTATTTGCGATTATCACATCGAAATGTTTCCCCTCGAATCCAAAAGATTTGTGGGTTAAGTATAGAGATGACATGTCTGAGGATGTTTTGCATCGTGTGCGCCGTCAAACTTTGAATCCTACACTACAAATGACTGCAGAAATTTACAATGAGACATTGATCGTGATATAAGATATGTGTTTATTGATGGAAAATAAAGTATTGTCGTGTTTGGGAATGACAGCACCAAATGGTCATATGCACGATGCATTAAACCACGAGTTGCAAAGAGAACAACAGTACGACATTGAAGCATTGGCCGAAACAGTTCGTACAAACGTTCCACTAAATTCCACCAATTAAATCAACAACAAAGAATTGCGTACAGCACTTTTATAGAAGCTGTGAACAGTGGATCTGATGGAATTTATTTCGTTGATGCTCCCGGAGGAACCGGAAAAATGTTCTTAATTTCATTGCTTTTGGCGAGGATTAGATCGCGAAATGATGTTGCTCTAGCGTTGGCTTCATCTGGAATAGCTGCGACTCTGCTAGAAGGCGGGCGAACTGCACATTCTGCCTTGAAATTACCATTAAACATGAAAATCACCGAAACACCAATTTGCAACATCGCCAAAAATAGCGCAATGGCCAAGATCCTACAGGTATGCAAATTGATTGTTTGGGATGAATGCACAATAAGAGGTCACTGGAGGCACTGGACAGAACGTTGAAAGATCTTCGTGACAACTAAAATATTTTTGGCGGGGCCATGATTCTGTTGTCAGATGACTCTTCCAGTTATTCCCCGATCAAATGTTGCTGATGAACTAAATGCATGCCTAAATCATCGAATTTGTGGCAGTATGTAAAGACACTCCAATTAACAACTAACATGCGAGTATTTTTGCAACAAGATGAAACTGCAAATGTGTTTGAGAAGCAATTGTTAGACATTGGAAATAATAAAGTTGTAGTGGACACCTTGACCGGATTCATCACATTACCCACAGATTTCTGTCACATCACAAACTCAAAAGAGGAGCTTATTCGGCGTGTTTTCCCAGATATAGCGCAAAAGTTTAATAACCATAATTGGCTGGGTGAACGAGCAATATTGGCGGCGAAAAATAAAGATGTCGAGGATCTCAATGCGACCATTCAGAATTTTCTTCCAGGACAGTTGGTTTCCTTTAAATCAGTCGACACCGTTATGAACCAGGATGACGTAGTCAACTAACCCACGGAGTTTTTAAATTCACTGGAATTGTCTGGATTACCACCTCACAATTTGCAGTTAAAAGTAGGATCAGTTGTCATCATGCTGCGTAACATTAATTAAACTCGACTGTGCAATGGAACAAGACTGGCTGTGAAAAAGCTAATGAATAACGTCATTGAGGCAACAATCATTAAAGGAAAATACAAAGGAGAGGATGTCTTGATCCCGCGGATACCGATGATTCCAACGGATTTATCATTCGATTTAAACGCTTACAATTTCCAGGACGTATGGCCTTTGCGATGACCATAAATAAATCGCAAGGACAGTCGTTAGAAGTTTGCAGAATCAACTTGGAGTTTCCCTGTATCGCGCATGGACAATTATACCGTCTTCTTTGTTTATTTACGCACCACAAAACAAAACAAAAAATAAAGTTTCTAAGAAAGCTTTAAATTTATTAACAGACTGCATCATAACAGTGTGTGTCTGTCAATATCAAATTTAAGCCTTATTTAAATAGCCAGTATTTCAGGAAAACTCTGTTTTGTAAGTAAGCAACATGATATGTCAAAAATAATAATAAAACTTCATGCTTCATTCAAAAAATCCTTTTTTATTATATACGGATTCGTTTTGTTTGTTTTAAGACTATTTAATACAAATGCTTAGGTCTTTTATTTATCGATTGAGGCAGTACGAAGTCTGCCGGGTCAGCTAGTATAATATATATTTTACCGCCGTGGAGAACATTTTTATTTCACTTAAATGTAATACACAAAAGGATCTCTCAAAGAAAATTCATTGAAAAATATATCTTTTGAGATTTCGACAGATATATGCAGAAATTGGGAATGCGGAGCATATTTTTTTCACATGGGCAAAATAAAACGACTAAACAAAAGGTAGCGAAAGCCCGACCGGTCCGAGTCAATAAAGCATCTCGGGAAGAATACATTACGGGCTATCCTCCTGAATGAGAAAGCTCCTTCATAAGACAAGTGCCGGGCTTTCTACATCCTTTTATCTTAACTCCATTTTCTTCAGTAACAGTTACGAGTAACATAATTGTGTAAATTAAATACATATTGTAACTGTCCATGATTACTCAATATATTGTACATCCATTAATCAGTCAGCATACCTGGATAGCAACTATCATCATTTTTCATTATCAATGATAAGGCTGTAGTTATTTTTAAATTTACATGAGAACACTACCAAATGGTGAAGAAAATTATCATCTGTGGTTACCATGACGCTCACAACTTTGAGGATGGATAAGCGCTGTTCGTATAGTGTTAAGCCGCCAACGACGTTTTAGTACAAGCCACCATTTATCCCGCGTTCATTTCTATGGGACTCACTGTTGATGAGTGGCGTTCACGTTTTGTAGTTATTTTATTATTTATCAGGCGTGCTGTTATTTTTCAATGGATATGAATGACAAACTGCGATTTAAATGTCTAATTAAAAATACTATAAATTCATTATTACAATACAATTAAGATAATTACAGAATGTATTGATCTGTACGACATGGTTATTAGAACCTTACAGAATTTTAAGGAGTGTCAAACACAAGACTTGCTGAATAATATAAGCGATCCTACCTAAAATCAAAGCTTATGCCGGCGACAATGAGAAACTTGGGTGACTTATAAGTTTGTTCCGAACCATCGGCCATCGTGACCAGGAAGTGTCCCTTAGCACCGAGTCAGCCACTGTGCCGCGCGGCGCTGTAAGTCTTGGGCCATAGGAAAATGGTCGATGAATAAATAATATAATACACACGGCGGACCGCACCCTCGAGCGAGTCCACTCATCGCTCAAAAAGCTAGCGCTATATAAAAGATGAAGCGATTTTTTCATTTTTATTTTTACGGTAAAGCTTCTGGAAATTTGAATTTCAAATACGAAACGGAAAAGACCGAGGCTCTAAAGCTGGACAATCCGGCTGGTCTACCCACGAGCACATACGGGTAGTTCCTATGCGCACCCGGACGAGAAAGGTAATCAAAATATAATAATTAACAGTTTACGTTACCTTCCGAGACGCGACCGGGAGATTGATTGATATTTTAAAAATAAATTAGATTATTTTTTCGTTTCGTATTCTCGGTTAATAAAATATTCAAATCGTCGTTCACAGATCTACTCGTACATACTACACTTTGCAGTATGGTTTAATTACTTTTTCAGGAATTCATTATCCACCCTAGATCGATATTGCAAACAGTTGCTTTGTTTTCTTTTCCGTCGCTGAAAAATAAAACAAAAGTGAACCTTTATTTATTTTATTTTATAAGATCGACTAAACTTTATTATTGTTCTCGTGCTGATCATTTCAGTAAATATATACGTACCTTTTATCAACTTGTTTTGGTGACAATTGAAAGACAGTTTACTTGCCTATCGATTAGGATTCACATAAAACAAGTGACAGTGAAAAAAACAAGTCGATAAGTAAGGAAACCTGTTTAAGGGTAAAGAAGAGGTTTTGAATTCGCATAAAGCGCGTGGGCGGCGGTAAAATAAAGCCCATAAAAGCGTGGCCCGCTGAAAGATGCCCCGCGGCCGGGAGCATCACGATACTAATGAAAACATCCATTACCAGCGCGCCTGTCGGAGTGGATCAGAATAAATAAGTGTCTCAATATAAAATGGGGCGAGTCGCACACGAGAAAGGGAGGAAAAGGGGAAATCGTTAAGTTGCGAGATCGCGGGAGCCCGGGGCGGCCGCTGCTGGGGGGCGCCTCTCAGCCTCCCGGGCCTAAGATACCCGGAAAAATATCATACAGTTCATTTTTTAAATTGAATGTTTATTGATAATAATACTGTGTAAATTTAAGGTGATGATCCTTGGGCGCTTTTATATATCATTGATCTTAATAGAAAACTGATATTTTTACATGGAAGAATTTTTTTTAAATCCCATATGAAAAGGTACATACTTTATAATTAAGGTAATATGATAATTATTCTTCTTTCTCTACGTTATGCCAGGTTTAAAGTTTCATAATCTATTTTGTATCCAGTTAAGAAGTTTGTATTCTAGGCTCATTATTAGAATGGTAAATATTTAATAAGTAAATTTATTTTTCATAAACTTTTTCCATATATTATTTTGAAGTAAGTTGCTTTTTGGTGGGTTAAGAGTATATTTCAACATTGTACACCGCTGAATATTAAGACTCATATATTATTATACCAATTATTATAGTTCCTCGAATCAACGAACGTTGCAAATTGCCGTGCGGACAGCGACGGGTAATGAAATGAACACGGTTGCAAAGATTGGTGGTTCGAATCCCAGCGTCGGCCGTTTTTTTTTTTGAGGAGAGGAATTCCAATTTGTCGAGGAAAGAAATTTTAAATACGATGATTATTGCTGTAAATTTGAATATGTATCAGTTGTTGAATAATTAAATGTAATTTTAATTTTGTTGAGAAGCTTTTGAAGGAAAAAATAAAAACAAATATATGAAGCGGCTAAATTTCAAAAGGATTGTCTATAATTTGAGCTATTAAATAATTGAAAGGATAACGAATTCATAGATATATCTTTAATTACACGTAAATAAATTGCGTTCAAACGTGTTTATAATATATAATATTACTAAGTCACGCACTATCACACTATATAATATACTCGTTGCTACAACCCTTAAACTATTGATCGAAAAAAATAATACACTCCCAGTAACAGGCGACAGCTAATCTTCAAATGGAGACAAGGCACCAGGGACTGTCCAGGGCCGGAGCTGGGAATACTGATGATTACATATTAACAAAACGCACATTGTTATATTTAGCATGTATATATCAAGAGTATAATTCTTGAAATATCAATAGAAAAAATCGTATACATACTAAAAACAACAAACTAAAGGCAAGGATGTGTGAACTAACGACCTTTGCAGTCACCCCCTAGATATATCCATCGTTATAATACGCTAAGCAGTTTTGACTCCCGGAGCTCTGCCGAGTATATTATATGTATAGAGACCGATGGCCTTCCAGGACAGTGTGAATCTCGACGCTTGAAGTAACTTGTTTTTACTCTTTTGCGGTATCTTGTATGTGCTTAAAACAAGCCCACGTTCATCTCTTGACCCTTTACAGAATGGAAGGTTGCCTTGTCGGACGCCTCACCATCGTACCGCCAGTATAATACGCAGACATCTGCTTTCGAAATCCACGATACGGCTTTCAGTGAGTTGCCAAGATTCACAAACGTAAAGAAAAATGTGATTGCAAATCGCCAAACTAAAACATCGATCGCAAAAAATAATATCGTCGCAGCAACAGGCGTTGGGCAATTCCCAAATGGAGACAAGGCACCGCGCCGGGGACTGTCGGCCAGGGCCGGCTGGGGAGATTGATGTTTATATCATAACGACGGGCGACCCATCCGAGTCCAGATGGAGCAGCGCGAGCTGAATCCATTGTCGACCGTAAAACGCGGATATTGTCACCCCGGCTGACAATAAGGCCGGCAATTCATCTTATCGGGTTGCGGCGGAACGTTTTGCAATGTAGACAGATGTGATTCGAGCTGGAACAATCGGATGCAATCAATGTAAAAGAGTATAGATTTATCATTTTGATATGACAGTTTTTTTAACTTCGCGTCATCCAATGGCAATACATTTAAGCAATTTTTTTGATCAACACAAACAATAATAACGTACTTTTAATCTAAACTCGTATGATTTTCGTAATAGTGTAAAATAGTATTAATAGACATTTAAAATAAAGCATACATATCTGTCGTTACAATACACCAAACTCAAAGAACTAATTCCTCCTGCACCCACTCACAGCCGACAAACTCGTCTTAGACTTGCCGAACATCCATACACGGTTAATATATGTCGACCAAGAACTGGCAGCTTCCAAAGTTCCTTCCTTAATGCCACCGGTAAGCTATGGAATGCTCTTCCAGCGTCTGTGTTTCCTCCTTCCTACAATCTGGATCTCTTCAAGAAACAGATAAATATACACTTGCAATCTCCCCAACCCACACACAAATACGAACACAACACACGTTTCCCGCATGCAGCGTCCAGCCTTCCTGGCTGAGCGTCATAGAGTGCACTGGTCTTGACCGGGTGTGCTCTCCTGCATGCGTTTACATAAAAAAAAACTCACGACGGGTGTATACCTGCCGTGAGTTTGGTGTATTTTAACTTGTTGTTTTAATTTGTTTAAAACTATTATATATTGTATACACTAGTGTTTAACCCTAAAACGTTAATTTAATTGTGATTTTATCCCATTCTGTCAACGAAATCACTTTCAGACACTGTTTATTAAAATATATATATATAAATATTTCATATAAATCGTTTCATATCAATCATTCAAATATTTGGAACAAAAATTGCCTATTGTAGGATAAACGGTTGTCTACTATTTTACCTATTGTGAGCCGAAGAAGTCCGAAAATTTTATTCCTGATTTATTTTTTTGGCACGTTTCAACTTTTAACTTTACTATATTCGTATCTTTGTTGCATTTTTACTACATCTTTATGAAAGTAATTATTTATTTACTTAAAAATGCACATTAAACTTTATTGATTTTAAAACATTAAAATTTTTAATTTTATTTAAATTTCTGAAAAAAAAATTATTAATACGAGTATTTTCGTGTTCCTGCTGGATTTTTATTGAAAAATTTAGCGACTTAACTAAAGCCAATAAATTATAATGACTGAATACAATTTCAGAGATTGAAAAATCGTATTGTTTGTTGAAAATCACCCAGTTTTCCGTGGCGGTGTAAAAGACTTCCGGGCCGGAAAATTAAAAAATCCGAGTCGTTATTATTTAGTACGGGTCTCATCACGCCCTGCATCGCGGCCAATATGATTATGCAAATGGCAGTTTATTCCCGACGCGTTGGGCGGCTTTAGGGCTTAGGGCGGCATTGATATCCGCCCACTGGGGCCAGGAGGGCGGGAGTCACGGTATTATCTTATTACAAGATGTTACAATAACAAATAAACGAAAAACAACGATTAAGATTTTTATATTGAAAAACTAAATTCATTATAAGACATCTCACGTTATGTTTACAATTTACCTTGTAAATAAAATATCATTTTTAAGCTGAAGTTTGAGAATGTGCAATATGACTAATGTAATACTTCTTGCAAATCCAATTGATCATCATCATCATCAGCCTGTATCGTACTGTTGAACGTAGGCCTCCCGCATGAGTGTCCATCTTCTCCTCTGCCTTCCGCCATTCGCGCTATTCTTCTTATGTCGTTCAATCGATAACTAAGAATAAATATTTCTTGGCTATTATTTATCGATATTGAGTAAATTAAGATAATTACATACAATATGGGGACGGTTATTTTTTAAATATTGTGATGTCGACCGTTATTTTGCTCACAAAAAAAATATTGGAAGGCGAAAAATGGTTGACTTTGAGGATTGTTTTATAAGCTTACTTAAAATTTGGGAGGTGAAAAAATTTAAGTGAAAAACGTGTTTTTCGGTCAAATAAATAAAAGAAAGAAAACATATTTTATGGAAGCGCAAAAGCAAAAATATTGTACACCACTGATCTAAATTGTTATTTAAAAGCTCTGTTTTAAAAATCGATTTCTCATTATTGTACTATCAGAAGCGATGAAAGTGAAATAAATAAATAATTTCTTTAGTACGTATTATTGAACACACCGCACCGGCAACAACATTTATTAACGACTTTTAACGATCAATGATTATCATAACGAGCTTCGAAAAAACACACAGACTCATATAAAGTATATATAAATTAATATCGGAAATAGAGAATGGCAAGCTTATCGGAACATTTATCGATGAAGCCGTTAACACGCCGAGTTTCAGAGACACTCGCAGTTTGCGCCTCACAAACAAATCGTATCTAAGCGCCCCACGCGCTTGGTCCCGTACGCGATTTCGATTTTCATAACTCGGTTAAAGGCGCATTCCAATTAACAACCTGCCTGGGTGGGTGGTGGAGGCGGGGGCCGAGGCGCAGGGCTCGGACCCGCGGAAACACCAACGACTGTCGCCTGTAATAATTAAGGACCCGGTGAAAGGATCGATTGAGAAAATTGTTTCGTGTTTGTAGAAGTTAACGGCTTGTGTATGCATGCAAAGTACAATCTAGTTGTCGGAAGTAATGGCACTTTACTAACAGTAAGCCTATTAGTAATTGTTTTAATTTTTTTATTTATTGAGAAGGCATTTTGCATTTAGTATTTCTAGGAATATGAACGAAACAAAGTATTACATTTAACTCACAATATTGAAAATAAATATAATATGAAAAATACTTTTGATACTTCTCGTGTACTCTCCTAAATCTCATTTTGTGATTGTTTTTTTTAATTTTTCCAGTAAAAATTACCTAGTCAAGTCCAGAAGATTTGTATTTTGTAATTTATAATTTTCAGAACACATTTGGTCACCATTCCACACCTAAGGACAGCTAAATCACTTTGCTATTGCATACATACACATTATTGTCGGTTTCCTAGTAAAAGATGTTTTTTTTTTGTTCCATATCCGCTCCCTAGATGCAACTTATAGTCGCCACAAATATTCGCCATTCAGACATATATCATGACCATCACCTGATAAAAAAATTCAAATCTGTCATTCGAAGCTACACCGAGTACAATCCATGTTAAGTTTCCGAATAATTTCTAGAATTACAGGTTCTCAGTATGCTTAAAGAATAAGCATATTTAGTAATTAAGACATGTTTAAACGTTTGTTAATTAGCTTTTTGGATGGTGATAGTTGCTTAACAAACATTCTTGAATCCTGAACCTGACGTCCAGAAGTGGAGTAAAATAAATAAGGAATTTCTGTAAAATACAGTGTATACAACAATCAGTGCGCCAACAGTGTGTTTTCGTTTGAAGATTTCGATGTGTATGAGTAAGTTCGCATAGGTATTCAGTGTATCCCACATTTGTTAATGTGTAGTATAACAGTTTTGGAAACATGGTAATCGAATTTTCCAAAAAATTTAACTCGTATGATAAACTGCCCCTTATGCAGGCGCGGTACCTCGGGGGTCCCCGTGTTGCAGCGCGCCGCCGAGCGCAACAATCTGTTCGTCCATTATGCAGATTGTGGGCATATATTGCATTACGACTGCGTTTGGTTTTCGTTAGCGCGCCCCACGAGCCTCGGTCATCCCTAATCGAATGAGCGGACCTGAATGCGCCCGGCCGGCTTGCATGCCCATTGCCCACAGTTAGACAAATCGTTGTGTGTGGATGGGGATGGGAAATTATTGTACGGATAATGCAAAATATTCCCCAACTATAGAAACACGTGGTTGCCACCAAGTATCTCACATCATTAGACTTCTGAATACTTCAAGAGTAAACTGTAGCATTATCATATTTAAACATTTGCATTCTTATATGATCTATTCGTTAATTATTATTCATTTCATCAGCAATACAAGTGTGTAACATTTTAAGATGATTTGTAATTATATATTTAATATCGTGCAATTTTTTAAGTGTTTGTAACATATTTGGCAACGATTACACAGTTAAGTGTCACCCAGATTAAGCTACAATATACTCACTCCGTAACACAGATAGATCGATATCGTATATACGAGGATTTGAGTTAATCTACCCGTTAGATTCAAATGATCTGGCCCTCGGGAGCACTGAGGTAATCATCTGATATACTTAAAAATAATAATTAGCATTAAAATATCCTTCGCATACTACAGTTGCCTTCTCGTGCCTTTTACTATATGCTGTGCTCTTATTCTGGAGGCCGTGGGGAACTATATAGTATTTTTCAATGAAGTCCCGGAAGCAAAGATGACTTGAAGAATACAGAGAGAACTGTATGGTGGCAATTTTTAGTGGCAAATTTGTGGCGACCATATACTTCAGATATTGATGGAATATAGAATAAAGGCGTAATTTATTTATTTTAAGACTACCTACATTAAATAAGAAAAACATGTGAAAAATCTAAAATATATTGAATATAGAATGTGTAAATTCATGGATAATGATTTTTACTATCAAATTTATAAATCTCAAGTGTAAGAGACTGAATCACTTTGTTTTTGTTACTACAAAAATATTTCAGTAAATAACATCTTACCTAATACTACAATATTAAAAAATGTAGTCTCGATTTCAGTGAGTAAACTACGCTATCAATAATGCCAATATATTATATAGCGTTTACTATCGCATAAGTTATGTGATAATGTTATATAAAGATTAACTTCGCTTTATTATATATTATTATATTATTACTTAAATATACATATATTATACATAAAATTCTTTTTTCAACGCGTCAATCTAAGCACAAAAATAACGGCAGAAGCGGGATGCGAACCGCGGACCTTGGAAACCAACTATGCCCAGTATTCATACCGCTCGGCGAACTGCGCCATTGCTATGCCCAGACCGACTCGCGTTGAAACTAGTATTTATATCATTGTTATCATCTACGATAGAAGTATATATTCAAAGTATGTATATTTTTATTATTATTCAATCAGTCTTCATTTATTCACAAGCTTAATATTATTACTTTTCGACAGTCTATTTATTTTAGTAAGTACCACTCGGGTCACGAACCAAACTATAGACTGAATGGATGAGAAATGACTACTTATAGTTCCGACTCGGACTTTATAACCAATCATTTACCTGTGTTACTGATGGATAATTTTACCTTCTTGAATATATACTAGCGACATCTATCGCACGATGATAACAATGATATAAATACTAGTTTCAACGCGAGTCGGTCTGGGCATAGCAATGGCGCAGTTCGCCGAGCGGTATGAATACCTGGGCATAGTTGGTTTCCAAGGTCCGCGGTTCGCATCCCGCTTCTGCCGTTATTTTCGTGCTTAGATTGACGCGTTGAAAAAAGAATTTTATGTATAACATATGTATATTTAAGTAATAATAATATTGTAATATAGTCAATGATCTATAAAAGTAGATTAGAATATTGAAATAATAAAATAATATTCTAATAAAAATTAAAAAAAATTCATATATTATTATATTGATATTACAAAGTTTTCCGACGTCCATTTATTTAGCATTTTATTATTTATTTAGTCTTTAATAAGTATTTTTCCAACACATTTTAGTAGCATATAAATTATTATTTGGAAAATTAATGTAAATCTCCTTAAAAATACATAGATTGTGGGGTATATTTTCTACAGATTCCAGATTTTTATTGCTGAATGATTCAAAAAGAATATTTCCTGCAATCTCTCATCCTTAACAAGTTTCGTCTACGAATAATATACGAGTACTAATGATCAAAGTGTAGTTTAATGCGGAACGAGCCGATAAACATTAGCAAATACAGCAGTTAAAAATACTCTAGGAGCCATGTGGTGGCCAAATGATCCATCTTGGGAAAACGACATGTCAAAGAAAACTGTACATAATATATTCCTGTGATGTTTTCTTACGCAACTCGCCCCTGTTGCCGTACTTTTCGTAGAAATCTCCTTATCAAATATAAGCTGTCGCTCCTTTCATGAAGTTTTACAATTATTTAATTGCTTTTCTTGGAAGTCTTGCAAAGTTATGATACATTTTTCCAAAGTATAATTAGAAACACTAATAGAAAGAGGTGAGCCACTGACAGTCTCGTGATTATCCAAACCTATATATTTTATCTCGCCGACAAAATTATTCGTGTATTTTATCAATTAAAAATTAATTATTTTCATTAGAGTTAAATTTATTCATAATAATGTAATGAATTTATTTATTAATGAGTCCAACATGTATTCAAAATAAAATATGCTCTAACCTTGATATCCAAACATAACATTTGCATGTTATATCGCTACTGTTCACAAAAAGAATTCTTTAAGCAGGCATACATATAAACAGAAACATATATTTTCTATTATATATACTTATTTAGTAGTTCTAAGTAACAATTTAAAATGGAACAATATCGTTGTTGACTTTGCCAAAACTATATGAGTAGGTGCGCATGAAAATATTTTGATTCGATAATTGATACGAGTAATTGCAAATAACATGTCTCTGAGATTTAATTATGAATCATTCATTATCAAATTAGTGATTATCAATCAAATTAACAAAAAAACTAATTAACTGGTTAGCGCCAACAGATGATTAAAATTGTTTCGTTTGTGTCAAATGAAATATATTCGGAGTGGTAATTATTTTCATCGCTCTGCCGCGAATATTATGTATTAATGTAAAAAATATTTGATGGAAAAAGTAAATACTCGAATGGTCGATTCGCATTTCGCTAGAGGACCGATCGTGTTTCCTAGTAGTTGTCAATAGGAATAATTGATCGATCCTTTGATGGGCAGGTCAGTCCATGGAAACTGAATTCATAAATAGCAATATATGATATTTAATTGAATATGCATAACCGTGGAATGATATCGAAATATAAAAAAAAAAATTTTTTAAATAGATCAAGTACTTAGTAGGATTTTCCTACAATGGATTATATTTGTAACCATTTAGTTTTCACACTATGTATAGGAATGTTATTTCTCTTTTATTTATTATATCACACTTGGTGATAGTAGTCGCGATGATATTATTAATTACTTCATTTTAAAAAAGGTATACAATAATAGACCGATACAAGTAATTAGTTTAATGCACAGAATTTATTGATGAATAGATCAGATATTTGAAAGTGATGTACTTGTATGTATTAAAAACGGATTAAATGGAGTTTAAAAAGAAAGTTAATTAAAGTTTGTATTAAAAAATAATTTTAGTATTTTTATCCGCGAGCAAAGAAATAACCTCCACATGGTGACCCCAAGAAACAAGCTTATGGCAACCGAATACCGGATAATCTTTCAACAGTGGACATACTTAGCAAAAAAAACTACATCTTCGATAAAATTATATAGTTATATATTCTCAATTATTACTTGAACGGTATTACATTATTAAATAAATGTGTTTCTAAATTAATTTAAATATTACAGAGACTATTTGTTATAGTAAATACCTACAAAATACAAAAATTCTTAGCAAGGTTCATACTCGTATTATAAAGTTATAAATAACTCGTATATTTTTTTAAGTGTTTATTCCAAACAAATATTACAAATAAAATTGAAGACTTTTACAGTATTATTAAATATTGTAGGATAATATGTTCACTGTAACATTATTTAAAAATAAATTATTTTTATTAATTACAAAGTTCCAATAAAAGAGAATAAAATTGAAAGTCTTCAATTTATTTCTATAATGGGATAATATCATCTCTTTAGGGCTTTCATATTTTAATTACACAAGGGTAAGCCGCGATTATAAATTAATAATAAAAACAATATTTGATGAAAGGTGAAATTAATTTGAAACAAGTATCCGGATGGATTATAAACTGAAAATCGAAAAGCCTTTTCGGTGAAATATTTGTGGACGTCACAAACTCGATTGGCATCATGATGGATAAGCCAAAGGAAACATATTGATGAAAACTAACAGAACCTCGGAATAATTAACTGATTTGCAAATCCACAGAACAGTAATTGAGGATGGGCAGTGGAATCTGTCAACTCATACCATGCTCCTTTGTCAAATGGACATACCTAATACTCTAATAATACGAGTATATAATAGAAATAACCACTCACACATTAATTGATAAATTATGATTTACAATTTAAACAAAGTGCTGTGTTTAGGTATTATTATCTAGGATTAATATAACAGTATTTTCTCATAAAAAGTAACATTCTTATCATGCATAATATTGCCATTTAAATTAATAAATATATTGTATTTTGCGCTAAAGCTAAGCTAACACACCATACAAAGCCGCATCATGACAAAGGTAAATTTTTTGACGACGAGTTTAAATTTTAATTGCATCTTTGAAGTGTGAAAATTAGCTGACAAATCAACAAACAACCGTCACAATAAATCGTATAAAAAGATAGTAAAAACAGTAAATAATATTTTTTAAAGTTTCAGCCTAATTTAGTCCATAATTTTAATTAATTATTTTTTTCATTTATATTTTAAAACTTGAATTCACTAAGCCGATAGTTAATAATGTTTTCGGGTTTGGGAAAAATTTATGTATTTTTCATATATTTATGTGAATGTACTACATCAATGGAAAATACAAATTGATACAGTAATTAATGTTGGTAGATTTTAAGCTTTATTGGACATCTCGATTACCAATAAACTCTCTGCGGGTAGCCAGCAACTAGACTAGAGTAACCAAAATAATGTGGCGATAATTGAAAGGATTAAATGGTTGCATTAATCGACAAATCGGATCGTTGCTAATTATTATAGGGAAACAGTCCGGCCCTCGACCGACCTGCGGTGCATTTCTCTGTTAAAGTGCATCTAATCTATAGTGAATTGTATTAGTACGAAGCTTCGGAACTATATGCGGCTAAATTAAATAATTATCAGTCATCAAACAACTATTAACTATGTACGAATATGCTATGTTTCAGCATAAACAGTCCCATTACACAACAAACATTCTGGTCAACATATTTTGTGATTTGCTCTATGATTCTCCAGAAATTTGCTATAATATATATAAAAAAATAAAATTATGTACGAGTATGTATTCCTTTATAATTTTCTCTAATAAATTAATTATAAAGTTATGAAGCCCCTTAATGCCAAATAATTCAGTTTTCGGGAGCTTTTGTCTAATTATCCGATATCCTTAAAAATGCTGCTAATAACAAACTAAAAAAATAATAAAAAATACCCAATTATGCCTCAGATACTAGAAGTACCGATATTTTAAAATCCCCGGAGTGTTCCCAGGTGGATCTCAGGTACAGAGATTTCATGAAAAAAGGCTTGGAAAATGGCAACTAACAGAACTGTGTGGCAGCATTTTATGGTAAAAATATTCTCCAGATATAGAATAGATATTGGAAAGAAAGAAATATATTATCAATCCAGATATTCAAATGATAAAACCTACGACGATTTCTTATGTAAAAATTTTTTAAGAGCACTAGAATTATATTTACTCGTACCACTATAAAACGTATTTTTTCGGAGCATCGGTTAGGTACTTGTCTGCCGAAAAATATTGCTGAAAAAACTAAGCAGATTGTTCCTCATACCAAATTCGCCGCCTTCACTCGGGACGGACGCATGAAAACGATTGGCAACCAATCTTGTTGCTCCCTTACCCGAGATTAAACACTGTAATGAGTTTTCGCACGACGCCCAGCGTCCGGGGGAACTCGTGCTCACATCCTGTTACCAGAGAGAACTTCTTGCGATCGATTCTACACTACTTTAATATAAATCTCCGACACTCCCCGGTGCTAATATTACTTTTTAGAGTGTCTGAAAAAACACATCGCTGGGTATACAACACTATTCGCTCGTTCTATTTCTTCACGTGTAAGTTAATATTTATCTTCGTTCAGGTAATCGTAAAACGAAATCAGTTTTTTCTTCAATGATATATTTCAAGTTTAAAAGTTGTCTTCTGAATTTTTGACATGATAAAATTGACACAACTGTTCAAGTCTTATAAAAATAACATTATCTGTAATAATTAAAAATTTAAGGATAATTTCAAATAAAAAACATGTTATGGGTGATTACAATTATTATAAATTGATATTTATTCATTGCAGGAAACAGGTTAAAACAATATTCTTAAATGTTTATTAATTTCACATGTAATCGATTGTTGTTGAAAAATTGTATCTCTGTTAATAATGTGTCACGATGTATAATGTACAATGTATAATGTTAAATGTGTAAAAATGTAATTTATATATAATAATAAAACGTACAGGAAGCGTTATTACTGCAATATAATTTAAATATATTTTTAAAATCTAAGTATTTTTATTTTATTTAAAATTAAAATTAAATTATAATTACGCAGCAATCACCAGGACTTGTCATTTAAAAGGCTTAACGTAATTAGTTACATATTACTTACATGAAAGTATATTTATCAAACTTTCTTATAGCAGATTTCGTATGGTGGTTTGTCCAATAAGACAAACTCTATTCTTTTTGGTGATTGGGTTTCAGTTTAAAAAAAAAATGCATTGAAAATAGACTCAAATAAATTAATAAAAATCATTCTAGAATATTAACGCACGTATTCAGTTCCTCTAAAATTTCATTGAGAATTTTCACTAGAGATAACCAATCTAATTTAGTGTGAAATTTTTATTTGTTCATCTGTAATATTTCACAGTTTTTAAAAAAAATTCGATAAATTAATAATTACACAAAAATTGCAATTTAAAATTTTCGGAATACTAAAATCATCTATGTTTAAATTTGAACACAGATGAACAATATTTGTCAAGGTGTGTGATTATTGAACAAATTATTCATAAACCGCAGAGCATTTCTAATCAAAAGCTACACGGGGAATATTTATAACGCAGCCTTGACGCCCAAACCGCATGAAGAGCAAAAGCGCGCCAAACCGAATAACATGGCGGCGAAACTGAAAACCGACGGTTCGGTGTTAAATCCGACGTTTCAGTCGCAGATGCATATTTCGGAATTTCCAAATGCATATTCACCGATTAGATAATAACGCCAATTGAATTTGGCTCGACTGGCGGAACGGTTATGCAAAATGCCGTACTTTACTTCGATCGTCAACACATTAATACCGATACACAATTTATAAACGGAATCCCATACTAAACGTGATACGTGCATACGATTTCTTAAATTAAACATTTTAATATACGTAGTTTGAATTTATTCCGTGAAAATTTTTCGGTTTCTGTGTACTCTTGAAATACCCTGTTATTTTCACTGTGTTTTTATCGGGGTAATGGATATTCAGTTTAAGAGTGATCCTCATCATCATTGCTCTGTATCACTTTTAAACGTAGGCATCTCACATCCGCCTTCTGCTCCTACCCCATTTTTTCTGATGTCATCGGTCCGTCTTGCAGGGGGTCGGCCAACCAGTTCTTAAGCGCTACTTCAACACTTCCCATCGACGGAATAAGGCGAGGATCATGTTAACTAATGCAAATTTAAGTCTCCGTGGCAAGTAAAATAAAAACAATTAATTTTAATATTTATATTATTGTAATCTTATGAACGTAGAAGAATATTACTACAAATAAAGTGATGATAATGAAGTATTGAAATGCTAGTATTCATCAAAAACAAATGCCGTAAAAACATAATTAGCGGTCAGCCTAATAAAATGGCGATGACAACTGAAACTGAACGACCATGCCTGTGTGACGCTATAATCCTGGCGTTGGCCGGAAGCGGCTCGGTGGCGCCATTCCCAGCGACGTGCGGTTGCAGGACTACCTATTGTATGGGTTTGTCTGGATGACCTATAATTATTTTCTCAACATATAACATATATCATACATATTCATCAATCCATATGACGATAAATATCAATAATGACTTTAAATGCTCATTGACATTAATGTTAATCAACATTCCTTTTTGACATTTCCGGGTATACGAATATGGATGTTATCATCCTGAAATTTAATGCAAGTTAACACTAAAATGTTGGTAGTGATTTTAAACCAAGTATGATAGTTAATTTGTCGCAAGATTGACTATAAAACGATGTTTATAGCTGAAGAAGGAGAAACATTGTAACAAAATCATAAGTTGCACTAAGCACACACTCGGTCATAAGTCTCTGACGATGATTAATAGAGACCCGTATTTTTAGCATATTGAAATAGATGCGAAATAGATGCTAAAATTTGGAATAGATGCTAATAAATGCGAATTTCATAGAATATGCAAATAGATGCTAAAATCTCAATTTGCTTGATTTATGGAATTAATTTCGACGTTATAAATATAAAATGATTGATTTTTACATATTTTCTTATATGGACACGCTTTACATCGCCTATGGCAATACTTTTACACTGATAACATTGCCCATACATATCCTTTCGCATATTAATTATGGGAGGAAATTGACAACGTAAAACGGAACCTACAAAATCATAATAATGGAGTTTTCTTTTGTTGAAACAATACAAATAATTTCATTTACTTGTGAAACAATAAAAAAGCAACTAGAATTTTATTTAACTGAAACTGCTAAAAAAATCTTAAATTTGAGTCTCATTTAGTGATAGATAAGACCAATTTATATTACGAGACTTTGAGTCAACTTTTTAATCCATCAGTAGCGGTTCGAAATGTACCATTAATGTTAAACAAGAACGAGCCATTATATAATTTATTATCAGAATCTCAATGTATGGAAGTATATCAAAATTTTTGGAAATTATAAAAAGTGATTTAAAACCAGACATTTTGCAACTTTTATTGGCCAAATAGTAACTGATTGACGCACTAATCTAAAAAATTCATCCATTGAAACATGCTCCATGATTAATTTTAAGAAATAATAGTTAGGTATTATTGGTTGTAAGAAAAAGTTCAATAGTGTACATTTTAACCTTTTTAAATTTTATATTATGGAGACTAAACACAAAACTTAATTTAACTCTCCGTTATCGGTTTCTTCTCAAATTTCCTATAAATAAACTTGGTGACTGTCAGAGTTCAATCCTGAAAATTTCAATAATTGAATTTATATTTTGATGAATGCCCTTTTATGGTATTATTTTGCTTTATGTGTTAGAACGTTTAATAATTATTTTTAATATTTATGTATATTTGTCAATATTTTAATAAAAAAATGGTAAAACTTAGTATAATTGATAGTTATTTGATATTTGTGTCATAAAAAATAGATGCTAAAATAGATGCTAAAATAGATGCATAAAATCCATGTTTTTAAATGCTGTATAGCGCTAATTTTGAAAAAAATAGATGCTCAAAATACGAGTCTCTAATGATTAATAAAGGATATCATCACTTAACCGATAGGTAGCCATACTTTATGTCGGTCCACCAAAAATACTGCTAATAACAGTTTTTTGATCATTCGGTTCCACGCATCTAATGACATTCATTTTCAGCGAAGTCTAATTTGCGTAATGTAAATTTGTGTAATTATATCATTTAAAAATATACGCTTTTAATTAGTGTAAAAGAGTTTTTTAATTAACTCTTCCAATCAAATTCTTGATGACGCTCATTTCATTGTGTCAACGTTTATGTTCCTTTATATTCACTGTGTGGCATGTGAAGTATAAAACATTATTTAAGTTGTTATATTGAGTGTGCGTTACACGTCCTACGTAGTTATGACGGAATTCGGGACAAACGAGCTTCGAGCTTTAAGCGTTGAATACAACTTGACTGCATTACAATTTAATGCGTTCGTTGGCTTTGGGTGCGAGCCCCGCAATAAGTAACGAAGGAAACAGTCTTTATGTATTTAGGACCGAACCCTTAAAGGAACAATAACAAATACAATGGAAATATCACATCTATTTGATTAAATCAAGACATTGACTCTGTGGACTATTGCAACACTTGAATGGTTCTGTTGGACAATAGTTTAGCAGAAACTTCAGAGAAATTGTTATTTCTGGAACAGTTTGATATAACTAAAATACAAGAACCTACATCAGTATTTTAAGTACGTTTAAATAATGCAATTATAATACAAAAAATCGATCTAAATTACATTCTTACATTACACATCGTTAATACTTTAAAACCAATTACTTTTTTTTTTACTTTTATACAGTGGATATATTTAATACAGATAATTTAATTACATTGGAATTAAAAGCGAAGTAAATATTACAATTATTAACCATGGAAAAAGTAAATTCTTGGGAGGTTAGCGAAACATGTATTGTGTTGACTGCAGCTGCTGCAATCATCAATGACAAGTAGGTGTATGCAGATGCTGAAACAAGCCGCGGTAGGCTCTGGGGGCAGTAATCAGGATCGCATTCACGGGAGGCGGCAAAAAGCGTCGCGGGGCCTGACCCACCCGCGGTGCTGAATGAGTCATTACTCGCATTGATCGCGACGCGTGCAGATTTGCAAATGACACGTGGTTTCGTGCTCGTGCCCATCAGTGACACGTCAGGAATGTCAATATTGAAAAACTGACAAGTAAAATGGACTAGTTGAGTAGCATAAAATATATTGCAATATATCATCATTATGATTTGAAAATAGCAATTAATAATTGAAACTATTACCTTTATTACAGGCTTCAAAAAATTCCATATCTCAATATATAAAATTGTTATATTCCTGATAGCGAAACTGACCCAGATTTCAAAGCATTGCAAATGCACCTGTGTTAATGAAAATTGTAGATTGAAATCGCCAATACCTTTTTATTGACTCTTTATACAATATACCTAATTCATAAGTTCCAAACTCGTATCAATACTAGATAACATTATTTTTGAAAATATTTTTTTTACATGTCAAACAATTGATTATATTCGTCTCTTTTGACGTTTGAACACGATATATTTATATGTTTATTTTTCACTTTTTATGAGTAATAAAAACAAGCATTTACCTTTTCATTTATAATAACCATTCATAACAAAGTCAACCAAGCAATTCGTCCTTATTTAATCCGAATATATATATATATCAATAAAGAGCATACCATGATTACACAAGAAAGACAATACAGTGCAAGTTGTACTCGGAATAGATGGAGTAATAATAAAGCATATAATGCGTACTCTGTTGAGATATCAAGCAGCAATGCCAGGCTTCGAGTAGTACCAGGAGCCAGGAAGAAGTTCCAGAAAAAGAGAAGAATAAAAAGATGAAGAATATAAGCTATCTACGAGTATCTCTCCCACACGTCACGTTATATAAGAAAATCATAAACATAAAAATGATTCAAATTTAATATTTCGTAGACTTTCAAAATACATTTATAAATCAGCATATTTAATATACTCGTAGACCAAAATTCTTTCAATTACATTATTCATTCAATTGAAATGTTTCATTCCTTGGGAATATGGGTATCACAATATTATATTAAATATGGTGAAAAAATGAAAAACACATCAGCGTATGAGGTGAAATTCAAAAAAGGAGAAGCATAACCAAATATGACGGAAATTAAACTGGATTTTTCCTTATTCCATGAACGAATATATATAATACATTGCCGAAAGTACTTTCTTAATACTACGTCTTGTGATTGATATCTACAACATTAATATTTAATTTTGATTGAAACTACTTAATACACACCATTACTTGAAAAAATACGGTGATACTCATACATTTAAATATTCAAATCTATATGGAGTAATAGTTACCGAAAAAAAAGATTTATTATTTAAGCAAAGCTTTGTAAGCCAAATTTGTCGGCGGGTATAGCTCAATGGTCAAAGCGTTTGCTTTGCAAGCCAAAGGTCGTGGGTTCGATCCCTGACGGAGATTAAACAAAAAAGAAACGATTTTTGAGCTCTAAAATACCTAAATTAATAAATAAATAAAATAATGATAATGATCCCTCATCCGTAAAATACCAGTCATAGCCTAGTAATTAAAATTGGTGGTAGATGAAATTCGTCCCGTTAAGACAACCCATTCATAGTAAATTTCTATAATAATAAGGATGATGCGTGAATCTCGGGCTGTAGTCTATGACGTTGGCGGATCAACACTCCACATGCAGCGCTTAGCCATATACACCATGGTAAGCGTCATAGAATTCCACAGATGAGACTTCAGAATTACTATCACCATCTGTCGGTATTTTCCTGTATGTGTTTACAAAAAAAAACATATGTTTAATTATTAATTAAATTTAATTGATTCAATTACATTTATATAATACTCAATAAAAAATTCCGAAAATGGTCCAAAAAACTATTTATAAAAATTAAACAAAAACATATTTCAATCCATAAATATAAAATTCAATCATATCATCTATTATATAAAAATAAGTCGGGTTTTCCTTCCTGACGCTATAACTCCAGAACGCACGAACCGATTTCCACAGTTTTGCATTCGTTGGAAAGGTATCGGGCTCCGTCTTATTTATGGTAAAGAAAATTAGGAAAAAAATTAAGATAAAGGCAGGAAAACAGGGAAAATCATTTTTCTCACACAGCGCCATCTCTGATACATAGCAATGTACTACTTGGTAGGTGGTGTGTGACTACTAAGATGGCGCCGGTGCGTGATACATTGTTTGACAGCTACGCTTTGTACTCTGCTAAGTGAATTTCATGTGACATTTATTATGCGCACGTCCTTTCAAACGCTAAAAAAAACGGTATTGTGTTCACTGTGAAATTGTGAAATTGAGGTTAAGGTGAATTTAACCTCAAATGCACGATCCACATAATTTTGTGAAATTGAGGTTAAAGTTATTCGTTTCCTAACAGTTCAATTGGAAACCATCAAATCAACCACGCGTATTGTGCAAATTTTTTATTCAATTTCAACAGCAGGCATTTGTCCTTAAGGTGGTAAGTTGAACTGTGTAAATTATGTGGATCGTGCATTTGAGGTTAAATTCACCAGTCTGTCCGTAGTCCAAGATGCCGAGAGAACGACGTGCGAACATCGGCCACCGCACTAGACATGCAAGCCAGCAAAGAGTGTATTCACAGAACTTAAGCGAAGAAAGACAAAATATAATAAGAGAAAATGCCAGATTGATACAACGCGTGAGCACACGAAGATCATTGGTATCATACAATCGCTTGGCATTCCATTATGATCCCACTGAAAACTACAGTGATGATGACAATTTAGATATTGGACCAATGACGACTGTATGCCGATATTGCAATGCGTTAAAGTTCAAAAGAGGAACGGCTGGATTGTGCTGCGCAAGTGGAAAAGTCAAACTGGATCCATTACTTACACCACCACAGCCACTAAAACCATTGTTCGATGGAACTGATCCCGATTCCAACCATTTTCTTCAACGCATCCTTGAATACAATAACTGCTTTCGCATGACTTCCTTTGGAGCTAATATCATTCGAGAAGGCGGCTTCATGCCGACTTGCAAGGTAAAAGATACAACACACACAACCAATCACTCACACCAATCAAAAACACAAAATAACTACACATACACCACACACTACACCATCACACGATCAGAAGTCACACCGTATTCTTTAACAAATGATTGTTTGCCATTACAGATACAAGGACAAATATATCATTTGCATGGTTCAATGGTGCCAACACCAGATGAACCGCATCAATTTCTGCAAATATATTTCATTTCGTCGATGGTGGATCAGCTGAATGTGCGGTGCAATATACAGGAAACACGACAGTTAAAGAGACGAATTATTGAACAGTTGCAAGCATTTTTCACGCTAATAACGCTGTGGTTATAATGTTCAAAACATCATTGGAACGAATGCCATCGGATACGCACAAATTTGTCATAAGAGCGGATCGTACCCGAACAGGTGAACATGTGCGAAGATTCAATGCACCCACCGTTGATGATGTTGCTGCAATTGTTGTTGGCGATCCAACTACATCACGAGACATTGTCGTTCGTTCATCGCGTAAAGAGACACAATACGATCATGCAATCATTTATTGGCAAGGGCAGAACGGATAAACGTTGAAGACACAATCGTACAATATTTAATTACGATTGCGTTACATCCATTTAATCCTGAAAATTTCAGATAAATTTATTGGCAATTCACAGGGACATAGTCATGGTGCGGCAATACGAGGCGACACGAGGCCTCGGTCGAAGCTGCATCCTGGAGAGAGCATATTTAATATTGACCAAAATTCTTTCAATTATTATTCATTCAATTGAAATGATTCATTCCTTGGGAATATGGGTATCACAATATTATATTAAATATGGTGAAAAAATGAAAAACACATCAGCGTATGAGGTGAAATTCAAAAAAAAGAGAAGCATAACCAAATATGACGGAAATTAAACTGGATTTTTCCTTATTCTATGAACGAATATATATAATACATTGTCGAAAGTACTTTTTTAATACTACGTCTTGTGATTGATATCTACAACATTAATATTTAATTTTGATTGAAACTACTTAATACACACCATTACTTGAAAAAATACGGTGATACTTATACATTTAAATATTCAAATCTATATGGAGTAATAGTTACCGAAAAAAAAGGTTTATTATTTAAACAAAGCTTTGTAAGCAAAATTTGTCGGCAGGTATAGCTCAATGGTCAAAGCGTTTGCTTTGCAAGCCAAAGGTCGTGGGTTCGATCCCTGACGGAGATTAAACAAAAAAGAAACGATTTTTGAGCTCTAAAATACCTAAATTAATAAATAAATAAAATAATGATAATGTTCCCTCATCCGTAAAATACCAGTCATAGCCTAGTAATTAAAATTGGTGGTAGATGAAATTCGTCCCGTTAAGACAACCCATTCATAGTAAATTCCTATAATAATAAGGATGATGCGTGAATCTCGGGCTGTAGTCTATGACGTTGGCGGATCAACACTCCACATGCAGCGCTTAGCCATATGCACCATGGTAAGCGTCATAGAATACCACAGATGAGACTTCAGAATTACTATCACCATCTGTCGGTATTTTACTCTATGTGTTTACAAAAAAAAACATTATATGTTAAATTATTAATTAAATTTAATTGATTCAATTACATTTATATAATACTCAATAAAAAATTCCGAAAATGGTCCAAAAAACTATTTATAAAAATTAAACAAAAACATATTTCAATCCATAAATATAAAATTCAATCATATCATTTTGATATATAATAATCACCATGATATCTAAGGCATTATTATATTTTCAATCTTTCTTTAATAACATTGTGTTAAGAATAAAACTGATGAGTGGATTCTTAATTTTGTCACTCATTTGTAATATTTCAATAATACTCAACAGTAAAATATATTGAAATATTATAAATATGCCCAATAATTAGATATATCTGAGATAAAAAGTTCAAGGATTATAAAGAAAAAGCTTAAAAAATATATTATTGACGTAAGTTTTTATTTGATTTTCACAGAATTCTATTTTTATCTCTCAAATACTAATAATTATAAATCTATTTTTACTTTACTCTTACTTTATTTCGAATGGAATGAGATATAGATATTCTAAGTTTTAAGTATTTAAGATCCTTCACAAAGCGTACCGTAACATTCTTAGTATCCAGG
Organism: Glossosoma conforme; assembly: GCA_022606575.1. Taxonomy (NCBI): domain Eukaryota; kingdom Metazoa; phylum Arthropoda; class Insecta; order Trichoptera; family Glossosomatidae; genus Glossosoma; species Glossosoma conforme. The sequence goes on from JAGTXR010000126.1 coordinate 401,810, forward strand.
AAAATTCTTTAATACACGCAAAATTTCTCTAAATCCTTTCTGAGAAAAACAATATTTAATATTAAAGTTACATTTCATGATGTTATTAGGTAATTTTCTGAAATCGTAATAAATAAAAATTCCATACGAAGCTTGCTTGTTCCTCTACTTCACACCAAAGATTTTTTTTTATTTATTATTAATCATACCCCACCCATCTTGCCAAAGCAGGTGGACTTTTAGAAAACATTTTTAACAAAAGTTTTCGAGAGAATCGTTTTTTAACCTGGGGGGCAAAACCCCTAGGGAGGATACTTAAAGATATAAAGGATGTCACAATCCATCTAAAATAAGATCTAAATACGGCACATTTATATTTTCTAAGGTATAAACTAAATTAAATTATAATGAAGTGTTAATATTCTCGTATGTGTACAAATATATGGTAAAAAAGACGTTATCGGGTTATAAAAATAAAAATAAACTAATAGATGAAGTTGGTCGAAATATTTAATCTGTAACTATCAATGTGACTTTAATTTTTAGTTATTTAAGTATTTCTATGCATGGATGTTTTTTGCATACTCGAAAAAGCTAATTATTTAAGAGCCACCACCAAGCCTTTTTCCGTAAGCAACTTTCTGTGCTACATAAGAAGTACTTAATTTAAATTTAATAAAATTAATTTTATAATATAACCATTAATTACAAACACTAAAAATATATACATCTTTAACAGATATGACAGTATTTTTTTTCATAAATTATAATAAAACATACTTAACATTATTAAAAAAAAAATTCGTTAAAAAAGGTTTTAAAAAAATGTTCTATATTATTTATTAAATGTGGCACAAAACATAAATTAAAATTTTATTTAAATTTTATTTTAAAAACCTATTTCAAGCATACATGTACAACATCTGCTCAGTGCTCAGTCATCTATGTATACAATTCAAATGTTATTTTCATCTTATTGTTATCAATGTTTGGTAATTATTTGTGTCGCAGGTATGTTGATATTATAGGTAATATAAAATTGAAACGGAATGACTTCCACGTCATTCCTCGGGGTGCGGCAGCGGCCCAACAGTAAAATTATACGGCGCACTTCAAACATTTCCCCGCGGAAATAAAGAAAGAACATAACGACTATAGCCTCCTAAAACAAGCACGGAGACATCGGAGATTACCGTACCGGAGCCGCGCCGGAGCCGCGCCGGAGCCGTACCGGAACGGAAGAGATGACCGAGTAATAACCATCATTATGTACTGAGAAAGTAATATCTGTAATTACGGACCGTACAATGTAAATACAGCGCACGGAACTGGAAATGCTGAGGTTCGAGTCAGGACGAAAAACGTATGACATAATTATTCAAATATTTACCTCGTATGTGATAGTTACGTGAAGACAAATAATTACTTACTAATGTTTGAATAGTTTATGTGCACTAGACAGAATTAAAATATAGTTATTAGTGTTGTAATAAAACATGCACGGTAATGTCATAAAATATACGTTTGTCCAATAAACTGTCAATATTTATTTAAAATATATTACTTTATCATTTGGTACTGGCTTGTAAAAACAACAAGAATTAAACATATATTTTACTCGATGAAGCATCGAAATACACAGCTAACTTATAACGAGATGAGAATAATAGTAGCTGACAGAAATTAGTTGCATTTTGTGGCAAACAAAAGCTTAGCAATATTACAGCATTTTTATTTTAATCGGCAAGTGCTTTTAAAAATGTACGTCTTTTTTCGACGAGAGAAAATAATCACCTTCTCCAGAAACGCATACAACAAATGCTTCAGTTTATGTGAAGTGTAATTATAATTTTGCAAGATAATAACACGTCAAAATCTATAGTTGGTTATATCAACAACGCAAAACACAGAGCGCGGAAAAGAGTTACACGTCAGTCGCAAGCGCCGAGATCGCGGGATTCCCAGGAAAATAATATGCGTCTGAAAGCTTTCTAAGCTTCTCTCATACGTTGAGTTAACAACGCAAATTGTAATTTTCAATTTACTCTCCACACAAAGCGCATGCGGTGAGGATAGGCGAGTCTTCTGAGGCCAAACTGTACCGTCAGATAATTTAAACTTGCCAACAGGTTGTTCTTTCAGCTAGTTAAAGCTCTTTCAGACTGTTCCAGAGCCTCGAACAAGGCTCGTGAATTCTCTCGACTGTGGATGGAAGGAAAGATTTTATCATTAAATATAAAATTACATAAAACTGATTTAACACATAGAAAATGCTGAGCGAAATATGAAATAAAACATTTACTTACGAGTTTGTTTAATAAAGGGTTAGTGTGGAAAATAAATCTATTTTTGTATTATTGTAAAACGAACTAAAATACTTTTTTCATAGGTTATAACAAATCTTTGAAAAGTGATGTATATTCTAAGAGTCAGTATTTTTTTTTCTTATTTAAACAAGTGCACAAAACTAATATATAATATAATTCTTAGTAATTTTCTCTTAAGGCATTGTTCAAAGTTTTTTGTAGGTACTACCAGGAACATATCGATTATGAAATCCCCATATGAATCAGTATGGCTAGTCTTGAGTTTTTATTGTTGATGAGACTTTAAGATATTTTGATAACTGAGAACGATAACAACGCTTAGCTTTGGGACGCTGAGCTGACTTGAGACGAGGTAAGTATCATGGTAGGTGATAGAGAATTATGAAAACAACTTGTAGCAATTTAATGCTCCGGCTAAGGAGCAGTATATAAAAATAAGTAATTGCCATATATTTCATAATAATGTCTGTAAAAACTGTATTCATTCAAAAGGTAAGTATTTATTTAAAATCATTCAAAATAACTACTGCGAAAGTTTACTTGTACTATGTCTATACAACCAAACAGATTATTTTAGTATATCATCCCCGTAAAGAGTTTTTAAGAGACGAGCCAACAGTTTTACGTTTGACTTTGTTACTTTAAAATACGTTTCAAAAGCAATGTTAACAAAGGCAGGTTCCGCAGACATATTTACGGGAGTGTAAAATTACACAAATTATTACTTACTTATACGACGTAGACCATGAAATATTAGTTGATATTCACATGAGTACAGACAATAAAAATGTTTATATTATTTAAACGACAAAACGAAAAATAGTTCAATTATTACCTTGAATGCATTTATAATAAGGAATTTAAGTGCCATGTTGCCCGTTTCAAAACGCTATTATTATTATGAAAGTCAATTAGTGAAATATTATGTTTATTAGTGAACTATATTAAAACAAAATAAAGAAATTATCAAATAACGTCATAGCTATTATTCTTTACTATATTTTGATAGTCGGTTGACCAGCTGCGGAATGAAAGACTTCCGTGTCCGCTCTATTATCTCTTAATTAAGCTTGCGTATTCTTTATCTCTCGTATCTATTATCTCTTAACTTAGCGAGCGTAACTGTTAAGCCGTCGTACTTCTAATTCTTCAAATATGGAGCGTAACTGTATTATAAGAGTTGATATTTTAAATTACTTGAGAATAATTAAAAATATATTTATTATAATTACGCATGTTACGTATACCCGCAATTCCCAACGAAGGATCTTGTTCTTTAAACCAATTACACGGAAACTTTAGCTAATATTAAGATGTCAAGATTTTCAATCGTATATAAGGAACATTCAATACATAAGAATTTATAAATGTATCAAAATATTTTTTTCATACGAGACTCATAACAACTAAGAATAAAGAAATGTGATAGATAATAGCATCGCAAATAGTTTTATCGTCCCATTCAGAAGTTTACCGGCCGTAAACAAAGGTATATCTCTTTCTGAACTTTGTGGCTACCGATATAAAAAATATAAAGCCGACTATTACGTAAAAATCGAACCTTCGTTTGTATTAACACCTGCCGACCGTATTCTGTACGTGAGCGGTATTAACCGAAGGAAAATCAATCGTCCAGACAGTACGCAACGTACCAACATACGTAGTCGTGGCTATTAAATAATGTTACCTCGGCGTAGAGCCCCTCTGCAACTACGGGGAGGGTTTTCCTCTACAGTAGTGCTACGCTATCTTTTCGACTCATAAACCTACCACAAAAGGCATCAAAGATGGAGAGGCACATTTATTACGCGATGAAATACGGAGCGTTGAAAATATATAACGAATACACTACAATTTGACAGCATTTTGCAGTAAAATCAATAATTTTATTTTTTTCAAGTTTATAATAAATGAAATCCTTTATAATATATAAAAAAAAACATATTGTTTTTTTATACATTATTTTCTAATCATATAATATATATTAAATCCAATATTTATAAATTTTCCAGATATTCTCGATCCAATCAAAAAATATAATCAATAATCAAAAAATAAAAGTACACATTATTTTCATACAATATTATAAACACCACTATTTATTGAAAATGTACAGATTTCATTGCACGATTCAATCAATTAGTTTATTCACAAACATATTTTTACCGTCGAAGTAATATTTAAAAAAAAGCTTTAATTAAATTCTCGATCATTATATAGCGTTTATTTTTACATTCAATATTAAATGTTTTTACGATATTTATTGCGGATAAATATTTTTACTGAAAAATATATTCTCAGTGATCATTGAGCAAACCTTATCATAACAGAAGACCATTTAACGGGGTTAAATGTTAAATTAAGTTTAAGCTTAAGATGTGCGGGATCCAGTTAAGTTCCTTTCACAGAACCTTCACCGTGACTCATCGGTTACGGATAACTGATGCACGGCGCCGGAGCCGTTCCGGAGCGTTATACAAGGGAAGGCCCGTAAACCCGCCCGTTTACTTCTAATCGAAAACAAATATAAAGGGATTCGACGTGCGTCAACAAAAATCTCCAAGAGGACGGCATCGCACGTCCAATTACCGACCGTCCTGAAGCGGAGGAGAGCTTAGGCTTTGGTGGAAAATCGATTTTAATCGCCAGTTCACACTACTGGGGGAATCATTGCATCATTAGTTCCAATGTGTCTGTATATTTGAACTCGTTACTTAAACTCCTTTCTGATCGCTGCTTAGAAAGGTTTAGACATGTGTTTTGTTTTATAAACAGGATATAGATTATTTTAATTGAGACTCATAAAATGTATTTAAAAGAGAAATGTCGAAATTAATGGTATAAAAAGGTATACTCATAATAAGCTAGGATAATATTGATGAGTTGAAAGAGAAGTATACTTATACTACAGGTAATTTGAAGAAGAAAGTACTATTTGAAAGATTCACCTTGAACACAGTTAATTGATATTGGACTAACTAATATTATAAAAATACAATTATAAAGATGCCTAGTTTTTTTTTTATTCCGGGTTATTTTTTTAAAATTATTTATTAAATTATATATTAATCACCCACATAATGTATGCTCTTACAATCACAAATTCATTTAATTAATATAATTAGTGTAATTTAATTATATGCGAACACTACATTAGGTAGCGAAGATTAATTAATTTGCCTATCTTATTTCAATTTTTAATTTGATTTATATATACAATAACAGTCGTGATTTTCAAATACTTTAATAAAATAAAACAAGTAATAGAAAAAAATATATAAAAGTTAATGCAAATAAATATCATTAATTAACCTGATTTGATAAAAAGTTGATATTTGTGATTATATTGTATTAAGTTATCTTTATAACTCTATTCTGTAGTGCATTCCGACCTAAATTACACTAACATAGACACATGTATACTTTAAATGTGTAAACTCTCGTGTCCTTACTCAAACATCACACATTAGTTCTGGAAGCTGGATCCAGCCGCTATAGTTGAATGTCATAGAGCCTGCTGATTCGACCGCTGTACAAATAAAGTATTAAAAATATACGAGTACGCGAGTATATCACTAGCTCGGAATAAAATAATATTTTACATTTATTTATCGTAATTATATATAAAATAAAAACGCATCAAAACTATTCTTACTTACGGAAAATGAAATATAATCGTATTACAAGAAATCTAGTCGTTAAGCATTACAAATATAGCGAAACTTTTTCCCGCTGATAAACATAATCAATCAAAAATATATGACACAGATATACCACCAGCACCCGCTGAAGTTCAATCTATTTTTCGTAAATATATTCTTTTAATAATATTTTGTTTTGGCACATTGATTGAAGGATGATAGATAGACATTGATATAATAATAAACTGGTGGTTACATCATTACGCAAAAGCTAAAAAATTCTTCAAGTGCTATTCTTGTTGATTAATTATTGATGACGTATGTACTATAGAACAAGATGACAAATTAAAATAAAAGTTTCAATAAGAAGGTATCTTTAAAATTAACATTGTCTTAATTATACGTTGAATAGTGTGCAACTGTGATGATTATAAGCGTTCTCATAAAGTTATTAATAAAAATAATTCCTAAAATCGTCTACCATTATATGGATTTTCTAAATATCTTTACAAAAAAAAGCACCGTTTGTACGGCGCTTGTAATAATTCCATCATTCTATATCTGCAAATCCTAACAGCTGGCCAAAAGCCAAAGCAGCCGGATAATTATATTTGGGGGAACGGGAAAATAGCTAATACGAATGCAATTGGAGGAACTTCGGGAGGCAGAGCTGACATGGTATGAGGTGAGGACAATAAGAAGCGGATATTGATATGACTGTGTGATATTTTAGTGAATATTGTGCATGTTGACTTTTTTGTTTTGATCCCGACAACATAGCAACACACCCGAAAGAGATAGTCGGTCGGTTTTGTTTCTAAATTACAGTTAGACGCAGGGATCGAGCGGAAGAGATTGAAACAGGGTGAGGGAGAGAGGATTCTGAGAGGGCAAAGAAGGCAGGAGAGAGAGTTTAGCTCGAGGGCTGGAGCACCAAGTTGTTATTCAGAAGGGTTGTTCTGTGATTCGCGCAACGCGACGTTTCTCGGCTCGTGCACAGGGCGAGTGGTTTTTTACGACCCCAGGCCGGCAGGTGCCCCGGTTTATACGGTGCCCTTCACTCCTCCATTGAAAAGCCGTCCCTTCGCCGGGCCAGGGAGCCCTGAGCCCGAAATTATGCGATTGTAAATCCGTCAATAGACCTGGAACACAAAAGGCCGACTCGCGCGCCGGGGAGGCGCTACACAACTATGGACTTATCCGGCTCATGTTCGATCTCACCCCCGGTTATTTTCTCAACACATGGCGGCCGGCTCGAGGATGATTCCACTTGTGCAGGGTAGAACAAGGTTATTTTCTTTGAAATCGACAAAATTTGTTTAATTATATAACGTTTTAATACAAACGTTTTGTATCATAAATTTGACATACGAGTATTATGAAATCATCACCTCAAGATGTCAAAATACTTCATAAATTGAACATCTGAGCCGTCAACATTCATGTAATAAGTTTTTTTTTTAGTTTAGCGCTTTCCATTAAGTATCTGATAATCTACTATTTTTACTCATGACATGTAATCTTGTACACGGTAGGATTTTTTTTAAATTAGTAATATGTATATTTTTGTAATGTATTAGTTACTTAATTTACAAATATACATTTTGTTCTTAGTAATCAATCTATACGCAGCTTTGCCAAACTCAAAAAGCGTCAAATGTCTACAGATGAGATTTCTTTTTAGACATTATCATTTGTCAATATTCTCTCATATGTGTTAACATAACAAACTGTTCTAAGTAAGTTTATGAATTGAGTAGATAAGGGTAATTGACTGTTGCTCCGCAGAGCACTGGTGCTCCGTAACGGTACAGATTTGTTGGGAAGCACAAAATCAGAAGTCTATTGGGGATCATAAATGTGTGGTGGGTAATTTCAGCTGAAAGAATTGTATGGTAGCAAATTTCGTCATCTAGATATCGGATTTGGGGATGAAAATGCTTTTTAATAACACCTTTTAACAACCTATAAAATCAGAAGACGTAAATAATACGCATTTATAAAAAAAACTCGTCACGAAACGTTCTGTGTGTGAATAACTCGTAGATTCCATCCTCTGTAAGGACCCCGTCATGCCGTGAGTGAGGCCCGCGGGCCTGCGCGCGGATTCCCCGTACAACCTTTTCAATTTCCGATACACTTTCGCCTGCGGACGGCCGTGGAAATTCAAACAGGCCGGGCGGACCCAGCAGTTTCAATCAGGCGCCGGCCACTCTCATCTGCAAGTGAAATTATCGCCGGGGCGGGGGCGACAATCCCAGCGTCCTCCAACAAAATAACTAATCGGCTCACTTCCGCCTTCCCGGTTGCGATATCGACCGGCGGGACCCTCATCTGCAGAAAAATGATAAACGTTTACATCGCGGAAACAAACAGACAGCGCGGGATCTTTATGACCGCAGTCAGTTTAGGTGGAACACGAAACTTGCATTGTAATCACGTGAAAACATTTAAATTTAATAGATTTGTGTATCAGCAGGCATGTAGTCAATTTCATATAAATGTAAAAATACACACACCTGTAAGATTTTCAAGTACGACTTTTTGTTAGACTACCGAATTTCAACAAAATTGGACTTCTTCTACGTGTCAGCGACGTCAAATTATTTTTTCCAGTATCTGACAACATCGATAGCTCGTTTGTTGCCCAGCATTAGGTCCTGAGATGTGCAGCTTGTTGGGCACATGGAGCAGAATCTTAGGTGTGAGGCGGTCTGCAGGTCTCCACAGTCGCACAATGGTGTCTCTCCCTGCCGAAGCATTCCCAACCGCTTGAGGTTGTCTTTTGTTCTACCAACTCCGGTTCTTAATCTGTTCCAGGAGACCGAAACATACATGAATTACCACCAGTTACTTATCGCTTATCTTCGGTTGTCTTTAGCTTATTTTTAGTATCAACAGTTACCTGCGCAGAATTAATGATGAATTTGATTCGATTTCACGAGGAATGACAAGGATACGGACGGACATGTCAACCATAAATCATACACTCGCAAATGTTACCAGAATGCCGCAGAAAAGCATACTGCACTTCAGCTGTACTTTTTCTGGTAATAGAGTCCTCGGCTTTTGTCGTCCTGAAAGACAGTCAGGAAATGTACATAAAATTTACTCGAAACTTCGCGATGCAAAGCTAATTTGGGACGAGGCGTGAAACATGGCGGCTGACAAAAATGTATATCAGAAATTCCTAGCGCCTATATTTTCTAGCTCGAGAACGGATAGATATTGATATAAAAAATTAGTCATTATAAGATCTCCATCTCTTTACAACCCATGAATGCGATTCTAATCTCTTTCACGGGTTCTTTATTTTAGCACTTCTGTACAGTGGCCACAATTTTTCAGAGGGGACTCTGACTGTACTTATCAGTTGCTAAATGATCATAATCTGAATGAGCCCGTCATCAAGGAGACTTAATTGTCCTCTGGTGTGATGCGGGTGTGAGGCGGGTAAAGTCCAGTCCAGTCATTATTAGATATGTCACAAATAATCATACCTTTAAAATATCAACAGTTCCAATTCTAAAGTCAAACTATATGCCGATGGAAACGGGGCGAGGCGATACGTTTATCCGGCGCGCGTTGAACGTACGTAACCGGAAAAGTAATTATCGTTACCGATATTAAAGTCAGGTAACCGGATCTCGTTTCACTAATGCGATTATCGGTCGGATAATCTGGTTTACATTTCACGCGAATCAAGAAGTGTAAGCGAGTTTCACGTGATTGCACCCGCACGAGCTTCTGCGCCGGGACTACGGGGCCGGGCGAGGCTACTGAGCCGCCTCTACGCCCGACCTACTGGTGGCTACGGCGAGCTATGCCCCTCCGTACTAATAAACATTAAGGAATGTTTCATTACGGGAACTGCAAACGACAGACTCCCGTCCAATCAAATGATATTAAATTTATTGCCTCTTCCGTAAATGCAATGTTTTATAAAACAAACATATAATTAAATAATACAATACGTCACAGTAATACTTACAGTTAACGGAATGGATGAAAAAGAATGGTGAAGGAGACTAGTTGTATTGAAAATGACATCAGCAGCGAGCGGGACAAAAAAAATGCCTTTTATGAATTGACGTTTAAATAGTCAATATATATAATCGTGTCGGAAACAACAGGGTCAGATCCTGTCTGCCCAGAAGTAGGCGACGTCGATGGCGTTACTTCTGGCCATCATCAGGTCTTCCTGGGTGCAGCTATTCGGGCACAGCGCACACTCCAGAAGGTGTGACAGGGTCTGCTCCACGCCGCAGTCACATTCAGTCGGTCCGCTGTAAAACTGCCAGGCCCTCATTTGTGTCCTCGTCTTGCATACTCCGGTCCGAAGTCTGTTAAGGGACCTCCATATATTCCACCCTTGGTCATGTCCAGGGGCTAGGTCCTCTTTCGGGGCAATCCAAGTATTCCCCTCAGTTGCGCTTCTCCACATGTTCAGCCGCAGGGTGGCCTCAGGTATCTCCAGTTCCGTTGTCGACTGTAGGAAACTTCTTCTTGATTTGAGCCGTGTAGTTATCTTTTGGTACCCAAACATAGGGTGGAGTGCGTCGTGGGTTGCTTTGGTGAGTTCCCTCTTGGTAGTAACTTCTCGCCGTATGTTTGGTGGGGCAATGCCCGAGAGTTGATATAGCTTTGATATTGGGGTAGGTTTTAGGCACCCCGTAACCACCCGGCACGTTTCATTCAGAGCAATATCCACTTTCTTGGTATAATAGTCAATAAAACACATAGTTAACAAAAACATTAGTAATAATGCGTGGCATTTAGGAAATAACTATTTTCTTAATGAGTTTCCAGATCTTAAATTGGTATTTGGGTACCTTTTTTAAAAAGCATTAGTCCCTATTCCTTAAATTTATAAAAGTCTTAAAAATTGCTTCATTAAGTGATTTTAATATCCATTTTTTAATCTACAGAAAATATTTGTATGTCTTATTAATTTTATTTCTGATTTTAGTGAAACATAAAAACATAGATACTCCTTATGTGACCTTATGTATCTTGTACTGTATTCAGTTTTATCTATATTATCACCATTTTTCGTTTTCTCATGTCTTTACATATTTTTGTTTGATAATCTAAACCTTAAGAACAAAGGAATAATTCCTTTGCGGTGACATTCTTGACATAATCAATGCTACGATTAAGTACAATTTAGATTTACATGAATCTATGAATAGATCTGAAAATGAAGTTATTATGATTATACGATATTTTATACTTATCCTCGTATGAGCAAAAAAGAGGAAAATCATGATATGAGATGTATTAGTTGTGATAGATGTGGACACAAATTAGTGTTTGTTGTAAGGTATCGGATTGCGGTGAAGTAGTCGGCGTTCTAAGCGTTGGTGCAGGTTCGCTTAGCCATAGCCCGTGGTTCCCACCACCGAGCAAATCAAATGTTTGTTCGGGACAAGTAGCAGTCGTGGAATACATTGCTTAGTAACACGACATGATTAAATAACCCTTTTTTGAGCGAATCAACAGCTTAACTTTGTTATAAAAGGTGAAGGGTGAACTTAGAAAGGAACTATTTTTAAGTTTACGTTTATCGGAGCGGAAAAAGGTTGAAATAAAGCCTGCGACGTTTGTGTATCGAGGCATTTGGACGCAGTGAAAGTTGTTTACTTTGTTTGGGATTTAGAGTAATCCTTTTTTAGTACAGTTTACGATAAAAATAGTTATTTATTTATAATATTCGCAAGAATTTTTTAACAAAATCAACATTTTTCTCTACATATTCAAAAGGGATAAGTAATTCGGATACGACAAAAAAACTTAACATTATTGATTAGTTTAAACTTTTCTTATGACATTATCTAAATTTTATAGAAATAATATTGTTTTTTTATATCTATGAGATGACATTTTCAGAAAATACTCAGCTGAAAATTAACCGATAAAAATATTTTTTAGTATTATTAGAATATACGAGTTTTATTCCAGGACATATCACATCGAAACCTAGCGCCTTACCTCTGCGCCACGCGGGCACTTGGCGAATAAAATAATCATATTATGTACAGTAAAAGTATTTCCTACCGGAATGTCATTCCCGCTCTTGCCGCATGTAAGCGAGGCATTTCCGACACATGGCAACTCAACCCGGAAGGAAAATTTACCTAAATTTTTATTTGCCGGTCCGCGGGGAAGGTCCGCGGCCACTTCAATGTTTTATTCATGAAAACATTTTTGCGGAGTAAATAAACAGTGGCGAACCGGTTGTATATTTTTTCTCTTTTCCATTAATTAATTAAGGTTCTGCGAGAGCGGCAAAACGAAAATTAAAAAATGTTTACAGTTTCTGGCGCAATTGAATCATACTGCGTCAACATCTCATCGCCAGTGCGCCCGCCATGTTTTCAACATAGATTATTTATTATAAATACGCGGCGGCTGCCAATTCCCATGCATAAGCATTCAAAAACAGTCTTTAAAAGTTGCTAGTTACCAGTGATTTTTGTTTGATAAACATATTTAGTTAAATATTATAAACGAGAAATAAAACTTCATATTTTGTATAACAATTTAGAGTAAATAAATAAAAATGTTTTACAATTAACTTTCGCTAGAGCCTGAACTATTAAATGAAACGAAAAAACTTATAATAATTAATAAATCGCAGTAGATTTTTCATTTATTTTCTTTTGTACTACGATTGAAATTTGATATATGTTGTCGTCAGATAAACGATTTACATGCTAGAGAGTATGAAATATTTACAGAATAAAACAAAATTTTCCACTCAAAGAACACAAAGCAAATTCCAAAAATATATTGCCGGCGGATGTATGGCTCAGTGGTAAATGCGTTTGATTAGCAAACTAAAGTTCCTATATTCGATCGTCGACGATGATTAAAAAAATGGATTTCTAAGCTCTATAAATTGTGTAAATTTGATCATACACCCGAAAAAAAACATAATGAATAAAATTGGTGATAGATGACAGTAAATGGATGATGCGTGAATGTCGGGCTGTAATCTACGGCGTTAGCTATTCAACATTCCACATGCAGTGCTTATCCATATAATATGGTAAGCGTCATAGAATCAGTAGATGAGATTTCTGCATCACTATCATCATCTAGTCAGTATTCTCCTGTATGTGTTAACATAAATAATAAATACTTTTAAATTAAAATTTTCCCCTGACATTTTTTTCAAATAAAATAATACTTTATATGTTTCATGCAATTATATCGAGTTGTAAGCATTTGTATAAAATGATTTGTAATAGCTTGGGGCATGAGTAATATAGCACTACTGAACTCTAGCAACACTACTCGCGGGTTGGCGGCTGGTGAGAGAGCCTCGTTCAGGCTCCTGGTGAAGCAGCCCCATCATCGCAGCCTCATATTTCAAACACGTCAAAACCATCGACGCTGCAGCCTTGAGTGCCTACTTCTCTGCCTACTTCTTTTAATGAAATTATGGCCCGCTCCTGCAGCGCCCGCTGGTCTGCTGGTAACGTCAAACAATGAGTGGGTAATGGATAACTAGCTTCAGATACGCGAGGAAAAATAACAGCCGGAAGAAATTATTACTAAACGCGTACATACCTCAAATTCAATTAGTTTGGATATTTTTTAATGCCTAAATGAATGCTATTTTATAGTTTTTTTTATGTCAGTAAATTAGAAATTATATAATAGAACTATGTCACTCTATACCAGTGGTCGGGGAACCGGGGTAAATTACCCCAAATGGGGTAAAAAAGTGTTTTTTTGGGGAAATAAGGAAAAATTTCTAGTTTGTTATTTCATAAAACTTACTATTTTCATGTAACTTTTATTTTCCGTGTAAATTAATTCAATAAATAATGTTTATTTCAATATACATTGATTGTCTTCTTTTCAAAATGGGGGGATAATATCGACTTAGGCAAAAATATTTTGGGGTAATGGTTAAAAAAGTTCCCCGACCGCTGCTCTATACTAATAATATTCTGTGTGATGGGCAATATAGCTTATGTCGTAGCTGATCGTGCGGCGACCATTTATCATATGTCATACCTGAATTAAAAAAATCTATTGAATGCCCTAACGTTATACAGGCTGATTACTCCCGGAGTTCCGCTGTGTACATTTGATGCATAGATCCCAACAGCCTTCAGGACGACAAGAGCTCGGAGACTTAGAAACAGTTAAAGTTTATATTTTCCAGTGACATCCTAAAAACATGTCTAAGCCAGATCCAATTTCGACTCTTTTCCAACAGTGGGATAAAAGGCTCCCGTTGTACGCATCCTCATATTTTGATTCTCACAAATAACCATGTTGTCTGAAACATTTAACGAAGATTTTAAAACCCAAACACAGCTGCATTTAGTATTGGTGTACTTCATTAATTACAATAAATATTATAATACGTAATGTAATTTTTCATATAAATTTATCATAAATTTAAACAATACATTAATACATGAAATCAAACTGTTTCAGTGCGAGAGCATTATTATTACGCGGAGTACAGATGTAGGGAGCACCGCTTTAACGATCGCAACTCGCCTCTCCCGTGTAAGCCCGCCGAAAATACTACACAATTCCTTAAATAAATATTTGACAGTCAGTGTTTCGGTGAAAACTCCCCGATACTCCGCGGCCTGTATTGATATTGAAAAAGTTTTCAGTGTTTTTCAGGCGTCTGCGCGGCGGCAGGCGACGCATCGCCTCTGGCGTGACGCGACGCTAATTAGAGCCTGAGATGGCGCCTGCGACCCGAGGGGACCAGGCAACATCTTTCAGTCTCTTCTTCTTCTGTTGCTCAACGCTGAGGATGGTAACCATCACTGTAGGTAATATTCGAATTAAATCCAGCGGGGTATTTGCGTATTAAACTTGCTATCCTAAGGCGTCTATAGTACGAGTAGCACTGTTGCGATTCGTTGCAACAAACAAAAATCTGGAACGCAGGAAAATCTGCTCTTTCCCGTCCTACATGTAGGTCTCAAATCCATCACAAGACATTCAAAAAAGCTCTTTTTTACCAAGTGGATGGTGGTTTTAATGAGAATAACTCTACGGTGCAGAATACCGTGCGACAACAGACCTAGTTCTAGTTTCAATAAAGAAAGTATACTACATGCGTGCCTTGAGTTGCCTACCTTAGTGATTTGATACTATCATTTAATGTGTGTTGTACAGCCATATAATGTATTTCAGAAAAGTAACCTGCGCAAAATATAAAGACTGTAATGGTAAGGAATGATGAAGATAACCATCCATCTTATGGGCAGAGAAAAGTCGAAAGTCAATTAATTCCAATGAATTGATTCATCTTAATAGCGCAACGTTTTTTCCCCTAAGTGCAAGTACTTACTTTATATAAAGCATAATTTCGCCCAGTTTTTTAATACGGCATTGAACTTTGGATAAAAGCCCTTAACAACTTGTTGGATTCACAAAAACTTCTGGAAAAATATACATCGATGAGAGAGACAATGTTTTATGTGCCTGTTTTGAGCTTGAGCGATTAGGATAGTCACGCTTATCTCCCAGATGTTGTCTATAATTGTATAACTGACACTATATGGACCTACACTGAATTTTAGTTACAATATTGAATGAAATATAATATGAAAATGCAAATAATCGAAGATACATCTTCGCGGGTACAATTCAGGATTTAAAACGATACTAAAAGTAATTGTTGATTATTATGATCTAGATTTCGTTTCGATAATAATATGCTAAGCTTTTAATTTTAAGTATTTTACTAGATGAATAATCTAGAGAGTAGCTTAAAGTGATATATTTGCGTGCTCTAAATAAGGAATGGACACAGTCAAAGGGGTAGAAGCAGTATTGGAAAGAAGACGCATAGCCCCCAGCAAGTGACGCGTCACAAATTAATTACAGCCTTGGAAATGGCGTCCACAAACACGCGCCTGCCCATTGTGATCTGAGCGGGTGACCAAAACTAAATCTTATCAATAAAAAATTAAACGCAAAAAATATGCATTTTTACTGAGATAATGTTCTAGAAAGCGGAGCATAAGCCGCATATAATCAATAATCCAATAACGTTTTAGGCCTCCCGAGGCCTTATTTCTAAGAGGCCGTTAACTCAAAATAACAACAAACATCCGTTACATGAAAAATCGTCGCAAATACTGAAAAATCTACAGTGTTGCTAAAACAAAAAAATAGCCGTTACAAATTTTAAAAAATATGCCTTGCAATAGGGTTGACAGTAATTTTAAAAAGTATACATATTTCATACAGTTAAAACTCCGAATATATTTTCATATACTCGTACATACGAGTATAACAAGAAGCTCCTGGAAATTTGGCCTAAAACGATTTAATGGACAAACATTTAATCGACATTTGGCCATATAGGCACCAATCGCATAAACGTGATTAAGAATAAACAGACTACTCGAATACTGCACGCAGAAGTTTTGTAAGAATATAAATTATGAAATGGATCTTAAATGTTTGTGATTATTCGGTCTAATATCCGTCAAAATGTAAAAGGTTGAACACCGTGCAAGAGAATATATGATGAAAAGTTTTTTACAAAAATTATAAGCATCATGATGATAATTTTTTTTTATAAAGATAGTAATTTAAATGAATTGTATTATTGGCCGTTATTCAAATATACACTCATACTTACTACATGGTACAGATGTGCCAATACGCGCCCATCTAACACAGCTAATTCATTATACGATACAAGTGAGCTATGATGTACATCAGCGAGTACGTTACACATTAAAATCAATAAATGCATGAGCGGCATGCTCGGGAGTATGGAGGCTCGATGCGGTACGTGGGCACCCGAGGCTGCTAGAGTTTGGTCGGATCCGCTAGGAAACATCAGCCTTCCCGGCTGAACTTTCACCGACGTGATTAGAAATCATCGCAAGATCCTGCCGGCGGAGTTTCGCGGCTCAGCGGAGCCAAGTTGTTGTGTCCCATTCTTGGATACACATGTACGCGTATAACTTATTTTATCAGTTTACACATCTCCGCGCTATTGACCTCAAACTTACACCACCGAGTATTACATCAACGAATGCTAACTTCGCTGCGTTCCAAAGCTCTATAAATAATTGCTGCGTATTAAATGAATTAATTAAATATGCACATACTATACATCAAAATTCTTTATATACATCAATTCGTTCAGGAAAAAATCGGCAGAAGCGGGATTCGAACCAGCGAGCTTTGGAACCAACCGTTGCCCTATGTTCAGTACCCTATACCACTCGGCCATCTCCTACCCGACCTGATGCGTCGAATATATTGCATTTATACCATTGTTACCAATGTTACCATCGTATAACGATAGATGTCTCTATAGTATATTTTCAGAGTGTGTATATTATTGCTCTATAACCTATAAGTTCGCTGGTTCGAATCCCGCTTCTGCCAATTTTTTTCTGAACGAATTGATGTGTATAAAGAATTTTGATGTATATTATGTGTATATTTAATTACTAATAATATTGTAATATAGTAAATGATCTATAAAAGTAGATTAGAATATTAAAATAATAAAATAATATTCTAATAAATATTTAAAAATCCATAGAATTAATTAATTTTCTTAATTATATAACATTCAAACCTCAAAAAAATGTCTGGTATTTTATTGCATGTACTCGTAATTTTAATCCACTACTCTTGTTTTTTGTGAAGCTTACGTCAGGAATATTATTTCGTCATTGGAATCCTTCAGTGTTTTAACTTTTACGTTTCGAATAGGTATACCCGTGTTCGAAGTCATACATTATTTTCTATTCCAGTTGATAACTGCGGGGCTTTGAGTACTCAATGCAATTCAACGGCGATAGTACTCTAAATGAGCTACCAGCACACGTCGATCCTTTTTACATGATTTCCCTCTTTTGTCGATGGCATTGGTTTCTTGAATCTTTGACAACTGTTATTACTTATTTTATATCAACTATAGTATAGATTTACTGCCAAATTTAGTAATATTTATTTAATCTTGTTTATGTGTAATGGATCAATTATTCTGTCATATAATATTTTGTTTTTACCTGGGTTTTCATGTTTTTTGTATGTTTTTTATTAGATTTTTTTATGTTAATTACATATTTGAAAAACTTTATTTATCGAAATCATTAGTTTTACATCATACGAGTAGTTTACGTTATCGCCTTAGTAAAAATATTTTTAAAAGTCAATTTTAAAAAATACAACAATCGTTTATGCAGCAAATTGTTTAAGCAACTTCGGTATCTAAAAGAAAAGCTAAATATTTTATGTTTGGTTTTATATAAACTATTATTAATTTAAAATAAAATACTGGTATTTTTTTTCTTATATTATTAAATGACTATTACAATAATATAAAAATAAGACATAAAAATTTACTGAAATATAAACATATGAGAATATGTTAGCTGTGAATTTATATTTGTACCAATTTTTAAATATTTATGGATGATGAAATCTTCGTTGGTTTATAAAGTATAAGAATATTTTAATAAATTCTTAGTTCCCCCAAAAACAATTAAAAATAATTATACTTGTCTTTTAAACGCCGCCACACAGTTGTCACATTCATTTTGTTCACAGTGTTCATATCATTGTTTACATTGTTCGTGTCTAATATCAAGACATATCCACACATGGAGGTCCTCCAGAGAACATATATGGTACCCAACAAACTCCCGAAAGAGAGTACGAGGACAACTTATTACATGTTTCGACGCCTGGACCATTTGGTTCCTAGGGGTAGGTAATATCAATAAATTTTAATATTTCTCATATAATTAATAATACAGCTAATTATTTAATCAAAAAAAAAAACCTTTTATATTATAAATCCTGTGATGTTTAATTTTATGTAATGGCTACTTTTTGCCAGAGTTAAAACGAGTGTTTCGGCATGAAATTTAAGTACGATGAAAATTGCATTTAAAAATGATAGCTGAACTAAACAAAAACGCCCACGCGAGACGCGGTAACACAAGTAGTGTTTTTTTCACGATGTGACGAGGAGTCTCTGGGTAATGGCGGGCGGGGCCATTCCAGGTAATGAGAGTAATTACGGGTGCAATCGGCGCCGCGCAGGTCGCCAGCCCCGGCCCGGCCCTGCCTGCACCCAGCGGGCCCCATCTTTTATGTATCCCTACGACGGCGACGCCTGGCTGCTGGGGTTGATCCTCCAGACCAGGCGCGTCATTGTAAAACGCCAGATTGTATAAAAATTAAGAAAAGAAACGACGAGAACTATATGGCTAATAAACAGCTAAACCGATCATCATGAAAAAATTCACGTTCATATAGCGAAAGTTCACACGATGGTTCGTGGACTGTATTCAAGTTTAAGTTTTCTGGTATGTTTTATTTGTGTTTTTTCATGATATTGTTTATTTAAGGCTGAGAGGTAGATGTGATTAAAAAAAATTAAAAGATATGCATTTTTCAACTCGTAACAACCAGCGACGAGTTATGCTAGATTAACAACACATGCTTAAGCGGCTATACTATATTGTATGCTTTAATGTAACAATATTCATTAAATTTAATAAAATTCATATTATAAAGTATCTTGGTGGAAAGGATACTAGTACGGTCAAATTTTATTTAAAGAGACAGGAGAAGTTGCATCCTCTCATTGTCGGAACGCCGAATAATTAGGATGCTGGAGTTAAACTGTCTTAATTGACATAGAGGTTATTACATTATGAGTGCAAATAGCGAGGGGAAATCTATGCTACACAATGAGGCACATTTTTCCAATATATAAGACACAGATCAAGCATAATGATGATATGAGCATGTACCTTACAGTTATACTCTAATAATATTGAGATACGCTCAATTAATATTTTGAAAAAATGGTATTCCATCTTCGAGTGGATGAACCTACGTATTACAAGATCATATAAGGCAGAGTTTGGTTTATTTAGCAGTCTATTACACCGCTGAAATATTTATAAACCGTGAATTATGTAATATCTCTATTTGTATGCGAGAGTGGATACCGAGTATGTGCGGAGTTGATTTTCCCGAAATCGGTAGATCATTCATTAACTATCTCAGCAATGAGAGTCTACAGAGTACCGCAGATCACTGATGGTAATTGAAGCACGGGCTGGCATTTATGTTTATTCAAATTTACATTACGAATCAACACGTGTTATTAGCGAATAAATACTCTAATTTATATTAGGCACCGTTGATATACAAACATGTCAAATTATCTAATAAATCAATATTGTAGTTACCACAGTCACATATAATAAGATATTCTTATTTATATGTTAAATTATATTACTTTTTGGTGGTGTGCATTTGAAGTGTTAAAAACAACAAAGTAACGCGCAGTTTAAGCTAACGAGTTTTCTTCGATGCGCTTCGACGTGAAACCTGCAGTTATGTTCACGTGCAAACGAACATTATCTAGTAAGTACGGCAGACTATTTAACAATTCAAGCTGCACAATTAATAGTATAGTAATATATATTTCATACAAAATAAACTATTTCTAGTAAATAGTTTTACGATGTCGATAAAATGAATGTCCCCGTGGAGTCTCTCCCCTGGTGGAGCGTGGCCGCAGGTACGGCGAGTCCAGCATAGAGGCTATTTGCATTTAAAGTGACTACAAACAATACGACTCCTGGCCGCTCGTTACTTCTCAAGATGAGAAAATTAATGTGGAACAATAATATAAAATTAAACTTAAGCCAGCTGGATCAATCCTGAGCAACATACTCCGCAAAGCGTATGACGGATTTTATGTTCAACTCAATGCATTTGGGTAAGATTCTTACCGTGAATATGCTGGCATAGAGCAGAACTAATTTCAGACTTTTATAGTTAATACTATTAGAAATATAGTCAATTTTCGCAGCTATTACATATATGTTCATGTATATTGATGCAAGCGATAATATTAACTCAATACATATATTTTTAGTATAGCGACGACTTCAGATCGTTACTTTATTCTAAAGTTTGAAAATGTGAGCTTTGGCCAAAAAACTATAAACAACAATATAATAGAATCGTGATAATCAAATTATTTTGATTATCGATATGGCTATTTAGTATGATTGAGTAATTAAATTGAAATTAATTAACAGAGAATCGTCGATACCGCAGGTGATCATTGATAATTAATTGACGAATTAATTGAATGCATACGTAATCTGCATTACTGAAGACAAATTCCATTTAGTATCGATATATTCTATAAATTAAATTTAATTAAAAACATGTTTTAGTTTAAGACAGTACAAAAAAGAACGTGAGGGAGCGAACAAGGCAGCCTTTCATACTACTTACGGTTAAGAGACCAAAGTGAACCAGGCTGGGATGTGTACTTGGGTGCCACAAGAGATCATAAACTAAACTCATTCCCCAATTAAAACGGTAGATTATTTCTTCAGAAACCCGCGTAAATACAAATATCATACAAAGTAAATTATTTTATATATAAATGTAAGAAAGGTTCCATCGTTTAGACGTATGAAACTTAAAAAACGCATCGATGCAAAAAAAAAAGCTGATGTGACACCGTGCAATAAAAGTAGCGCGTTAATCGGGTAATGAGTGTATATCTCCTTTTATCTACCTTTTATTCTCTTGCCCGAGCTCTTGCCATCACCGAAGACCATCGGGAATTATACATAGAGTGTACTCGTCGTAGTTCCAAAGGGAAGAGTTGAAATAGAATGAGGCGAGGACCTTTGTGGCTGACATAGCTTTATGGCGTCAATCTAAAACGATCATATGATCTAATGATGATGATAAAAAATATAAGCAAATCGTTATTTACATTTCAAAAACTGCTAGACGTAAAATATTGCTTCCAACAACAAAGGCTTAATGTTTATCCCCACAATTCTTCTACTGAATGCGACGTGGTGTATTTAAAATAGCCATAGCATATGAAAATGAACGTCACAGTCGAGTTCATATTGAACCCGTTCATATTCGTTGTCCAACTTTCCCACAACGTGAACCCTCAGGAGTCGAGTGCGAGAGCAACTCTCCCCGACCTAATGCAGCGGAAATAATACGTCTGACTAGAATAATAAATGCTAAGTGAATAATGCCCTGGTTTATTCCAATTTATTGTTCCAAAAATCTACACAATGTGCGCATAACCGCGCTGGAAGGCTCATTTACATATGGTACTATTATACGTATTACTAGTATCACTACACACAACACAGGCAACGAAGGATGACGAAGAACTTTTAAGACAAAGGATTTGTTCAGCCACTCGAAAGTGTAGCGATTGAGGAATTGTGAGCGAGTTGCGAATAATTTCATTGATGGATAAACATATAAAAAAAACGTTTAACATATACTACAACTGAATAATTGTATTGAATGTACACATTACATAATTTGATTTGAGAGACGACAATTTAAAGCGACCGTATTCTCCAGATATGGGAAGATAGACAATCATACAGTTTACCCGTATTTTTTTATATTCTTCTACTACAGCACTCTTTTCTTAAATCTACTTACTCCCCATATCCAGAAAGGCTGTCGGGAACTTTAGATAGAAATATTTAACAAAGCTTCAGATGTACAGGTGAGGAGACATTTGGTGGCGACTATATGCTCTGGCTTGGGAAAGAATAAAGCATGATAAATATATAAATATGAATTGAGGTGAATCATGAATATGTGTTATTATATATATATATATATTTGTATATATGTTTTAAATATTGTAATAACAAAAATGCACAATTGTTTATACAATACATAATTATGTTCGGCTGACTTCAACAAGTTCGGTAAAAAGTATATTATTACTTACACATTTTAACTTATAATTCTTGAAAATAAGCAACAAACAATCATCAAGGAATCTTCATAAAATTCTCAAATAGATCACCCCACTTAAGTTTTATCAGACGTTTTTTGCACAACTAGTATTAATAAAGAAAAAATACTCCATAAACACTTTTACGATTGATTTGCTAATATTACTAGTGTTATTTATTAACTTACCTCTAGGAAGAGTGTAAAAAATACTCTCATCAGGATTGCTATATTCAGTGTTTGAAATTAGACTTCAAAGGCCCAAACGGCAGGTCTTTGCGGCACGGCGCCAGGAGTGCGGGTGTATCATAAAGAGATGATGACCAGTAACCGACCAGATACCTACCAGGGACCAAACAGTCACCGACAAACGACCTACATCCATCATGTAACCAACTATAGATCAAACAAGTAATCCACGAGTGAACATTTAACGACTAATCAGTTTTCTGCCATTTAGTTTTACGCCGATTCCCAGTTATACACAAGCGGTAAGATAGTAATCTTATGCAATTGTCGAAACCCTTCACAGACTATTCTCGCATCTAATACAACTATCATAAATCATGATATACAGTCGAGATTGTTGAGGTTTAGACTTTAAGTGCTAATTTAGGTGAATTACGTGAAATACAAAAATAAGTTCAGTAGTAAATAATAATAATAATAATTGTCATTATTTCTGCACCACCTGGTCTCACAATCACACATACAATTGCATTAGCTTAAAATAAAGAACCAAAAATAATCCATAAAATTGTTGGGAGGATTTTTTATATTTTAAATACGATTGAAAAGCCGCTCTCCAAAGCTATCTAAAGCGTAAAACCCACACGTAAACAAAGCTCTTGAGACCAATTATTTTTACAAAAAATACTACCATTGTAATGAAGAATACTCTGGACCGGAGTATGCAAGACGAGAACACAAATGAGAGTCTGGCAGTTTTACAGCGGACCGACTGAATGTGACTGCGGCGTGGAGCAGACACTGTCACACCTTCTGGAGTGTGCGCTGTGCCCGAATAGCTGCACCCGGAAAGACCTGATGATGGCCAGAAGTAACGCCATCGACGTCACCCACTTCTGGGCAGACAGGATCTGACCCTGTTGTTTCCGACACGATTATATATATATAATGAAGAATATAGAGACGGTATAGACGCCGTGCAGTGAAGACGTCTATACCGTCGCTCTTGTTTTAAACAATAAATCGCACTTAAAAATAAAACTTATAAACATTCTCTAACACCATCAGAATCGTCATCAAATTCTCTACAAAACGTGCATTATGGTTTATATGCATCTTTAGCGATCGCTCGTTAAACAGCATCGACGCGCAACATCTTTGGCGGAAGATCTCGTGACGTGCCGATGTCGGCCATTTTTTATTTTATTTATATCTCCATGGCAACTCATATGAATCATTTTTCTTGTACGAAATTTTACGCAGAAAAACAATTTGCGTTGTGGTTGATGATAATTTGAAAGATCAGATTTTTGGACCGAATGTTGGCCGGAATAAGCTAACACCCAGCTAACCTCATCAGGTCAAGCTGGTTAGGGCACTCTATTGTCCTGGAGGTAGTAAATGCCCTCTTAAGGCGGATGAACCTTTATGGTCAACGGCATTAGGATGTGGAAATAAAGGGAAAATACCACATTAAAGGTCTTAAAGACATCCCACGTATCAGCAAAAAATGATTGCAACTCAAGTAAAATTTTCCGGAGATAAAATAGTCCCCAATCGGATCTCCGGGTGGGGACTGCTCGAGACAAAACAACCAAGACAAATAAGAAAAACCTTCAGCCAACAAGATATGCCACCTGGAATGTTCGAACATTACTGCAGAACGGCGCCCTAGACGGGAGTATTTGCAGCAAGTATTCGAGGACATGAACTGTAGCGCTTATGCTGAGCTGAAAAGGGTTGCGGAGGACCGAGAGGAATGGAGATCGAGATGCAAGATTCTGTTGCTGCAAACCAATCCACCGGATTGATACTACGAAGAAGAAGAATGAAGAATCTTTATATTCGCTCCATCGATAAAATCAAATTGTTTTATTTTGAGTGTAAAAAATCAGTTTAATCGCCGTTCAGTTGTGTATTAATGTCCTCACTACATAAAATGTAAACGAGAGCACGTCTTGAACAGCCGGGCATGATTCGTTCGGACATTATCAAAGACAAACGGGCAAAAGTCATGCGGCACGTGACAGTGAAACCGCGTCAATCTAATTTGATGCGTCAAGTAGTCGGTGGAGGCGGCCGGAGCGACGTCCGCCCTCCCAGTGATTAATAACTGCATAATTGGCCGGCCCGCGGCTCGCGACCCAAGTGATTTCAGAGGAGCTTTCAACGAAATATTATTTATCTTTTTTCCGTTTGACCGACTGCCCGCGACATTCAGGGAAGACGTACAAGAATAAAAGAAAAACTTTATAATGTGTTTACATTAAAAGTTTATTTTTAAAATATAATCATCAGGAGCTTCTTTTATTAACTATTAGTATTGCTACCCGGCTTCGCTCGGACTTTTCTCTCCGATATGGCTATAAATTAATATTACTATTATTTCAAAGAGTAAACATTATTATTGATTAATTATTCCAATTTATACTTTGGTAACTACACTACCTATCAATACATAAGTAAATTTTAATAATTAAAATGTAAAATAAGGTACATACGTCTTCCCTGACTGTCCCTAATTAATGATGAATCGTTGATTATAATGAAAAAATACTTTGTAACTGTCATGTATTTATTTTATACATTATATATGTATCTTATTTTACATTTTAATTATTAAAATTTACTTATTAGGTGTTTTTTATTACCCATTTTCGATTTGTGCATAATTTATTTACGATTAAGTTAATGTTGTTGAAATTGTAATGATTTTGTGAAAATTTGAAGATTTTTATTCAATTAATGGCGACTGGTAACACCATTTATTTTCCATGAGTCAAAACTCTGGGCACTACTGTGGGTATTATTATATATAAATGATGTGTATATATTATGTGAAATACGTTATAATAGACCAATAAGGTCTCAACTGGATTGCGCGAAAAAATCGTCCTGCCAACTTAAAAATGTGGGAAATCTTATTCTCATTAGGCTTCTAAGCGGCCGGCTGCAAAGCTCTAGTTATACGAATACGTATGACGTAATATATTCTCTTAAAATAAATATTGGTAAATTTATGATGATATTTTTCCTAGTTTTTTCGTCGTTCTATTTCAATTACAAACGTCAACATCAATGTGAAGCGTAAACGGAAATTCGCCAGTTAATTTTCAGCTGAGAAAAAACATTTAAAAAAAAACTTTTCAGATAGTTGAGTGAAGTCGACAAATTAAATTTTGCGCTTCTCTGAGTGACAGCCCTATTTATTCAACTTCGCGCAGTTGTGGCGCGGTCCAAATAATCGGATTCGCGTAGATTTCGCGCGAATTGCGATCTCAAAGGCGGTGTGATCGCTAATTAAGATATCGCGTCAAGTAGCCGAATGCATTCGCTTAGTCTTATCAGTCTAACACCAGCTAAGTACGCCGGGGACGAATTCATTATTAATGAAATATATTATGTGCTCAATAAGTAACGTTGAATATTCAGGGATCATCTTCGCTTTGGCTACGTTTGTTATTATAATATTGTGCGAATAACAAATAATTAGCTTCATATTCAATTTAAACATATACTATTAATTAATCGGTATATTATTGTTATAATCAATTTTAAATATTAGCAAGTATATATTGACTTATCAAATGAAAGTTACAGTTAGAATTGTGTAGCGATCAAATTCTTATTAATGATATTAATGGCTATGTCATATTCTTCTTCCACATGCGCTTCGCATCAAAAGTGTTTATTTGGCACATTTGACAACATACAGTTGTGTTAACTGCTATGATTCCTGACTTGTTAGTCATCTTTGCATCCAAAATTCCTTGAGAATATACCATGTAATATTCCCGACGACTCTCCAAGACGATCACCCGGGTGCCGAAAAAAACAGCTGTCTGACGCTCTCAACTGACGATATATTAAGTAATAATTAGTCTCAATTGAACAAATGGACAAATTGTGATCTACAGTCATCAAACCAAAAATCTTATTTCGTACAAAAAAGTAAATGAAAGCAATACAAAAATATATCGATTATTCATTTTGAGTTTAAATGTATTTATCAATCAATAAATTAATACTTATTTAATAAATTGCTGTTGCTCATATAGTATATTATAATTTAACATCTGTCATACAAAGCAATATATATACGAAAATATGTATCCGTTTTGAGGCAGGATAAAAGACACCTACATACTTTAAGATCAACTGCTATACGTGACCAGACAGCCAACGCCTTCACAACAAAAACGTATGAAGTCACCGCTCGTTTCCACAGAAATGTCGTCCAAGCTCGCGCTCAATATGACTGAGTGCCTCATAGGTTCCTAAGAGCATACTCATTGAAGAGTGGCGATAAATGGATAATGCATTCCTATCTATCTCGATCTACGGTAAAAGCGAAATGTTCACAGTACGTGATCTCTCCCGTTGATGGAAGATTACTCCAACATATTTCTTTGACAACCCATTCATATTCGAGAGATAATTTTCAAGTAGAAAAGAGTAATGACTTTTGATAGCTTTTTATCCGTAAAATTGTATTTTCTACAGAATTTATACAGTGGGCGTCAAGCGAGTGTTTTTAATATTCGTGTTAGGGTGTAAAAATGTAATATGCGAAACACTTAAAATGTATTATTAACAAACACGCGATGACTTAAAAAGTAACAACTTAACTCATTCCAGTGCGTGTTAATTTTTGTTTTATAGGAAAATCAACAGGTCACATAATACCAAACTAAAATTTCTAAAATATTATCAAGTTCTAGGATTTGATTACACCAATTTAAAGTTGTTTTACGGTTTATACTAACGGATTGTGATTAAAGGAAGCAATCAAATTATTTTTTTTAAAAACAGTTGACTCCAAAACAACTTGCTCGCATTTTATTTTATTACAAGTAGGTCTTTACTACTAATTAAAATACAATAAATTGTCCATAACCATTTCACTGCCATGATATGTTAGAACGAGATTGAATTATTTTTAAAGATTTTATGTGAAAAAGTGCCAAGACATTATTACTTCTAGCTAAGTAAGCAAAAGAGTTTGATCATTTTTATTCACATCCGCTTCATACCATGAGCAAGAGGTTGCCAAATATACCACCACACAAATATGTCAGCTACCAATATCCATGTCTTTCAGAATTCATATCTTCACCCGCAACTCCACCAGTGAACATACTTGGTTCCAACGGCTTCCGGTGCGAGAGCACGGGCACTTATAGAAAAACCCCAGGGTAGTGTCCGAGGAATATTTTAACGTTTGTTTTTAAAGGAAGGCGGATTATTAGTACGACACTCTTGAAGCCTGGGTCATTTCATCATAAAAGATGGCTCAATCTAATCAACAAAATGCGTTATACTTATTATATCATTATCCAAGTAAGTTCCTCATCCAATGTTGCTTAATTTTGGTGGTAAAATGAGAATTAGCCCTAGAACATGCTATAGTCGCTTCTCATATTATACGCTAAATCAGTGAACAATATAATAACATGAGCTTTAGAAGTAGGATGTGGCTCTCATGTTTCCGTCGAATCATACAACTTTAATAAAGTTTCAGTTGTACCAGCCAGAGTTGAAGCAGAAGATACGAAAATTAACAAATTTTAATATAATATTTTCCACAATTTCTGTATGAATATGATAATATAAATTTAGTTTTTAATGATTTATATAACAAGTAGATATAATTTAAAAAATGTACAAAATACATTACAAAATTTATTTCTTATAAGAGTACGGTTTATTTCTCAGACTGGGGCTTTCAGATTCTATATTCCCTTGCCATACAAAGTGGCTTCTGTAGTTTTACAAAAATAAATCTTCAAAATATCATTTCTTACCCATTAATATATTTTCCTACAACAATCCCCTGTTTCAGAACTTTGAAGTAGTATATTTTCGATAATTACATTCACCTACTTTGGACACATATAACGACACAATTGTCCAGTTGTTTATGAAACATTATCATTAAATACTTAAGTCTAGTACTTGTAGCTACTTATTAAACTCCGCAAGTATACCTGTATTAGCGTCATGACAAAAAACACATTAATAAGACCACAATTCGACGTATAGCACTAATACGATCACAACCAATACAATTTAAGCAATCTTGATGTGCGGAAGGACAAGAACGAGAAATCGAAAAATAAATAATCCCTTATCATACATTTCTATCTCGGTTATAAAATTATGCACATGTGCTCACAATCAAACACTGCAAATGTATCAGTATTTTCATAGGATACACGATCGTAATGTATCTACAACATTACATACTCGTATTTACATAAATAAAATCACGATTCCAAATTTAATATACATTAAGTGTAAAAATTTTTTTTTAAATCTTTGTCGGTATCTAAATCATTGATTTAGTTTGTCCGGGGCCATACGAGGCACTCCCGGTGTTCCCCGGCCTGCGATGTCGGACACTGAACAAAGAACCAATATCGGTGTTGAAAACAGCTATCCAACTTATTTTTACTGCCGATCAATAGCTACATCAGAGCGGAAGTATTTGAGAAGTAAGGCCATAAATTTATGAAAACCAAAACGTTGAAGTACCTCCCCAGTAATTGACCACACATTGTTATACTAAAGGACACGTCCGCATCGATATAAACATATGATCGTATTACTGTGCGTATTTACCTTTAATACTTCATATTATAATATTTTTTTTATAAATCACCATTATAAGGTCGTCGGAAGTAAGAATATACTTGCGGAGCTTCGATGCAGAGCTGACTTCAGAGAAGGCGACAACTAAGGCAGCTAACAAAACTATATGGGGGCAATTTATAGCAATCATATGCTCCAGCTATGGATTAGTACTAAGAAGATTTATACTTCATAGAGATATCTTCTTACGCCTAAACAAAACTTTATTTTCGTCTGCAAAGCCATTGATTATTACATGTTAAAATTTAAATGTTTTGAGTTTAAGCTAAATACACTCGAATTGCGGTTAAAGGCCAACAAGCGAAGACAAAAGGTCACATTATATTGCGTAAGAAACATTTGATACCCTTGTCAAAGCCGGGTTCCGCCTCGTTTCAGGAGCTTAAGTAGACTGAAAATATCGTTAATGGCTAATTAAGCGAAAAACACCAAAAAAAAATATTTACCAACACATGTTTTCAACACATTTTATACCGTGTATGTTTGAGGTAAACATTTTACATAATATTATACGATATTACTACAATTTGTAGTAAAATTAATTATTTTTTAGCAAAATTATCAAATTTAAAACACTTAACAAATAAAATTATGGATACATTCAATAAAATAACTGCATAACACTCGTATATTAACGATTAAATTTAATAAAACCGAACAATTTCGAGAAGGATTTGAACTCAAATTAATTGAGGACAAATTCCAAAATTGAAGCAAGTATTTATGATAATACGAGTACATATACAAATGAATGATTGTATTTTCCCTGATAAACTGACCACATCTTACAAATTATCAGCATTATCATAAACGTACTAAGCTTTTCTTTTGTCTATTTAAATGAATTAATAATTTTCAAATGCATAGCAATGAAAGACATATGTTATATATAATAATATATGTAAATATTTTAAAATAGTAGAATAACCAAGATATTACTTATTTCAGAATAAAAACGTAATATATTCGAAACAGGTCCCTGCGCAGAATATAAGGCATACGATGTTTTGACTTCTTCGGAAATGATCAACTGAGAGAGTGATACGCAAACCTTATCCTATCTACAGCTGCCTATTCTTCAGGCGCTCTAAAATATAGCATTTTAAACGGTTATGAAATCATGATATTGGTTATGAGATTACTTATTGCATACAATATAATTTTATGTAATAAATAAAACAGATGATATGTAGTTACCAAAATTAAATAGGAATCGAAAAATTTAATTGAAAATAATGATCGGTTATCTGCGTGTTTAATTGAAAATGTCACATTTCCCGCTACTTTAGCGTTCCCAAATCGTCTAGCATTACACTTACACACACAATCAGGTGAGCCGCATCAAAAGAGCATTTTACTAATTAATTATACCCAAAGCATCAATATTTGATTTTCGCTATTATTGTATTAGTCATCGCGTCAACAAAATATAATGGGCGAATGTAGAGCCACGTTTTCAAACCAGCGGAAACAAAACCTGCACAAGTTTTGTTTCACTTTTTTTGTCATTAAAAACTAACCAAAAAACAAAGCAAATCGAATCCCATTCTTCTCAAATAAAATCAACTCAAATAAACTTGAATTTTAAAAACATGAAAAATGAGAGAACTAAATCTCGTCGTAGAGTTAGACGAGTAAATATTAATGCTACCTTTTTTCTCATTTCTGTTCTTTATTTAGGAACAGTCATGAGCTGCTTCTATGAAAGTTGTCATCCGTCAGATGTTTTTCGTCTTACCAAATTAGCTCGGCAAACTTAGCATCTTGGTTCTAAGAAGCGGTAGCTATATATGATGCACTCATGTGACAACCGCTCCCTTTACATCTGAATAATATATCTGCCCCAATGCAAGGCGCATGTTAAATAATCTGAGGAGGTCAAATGATTAACCTGGCGGTCCAAAACGTATTTATGGTGGCTTTAATTATAATGATAAATTGATTAATCGAATTAATAAAGAACCCTTCTAAAAATGTTAATATTATTTTCCTTGTGCCAAGGACCTCGTGGGGAAGAAATCTGGATTTTCGAATACATCGCGACTCTCGGTTTGAACACCGTGTAATGTATGCAAGCTAAAATGAAGAGCTTATAACGTGGTCCAGAGCTCTGGCGGCTGGTGCACTCGCAACATAATCCGCATTCAATTTCCTGGCTGTTTAATAATTGACATTAAAGCTAAAAGCCTGGGGCCGGTGCCAGATAGAGCGGAATGAATGGATATTCAAATTACTAAGGCGGAAAACTTTATTCTGTGATTTAACAATCACGAGCAATGAAAATAATCAGATCATAATTTGATCGGCCGCACCATAATTATAAATGTTATGGGAGAATACTCAAACACCACACACACAATCGGGATGATACAGATGACATACATACACTATACTTTATATGGTGTTGCCTATCTCGGATGAAACTCAGTTGACCTGTTAATGTCATTTGACAAAAGCTAACACGATGATCATGCAATACCCTCGCAATCGGCGTATTACTCTAACAAATTCGAAAAAAGGTCAATTTTGGTTTACACGTAAGTTTTGTTTTTTTTTTATGTAAACACATACAGGAGAATACCAACAGATTGTGATAGTAATTCTAAAATCTGATCTGTGGAATTCTTTAACGGTTACCATGGTGCATATGGCTAAACGCTGCATGTGGAGTGTTGATCCGCCAACGTCATAGACCGACAGCCCGAGATGCATGCATCATCCTTATTATTACAGAAATTTACGATGAATGGGTGGTCTTAATGGGACGACTTTCATCTACCACCAATTTTAATTAATAGGCTATGACTGGAATTTTACGGGTTAGGGATCAAATTCACACCAACCGGGGGTTTTTCACAAATTCACACCAACCGGGTATTTTAGAGTTCATAAATCGATTAAAAATCGTTTTTTTTTAATCTCCGTCGGGGAACAAACCCACGACCTTTGGCTTGCAAAGCCAACGCTTTGAACATTAAGCTATACTCGCCGGTAAAACTTTTATCACGTGTGCTTCAAGTTTTGGTGTCGCAAATATCATAATCTTAAAATCTTCAAAGTCCTAGTGGAGCGGTTTATGATACATTACAAAGTAAAAAGTCACAATAATTGGTTTTACACAAATAACTCGTCGTTTATGCATTGTGCAAAACGACAAAAATATACAATCAATTGTAAGCAACAAAATTATATTACATTTTTATTGTGCACACGTTTTTTCGTAAGAGTGCAAAGAAAATAGAAAAATTTAATCGTTTTAGTGTTTAAGGTTTTTTTCTAGTACAAAACGGCCGACCATATTTTTAGTTTATTTATGATATTAATAGTACTTTATATATATTATAGCAAAAATTTATAATGTTTATAAATATAAACTTATTACATGATAGATAAATTAGGAGTATAACATATTTATAAATAATTAATATATTTAATCATTATTTAATGAAGATAATGGACTTTTTATGGTGGTCAACCAGTGTACAACGGTATCCATTTCCTTGGTATTGGAAAATAGAATACTATAAATATTATATTACAATATATAATAATATAATAGAAACTTCTAAACATAGTGATTTAAATGCGGAATATAAACAACGATTCTTCTTGTTCCATCAGAGGTGTAGCCTGCCAACCCCCAGGAGTGGCAAGTTCCTCCACCCCAGCCAGAGGGTCTGCTGCGATTCCGACCACAAATTAGTTACTGGAAGGCGCGGGCGCGGGCGGAGGCGCGGGCGGAGGCGCGGGAGGCTCGCCGGCGCTCCGCCGCGTGGCCGCGCCCCATTCTGCGGTTGTCTGCCATCTTAGGAATGATAATCCCTCTGTGACGTAGGTATAACAGACAACTAATTACGTGTGTTCTCCTTTAAATACCGCGGCTTTCCCGAGGATGACGCAATATTATATTGTGCTTTAAGCTAAATCCTGAAACTTGTCCTTTCACTTGCAAGAATACGAAAAACATTTTCAGCAACATATTTACCATTTATTGAAAGATGTGATAAATGTTTCTATTTTTACATTACATAATTGAACACAAAATAAAATATAAAACAGTTATTTTTTATATGTCAGAACATAATTTCGTCAGCCTTATACAATGTTTTTTTTTCTGGATTAACGCTTTATATCATTTCCTTTAATAATAAGTGAAAATCTGAAGTAGGTCGCCGCGAAATACGTTTTCTGAGTCAATTTAACGCGTAAAATCGGTATATGCTACTCTTTAGTGTGGCGTACTTCATACAAAATACGAGAAAATTCAAATCAGGCGGGCGAGGGCCCTTCCTACTCCGCTCTCTCAATTGAGTTGTCTCGGGATAGACATGGTAGGGTGGCTTTTGGGAATTTTCCCAGAATAGAGGACAAATAGTGATTTTGCCACCGTTAGAAGACGAACTTTTGCGATCGAAAGAAGGAAAAGCTACTTACTGGGGGGCGCCCGACGCATTATTATTTACCATATTGAGGAAAACGATTAAGTAACCTAGAAAGAATATCGTAAGTTTTTTATGAAGTGTGAATAAATTTTCCGTAAGAATTATGAGAATAAACTAAATGTTATAAACCACAACAAATATCAGACATTTTCTCATTTTATTTAAATAGTTTTATATAATTTTACTAGATTTACAAAGATTAAACCTATTATTTACTTACATCATTAATTGCAAATAAAAAATTCTGCGCTATGGTAGTATTTTGTGGATTCTTATGTTCATATAATCATATTATGTTATATTTTACATTATAAAAAAATTGTATGTTACATTTTATCTTGGTTTAAGCATGCACAAATTTCAAACATATTTTTTTAAATATAGAAGACACATTAAAGATAATTTTCCATTGACTTTGAATAGGTTAGCCTAAAACTCCCCCGAGAAAAACATTATCTTGGTATCAGATATAAAATAAAAGATTCTTTAGAATTTATTCCACATATATTTTTTTGACGACATGTTTTAGCCAGGTCGGATGGCCATTTTCAAATTCCACCAAGAAATATCGATCGAAAAAATCGAAATAATTATCTTGGTATTTATTGCACAATAATAATTATTTTTGAAATATAAATTATTGGCCCACATCACATAATTAACAAGAATGCGCAGTTCGCCAATAAGAGAAGGTTGGCATAATTAATTTAAGCAGTCCTACATAGAGCACCGTAGTCTTAACACTAATTTAGTATATTTAAGTGACCTCTATTCTATGCTTCTTCAAGAAGTTTAACATGCTAAAACAATAGTATTTTAACACAAGTGTTAGCTTCCTTTTCTGTCCCTTACGGTCCAACATCTCTAGACTTTTATCGTAAAAAGAGAGGGTGATTTTTTTATTCTGATTCATTTTTTTTACTGTAAGTGCCTACGTTAAACGGGGACGTTGTTTTATTTGCTTTCAACATATATTTGGTAGATGACTAGGATAATAATTTATAATACTAATAGATCTACTTTGACAGCTAAGACTTTATTACACCACTACTCTATGCAGTTGAAATAATCATGTCAACCTAACAGTTTAAATTGAACTAATAATTTCATCTACTCATGCGATATTACAGGCAGTTTTTGGAAGCTCTTCCAGCAACTACTTGTGATCTTGTAAGTCTCATCAGAGTCTTCTAGACACAACATTTAACCAATCCGGCTGAACCTAGCCGGTATTCCTTGTATGTTTAAAACAACGTTCATTAAAATTCCATTTATACACTTATGTATTACGGTATGTATCAGCTTCGCAATGAAATTTGTATTGATATCTGGACTCTTTAACATCACAACACTAAAAAATCTTTGAAAAAGAATTCATATTCTAACAAGCTGTTCGAGTATAAAATGTAAATTTCTTACACCGTTAGTATGTTTTATGGTATGATTTTCAAGGAATATCATACACCAATGGCAATTTATTCTTTTCAGCTACTAGCCATAAGTACGGAACTCGCGTTAATATGGTTAAACAAGTTCAAGCCATTTGTAAATACAAAATACAAGTACGTACAAAATATGCAAATAATAAATTGTTGTTATAATATAAAGAATAATTGTTATCAAACACTAAGATAAAGCAAACAGAGCCCAATCCATTTCAATCGATCGCCTTGTCAGATATATCTCCTTGTAGCAACGAGTACAAGACCAATAATAAGATAAGGAGTCGTCACTTAGATAACTTCATGGATGTCACGCGATCGATCCGATAAGACTTAATCACTGATAGGACACCTCAAGCCACTTGTCCTCGTCGGCGATAACAAGCCAACAATTGTGTTAAACTTGTCACTTGTACCAACCGGCGGCATTTTTCCTTTCAAAAAGTTATCTTCTGTGTGCATGTCGATGTGTTTTTAGATATGATTTTTTTTAGAATTACAATGTAAAACATATTTTTAGCATTCCGTTTCAAGCACTGAAAATATTAATTTCACAAATTTAAAATATACTGTTTCTTAGCTGGTTTATCACAGAATTAAAAATTGCGGTTTAGTACATGTTTGCAATCGAAGAACTGTCGAAGTTCATTGAATGTAAAGCAGCCGTCTTCAATTCTATATTTTTAACAATGATACTAATGGTAATAAAAAGATTTAAAAAATATATCCATTTAATTTTTAATTATGTGTTTATTAATTATACATAATATTGGTATATATATTTCGTTCTTATTAAATGTATGTTGTTATAATACTAAAAACAAGTATGGCTTTATTAAAAATAACTAAATCAACCATTACATTACAGTTACGACGTACTGCTTCATTTCTCTGAATTTTCTTATTCCATTGATCCACCGATCTATAGTTTACCGGTGCTCCACGAAGTTAAAATACTATGCGAAGATGTTACTGAAGTTTTGAGAAGGACAGAATAGTGGCCATTTTTTTCCGCAGAGCAATACTCGTACAAAATTTTATCCATGATAATTTTGGTGCACTGTGATCCGTTAATCCAAAAAATATTTAGAATCGCTGGTTTAGACTTATGATTACAGCTTACTTTATCATGGAATGGCTAAATTTTCTTAATAAATTTCTTAAGACGGTGTGGACTCATGGTACCTATTACACATATACATTTTAAATAATGCTATAGAATTAAATTATTATTATAAAAAGTATGCTTTCGTGTAGTATTGAAAACAGTTTTTAATTATATTTTTGTATTGTAAATATCCAAACCCATATTTGAAAAGAAGATCTCTCTTTGAAGGCTCATAGATTTATTTTCAAATAATCCTATCACATTCTAGATAGATTCTAATAATACTTTTATTAGCATACAACAATGATGATCTAAATCTTTTTTTCGTCGGGACACTTACTCGTTCATATTATTTGTAAACTTACGCAGGCTACAACACGTTACAACTAATGAAAAAAAATTAAAGCCCCAACCCTTTTTTGAAGCTTGGCGGCCCGCGGGCCGTATGTTACATATGGTTGGTTTAGAAGAAAAAAGTTAGATAAAATAAAACATCTTTTAAAACGAAGATATAAAATAGTTCTTTAGTTTACTAAAATAATTAGAAGATCGATTACATATAAGGTACTACCAACTTATTAATAGGTCAACGAGAAATAAATATTTCATTGTATTAAAGGTAAAGATCTTAATTCAAATAGATTATTAAACCTGAAGAAGACCCCTGCAATGGCGGTCGAAATATTGGTTGAAAAAAGTTCACCACACACGGCTCAACCCAAAAGCCACAACATCGATCTTAATTCAGTGTACATTTCCGTAAAATAAACATTTTTTAAACAAAAACATGTCAATAAAGTACATAAATAAACAAAGATATCTTTAAGAATTAATTTTGATTAAATTATAATATTATTTATAATAATCTTCAATCAAATTAATTGCAATTTTATTTCGTCAAAATAGTTATAAAAACATATTGCACATTCATTGATTAGCAAGCAATTAATGATTAAAAAATACCTTCGTTTCACAAGTTTTCATTGATTGAAGTATACAAATATGATAAACATTTAGAAAAACATTAATTAAAAACATACCCGATCATCATCAGCTTGGGATGAACGATAGCTTGAAGGTTTCTCGTTTGTTTGAGCTCAGTCTTGTGCGATAACACAAAGTATATTCTGTCAAAAAAAACATACAAAGAACGTTTCGGCTGCACGCTGTTGCGCTGGTGGTAACAAGTGGTCGCGGACAAGATGGCCGCTCCCAAAACATTCACACGTCAAACTCGACGATTAAACCCGCATATCTCGCAAAATACTAACAACATATCGGCGAAATAAATCTACAGTGTCAGAAAAAATTAGGCGAATTTAATGTGATCCAAAATAATATTCTCAATAAAAAATTGAACACGCAATAATAAAAAACAACAGGAACCAACGAAACGACGCGCGGCGCGTATTCCTCGTTCTGCCTGAAGTTGGCGGCGTTTGACAGATCTCCAGAGCTTTACGCACACATCTACACAGATTGATTCCAATTCAGCTGAAGGCTTCGCACAATAATAATACAGTACGTGGGATGTCATTTACTCGTTTAAATATTTATTTTTTATGTTGTTCAATGATTATTTTTAGTAATCGAATATTTATTTTTACATTAAACTAAAATTATTTTGTTCTGTGTATATTTTAATATTATTTTATAACATTTTTTACGACTGGTTCCCATGGTAAGTGTTTTGCATGCGTTAATCAGGCTAATCACACGTCATATTACAAGTATATTGATTATATTGAGATGTGGCCGACAACAATTTAAAACATTTAATAGTTTGAGTAAACAGCTCAACGCACGTGAAACGCTCTACACGAATAAATATTTTAATGACGACTTTATAGTTACAAAGTGAATTGTTGGGTAAATATATTTTTACTCAAAATATACAATAATATGATATATCACGATGTATTTCTAAATTATAAATAAAATCCTTAAATTGGATTTTTTCAGAGCCATAAATAAAAAATATATATGTTAGTCCTTTAAACATTATATATAACCCTTAAAATACATTTCACATACAATGTTTAGTTGTTTTTTCTCATAAGTGAGATGTGAACACTTGTTTGCGATAACAAGGATAACATTTATTTCAGCTATCTTGTAAAATTATATATTAGTCATTTATATTGACATCGCTTGACAATGATTTCATAGAGCTTGCTTATATATTATTCAATAATATCTATAAATATAATTTACAATATTCAAGTAGTTACTTGTAGCAGCAATAAACACAATTTCTCTAGATTAGATCTAGTAGATCTAGACATATGATTTGTGACAGAAATTACCTCACGCTGATGCGAATACGAGTGTTCATTGCAGACCAAATTGATTATTCTAAAAGCACATTTTTATTGTATATAGTAATAGCACAGCCAAATGTAATCAAATCTTTTTTCAGCACATGTCGTATGCCAGCTATATATATTTTGATGATGGAGACCTATAATTACTTATCAACTGGTATTTACTAAAAACATATATCAACATAGATGCTTATAGCATAGATAATTAAGGAATTATAATGTGATTGACTACTCTATTTGGATATAGCATAAAACATTTCTAAAAACTTTTGTTGAGAATCTGTAGATAAAATTACTCGAATATACATCTTTATTTTCATAATTATATAATAATATTAGATCATTTTCCCGGACCATTTTAAATCAAAGTAACAGATTGTCTAAATTGGAACAGAGCAATTTAAGATTGCCAATGGACATCGGGTATTAAGACGTTATAAGTGCGTTTTTGTCCGTTCACATCTTCTTCGTAGTATCAATCCGGAGGATTGGTTTGCAGCAACAGAATCTTGCATCTCGATCTCCATTCCTCTCGGTCCTCCGCAACCCTTTTCAGCTCAGCATAAGCGCTACAGTTCATGTCCTCGAATACTTGCTGCAAATACTCCCGTCTAGGGCGCCGTTCTGCAGTAATGTTCGAACATTCCAGGTGGCATATCTTGTTGACTGAAGGTTTTTCTTATTTGTCTTGGTTGTTTTGTCTCGAGCAGTCCCCACCCGGAGATCCGATTGGGGGACTATTTTATGCCAAACAAAATTGGATGCGGATCGAAAATTAGGGAGATCACCGTCCAGCGTGAGTGCTGTCCATATCGCCGAATCTCATAACATGTTGATTCGAACACTCAAATGTTGTTTCTTCAAATTTCCTACTCACGCTATATAGGCTACCGGGAATCATATACTTACATACCTTTGTTCTTAGGTGGACCTCTTGATGTAGAGATTTCTTGGAAGAAAGCATTGACAGTGGCACCTGAAATAACTTAATGGCGGAAATTTTTGGTAATCGTAAGATTTAAATATGGAACCGTATGAGAAAAATTATAATTATTTATAACATATATTGCAATTTAACCAAGCACACTTACTCTACTTATACTACATTACAAAAGTATTATATTTTATAGTCGTAATTTGTTTGGTATATTTATTTCAATATTTACAACCATTTACGAATCTTCTAATGTTGTTAATGTAATGTAATAGTCATTTTTAAATTATTTCCTGGTTTTTCAACCTAATTTGTATATTATATCAAAGGGGCTCGGGTTTCATCAAAAGTCTTGACTGAATATCAATTATTGAAAGCTAATATTTTAGTTGCTACTAGTATGTTAACAAATAACCTACCATCGATAAGCATAATAAAATAAATGTGGCCAATATATGAGGATGTAAATGAATATTAAGTCAATTATATAGCATGCTAATCAATTAGGTTTATGCTCATCATAATTAATTTTTGGTAGGCACTAAAAAACGTATACCTTAATATATTGGGAAATGAATAAATCAGTTATGTCGAACAATACTTCCGCAGTGCAATAATAGGGAATCACATCAATTATAGTTTTGTAATTATTTATAATGAAAAAAATATAATGGTGCAACGCTTTGATAAACATGAATATTTATACAAGTAGGTGGACGAAATTTTATAATTAATAGTATGTTCCTGATATGCATTATTTTTAGCCGCGGTCATAATATTATATGCTCTTAAAAACATAATGTTTGTAGGGCTGCAGATATTTCAAAATAAACTATCATACCTCGTTTTGTGGGTCACAAAGATTGAGTTTGTAATACAATGTCAGACATAAAAGGCGAAAGGACAAAAATGAAACAAATAAAAATAAAATATTATTTAGAAATTATTCTACATTTTTTATGAAAGGACAACATGTTTCGGCAACGTCGAGTAACCATGATGTAGTCGACGTAGACGACATGGCTACCCGACATAGCGGAAACATGTCGTTATTTGTAAATAATCTTTTATTTGTATTTTTTATTATGAAATTCCACATAGAATCGAAAAAAAAACAATAAAAATAAAGTGACACACCTTCTGACATACTTGAATGTTGGTGAGTCTTTACTTCGCAGTCAGCATGGGCCACCAATATTTACTTCCCCAATACAGACCTGTTCTCTTAAAAACTTAAACTACAAAATTAATAACAATGTATAATGTGTAATATTATTAAATTTAACTGATAATGTATGATACACTTTACATCCACTTGAGTGGATTGGGTGTATTTTATACGTCCATTGCATTAATTCATCCTTTGTTTACTGGATTAAGAACAATTTCTTAACCATTAATTGTTTATCGCACGACGTGCTACGATTAGATATAAAAGAAAAACCTTCAGGAGACGAAAACCAAGCTCCAAATTTGATCAAAGCGAAGTGATCGATTTTCTCTAAGATTTAAACTCATAAGATATTAATAAAGCTTCATTTTAGAGTGATCAATTCTAGAAAAAGCTAGAGATTTTCAGGGTCATTGAGGAATAGCTGTACGTTAATGAAATACCTTTATCAGCAGTTCTTGTGGACCTAAGACCACTGAAAGAAATTAAATATTAATAAAAGGTCGTAAAGAACGTCGAATGTTCTGCGACAGTTTTGACATATAAAAAATGTGACACATTTCATAATTATGCACGTGACAAAAAAAAACTATGTTTACACCATCAAAGTGTAATTTAAATATAGTATATAAGGGTTTACAAAAACTAGTGGTATATAAAATTTTCCACCAAGAATTGATATTATTAATCCTTTGTGTAATAAATATCCTCACTGTTCTTACTACACATATTTCAATCAGCAATGGTATCACGACATCGAGGCGTTTTGTCATTTTTTTAATAATTTTACCCAGCGTTTTGTCATATCAAGCTTATAAATTCATTTATCGACACTCTTAAGTCGCCAAAAATGTTAGTAAACATAGTTCATTAGATTATGTTAGAGCTGTTAATAAAATCAAAAGAAGAAATCCTTAAGTGAAAAATTATTTGCTCACAATGGAAACTATAATGTTGAACAACGTAACACAAAAGATTGTTGGTTGTCTAAGAGTGAAAGTTTTGTTCGGTTTTTTGAAACAATACCAACAATTATAAATATTTTCCTATTTTTCGCACGATAAATACATCGAAATTAGTTAATAAATAAAGTAATTTTTAATTATGTTAACGTATGGGTTTGTAAATAAATTTATAGACCTCTATAATATTTCTGATAGTCAATAGTTCAAAAAAAATTAACGACAAATTATGCTACATATTTAATTGAAAACATTAGAGTAGCTATGTAAAAAAATGTTACTCTCTACCCTGAAATTCTTTATAATTTATTTTTACGTTGGTATGTTCCATTCGAACTATCAATATACATCTTGTATTTTTTCTATTATGCAGTTATTTTAAGATATTTCACGGGAAAAATAAGATTGGAATCCAATGATCTCTATGGTATCAAGTAAAAGGTTCTTATACTTAAGGCAGCGATCCTCATGTTAAATTATGATTTTAAGATAATGCAATATTTTCAAGTCATAATACTGATGATATAGTGGATGTGAAGTAATTATTGCAAGACCTTGGTATAATTCCCAGTCAACGAACAGGAAGATCAAGAGATGTTGTTATTATTCATCGTAATTGTCGGCGTCGTGCTCTATTTTCTGGAACAATATTCGTCAGATAAAATAAGATTTTCGTTGACCGAAGCTTTTTTTATTTTGTTTACTAAAGAACTGTGTTACTGCAGACACTTTGTAATATTCATGGATTAACATTTTTCAAGCTTTCGGCATATTTTTGACAAATATTTATGCTTTGATGTTAATGTGTATTTTATTTTTCTTGTTATTATTTTTTTCTTTTTAATTAATTAATCAACTTTTTATTTATTTATTTACTTATTTATCTATCTATCTATCTATCTATCTATCTATCTATCTATCTATCTATCTATCTATCTATCTATCTATCTATCTATCTATCTATCTATCTATCTATCTATCTATCTATCTATCTATCTATCTATCTATCTATCTATCTATCTATCTATCTATCTATCTATCTATCTATCTATCTATCTATCTATCTATCTATCTATCTATCTATCTATCTATCTATCTATCTATCTATCTATCTATCTATCTATCTATCTATCTATCTATCTATCTATCTATCTATCTATCTATCTATCTATCTATCTATCTATCTATCTATCTATCTATCTATCTATCTATCTATCTATCTATCTATCTATCTATCTATCTATCTATCTATCTATCTATCTATCTATCTATCTATCTATCTATCTATCTATCTATCTATCTATCTATCTATCTATCTATCTATCTATCTATCTATCTATCTATCTATCTATCTATCTATCTATCTATCTATCTATCTATCTATCTATCTATCTATCTATCTATCTATCTATCTATCTATCTATCTATCTATATCTATCTATCTATCTATCTATCTATCTATCTATCTATCTATCTATCTATCTATCTATCTATCTATCTATCTATCTATTTTTTATTTATTTATTTATTTATTTAATTATTTATTTACACTTACCTATTTATTTAATTATTTATTTATTTATTTTTTACTTATTTATTTATTTACTTTTTATTTATGGCATGATATGGGAAGAAAAAAACAATAATTATTGAATAAGTCATTTCAACACTACTGAATACTTTATGCAAATTATACTCAACCATTAACCTCGAATATTTAACTGAACTAATTATATTTACAAAAATTCAGGCTTATAAAGTGTTTAAAACTTTAAAAGTAACTACAAGTTTTTTTTTATTTGTGGTAAATATATGAAACATTAAGAATTATTTTTTAATAATTATTAAGTATATAGACTAAAGATTCATGCGTTTCTTATTAAGGTTATAGATATTTTTATTAAACAAGATGATTTTACATTTGTTAATTTTTGTTAGGTAACTACAATAATTATATATATACCTACCAATAAACTTTATTGCAATGTCATGTCGTGCAACTTCTGTGTTTTGTGTTTACGTTTGTCATTCTGATTTGCCATACAAAACAATATGGCTGCCTCAGATGGTGTAATTCCTAGTGAGCCGGGAAACGATTTAGGTAAGTAAATTGTAAATAAATCCATCCATTTTAGTTGCAAAAATAAGCTAACTTAATCTGGAAATAATTACCTCCATTTTATTCCTTTATAAATACTTATTTGAAATGTTTTTATATGTATAACCTCATTGTCTAGTTGTTGCGGCATGAGCTGTCAATTTATGACATTTATAAAAATGATTTTGTTATTCTGTTATACATTTTTACCCTATTACAAGATTATAAATCACTTGTTTCTCGTTCAACGGCTTTCATTAATATTTTTGTAACGTGTATTTAATTTGTACATAACCATATAATCGAAAAATTAAGCTGTAGGTATACTTTTAGTCGAATCATTTCTACGCAACTAATAAAAAAAATATGTTTGAAAATTAGTTCGTTGTTCATTGCTACATATTTATACGTTAAAATCTCAATACTTTAATTATTATAGTTGCATGTGTATTACTAAAATACAATAGAAGTAAAACTAATAATTCTAGTAATAAAATACACTTTCTATGAGACTATTTTAATCACTTTATTGGCATACTTTTATCGAGCAAATTTTATACAGGATTTCATTAAATTAAACTCAAGATGCCTGTTATAATTACAGTGCTACTGGAAAGAGTTTTTCTTCGTTTGGGAAGTG
The DNA here is from genome assembly GCA_022606575.1 of Glossosoma conforme. NCBI lineage: Eukaryota > Metazoa > Arthropoda > Insecta > Trichoptera > Glossosomatidae > Glossosoma > Glossosoma conforme. The sequence goes on from JAGTXR010000126.1 coordinate 446,509, forward strand.
CTGACAGCGATGGACAACTTGAAGCATGCATCGGGAAGTTCTTACCACCAGTGCTACTCAAGCTTGCATCCCCCCATGAACAGGTAACAGAGTTCTTTTAATCTATAAAATATACATTTAATAATATTCACTCTCCTTTATTACACATTTATTTTATTTTATTATTAAAATATTACGTTAACATTAACATTGTTATAGCTTCTTAAAAGTATTGTCCACTCTATGTAAAAGTTGAAAAAAGTCATTGTGTAGTCGGCAATATTTTCAATTCATATAGAAGCAATACTTTGTGTATAAATCTTAATATTTAGAGATTATTTCCAGTTTTTGTGCAAGTATTACAGAATTAAAATTATTACTCGCAAAATTGTCACGTATGATGAATTTTTCAGGTTAGAACCAAAGTCATGGAACTACTTGTTCACATCAACAAACGGGTGAGATGCCGATCTGAAGTGCAACTGCCTATTGATGCACTTCTTCTACAGTATCAAGATCCCAAAGCAACATCATTCGTCATTGTAAGTTTATGATGCACTCATCGCATCAATAAAATAGCAATGTCATTGCTATTTATTTAAAAATTATATTATATTGCTAATTATTTGAAAACTTTCAGAATTTCACCATCATTTATCTAACAATGGGTTTTCCCGTCTGTCGACTGAACATCAGATAGAATTAATACCAAAATTGCTTTTATCTATTGCATCCAGACCTCAAACCCACCAGGATGAGTAAGCGAAATGAACTCAACTTTAGAATTCAATAAGACTTCTTTATTTGTATTGTTTTACTAATGACTACTTTTGTTCCCCAGTATATTGCTTCTTGTGATGCCCATGTTGGGAGAGCTAGGAAACAAGGCCTCCACTCTGAATCTGAAGGAAAGGCCTGAACAAGCCAAAATACTACTCAGATTGGCTCTTGATCTCTTACTTTTACCATACGGGTATATATATTTTTATGTTTTCTTTGTCATGAAATAATATAAATTATATGTTTAATGTTTATTTGTTTTTGGCCAATTCATTGGATGATCAGTTTTGTATCAGCATTTTCATGTTTCATGTTCCAGAGCTCTACCAGGGAATAAAGAGTCTGGCCCTGACTTTCCTGTTCCACCTGGAATGTCACCGCATTCATATAAGCGACTGACAGAGAAAAACAATATCACTGCTGAACAACTTGAAAAGGTGCTAAAATCTTGGAAATAAATAGGATAACAATAGTTGTTACTAAATAATATTGATAGATTAAACGTGAATACAAGACGCATAAGATTTATCAGTATTCATAATTATTTATATTTTCTGCAGACAAAACAATCAATTGTGAAGTTCTTAACCAACGATGCTCTCGATGACAGTGACACTCTACTGCCATTGATAGTAGCTGCTGCTGATTCACGATTCAGCGTTGCCAATATTGCAAATGTCGGCCTAGGAAGAACTGTTAGGTAAACAATGTGTATATTAAACATCTATTATTAATTAATGTGACAATTTAATTTATTTAAATCTGTAAATATAATAAATACTCAAAAAATACATTGGTATTGAATTGGCCGATTCGCTATCGTGAGCTTGGCTTGAATTTTGTAGACTCATATTGCAGATTTATTATACTGATGTAATAGTAAAAAATAGCTTAATACATTTATATATTAAGCTAATTTAATACATATACAGGTACGAATATAAAATCTATTGAATTCCTAAACTATTTCGGCAGCTTCTCGAGCGATGTGCACACACAAGTATTATAACAGTGCGCACAAACCTTAAAATCCTCAACATTAAAAAAAAAAACATAGTGATGTTTTTTTTTGTTATTATTGATAATTAGCTGTTTCATTTAGTTGGTCTATATAGCGTTTTGAGTTGCACGGCTATTTATTTTTTGTGCACACAGCCTTATATAAATTAGAGAGAATTTTAGTTATAACTAAAATATATGTGTCATGGAACAAAAAATGATTTATATTATTTATTTAAAAATTGATAAACAGATCCACCAAAAATACGCCATGATCAAATGATTAAAAATTTGTGTTTTTTAGTTCGGTGGATTGGTCTTCAAGCAGTGTTTGTGGACCGCTGTATACTTTGTTCCTCGGGTCCAGTGGCCCGCGCCAGCCTCCCCCGCTGCAGCGCCGCGCTTCGGCTTGCACTCGCATCCGCCTGAAGTTGCTGCAGTACCTCAACCGGGCCACCGGGGCAGGAATTGTTTATCCTCACTGCATTCAAGTGAGTAGTCATAATCATATTATACATCAATTTATACGGCATATCTCCCATCAACAAATCTGAGAAAATAAAAGGCAGATGCAGGGTTTTGTACTAGAAACCCTTGCAACCATTCGGTCATTTTCTCTACCTATCAAGTTGAGAAATACGTATTATATTATTGATACCTATCATATATAAATGGCGCGTGTTAACTGTATGTATGTTTATTTAGATTCAATCAATTATTTTATTCACTAGTGTTATTCTTTTACTGACAATCTATTTAGTGTACATCTCAATGTTCACACTTAACTTTATATTGTATGTAAACAACTTTTTGTTAATCTTACATGGATATTCACCTGTATGAATCCCAGCATCTGCCGTTTATTTTTCTCCGATTTGTTGTTGATAGGAATGGAATATAAGATGCTTGCTCTAAATTTGTATGTGTATCCGTTGTTGAATATTGCATAAAATCGTCAGCTGTTTATAAAGTATTATAATATTTTAAAGATAATATATTTTATAACACACCAAAAAACAATTTAATAACTATCTTAAATTATTACACATACAAATATTTTTGGTAATTGCATTGGGTATTATTTTACTCTACTTTTATGTCCTAAAAAAATCACATTTTTACAATATATTCTATAATATCTTTCAGGTTGTTTTTGCATCATTATTCGCAACAAATACAAACCCGAGACTGAAGACTCTAGCTCTCAACTTTACCCTTAATGTAATACAAAGGTACGTGTTAGAAATAAAACAACTCGTAGTTATCAATGTTTAAATTAAATTTTGACACCAAGGGGTAGATTGCCAAAAGACCACTGCAATTGTAGTTACTCTTATTTACTTAAATTTAACTGGTGCCCTTGAGGCTAAGTCACATCATAAGTGCGATTCCACTCGGCGCACATGCAGCGGCCGGTATCAATGTTATTTCTTATTTTAATGTACATGTTATAAAGAAAAAACACCATAGTTAATTCCATATATAAAATGAAATATTTATGAAAATACGTCTTTCAGCGGAGATATTGTCCAGCTGAAGCGTATGTCTCCTGTTCTTCTGGGTGGCTTGTTGAAGCTCACGAAGATGGATGAAGAATGGGCTCACCATGCTCAGGCATTTACTTGTATCGGTATGAATAAAATGCTTTTATCTAGTGATTATATGACACAAATCTGCCTATTATTGTGCTCATCGCTGTTTATTTTGCAGGACGCCTGGCAGCTAAAGCACCCAATGCAATTAACAAACAGTTTACTACGCTAGAGGAACTTTTCAACAAAATGCCGGAAGGCTCTCCGGAGTTAAGAATGGCTATTAGAGAAGCTCTTTTAGCCATGGCCCATTCTTTCAAAATAAATACCAAAAGCCCTCCTCTAGTTACAGGTAACCTGTTAAATTACTTTGTCTCAAACGTCTACTTACTTATGAAGAATACAGATTATATCTACATTTCTTTCTGGTTTTGCACAGTTTCTTTAGAATGTCGATTGTTAAAAGGGAAAAGCTGTGCACATGTATAAAACATTATAAAAGGTTACTAAATTTTCGGCCGTTGGACAAACGAAATTTTTGAACCATGACCCAACAACAAAAGAATTCCTTAAGATAATTTGTTTTTTTGGTGTTTAGATAACATTCAACAATCTATTGAAAACTGTTTTATTACTTTCACAAAAATTATTGATGTTATACCTCATAGTTAAAGAGATTAAAAGACTCAGCGCTTTTTCATCAACAGCATTTTTAAACTCCAAATACCATTTTCTCTTACTAATAAATTTCGAAATAAGCAGTTAAATGTACTGTGATGTCAGTGATATAATAATTTTGTTTGTGGAAATTTTTCATTATAATGCTTGTTACTTCAAAAATAAGTTAAAGAATAATAATTTGTTGTTTATAGGAGAGATCAGCGAACCAATGGAAGTATGTTCTGAAGATACAACCGGTGAAAATAAACCGGGTAACTCTGAAAAAATGGATGTTGATACATCTAACGAAAAAGCTATTTCTGAAGACAGTGATAACCAAGGACTTGATGAAAGCCATGGGGTCCTTATTGTAGCCCTGTTAGACAAGTGAGAATATTTATAACACAATTTTCTTTAAAATGAAGTTCAAAAAGTAATTCATTATTAATTGATATGATTATTGTTGTTTCTTAGACACTTGGATAGTGAAGATCACATGGTTAGATTTGTAGCAACTCGATATGCTGCAGTTTTATTTCCTAAGGACCATGTTGCCTCCAAGTTTCTGCTGCTTCTAGCCAGTGGTGATAAGTAAGTATTGTATATCTCATATTGTATTTACCTTTTGATGTCCAGTCTACAGGAGACTAGTTCAATCATTGACGGACACAGGCTGATAATGATCTTTATTGTTATATTAAATTACATAGTATCTGCATTCTCGGGTTAATTACTCTGCATTGAATTTTATGTTTATTTCAATTATCTAATAATTCCTTATCCCGTTATCTGCGGTCGGCCCTCGTATCCCTCAAGTACCAACTCTTACCACATGGAAGAACACCAGGCAGCTTGCGGCCTGCCCCTGACTCTTCTGACTGTGATATTGAGAACCAGATTGTGCACATCACATGCCTGTGCCACCTCAGCCATATATTCCCTAAACTACCCCATAGTATGGGCCACCTTAAAGCTCTCTCTCACATACTCGTTTCCTATATATAATATAAACAAAAACTGCAAATCTAGGTCGACTTATTAAATCCATCACACATGAATTAAAAAATAAAGCTAGTTATAGATTATATGGATTTTTTTTTTAAATTTTTATTAGAATATTATTTTATTATTTCAATTCTAATCTACTTTTATAGATCATTTTACTATATTATTATATTATTAATAATTAAATATACATATACTATACATAAAATTCTTTTTCAGCGTCAATCCAAACACAAAATAAGCGGGATGCGAACCGCGGACCTTGAAACCAACTATGCCCAGGTATTCATACGCTCAGCCGACTGGGCTATTACTGTGCCTGGACGACTCACGTTGAAACTAGTATTCATGTCATTGTTATCATCATTATGATAGATGTGGCTATAGTATATATTCAAAGTATGTATATTTTTATTTTTATTATTCAATCAGTCTTCATTTATTCACAAGCTTGTATTAACTTGTGAATAAATGAACAGGCACAGTAACACCAGGCATGAAAAGAAATAATTTTGTGTGGTTCATAGATATTTAATTATTAATAGTTATAGATTGATAACATTGATTTTACAGCAAAGACGAAGTTAAGATGGAGTCGTTGAAATCCTTGTACGGCACCACCAGGCAAACAGAAATTGAGGATGTGGTTCAGAATATGAAAGTCACTCCAGCTGATACAAAAGTTATCAAAAACGATGAAAAGAACAACAGTAACGAATCCAAGGGAGATGGTAATAATGATGACTGTATTGGTGTGCCAACATTTGATGCCATGGTAGATTATATTTGGAGCAGGATTTTAAAACGCAAGGAGAGCAGCAATTTGAAACATAGATTCGTCTTGGGAAACCATGTCTTGCCCTTTTCACCTACAACTTATTATGAGGTAAAATAATGCAGCTTATTGTTTAGTAAGGAAAGATTCAATCATCTACTTTAAAATATATTTTGTTCAGTGTTTTTTAAATTTAGAATTAATATACAATAAACAATAATGATTTTAAAATTTTATATCATGAATTGGTTTTCTTTACTCATTTTGTCTATTATTTTCAGATTCTCAGATATTTGCGTATGTGTTTGAACCGTGATGCAGGCATTAAAGATGGTTCCCCCCATCCAAGTTCATCCTCACCTCAATTGAATGAATATTTAAACAAAAATGTTTTAAAATCTGAAGCTCTGCAACATTATTTGAGCATGGTTAAACTGCTTCTTGCAGCGTGTCCAGGTAATATGATAATATCAATGTCATTACATTCAATTTTGAATAACTATTGTGTTTATTATGTGTATTCAATACTTTTATTCAGTTGACTGTTTTGTATTTAAAATTATATTAAAAGATTAAAGAATGAACCACATTTAAGTAAACAAACTCATATTGCTCAAGTAATCAACAGAGTTCAGACAGAGTCAAGGAGTCAAGACTGATATAATATAAATCAATTTAAAAAATCATGGATGAAAATATAAATTGAAAATGCTAAACAATCTTATAATTATGTTTTTGAATTTGAATATTTGACTAAAAATAATAACTATAGTCCATCCAATATAGGAAGGGTATTTATTGCCCTGTATTGTAAAAGCGTTAAGCTACCTATACTAATTTTATCAACATAAACAAAAGCCTCTCTTCTTATATATAATAAGTTATTTAGGTAAATATATCACAATAAAAACAAAATAATAAAAAATATATGCATATTGTTACAAATTAGAAAAAACTGATTTGTAACTATAATACTATAATATCTGGCCTTCGTGAAGGCCATGTCACATTGCTGCGAAAACCAGTGTTGGGGTATAAATAATCGTATTTTCGATTGTTTTTGTAAATACCTACTAAAATTAAATATTAGAATTATTATCAATTATAAGTGAATATTAACAGGTTGAGACATGTAAAACAAACTATAAATAATAATATTAGTAATATGAAAATTATGAAGAAAAGCAAGTGTAGAGATAAATATTAGCACATAACCTTAAAAACTCATATTTTGGTGAATCCGATAAAGCAGTACATTCTAAATTGTCTTCGTCACTATCGGAATCAGAACTACAACTTTCACACACATTTATAATCAGGTTCTGTTCACTTAAATTGTCGTACATGATCCCAATCTGCATAATATTCTCTTTTTGTTTTGTCCACCACTTTTTCCAATCTTCTGCCGTGACATTGTCACATGCCTCGTTCAATAGAGTCAACATCTTGTTCGCTGTGAATGGTGGAGACGTGTTATTTCTAGCCGCATAACCTAAATGTAAAAAGGATATTCATTACATAAATAATGATTAAAATGGCGTGAGGTAGAAGTGATAAATTATATTAATATACCTTTTATTTGAGCCCATATCATTTCAATAGCATTATATTGGCAATGGTATGGCGGTAATCTGATACCGTGTGGCCTTTTGTTTTGGCCAGTTCGTCCAATACATATGTTGGTGTTGGAGGTTTATACAAATTAACCAATCGGAGCAGCTCATTTTTTAACATTGCCTCATTACTTGGCACTCCTTTGTCACGAAGCCAACTTATAATTTCATTTTTTTTATTGTTTGCCGTAGTAGGAACTTTGTTGATTTGGACAGAATGCGAAGCGTTGTCCATTACTATGGCGTGAGGCTCATGTAAATTTGACAATCTTTTGTCAAATTTACATGAGCATCAAATTGATAATCACGCAAGCGTCACGACAAATTCACGTGATTCACTGCTGAGAATAGTTCTTTTCTGTCTCTTGGCATTGTAAAAACACAAAATATGATTCAATGAAACAACTTTAACAATACTAACAATAAATATAATAATTACAACAACAAAAACACGAATCGATCGAAGAACAACCACGCTACTGAAAGTCAAACATTTGTACTGATCCGCCATGAAGCCGCCATGCGGAAATAGAGATGTTTATATACGATTCACTTCGAATTCAAATTCGATTTTTTTCGAAGAAGAAGAGAAAAAAAATCGACCTAATCGAAATAAATATTTTTGCCCCATCCCTTTTACAAGGGGCAATAAATGTGTCATAGGGTTCTTCATATATTGGATGGACTATAAATATGTTTAAAATACGGAATTTATTGAACAATGAAAACTTGCATAAACACAAGCTAACAATATATTTGTTTGGATGTTAGGTTACATAAAAAAATGTTTTATAAATTTACAGATATCATGCCGTTTACATGTCTTTTGGATATAGTTGGATGTGCGCCTCAAAAAATGGCCCCACAATTCGTTGACCAGCTACCGTTTTTCCGTACTCAGTTCACCAACAGTATGCGTGAGGAAATTCGTGATACAACTGCTCTCTTATATGCCATAGTAAAAGCACATACCGGGGATAAGAAATCTATTGAGAGTGATATAACAGAATTTATAGAAAAGGGTAGAACTAACAAATGCTTGGAAACTCAATGTGGCTACATTTTGGCTTATTCAAATTTGTTGGAAAGATGTATCACGCTGTGGAAAAATAAATCATCCAGCGTTCTAGGGGGAAGTGACTTTAAAATTGAAGAATGGTCCGCTTATAAAGAAGGTGTAACATATCTAGGTATGCCTATATTTTTTATTGACTAATCCATTCCATATAGGTGTTCTTCTGATCAATAGTGAACTTGCTTGAAAATATTGATAGAAAATACAGTGGTACCTTGACATACGAGTGCCCCAACATACGAGTTTTTTCAGATACGAGCCGTCGAACGAGCATTTTTTGCTTTTAAATACGAGCAAAATTTGAGATATGAGCAATCGGCTTAGCGGGTCGGCCGGTTGCACACGAACCGCTGGCCATGCTTTACCCCCGTGAATCCTGCGGTTGTGCTCGCGTTTTGAATTTTGCTTTGAGATACGAGTAATTTGAAATACGAGCATGGTTGCGGAACTAATTAAACTCGTATGTCGAGGTACCACTGTATATCTTCAAATAATTGTGCTCAATGAATAGGATCTTTAATCTAACTACATTTTCTTTAAAATAACCTTTTCATCTATCCCAGTAATTAAAACACAGTACAGATCACGGCTTGTTCTTAATATATTTTACACCACAAAAATTCCTATCAGTTTGTGGGATTTGATGTTGATTATTATTGCCTTTAAGGTTCTAATGTTTAACGATTGCTGTAGTATTTCAATTAAAAATATATTCAATGAATAGTAGCAATACACTAGAGTCGGTTTTGTTGAAATTTTTCTATGGACTGTTTTCATACCCTTTTTACTTTCCTTATGACATTTTGTTTTTTTTTCAGCTGAATGCTTATCCAGTTCACATAATTTACTTGTGAGCTCAGCTTGTGTGAATCTTTCACTTCTTGGGAAGTGTTATGGTTTTCCAGTTCCAAATCGTTCTGAAAAAGATATTTCTGTGTTAGTTAGCGACAGCATACCTAGCATTGAAAAATCGGCCAAGAAATCAGAAAATGTAGTGGAAAATAATGATGCCATAACTAAACTAGGCATTGTGAATAAACTCTTTGATGTATTAAAGAGTGCTAAATTTTCTTCTAAAATAAAAGAAAGGGCGACTACTGCTCTTGGATTGATATGTATTGGTGAAAAGTTTCCTTTTTCAAAAGATATCATCAAAGGGTTCTTGGATATGGCCAAAGAGGTATTTATTCACTTAGAGTTACTTTCATTTTTATTTTAGACATCACTTTTAAATGTCCTCTATTTGTTGCTTTACTTATTATATATTCTTTTTCAGACAAAAGAAGTGGAGATACATCTTCAGATTGGAGAATCACTGGTGTATTGTGTGGATGGTGTAAATTCATTTGATAATCGCAATATGTGGGCCGAACCATTACCGGTTGATGACTCTGAGATCAGAGAAAACCAAGCGCTTATTGATAATGATCATCTTTTAGATTGGCTTTTAACAGAATTATTAGAATTTGTTCCTGTACCTCATCCAAACTCCAGACAGGTATAAATATATCATTTAGTATGACTAAAACATTTATTAAATGATGATAAACAAATATTTTATGTGTTTTGTAAATCATGTTGAAAAAATTTAGTGAGTTTATAAAAAATATTAAAATATTTATAAACCACTGAATATTTGTACCAATATTCAACAACTTAAACACACATATAAATTCACGTAAACAGCATTAAATATGATATTTATCTCATCAAAGTTGTTTCCATACAGTTTATAGTTAATAAGTGATAAATTAATTGATTGGATCTTAATAAGAATATGTACAGTTGACAAGCGCCATCTATAAATTATCTCCATAAATAATACAATATATGTTAATTTCGCGACTACTAGTGGTGCAAATACCCGAACCGGCTAGTGATAGATAGTGAAATGAACATTGTTTCAAAGATTTGTGGTTCAAATCCTAGCGATTGCTGTTGATTTTTCTGCGATTTATTTATGTGAGAAATTGAATATAATATGTCATTTGCTGTGATTTTGTATGTGTGATCATTTATTTAAAAAAATGTATAATACAATAATTTTCCATGCACTATCTTTATTTTTGTTTTTAAATTTCATGTTCTAGGCTTGCTGTATTTGGCTTCTAGCATTACTGAAAAATTGCCCGAAACGATCACCTATAAAAACACGATTATCTATTATGCAGGATGCTTTTATGGAATTTTTATCTGAAAATAGCGGTGGGTAATTAAATGTTAAATAACAATTCATCATTTTTTGTTTTCATTTGTATAAAATATTAAAATAAAATTGACATTAGTATATTAAATATCTTCAAATTAAATTTAGATACTAAAAACCTAATTTATTGATACTTTGACTGGGACAGTACTAGTAATTCTTGCTAAATATATGTGTAAAATATATCTTATACTAAATATATGTGGTAAAAATATACCTGATCATTAATGACAAAATGGAGAGTCAGCGAGGTCTTAGCAGGAAACAAATCTAGCTCATGAACATGCATAATTAGACTGGCATATGAAGCATTGAGGCGCTGTTTTGAGCTGCCCAAGACAGAAATTTATTCTCAAGAGATAGCTGATGTTTGGAGGACCTGACTTGCCACCAGAAGAAAGAAGATCCATTAATTTCTTTCATGCCCTGAATTTAATGCATTTTTTTTTTGTTAAAATAAGAGCTTTGCTGATACTAAACACATGTTTTAGCTGTTCAATTTTATTAATTAAATATACATATACTATACATAAAATTCTTTTTTCAACACGTCAATCCAAGCACAAAAATAACGGCAGAAGCGGGATGCGAACCGCGGACCTTGAAAAAAGAATTTTATGTATAGTATATGCATATTTAATTAATAATAATATTGTAATATAGTCAATGATCTATAAAAGTAGATTAGAATATTGAAATAATAAAATAATATTCTAATAAAAATTTAAAAAATCCATGTTCTATTTTACTTTTTGAAACTCAAGGTTGGCTGAAAGAGAGCTCGGATCTCAATAAACACATTACTTCAGTAACACAAGTCAACAATCAAATGTATCATTTGCATATTTTTTATACATTTTCAGAAATCGTTCAAGATGTTGCCAGTAAAGGTCTCAGTTTAGTCTATCAGTTTTCCACTGAGACTGATAAGAAAGAAATGGTTGATAAATTAGTAGAGCAGCTAGCTGGAGGGAAGAGACAAGTAGCCCTGGTCACACAAGATACCAAAGTATTTGAAGAAGGACAATTGGGAAAAACACCTACCGGGTAAAAAACATTATAAATATTTTTCTCTTCTTTTTCTTGACATTATTGTTAACCAATCATTTCATAAATCTAACATACTTTATAATTTTATCTTGTTCAACATGTTTCATTGTTTTTTTAGTGGGAGCTTATCTACATACAAAGAACTTTGTTCATTTGCATCTGATTTAAATCAACCGGACCTCATCTATAAGTTCATGCATCTTGCAAATCATAATGCCATGTGGAATTCCAAAAAAGGTTTGTCAACCTTAATCAACCATTAAATAAACCATATTTACAATCCTTATTCTCACACTATTGATTGCAAACATCTTCATTTAATATGTAAAGTCATGACTTATGTTTACTCTTTTAGGTGCCGCATTCGGTTTTCATTCTATTGCCCAACAAGCTGGAACTCAACTTTCTGAACATTTGCCAAAAATAATTCCTCGTCTGTACCGATATCGTTTCGATCCTACTCCTAAAATTCAAAACTCCATGTCTAGCATTTGGCATGCGTTAGTACCAGAAACTCAGAAAACGGTATGTTCCACTCTTCCTTAATCAAACTTGTTAAAGATTGAAGTTCCCAGTTGTTTACTATCGATTGAATGTTTTTTACAAAATTATTTTTACTGTACTATTTTCATAAACTACTTTTATCTTCAGGTTGAGAAATACCATTCGGAAATTTTGAATGATATTATTACAAATCTAACAGCCAATCAATGGAGGGTTAGAATATCATGTTGCCTTGCACTTTCTGATCTACTAAGGTAAGTTGTATAACTTTTCTGAACATATGAGGGAGATTTGAATTCCTCCAAAGTAACGTATCACTCGATAGCTTGATTATCATCCGACCAATTTGAAAAATATTGTTTGGTATTCTTTTGTTAGCAGAGGTCAGTCAGTCGGCACATCAAACTACTGGCAAGATGTGATATTTTCAAGAACTCCATATTATTATCATTAAATACAATATTTCTATAAATACGAATTCAATTCATTAATTTTTTACTCTAAAAAACATTACAAATTAAGTTTTTTTTTAAGGTTTACCTTGTTTTATATTATTACATATTTGAACTTTATTGCATACTGCGTTATCCCAATAATTTTTTTCCTAAGGACCCTTAAAAAATTTAAAGTTAAGATTTCACTAGTAATTAACCTTTAAACTGCCCAGTGGTCCCATACGGGACCTCAAATTTGCGACGTTCAATGCCCTAGCAGGACAATGTTTATAATGTTTCGTCGCACAATAGATTCTTCATGAACTTACTTTAATACTATTATTACAAATTAATGTAATCCGATTGTGAAATGAACCATAAGCACTCCTGTATGGGACCGTAGGGCATTGAACGATGCAAATCTGCGGTCCCGTAAGGAAACCACTGGCATTAAAGGTTAATAGTCTTATTGCGCAACTGAATTTTTGGGAAAATTAATATTTTATGGGTTTTTATTTATTTCAGTGTCACATGTAAACATCTTATATGAAACTTATTTTTAATCGTCAGTCTTGCAGTATTATAAAAAATAAATTATATTAATATATTGTAATAAAATATTGCTTTAACCTCAAAAAATAATTATTTTTTATTAATATATTTTAGAGTATCGAGAAGCCTTCACGATTCTTTGTCTCGTTTGGAAGAAATTTGGTCTCAACTTTTCCGAGTCATGGATGATGTCCATGAAGGCACGAGGACAGCGGCCGGCAACACCACGGCTATACTATCAAAGGTGAATCTCTTGAAAAATATTTAATGTTATATAGCAGTGCTCCGCAACCGGTGGTGTGCCGCGGCACACTGGTGTGCCATAAGCCGATACAGGTGTGCCGCGATCAAATAAGGCAATATTATAAATAAATCATTTTACAACTGTCCTCAAGCTCCCAGCGCCTATCGCCTATTTATGTAGACATACAATGACGTACTTGCTTTATTAAGTTGTAAATGTAATTAAAAAAAAGAGAAATTGATCAAATTAATATCTATTTTTGTCTCTTGGTGTGCCGCTGTATTCAAGGTGAGAACTTTGGTGTGCCGTAGAATCCAAAGAAGTACTTGGGTGTGCCGTAGATGAGAAAAGGTTGTGGAGCTCTGTTATATAGAACACTTTTTTTTTTCGCGGATAATATATATTATGTTTTTTAATCTTTGCAGTTGTGCGTACGTGCCGCTGATGTCGGTCAGGGAAAAGCTGGAAAGGAAATAGTGGGTGTTATTTTACCTGTTTTGTTGACTACTGGCATTACTAATACAGTTGCAGAAGTCAGACAAATAAGGTAAGAGTGGTATTGTACAATACAATATTCTATATATAAATCGATGTCATTATATTTTAAGTTCAATAAAATTATGAATGTAATAAAAGTAATAATGTTTGTAAACATAATTTTCACAATCTGTTTTTTTTTTAATTTCAGCCTTCAAACAGTTTCTAAGCTTGTGGTATCGGCGGGTGCGTCACTTAAGCCGTTCCTACCACAGCTGATTCCCGCTTTGCTCCAAGCCACGGGCGAGCTGGAGTCCTCCAAGTTGTCTCACCTGAGCGCCATGCTGGGCGGGCGGCAGCAGTCACAGGAGGTGGTGGACAGCGTGCGCGCTCAGGCCGCCAAGTCACACTACACTACTGAAACCATGGCAAAAGTAAATTTCATATTTATCTAAATCGATTTACGAGCATTAAATTAATGTAATGAAATCTTCAACTTTTTTTGCTACACTCCTTGCATCATCATACTCACTTGTAATATATTTTTGTCACTTTAATCACCACATTGAAAGATCTCTTTGAAATTACTGTCAGTGTATCCATCGAACACTATAAATACCATCTACAGATTCCAAATTCTTCTATAAAGCTGACGAAAACCTTAAAAGCATTTTCGAAAGTCTCAATTTAATTTTGAAAAAAAATCTACATCCCTATAATTGATACGGTTTATAAATACATAGCACACACTTTTGTAATGTAAAAATATGTTTTTTTTTTCAGTGCATTCAATACTTCGATATCGCCACCTTTGAAGCAATGCTTCCGAGTGTTTTGGAGCTGATGAAATCTCCACAACTTGGCACCAAAGTCGCCATCACTCATTTGTTTGTTCTTCTCACTCACCATCTTGGTAAAGAGCTTATGCCATTTGCCGGTAAGATGATGTCTAGTTTAGTCAACGGGCTTCTCGATCGCAATGCAGCAGTAAGGAAACACTCCGCCGAAGCTCTCGGGAATATAGTCGGCTGTGCAAAGGTATATATTGTTGACATATTTAAAAAAAAAAAAACATTTTTAAATTTTTAGCTTGAAACATATTTTGTTATTGAATTATTACAGGAATCTTCAATTGATAGGCTTTTATTAAAGCTTTGCAGTTGGTATAAGGAAAGAGATGATGAATCTGTGAGGTCCTCCATTGCTCTCACTCTTCAGGCAATATCCAACCGCCATTCAGAGTTACTCAAGGAAAAGTCCAATGTTGTGATGCCGATGTTATTCTTTTCAATGCACGCGGAAAAAACTCCAGGTATTATTACATTTCTGTAATATATTTAGCCATGAAACGAATCCCAAAATCATTTTCGAACCGAAAAATGCAATTCAAATTATGATGTCAAATTTCTCAGAATATGAAAAAAAAATTCAAACCCTTTATTACACTCTAACAAGATAAACAATAACAATATTTGTCAATTAAAGTGTATATCACTCATATGATTTGGTTTTTTAATCAAATTGAAGTCTTATTTTGATTTTTGAAATTGACAAATGCTCTTTTCTGCCATGACTGCCGATATCTCACGAAATGTTACATGCTGTATTTATAAAAAAAAATACTATAAAATTGGGTCCAATTTGAGAACTCAGTGGGAAGACCTTAAATGATATTTTTCTTTATTATAGAAACTAAAACTACAGTAGAGTTATATGAAGACGTATGGAGTGACATCAGTCCCGGTAAAGAGCAGGGTATTAGGACTAATCTTGTGCAAATTTGTGATTGCCTTAAAGAAACCATTAATTCACCCAGTTGGACAATGAAAACCCAGGTAAAATAAAATGAGGCAATATTAAAAAAATATATAAAATCATCATTGAAATTTGTCTTCAAAATTACTTGGATCATTACTTTTAGGCCGCCAATGCCATCGCCACAGTTGCTCATGAAATGAAATCTGGTCTCGGGGTTCACCGTCAACAACTGGTTCAGATGCTGTTGGATGCTTTAAAAGGCCGAACATGGGAGGGAAAGGAAAAGATACTTCAAGCTCTGGCCAATTTGTGCAAGTTAGTAACGTTATGGCAAATAAACCATTATTTAACTGTTTATTGAAAAATAGAAATGGTGTTACAATATTTTTGTCTATTGTGTAGATGTACATCTGAAGAAGAGCAGTTGTCCCTGGAACTTTCAGAATTAGTGATAGACAGTATTATGAAGGAATGCAGCAAACAAGAACCTACGTACAAGAGGCATTGCTTGGCAGCACTGGGTGATATCCTTGTAGTTCTTAAAAGAGATCGTTTTGAACAAGTGTACAATATTCTTCGCGATACTCTGGATAAGGTAAATTTATCAGTTTATATATTTTACGAAAATAAATAATTTAATTTTTAATTTAAATTAATATATAACTATATATTATAATTATTTTATGAAACATATTACACAATTTAAAATTTACAAAACAATTTTGTAATAAATGTACTTTTATAGGACGTAGGCAGTATTGATAAAGATTCTGACGATGATGAAGCTTCTAACGAAGGAGCTAGAAAGAAACGCGAACAACTTATTTTGTTAAAAGAAGTCGCATATGAAACTTTAGGAAAAGCCTGGCCAGACAACATCACAACTCAAGGTGTCATCTCAGTGTGTTTAATACATTTCAAATATCCTGAATTTATCACAAGTTGTAATTGAGAATTTAATTAAAAAAATATTTTTTCAGAAAAATATCAAAAAGTTTTTGCATCACACTGCGCAGAGTGCATCAGCAATAACACACGGTCTGTCCAAGTCGCAATACTTACTGCATTGAAATATTATGTTGAGAAATCTACCCTCTTCAGCAATTTGGAACCAAATGCTGACAACATTACAGAGAATGCAACCGTAGAGAAAATGGATGTAGATCAGCCCAACGATATGACACCGGATATGAAGTTTATCCTCACACATATTATAAGCGTACTGGATTATTCATTTGGTATGATAAAATCTTTTTTTTCCTTTTAATATTATCATTTACATTAAGACACATACCTGATTTTACTTTTTTTATTAAGGCATTTCAAGACATACGAGACTACGAAAAGAGGCTTTAAACATCCTGAATATGCTTGGGAAATATTTTAAAGGTAATAAATTTTTTTAATACTAAGTAACTCATTTTTAATGCTTAACTCTATATTTAATACAATTTTTATTTTATAGATACACAGCGAACTGAAGAATTTGATGATCTGAAGCAGTTGTATCTAAAGTTTGAAGATGACATGGGTAAAGATAATGCTCCAGAAATTAGATCCAGGCTGGTGCATATAAAAACAATGTTTCAAAATAAATAAGGATTCGATTAAATTATAAATATTTTATTTCAAGTAACCTGCTCAATTTCAACCTTAAATTGACATTGTAAAACTAAAGTATTAAAATAGTTTTCTTGGAGCAAACTTGTAGACCTTTTGTTTTATTATATTAAGTAATTTTAACTGTAATATTTATTTCTAACTTAATAATAATGGTAATCTGAAGATGTAAGACTATTTTTTTTGCAATAGAATAAATTTCCACAGCTTAATATAATTCATCTATTTTTTTGACTTAAGTTTCAAAGTAAAATAAACAACTTTAAATAATTATATTTTTAATGGTTAAATATTTTTTCATCTATTTTTTAGTAAAGAATATAGCATTTTAAAAACTAAACACTAATCATTTATTAATGTCGTAGGTTTAAATAAAAGTCATTAAGTAAACTATTAACTACTCATTTCTTAACTAACAACACCGCACAAGTAGATTTTTTTTTAGTAATCTCATTAGTGTAATCTTAGGGAAAAGTTTAAGTTAAATACAGGTTTTAATGTATTGAATATAATTATTTATCCATTAGTGTCATTTTCAAACTATAGTCAAATTCCATTTCAATTTAATAAAGTATTAAGCAGTTTTTTCGTTGTCCAGATTGAATAAAACAAAGGATTTATACAATGTTGTTAGCTAAGTGACTTCTGTAAAAATTGATTTTAATATATCATGTCAAATTTTTTTGTACTTATGTGTTATAGCCTAATGATGAAATAAAAAAGTTTTTTCAAGAAATGTTTATTATTTCAAAAGCATATTAATATAAAGTAAACTATTACCTTGCATATAATTTACTTATCTACTGTTAATAATTAACATTGTTCTGAGGATAAGATTGGGAATGTTATTGTATAATGGTAACATCTTAAAAAACAAACAAAGATACTTAAGTCTAACATTAAAAAAATCTAAAATAATTCAATTCATTATAAACACACACTGACTTTACGTACATACATAATTAAAACATGACATACAAAATTTAATAAATCATAAACCTTTATGAATTGATTGATATTTCCACATCTCAGAAAGTTAGTAGGTATACAAGCAACTAAAAATGCACATTTTCCCTTGTTATAGAGTGAAACCTCGATTTTTTAATTTTTCGTGGAACCCTAATAAAAATATGTAATAATATAAAACAAGGTAATTTTTAAAACATTTTTTTCCCTCTATTTCTGATCCATATCTAGACCATGATCATCACATATTGCCTCCATTAAGTTCTATCAGTTACCATGCCTTGTCCTAAAATATTTCCGCGCCCGAATGTCCACCTGAGAACATAATTGGTTACCTGACATCCACCAGAGTAAAAGCCCAAGGACTTGAAGGAATGGCGGCTGTAGTATGCAAGGCATATTTTTGGGCCATTTGTTAATCGTATTTTTATAAGATCAGATGATTAGCCCAACGCTCCTGAGGCCAGGACCATTAGGTATTATGGAGCATCTCAACCCTAACAGCAACAAGATTAGCAGCAGATGATAATCCATCCATCCGCGTCAAATATTGCTTAACGTGATCATAACCGCACTCGCAATGTGCTATGGATGTTAGTCAAATTGTCATTTATTACATTATACACACATTTATAAAATTTAATTTTTAAAAACTTCTTATTGCTAAGTTCCTCCTGGGCAGTTTGCCACTTTAAGGGAGGCAGCCACTTTAAAGGGTTCAAAAAAAATGTTATTAAATCATAGGCTAAATTAATAACTACTATACATTATTATCCATTGAAACTAAACTTTTTAATTCGCTTCCAGATTTATTTTCCGTCCACTATTGTGTTCGCCAACTGTTCACCCTAATTTCAGAACACATGTATCAGCTTACAACTAGGATAATATTCAAGAAAATCTTCTTAAAATATTTGGTTATGTAGTTTATAATATACGTAAAAAGACCTCCAAGACCCTATCACTTTTTATCATTTCTTTCCCTCGAAAAAAAACATAAAAGAAGGTTAAAAAAACAGCCTCCTAATGTAGTTGCCCCTCTTAATTTAAGCAAAGCTGCCTCAAACTCGCAAACTTTTCACAGATTCATCTATTTCATTGGTAACGACTAATGCGGAGTTAATTAACAAAGTTTTTGTGTTTACTGGGATTATACAAAGTCCATACGGAATGATTAATCAGGGTTCCACTATACACAGTTCCATTAATTTAAAGGAACGAAATTTTCAATTTCAGCTCATGATGTACGCAACTTGACCTGTTAACCGGGCGGTCCGCTGTCCAATTACACAACTTGTAATGGGCGCGAACTCTTTCACTAGGACGTGTCAGTACGTCACGCCCGGAGGACGTAATTTCGTATTATTATTTCATCAAAAAATTCGGCGGCGTACAAATTTGTTAGTTCTGTAATTAATTTGATAAGTTCCCCATCTAAAAACTTCTCAAGATAAAACAAAGGAACTTTTTTTGGAGGAGAATCAAAAGTTTTTCCAGGATGTGCAATGAAGGGAAATGGCGATCTTTCTGCATTTTGAGGTAGCCATTCTTCAAAAACAATGGTGTTGCTAGGACCAACTTCATCAACGAAAATAGGTAGGTAAGTGTAAGTACGTACCCGTCACTGCTCACCCAGAACACGTCTACCACTCTCAATAGCGAAATGATACTGATTCACTCCGTGTCTTAAATTCATGTCGAGACATGTATGGATGACTAATACCTTTGTTGTTCGAATAATATACGTCCCGCCCATTCCAGGGCGCAACATATATTTCAAGGACGTATTCATATGTCCTACCCGTACCCGATATTGTTTACGTTTGACGTATTTATGCGTCCCGCCCGGTTAACAGGTTAACAATAACAAGACAAAAAAATAATTGAGCGGTGTGAAATTGCAAAATATATTAACTCATATCACTCTGATATGTAATAAAAAGGATAGTTATAATTGGTTAGTTGATTATGTAACTAAAATATTCCTATAAACACATTTGTTATTTACAATATATTTGTATTTCATTTTAGTTGATTTGAAAATCACCATCATATTTATCACGATAATAATTATTTTAGCTGCAACTGTAATATTTTATAACATAACAGAGAAAAGAAAATTTTAAAATCAGGATTGATTGAAATTGACTCTCTTCACTTAATTCCCTTAATAGATAGTTTCTAAAAACGGGGTGGATAAAAAATAATGTACATTTTCTTCTTATTATAAACAAAGAAAGGCGGCTAGGATGTCTGACATTGATAATGAATAACCTTTGTTACAATTTATTTAAAGTTTTTTTTTTAATAAAATCAAGATAAATGAATCAGGTTTATATTTTTAACCAAAAATTAATTTTATGCAAACATCCAACCTTATAATTTCATAGTATACTTTTTTCACATGACATTGCTTGTGCAACTTATCCAGTATGTAAATAGACAGTTGAAGGTACAATATATTAAAATTGATGTTTTTTTTAATAAATTAATTAATATAAATTAATTTTGTAATAATTATTACAAATTCATAAAAATCAAGATATAGAAAATATATATAATTATCTTTAAACATTATTAAGTCATTGTTATAAAATCTATAATGTTTTATAAACAAAAAAACAACATTACCCATCAAAAGGTAGATTTAGTTACAGCACAGTTGTTAGTGAAGCCGCTCTGTAAGCGTTTGGTAGGGTTTCCAATCCTGCTGGCAAAATAAAAATATAATAATTTGTTCTTCAGCTAAAAAAAATGCAATCATTGTTTTAGGCAAAACACATTATGAGGTATGTGGATAATTATTTATTTGTAGACTATAAACTTGGTTGATGTGAAAGAAAATTATGTTTTATTGGTCATCTACAGAATTAACTAATTACGTACTGAAGCAATCCTATATTGTAATTTACTGACTTTTACTCTGTTATATTTACACTCCATGTCTGTCATTTTTCTGTAATCCACTGTCTGTCATTTTGCTGTACTTTTATTTATTTTTCATGTCTGCCTCTATTCTGTATGTTTTTTCTTATTCAATTGAATTATGTTGATGTATTGTTAGTAATGTAATTAAAATACTTTTCATTTTGATTTTTGCACTGTCATTAAACTTAATTAATTTTGAGTATTCATTCAACATAAGCTTTGATATTATAAAAGTAAACACTTTTCACTTGTGTCATGCATGATCTTTATATAAAATGCCAATTTAAATTCAACACCATAAAATGGAGTAGGTAAATGCATTATTACATAATATATTAAAAGTTACATTATAATCAGAAAGAAACCAAAACCCCTACACAGATAATGATTGAAATACATAAAAGAACATAAGCGCAATTAATTATTTTCCATAATTGACACATATTTAAAGAAAGAGCAGAAATTACACATCCATCACCATGTTTGTTTTTTTATAATAATGATTATTATGACAATCATACCACAATTAATTTTAATACATATTTAACAAGACATCATGACAAAACTGATGAAATCATGTAGAAACCAAAAAAATACAATTAACAAATAAATTATGTAATCTAGAATATATAGAAGCCGAATAATTAATTATAAAAATAATTCATACAAACTGGTCACAAGTATTGTTTTAAATATTATCACAAATTGTGTTTATACGTAATCTCATGGTAAGTACACAAGATTTCTCATATAAATTAAGATACGTTGACAGACAAAAAATGATAATTTGATATTTTAACCACTAAGCTCTTTTTAATTATGGAATGAAGTAAAATATAAAAAGAGTGAATGGAATATTTCTCAAATACTGTTATTAAAATGAGCGTTTATTGAAATACATAATAAATACAAACACAAGTTCAGTAGTATGCATTGAGGTGCCTAAATCATTTCCCAAAAAAGAAATTGCTTCCGACCCATCAACCCAATAAAATGATGAATGTAATTAAATATATGAATAGTTATATTTCTTATATTATTTTATATAATGACATTTAGGCCCACCTTGGTTATGTATGGATATTATGTACTTAATTTCAAACATAAAAAAGAAGGCACCAGTTTTCTGGAGTGGTTAAAAAATCTAGTTGTATATGAATAGCATTAAAATATTTTACCATATGGAATTAATGTTACTGAAAATAAATTTGTATAAGAATTAAATGATTATTAATTGTATTTAATGGACGGCAAGAAGACATGGAGTGACACCTAAACAATCTCTTGGAATTTCCATTCTATCTGCATTTTTTAAATTTAATTTGTTATTACATAAATAAGAAATAATAATATAATTTAAATACACAAACTAAATACACCTCTGATTGTTTCAGGGTTATATTAATATAACAATTATTTATTTTTTAAGGATTACTTTATAAAATATAAAATTTACTATGAATTTGAGATTTCAATTAAATGTTACAACCTAAGAAAATATAATTTTTATTTTCAATACTTTTTAGACAATAATCAACAAAAAATATGTTAAAAGACTTGATTGAAACTTTCTTAACTTCCTTACCATACGCAATTCGATAATATATTTTATCTACCTTCTATTGTACAATAATTTAACATGCATAATTATTTATATCGATAAAATAAATATAATTGCGATTTATTAAATAAATAACTCAAGTTCAAAAAATCTAAGTGCACAGTATCACACGTCATCGAAAATTCCCCTCGGTGGTGGAACGTTGGGCCTGACTTGCCTGTCCGACGAACTTCTCACATCGGGAGAGTCTTCTTGTCCCCAGCTGTCCGTGGGGCTCGACAGAGGATCATTTCTTCTTCTTCCGAACGCTCTGTCGTCTGCTTCAGATTTGGGCAAGTTGGGCCGAGTGCTTACACCAAACCTTTCATTGATCTCATCTTCCAAGCTCAGATTCGGTCCAAACAAGTCGTCAGCTCTTTGGTAGCTCTTCTCTGGGCCTCTTGGAGGCGTCTCCACGTACCCTGGCGAAGGGTGGTCAGTGTAAGCAGGCGTCACATAATAGTCTGTCGGTTCTGACACGTTAAGCAGCCCCGCTCGGGCTGTGGGTTACAGTGCACATTACATTCTAGCATGAAGTGGAGTTATTTACATGACAATTATATGATAGTAAAAAAAAACCTAATATTTTCATTATTACTCAAAACATTAACTGTATATATTTTTTGAAAATATGAATAAATTAATGAGGATTGATGAACGAAACAAAAGCAATGACACCCATATCAAAAACCAAATACCCAAAACAAAAGATACAAAACTTTATGACAAATCTTTTAGCCAAAGAAAAATATTATTTTTATCCATTACCACCAATCATGAAATTTATTAGTTATAAGCATAAATAATAGAAAGTAAGGAATTTGAATTGTTTAACCTTGTTAGTAATAAATATCGAATACTAATTACCATCACAATATATATTTATAATCAAATATTTTATTAATAATATTATATTTAATACTAAAACTAAATCAGTTAAAAAAAGCTGTCATTTCTATAATAACTATTAAATAATCTGTAATAGAGTATCTTGAAAGTTTCAAATGTAAATAAATTATAAATTTAAATAATATAACTTGTAAAGAGTGAAATTAATGTTAAAAAATTATGCAAAAATCATTATTGAAAGTAAAAAAGAAATTTAAAAATATGTTGATTTAAAATAAATACAATACCTGCATCATTCACATTGGATCGATAACCACCAAATCTGCCTTGGAAGTCTCGTCGCCTCATCATAGATTCTTCAGCACGTTGACGTTTCCGTTTTTCTTAAAAGGAAAAAAAAAACATAAAATGAGGTCATAATCTTAAAAAAATATATCATGCATGTATTAATTAGGTAATATATGTACCTCGTTTTATTATCTCTCGTCCTTCCTCTACGAGTTCTTTAGTTAAGTCTACATCACCCACGAACTGTTGGAAGCCACACATTGAAAGTATTCTGCTTCCGAGTGAGAAGTATGTCGTAAGGCAAAAAATTAAAACCAACATGGGGAAATATATATTAAACCCATCCGATATAATACTTAGAACATCCATGTGTCCCATTATCTAAAATTAAATTAAAATAATCAGTAATTACAATAAAAAAAATTGCAAATTACAGAATATTTTTTATATAATATTGTTTATTCACCTGTGTATAATGAGTTTCAGAAATTCTCTTTTTAATTATGTGAGAATCCATGTGTATCAAACCAAGAAAGTTGAGACACATTGGAGGTGTAAGTCTACACGCCATCATTCCGGAAAATATTAAACTGTACTCATTGGTTTGGTGATGAGGAGCGAGATAGTACAGATTTAATACTCTTATTTTTAGTACGGTGGAATAAGCACAGAAACATAAATATGCAATGATCATAGTGGAGAAAACCTGAAGGAGTTAATATACATTAACAATGATTAAGTAATTAAATCATATGTTGCCAGGATATTACATTATTTCTCTTCATTGGCAATTACATAACTATTTACTAATTTTAACTAATATGAAATTGATTTATTTGTTTTTACCTCGATTGTGTGATAATCGTATTTTACTTTTGCCACATTAACAATATTAGCGAAAATTGACAGGACAGGAGATCTACTGAAAAAAGTTACTTCTGACCAAACGACAGCAATGGACAATGTGGCAGCACATATGGCGAGTCCTTTTAAAAAGTAATTTTTCAGAAAACATTCCCAGTACCACTCTGAAAGAAAATGTCATAAATAAATATATAATGTATTTATATATTTTCATACTCATAAGCATGATAGCAATAAAAATTAACATAATAAATGTTATCGTTTACTTAAATATAAAGGACATTTACATATCAATACTACTATACGAGTATATCAACATTACTAAAATGCCTTACCTATGACAGGATTGTATAAGATTCTGACTACAGTGCTTCGGGGTTTGTTAAATAAAGGTTTAAATCTTTTTTCAACTGATCTTGAATTGATAACAATATCTTCCAAATGAAAAATCTTTTCTATAAGAATGCCCCACTGTGTTTCTGTACGCTGCAGAGTTTGAAGAGCTTTTATAACCTAAAAAATTAAAATTGACAATGTACATTTAGATGAGTCTCAAAGTGAAATACTTTTAAATTACAGAATTATCTATTTCTCAAAAAATAAAAATAAATATCCACTACGTAAATTTACTTACAATTTACTTATATTTTACTTATGTTCCTTTATTTTGCCTAAATTTTCATAACACAAAGGATCTCCATTAGGTAAAATAATTTGGATTTTATGAGTTGAAATATTTTTAATTTATCAAAAGTATATTTCACGGGAATATTGACATCAAAGTCAAGTTGTTACAATAAAATATAGAATTTATAAAAACAATTTTTTACATATATATAAGGCATATGAAAAGTAAATTCTTCAAGGCCCATGTGTCGCCGCACGCAGTGTTACGGAAAATTTGAAACACTGTTGTGTTTGTTTTTGGTGGATTTTTAGAATATATATTAATACAATAATATTTATAGATAATTGAATAATCTATTACAATATTATACTATTGATACGTACTCAAACAT
Organism: Glossosoma conforme; assembly: GCA_022606575.1. Classification (NCBI taxonomy): domain Eukaryota; kingdom Metazoa; phylum Arthropoda; class Insecta; order Trichoptera; family Glossosomatidae; genus Glossosoma; species Glossosoma conforme. The sequence goes on from JAGTXR010000126.1 coordinate 472,286, forward strand.
TCACAACACACATCATCTTATATCAGGCATGGGCAACCTTTCCTAGGTCTGGGGCCACATTATCATTCTGTCTCCGTGTCAAGGGCCGGACCAAATTATTAACTATATTAAGGTAATATTAAATTAAATAAAACACATTGCTACTTCTTGCATATTTTATTTATTTATATAATGAACGACATTAATTGCTTATAAAATTTAATGTGACGATTGACTTTGTACTTGAATTACGAGACTATCAATATTGGCGTTGATATTGCTTAATGATAATCTCATCGAATTTTCGAGATTTTCATCTGTTATCCTCGTTCGAATTTTCGATTTGGTGTACTTCATCCTCGAAAAAAATTGTTCGCATGTATACGTGCTGCCAAAAAGACAAATGATGTTTCTTGCAAATCTAAGTAAGTTTGTATAATTTTCTTCCACCAAATATAATTTATAAAAATCCGTCAAAGTAACTTTGTCAAATTGTGATTTTAGCGCTAAATCCCCTGAAGCTCAATAAGTTCCATCTGTAAATTTGCTGGCACATTATTTACATCAGCATCCATCGGACGAGCAAATATAGCGAATGTTGAGTCTTTGTTTTGGAAGTCGGCAAACCTCGTATCAAATTGCTCTATTAGTGCCTTCAGTTCATCTCCATAAGAATTATATGTGATGTTTGTATGCCTTGATAGATTAGGAAAATGGTAACAATTTTTACCTCTTATCTGATTTTTCAAAAATCTAAGCTTATTACAAAAAACTTTGACATGGCTATGCAGTTCATGAACCAATTGTCCCTGTTTTTGTAGTTTTAAATTAAGATCATTTAGGTATCCTGTGACATCTACAAGGAATGCTAAATCACACACCCATTGATTATCTTTTATTTGGTTGATTGTGTTTCCTTTTATGTCCATAAAATCTGCAATGTCTTGTCTCAAATCATAGAATCGTTTCAACATGTTTCCTTTACTCAACCACCGTACTTCACAGTAATAAGACACATCTTCATAGTCTGAAAATAGGTCTTCCAAAAACACCTTAAACTGGCGGTGATTAAGTGCACGTGACTTAATAAAATTAATGCTTGCTACTACTACATCCATAACATTCTTGAATTTCATCGGTTTACGCACAAATTTTGCTGGTGGATAATACAATGAAAATTTGTTAAATTTTCCGGCTGGATCTGTAATTCTATTGCTCTTTCATTAACAACTCCAATAAATCCTTTCCGTAAGCCAACCATTGCAGGGGCACCATCAGTACATATGCCAGATAGTGCACTCCATTTAATCCCAAAGCTTTCGAAGACTATGTTGACTGCTTCAAATATATCTTCACCGGTAGTCGTTCCTTTTAACGGCTGAAGAGCTAATAATTCTTCTGTGATTTTGAAGTCCACGTCAACTCCTCTGATAAATATTGCTAATTGTGCTGTATCAGAGGCATCTGTGCTCTCATCCAAAGCAATTGAAAATGCTTCGAATCCAGTAATCACCTCTTTCAAACTTTTTTTGATATCATCAGCCATCATTTCTATACGTCGGACAACAGTACGTCTCGACAAAGGTATTCTCTCAAAGTCTTTTTTCTTTTCAGGACAGATTATACTTGAAACGTCGAGCAGACACTCTTTCATAAATTCTCCTTCACCAAATGACTTAGAATGCTTTGCAATTTTTTCGCTTACAACAAAGCTGGCTTTAACAACGCTATCGTGCTGCGTTATTTGCTTTTTGAACATTTGTTGCTGGGTATCCAAGTTCTTCTTCAACTTCTGTATCATATCTTTTCGAATTTGTTCATTTATTTGTTGGTGATCCGCATGCCTCAAGTAAAATGTCTCTTTAAGTTGAATTCTTTGTTGACGGATACGGACTCCTTACACAGCAAACATACGGGCATTCCTTTATTCAGGAAAAGAAATAATCCTACGTCCACTTGTCTTGAAATTTTCGACACTCTGCATCAACTTTTCTTTTTTCGACATAACCCCTGACATTGTCACAAATTTAAAAACAATATTCAGAACTGACAAACAAAACTGTCTTCTACGCCAGAACGCACCAGTAAACAGAACAAACCAGACCAGAAGTCGCGTGAACACTAAATAAGGGGAATGCGGCGCGGAGGGGGACGGAATTAGTGTGCTGCACTCGGGATATTTCGTGCCTACGAACTTTGCCGAAACACAAACCATCGGATGCATTGCGATAATAATATATATTATTATATTATGTAGCGTGGAGTGTTGATAGGATATAGAGAAAAATTAAGAAAAAACTTTTTTTTTATATAAAATAACCATTTATTTCATAGTTTTATAAATCCGACTTATAAGTCCCATCAGGGCACAACTGCAGTAAAATGCACGATCAATATTGGATTTTGTGGTATGGGACTTATAAGTCCCGTCAGTAAATAAAGGGTTAAGCAATAATATTCAAATAAAGTTAATTCTAAACAATTTAATTAATTAATTGATGTTAAAAGAAATTCATTGATATTAAAAGAGACAATAAAATAGAATTGAATTAAGTGTAATTTTATTTGAAAACATAATTTGTGTAAATTGTTTTTTTGTAAAATGAAGGAAAATGATTTTGTAGTTTTAGGTATGTCCCACATTCCATTTAGTTAACACGTTGACCGCCAACACCGTTCTTTGTAAATTGAAGAAAAAAGGTTTTAGGGTTTTAGGTATTTGGGCCGCGTCGGACATTCTGAATAGCAGTTTGTACACAGTGTGTGGCCGACAGCGCAAAATGAAAAGTTTAATAAATGTATGTCCTGTCAGCCACCGGTGGCCAACGCGGCATGATTGTAATGACTCAGTGTCGGCCACCAGTTGCTGACATGGTGGTTAACGTGTTAATGATATGTAACTCCGACGTGACTCACAAAAAGAGTTGAAACAATAAGAAAATATTAATTTACCAGATTATTTCAACAAAATATACCTAATATTCGTGCAAAATTTGAGTGGAGATATATATTACTTGTACAGACTAGTAATATAAATAAAATAAGCACAAAAAAGATTAACATATTCACCAAAAAGTCTCACCAGGCTTACAACACAGATGGTTAATAATAATAACTGAATAAAGGCCCTAATGCAAGCTCCTTGACTGTATTTTGTCTCTCTGTTAATATTATATCTAACAAAATTTTCATTTGTCTGACCTATGTGAGTAATTAACTAAATTAAAATTAAATATAACAAACTTGTCGGTGCAGTCTGACTAAGGCCTTCAATGAGGGTGGAGCAGATGGAGCAGTAGGAGCCGCCCTTCGCTCCATCCTTCCCCGCAGCTCTGTTGGCACTCGCATGAGGATGCTGTCAACGGGACGGCGAAGTGGGTGGTTTGGCCCGAGTGACGTGTGAATTCCTTGTAAAGACTGTAACAAAAAAATATTTTAAAATAAATTTATATAACTAAGTAAACTGCCCCTGGCCACTTAAGTACCTAAAAAAATTTGAATTATTTTCAAAATAGGTGGTTATTATTATTATATTAGTATTTGTATAGCGCTCTTTTATGACCGAATCATCATTCCAAAAGCGCTTCTTTGCCTCTCTGAGTAAAAAGGTGGGTCTTGAGTCTGCTTCTGAAGGATGCCTCCGCTGTAAGCTCTCTTATGCTTTCCGGTAGCGAGTTCCAGGCTTCCAGGTTCTTAACCGGATGAAGTTTCCAGATGCTTCTTGTAAAATAGAATCTCGCTCCATATTTTTTTATCAACAGCCTATAATTTCTCATTGCACAGAACTTAATTTAAAGCATGACTTTTATACTTGTGTGATATAAATAAAAAGTGCTATATGACTAAAAAAATAATAAGAATCAGTGTTCTCAATAAATATTGAAAAAAAATCATTTGTCATACTTTTTAAACCAAGCACAGCATTGACAGCTGAGTAGAGATTAGTTAGCTACAATTGCTGCATTTTTATTAGACAAAACATTACCAGACACCACAAGATAAGTTTTAAAACAAAACTTTTAGGTACACCCATTTTTTTTTACCTAAGATACGGAATTATATTGTTCTTAAAATAGAATGTAATAAGATTAAATGAACAAACATTGATTAAACATTTTATTGTGTACCAAGACTCATGGGGATATTAAAACTATAGGATTTTAACTTAGAGTCACCATTTTTAGCGATAACCGGTAAAAAAGGTCACCTTATAGCTTATTTATTATTTCATGTAATATATACAATTCTAATTTACCTCTAATATATCATCCACAGTCTCTTCAGCTTCACACTTCTCTGAACTTAATTTAGCTGCCTTGAAATAGCTGTAGTCGAGTTTATGTCCTCTTAACGAGTTGTTCCAGAGATTCCTTGGAACTTCTACAAGTGCATATCCCAACAGCAATATCAATAGAAAGAGACCCCAAGTGTTACTGGCTGACGAAGCTATCGCTTTAATTTTGGGCCCATCTAGATGAACATTGGGTTTTAATGCAATATATATGAGTAGTACTATACATATTAAAAGGTATGAACCGTAATATATGGCATTATCAATCAAGGCGGACTTTAATTTGCCCTTTATTGTAAAATCTCCTGCTTTGCTGTAGGATTGCATCATTGGCATAATCAACCTGCAAATAAATTTAAGAAATAAAAAAATCGAATTTTAATTATGTGGCAACTGACATGGATTGTTTATTGGGCCCCTTTGACTGCCATAACTCACCACGTCAAGCATTGAGAAGTCCAATAGACAACCCTCCAGAGGTTCGTGAACACATCATCAGGCACATGGCTCCAAGGCTCCACACAGGCCGGGTCAGGAGTCGGAGCAGCTGTTGGAGTGGAGCCATTTCCCTGCGTCAGATCCTGGCTTTCCGGCGGGACAGTCGGATGCGTCTCATTGTGCTCTTGCATACATTGTCGATAGACAGTCTAAAATTAATTTGCATAAAATTATACCCTTGAGTAAATAAGAAAATAGGAGCCATTCTGTACTACGCGGACTATTTGAAACATCCATGAAACACCAACATATTTTTTAAATATTGAATTAAGGTGAAAACAATTTTCTGGCCTGACATTCTTTACAAAATGTTTTTCAAACAATTTTCAATTAAAAATTATAATAATTGCAATAAAATTCATCTAAGTTGTTGATCAATTTTCGATTTTACTCATTTTTTGATCAATATTATTATCCTAATCATTTATTTGCACAATAATCAAGCGGTTAAGAAAAAAAAAAGAAAATAAAAACGCTACTAAGGAACACTACCCAATAATTTATAACAAAATTTGGATTTCATTAAGCTACTACAGAAAAGTTTCACCCATATTCTATCTAAGTCAAGAGGTAAATGGTAAAAAATAAGGTATCTGTACGACAATTTAACACAAAAAAAATAAACACGTCATTAGAAATATTCTGATTGAAATTTAGATGTGTACTTACAGAACTAACATCCAATGGTAAGATGAATACTATTAGAAATGAAAAATACCAAGCAGTCAGTACTGCAAGAGTTACAATTATATGATTCCGGTAGCAATCCCCATATCTCCACAGCAGACATGCTGCCAAAATAAAGGGGGAAATTATCTCAGTAATAAAAAGAGTATATGCCATATTTTATAAGGTTATGAATCTCAATCAGATCTTAATCTTATTGTACTATTCATTGGATTTAGTTTCTTCTGATTGTATCTTCAATTCTTTCCAGTCCTTATCAGCTTGTTTTTGTAATTTTTCTAATGTCGATAAAGTAAGCGATTTTAATGGCATTAAATGAGGTTGACACAGAGCCAGATGGTTAGATGCTTCATAGTACAGCTCCCCTGTCTGGGGCAATATTGGATGTATTTGGTCACCGTCAGCTTTTTCAGTTGACATATTTATTTTGTATACTCCAGCATAATGTATGTCTCAATACAATAGTTTATAGAAACCAATCGTATTTAAAATCAGTGAATAATATAAGAAATATAGACGACAAAAGTCACTAAAGCCTGAACGTCAATTTGATGATATGCCGTAGACAATCTAATTTTATGATAGACACAACGTAACTTTTATAGGGCTATAAATGTAGGTATTATTCATGTTTCTTTTATTTCAGAATGGGTGTCCTTAAAAAAACGCTCATTCAATTGGCTGAAAGCGTAATATACCTATAAATATTAGATTGGGAAACTGCTTATGCACCTTAGTTACCAAGTCTTTTTACGTGACCTTTTTTACGCGATTAACTCCGTATCATGTGATTTTTAGCAATAAACTTCATTTTTTTTACTTTATATATTAAATTCGTTTAAAAGTAATCACCCTATGAAAAATCATGTGGTGTAAATCTGTTCAAAAACTTTAAAATAAAATATACAAATTAAAATAACTCAAAACAAAGTTCGAAAATCGCAAAATATTACATTTCACAAACCGAAATTGACAGAAGCCAAATAAGTAAAAATTATTATCCATGCATATACGAGTAAGTTTCGTATTGTATTTTTATAATCAATAAAAAAAATAAAAAATTCTTATATGTATTTTTGCACGAATTTTCATAGGTTTTCGATACTTTTTACACGATATATTGATTTGTGGAACCAATACATTGAATTTTATAAAAGTTGTGACTTAAAATAATAAAAAAAAATGTTTCGGAATGATTTTGTTACGCACCATTTTACGGAACCAATATATCATGTAAAAAAAGATGGGATGTAACATATCGTCTGTTTCTGTCAAAGATATTTGATATCCGTGGCTATGTGATTGTAGCATAACCCGTGGGTTGTTTACAATATTAGTCTCTGGTTAAGAGTTGTTTGGCGTCCGGTGTCAACTTATCGCTGGTTAGAATTGTTTTCGAATTGTTGCATTGAAGCTTTCGATTTCATTGCTGTCCTGGAGGAAACTTTGTCGGAGTAATCACTCGCCATGGGGTGCTACGAGAGCAAGACTTCACCCAAAAATGAGCCAACCGATGGCAAGCGCTGCACGGACGTGATCTGGTTCATAATTTATGTGGCGTTTTGGGCGTTGATGGTGAGACATAATTACAACCAACCATTCTAAATTTATTGATGCTAATGAAGTTTGCCGATACTTGTGGAGCAATATTATGACAGCATCCTTTCAGTATTATGTCATCTTTTGACATAGAAAATTAACGATGAACTAATTACACCTATTTTTTTGCATCAATACTCTTCTCGATTTAAAAAAAAAAAACTCCCTACATTTGAATTAATTTAAATATTAAATTATTCACTGTTTATTAAAATGGAAAATATAAATTAAAAAAAACAATACAAATTTAACCGTGGGCAATGTTTAATATTTTTTATAATACTTAATGTTTTGAATGTAGCTTGTGTTAGCTCTTTAATTTATATTCTGCAAATGACATGCTTTAAATATATCGCATATCCTTTGAACTCGCACCCACATTGATCTTATTTGGCACAGAGTCAAGTGGGATTTAATTACATTAAATCTTTATTTTGACACTAGCTTTTCATTTTTAGGAGTTTGTGTATTTGTATAATTTAATTTAACTTTAACTTTTTTAATCTTATTTTGTAAAACCCATGAGTAAATTAGACATTACTAGGCTTATGTTAAACATTAAGCTTTTAACCAGGATAGAAGTGGGAACTAGGGAAAAAAAATAAACCTACCATTTTGTTTATTGTTAAAAGTACTTAAAATTTTCAAAATTTTAGTATTTTTTTATTAGTATTACTTTTTGTCGAAGCGAATTTCTTGTAATTTTTTTGGTCTATATTTTTTTTATGACAAACATCAAATTTCAAACCAGTTTTTTTGGATCTATGTTTGCTTAAACCGCTTCAATACTGTAAGACCACTGGTGATAGCTACTTTTTGGTCACCTTATATTTCAAAATATTTTAGCAGGAACTTAAATAAATATGTATCATGAAATCGACAAAATAGATCTATCCATTTGTTATAATTTTATCCCTGAAATTAAGAAATTTGTCACTTTTCCTTGGCTTTATCATATTTTAGGGTACAATTTCAAAATTTGCCCGTCGAAACAAGAATTACATTGTTTTTATAAAATATTCTATTCATTTTATAGCATATGTTTTATATTTTTATTATATATTTTTGTGATAACTAATGATACTCTACTGTATAATCGTATTTGGCTCTCGTCTCTGACTCAGTATTGAGTATTATTATTTATCAATGCTCGTAACAATTCTGAAAAAAAAAACATCTATACGAAATTTCGATATAGCAACATGAAAATTTTGAACTTGATAAATCATTTTATAGGCAAACTTTTAAAATAGTGCATAAATCTATAAGACCCATTTAAAAAATTATGCAATATTCAAGCATTCCTAAAATGGTTAAAAATTATCTGAAAAACATTTTTGCCTATGTGTCTACAAATTCAATTTGAGTAGTCCACTCTAAATTTTTGATGCACGAGTGTTATTGAAAGTGACAACTCATTAAAAAGGTTATCAGTATTAATTTTTGTCAACCATCTGAACCGTGGATTGTTACCATTTACCATTTCATCAGCCGATCGTTCAATCTCATCCCATATCAGTTAATTTTGCCATTTAACCTCAGAAAGTATTCTTCAATATTGCAATGTAAGAAATTGTTGAACATTTGCGCTGTATCCCTGATCTTTAACCGGCTAATATTGTGTGTGCATCTAATAATTCCTCATTACTGTTGTAACACAACTCATGCCGACTCTAAATAACTAGAATGTGTTTGCAGACATTCAGAGCAGAAATTAAATTATTTCTTATTGTCTATTTACAGATTGTTATTGCTGCTTTTGCATTTGTGTATGGCAATCCACTAAGGATCATTAATGGATATGATTCGTTTGGAAACACTTGTGGAGTTAAAAATAATGAGAAACTAAGCAAGTTTCCCCTCTCCGGATTTGATACCCTCGATAAACGCTACTTGTTCTTTTTTAATGTTAAGCATTTGCACAAAACTCTTAAGATCTGTGTTAAGAAATGCCCGAACAAAACAATGAAAACGGTAGAAGAAGTACAAGGCTTTTATAGGGAAACAGGATCAAATCTCTGTAGGTATGATAAAGATGTCACCTCAGCCCGTAAGGAGAGTTTTACAACACATAGCACCAACAACTTCTTGAGTGAATGCCCATCTCTGCCCGTCTATGACAGCGTCCCCGTGCTGCACAGGTGCTTCCCTAAGCCGGGCAAGGAGGTTTTCTCAGAGTTTTATGATATGGTGAACAAATGGGAACTCGTCGAACAGATAATGTCTGATTTATATTCCTCATGGAGAGAACTACTTATATTCTCGTTTGTCGCTTTTGGTAAGTCATTTAAAAGTTCATTTCGTTAACTAGCATAGGAAGGCATTGAAAAGCTGCGTCCATTTATATCAGTCATCCAGCCATACAGTGTTGGGTTGCACTCACCTAAGATTGTATAGCTCAAAAATAATATAAAGCGTCATCACCATTCTGGATATTATATATATTTAATAAGTAATGGAAATATAATTATTTTATTTATTATATCAAATTAAGTGAAATAGTTTATAAAATTAAAATATATTAACAATAATTAATAATGTGTTTTTTTTAATTATGTGTAATGTGATTATAAAAAAAATTTAATACACATTTTTTTATTCTTTTAACAGTCTCATATTTATCATATATATTTTATTGTAATAATAGAATCATGTAAAGTGAATGATAATTGAATCAATACACATATCATTTGTTTTTAGAATTAAGTTGTTATAAATTCTAAATTTATCTATGAATATCATATAGGAGTGATGTTATTTTTGAATGGAATATTTTTTTTACAGCTCTTTCATTGGTAATGGTTTCCATTCTCCATTTATTGGCAACAGTAGTGTCTTGGATCTTTATGATTGTTGTATCAATCTCATCTGTCTTAGGAACGGTGTTGCTTTGGTACACTTACTACGAAATAAAACATGGTTTGAGAGACATCCCAGAAAGCATGATATTAATTGTAAGTATGTCCATTATTTTAAATTATACATAATTGTAAATTTATCCTTGTTGATAAATTTAAGTATCTGGGCTACTGGGTTGCAGAGGATCTTAGTGATAGCGCTGATATTGAGAGGGAGCGGAGGGCACTGTTGGTTCGATGCAATATGTTGATTTGAAGGTTTGCACGTTGTAGTATAAACGTTAAGCTGACGCTTTTTAAAGCCTTTTTAAAGTGAGTTGGCTATACTCAGAAGGTCTATAGTGGACTCTTTGTCCAGTATAACAACGCCTTCCGAATGTTGTTGGGTCTGGATGAGGAGCGAGTGGATGGCTTCCATGCCATAATAAGGAAGCATTGCGCTTCTCTGTGGGCAGTCCCAATGCCAAGGTCGCTGTGTGGGCGGATACTTGGGACTCCCGGTTGGATGGGCACTGGATGCCCCTTCACGTAGGCATCTAGAAGTGATCCGGTACTCCACTCACTGAGTCAGTAGTTGATTAAAATGGTTAAATGCTTCGTTTTATAATTTCTTTCTTTTATGTTTAGTTTCAATTTGTTTTTTTCTGTATCTGGTTTCAATATGTTTATGTAAAATTTTAATTATGGCTCTGGTGGCTGAATAAATAAATAATGATTATATTATAGTGTATATATTTCCTCTATGGATAGGTTAAGTTCAAGTAAAATAACAATATTCGCAAAATGATTTTCATTTAAAAACATATTAATCATTATATTTGAATTCTGTCAAGAGACTCCATTGTGTTTGTTGTTAGTATTCAGATGCACTTCAAAATGAATTTGTGATGTACCTTTCACTAAGTAATCTGGTCATACTTTGCAAGTACAAAAAATATATATTCTTATCATCTATTATTTTAGGAGTCATTGAGAAATCAAACAGCTTTCCTGTGGTATTCCATCATTGCAACAATAATAACTGTATGTATTTTAATTGTTTTTTTGAACTATGTTTTCTAAATATATAATATTATGTTTATTATAATTTGTAAACATTTCTTGTTTTTATGAATGCAAGAAAAGTTATTAATAACATTCACAATATTTCAATGTAATGTGATTTTATTTTTGTTTTCAGGTCATATTGTTATTACTGGTATTCATCATAAGGTCAAGAATATCATTTTTAGCAGCTTTATTCAAAGAAACTGCTGCGTGCCTGGGATCAATTCCTGGTCTTTTTCTACAGCCTATTATCACATTTGTATTTTTGATGATCTTTTTCATATTTTGGATTCTAGTTGTTGTAAGTTTTACAATTAATCATTACGAATTGAGAATATTTTTAAACTACGAGCTACAAGTTTAAGGTATTATGTAATTTTTAAGGTTTGCCTTGCCACCGCCAATTATCCAGGAATCCAACATCAGCAATCAAGTGGAGTTTCTTCTACTCCTCCTCCATTTAATGATAAAACTTCCATTGATACAGCTTTTTCGAAGAATGGTAGTATTCCAGATATTAGAAGTAAGTTTTAATTTATATCTAATATTTAATATTAAATTTACTTGTAGTATAATTACTATATGGAAGTAAAATATATATTACTTTATTTATTTTATAGAAAATTCATTAAAAATAAAATATTTTTTTTCTTATATATTTAATTAAATGAATCAATTATTTGTTATCCGTAGCCTACGCATTGGAGCTTATTGAGTTTGTGGATGACTCTTGGGTTAAAGGAATGTGGTGGTTTTACTTTATCGGCCTTATTTGGACCAGCGAGTTTATTTTAGCTTGTCAACAGATGACAATAGCAGGAGCTGTGGCTCATTGGTATTTCAAGTAAGGAAAACATTGATTATTTTCAAAGGAAAATTATATATTTTTTCATAAACAAATTAATTTATTTTATTCATTTTTCAGGGGACCAAATGCAAGCAGCACACCTGTTCTCCATTCAGTAAAGAAATTAATTAAGTATCATATTGGATCTGTAGCTAAAGGCTCTTTTCTCATCACTTTGTTTAAAATACCCCGGCTGATTCTTACATACATTAACGCAAAGTACAGTATATTTATATTATCTGTACTGATTTACCAGCAAGATAAATCACTTATGAAGACACTATAAATATTATTTATTACAGATTGAAATCCGGTTCAGACAGTGGATCAGAATACGCTAAATGTGGACTGAAGTGTGGAATTTGCTGCTTTTATTGTTTGGAAAAGTTTATTCGTTATCTCAATCACAATGCTTATACTATTATCGCTATTGAAAGCGTGCACTTCTGTAAGGCTGCAGGAATTGTAAGATGACTATTATTGTGGATGAGTCGTTTACGTGATAAAAAATGTAATTTGATTGTAATATTTTTACAAATATATTTTTAGGCATTTAACACATTGGTGAGCAATGCACTGCAAATGGCTACTATAAACAGTGTCGGTGATTTCATCCTATTTTTGGGAAAATGTATCGTGACTGCTATAACTGGAAGCGTCGGATTGATTATGCTGAAGAGAAATCCTGAATTGCATTTCTATGCTGCTCCAACTCTTGTGATCTGCATCTTTTCATTCTTCATTGCTCACTGCATTTTATCCCTTTACGAGGTAAGATATCTTTCCACGATTCCATTGATTTGATTCAAATTTTTCCAACCGTGTGCAGTTGATAAATGTCAATACTTTAAATTTGTTTTATTTTTTCTATATGGAACAGCCATGTTTATTATCAGTCTTCATACTTTTGTGTCTAAAAAATAGTATTGATATGTATATGATCAGTGTTATCACTGCTTCATTTAAAAACAGCCTTTTTTATAATTTTACACACAATAAAACAAGTAAAGAGTTTTAGTCTCCCAGTAGATTCTGTGACGCTTATTTGGGTTGGGTAATAGTGGTTGTTAGCATATAGGGATTGAGAAAATTGTGTATTTATTTATCTGCTTCTTGAAGAGATTCAGATTGTACGAAGGAAGAAACACCGTTGCTGGGAAAGCTTCCCAAAGCCTTCTCGCTCATATTGCGTTTTTTTGTCACTATAAAGCAACGGATGAGAGATATTCTTATAACGGATCAAGGAAAAGGTTAGGTAGTGATATTTTATTTATTGTAGATGGTTGTGGACACGCTATTCATCTGCGTGTGCGAGGATCGCAACATCAATGGCGCTGAGGGTCGCTGGAACCAGTCGGCCCTGGCCAGCTTTGCAGATGAGCCGGCTGTTCGCAAGTCCAAGAAGTCTGAAGATGATGCTCAACCTGCTACAGAACTGCAAGCTCTGCAGAGTACTGATGTGGAAGTTAAACAGTAATCCATCAAACCTGGAAAATTATTGAGGCAAAATTATAGAAACTTTTTTTTATCACCTTTGCTTAAAAATGCAGCCTTGCAATTGGCATAATTAGTTATTATTAAGTATACACCTGAAGTTTTAATGGTGGGAAAAATCTGATAAATGTATTTTTATATGTTTATTATTTAATAATGAAACAATTGTTTTTATATTGTGTGTGGTCTTGATTTATGTTATTAATATTAATGTTTTATAATCCATCTCATTTTTATTATATATATATTATTTAATACTTACACACTAATGATTTTTAATTTAAGCATCTTAAATCATATTTGATTTAATTATTGTATATTTAAGCTGCACAAATAAAATCTTTTTTTTTTACAATTAATTGTTGAAAATCTACTTTTGTTTTGATACATTCATTTCTTTTTGACATTTGACTGCATACTTATGTTTTAAATTAAAATGAACAATTATCATTTTAGTAAATTATTTTATTTATCACATGTTCAAATGGTTTTGTTATATTTAATTTTACAAATCGATTTTTTTTAAATGCTACACATTTTTTTAGATAATGTCTTAATTCATTTCTCATTCAATGCATTTTAATTATGCTAAATGTTTCCATTATTACTTCTCCCTTAAATGTGAGCTTTTATTAAACCCTATGTGTTCATAATATAACCATATATTGAATCAAAATATTATATACTAAAGAGTTCAGGGGACATGAACATTTAATGTTTCAAAATTTATTAATTATATTTACATCTGTGCCTTTTTGTTCCAGTTAGTGTAAATATTTGATTAATAATTTACAATAAATTTTATCACTGAGTGTATCACAATGATTACAAAACACATTTATTTAAACAACCTTATCAATTCACTGAAAAATATACTGTTTCAAATTATAAGAATTAAAACATATGAAAATGAAAGAATTGTTGCAAACTTTATATATTTTTCTTAAGAATAACATATTACTTAATTACATTTTTTAATGCTATAATACTTTTGATATATTTTGTTCTAATTTTTCAATGACAACATGATTACGTACGCTCAATTTTCTGCAATGCAGAGCCAAAACATATAATTATTACTAAATAATTTGATTATATTATAGTATTTTCGAGTAGGATAATGGATATTGTATTTTTATTGCAAAACTTGAGGGAGGCAGGACTATTTTTATGCCTTGTGAATTAATTTAACAATGCGAGTATTAATGTTAGCTTATGAAAAGAAAACACTTAATATTATATGAATGTTTTTATTACATCAGTTACACAGGTAAAATAGTAATTCAGGGGAATATGTTAAAAAAGTATTAATAATGAATTTTAACAATGATAATTAAAGTATTATTGCAAATATGACATATTAATCATTAGGAGGTAAATAATATTGTCCTTAAAAAATAGTATTCAGTAATTATTGATGCTTATTTTAAATATAACATAATATTTGTTAATGTTAGATTATAAGTTGATTATATTAAACTTCCTTATATACAATAGAAACTCGATTATTCGGAATGATTGGCGATGAAGGTAGTCCGGATATAAAAAAAAAGATAATTGTAAAAATCATAATTGGCTGGAATAAACAAGTAAATTCAGTATGAACATTTTTTATTTTTTTAGATTCATCATCATCAGCCTGTGTCCGTGCACTGTTGAACGTAGGCCTCCCGCATGAGTTTCCATCCTCTTCGATCCTCCGCCTTCCGCATCCAGGTCACTCCCGCTATTCTTCTTATATCGTCAGTCCATCTTGTAGGGGGTCGGCCAATGCTTCGTTTGCCAGTTCTTGGGCGCCATTCCAATACTTTTCTTCCCCATCGACCGTCGTCTCTTCGAACGATATGTCCTGCCCATTGCCACTTGAGTGTGCCTATTCGTTGGGTAGCATCCACTACTTGAGTTCTTCTGCGTATTTCCTCGTTTCGGATTCTATCTTTTAGCGACACTCCGAGCATGGATCTCTCCATAGCACGCTGGGTGACTTTTATTTTATGGGTAAGACTTGCTGTCAGATTCCACGTCTCTGCGCCATAAGTTAATACAGGGAGGATGCATTGGTTAAACGCCTTAGTTTTAAGGCATTGCGGAATTTTCGCTTTAAAAATGTACTTTTGTTTTCCAAATGCTGCCCATCCCAGTTGTATTCGCCTGTCGATTTTTTTTGAGAAGTTATTTCGCCCTAGTTGTATTACTTGTCCCAGATAGGTATAGTCGTTTACAACCTCTATTTCTGTTCCTCCAATGGAAATAGGATCAAAGGTCTGTGAAATATGACTATTAATCATGGCTTTTGTTTTATCCATGTTCATTTTCAGACCAATTTCGTTCGACGCTTCATTGAGGTCGTAGAGCATGTCTTGGAGCTTGTTAGGTGATTCGGCTATTAGCACTATGTCATCTGCAAATCGGAGGTGAGAAATGTACTCTCCGTTAATATTTATTCCACATTTTGTCCAGGATAGCAGTTTACAAATATCTTCTAGGGCGTTTGTGAAGAGTTTTGGAGATATAACATCTCCTTGTCTAACACCTTTGTTTATAGAAATATTGTTAGTGCTATCATGGAGCTGGACCATCATTGTTGCAGATTTGTATACAGATTTTATTATCTCTATATACCGATAGTCTATTTTGCAACGTTGTAGTGAATCTAGCACTGCCCAAGTCTCGATTGAGTCAAATGCCTTTCTATAGTCTACAAAGGCGAGGCAGAGTGGCTGATTATATTCTTCGGTTTTCTGAATGATTGTCTTAGCGTGTGGATATGATCAATTGTACTAAAGCCTTTCCTAAACCCAGCTTGCTCTCGAGGTTGGAATTCATCAAATCGACCCGTCAGCCTGTTTGTTAAAATTCTGGAGAATACTTTATACACTGAATGGGAAAGAAGGGAAATGGGTCGGTAGTTTTTGAGCAGTGATTTATCCCCTTTTTTGTGGAACAATGTCACAATACTCGTACTCCATGTCGCCGGGGTTTCTCCATGTTCTATTACCTTGTTGAATAGTTTTTTAAGCTCTTTCAACAGAGGGGTTCCTCCTACTTTCAGAAGCTCAGATGTAATTCCGTCTTCTCCAGGGGCTTTGTTGTTCTTAAGTTGTTTTAGGGGCGATTTAATTTCGAATATACTTATATCTGGGATGTCTTCAGACCAGTGCTTTGTGAGAGTAGCCCTCTTGTCGTCCGCAGATCTGTCATTAGGACCTGGCATCGTAGATGAATACAATAACCCGTAGAAATGTTCTATTTCCTTCAGTATATCATTAAGATTTGTTGTTATCTTCCCATCGTGTGTCTTTAGTTTGGAAAGTTGGGCCTGTCCTATAGAGGTGTGTCTGCTAAATGCATTTGACCCTCGGCCTTGTGCAACAATCTCCATGATATACTCGGTGTTTGAACGACGAATGTCAAATCTCATGGATTTTTTCACTTTTTTGTTCAGGGTATTGTAATCTTGGATGCTTCTGCTTTTACGACGTTCGTCCATAAGAGCTATCGTTTTGTCTGAGAATTTTGACCCTTTTTTCTTTTTGCACTGCTTTATGACTTTTTTGGCAGTTTCTTTAATGCTATTAATGATTCTGTCGTTAAGTTTGTTGACGTTGTCGGTGTCATCACTATCTTCCAGTGCTGCGAATCGATTTTGTAGTTCAAGCTGAAAAGTTTCCTCAAGCTTGCTCTGAACATTTAACGGACGTATAACTCTTTGTTTTATCAGCTTTTTCCTTTCCAGTTTGATGTCTAGGTGCACAGTACTTCGAACGAGACTGTGGTCACTTCCGGTACTAAAGCATTGCATCGCTGAGACATCAGTGACTATGGTCTTCTTATTAGCCATAATAAAATCAATTTCGTTCTTTATGTTACCATCCGGGCTTCTCCAGGTCCATTTGCGTTTTGGTTTTTTCTTGAAAAATGTGTTCATGCAAAACATTTTGTTAGCATGTAGATTCTACATTGTAGAAAGTTTACCAGCATCTGTCCTCTGTTATTTCGGAGTCCGGTTCCATATTGTCCTATAAATTTCTCGTTTCCACAGCACTTTCCAATCTTAGCATTAAAGTCTCCCATAACTATGCAGTAATGTGTCTTATTGTATTCTAGGGCTTTTTCGATGTCTTCATATAGAGCTTCTACTTCTTCATCGGTATGGCTAGACGTTGGGGCATATACTTGCACCACTCGTAAGGAGTATTGGTTCGATAACTTAAGCGTCAGGTATGATACTCGGGGGGATATACTATTAACTTCGGTGACGTTGTTGACAATTTCCTTGTTGATAAGGAAGCCAACTCCACCTTGAGAGGTTTGATCCCCTTCTCTATAGTATAAGAGATGTCCTGAGTTGAGTTTAATCAGACCTTCTCCTTCTCTTCTAACTTCGGCCAGCCCAACGATGCTCCATTTGATTCTATCTAGTTCCTCTTCCAGTTCTACGATTTTCTCATCTAGTCTCAATGTTCTTGTGTTGTAGGTAGAGATAAATAGTCGTCTGTGGCAGCCTGCAGTAACCCAGTGATTCTTAGCACCCCCCGCCCCACCGTTACCATGGCCGCTGCCGTTGCCAGGAATAGCGAAGCTGCTGGGAACGGGGGGCCGGATCTTTTGTTGTGTTTTCATTCAGGGTTGTTGGCTTAAAACGCCACGCTTGCCAGGCGGCTTGGCGAGTTTATGGCCGGTTTACACCGTGCCTAGTTGAAGCTGGGAGAGTTCTTTTGATAACTCTCTCAGCCCTCCTTTCTCCCGTCAGTTCATCACGTCATATCGCCAAAGGGATTGGTTACCGCAATCTTGATGTGACATGACTATGTAGGGCTCACCACGTACAGGTGGGAGTGGAGTTGGTTGTGAGAGGCTATAAACTGCTGTTTTAATAGCAGTCGGTAGGTGCGCATCACCACCCAAGAGCCCCATTTTTTAGATTAATATAGCTTTAATGTTAAATTATTTTATAAATAAAAAAATATTGATTGAAGCTGCCAAATGGCAGAATACTTTTATGACATCTAGGTTGTCCTGGATTACACTATTCTTGACACTCTAAATATTTCATGGGGACATATGCCCTGGAAAACTGAAAAGCTTCAAAATGTGTAGAACTAATACCCCCCGCTTCGTAAATCTTTTTTTTTTATCTTGATTGTTACTTTGAGGTAGATATTTCTTTGATTATTTTCTCAACATTCAAAATTTGGAATCGAGGATCGTTCCTCATGAAGTTCCCTGATACCAGTTCTTTGAATCTTTCAAGCTATCCTGAGCTTGCTTTGAATATAGAATCACCATTTAATCTTGTGTTGAAAAATATTTCCTTACCACATAATGCATCAGATATTGGCAGTCCAGATGATCGTCTTTGTATGAACAACATATAAACTATCTTCAACTTGATTTCCTGATGTAATTTTATGCTCTGGGCATCCATATTCTGACGTTAAATAATTAGTCAACACCAAGATTGTTCACCTTTTTTTAATATGAGGCCATTGATGTTCCGACATAATGTTTGTTATACAAAAGATGTCCAGGTTCACCACTTTTTAAAGCATCAGTCATATCCAACCTGTCTTTTAATGAATCTGCAACATGTTCTCTTCATGAGAATATATCGGAAGTATTAATAATAAATATGATATAAATTGTGATCAATTTTTCAAGAAACGACCATCATAAATGTATTGAATTGGATCAACTTTTGACCAATATTTTACTTGTTGTTGGAACTTGTTGGGATATGTTGGAACAAATGCATAAATTGCATTCAAACTAATACATTTTTTGTTTATTTTGACCAATCTGCATAATCGAGGCTCTACTATACTTATATTTAACACATTTAAATATTTACAATTTTATACCACATTAAAAAATATTTATACCTACTTATATGTAAAATATTCAACTCTAAAACTTTCCTTATGAATCTATATTTTTTATCTTGTTGTTCACTTAAAGATATATATTTATACAAGTATATTATGTTAAATAATCAATGTATTCTATTACAAATAAAAAAATGACTTGGCTTTTAATATACGCCTGAATTAAAACTGTTATACCAAACAAAAGTATTTTCTTACTTTATTCACAAAAATAATTAAGTGTAGTATTTTAAGGATTTTATAAATCTTATTACATTATGCTAAGAAATAATTAATCAACATGCACCAAATTAAATAATTAACTATAAGATTTTATATGCATAGTGCTTTTTGCTGCCTTAGCTGAAGATATATAATTTTATACAAATATACCAGAATATTCTTATAAATGTTGTATTTTTATGATGATGCCTTTGAATAGTTGTTTTGGTTAGAAGACTTACCCACATGGAATAAAATAATGATTAGATGTATAATATAGTACTTTAATTTTAAAAATAGTTATTTCGCATAGTTTATTTTATTACTGGGGATGTTTCACTCTGTAACAGGATATTCCCAACATAGTGAAACATTTCTGAACAAAATAAATATTGTGATATTTTATAATCAAATTACTAATTTAATTATGCAGTTTCTCCAAAAATGAAGTTGAAGAAAAAAAGCTTTTTACTTAAAAATGTATTTTTGATACTTTTTTTTTACGATTAATAATCTGCTATTTTTAAAGTTTTAAATTATTTTTAATGTTAGATTAGAAGAATCAATAATGTTATTCTTATTGTATTGAGATGATTTATTATAATTCACATTGTAAATCAATGATACAATAAGTTATTAATAATGTATTTTGTGTTACTAAGTACACTATCCAAATTCTAAATTCCTCATATCTTGTTAGCTCTTTTCGAAGGTAAATTAAAGATTTTATCCGCATCAAAAGACCAACATAATTTATTTTAAATAATTGAAAAAATCTATGTACAAACTTCATCTAATATATTTTGAAACTTAAAAAAGGTATAAATGAGAATGGATGTTCTACCATAATTTGTAATGATCAAATATACATTATTGTGCATGTTTAATTTTTGGTAATCATAATTTTGTAATATTTTTTATATTTGGCTAAATATATTATACCACTTATTGCTGAATAATGCTTTTTATTTACACCACCAACGTTTATACAGGTATACTTGAAGCTAGATGTTGTAGATTAGATGTCAGCAAATTTTTTATAGAGGGTCACGTAATATATTCTTGGCCTTTCCAAGCTAATTTATAAATTTGTTAGGCCTCGCTGGCCTAGTATCAAACTGATGTTTTAATGAACCCTTATCGAGTAGTATCGAGCTTTAATACATAGAATGAAATGGTACTCAAGCCCTCTTGTTCTTTTATCTTGAATTAGTTTTACAAAATGCCTGTCAATTATACAAAACATTTGAACTAAAACCATTAGATCTTCTGGAGTTTCGTCGGCGTATAGTGCCCAATTATCTGGAGACCTACGGACATCCTGCAGAAACAGGAAAAAAGGGAAGACCATCACAGAAGTGCAACATCAATTCAAGATATGATGGTCTGAATCATAATATAGTAAACCAAAATAAGCAAACACAACATTTAGATGTGAAAAATGAATGCTGCCTTGATATTTTTTTTTTGGAATCGCATGCAGGAGAGCACAGCCGGTCAAAACCAGTGCACTCTATGACGCTCAGCCAAGGAGGCTGGACGCTGCAGCGGGAAACATGTGTTGTGTTCTTGTTTGTGTGTGGGTTGGGGTGATTGCAAGTGTATATTTATCTGTTTCTTAAAGAGATCCTGATTGTCGGAAGGAGGAAACACAAGATGCTGGAAGAGCATTCCAAAGCTTACCGGTAGAATTAAGGAAGGAACTTTGGAAACTGCCAGTTCTTGGTCGACACACATTAACAGGTGGGTGCAGGAGGAATAAGTTTTAACCCATTCGACCGCCATTTAATTATTACAACTTCTATTTTAAAGAAACCTTAACACTAAACTTTACATAAAATTAAAATGGTACAACATAGAACTACAATATATTTTTTGTTACTAGGATATTTATTTAATCTTCATCTCCGGGCAGTTTTGGAATGGTATGATATTTCTTGAAACATTCTGCCATGTGGAAAGCCACCAAGTATTTCTCACATTCCCATCGTGATTCACTTTTCTTTTTAAGTAATAAGCACATTTTATAAAGCCTGGACGGGTTTTGTTTGACAGGATTTGAAGGCATTTGTCTAGGAAAATGTGCCCATTGTACCGTCTGTAATCGTAAAGGGCATGCTCCTCCAGATGCTCTTTCTCGCCTCTTATATGGTGGTAGCGTAATATTTTCTAATATAAAAATAATATTTAAAAAACTTTAGTAATTTTATTTTTTCATCAAAATATAATTAATAATTATTTTATCAACAATATTAACATGAATTAATATGTTGTCAATGATTTTTATACATAAAATTATTACGTAAAGACAGACCGGCGATTCGCCGGCTTCGTGTCTCAATGGGTTAAGTTCCGAAGAGCAGCGACCGTGGTGATAACGGTAGAAAAGACTAAGTGAACCAATCTTACGCCTGTGTTCCATTGATTGCAGGTTAGACGTAAGAGTGTCATTGTTTAAAAGCTTATTAAATGTACAATGATACATCATCATAGGGAGGTTTTTTGTGGTAGTAATTTTTGTAGTAATAATAATAATAAATAGGTTATAATTCTTTTATTTTTTATTATCAAATGAAATACCCTTAATTATTTATAAGGTACAGGGGATTTAATTATGTAAAGATAATACAATAAAATCTGGAAATAGGTTCTAAGTCATGTGAACTATGGAATTATTATGCCTTCTTTGGCTTTTTGTTACCACGTTTTTTATTTGCAAACTTTCCTTTAGCTTTAAACTGTTTTCTTTTGATTGCAAATTGTTGCCTAGATTTATTTTCTGTATTTTTTTCCTTCCGTGGTTTCACCTTCTTGATCTTTGTGGAAATTTTCTTTATTTTCTCGTCTGATAAAAGGTTGGCTTTTTCTTCTTCTTTTTTCAAATCACCTATAATTAAAATCGTATTATGTTTAATATCTTATATTAGAATATATATAAATTGAACAACAGTATTGAAAATGTTTGCACAGTGAAACCTGAATAATTATGATTCTAAAGGATTAGAAAAAGCAAAGAAATATATTAAAGAAGTTTCATAAAAGAAGTACCTGTAAACTTCATTGAACCATTTTTTTACAATTACAGCATTTCAAATTATTCATGTTCCACTGTTCTAGTAAAGTTGGCATTAGACTCATACCCGTCATTCTATTACAGTACACAACAGCACTGTTCCATGTGACTAATAGTAGTAGTTCACTAAATCATAAATATTATATCTGAAGGGTTCATTGGTAAGGACCCTAATATTGGTATGCCTGAAGAAAAAATATAATTGGTCCAACATTTATGAAATATTTAGTTTACCTTCAACTTCTTCCTTTGCCACTTCCATCTCGTCTCCACCAAAGAAATCATTAGTTTGTATTTCTGGATATGCAGTTTTTGGTCTAGAGGCCTCATATTCAACTTTCTGTTGAACTCTGTCTTCGTATCTGAAAGCAGCCTTCTTTGTGAGGGACTGGCGATACCGAGAGGGACTGATATAGGTGGAGTTCTCCCACAGAGTGGTGCCACCAAAGGATCCAGAAAATATTTTAACCTGAAAATTTAAAACAAAAAATTCAAACATAAAGTTATGTTAATCATTCCTTTAAAGTTTAATACAACAATTAACATTGACCAATTTTCTATTTGGTTGAAATATAATATTAGTTGACACCGCTTTGAAGCCTAATACAAAGTAGAATGAATCTCCTGCATTGTTACATGGACATTACAAATCAGTGATATTTTATACTGTGATATAAATTTATGATGATATTCTTACAGGATTTAATACAAATCTAGGTCCAATTTCAGCTAGAGCCCCATCCTCAGACAATATCTGATAGTTTCTGAACCAGATGCGATTGTCCAACACTGTGAAACTGTACACGTGATCAACGAATGGCTGGCTCTTGGGATGGTGCTTGGGGACTCCAAAGATCTGAAGCAACAACTCTTTTAACAGAATGAGGTGCGGTTCTTTGGAAAAGTTTTGGTCAAAAGACAGAAGTGGACGGGAACCCCTCAAACAGTTACCAGTAAATTTTAATTCTGCCATTGTGTACACTGAAAACAAAACAAAATGAGAATTAATGTATACGTTTTAACAGTTTACAATTGTTATTTTTTAGCATCAAGTGGTAATATTGATCAAACAATTAATTTTTAAGATATATTTTTTAACATTAATACAAATATATTCATTAAGCTTGGAGTGCCTGTTGTTTTATGTACAATAGTAATAAAGTCATAAATATATGTGCACATATATATTTTATTTTTGTAATCACCCTAAATCCTTGTAATCTTTTGTCATTATTCTTTGTATTCCAAAAATTTTTGGGACAAATTATGGAAAAATATAGTGATTACATTCTTCTTATTTAACACACAGGGAGCAAGAGACACATAAATGTGTGGAATAGCGGTAGAACGGGAATCGTGTAATCAGATGTATATTATAAGCGTCCGTGGTATTATTATTCATTGCTATACACTTCACAAAAATATAAATAAGTAATATTGTCTCCTTTACAGTGTTTTTTGAAAAGTAAAATTATGACTAATGTTGTTTTTACAATAACTTTTGTAACTCCCTATCAATAAAACAATAAATGACATTATTTTAATAAGAGTTGCCTGTCAAACAATATTAAAAAAAAGAGCGCAAGGGCAAAATTTAACCATAGTTACCAAAGTGATAACTCTTTGAAGACACTCGCGAAACTTATAAAATCGCTTAAAATGTAAATCGGTAGGAATTTCAACCGCTCCCAAAATGTTAATGTGTGTGCTGTGTGTATGTGCTTGTGTGATTTGCCCGAATATAATTCGGGCAGGTATTTTGCTGACACAGTGATTTGCCGAACTGGATTAGGGCCCATCGTACATGAAACTTTTTGTAGTGATTTGCACGAATCCAGCTCGGGTCATTTCCCCACTATTCTAGAGAACGCCGAGGAAGGACGAGTGGCAAAAAAAGGGTGGCTTTTTTGACCAACTTTTTCCAAGAGGTACATAAAAGGTTAGAGTAGTTTTCTGAAAATTTTGATATCATATCTGAAACCGCACTTGCGAAAACAAGTGCCAGCTTATGTATTAGATATCATTAGGGATTGATGCCACCATCACTTGCATGATTGCCGAGCACTGAAACTCTTTATATTTTGTTTTTTGCAATACAATGCTATCGTTTCAAAGCAGGCATATATATTGGCACTTTTCAAAAACCAATCTACAAAATGTCAAAATGGTGTGATCAATACTAACAATTCTCCACCAAGAATTTCGCTGATGGTCCATTCGGAACATTTGAAAACCACAGATATAGGTCCTTCTTTTTCCTTCCTTCAAACATCATGGCTTTGTTGCAATTTTTCATCTCGCACATTTCGTTCACCACAAACAGATTCTTGTTACGCTCCATCTTTGACTCCGGCTTATGATGCGGCATCAGCTTCTTGATGTCCTCCATTAAGTGTCTGTGACGATGATTGATGCCTCTTGAAGCGAAAACTAAAATTCTTTGCCGGTTTACCCATTTAACCTTAAACACAAATTTTCACGATCAATAACATATTTACAGCAGGATTGTCACATCTAATATTCAATGGGATGTATACCATAATATATATTTTTTATTTCATATGAATGGTGTATTTAATCGCAGAACCTAACCTTATTTACTGAATGCAAAATAATAATAAACTAATTGATAATTCATATTTCTAAAAGTAAAATATTGTGGGCTATTGATACGCTTGGTAATATGCATATTTGATTATTGGTTAAGCAATGTAGAAACAAATTATTGATAATAACAAACCATTTTTGGCACTGGTTCGTCAGAAAATCTTGATGCAGGTGGAAGTTCTGGCGCTTTTTCAACCACTTCTACTGTTGTTTTACGAGCCTTTTTGCTTTTTATTTTTGCCATTGCTAATGTTGTGTTACTTACTTATGTACTTCAATAAAATAAATATAGTTTTTAGAAATTAACATTGGCCGCCTAACGCACGCGGTGTTTGACACGTGCTTCACATCATAGTGTTGTCATTCACAATTCTAAGATTCCCTTTCAATACTTTTTTTATATTTTCGCCGCTTCTTATTTCAGAAAAATAATGGGCAGAATCAATATTTGTTTATATTATTTTTAACGTCACAAAATTGAAGAAACCATACAATTGAATCTAAAAGAATTGTTTTTTTCCTATATTTCATTTGAATCCAATACCGCAAAGATATATTTGTCAGTCCATGTAAGTCGTTGAAAACTTTTCATAAAATATTTTCTCCTCTTCAACTTAATGTGCAAAAATACCTTTTTGTACACGTTGTTTTCGTTATTGAAAAAGGTTTAACTTTTTTATAATGAACATATTATAAGCTTTTATATTCCTTTATATTTGTTTATTTATATTTGTTAAATTAATAATTTTAAAACGTTACAACATGCTAAATTATACAACATATTTTAAAAGGTATAATTTATTAATGGTTAATCATATGTTCATATATTTTTTTATTACAATAAATAAAACATTTTTTCTAATGCAATATGAATTTAAAGTGCATATTCAAATCGATGAAATAAATATTTTGACTTGTGGAATGTAATTACTTTATCTGAATTTTCAAATACTGAAATACACTAACCAAAACAAAAAAATTTAGGACTAATAACATATTGCAAGTAAATATTTCTAAAATTCCTTATTTATTAACTTTATGTACCTGTGCGAGAATTTTGTGCTCGATATTGGCAATACTAGTAATAAAAGTCAGGGACTGTTGACAAATATCAACTGACAATTTTTTTTTTCAGTGCAGGATGCCGGTATTCTCTCAGCTGCGGGGAGCTTGTGCTCTAAATTAAGAAAACATTTTAAACAAGAGCTTTAGTAGATTCTGGATTTTATTATTTCTTTTAGTTTGTGATTGGTTCTTAGATTTTTACATCCTCATTATAAGATGGGTCCTATGGAGGTGTTCTTGTGTTCAGTGCTGTTGATGTTATTTTTAATTTATTGGCAGGCAGTCCTGTTCCATAAAATTTAGTGTTAAATCCTGATGCTGTCATTCTATGTTGACAAATGTTCTGATGTAAATTAAGGTTCTTTGTTTGCTAAAAATAAGTCTTTACTATCACAAGATATATAGTATTATATAAGACATATATAACATAAATAAAAACATTATCAATTTATCAACACATATTTCAAGGGTTTAAAACTTAATATTTTAGCCAATCGGTGTATATTTTTACACGAATAAATGAAACTAATTAGTATTTTTTATTTTTTTTATTTCATCAAATATTAAAAATAAGCTTAAGCAGAGCTCTTGGCAGCCAGCCTCTTGTCGCGCTCCTCAGCCACAGACAGCTTGACTCCCTTACCGCTGGGCAGGGACACATAAGGCTTCTTCCTCTTGCCAATGATGAACACATTGTTCAATCTGAAAACAAACATAAGTAATTATAATTTATTAGAAATTTAAAATTATTGTAAAAGAATAATCATTGATACTTGAAGACAAACTGAATGATATATTTTTAACACATGTAAAATAGCAATATAATTTATATTCTTAACTTTTACTAATTAGTGCAATTGCTTCAAGAGATTATAAACCAATGTGGCCTCATCTTCCTGCTCCTGATGCAGAAATTAGGTAATCAGTAAATAAGTAACCAGGATTTTGTCAACTAGATTTATTCCACTAAGTTAAATTGGGACAAGGCATTGAGTTAACAGAGCATCGTGGTAGACGCTTGTAAAGACTATATGCTACAGATTTAAGGTGGATGAGAGTATAGTAGTGATATTGAAATACAAATAATTTACCTGGTGGCAAAAGTGTGGTCCTGAGAATCCTTGACATGGACAATATCGAAGGATCCAGGATGCCTCTCGCGGGATACGATGGTTCCCACACGTCCCAAATTCCTGCCTCCGGTGATCATGCACAGGTTACCTGTAAAACAATGTTTATTAGTTAATTAGTGTTTTATATTTTGTTACGATTTTACAACTCTGACTACTAAGACTGGCTGACTTTACAAAAAAAAGGCATTCATTTTACGATTTTATTATTAGAGTAAAATATTTTTTAGAGGTATTTTTTGAATAGTTACTGGGAGGCGTACTCCAGAGATTAAGACTTACAATGGAGTAATTTATTTTAGGTTGAACAGCATTATTGGATTAGTTACTCCAGGTTTCAGGAGCATCGATCAAGAATACATTACATTAGGAAGGTTGACTAACTATTTTGGATATCTGTTTATGATGACTGCCACATGCAAATAAAATTACTTAGATTTGATCAAGTGTGCAGCAGCCTATCAAACAGATGAAAATTAAGATCCACACATAAAAATCCTGTGGCACACTGAACCCTCTTCTTTGTTTTATCAAGTACAAATATAATTAACATCAGTAAATGAGTAATTGACGAGAAGTAGCAATAAATTACATGGGAAATTTGTTGATGACATAGAAAGTGCTTAATATTTATTTGATTTCAAATTTTGCCAGCATTTCTTTAGTAGAAGCTAAGTTTATTGTGCTTTTTTAGTAAAAAAAAAAAAAAAAACATCTAACTAATAGCAGGTTTCTCCACGGCAAGAACAACTGACTGCTGAATTTTGTTTTAGATTGATTTGGAACATTTTTTGAGCTTTGGTGGTTTTGAATAAAAACGAACCGGTGTCAAACTTGATGAAATCGAGGATCTTGGTGGTGGCGATGTCCAGACGGATGGTGTCGTTGACCTTGATGAGGGGATCAGGGTAACGGATGGTGCGACCATCGTGGGTGGTCAGGAATGGAACATTCTTGGGGCCCATGCATACTTTCTTCACCTTGCAAAGTTTGTACTGAAAAATAATAATACTATAATTAAAATACAACACTTATGTTTGTTATTCATTTCATTATATTTTCCCCAGAACTATCAGTAATTTAGAGTGGACAAAATAATTGATTTATTCACGGAAAAGATGTTTTAATATGCATAGTTGTACTGTTTGATAACAAAATATACAGGGATATCATAACAAGCGTGAAATACAAAAATATTCTAGAATAGTAATGGAATAACATTCGAAGTGATAATAAATAAGACAATTATGTCATTTAACATAAAAGTAAGAATCAACTGTGAAATAGGCTTCTTAAGTAGTTCTCTGGAGTGTTAACATGTATTTCCCCCTCTCAATATTGGGAATTATTGTCCCTTTATCTTGTGTACTTTCAAATCAAATATATTATAAGACAAAAGAAAATATATTATATAATCTAAATATATTATGATTTTGTTCCAATATTTGTAAATCAATAATTAATTAAATACACATCAACACATTTAAGATTTTGTCAGAGTACTTTCAATGATAATTATTGTAATACCTTGGCTTCCTCAGGGGTGATCCTGTGAACAGTGAAACGTCCCTTAACGTCATAGATAAGACGGAAGAGTTCATTGGTCTTCTCAATGCTGACAACATCTATAAAAATAAAAACACGGAATTCATATTGAGTGAATAATTTGACACAATAGAAACAGTGACTGTTTAAATATAAAGAAACTGAAGAAGGGGATACATTGCATCAGAAATTGCCACCTCATTTTTTTATTACGTTTGTGAACTGAACATAATCTAAGTCAAAATAAGTAATTGATATTAAACCAATTTTCAGGTTGATTAATTTTGAAAAAATTTTTTTCTTAAGTGTCAACTAAAAGTTGCTTTTTTTTCGTGTTCGTATTTGAGTGAATGACTGAATTCTTATTTTGGTTCGGTGAGCTTATTAAAAAGTACACTTTATTATAATTTGCATATACTTCCAGTGATCTTCTGAAATGAGCAAGGTGCTTCAGCAAGTTGAGCTTAGCTTCACATCAGTAGATTGAAACATTTTGATGTTAAAAAATATGTAAAAAGGTTTACCTCGCCTCAAAAGTACAACGTCATAAAATTCTTGGTTTATGAGTGTAAATTAAGGTGCCGGGCAATGCGTACCCATGAATCCGGCGGGGTAGTTGGGGTCGGTGCGGACTTTGCCGTCGACCTTGATGAGGCGCTGCTTGACGATCTTGGTGGTCTCGCAGTTGGTGAGGGCGTACTTCAGCCGGTTGCGGAGGAAGATGACGAGCGGCAGCGACTCGCGCAGCTTGTGGGGGCCGGTGGACGGGCGCGGGGCAAACACTCCACCCAGTTTGTCCAGCATCCAGGCCTTGGGGGCCGCCAGGCGCTTCAAGTGCTTCTTTGGTCCGCGAGCCTGACCATAACAAAATAATACATCAATATCGTACACTAAACCTACAACAGGATTGCCAAAGTTAAACATTGCTAATCCTTAGAGAAAAAATATTTTACTGTAGATATGTAAAACTGCATTAAGTATAAAATTGGAGTTTATATATTTCTTAGAATGAAGATAATATATTCACAACATTTTTCCTAATTGAAAGATTTTTTAAATTCACTGTTATCAAATCATTTTTTTCTATGTTGTTGATCTTATTTTTGACCATTGCAAGTTTTGGAATAATTGTGCGTGTGCTTGAGAGGCATTATTGTATATTATTTATGTGTAAATATTATTTTTAAAGTAAAAGAAATATGGACCTATTTGGATCATTTTGACAACGCGTACACTACGATATTCTCAAGTCCTTGTTTCTATAAATCTGTTATTTTAACAGATTTGGATTTCAAAGGAGCAATGATTCATGACGCATAGTCCTTTTCTTAGGTGATTTACTTGTTATGCTATTTTAATCCTTTTTTAAAGAAGTGTGAACCCACACAAAATCATCTGTTCTTAAACTTGTTTGGTTTAAGGCATCATAAAGTATTTTGACTTCCATGTCAAAGTCGTCATAAAAACCAGTAAATAACACGATAGACTATCATAAACGTTTTAGGGTTGACCGTCTTTAAACAAGTTGGACCTTATATTGATTTTCAATTGTTATCTTGAATCATCCAAATTAACGAAACTATAGGCGTGACTTTTGAATCTAACCTAAAAAAAAATTAATCGAGCTGAAAGAATGTCAAAGTAGTAGAAATAATGTATACAATCTTTAAAGATAGCTAAGCCGGAAAGAAAAAGACATAACAACAGCAATTCTTAATGTGCTAAATAATAAATGCATGTAGTTATCAGTCCAATAATGTAATGTTAAGCGGTCGGTGACAATCCATGTGGATTAAATGTCAAATATATTAAATTCGACTGGAATACAAATAAATTATGGCTGCTAATGATAGATAATAATGATATATAAATTTATCATTTATTTCTACTTATAAATATGGCATAAGGAGGCAGATGAACTGTGATTATAAATGTATATAAAATTGACACTCACCATCTTGTACGTGCACAAGGAAAAAGAGACTAGTTCAGGCAGATACCACGGCTTCTGTAGCGCTAGTGTTGCCACTGCGAAAAATACTAGAAATATAGGTATAAGTAATTTATTCAGAACCAATAAGGTAAATGTTAAATTATATAAAACAAAAGTGGTATATTTAATTTAATTTTTAAGCAACTAAATTATCTTGATTTTATTCTTACTCAGTGATGAATATTATTACTCTATGTATCTATAAAACCTTTTGATAAAATTCGATTCTTTACTGATAACTTATTATGTATTTGTTTAAATGTAGTCCAAAAACGTTAAAATTATTTTTCGATTAAACTGACATTAACGCAAGAACTGCAAAATTTATTTGTGCAATGATTATCTTTATTTCGCTTTATTGTAGTTAACAATACTAAATAAACACACCTATACTATGAATATGCTCCAACTCCGCATGCAGCGTCGAGCTTCCCTGGCTGAGCGTCATAGAGTGCACTGGTCTTGACCGGCTGTGTTCTCCTGCATGCGTTTACATAAAAAAAAACTGAAAGCGGATAAAACTAATATCAAATTTAATTTTGTGTATCACATTCAGTGATTGGTATTATATTGGATGCATGTTATGTGAAAATTGTCGATTATGGAATAAATTCCAAAATACTTTTATTAATATTTAAAAAATGGAATAGAAAATAAAGTGGAACCAATAAGTATTTGCTTAAAACTAGTGTCCACGTTATTATATGAATTATATTTATTTATTTTATTATGATGCAACATATTTTACATTAATTTATTAAGTAAATATTTTTTTTGCCCTCTGGTTGCAGATATCTATACATATATGGTTTTGTGTTGTATATTACCTATGTTTTTTTATCATCAACTAAAAATGAAGATAATTGTCTCGGAAACATGCGTGAAATGAAAAAAAACAATATCACACAAATTGATGGTTATCTTGGTTTAACCCTTTCGTAACATAAGTATTATATATATTTTTGTTGATACATTTCAATAATTTTTCTTTATATGTAGGGCACACATCTTATACAAAAGCTAGGCATTTAAGATCTATGTTTTTTTTTATTTATTCATCGTAAATCGTTTACATAAGACATATATATATATATATATATATATATATTTTATATATATTTTTATATATATATTTTTTTTATGTAAACGCATGCAGGAGAGCACAACCGGTCAAGACCAGTGCACTCTATGACGCTCAGCCAGGAGGCTGGACGCTGCATGAAGGAAACGTGTGTTGTGTTCGTGTTTGTGTGTGGGTTGGGGAGATTGCAAGTGTATATTTATCTGTTTCTTGAAGAGATCCAGATTGTAGGAAGGAGGAAACACAGACGCTGGAAGAGCATTCCATAGCTTACCGGTGGCATTAAGGAAGGAATTTTGGAAGCTGCCAGTTCTTGGTCGACATATATTAACCGTGTATGGATGTTCGGCAAGTGTAAGACGAGTTTGTCGGCTGTGAGTGGGTGCAGGAGGAATTAGTTCTTTAAGTTCCGAAGAGCAGCGACCGTGGTAATAACGGTAGAAAAGACTAAGAGAACCAACCTTACGTCTGTGTTCCATTGATTGTAGATTAGACGTAAGGGTGTCATTGTTTATCAAACGAATTGCTCTTCTTTGAACTGAGTCAATTAAGTTTAGAAGGTATTTTGGGGCTCCAATCCAAAGGTGACTGCCGTATTCAAGGATAGGTCGGATTTGTCCTTTATATAGAAGAAGAAGTTGTTTATCGTTGAAATACCGAGGTGATCTATATAATACACCTAGTTTTTGGAAGCGAGACCGGCTTTACACTTAATTGACTCGTAATATTTGACATTATTCGATATTGATAATCCAAGCATGTTGATGGAGCTTGCTTTCGGAAGAGAACAACCGTTGAAAGATACAGGATCCATAGCAGTCTTCTTGGTGGAGAAAGTACATGATTGGGTTTTTGAAATGTTGAAACTGACGAGGTTGAGGTCGCCCCATCGTGAAACCCTTTCAAGAGACATGTTCATCTTCTTCACCAGAGATTCCCTAGCAGCAGATAGTTCCGAATGTTTCGGAGGTTTTTGGAAGATTATACTCTCATGGACAGTGCTGTCGTCGGCATAACAGTGAATGTTTGCGCATTGAAGCGTATATATTTTTATATATATTTTTAAATATTTATAACATATATATTTTATTTATATTAAGTTTACAGATTTTTCTTGTATCTTTTTACTTAAAAACTACTAAACATATTAAAATAACACGAACATACAAATCATACCATATAATATAGTGCGTAGTGTCTTTTATTTTGACACTATTTTTGCTTCGAAAAATTAAATCTAAAAAATACACAAAGAAGAAAAGAAAAGGAAAAAATAAAAAAACTAATTTTCAACAAGACATAAGAAATAAATGATAAAAATTTAGTCCGGAGACTCCATTGATGGGGAGGAGTGGGCAGAAAAATCTGTTGCCCTTAAGCTGCTGATTAAGGGATTAGAGTGAGTTTTAGTGTTAATGTAGAAATTATGTGTGAGTTTTTGAAAGTGTTGTTGAATAGTGGGAATATAATATCGGGTATGGAGACGTTTTAGGTTAATGCGAAAAGGAGTATTATGAATGATTTTTATGGGTTTGTTCTGAATGACCTGCAGTTTGTTAAAATTGGAGCGACAGTTATTAGACCAGGATGGAGCTGAGTATGTGATTGTAGGTTTTATTCGTGTGTTAAAGATTATGTTTTTGTTAAGATCTATGTAAGTAGTTACCTGCTACGAGTAGTCTATTTAATTCGATCTGAAATATACGAAGCACTTGTTTATATTTAATAAAAATAAATAAAAAATAAATAGGAGTATATATCAATATTCTTAGAGACAAAAAGTCGTAGATTGATTACATTTTGTAGTATTAGGGAACATTCAATTTAAATTATCTGCAGACTCATTTATTCATGGTTCAAAATCTTAACTATTTAGTTGTGGAATTGAATAAAATTAAAAAAAATCCAAAATAAGTTCTCATTTTGTATATACCCAAGAAAATTATCACTTATTAAATAGGTATACCAGATAGTAGGTATATATACAAAATTCACTAACTTAAACCTTTTTTATCATATATACATTACTTTTCATACAGTTTTTTAAGTCATACCTAAGAAATATTTTTTCCCCGTATGTTGAATTTACGTGTTTACCACATTTGAGAAATTAAAATATTAATGTTACAAAAACTATATACTTATAATTTAGAACAAGGTGGTCATTTGTAGGTTAACGGAGCGTTAGGTGGATTAATACAAAAGTGGGCACCAAACTTCGAAGAAGAGGGTTAAAAGGGCGAAGCGCCCCCCGCTGGGAGCTGCAGCCCTGCCGGTAAAACAGGCATTGATAAATGCTTATTTGTAGAACAGGGCTGTGATTAATAGAGCTGCATTCCATAATTCAAGCGTTTTGACCCTTTGTGTGTTGTCAGTGATTTTTGTATTAATAAGAAGGAGTATATTTTTTACGGACCGTCACGGATAATATTTAACTCGTTTTGATTTCAAGCAAATATTATGTACACAATTTATTTACGAAACAAATAAAAAGGGGCTGCTTTTATTCAAAATAATCAGTATAAATATACAAGATTATTATGTTAAGATGTATTATGTTGGAATAATATTAGGTTAGCATAGGTTAGGTTATTACGAAACGTGAAAATTAAAAATCCGGAAAACGGTATTAACGCAGGAACTTGCTGTTAAATTTAAATAGTTATTTTTAATATACACTGACCAAAGTAAAAAACGCTCATGTAATTCTTCTAAAAGTCCATTAACAGAACGCTATAAACATAATTTAATTGTTAATAAATGGTACTGCGGCTTTTGGGTTTAGCCGTGAGTGGCGAGTTATCTCGTTCCATGTAGTGTATGACTTTAGCGGATTAACACTCTACATGCAGCGAGCAACCATATGTTACATGGTAAGCCTCATTGAATCCACAGATGAGACTTCAGCATCACGATCACCATCTGTCGGTGTTCTCCTGTATGTGTTTAAATAAAAAAATACATTTAATTTTGAGTATTGACAATTCGTCATTTCGACAGTTATTTCAGTATTGCTAGTAGGAAAAGATTAAAACATGATTTTGAATACCCAACATTTTTATGTTTGATAGAATAACATGCCAAATAAAAAAAATAAAAAAGCACTATGTACTTATCTATGAAGTAATTAAAAAAAACGTTTAATGTAACACATAAATCAATGTAAAACATTATTTTTTGTTGTTGATGTTTTAGTATTTTCATTGTCGCTGTTAGAGAATTAATTATAATTCTTGATAGCTACAAAATATGTCAGAAATAACACGTAATTTAAATTAACATCGCTACCTAAGTTATTGTTATTGTAAAATTGAAACTAAAAAAATATAGGTATATTTGGGGACTTGTTCTTAACAAGATTTTTTAGAAATGAAACACCAGCACCTACGTTAATTAAAAAAAACCACTCAATTACATTAATTGTACTTAGAAAAAAAAATATTGTAATTACAATAGATGTTTCGTAGAGTTTGAGTATTTTAAGACTGAATCGAAAAGTTACGTTGTTCGCTCGTAGGTACACGCGTAGTTTTACCGTCCCCGAGTTTATTCGGTACACGAGCAAGGATTTAAAAGCTCGTGAAAAAAGCAAAACAAAAGGGCAATGAAGGGACTACCGCCCGTGATGCAGAATGCCTGATAACATGTGTTTACACGAATCAGCCACGGAGACATTAATTTTGTCCAGGTAAGAGATCTCAGATACGGCCGGTCGTGGAGCGCCTCGATACCCGATCAGAACCAGAGTCTTTAGCCCACCAAGTGACAGGGAATTTGTCAAAACTCACGTCTTATCGCGCCGGTTAAATTAAATCGACACCTCTTTTTTATTATTTATATTAATATAACATAATTTGAATAAAGGGCGAGTGTCCTTGTTTTATGCGGCAGGATGCTGACAACCGTGGACAAGGTAATATAAATAATTTATATATTTTTTTAACTCCTGACGCTGTGATCCATATAGGGCGAGAAACTATTCAGATTGTTCAATGCAGATTAAACATGTTTTACATAAATAAATACCTTTAATGTGAGATTAGTTTTGTGTTATGAAATCATCAAGTTAACTAGGAGACAAATCTCCGTTAATCTTCTTCGTAGTGTCAATCCGGTGGATTGGTTTACAGCAACAGAATCTTGCATCTCGATCTCCATTCCTCTCGGTCCTCCGCAACCCTTTTCAGCTCAGCATAAGCGCTACAATTCATGTCCTCGAATACTTGCTGCAAATACTCCCGTCTAGGGCGCCCTCTACAGTTTCTACCCTTAACCATCCCCTCCACAATATTATGAAGAAGACCATCGTGGCGCATGATGTGACCAATCCATCGGGTTCGCCTCTCTGAGATGGTTCTTCGTTAATATTCTATTGAGATGGTTATCCGTTAATATTCATTGAATAATTATTTCTAAATTATCCTCACATTCAAATATACATATTATATTTAATTATGAAATGAAGAAACTCAGAAGATTTGTAATAGTAAGAAATGAAGAGGCGTTAAAGATATGTCTTCATAATTAAATATTCAATAATTGTAACAAACAAATTGCAAGCAATCGTTTTCACATTTTACAATAAAAAATAAAAAAAACTGTAAATTATAGCTGCGTTTAGGGGAGCGGATATGGAATGATGATGACCTAAATCGTTACAATTTATACAGTGAATATCAATAGCGTTTACCCATGTTGTTCTTTATGAGTTTACATAACAGAAAAAACGATTTAACTTACTAATTTTATATAGGTAGATTTCGGACAATGCTATTTTGGGAAAAATAAAAAAATTATCTTTTGTTTTGTTTGCCATCCGAGATCATTGTTTTTCAGGAACATTAATTTGCTACCCTGAAACTGTCTGTCAGCAAAGGTTGATTAACAATCATGATTCATGACGACCAATTGATGAAACCTTTTCAGTATTTCAGTTGTGTAAACGTAACTAGTCTTAATTTTTTGAGATTCATACAACAGGATGTATAAGCATGGAGAAACTGTATTTTGACATAAAGTACGAAGCATGTGTTTTTATATAATTTGTAAAAAATATGAATTCAAAGTTTTTTTCCACCGGACTTGAATATAATGATTTTTGAAATACATTATTTTGTTATTTTTTTTATACTCAAACAACTATTTTTTCATATTTTAAAAAGTAAATACATAATAATGAGGATATTGTGGCTTTTGGGTTTGTCGACTTTGTCAACCCTGAAGAAGACCCCGGCAATGGCGGTCGAAATATTGGATCGAAACAATTTTCCACACACGGCTAAACCCAAAAGCTACGATACCAAATCTGGCAATGAAAACCTAAGAAATTATTTAATAATGAGGATATTCGATGGGACCTTTCCATGTGATTCTGAATTTTAGCAAAATATTTAGTATATGTTGATGACAGATGAGTATTTCTTGTGGCGATATGTCCCAAATTTGAAGTGTCGTTGGTGAAAGACTCGTGAATTTATTGTGTTCCACTACGTTCACACGAAAAATTCATCAATATGGCCGCATATCGGTGTTGTCTGTCGATTATAATGGGTAGGTATAATATTGTTTATATTTTGTGTTCGGCATTATTCAATGTCACGTTCCATAATCCAATTGACGCACGCGGGCCGCTGCATCCGTCAAGTCGCGTTACAAATTCAAAGTTGAGAAGACGGAAAAGCGGACTCGACAGCCGACAACAAAGCCGAGGGCGGCGCTCAAATCATTTGTCACGCGCCTGCAAAAATAACAGGCGAAAATAAAAATGAATCAGGCGCCTTAAACACATACCCCTCATCGAAAATAAAAATGATTCACCTAACGTTAATGCTTGACAAATGTGAGAATAAAACATATTGTCTCATACGCGCCATTATGACTCGCGCCTGCACGGGTCTATTGTCTGCCGCGTCAATATGGGAAGTGTTCTGTCGATTGTTAGCAACCCCAATAAATAATTGATCTAACAGTTCAACAATATTCTATATTTTGAATGTGTTGTTTGTTGAAGCGTTACTTGTTAGGATATAAGGCAAAATAAATAAATTTTATATGTGCTTGATTATGTTTCAGGAAATTTAAATGAAAGCTTTTATATTATAAGAAAAACATCGATTGAATAGGAGAAAATGTATGGAAACCTTTAAACCATATTTCATCTAAAGCAGTGCCTTACGTGAATAAAATGCGGTACACAAAAAAAAAATCTACTGAACATGTAAATCCGGCAATTTTATTTTTTATATTTTATTTATTTTTATTATTATCACATTATAAATACATTTTTTGTACTTCACTCCACTGGGAAGTTGTTTTGATGTATGTATTATATGAGGAGGATTTAAAAATTATATATATAATGTTTCAGGCCCATCTATAATTGCAGCCCTTAAATTATGAACCAATACTGCCATATACTTTTGATTGAACACATTTTTATCAGTATTGTGAGTACATTATTTATTGATAGTTTATTTAGGTGACATTATTTAAACCACGCTATTTTATCACATCCATAAGGCTTCTATTTTTTGTATAACGGAAGCCGTTTTTTCACAGCAGGCCGTATAGTAATTATGTGCAGACGCCGAGATAAAGAGTGTTTGTGGCGAATAATTCATGAGTATTTAAAAAAAATGTATCATGGAGGTTTTGTGTTGGTTTTTTTATGTAAAGATATTCAATTTGTCCTAGAATGGTTGTCGATAAAGTTTAATGTATGGTAACACAAAAATTTGTATTCAGTAAACAGAACGTAGATAAATCTACTTATCGACCTCTTTTCAATTATTCATAGGGCACATACTATTGAGAAACCACACACATTATGTAATAAGGTACTAGGGACGATCAATACTGCAATAAAAGGCTTTATAAATAATTTTCTTCATCTTATTCGGTGTGCTTATGAATGCGGATCGTGGCAGCGATCTCACAACAGCCGAGAACCTTAACCTATCGGCAATGTATGAAAATCTGTGTATTTATCTGCGGTGACTAGTTGTAGCTCCGTGGGGAGGAACAAAATAATAAAATTATAAAGTATGGTAAATTATATCTGTGATATCAATAGGTAACTGCTATCGAAGAAGATGACTAATCATTGTGTCATCAACGATCTTGTACAAGTTTTTCCTCTTTGTGTCTCCGCCTTTTGTGCTAATAGTGACTTTTCGGTGGACTTTTTGAAGTTCAAAGAATTTTAAAGTTCATCGTTTAAAAGCAAACATTTGTAAGTTGTAACGTAATTATAATACGTATATTCTATATTAGATTGGTGTTTTTTGCCTAATTTATTAAATAAAAAGGTTTACATTCTTTCACGTCTAATCTGATTTGTATTCAAAAAAGTTTCTATTGTTTTACATTTAAGACATTTTTTTCAAGTTTACTGTGAAGTTTTTTTGTTAGAAATAAACGAATCTGTCGAATTGATCATCTGTCAATCTTATAAAAACAAAACAGAACGGACGCTGTGTCGCTACCGGGTGGGAAAATCAATGCATCCACATTAGACACAGAATGATAAAACACGATTCCTCTTTATCGTCGATCTGACGTTTGATTTGTTAACAGCCACCGAGAAGTCTGCATATTGAGTGACCCAGTGCCTGCTGGACTGAGAAAATTTGAATTTTTGATTTATTCAAGCTGGCCAGGAGATCTGTTACGACTATCGGCAATCTGGGCATCTGACATGCGGGCTGAACGGTAGCCCGGGCTGAAGATGACTAATTTGATACCCGGACGTTACAAGACACAAGATATCAGTGTAACGGCCTGATTTGAATCGTCAGGAGAATTTATCGCGACGCCAAAACCAACCGATTTAAAACGATGATAGCGATTAAGTTTTGTTTGCGTTTCAATATTTTTTAACCGATAATATAATTAAGATGATAGTCTTACGCATCAATGCTCTCTGAATATAAGTGTATTTTACTCAGATAAAGATATCTTAGAAGACTAAAGTAGTCACACAAGCGTAGCTATATCATATGATGTGATGGTGATTTTACGTTATCATTTAAGTGTTGATGATCTAAGAGTTGCATTAAACCAACTTTTTTTTGTGGAGCTTTCGTCTAAGTTAGGTGAAGGGCACAAGTAGGTTTAATACTGACAATGCCATATCGTTTTTCATTAGTATTCTAAAGGCTTTTTTATGCGTATATAAAAAAGTAGGTTAAGTATGTCAACTGTGATATAATATGACATACACAAATTTAATGTTTTATTGGCATTTAACTCCACGGAAACTCTTTTGTCTTTCAAATGTGTAGACCGGTGTGTTTTAAACTTTTTGAGGTCAAGGAGCACTTTTTTGTTCTTATAATTACAACATTTAAAAGACATATTTTTGAAAACAACAAACTTGATATTTTTATATTTCTCGTACCATTGGTAAATATTGTATAGTTTAAGCCTTGCTGCAACTCTATACTGATACATATTTTTGCAGAATATATGCAGGCGATTTAGTTAACCAGTAAAATTGTTCGCTTTGGATAATTTCCCATCTCATGTTATTCCTCGTGTCAACTACGGATAATATATTGTGTTATATGACAACATATATTGCGGAAGAGGGGAAGAACAAGGTTATTGGTTTCACGCAAACCGCTTGGTATTAGGATCTTTAAATCGGGCATGTTTACGTTTTTCAAAAAGGTCGCTATCAGCGGTGGAGAGTCTCCGGTGCCGCGGTCGCGTTTTGAATAATAGATTGGCCATTGATAAATGCGCCGAACCGAGAGAAAAAGTAATTAGATCGATTATCGGAGGTAGCTGTTAGATACGAGTGCGATAGGAGCGCGGAATGCCGTCCAGCGGAGTGGGCGGGGGACGAGGACCGCCACCTCCCGAATTAAATTACCAGGGCTGGGGGCGAAGTTTCATGTCTCAGTGGCAAAATATGCCGACTCGACATTAACGCATTTGTGTTTGGCACCGTCGGCGAGTTGTACATTTGTTTATTTTCACTTTTATTTTTTGATTTAAAAAAAAAGTGAATTCATTAATAGATGCTTGCTATTTTCGAGAATTGATGAGCATAACATTTAAAAAAATCCACATATCTAATTATTATATTTTCTCAATTCAAAGTATAAAAATATTGAAATGTTCTAATTATAGTCTGGAGTGTAGTTACATTTTTATTAAATTTTAAGTTTAACGTTCTTTAGTACTCAAACATTCACCTGATGATATAAATTTATACACTTCTATCGTAGAAAATTATTAGTTTGTAGGGAAAAACATTAATTAGTTTTTTTTTAGATTTCAGTGTTAAAAAATATTTTCACAAAAAGAATGAATTGTCGAAAAATAAAAGTATTTTTTGATATATTTGCAATGTTTTAATTCTCGTTTTATATTTATTTTTTCGTCAGATAAACGGTTTAGTCGCAAGATAATGTTTCATTTGAAAAGTCTCATCAATTTTCATAGTTACTATGATTATGTGGGGTTCACGGGATGACTTACTAAATTTCGACTAAAAGACTCATAGCCTAAAAGGCTATGAGTGAGGAATCAGATTCACAGAAATTTAAGCTATTTAAAGAGTTCATTAATTCTTTTAAAAATCGTTTTTACTCTTGGCTTGGTCGTAAAAATTGAAATTGGTATTTTTTCACAATTAAGTAGACACATCAGTTTTTTAGTAATATTCTATGGTAGTTCCATGTTTGCTTTTAGAGCATTTACTGACAAACGGTAGTTAGTGAGTTTAGTGACCAGAAACTCGCGGTGACAATTTTGGTAGCTCATTGCAAGAATATCAATACAATAATGATATTTTTTCAATCCATGATTGCATTATTTTCAGAAATTATTTTAACCTTTACTTTTACTCACAATTTAAGGTGTCTTTTAATTATTATAATGTTTATGAATAAACCAATCAAGACATACAAGTTTTATTGTTGTAGTACACCACTTAATCTTTTAAATAGCTCGCCAAAGAATCAAAATTCTAGAACTAGCTCTCTTGTTGTGTTTGGAGATCACTGCTGTGGGGTATTATTAGTATAATGGAAAATTATATGCAATTATAAGTAATGTAAATATAAAATTTCAGAATACTATATATAATAGGTACACAGGCAAAAACAAATGCTCAATGAATTTTCATAACATAAAATAATATAGTTTTAAAATAGCGTGACGGTATTATTCTGAGAGTAACATAGCGTCGGTCAGTTTAGTTGCGAGTGGGGAGGGGCGTGTTCCTCAAAACGCCGGTAGCTAAAACCTCTTCGGCCGCGTATCGCTGTCAGAGGAGGCCTTTTTGTTATTTTGATAGCTGCCCGCCGGAATTTATCGGTTTTATTAAAGGTGCCCGATCGAAATAATATAGGCAGCGCAACCTCGGACAACCCGGACTCGGAGCAATTGCCCTCGTACGGAGCAGCAGGATATTTTTTAGGGCCCCTCCGTAATTTGAAGTTTATTTTTACATAAGCGCATATACATGGAAACTGTCAGTGAAGAAGATATTCCACATTTTAATTTAGTATAATTATTGCCATTCTACGCTTTCCGAGTGCATTTCGATCAAATAATTATTCGCACATCCTCATCCCACTCCTTCGAATTCTAATATTGCTGTATTATATCTACATACGACGCAAACCTTTTATGAATTTGAGGTAAACAACGCTGGGTTTTCATGTTAAAACGAAATTTTTTACACTAAATCAACATTCTTGCTCATGTTCTTACTCTATGTTTGTTTGTTTTACATGCACCTTTCCTGTGCTTTGTAATACAGCGTGCCTAAGGGTGATTTTTTCTAATTCCATACAAATTGTTAATACTATGTTTGTACTATGTATATCTTTCCAGATACCTCCAGATAGAAGAAAATATTTATGCTTGTAAATTTTGATTACTTATGTACATACCTGTACTTGTTAGATTTAAAATGAGAACCGCTAGTTACTTATTTATACTCTCTACAGTTTTTGTTATTGCACAAAGCGATTTTAAAAAAAATATGTTTCACTACAACTCCTTTAGTCGTTTAATTTATTATTAATCTTAGAAGCTTTTTCGAGTTAGGTTCACGATCGTTTATTATTATCGTCCGCTATCGGATCAAAGAGGAAAGGCAGGGAGAGGTGTAAGTTAGATTGCCAGTTGGTCTTTTTATCGGAATGCAAAGCAAAGAAAATAATTAGTGTTGGAGTGAGCAGAAGACAGCGTGGGCGGGGACGAGGGCTGAGGTGAGATCTCATGGATTGCTGGGGACAGCCTCCGATAAAACAAATCTTATCGCAGTTTGTAATGTCCGTAATTACCTGCTTTTAGTTTACTGCTGATAAAAACTACACACTTATAACCTGGCCTTCTTATAAAAATCGCGCATTGTCTATAAACGAGAAGAATTTATTTAGTTGAGGGCTCATTGCGAATGGTATTTTCGCATAAAACTTCTTTATCACCGATTTTACTAGTAAAGTTAACTTGATTTTTGTAGTGTTGGAAGCTTCCTCAAAAAATTTGGAAATTAAGAGAATTAATTAAAGAAAAATCAAATTAAATACTCGTTTATTGTATTTCCTTAGTGGATGGTGCTTATATGTTTAAATTGTAAAATGATTAATTTACTTGGGATCACAGTTCAATAATATATATATAATACATCAAAGAAGATAAGTAAACTGATGGTAGCAGCCAAAATTTGCTACTTTGGACTAATAAAAATAGAACCCACCAGGATTGTAGTGCTAGAAGGAATGAAATGTGGGAGGGGAAATATCCTGAATAATAAAATTTATAAATTTTTATTTTAATTTTATTTATCATTAGAGTTTTGACCCCAAAAACGTAAGCATGACGTTCGAGCGAATAAACATATTGGTAATATCCTTCAAGTACAGTAGAAATACATAAATTAATGCAAAAGATTCATCTTGGCTCCAGGTTATCATTATCCTGACGACTGTCGTCTGTGAGATTTGATAAAATCTACTCGATGAAACTCTGGTATGATAGTTTCTGCTTTAAAAAATCAGCAAGTGGTAGTTCATATTATTATCATTCAGATGGACTGGGCCGTCGATGACAGACAGTTTGATGGCCAGAAGCGCGTAGAAACTGACAACAGTAAACGTTAAAATCAAATATTTTGTATGTCTAAAAAACCAATGACGATGTATATTTTTCACCATCAAATTATCGGTAACGTTCGTCACATTTATTCAATAAAATCATTAATCGCTATCAAATAAATAAATAAAAACCTGTAATCTCCGATACCTACTTTCCATAGATCAATTTTTGTTATTTATTATTACTTAAATATACATATACTATACATAAAAGTCTTTTTTCAACGCGTCAATCCAAGCACAAAAATAACGGCAGAAGCGGGATGCGAACCGCGGACCTTGGAAACCAACTATGCCCAGGTATTCATACCGCTCGGCGAATCGCGCCATTGCTATGCCCAGACTGACTTGCGGTGAAACTAGTATTTATATCATTGTTAGCATCGTACGACAGATGTCGCCATAGTATATATTCAAAGTATGTATATTTTTATTATTATTCTATCAGTCTTCATTTATTCACAAGCTTAATATTATTACTTTCCGGCAGTCTATTTATTTTAGTAAGTACCACTCGGGTCTCGAACCAAACTATAGACTG
Organism: Glossosoma conforme; assembly: GCA_022606575.1. Classification (NCBI taxonomy): domain Eukaryota; kingdom Metazoa; phylum Arthropoda; class Insecta; order Trichoptera; family Glossosomatidae; genus Glossosoma; species Glossosoma conforme. The sequence continues at coordinate 516,823 of JAGTXR010000126.1, forward strand.
AATGGATGTGAAACGACTACTTATAGTTCCGACTCGGACTTTATAACCAATCATTTACCTGTGTTACTGATGGATAATTTTACCTTCTTGATATTGTCTCAAGGAGACATTATTAATTAATTTTTAATTTTTATTAGAATATTATTTTATTATTTCAATATTCTAATCTACTTTTTATAGATCATTGACTATATTCTATAAAAATAGATTAGAATATTGAAATAATCAAAAATAATATTCTAATAAAAAATAAAAAAAATAATTTTGTTATTTAGTTACAGTAAATCTTCGATTTTAAGTTTTGCGTTATAGTGTCGAAGCTACTGGCATGAAGTAATGTCATAGTACATGCAGATCTTAGATTATTGGTTTATACCGTTTGAAAGCGAATATAACTGTTTTAATTTCAGTGTTCGTATTAATTTAGGCAGTATATATAGACCAGTATATATATATATATATATATATATATATATATATATATATATATATACTGATCTAAATTATACATATATATTTAGATCAGCAGTAGGGTCTATAAATTTAAACGCGTCAATGTGCTATTGCGCCCTGAAAACACGAGGAAACACGAATTCTCTCTCTTAATATGATTAATTGACAAATGCGGAGATTCTTACCTATTTTTGAACGAGATCATTGGTGATCAAGCGATTCGAAAACGACGATGAAGAAGTCAGTCAGATGTCTAATCATTCTCAGATGATACTTGATCGATTCGGCGGTACACAGCTCATGATGATGGACCGGAATCATCCAGAACCGGACGGTGGTTATAACAGTAGAAATCGTATCAATATAAGCTAACCTAAGATTATTTATTAATCCCTTATACATAAGGATAGTCTTCCTCGTAGTACCAATCCGGTGGATTGGTTTGCAGCAACAGAATCTTGCATCTCGATCTCCATTCCTCTCGGTCCTCCGCAACCCTCTTCAGCTCAGCATAAGAACTACAATTCATGTCCTAGAACATTTGCTTCAAATATTCCCGTCTAGGGCGCCCTCTTCAGTTTCCACTCTCAACCATCCCCTTCAAAATGTCCTGAAGAAGACGATCGTGGCGCATAATGTGACTGATCCATCGGGCTCACCTCTCTGAGATGGTTCTTATTAGGTGCTTATCTTCCTTGATTATCCTGAGAACCTCATTGTTCGTGACGTGGTCTCTCCAGGAAAATCTGAGAATTCTTCTGTATGACCACATCTCAAAGGCCTCTTTGAGATGTGGATATATAGCTTTTTTATCACTTTCAGATAAGCACCATGTCCCACAGCCGTACATCAAGATGCTCCAAGCAAATGTTTTGGCAAGATGCTTGCGGAGCCTTAAGGATAGTAAATATAAGCAAAACGGTGACTTACAAAAGACGTTTCATTTACTCCGCTGCAGTTCCTGTATAATGTTTGAGTGAGTCCTTAATTCTTGCCATTTTTATAACTTTAATAGTGAATTTAATCGTTATTATGTTGTTCTTTATATACTACAATACACTCAGTAGCGAGTCAACGGGTGAACCGGAAAAATTGACACGTATAAACAGCACACTTTTTTCCCTGAGTTCATCAATGAAGACGGTTGAAGATTGGCATGATTTTTTTGATATCGTGGGTGCAGTTGTTCAGTCATGTGAGATACGACTACGACAAAGATTCAGTTGGTCAGGTGACTGATCGAACTGCGATCGTGGTGATCGGAGGTCCCCAGTACTTGACTGTGGCTGGTAGTGGCCGTGGCCGGGCGCCCCGGGGGAGGGCCGCGCCGCCGCTAAAGGAATTTCGAATGATTTGTTGGGGCCAATCGGCGGATGGACAATTATAATTAAAAATTTATAAGAAAAATAAGTGAGGTACCGCGGGACGGCCTCTTGTTCAGCAGCGCGCTGAGAAATTGGACGAGCGGGAGCGCACGGGCGGAGAGTGAAGACGACATTTACGTTACAAATTAGAAAGTTGATTTTGAATTATTATACATCGCCTTTATTATTAAAATCATATATTACCAAACTATTCTTACATTCACTTGGTGAAAGTCTAAATAAAAGTACCTTTTGCTTAGATACAATAAGTTAATAAATAACTCATATGAAGCGTTTTGAAAAGATGTTTGTTGGTGCAAACACTACTTCCCAAAAATAATAGATGGCTGAGAGATCGCTTTAAAAGGGTATCGTGAAAATTTTTCATTTCTTAGGAAGATGCTTGGAATGAGTCTATGTGATTTAAAGTTGTTTTATTTGTTTAGGAAGGATTAAAATAACGTTCTATTCCGTTATATGGGAGTGGAAAAAAAGGTGACGGTTTTCGTCGTTGTTTTGATTTAAAACCGTCAGTTTTTTTTGCCGCTCCCTGTATCTTCAGACGAAGACAGAATTGTTGACGATTATATCTTAACAAGAGATTCTTAGACTTAATGATTCGTTATTATCAACATAACTTAAACATGAAATATTAATGGCTTTAATTTTAATAACTGACAATTTTTTTCTTCTTCGTAGTATCAATCCGGTGGATTGGTTTGCAGCAACAGAATCTTGCAAATCCATTCCTCTCGGTTCTCCACAACCCTTTTCAGCTCAGCATAAGCGCTACAATTCATGATTTAAATACTGGCTACTTTTCCAGGGCGCCTCACAGTTTCTACCCTCAACCATCCCTTCCACAATATCGCGAAGGAGACCATCGTGGCGCATGATGTGACCAATCCATCGGGCTCGCCTCTGAGATGGTTCTTATTAGTTTTATCTTCTTTGATTATTCTGAGAACCTCATTATTCGTGACGTGGTTCTCCAGGAAATTGGAGAATTCTTCTGTACGACCACGTCGCCTCTAGTTTTTTTGATTTCAGATAAACCCATGTCAGCTTTTTTGCCAAACAAGTGTTTTGGCAAGTTGCTTGCGGAGCCCTAAAGAAATTGTTGACTTTTTATTATCTTAACAAGAGATCCTTTTAGACATCCCAGGTTAATGATTCGTTACAAATTTTGGAACTTTTAACTTAAAATTGATATGTTAATTTTTGCTGCTCATTGCGGCTTACTCTTATTAATAATTAAACTGACAATTCTTTATTTAACTGCATATCTACAAGTTTTAATTTATTTCATTTAAAAGTATAATTTATATATATCATATAAAAATAAAGTATTCGAATACTTTTTAAGTGTCCATCCAAAACATAATACATATTAGACTAATGAGTGGCCTATTGTTGCCTGCTTCCGGAGGTAGGACTGCCTTTCTAGAATTACCTTTTCAGATTAGCTATATAAAAAATCGACTTGTGTTAGACAGGGAGAGTCTTGTTTAAATAATTGTGAATATTATAACACTATGCATGCACATAGCTGATAAAATTGAGTATTCTAGAAGTGTTGTAGTTTGTTCGGCCATAGAAACACGCGCCGCTACTGCTGGCAGGCGGGACGCTGTAATACCGAGCGTAGGTAGTAGTTTAATATTCCTAAATCATAGGCCTGTGTAAGACAGAAGCCAGCTTTAATTTACAATAACATGGCGGAGATGCGCGCCCCCCAGCCACCCTCCCGCCCTCACATACCGCTGGACCGTCGCCGACCACACTTGTCTTCAGGACCAAGATTCAGACCTTTCGAAGGCCTATAACCCTAACTAAACATCTATCCATATGGGGTATCTTTCATGTTCTCATTTATTTTAATGTTAAAGATATCGACTGAAATCTGGAACATTTCTGTGACTATCAAATATTATACCAGAAGTGAAGTCTCATTAACGATTATATTTAAAAATAAAACAAACCGCACATATATGCTGTAAAAAGAGACCCCAAGAAGGAGCGTAAAACACTATATTACGGAAAAAAGGAGGTGAAGTCGGCGATTTTCTACTGAATACATAATTGTGTGTGTGAGTTTAGAAAGTGAAAACAAATGTTACCAACTAAATATTTTACTAGGGTAACTTTTATGATAATAATTATCTACCTTTGTCAAAACTAAGTATGAAAGAGATCATTTTGAAAACATATAAATAATAAGTTGCACGTTTTAAGACGATTCTCATCATTTGAACTTTGTCGGGAGTACGAGTGTCAATTATTCTTTAATGTAAAAATAATGAGACAATTCATATCTTTACCATTGAGGGAGGCTAAAATATATTTATATATATATATATATATACAATCGTTTTGGAAACAACAGGGTCAGATCCTGTCTGTCCAGAAGAGGACGACGTCGATGGCGTTACTCCCGGCCATCATCAAGTCTTCCTGGGTGCAGCTACTCGGACACAGCGCACACTCCAGAAGGTGTGACAGGGTCTGCTCCACGCCGCATTCACATTCAGTCGGTCCGCTGTAAAACTGCCAGGTTTTCATTTGTGTCCTCGTCTTGCATACTCCGGTCCGAAGTCTGTTAAGGGACCTCCATATATCCGACCCCTGGTCGTGTCCAGGGGCTAGGTCCTCTTTCGGGGCAATCCAAGTATTCCCTTCAGTTGCGCTTATCCACATGTTCAGCCGCAGGGTGGCCTCAGGTATCACCAGTTCCGTTATCGACTGTAGGAAACTCCTTCTTGATGGAGTGTGTCGTGGTTTGCTTTGGAGATTTTCTAAACTGACTAAACTGTAAAAGATCAATATTGATGTTGACAGATCACGTTTTTTTAGCTTTTAAAAACTGGGTTTTAGGTAAAATATGTCAACTAATTAATGCATTTATAATCTGCTTTCAAAATTACTTTTTATTTTTTTATCTTATATAATCGTTTACAATCAAATTGAACTATTTTTGAGATCTCATTTAATCCTAATACGTTTACCATGTTGTTTGGATCGGAGATAGTTTGTTTTTTTTTAAATGGATAATATCTGTCAAACAAACTGCAATACTCCATATGTGTTTAGATTAAAAGTACAGTAACGCGTAATACATGCCAATAAAGATAGAAAAACGTCAGCCATGTTGAAACGGAGTCGAAAAAGTACTTCAAAATATATACGTTGATCGTGGCCCGGGGGGAATATTCAGAAATAATATGATATAATCAATCTATGACGAATTTAGAGTCTCGGCGACGCACAAAATGATGAATAATTTTGGTCTTTAAAAACATAATGTGACCAGACGGGTAATGGGTAGGGAGATCGGTTGGGATTTTACGAAATTTTCGTCGAGAAGGAAATTCGAGTCTAATTCGGTTGCGCACTAAATATTTGAAATTCTTCGGGTAGGTATAAATAAATTACTTTGATATGGAGTCAAAATAGAACATGCTACATAATAATTATGTTTTAAAACTAGTAGTTAGGTATGCTTTACAAAAAATAAAAACATTAATATCCTACATTTAGATTTGATAAATGCACTTAAATATGGGTCGTGTGTTTAATACAAAGGTTGAATACTTCAAAAATTAATGATTATATTGCCTTTTTATGACAGTTTTCATGATCTATTATTAAAAAATGTGTATTTTCATATAAATGTTTTAAATATTAACATTTTCCCAGAATATTTATCAAATTAAGTTACTTTAATAATGGAAACTAACGTTTACTATGCACAGCATATTTAATTTGATTTTAAATAAAAAAAATATAAAGCTTGTGGCAAATCATTTAATATAAAGGATATTTTACTAAGTCGCAAAACCTATACAAAGCTAATTATATTTTGGAGTCAACCGATAATACATTTTCTTATATGACTCAAAGATCCCAATGTTCCACTGAACACATGTGCAGTTTGAAAACATCCATTATGATGTTAAGCCCACATACTCTTTTGCTTCAATCGGTTTTCAGTGGGTGCATTAATAATTAATTTGTTTGCTCTCCTGTAGTAGCATATGAGTATAATGATTCGTCTCATTCCAGGTTATATCCTCCATCCTGAAGTTCCACAGAATATTTTCTAGATACATGACAACCAAAAGCCTGATCCAAATACAAATTCAATATAATTTACTTAAGTATTTTTTTTTTCAAATAAAGATATTATTAATTTTTAGCGAAAGTGCTTAGTAATAATATAATTAAATATACCGTGAAATGAGATAAATTATTATTTTTTGCTGATGATTTACTTATTTTTTTTTAAATTTAATGGTATATAATACTCGTAGCAACATCAATGTAATAATATTTTTTTTTTATATATTTTCTGTCACTGAACATTTGTCTTGGTAGTAATTGTATTATTGAGGTTATAATTTGATAACGTATGTTTAATGTTATTTTAGAAGTGTTTTGTGTGGGTCCAGATAAACCCAGAAGCTCTGTAGCCCTCTGAGGAGGATCTGCCCCTCCCACTAATTATATTTTCCGTTTTTGATGGCGCAGCCTCACCTCTGATGTATTGGAGATGTTATTAAACTCGATAATATTACGATATAATAACCCGCGTGAGCCTCGACTGAGGTGATAGTGTTGGCGCTGTGATCTAACATTAAATACTCAAATATATTTTGATATGCTTTTGGATATTCGTTAATCTGTAATACTTAAAAAAAAGCGTAGCAACATCATTAAAAACAAAACGAATATTTTGGATGTTCTTTCTTTCGGATAGAAAGTGGCATAACACTACTGTCCACTAGGTTATAAATTTCTTGCTTTATAATTTTTAAATATCAAAAATATACGAGTACATTTTGACTGCTTTGGTTTGAATCAAAATGAAATAATGTGAAATTAAATATTATACTATTTGTAAATCCATTCTTGAAAATAACTTATAATAATCTTTTGTTAGAGAGGGGTTTAAAATACGTGGCCAAAAGATTGATATGATAAGGTTTGCTGACGACATTGCTCTGATTGCTGAAACTGAAGATGAACTCACTGAAGCGCTGACATCCATGGAAAACATATTTAATTCCAACTACAAAATGAAGATAAACAGCACAAAAACCAAAGTCATGAGTAAGCCGCAATGAGCAGCAGAAAATTAACATATCAATGCTAGGAGTGCCCCTAAAAGATGCAAAAGAATTTGGATACCTTGGAAGTACGATCACCTGGGATGGCAGAACAAAAAGAGAAGTCAACAGTCGAATACATCAAGCAAGGCTAGCTTTCAATAAAAAGTCAAAATTCTTGAGTCAAAGAATATTACTTTAGGGCTCCGCAAGCAACTTGTCAAAACACTTGTTTGGAGCATCTTAATGTACGGCTGTGAGACATGGTGCTTATCTGAAAGTGATAAAAAAAGACTAGAGGCCTTTGAGATGTGGTCGTACAGAAGAATTCTCGGAATTTCCTGGAGAGACCACGTCACGAACAATGAGGTTCTCAGGATAATCAAGGAAGATAGGCACCTAATAAGAACCATCTCAGAGAGGCGAGCCCGATAGATTGGTCACATCATGCGACACGGTCGATATTGTGGAGGGGATGATTGAGGGTAGAAACTGTAGAGGGCGCCCTAGACGGGAGTATTTACAGCAAGTATTCGAGGACATGAATTGTAGCGCTTATGCTGAGCTGAAAAGGGTTGCGGAGGACCGAGAGGAATGGAGATCGAGATGCAAGATTCTGTTGCTGCAAACCAATCCACCGGATTGATACTACGAAGAAAAATCTTTTGTACTTTCACCAAAATCGGGGTAGTTTTGTCATATTCTAAACACAGTATCGCAAACTTCTTGATGTTAACAAACTGTTATGTACGTTGTCATGATAACATTACGTTTGATATGTGAAATAACTTTATAGATGATTATTTTAGATTAGTTAGATTGTTTCGTGTAATATATTAAATGACTTACCAATCTTACAACATAAAATATACTTTTATATTTATTTCAAATAGGGACACTGATGCAAATATATCGAAAACTATGCTTCAGTCAAATATCATTTAAACATCTCGCCTAATTACCGATCCGTTCCGATCAATTATGCAAATCCCTGCCCTAATAACAACATCCAACAACCAACAGGTTGATATTATGCTCGTATATAATTATCAGTAAGCGGCAAAAACACTTGTTATCACTACAGCTTAAGAAGAATTTCTATATTAAATAAAAAAAAAAATCGAACGAACGAGATTCAGTGATGACAAAAGTCCAATAAATACTTATATAATTAACCACTAAAATTACAAAGAGACTATACTACAAGCGAAGCTTTCTGGTGGTTATGTTTTAATTCTATTATTGCTATACCGGATTAATAATTATCCTTCCAAAAACTATTTTTTAAATCAGATATCTACGTTTATACTTCGTATTAAACTCCCAGGCGAAAAATGACATAGTCATATTCGATAAAGGAATACTTATAATTCGACCATCATATTGCTTGCAAAATCAATATTTATCAAAATCAGGTTTAAAGTCCTCAAGCAACTTCCTGAGATTAGACAACCTCTCTTATCCGGTGTTAAGAAGGAAATTTTCTAGTTTTGGTAGTAAATTACTCGGAACAGAATTTATACGAGTCTTCCTACTGAAATAATAATCTGGGTGGAATAACAGTGAAGAGGAGGAGTTAAAAACTATAACTGATATGATAAAACATCTGAAAACAATGTTCACTGTAAAGATCAGCAAACCATATCAGATTAACATATCTGTTCCATCTCCTAGGACCAAATATTATATAAGCGAACAGAAAGGTGATGTTGCCAGATACTTGATTTAATTTATAAATTATATTCAGTGGCATGAAATATAATAGATGATTAGTTGAAATACGTCTAGCAACACTAGTACACTGTAAGCGCGGTTTTCGTTAGATCACTAAGATGCACGCGAACTAAAACTGACTCGTAGATGAGTATGTTGCCTATTGTGTTTGTTAGTTAAGATAGGACCAAACAGTCGTGATAATGATCCGAAGTTCTTAAAAAATCAGATTCAAATCATCCAAAATATGCAGCTGCCGTTGGGTACAAGATTCATATAGGATCCCAGGTGGAACTTCGGATGCGGATGTGTCTTAAAACATGGTAAGAGTATGGTAATGTTAACTGACTAGAGAACTGAGAGGCAGAAATTAGTGGTGATCATATGTTTCAGATATGGAACGGATATAGGAAAAATAGTTGTAATATTTTTTTTTGTTGTTTCAGTGTAGTGTTTAGTGTTGTGGTTTCGACATTGTATGTATTCCATTCCGGCCCGCGCGGCGTGCGGCCCGCGGGCCGGTGAGCTCCCGGCCGGGCGGGCATCGGACACAGGGCGCCTCGTGAGCTGCACACATATTTGTAAGCGAACATTTATAATTTTGCCAGTTAAGTTCATTTCATCAGATGGACAATGCCGTTCTGTGATGAATGATGTTAACTTTCCGAATCTAAGCATTAAAATGGAAAATCGTGAGCCTGTCTGTTACAAAGATTTGTCACAAATTATGAATAGTTTACATATCTAAGAGATATTTTTATATGTTTTATTTATGATCTCATTCACGATTTCTTAATATTTAAGCACTTGCGTGTGAAAAAGCGCTAAATGAAGACGGAGAGATTTCATCTGCATCATTGCATGTGGAGTGTTGATCATTGAACTGCAATGCGGCATTCCCGCATTGTTTACAAATTATAGCGAATTGTTGATTTTAGTTTAAGAAAACAGACGTATTTGGTTCATTTAGTCTTTTCTACAGTTATGACCATGGCTGGTGCTCCTTTCAACTCAAAAAATTAAATCAACCTGTTGCCACCCCCAACTGTCTGGAAAATCTCACACTTGATGAGGACTTAGAACTGTCAGTTTCCAAAATTGTGCCACCGGTAAGCTTTGAAAAGTTCTTTCAGTATCTATGATTCCTATTTCATTCAATATGGATCTCTTCAAAAACAGATCAATATATGTACCCTTCAAATCTCCCCGATCCGTACACAAATACAACACATGTTTTCCACTGCCACCAGATACTGGCTGAGCGTCATAGAGCCCACTTATTTCAAACGATTATTGCAAGACTTCTCTCGTCATCACAGAGGTGGTAGACAATTCGTTATATTTTTAATATGGTATCTATTTTATTGTTAGCTTATAAAATGAATACGAAAGATAAATTACGTTGATGCGTTCTAAAAATACTATTTTTTTCGTAAGTTCTACTAAATAGAAGATGCAATGATGTGTACATTTGTGTGTTTCAAATTAATTATCTAAATTTGAGAGATTTGGTTTATTTTTAAAAAATGATCACGAGTCGCTCTCCAGGGGCGTTAACTCAGAAGACTATAGACAGGGAGGCTTGGGCGAACACTGATGCGTGGCGTATTCATTTTATCGAGACAATTATATATAATTACGGGTCATGTACAGCGGCGCAGAACCCGGGGAACGTGGATTACCACTAAGTATTTCACGCACCGACATATTTGAACAGAAATACCAACAATGTGCTGCTCTTTCAGTAATATATGGACTTGTGTTAGTTTGAAGCAAGCTTCATGTAGACAGGCTCACCCAAAAGGAATTGTTAGTCAGTGAGCAGAAGCATTTATATCGACCCTTGTTACTTATACTATTTTATAATATTGATTGACTTATTTTCGTATATGCGATGCCATCTAAAGACTTTATAACGGCTCAACAGGGAAGACTGGACGCTACATGTGAGAAGGATGTGTAGCGATTGCTTGCGTGTAGATATTGAAGTGATTTCAATTGTATATTAATGTTATCCTTAAGAGACTCAAATGGTTTGTGCGAGAAGAAGAACTGATGTTAGGAGAGCATTCCAAAGCCTGTGATATTAAAGCGCTTGAAAAGCTGTTCGTCTTGAGTATACAATTGTCGGTGGATGTTCGAAAAGAGTTTCATGGGGCCACATTGAAGAATGGGTGCAGGAAGGATGAATTGAAAAATTTCGGAAAAACTATGTCTATGATAGTAACCATAGAAAGGCTTAGTGAACTTCTAGTCTGACTGAATTTAATCGACTGAACTTTTTGATTCATGGTTTGGTGATTAGCATTAGGGTGCCAATGCTTATCAGACACGTCTAACTTACACTCAGAATAGGAAGGCTTTAAATACCCATGCTCGCCGTTCATTTGCTTGTCTATGATTATTGTCACGTTTTTTTAGGCTAGTAACCCAAAAATTGTATCCATTAGTTAATTCAAGACTCAAGACAAGTTGCTCGTATCTAGTAGTGGATGCATAAAGTGTCATTTGATCACAAATATAAAAAAATCTTGAAGGAAAATTGGCACGTAGATTTTTATAGTATTGAACATATAAAGATTCATAAAGATCTCAAATATTTTATATTGATGTATCAATTTGCCTACTTTGCGTCACCATAGTTTAATAATAATTTTTACTATTTTAAAAAGTCAGTAGAAACAATATTTGAGGGCTTTGGGAGTCCTCGATAATCTGTTATATTACTCAATATAATCGATTGGGCTGCTACTGCGTACAACCATCATAACTTTAAATTACTTAACTATGTATTTTAGTCGTTCAAATTCTAATACAAAATCCCAGCTTCTGATCCTACAAGTACTAAGGGAGTTCGCGGACGGGGCACGAGGTAAGTTGTCATAATAATGTTTACGTACGATACAAAATTTGTAGACCAAAGTGTGGCTAGCTTGAGAAATAAGTCATTCTTTCATTGTGTGAATAAATATTAGATACTATATATAACTATAAGATCCTTATTATATCAATTTCTGAGTACAAACTAATATAAAGAACAGGAAATTATTTGAATTAAAAATACTTTAACTAATCATCATAAACATGTTTATGCTCGTAGTACAACAGAAACAATAATATATAAAAAAACAAAAACCTATAATTCTTACAAATATATTTTTATTATATATATATATATATGATTCGTCGTTCGACCATTACAGAGTGCAGACGTGCTTTACAGTGGCTCCAATAAATTCGGAGTAGTGGCGTGTGTGCAACAATAATAATAATAAAAAAAACTGATTTATAATAATTTCTAGTGAACATCAAAGTGTGATTAAATGAATCAAGATAGAATGCGATGGAGATGGAAGAATTAATAATTAATACTAAAGAGCTGATCAATAAGATCACCTCAGCAAAAGATAATAAATTAAAAATTCAACTGGAAAAAAAATATTCAAGAAATTGAAGAAATTACAACAAATCAAAAAATTGACTTACAAGGAAAAATAATTGATTTACAAAACGAATTAATTAATAACAACAAGAAACAAATGAAAAGATTGAAGAAATTATCTCTAAATCGAACATATCTTATGCAACAATCACAAAGAGTTCACCAAAAGAACCAACTAAATTTACAACGAAACAAGACTCAAAACACACAATCATAATAGAGTCAAAAAAAGAATGCTAGTGCTGAAATAGTTAAAACTAAAATAGCAAAAAAATGTGAACCTAAACAAAATGAAAATGGGAATAATAAGTTTCAAAAAAATCGGAGAAAAAAGAGTCTAATAATCTGCGCAACAAAAGAGGAAGCTAATTTACTGTGCAATGAAATAAATAAGAGAATCGGAGACGAGGTTACTGCTGAAGAATTTAAAAAGAAACAACCAAACTTAATTATTAAGAGACTACAAAAAGGCATTACTGAAGAAGAATTAATCAGTAACATAGTCAACCAAAACGGACTAAATGAAGAGGACGAGACTAAAATTAAATTAATCAAAGAAATTAAAATCAAGAAAAGCAACGATGGAAAAGAGTGGGATACCACAAACTATATCATACAGACAACTCCTTCGATTAGAAGACATCTGATAGAAAGAAAAAAAATTAACATAGGATACAACAGAGTCAACATTGAGGACTGCAACCCACTAATGCAATGTTACCATTGTCAAAAATTTGGACACACAGCACTACGATGTCTGGCCAAGGATCAACCACCAACCTGCTTGCACTGTTCACAAAATCACAACCACATAAACTGTAAAATTAAAGAGACACCAATTTGCATCAATTGTACCAATTCAAACAAATTTCACAAAACAAATTTACCCACTAACCACAATGCCAATAGCCACCAGTGCATGATCAGAGAGAAAATGCTTAAAATCGCAAACAGCCGGATTGATTTCGGTTGAATTCTGTATTTATTATCGAGGTTAATTATTCAAAGTATACCTACATCATTTACAATTCCTGTACTGTATTTACTATCGAGGTTTAATAATTTAAAGCATACCTACATCATCTACAATTTATGTAATGTATTTACTATCTAGGTTAATAATATAAAGTATACCTACATCATTTACAATTTCAAAATTAATGCTTACCAATGAACGACTTTACATGCAACAATATTAACAATAAAATTCAAATAAAAGAACTCATACATGACTCGATCAAAGATCTCAACCAATTAGTACAAAATTTTGAAAACACAATTACAACTTACCATATAAATAGATTTTAATGATATTATTTTATATTTTAAAAAATGTATATATGCAACACTTGAATCAAGGATGAATCCCACGTCACACACAAGATCTACCTTTAAGTGGCGTGGAAAGCGAATTCCAAAAAAAAACAATAAAAAAAAAAATGAATGTAATACTGTCAATTAAATCTTAAATGTATCCTATTATATTTGATTAAATAAAAAAAAAAAATATATATATTTTAAAATGCAGTAACTATATACATATTGAAAATAAAAGTACACTTACAGATGTTCCTTTAAATACTTTTTTTTTAAATATGTTGTTGTAATTTTATATTCGTATTAGAGTCGTAAACTATTTAGTAGGAGAAATAAAAAAAAACGATTTAGGCATACGTACTCTAGCTGATTAGAATTTAATGGTTTGAATATACTCGTATATCTCATTTAGCATTCCTGCAACAACCTATCATCAGTTGTAGCATATTGTCAACCTAGTGCAGATAACAGATCCATGTGTCTAAGACTTTTGTCTGAGGTAAAAAAATATATTTCAAGTATCCGTTATTAATATTAGATTAGGTGATTTTTAATTAGGCTCGAAGACCAAATACAATATAATTTTAATATGCTCTCATAACATGAATGTTTGGCACGTACGAGTATATTATAGAAGGTAGCATATTATATAGTATAATGCATACTACGGTAAGGTGGAGAGGTTCATATATGTGGTTTGTTTGTATAATTTATTCGATTCAGAGGTAGTCATATAATGCGATACGCGACCTATTATTAAATGAATTAACTAGATGTCACTGCGGGCTACGTTCGAGCTTTAATTTGCCCAGCAAATGATAAAGAAAATATCTGCGCCCAGGGACAAATAACAAAGGAATAATATTGAAAAGTTATTTATGGGACGCGAACAAAACGCGAAAGGGGCTTGTAAGCTATACCTTCACGACTTTATTTGTTCAGTAAATTATAAATAAGAGTAAATGCAGATTTAACGAAAAAATGTCTTTACGTGTGTATGTATTTGAGTTGATATTACCAAGTACATACATAAATTTATTCAAGTTTTTACTCGATAAAAAAACAAAATTTTATATTTATAAACCTGGGATATATATTGATAAAGTCTGCTGGAATATTGTTTCTTATTTGTGGTAAAAAAGTGCTCTACATGGAGAAGTTATGGCTGAAGATCATTAATATGGTTTTTCCTATTTGTCTGCTTATCTGTTCAGTACAAGTTTTGTAATTTATCATTATATTTTTTAATAATTATTTATGACATCATGGTGACTGGAACAACTGTAATTTTTATTTCGTATTCATTTGTAATGACACTAGAAAAACAAATGAAAAACTGAAAATTCACTGCCAGCGTAGAAGGAATCACGCTAATGTTAAGAATGCCAACCCGTTAGATCAAAAATTGATACATTTACTTTGTTTTTGTTTATGTTAACACACACAGGAGAATACCGACAGCTGACGATGACGATACAAGTATCTAATATCTGTTATAAAAGCCAATTTAAATACGGCTAAGCGCTGCATGTGGAGTATTGTTCCGACAATGGCATAGTTTACGTCCTGCCTTTCCCGCTTCATTTTTTTTTACGGAGACTTAATATGAATGGGTGATGTTTGCGGGATAACTTTTATCCACCTCTAGTTTTGAATCATCAGTGTTCATTCACACCAGCAAGTATTTATAGAGGTAAGAAATTTATTAAAAATAATTTTGATTTAATCTTTGGTAGGGTACCCTAAGTATGGTAAGCAAACGCTTTACCAAGTCATACCCGCCGCCATAAGTCAGCTTTGATATCTATGTTATACATCAAGTACTCAAATTATTTTTTAATTCGCTTCTATTTGTATAAACTCGAATGCTTCAAAGTCGAAAACCTGCTGTGACCGTTTTTTTACGTAAGCATTTTTTGGGCGCCTATTACGATCAAATGATCCATCGGAATAATCATCATCCGATCTCCTTGAAAATGTGAATCAATAAACACCGAAATATGCTTTGGAAACTAAAACTGCCGTCTCTTCCAGTACAAGGGGTCCTGTCCTGTAGGTTGTCGGGAACCATGTATGACCTCAGAAAGACCTCCTGTGCAAAGATATCCTGGTACAAGTATTGTACAGCAACTGATAGACCTGGGTATATTTCGTCGTTTACAAATTGCTTTAAATTTTAAGCTTCGACGGGTATCAAACCCGGGACATTTGGCATGGTAGGCAGGTACTTTACATCTAGACTTCACTCGTCGAGGGCATTATAAAAATATTTTTAAGGAGAACGGTCGATTGAAGTTCTTTAAAAATGAATATCAAGGCATTATTTAAGTAGTTTTTATTTCTATAAAAAAGGTTTTATCAAATGTGAATGCGATACATTATGAGATACACATACTTGTGTAATTATAAAAAACAACCTTACTTCATCTGGATAGTATATACGCAGGTAGTTTAAGCGAATATTAAAATGAATCGTCGACAAAAATGTCTATAAATTATACATCTATGAAAAAGTAATCAATGGAGTTCGGATAAAAAATACAGGCCCGAGTCAGGAATGCTCCGATAGATTCTAAACCCCTAATTGGAGAAGAGCGCCCCAGGCGGACGGCAGAAGCTCTGGACATGGATTTACGCTGTTTTGTTTTGAGACCCAAAAGCTGCCGCTATTTTTATAAAACATCAGGGCAACCAATATTATTAATTATTTTGTAAAAATAATATAATGTTTTAATAACAATTCTTAACAAACCAAACCTTAAGTGCAATACTGAAGAATCAAAATGATTCATCTTTCATTTTGTTGCAGAAACTGTCATATTGTATATTTTAAGGGCTTCCATTAATTATAAAATAAACTTATTTATATTATATAAAATTGTTTGAGTTGCTGTATTCCTGTTGACGAACAATGTTGTAATGTTTTGTGCTGATGCGTTTTCGTTGTGATTATATTTTATACTGTTTTAAATTAAGAAGAAAACCGTTTTGTACTATTTATATGACGATTTAGTGAGTTTAATTAATTATTAAATTAATTAATCTTCTTAATGACTTGAATATATTTTTTGTATTTTTATGGTTTAATTTAATGAATACGATTTTTTTTTATTATACCTTTAAAAATATCAAAAATATTTTGCATACAAATATAATATATCATTAATGTACGTACAAATTAATAAATACGTAGGTATTCTATTAAGAATGTATAATTAATTTTCTAATCCAAGAAATAGTAAATATTTAATAGTATGGTTCTGTACATTATACGTAAGTTAAGTAAATTATAACCTTCCCCACCATAGATAAACTCTATGCAGTTAGAGTAAATGGGGTTCAAAATATAAAACAAAAAAAATGAAGAAAAAAAATTGAAATAAAGAAAACAAAATTACATACAATTATAAAACGTATTACTTTTTAGTTATAAAATTGGTCACATAGAATATACACATGAAGTAAAAAATAATAAATGGTTTGTGTCATCGCTAAGCGTAATTTTCAACAAAAAAAATATTTGTCAAGCAAGTGGTGCACTCTTGCGGGCAATCCTAGAAACTCTTTCCAGTGTGGTTGGAATGCGTATTCAGGGGTTGAAATAACGAGAGTTGTATTAGGGGCTGGTAAATAATTTGGGGGTTGTTACAATTGTTACCATGTTGTATAGAAAGGGGAGAATATGAGATGGTAAAACAGATATTACAGATTCCAGGATATATCTTCTTTACCTGAAAATGGAAAAGCATATTAGTACCAATGCTAATGTATACTCGTAACTTACATTCATAAAAAACATGCACTGAAGTTACAAGTAAACAAAGGAAACCCTCATTTTAATGAAATGTTTTACTCAATAGTTATGTACATGGTATTGCTTTCAATTTAGGAACTATATCATATAAGTATTATATTGATTGGGAAGCACTAAATCGATTCTTAAATGTATGTACACTGTAGTTTGGTCCGCATTGACTGAATAGTGTGTAACAATTTTTAACAAGAAATAATAATTAACGTATTATATCGATATTAAACTCATATATGCTTACATTTATACAACTGCTGCATAAAAACAAATTATTTATTTGATAAGATAAAAAATATATCTTTATTTACATCCACCAGGGTAACGTAGTAAGAATACTTGGAAATTAACGAAAAAAAAGGAAATAATCAAATTAAATGCAATTTATGTACTCTTTAAGTACAATTGTCAATGTTTTGTTTTAGGGTGCTAGCAAGACTTGCATTGTTAAGGATATCAACTACCTTATTCTCATATTAGAGGAAATATTGCTGAAGATGTGATTAACTATAAGTTTTAACTATATATTTCATATATAATATTTGTATATAGAAAGCTTAGAGTTCAGATACGCTTCATGCGTATTCAAAGGCTATAACAATCTAGATACAATTAAGTCATCATCACTGTTTATCGCAAATTATCATTTTGTTTCTGAATAAATGCTTCTTTATTATTCGTGATATTCAAATGAAAAACTAAACGATTAATTAAGTGAAGTACATTTGAATTATTAAATCGAAGAACATTTCGAACATTTTACGTTAGCAATTTTTTTTTGGGTATGTAAATAAAATCCAACTAGAATACTGTTATTTATGTTGCATAATTTTAAAAAGAATATTTTATTCCATCCTTCTAGAATTCCTTATTTAGTATGAATCTTGTATTTAACGAGACTGTTTTAATATAATATTCGTTTGAAATTTCACGTTGATGTACTTTATGTCTTATGGCACTATATAATTAAAAAAAGCTTTTTTGATTAGTTATTTATTAAAAAATATATATTGGTATAAAATAACATAGGTAAATCAACATATTTAAATTGATATTTATGTCTACGACTATTTGTTATCGCTTATTGAAAAATGTGCTTATTGTTGTTACAAAACATTTGTATCCGAATAATTAAAATATAAATATATGTATATTTTTTATTTACGTATTAGATACTCGTACGTCACGAACAATGAGGTTCTCAGGATAATCAAGGAAGATAGGTACCTAATAAGAACCATCTCAGAGAGGCGAGCCCGATGGATCGGTCACATCATGCGCCACGATGGTCTTCTTCACGACATTGTGGAGGGGGTGGTTGAGAGTAGAACCTGTAGAGGGCGCCCTAGACGGAAGTATTTGCAGCAAGTGTTCGAGGACATGAGTTGTAGCTCTTATGCTGAGCTGAAGAGGGTTGCGGAGGACCGAGAGGAATGGAGATCGAGATGCAAGATTCTGTTGCTGCAAACCAATCTACGGGATTGATACTACGAAGAAGAAGATTCGTACCTACCTACATTAAAATTAAATAATATACAGTTATTGTATATAGATTTATCCTTTCAATATTTGTTTAAAGTATATATCTATATGGATTTATTGTTTTAGAGTTTTATTTCAAATGAAATATATGTTAAAATCTGTGCTAGTTGTTAATTTTATTTATTAATTGATAAATAAAATATTTAAAATGAGAAAATAATTCATTTTCATACAAATTCATAATTTTCGAAAATTAATAACAGTAACATTTATTTTTTATTTTTTATGTAAACACATACAGGAGAATACCGACAGATGGTGATATTAATTTTTGAAGTTTCATCTGTGGAATACAATGACGCTTACCATGGTGTATATGGCTAAACGCTGCATGTAGAGTGTTGATCCGCCAACGTCATAGACTACAGCCCGAGATTCACGCATCATCCTTTATTATTACAGGAATCTACTATGAATGGGTGGTCTTCACGGGATGACTTTCGTCTACCACCAATTGTAATTGATAGGCTACAACTGTCATTTTACGGGTGATGGATCAAATTCACACCAACCGGAGGTATTTTAGAGCTCATAAATCGATTAAAGATCCTTTTTATTTTAATCATCGTCGGGGATCGAACCCACGACCTTTGGTTTGCAAAGCAAACGCTTTACCCTTGAGCTATTACCGCCGCTATATACTTATTTACAATCATACATAATATTTGGTACTTCATAGGTGAATATTATTTGGTTTTATAATATATAGTCCAATATAGACTGTTTTTTTTTCTAAGACATCACGTATAAGGTCATACACTCATACCTATCTTCTTCTTCGTAGTATCAATCCGGTGGATTGGTTTGCAGCAACAGAATCTTGCATCTCGATCTCCATTCCTCTCGGTCCTCCGCAACCCTTTTCAGCTCAGCATAAGCGCTACAATTCATGTCCTCGAATACTTGCTGTAAATACTCCCGTCTAGGGCACCCTCTACAGTTTCTACCCTCAACCATCCTCTTCACAATATCGTGAAGAAGACCATCGTGGCCTATCTATATATGTTGATATTCCCGTGAATTCACGATACTGTTTTCTTATAAGTACGTAGTGAATAGTTGTTAAAGCTGTTGATAAAACTTTATAAACGTATTAAATTAATTTTACACGTTAAATAAGACCCTCAGTTATAATGTAAAATTAATAGAATGTTTTTTTGAAACCTACTCATTTTCAGAATCAACTGTTTCTTATAAGAATTCAAACGGATGAACGCGAGAATCGTATAAGAATAGTTCGTTTGATTTAATCGGCAGTATTTAATATACAAATGGAAAAAAACAATTATGCATAGATTTTGTAGGAAAATGAAAATTTGAATATATATTTTATGATGAAAAAATATATATATATCTTAAGTATTTATAGATATAAAGCGAAATTATATGTAAACGCTGAAAATTATTTTATTTGACATAAAAATAATGAAATTTGTTATTTTAAATGATCCAAGTTATTCGTAAGCCCAAAAGTTCTGACAGTTTTACTTGATTTTGAATAAATATACACTTATTTACCTTTTATTTTAAAACCAAATGATAATAATACTGAACTAAGTGTATATAAGTTATTATAGCTAAAATAGTAAAGTTATAAGACCAATAACAGATAAAAGAATATCTTCGTATTTGATTAATTAGATTACAAAGTATAATTATATTTATATTACTATCTTAAAATAAGTAGTCTTTGAAGATAAGAAGGCGTAGATAGATAGGAAGAAAACAAGATTGAATTATTTCATGGGAAGAGGTGCGCAAAGGTTGATGTTCCTTTCACATGCTACGTGATATTATTGCTTTCAGGAAAATATTGAAGTTGTTATTTTTAAGAAGATGATAATAAATATATTTCTTAATTATTATGTACATTATTTGTGTACCTATAAAGAATTCTTAAAAAATATTAGTACTTAAGAAAAAAATAAAATTGGTAGGTACATTTATACATATCAATATTTTTAATAAATCGATTTTTTAATATGTTTTCTGATAGCTTGTCAATAACATTAACGTCATTTTGTTGCCGTGTTCATTATTTATCTCTATTAATCGGATAATTGACCTAGTCAGGTGAATTATTTGAAATTAGTTTATATATATTTAGATATCGTTACTATCCCCAGCTCTGTCAACTGTCTAACGAGGAATCATCACGAAGGCATGATGATGAGGATGTCGTTGGGGATGGGAAGTGGATGCAGGAGCTGCCCGCAGGTGTCTGAGTCGGTCCTGCAATGTCTCGCACTAATTTCACTGGACGGAAGAGATTTTCAATGAATTGAATACTCTCTGTCGGGCCGGGGGCGGGGCGGAGCGCTGGGGGCGGGGCGGCTCGCACGGCGACCAATAGCAGCGCGGCCCGTGACGTCACGGAGGGGCGCGCCGCCCCCAGGCAGCGGGGGCCGCTGAGCGCGCCGGGCCGCCAGTCTTGCTCGAGAGCGCGCGCGCCCCGCACGCATCGATCGCCGCGCGTCCGCGCCCGGAATGCCCGCACCGCGCGCCCCCCGCGACAGTGATCCGTAGAGCCTTATGATAATTCACCATGAGCACCGGTCGCCGGACCCCTCTGTGACGGTTTTCGCAAAGCGCGATCATAGATTTTTCACAAAGAGACGGAAGGCTTGCGAGAGCCTTCGAAACGTACAAGACGCCTTCCTCGGCGGAGCTGCGGTACGGGGCGATGGCGGCCACCTCGTACATGAGCGCGGCGCCCTCGGCCGAGCTGGACGGGCTCGGGCTGCTCGGGCCGGGCGGCTACCATGCGGCCGCCAGCCCGCGCTCGGCCGCCGACGCCACGGACATGAAGTACCAGCACCACCACCTGCACCACCACCACCAGGGCTCGCCCGCCCACGCGCCGGCGCACGCGCACGCGCACCACGCGCACGCGCACGCTCCCGCGCCCTCGCTGGGCCATTGGGCTGCGCTGCCGCCCGCGGACCCCTGGGCCGTGCACCACCAGCACCACGCGGACGTCAAGCCGCCCGAGCGCCACCACCAGCAGGTCAGCCCGCACGCGTGGCACGCGCCCGTGGTGTCGCACTACGGGGCGGCTCGCCGCTGCAGTACCACGTCAACGGCATGCTGCACGCGCACCCGCAGCACGCACCGCTGCACCCGTCCCTGCGCGAGCTGCAGCCCTCGCCGGCGCTGCACCACATGCCGCCCGAGCGCGAGATGAGCGGCGAGGAGGACACGCCCACCTCGGACGACCTGGAGGCCTTCGCCAAGCAGTTCAAGCAGCGCCGCATCAAGCTGGGCTTCACGCAGGCAGACGTGGGCCTCGCGCTGGGCACCCTCTACGGGAACGTCTTCTCCCAGACGACCATCTGCCGCTTCGAAGCCCTCCAGCTGAGCTTCAAGAACATGTGCAAGCTCAAGCCGCTGCTGCAGAAGTGGCTCGAGGAGGCCGACAGCACGACGGGCTCGCCGACGAGCATCGACAAGATCGCGGCGCAGGGCCGGAAGCGCAAGAAGCGCACGAGCATCGAGGTGTCCGTGAAGGGCGCCCTGGAGCAGCACTTCCACAAGCAGCCCAAGCCCTCCGCGCAGGAGATCACCTCGCTGGCCGACAGCCTGCAGCTGGAGAAGGAGGTGGTGCGCGTGTGGTTCTGCAACCGGCGGCAGAAGGAGAAGCGCATGACGCCGCCCAACACGATGGGCGGGGACATGATGGACGGCATGGGCGCGCCGCTGCACTACGGGCACCACGAGCTGCACGGCAGCCCGCTGGGCCCGCACTCGCACAGCCACTCGCACAGCCCGCCCATGCTGTCCCCGCAGGCCATGGCCGGGCACCAGCTGGCCGCGCACTAACAGTTAGCCTGCTGGGCGCCGCTGGACCGCCACTTCCTGTGCCCCGAGGAGCACCTGCAGCCCTAGCCGCGCCCGGCGGGCCGTGAGCCCTAGTGCGAGCCCCAGTGCCCCGCTAACGTGAACATTGTGACTTGTATGGACACATCCTTTATGAAGCGACGACGGATAGTCTAGTCGCGGTGTAAATAGAGAAGAATGTATATATTAAGGTAAAATATATTAAATGTACGATTGTCAGATTTTCGTTTGTGAAAGTAGTACATTGTTGACTCGTTTAATATTTAAGATAAAGTTTAATGGAGACGCCCGTCGCGACCGCGGACGTGCGAGTGTTAAGCTTAAGGCCAGATAAAAGTACCGAACCAAAATATGTTTAAGATTTTTTATTATAATCTTTAAAGACGAAAATATACAAAATTATAAAAATAACAAAAGCGATCGACGTTTCCGAAATCAAAGATGAGAGTTGATAATGAGTTGTTGATTTACGGTCACCTCCCTTCATTTATTTTGTTTCCGGAAAACATGGATTCTACCGGAGGAGCTTCTTAAAAGAAAATACTACAAACGATGTTTGGTTTGTTTTATTATGAGTACCTTACAATCCAGTTTTAATTTTAGCAACTTTTTAGAATTTGGTCTAATCATTTTTATTAAGTTTTTTTTTGTAAATAATTAGAGTAATATTATTGTTTAGTTACGTAATGCAAATATTCTGCATAACATTGCACTCGAGTCATTTCGTTTAAACCTCTCGGCAGATCTCATCGCCCGCTGTGTGGGCGGGGACGATGAGCCTTCGGTAATTCCCTGACCCAACTAGTCGTTAAATGAATATGAAATAATAATAAACATTGTTAAATCACTATCGGTTGATGATAATATGTAATCTGACAGTGAATCGAATACCTATAGAAGCAAATCCTTTAACATAACAAATGATGTTTTTTTTATCGGGCAAAATTTAATCGAAAAAATCCGTGGAATCTTTCCTTAAATTTCAAAGTAAGAATGTTGATTTTGTAATATTATGATATTATTGAGTGCGGCTCGTTATGAAAAATGCACATCTATGTATTTTTGTCGGATCGATTTGTGAAATGTATCCGTCGGCAGCTCGGGTTGCAATACTATAAAGTGACGTTTCATTACTCGAGTCGATAATCACATGAGACGGATTATTCGATAGTTAACATAATACACATAGCAAAAAAAAACACAATTGTTTAATCCGATCGTTTCAACAGATTTTTTCTCTTTAGTATTTTTTTAAGCAGTTTTTTTTCATCTTCTGCAACATTTTTGGCCGCTTTTATCCGTACTTACTTATGCATTATTTAATTATGTAAATTGAATTATAATGAATGTTTTAGATTTTCTCTATTTTTAATGCAGATCTCGCTGATAGTTTAAGTAAAAAGTGCAAACTTAAATTACCCGTGAAGTGTTCTAATCTGTGAGAACGATGACGATGCGATAATCAGTTTTATTTATAACTAACTAAAAAGTGATCGCAAGGCAATGGTGATTTTAGAAGTGTAAACACGCAAAGGAAATAAATATTGCTAAGGGAAAATAAATAATCATACAATCGAGTTAAATTTATAAACATCTGTGTTCGTCAGTGTGTCGAAGACATCGCTTCACACTTCAGAACAAGGTATTGACAATGATTATTACCTACTTGTTTTCATTATTTTCAAATATCTGTATTTAAGGAAAATATAGTTTTCTTAACAACGACTTCCAGGTATTGTCAATGATCGGATACATTTGTATATATTCAAAACAATAATTTTGATATTATACACTTGTATGCGATTATTTCAATACCCGAAGTGCCAACCAGACGGGGCTGAGATATCATTATATTTCCACTAGAGCAATATTCACTTCCTTTGAAAGAACCAGAGCCTTTCTTCACTCTATGTTTTTTTTTTATTTTCATTTGTTAGTGTTAACTTGCTACAGACATGATTTGAGAATTAGATTGAATGGAATAAGCTGTGAAGCGACGAAGACGTGATCGATCCCTCGATTATGAAAATTGGCTGTAACTTATAATCACCATGAGGATGAGGGTTAGCTACCCGACCGATGAAACTACGTTTTATATTTTTTTATTGCGTGCATATTACTTTAAGCACATATTTAATATTTCACAGAAGATTTATGGTTCA
Organism: Glossosoma conforme; assembly: GCA_022606575.1. Classification (NCBI taxonomy): domain Eukaryota; kingdom Metazoa; phylum Arthropoda; class Insecta; order Trichoptera; family Glossosomatidae; genus Glossosoma; species Glossosoma conforme. The sequence goes on from JAGTXR010000126.1 coordinate 541,566, forward strand.
CTGAACCAGACATAAATAATAAACATTTGATTGAATGAATTGTCCGCATCTAGTCTAAAGGACAAACTAATATTTAGTTTAATTTGCCAGTTGTATCTCTTAAGCGGTTTACTGCCGCTTGCAAACAAAATATGGTGGGATTTAAATAAATAATATTATATGAAATACATCAACCCACTTGAAGTATGTTGGTTGACCATTATTGAAGTCGAATTTAAATTATTTGAACCTGATTTTCCGATGTAGTTAACTGTAAACATCGCATTTAACGGAAAGAATAATGCCCAAGGTGTAGGATTTCATTTTGTTTATCTTGGGTCTCCTTGCCTCCCCTTCGCAGCTTGTGAATCACTCCTGTCTGTTAGAAACCAGTAAACTTCTCATAATATGACATTAAATTAATACTTATATTTAACATACATATTTTAGTTATTGTTTTTTTATATTGAAATACTGTCTGTTTTGCCATTATTAAAAAATGATCGAATAATAACAGAATAAAGAACCATTTCCAGAACATATTCTTTACTGAATTACTTACCATATTACTCGGTGGATATTTGAAATATACATGTTTTAAAATCCTACCCTGTTTTTATTAATGACCAAAATAATGAGTTTTCATCACTTAATTGTCTAAAAAAATATTTAATTAATCATGTAACACACAGTAGTGATCAGAAATAAGTGAAACGCAAGACTGTTGTGATTTTTTTACATCTGGAAAAGTATTTACATGTTCCTGTTTTATTTCACATCATGTATCACCTTAACGTATTTTGTATGTTTTTCTATTTCTTTATCGTATATTTGGATCATCATATTTTAAAAATGGCATTTCTTCTAAACAGATTTACTAGTTTATAATTTTTGGCCCGTATTTATTATTTGTGCGTTGGGTTGTGGATCATGGGCGATTTGTAAAGACGAAGGGTAATATTATATGTGTCGAAGACCATAATTTGAGTACTTAAATTATAGGTAGGAAAACGAAAAATGTGATAATGCAAATGATTATAGTGAAACCGCCAACATCGTTGTGTAATGTATGACTTCTATACAGATAGTCCTTTCGAGTCGATATCCTAGTGGAGTATTCTGCAATATTTTGTATGGATATAATTACTGCAGTTCATAAGCCGACGATTAACTTGTTAATTTACGAGTCACACTAAATACAATAAAAAAGATAATATATATTTTTTAATAATAATTAATTTCTTTTGAAATAAAGTTTGCAGACACTATCTTCGGAAAGAATGACTCCTCAATGTTTGCGATATCGTCGGGAGACAATTTATTTGGGTTTTTCGATAATTTTTTGTTGCATCCTGGTTTAAAAAAAAAAAACGAAAAAATAATGTATACCTACAGATTTTATATTATTGAAATAACTATGTTAAAATGTTACCATCTGTCAAAAGAATGTCACGGTTGAATGTTTGTGTAATAGATTTCAATTTGTAAATAAGTAAAGTTTGAGTTTTGTGAGAAGTGTACATAATAAGGGAGGAGGCGCCGAGGATAGTTAGACATAGGACTGATTTATTCTGTTTATTGTTTAAAACTTTTTTAACGGCATTATTTCTGATTGGTGCGTTGTATATGTGTTATTATATATATCATATTGCTATACATATAATAAAATACGAATTACAATAATTATAAATTGAATAAAAATAAAATGACACACTTTTATTAAATTGGACCGTTTTTTGATTTCGAGTTTTCCCTTTCCTTTATTTCAGAGCGATACAATCATATTTAAGAGTACATATTACTTTCAATTAAACGTAATGGGTTCTTCGCACACGCTATAACCACACTTCATCGTATTACAATATTTATAAGAGTTATCTTTTAATCATAAGTCAATGTTACACTTGGACGATGAAGATGTCTAAATGTAAAAACACAAGTTATGTATTATTTGATATAATCGTATTCACAATATATAGTCACGAAAATTGACATAATATGATAATATATACAAAGATTTTATTGATGTATCTTCGTGGGAAAAGTAAACATTTTTGACGAAAATCGCTTAAAATACTGGTATGTTTTGCTTTGGTTTTATGATTTTTAATATTATGTTACTGTTAAATTGAAAATAAGATATACATTCCCAAGTTGTATGTACATATACCCATATAACATAAAGGAATCAAACACCGAAATCTAAGAAAAATATCCATTAATATATATCTAATTTAAAGGTATCAACTTCCTCGCGAATATAAATTGTGGATTCAGATAATAAGTGTTTCATAAAAATTCAGCGATTTTTTTATAAAATTTTGAATCCTCGCATATTTTAAAAATCTGATCAGATTACATTACGAGTATGTATAATATATCTTATATACGTTGTCATATAATAAGATATAATGATTTGCTCAAAAAATAATATTTATAATTACGCCCGAAGTGAATAATGTTGGGAGTGATATTTAAAAGTGAATAATGTAAGTAATTATCCCTATATATATATTGTTATTATATTTATTATGTCAGCAACACTGGATTAATTTACTAAAGACTATACCAGTATAGTTTTTAGTGATATTAATAATATTTGTAGCCCGTAGATATACTTATATATGCCTATAAACACAATGGGTTCCATAAAGTGGCCGACTAACCTGCGGCTTAAAAGCGTTTTTTGACATTTTGATATCAAATTACGTCGACTTTTCGTATTTATGATGGTGAGAAGGCGGATTCTGAACGTTTTCAAGGTTTTTGCTCCACTACGATTATGTCATCGGGTTTTATTGTGTTATTGGAGATGATACCTAACTGATGTGACATTTACACTTCTCTTTTATTTCGCCACTAAGAGCTTTAGGTATTTAGAATTTCGAAACACCGCCTGCCATAAACTATTATACACCACTTCAAAATTTAAAGGAACGCTTTTGATGCTTTTTTTCTCCTAATTATACCGAATGAATATTTAATTAAACGTAGATAACTTTGATTATTTTTAATGCCACAATTCTGAAAACACAATACTATTAAATTTGATAATGCGTATAATAGAAATTATGCGCTAGATAAGTCATTGAATGCATATAAAATAAATATTCACTAAGACGTGGATGTCGACTCCAATTAGAAGTCATATTTAAGATTTTGAGAGAAGATTGGTGGTTATAACAATGAACTGAAATAATAAATTGTAGAATTGATAGGAATACATTTTCTCAGTAAGGAATTCATGTTACTTAAGAAATTTTATAATATATTTCATATCATAATAAATTCCTAAACTTTATATTAATAATATAAAATGTAGACAACGTCTGAATTATATTTTTATCACCATTTTGTAGGTATATGATACTTTTTCATATTTATATTATATATTTTTAATTTTGCGGCATTTTAAGTAATATTAATATGATTTTAATACATATATAATTTTGCATCGGAATTTAAGGTATGCCTTAAACCGTTGGTATTTATGACATATTTCCGTAGGAGAGTCGCTTGGAATTTCATATGAGATAAATTGTTTTTCTTTAGTCCAACCCACTCATCTAGCCATATAGTAAACCATACCATTATATCATATGTCGGTAGTGGATAACGTCAAGAATAGTGAAGAATTTGAAAATTCTGTAATTCTGTTAAATTTTGTGTTTTCGAATGAGAGATATAATAAGAATGTATAAGATAAGTAATTAAATAAGGCCAATTTTTGTAATAAAAATTGCGTATTACCTGTTCGAAAGATAAAAAACATTACTGGGTAACTAGGAAATATTAATACATGTATGTTAGCTAAAATTATATTTATATGTAGATATATAAAATTACAACATTTTTTAAAAAATAATGTCAAGTATTAACAACACTTGTAATGAAACGTATATTTTTTAAGTTAAAGGTTTATTATTGTGTAGATCTTGGTTTCTGTTCATTGACGAAGAGATCCAAAAGAATTGAGACCGAGAATAATTGTCAGAAAGTCACTCTGACTGAAATCTGTTAAAACAATCAAGTCTGGTTTATGGCTGACTTGTGCTTTTTAGTTCACCATTGACCCGAATGACGGCAGTGGAACCATTCACACATTTCAATTACTCTACCAAAATATAAATCCTCTCAAAATTATAGAAGTCTTCCCGTGAACACTACTGTACACAGTGAGTCAATAATGAAACGTCTTGCTATTTGTTATCGATAATATTTTTTTTACGTGTTTCATATATTATCTACTTCTTGACGAAAATAGTTATTAAAAATATATATATTATATACTAATTAATACACCTATTTTATTTTCATTGTCATCTACAAAACACATAGTCACAAAGTAATACATTTACTTCAAATTTATTAGGAATATATTTCGATACAAAGCGAATCGTTGTAAGTGGTTATCTTACAATGTATTTTTATAAACGAGTATATATTCTCACATAACCTAGCTGTTTTTATCGGCTATTTTCAAGAAATATCTGAATTTTTTTAATATAAAAATTTACTTACTTGGGTAATGATTGAATTGCTGAATTTAAGAATCTTATGGATTGTGAGATGAAATTTGATAAAAAATCTTTATATGGTTCTATCTATTCATCAGAAAAACTGCGTTACTTGAAATTTCTATGAAATTTGCTACGATACATGTTTTTACTTTGGATGAATTAAAAACCTATAAGCCTCGTATAAGTAGAATTAGAAACTCTTATGGTTGTAAAACATTTAAAAATATATACTACGTCATAATCATAACAATGTTGGAATACAGATAAATGTGGATCGTAAAGTCGGTAACAAAAACCAAAGCACCGTTTGCATATAATTCAGAAGAGGTGCACGGGTCGTAATAAATATGTTAAAAACAATAATGGCTATAATCAATGTTACATGGCGATTTTAATGTGTTGAAAATTATACAATACAAAAAAAGGAGAGAGGCCAGTTAACCCATTGAGTCCCGGTAGACCTGTTAACCCTGGTGAGCGAACGGCCGCATCACAACAAAAAATAATTCTCTCCCCAAAAAAGCGTTTCGAAATTTGCATTTCAAAACAGTAAAAAGCGCCCAGACATTACAATATTTAAGTTATGCATGCCTTCATAGATTTTTTTAAACTCCTGTATGGTAGTTTGGCTCGATTCGAACTTGACCTTGAATTAAATTATCATCAATTAACATAAATGAAAAATATGGGCCCAATTGGTAGGACTTTGGCGCGTGGCGTGTAGCGGCTAATGTAGACGTTATAGCGGCCATCTCAGTGAGGCAGATGCTTATAAGATCACTTTATGGACTGCATCCAGGAGAAAAACAAACGAAATATACAATAATTAAACAATTATTTATGAATTCTTATTATTTAAATATATTTGACAATTGTCAGTCAAAATGTATCCATTCTTCCATAACATGCATTAGTTCTAATGCTGTTTGTTCATCGACAATTTGATTAGCTTTAAATGTTTATTTGTTGTTTCATTGAAATATATACATATTACATAAAGTTAAATAACATTGAAAGAGATTTTTATGCTTTTTTTAAATTGATTAAATTTGTCACAAAAAATATACAACTCTCTTTATGGACAAGTAGTTATTCTTTAATCTTATATTTTGACTATTTAAATACAATTTGTTTTTAATATTTTATTATATTTAAGAGGTAGGATATAAAGATTTAGATATTTGTGTAATTTATAGTTAATTTTAAAGAATATCGACACGGGTAAGTTAAAAATCGGGAATGTACAATTGATAGAAAATTAATAAATTCAGCAAGTGAGAGAAACAAAACATTGTTATAAGTTTTCACGGCTGAATATGGAATACAAGACTTTTTGGTTGAGCTGTGAAAAAAAACATAACAAACAATAAATATAATTAATGGTGATGCTTTAATTTGTAAAAAACAATCAATCAATAGTATGAATATTGATAATAAACGAACATTTTAATATTTCATGCAATAATTCGCTATTTATAGATAAACAATATAACGATAATATGAAAGTCATTAAAACCATTAAACATAATATGTATAGTAATTACGTGTAGTTTATGATCGATTAAAATGTTTTTTGCTTTGCTAGTTTACATATAATTTAACCAATAATTGCTAGATGATTTGATCGATCACCGTGATGACCTCAGTAGCAGTCCCTTTAGCCTAAATATGGATATTATGTAATATGATGCTGTGGGATCACAAGGGTCAATAAGTAAATTCGCAAAATCTTCCCAGGACATTTGATCGACTTGGCAATATCAAATTTTTAAAGGTATTGTTATAATCAATACAAAAAAGAATTTGATGATGGTCATTTAGTCGTTTTTAGGGTCGCACGAACGTGCGATTTGTAATATTTCTAATCATACAGGGTAAAATACTCGGAGAGCGACTTATTCTTGTGTTAGATCAGCTCTTAAACTATAAATTTTATATGTATTTTAGTTACTTTCGGTCTCAGAGTTGAATTTATGGCTACCACAAACTACCTTAAGAAACTCAGCTGTCAGATTTTATGTTTTGCCCTAATTCTCTCTGCATCACTAATCAAAATACGTCTGTAATCAAATATTTAGGACGATGTGTGCCAGAGAGAATGAAGATAAAGCAGCATTGCTTAGTAATGTTCTCCAGTAACCACTTGCTAAAGAGAGTATACATATTTATAGTCATTATACTCGTAATGCAAATAAAAAATAAAATCTTGTAAATCGCGTTTGAAACTTCAAATAGTTAATATGAGAGTTGATTATTAAAAGTTGTACAATATATTGCACTTTGGAGAATATTATTATAAATATAATCATCGTTAAATACTTTTATTTTTAGATTACTGAAGCATGACGTAGGAATAAATTATTATTTTCCCATTTTCTTGTCATTAATCGAGCTCGTTTAAAGTACAACTTCAATCGATTCAGTAAAATAATAATGTTCACAATGCGATAATTAAAAATTCATTTGAGGTGACTCGAGGTCGCGAGATCACGACACTTATTTTCGGATCCAAAGTCCTGCGATCGAATCCCACTATTGAATTTTACAGTTCGTGATAATTGGGATCGATGAAATGGTAAATTAAAGAGCGTTAATTCATTATTCTTAATTATTTATTACTCAACAGATATGTTTCATTGAAAGTGATTTATTTTATGTTTTAATAAACCTTCTGAAGAAAGGTATACATTTTTCTACTTGATAATGGTTATGTCCAGAAGTAGCGCAGTACGACTAGCTGCTGATGGGGTCAAAGGATGTTGTCTTGCACTTGGTCGTCTGACCTATAAATTGCCTCATTCTGGCTGATGCTTGGTAGCGTACTCGTGTCGCTAGGACAATAATTTTGCTCCCATTACACGTGGCATGTCCATTCTCTCAATGCCGTCTGACTTATGCCATCACACTGGCAGAACAGCGACGATCTCTGGAAGTCTTATTACGAAAGACAATTCAATAAAAATATATTACCTCAAAAACACGTAGTGTGTAGTTTCTTTTTAATATTTTTTAAAAATGATAAAATACTTCTCTATATATATCATTGAAAAGTGCATATAATGTAACTTAACATTTTAAAATATTATTTCAAATAGATTTAAAAAAAAAAATGGGTGTCGATTTATAAAAAGGCTTTGATTGACCTACTACCTTAACCTTAAATCATTTAATTGATTTAGAAGAAATAAAAGTTAATGGATAAAGCCTTATAGTAAATATTTTTGATCTTAAAATCTAACATCAAAATAATCTTTATAATTATTATTGCTACTCCTAAATCTACTTGCGTACTACGATTTATATTCACACGCAATACGCCATTCATATCTAGATCTAAAACTATTAATACAATTGAATTAGGATTTATTTTGGAATCCATTCCAAAAACTAAATAAAAATAATTTCTTTGGATTGTGTACAAAAATGTATTTTACTGAGAAAGTATTCATTGCATTCAAAATATTTATCACAACTGAAAAAGTATTAAATTTTATATGATATTTAACAATAAAAAATATGTATTCATTTATTCTTCGGAATATATCTCTAGAAGTTTGTAATTAAATGAGTTTTTGTTTTGTATAAATTTGAAGCTTTAAGCACATATATGTAATTTATATTTTGCTATGTAAATAAGATTCGTAGTATTTTAGTAGGAGGAGCAAGGTAACATGGCAACTGTGAACATCGTCAACACACTAATTCGTAAGCCAACACTGCCGTTTATGTAATAGATAAATACTAAAAGAACCTGCCAAGTGGAAGACCAAACACCAATGTGAAAATTACCCTTGAAGATTACCAGGACCTCGCACCAAACAAACCCCCGCGGTTCTCGGTAAATGATGCGACAGATGGACCACCTATGCCGATTGATAGATTCGTTTACCTCGATGTCATGTCCGCTTCCCAGTTAGAGCATATGGCCAAAACTAATTACCGCCAAAGAATCATGTCTTCTGAAAATTGGTTCTTCTCAACCAAACCCAGTACGGTGTAAATAAAAACATCAAATCAAGGTAAATTAATTAATTTTGTGTGAGCATAGTATATCGAGATCAAAAAAATAAGAAAGATGCTTAATAAACTGTATATTTTTTATTGCAATTTTAGTAGCATTTTCACACAAAGTTGAGCCACATGACACATATCTACCAATATACACCACATATTTTTGCCCTAAGAATTGAGAATGCATCATTCATGTTTCATGACTAAAGTGTAGCTGTAAGTATTATATGTATGTTGTATTTTTCATATTTTAATTATTTGCAAATAGTAAGTACACGAAAATAAGGTACTTCTCTGTTTCTTCTAGGAATAATCCATTAAATTATCCAAAGATTTTGTGTACAATATACTTGCAATACTCTTATTAGCCTTCTTGAACTTATGTAAGAGTATAATACTTGTATTATTCGATAACTTGTTGATGGAACTTGGTCGAGTGTTGCTACCATCTATATACTTGAAAACAATATCCCAGTATGGAAGTAAACTGCTTGAATTTTTTATTTTAAGAATATTGAATTGGATGTTATTTAGTCTTTAGCTTTCAAAAATATTCAAATTATCAATAATTTTAGTTTTCTCGTTTCGTCAAACTTCTTAGTAAACCTATTAAAATTTTTCTTACAATGTGTTTAGTTATATGAGAAATAAAGGTGACTTCATACTCATTGTTTATCAAACGGAAAATTATAGCCCAGGTGAAGGAACTTGGAATTTAATAATTTTTATCACATTCATACAATAATGATGCTTACACGAAGAGTATGAAAAGTGCGGTATTAAATACTTAAGGTAAGTGTATTACTTATATTTTTCAATTATAATGATTGTATGTTTCAATGATAATAACTCCAATACAAAATATAATACATTGGAATAATCATTATTTATATATAAAAAATGGTTAGTATGAGTATTTTTTAATCAATTATACAAAAGGGGAATAAAGAGCAGGTGGTAAATAAAGATATTTCAACTCTTAATTCTTTACCATGAAGTTTTGAATTTAAACTACTAGCATCGTCCTCAAATAATATAAATTTTGATTCCTTGGTATTTAAAAATCAGTGAATGGACGTTGATTGGAGGTTGATTTTTGTCTATCATCTAATAATATGCTGCATACTTGTATATGAAAAATCTTCTTTAAGGTTAGTATTTATAATGTAAATAATAAGTAAATTACTTATTTCGTGTAACGCTATGCATTTGCAATCATATTTGCTAACTATCATATGCATAGTATACCTGTAGAAGATATATAAATTGTATATTCGTTGATCTTTATGTTTGACTTTAAAATGTAATATGTGTACTCGTATATTTAAATCTATAAATTGAATGCACCTTCATCTACTCGCTTTACTTGTTGATGTAGTTAATATAAATATTAACAAAACATGATGATTAGCATGTTTTTTTATTATTAATATTACAAGATCAATGAAGACTTACATCTCCAAGATGTAACGAAAATTGTATTATGTAGATTGGTAACTAATGTAAAAATGTCGAATCGCTTTGGTGACTTTAATCTACAATCTAAATCATACATGTAAATATGAACTGTAATCGATGATATATACAATAATTTAATAAACATGGTTTTTCTATTGTCAAATCCATGGTGTCCCAATATCGGGACACCTGGTGGGTAGGAAGTAAAAACTATAATTCCGTAGTGATCTCTCAATTTTATTGACTATGTTCATTAGAAGTCATTTTAAATTATAATATATAAGATTTATTTTATTTGACAAGGTTTGTAATGATATATTTTTCAGCACTACTTGGATATGTTGTGGCAGCTCATATGCTCGAAAACTGTTTATATGGTAATTTGAACTCGAACAAATTATACAATTTGAATGTAAGTATGTTAAATCATCTGGTTTTTAATGGTATTCAAGTTATTGAACGGTAGTTAACTTTGCTACCGGTAACAAGAACACTAGACTGGCATTTATGTAAATCGTTAAATTAATCGTTAAACGAAATTAAACTGTCTATAAAATTATCAATGAAGCAATTTTAAACGTCAATTAGAAGTTACAATTAAGGATAATTTGTACAATTACCTCCCACGCGAGTGTGGAAGGATTTATTTATTGTACTTTTTGGAGATAATATATTCAAGATATTTAATAAGAACATTTATTCATTACGATAGAGTATTTTTAGTATAAAAGTATTTTGATCTTCATTATTTATGTTTTCTTAATTTAATACGCTACATAAATAAAATTGTAAGTTAATTTTAATAAAAAAAAAGGTAATTATTTTAATTCGATTGTGATTTTTACTTTTAATTATTCAGTTTCATTAAAATTTGTCAGTTAATAACCTAAATATTGCATAAAATTCTTAAATATTACAAAAATTTAAAACAAATAAGAAATTATATTTGAATGATTTTTACTGATAGTATTATTACTGTGTTATACATAAACCTGCCTTAATATAAATATTATTTGTGTAATGAAAATATTAAAGTGTGTTTTCTCTTATCACCCGAAATATAACCCAGTTAATAAAACTTCTTATACATGCCTTTGTTAGTTACACAAAACAATAAAAATACAGTTGCATTTTATAAAGTTGGAATATTTTATGACAATAATCAATAAAGTTCTTACCTAAATGGGCCATTATAGCTATAATATAGATATAAACTGACAATATTACATGAAACTGTAATTAGCATTGGGAAAATTACTCTCTTGCTTGCTTACAAAAATTGCATGTTATATTTTCAGCAAGATGTAATATTTATTGCACGTTTATGAACTCTTTATCGATCTCCAAGTCTTGTCATGATGAATGACGTAATGAAGTTTGTATCTTTTCTAAAACCGTCGCACTATTGAATCCACTCGCGTTTGATTAATTGATTTATTTCTCATTGTTTTCGCATTGGCGAGTACTGCTTTATATTACAAATACAGGTCTCCTGCGCTGTGATGTTAGCCGATGGCTCAAGGCTGGAAAAGGACGAGCGACGTCCACAGAATGATGAATCGCTCGCCGAGGCATTTTCGTATCCCTTTCGTTTGTTTGGTCGCATGTCCAGATTTATGGCCGTCGGTCGGCGAAGGTAGCTCAGTATTATTGGCCGTCTCGGCGCTGGTCGACTGTGTGGACTACACCAGGAGTCTATGTGTGGAAATGGGCAGCTTGCGGTGTGGGTTTCAAGTGTTCCTTCTGCGCATGTTTCGATACGCGATACATACCAGCCACAAGTATCCATATATACTACAATGGTACATACAACTTAATGTTTACTTCTTTTGATTTATATTTCGCTCTCTTTTTCTATGTCACATCCTCATACATTTATGAAATACATGTAGGATGACAATATTCGTCATCAGAGACCTCTGCTAGTCACATTATGTAGACACCAGGCTTTCAGGATGACGAGACGTGTGCTTAACTGAAAGTATGAATTTCTCTTGCAGCAAACATCACATGAAAGATGCACTTGATTATCATCATCATGAAGTGCCGCCACAAAGTTTGGTCAGCCGCCATAGTCTTCGCCTTATTCCACTTAGCTCAGTACATTTTATTTATAGATTCCGACAGTCTTACAAGATGGCACAAGTCGATGTTGAAGAAAAGGCAGATAAAGTTGATTATTATAATCCAAATTTATCAAGATTAATACTAAAAAATGAGTTTTAACCTTTACTAGGCTAATCAGTGCAATCAAACTCACATAAACATTATCATCATGATCGTTCCACATCTGCTCCCCAACTGGAGCACAAGGTCGTCATAAGTAGCCGTCATAAATTTCTGTCAACCGCCATGGTCTTAGCCTCATCCAATATGAGCTGTATACATCGCAGACTCACCAAATATATTAAATGTATAACCCACATCTTACCAGGCTTAAAAAAATGCGGCTGTAGTTAATGCTTTATTGCAGCATACAAAGAACAAGTACGATCAGATCCACCACTTGATCGGCTTGAAGGCTGCTCTTACCTCGTCATCCCTCACAAAGTCAATTAATTGCACTCTCCATATTTTATTCAAGCACCTGCTATCGAGAAACATTATATGGCTAATTTGGTTGTTTGTGAGGTGCCATTATTCGCATCAACATTGGTAGAAAGACAAAATAATGATAGAAAAATGATTTAAATGATTTAAGAATGACTTCTTCTAAGGTTCCCTTTGATGCGTTTCTGTGACTGGCGACCAGGCTGTGTTAGTCTTCTTGGTGAGGTGCCTCGCTGTCCGCTGACGTGGTCGCGACTTCCGGTCGCCATCGCCTGCGAAGGATGCACGGAAGTGTGTCACGTGCCGAAGTAACAGCGCCTTCCTGCTGCTCCACTTCCTCACAAGACAGCGCTTCATGCTCGAGACTTATCGTATACTTGCTGCAGGATGCGGACCATTCATCAACTAAGGTGATGACTCCCGGCTATTGGCAGCTGACTTCTCAGGATTGAGTGTTAACTAGTTAGTAGAAATCACGTTCTAGACACCTTGTTCGAGACATATGAATTGAGGATGCAGATGTGTGATGAAGTTGATGCTTACTGATAACTTGATTGTTAAACACACCTACATACCATTTACTCATATATTGACTTGACTCAAGCTTAAACTTGAATCGAGAAATCAATCTTAATGATCCTGACTGATGAATAGTAACTTAACGTTAATCACTTGATTGTTATCGTAGGTCTGAGTAATACACATTGGTTGTCACTTCACCAACCTTCCACGCATCTCACTTCCTTATGGGACAGTATTTGGTGTTCGTTATAAAAAATGTACTACGGAGATCTATTATTTTTTACCTTGCAGACTATTTAGTGATCTTTGAATGGTATCCATTAATTTTTAGTTTTTATTTCTAAGCTATCGAGTGTCAAGCACTGGTGGTTGAAAAGTCAGACCTTTAAAAAGGTCCGACTTTTCAAGTTACATTATGTTTTTGATTTCAAAATTGTATATACTAACTATTGATAACTTTTTGAAATACCTGCTTTTGGACGATTTATTCTGTATACTTCAACATAGTGCTCCTGCTCAATGATGACTAAGGGATCCAAAGGAAGGTGGAAATGCTGTCCAGCGCTTACCTGCTTCATCATTGCGAACTGCTGATTGCTGATCGGTGAGCTTAAATTTTCATTATAAAAGTCATTTATTATATTTCATGCATTTTAAATTTCGGATTTTTCCATTATATTGAATCGGTATTTCAATTGAACATGCGCCATAATACTTCGTTATTACATTCTGTAGGACATCATATTGAGTCATGTTGCTTTATAGGTAAATTTGGAAAATCATGACTATTTTTTATTTATTTTTTCAACGTAATATATTATAATTATTAATTAGTAAATTAAATAATATATAACACTTTAAAAATAATAAATTATATTAAAATCCCAACGTCGCTTATAAATAATTTAAGCTTGGATATGTTTATCTGTTTTTTAATTATTATTTATGTAAATTGTTATGTATTTTCCTTACTTTAATTATGAAAAATACTTTTAAAAAATACTGTTATATGATGCTCAAATAGGTATTACTACTATCATCTACTACATCATCCATGGTAAAAGGGTTATTCGGTTTTAAATATACGAGTATATCAGCGGTATAATGTCAAAACCACTAAAATTGTAACCTTATATTATGTTTGATTTAAATACAAAAAATACGAAAAATACAAAAAATACAAGAAATAAAAAATATATTATTATAAGTAGTTTTTTTTAAATACGACTCACTTATAATATTAATATAATTTCCTTTGATTCGCGTCAGTTCAAATTCTTCCTTTGTTCGGTTATGCCCGCAAAAACATTCGAATATTTAAAAAAAAGTATCCCAATGACGCCTGCAAAACAGTAAAAAAGCACAAAAAAACTGGCGTGTGTCGTGTAATTGTCGAGATGACAAACTAACTGAAACGTCATATTATAAACGGCTCTATAAAGCATACAATTGGAGACACATGTCCGCCACGGCTTACCAATTACCGCTCTTTAGCCCGGTGCGTAATTACCCAGACAGGAGAGCGTCCACATTGAGGCACCTGCACTTTTTTTATCGTCCGTGCGATTTCATATTTCAGGGACTATTATCACCCTCGTGAACATCAAGTGAAAAAGCGTCTTCACGCTGCTAAAGACTCGCTAATCAGACAACGCACGCGATGCTGTTGATTAAAAATAATTGAGACCGTCTTTAGGCGTATTGCGTATATTTTTTTATGCTAAATAGTGAATGAGATTAACGCGTTACGCTTGGAGATGAAACGGTCATAAGGATAAACAGTAAGAAGCTGAGGTTAGCCAAGCAAGCCTTGGTTTGTTTTGTATTATTGTATTGCTGTTGTGCACTGCTCTATTGATTAAAAAAATCGTGATCGTATTACATATTTTATATAAACCCGTTTTATATCAGGCACGTATTGTCATTACGAATTGCTGCCACTAAGTTCTGTCAGTTGCCATTGTCCGTTGTCCCTAGACAATGTGTAATCAAAGGTTCACTTGGGAACATTCACAGTTACCGATGACATTCAGGACACGAGCACTGGGACTTGGACGAGATGGCAGCTGTAATAGGATTTTGTCAATCGGAATTTTTAAGGAGATCGGATGATTAGCTCGACGCTTGAACCATTTTGTCTTAAGAGACGTTTGAAACCAAAACTATGTATATTTAAGGAAGCATAATATAATGGTGCTTAACCCATCTTAAGTATTTAAAATGTAATAAAATATACTGAAAAATATTGTTAAAAATATACATTTATGCTCTCTCCTTCGATTCAGAATACGTAGGCTTCGCGTACTCAATGAGAACTTAATTTTACTAAGTTTTTTGAGATGAAAGCTAGTTGCCTAGCTGTAATAAATTGGAATGTTTAACATGGATTTTGTTTATCATAAGTTAGAACTATCGAGAGTTGGAGAACACTCCGACTGTATACTTTCCTTAAACTCACGTTACTACTAGTACGAGTACGAGTATATGGTAAAGTGAAAAATGTACAGGGAATACATTATCCGATTTGGGATGAGTTGACTGATCTAGTGGTTCTTGGCGATCCACTGATATCGTGGATCTGATTATGAAAAGTTATACAGATGGTGGATAAATGCTCCATTCAGCTGAAAAAAAAAAGTATAAGCCTCTCTACGCGGGTTAAAGTTTATTGTCGAAGAATATACGCGATGTTGTTATTTCGTCATTTATTATGTGTTCATAGTGACATAGTATTTTGCGGTTTTTGAGGTGAACATATTTATTTCGTCGGGTCGATGATCCGTGAATATTATTATGATGCGGGAGTGCCGTTTTTATTTAAATTTATTTATTTACACTCGTATATTTGTGACTCAATGCGTCATTAGAAATATCTGAAGCCATGTGATTCGAAAATTAAGACGTGTTAAAAATATTGACAAGACAACAGATTATATTGACATATAAAATAAGATAATGGTGAATAATACTGAATATTCACCATTATCTTATTTTATTTGTCTGCGTATATTGACATCTCACCAAAAGTCAATTTAACCGTATTCGTTTATTTGATGTTTAAAACAGATGGTTACTTAGAATAATTGGGGAATTATGGTTTGACTTTTTTGAGAATGTCGAAGTGAGGGAGCCAACAAAGCAATATTCCATACTACGGTCAGATAAAAAGACAAAGATGGACCTGGGAAGGCCATGTACTTTGGTTGCCATAAAATATGCAACACAGCTTTTCTTTAGCCCCTCAGGTTCTCGCGTCGGAAACTGTAAATAAAATGTATTTAGTGGAGTTTCATAATATGGAAAAGGCGCAGACGCTTTGTGGCGGTGGCTTGTGATGACCATATGCGTCTACTAGAGGGGCGGATAAGGAATCATTTAGTACGAGTCTTATTTCAACCGATTGATTAATAATTTGTCATACAGGACTATCACTTCTTACAAATATTAAATGCCAATTTCAAATAATGATTATTATCAAAATATCGCACCTGTCTGTGATACCTTGAATTCACCGCATGGAAATAAAAAATAATCGTAAATAATTACAAAAAAATATATACTCGATTTTTGATAGCGCAGTTGGAAGGAAAGTAAAATATCTATGTCAATAAAGTAAGCTTAAGAGGGTCCCGTCCTGTCGATTTGTACCGGACCGTCTCGGGGCAAGTGTAATTAGATAGCAATAAATGGGCTGACTCTGGACTCAACTGTCAGGTTCTGGACCTTGAAATGTGACAGAGGTGTGAGGACGTCTTCCAGTATGGTGCACTCGTAAAACTTAAAACCAAGTTTTAACCGAGTACTAAAATCAAAATTTTGATGAAATACGAATTACAATAGCTAGCCATAAAAATAGTAGCAGTTCAATGTCCAGATCTGTTGCATATTTTGTGGTTTTATATTTTTTTTTTTTAGGAAATCAGTAAAATACGCTTAAACCTATAGTGTGGTATAATAAGAAAATGCTTTAAACATTTAAAAAGCTTATTAGCTTACAATAAGTTATGGTAATATATTTAATCGACATGTTTGATAAAACGAAGAATTTACTAGATATGTACAACTTTCTTATAATATATTCCATCGCGTGTTTACACAAAACCACAGTGATCAAATTTTATACAAAATAAAACTAATTTGTGCAATGCAATGACATATAACCTCTTGGTATCTTCTTCCATCTAAGGTTCCACCTTTTCACAGAACGACCGTATCGGCGGAAGGACCGTGGCGAGATTATGTCTTGGTGATAGCGGTCATTTTATTCCTTTTTATGGATCATTTTAAGAAATGTCAAATTTGTACACCCCTTCGAATACATTTAATTTTGATAAAACATAATTAATATATATATTTCATTAATAGTATATTTCTAATTTATTTCAATACATTAGTTTTGTTTATGCGTTCCAATAATTAAGTCATTGTTACAGGAGAACTTAAACAAAATATCTCTTACCATTCCCGATGAACCGTATTTGATTCATTTCAGTGGCGTATGACTGTAGATGTCACGTTTAAAAATCTACTTTAAGAAAAGGTAGCTGTAGTATGTAAGCCATATTTTTGGGTGATTTGAATACCGCTTTTTTTTAAGTTAATCCGACGTTCGAGGATAAGTCCGATGTTCCCAAGGCCTAAGCTACTTTGTCCGTTATAATTTACTGATATTTAATAGTGGACGATGAGTTTTTAATCACAAAATCGTCGTTGTAATTATCGGTTGTCCAAACCGAATATACTCGTACGAATTGTTTATCGGCTTGAGCAAGCCCTGCTAACTCATACGAATTTTTAACCAACGAACTATTTGGATAAAAATCTGCCCTGTTGTCTAGGCTTGCACCTGTTGGGTGAGAATTCTTAAGCCAGTGATTCATGCTCGGCCTAGAGGTCCAGTCGGTGCTCTGCCCTCGTCGAAGAGATTTGTTTGGAGGGCTCACGCTGCAAGGTGTATCGAGCAGGTGCTGCGGCAGGTAACAAACCTGGGCCCCGCCGCGCCCCGGGCCCCCATCTGCGGTTACTTTACCGTCACGCCACTTCTTAAAAAATAATACACGTGAAGTTTAAAAAAAGTGTAATTATTGATTTCTGTAATTAAACTTTCCGTTCTGGAAAAACATCGATTATAATATGCAGATGTATAATATGTGGAAGATTTTGTGTCAACTTTCTCTGAAGACATCCGGCAAATGCAATTTTGACAGCTTAAGATGCAAACCGCCCTACTCAATAAATTGATATACATTATTATTATACGCTAAGTAAACGGTAACATTGTCAGTGTCAAACGATTAAAAAAAATATATTACGGCTGGAATGAAAGCCGTGAAAGCAAAAAAATATTGAATCCATGTTTATCAATTAAATTAAATAATACTAACTTTACAAAAAAAATGTAATTCACATATAATATAAGTAACTTTCTCAAGAATATACATATTATATATTTTTGAATACCATCCGATTTAACAATTTTAAATACCAAATCGTTTGTTTTATTTTCTGCCGATAGGTAACCCCAGCTCACGGATGATATTCAAGCTAATTCGATCCGATGAAAATGCAGTGTTTTTAGATCAAAAAGTATTTGTGCTTCATCGGTTCATATTAACAATGACGGACGGATGTTGTTTTGGAATATTGATTAAAAGATGACTCAAATTGTATTTATGTTTATTTGCGTCGAATTTATTTGTAGTTAAAAACATAATCCATTTTAAATAGCCCTTTTATGATTAAATAGGGTTGCAAGTATAAAAATATAATGATAATAAGTGTTTCTCATTATTGTTTGCAACGTATTTTCTTAAATGATTATAGATTTCACTTTTTGAAGTAATTTTGCGAGTGTGCCACTTTTTTACAAAATCTATAAAAAAAACCTGTTTAAAGGTATATTCCCAGTCACGGTTGCATGTGTTTTGTCAAATAAACAATGCGATGATCAGCTACTGTTGGCTGAATCTGTCCATAAAATACACACCCGAAGGTTGAACGTGGAATTGTGATAAGAACATAAACATCCTTGCTGAGATGGATTGCGCTTCCTGGTACTCGGACGAGCACATCAAGGTCTTTGCTGTGGAAGGCTCTGGTTGCGATCCAGGTTCCGGCGAAACACATCCTTTTTTGCAGCTAAGGAAGCCAAATGCAAATCTATTAGAATTCTTGGTAGTCATAAATGAAACAATTTATTGCTTTATATAACATACTCGTAGGTGCTAAAATAGCCAACTTAACAAGCCCATTTTGTGGTTGAAATATTTACAATGGCTATTTTTAAAAGTGTTGGTATTCGTCTATACCGTTTTATGTAATACATACTCGTACAAGTATTAAAGTATGTGGATGTTTGTATGAAGTACGAGTATTATTTAGATGTTAAATTGACACCCCTTAGTAAAGCGTTTAGTCACTTATAAATGGCATTACTTTATTACACATGGTGATATCTTCTCACAGTGTTTGTTTTGGCTTTTTGTGTAATTTATTTCTCAAACGTTGTACTTTTTTCATCAATTATAATTTCAGACAGTTTGACATAACCTATTCTAATTAAACAAGCCAAACATTTTATCGTATCCATTTCTAATCTTCAAGTTGTTTTTTGTTCAATTGTGGTATGTGATGAAAAAATCACGAAATTTAAAACAAGTAGTTTATAAATAGGAAGGATTTGTTTTGGGTTGTGTTTGAAATATTATACTTACAAGTTTGATGAGGTCTTCATCGAGCAGTGGATATAAACAGGCCTTGACGAATACTACACCAGAAAGCCATGAATATTCAAACAGTGTACCTGGCCATATACACTATTTTATTGTTATATCTATCCGCGGCATAACATATTTATGTTAATATCATCATCATCGGACGACATGTGCAAACCACTGTTGCGTACTTTGCATGCAAAAATGAGTGTCACCCAGGCGTGCATCTTAATCAGCGCCTTTCCCAGCACCAGCTTTGACCTTCAAGAGACCTTGCACAACGAGGAAGCACGAGCCTGCTACTCTATCTGCACAACAACCATCGTAGACATCATCAACTACGCACGAAGGATGTATACTGAGTGAACAGAATATACTATGGTCCATTCTGGAAAGCAAGTTGGTCACAGAAAAATTAATCGGAAATGGTAGCATATACTAAAAAACGTTAAATTACAACATCCCGATGCAGTTTTTAAGTCTTTTTCCTAGTCAGTTCGCATGACTAACCATCATGAGCATGTTTGATATTTCCATACTATTCAACATCATTATGTACTACGATGTATGCAGTAATAGTGTAGAAGTTTTTCCTTATCAAATGTTTTATTTCATTCAATTATTTATATTTTTCTTTCTTTCCTTGATGGTGACAGTTATTATCAGATTTTTCAACGTATCCGTTCATTGGTTAATTAAATATCAAAATATTAAGATGTAGTCAGTTTCCAAATAATTTAAGGATTTGTAATTATTTGATTTTACAAATGCTTTTTCTACGTATAATTTTAAAATAAAAATGTGTTTCGAAAGGAAACGATGAGTCGTCAGTTTTTTTTTGATCCTAGGCATAGCTTAGTTTTTGTTTTGTCCCATATAGTCCGTTATAGCTCCAAATTTTGATTTATATCTACTGACGTACGGTTCACATTCCGTTTTGGAATGTTGTACTAATGAATGAATCACATTCGCTGTACTGATACCCCATTATTCTGGCTCACGTGGTAGGTGTAGACTTATTGCAGCCTATAATCATATTTGTCTTTCCTAATAAATCAATAACATTTCGCAACAATCCGTACTGAGCAGCCCACCCGAGCAATTCCCGTTTTATTTCCTAATGCAGTGCTCGCCAAACTTGCTATCTATCAGTAACTAAAATTTAAAATTAAATATAATACAATTTTGCGCTTTTTGTAGCATATGCAACTAAAACATTTACCAGTTGCCAGTATCATATCTTATTCAGCACTTTTTACTAGATATAGGCTAAAAACGTTAAGGCAGCTCTCCATGTGAAAAATATGTTAAATTTTTATTTTACTGTTATCATCTCCCAGTTTTAACTCTTCACTTCACTTTACAAAGTTCTACCAAATTTATTATGTGATCTAAAGCAACAGTCCATTTCAAGATTTGCTACTAGTGGTGACTTCATACTTATGTATAACTAGCTGACCCGGTGAACTTTGTTTCACCCGAAAGGCAATAAATGAGCAGATTTTGGATTTTATTAAGTTGAATTTTTCGGCATATATGATATCATATATTTGGTCTTATTGAATTCTATTGCAGTAATCGACGAAACTTCAGCAAGTAGCTGTCAGCATTTCGACGAATCGTCAAACGATATGCGTTATAATTCATCGAGCTTAGATTCTTGGTACTTTCTTCACCTGAAATTAAGACAATAGATTTGTAATTTTGTATGTAAAGCTAACATACATATTTGTAGCATCATTATAAAGGGGTGAAGATAAATGATTTTAAATCGTTTGCCGGTTATTTGACCAATTTTCTCTAAAAAAACATCTTAATCTTTAAGTCTGTTATTTTCCTGGTAATAAGCAGTGTAATTGGTCATTTATTGGAAACCTAAAGCAAAACCAAGCACTGAAAAATGTATGTCATGACGGAATCAAAACTATGATATTGATTATATATATATTGATTACTCACCATTCAATGGATTTTTCATTTTGATATTGAAATAATATCCATCTTCTCCTTGCCAAAACATCAGTGGGTATTGCAACGTGTCATATGAACGATGTGTTTCAAATATCTGTTGCAGTTGCCAATATCGCGTGCTTCCAAGTTTTCACCAACAATCAGGATGGCAACTTCATCTATTGTAGGGGCATTAAATGTGCGTTCATGTGTTCCAGATGGTCGTTTATCCGCTCTGATCACGACTTTGTAGTCGTCATCAACTGACAGCTGTCAAGTTACAATAGTCTTGTATGAAAACATGTTTACGTAAATGTTCAATATTTTTTCTTAATCAAATCAATTTTGAGTATACCATTGACGTTTTTGGGTTCTAAGCTACCCTTCCACCAATTTTCAGCTAAGTCGGTTTGGCCGTTCTTGAGTTATAAAATAAATATAACCCGACTTTCTTTTATATATATAGATATAAATTTTACAAATATTTAGAAACATATATTTAGAATAGTATACATAAATATAAAATAAATAGAGAAAATAATAAAAAATAAAAATAACACATTAGAATAAGAAGATGCCTTTCCATTTGCTTTTTGTTATAACATTTTTAACAAATAAAAGATTAAACTGATATTTTCACTAATATTTATTTTGTTTTTGTCTCTTTTTTCCTGCCTTTTATTTTCTTTTTTGTTTCAAAATATTCCGTACCTTACGTAGGTACCTACTTACAATACCTACTATTGCGTCATTTTTAGTTATGTTGCTGGCCTATGGCGCCACCGTCTCAACTGACAGCTGTCAAGTTACAATAGTCTTGTATGAAAACATGTTTACGTAAATGTTCAATATTTTTTCTCAATCAAATCAATTTTGAGTATACCATGGACGTTTTTGGGTTCTAAGCTACCCTTCCACCAATTTTCAGCCAAGTCGGTTTGGCCGTTCTTGAGTTATAAAAACAAATATAACCCGACTTTCTTTTATATATATAGATGCTTAAAACTAAATAACACATTGTGTAGAACATAAATACATGCAATATCTCAAAGAAGGCTGCAGTATTTTTGAAGAGTTGATTATACATGCGGTGAAACTTTTGGATGTGGAACTGGTCTCCTAAAGTGAAAAATACAAGACAGCTAATTTACTGATTAGCGGTGATTCGTAGTGACTATGCTGTAGCTGGTTAGCGGAAATGAAACGAGAATTTGGTTGCCATTTTTGGATTTTTCAAAGCGTTCCGCCACTGGACGAGTTTGAGAAACCTTCTTATCTAACGCAATAATGAGTGGCCCGGCATTGAAAATAATATTATTAATTAATTACCGACACCTAGGCGAATTAAAAAATGGAAATTGCCCGATATCAGCCGTCGCTTGTTGCGTAGGCGATCGAAAAACTCAACGATAAATCAGAACCAATGCCAAAAGCTGTACTTCATACTTGCGCTCTTTATAGGTCATTCATGAAATCAAAGTCTTCATTATCGACATGAAAATAATATCAATGAGTAGGAAGTCAAAGCACTTTATTGCATAAAAACTCATGTTATAAAATATCACAAGAGAATTTCACGAGCGCATCTCTTATATTTGAAATTTTCAAAATATTACATTTCTTTTTTACCAATGATCGTATCACTTGTAAAATGATTTATAAATACTCGAGTACATTTCGTATATAAAAAATTATCTTGAAAATAGAGATAAATGTTTTTAATAATAACAGATTTATCGTTTATACAAGAAACACAACGATTTTATTTTCTGTCTTATTTTGTATTATTTCTGATATTATATATAATCTTGTATATATAACTTAAGTATTTAATTGTCTTAAGATTTTTGTTTTACATGGATGTTTTAAATTTAATAATATATGCTATCCATTATTACAAAAAAATATTACGTTAAATACTCCAGTGGCGAGTTTTAACATATCTCCATGAAGGTAGATATAACTAATAGGAATAATCTATTTTGTTTATGTTTGTATAAATAGTGGTCAATTTTAATAGTTAAAGATAATTCTTGAAAAAATTAATATGATCAGTGCATAATCAAAGTGAAAATAAAGCACCGCATTCGAGAAATATTTTTTATTTAATTATTTGTAGCCTTGTTTAAATTAAAAAAAAATGTTCCAATATATATTTATATAATTTAAAATGAGTTCCTGTGGGTGCCACAAGGTAGTTATATGGTCCACCTAGGTGCGTTTATGAGAAGCTCGCATGACATGGCGTAAAAAACACAAACCAGGCGTTCTGTAAACTGAGCTCCTCATTTGCAGCCACGGGCAATGCGACATCAAATATTTATGTATGGACTTGTACGGCCCGCCTAGCCATAATATGATATTGAGGTATTTTGAAAAGCAAATATTTGGCGTTACGATGTGTTGTTTGTCTTTAGCAGTTGCTACTCCATCGACTACAAGGGTCACTCGCGAGCCAAAGAATCGTCATCTCGCGTGTTGTTTTGGCACCGTTTTTTCACGTCTAACGTAGACTTTTTGCTTCAGTCACGTTGTTTGACTAACACCAGAAAAAATACGATTCGTTTATATTAAAAATAATTATATTCATTGGGAAATTTGTCGCTCAAATTCAGGTACTTAACCTCTTATTTATTATATTGTATGTAATCTAACTATAAATTAATTATTAACCACTAGTATCATTGTACTTTAAAATTTAAATCCAATCGATGCTATAAAAACTAATAAAACACGTAAACCTGAATATTATAGAATTTATTCACGTTCTTTATTATTATTATTATTAAATATCTACTTCCAAGCTGAAGCAAATGGAATTTTTACATATCGTTATTAAGTTCTGTCAGTCGCATGATATTTGGATCGTTTTATGACAGGTCTGGCTTCCGAAGTTCCTCTGAGTACATTACATTACATGCAAATAAATTTTACGGCTGCATTGGTCTTTGCTTTGAAAAGTTGCGATTCAGAGAGTTTACGCCTATACTTGAAAGAGGCTTCAGCGTTCTCAAAACGTGAAGCAAGCTATCTATACAGGCCGCCAATTTCAGTGACCCATACGCCAAGATATCTGAAACTTTCGAACCTTACACAAAACTGGTGAGTGCCCGAATTGTATCTCAACAACTGCCATTGTATAACAACGAAGCAACGCAGGCAGTTTGCCTTTATCACCAAGATTTGCCGATACTCAATTCTGTCTGTTGCGAATGTCTATGCATTCTAAGACATATCTGCGCAGAGGATTCCACTTCGAAATAAATTATATACTCGTATGCTTACGACCTACAAGACGAGGTAGAGACGGTAACTATTGTATTATAATACATAGAATATTGTTGTTTGGTTTTATGGGTGGCATAACCAAATGAATGTACTATATAAAGGCGTTGGTCTGCTTTTTATGTCGATGTGATATAACTTCGGTGATTTATCAAGAATCGCACTATAATTTCTTTATTTACTATTTTATTAATTTATTACACAGAACCGAAGTTCCAAGATACAAAATAATAAATAGAGCATACATAAATATAAAATACAAACAAAGGATAATAAAATATAAAAATAACATAAAAGAAGAAGAAGACGACACGTGTCAAAGATCATAGAAATCTAGGAGAACCATGCCATCGACAAAAGAGGAAAAGGATGTAAGAAAAGGATCGAGGTGTGCTGGTAGGCCATTTAGGAGCTCCATTGCCGTTTTACCAAATTGACTGCTTGAAGTTCCACAAGCATCAACTGGGATCAAAAACAATGGATGGCTACGAGCACGGGCGTACTTATCTGATGGACATCTGTCGTTAGTTTCAATTTGCCGGCGGTCAAAGCTCAATGGTCAAAGCGTTTGCTTTGCAAGCCAAGGGTCGTGGGTTCGATCCCCGACGGAGATTAAAAAAAAAAGGATTTTGAATCGATTTCTGAGCTCTCACCCCGGTTGGTGTGAATTTGATCCATCACCCGTAAAATGTCAGTCATAGGTTATTTATTAAAATTGGTGGTAGACAAAAGTCGTCCCGTGAAGACCACCCATTCATAGTAAATTCCTGTAATAATAAAGGATGATTCGTGAATCTCGGGCTATAGTCTATGACGTTGGCGGATTAACACTCCGCATGCAGCGTTTAGACATATACACCATGGTAAGCGTCATAGAATTCCACCGATGAGACTTCTGAATTACTGGCACCATCTGTCGGCATTCTCCTGTATGTGTTTACAAAAAAAAAACTTACGAAAATCTTGTTCTCATAAAAAAATCAGGTCAATTTAGTTCTTGAATGAGCGTACAGGTGTACATGCCGTGTGTGTGGCGTTGTTAGCGTCTCTAGCACGCGCAGATCCCTGCAGCCTCCGTGCCGCCTAATGAGGTTAAGCCCAATTGAAGGAGTCACCGAGTGTAGGCCCGCGAGATTGCTATAAATTACCAGAGCAGTCGCGGTTAGTGAGAGAGTGGGCGGCTGCGAGGCGACTGCTACAGCATCAGAACAACTCGAAGGTAGTGAGATGATCAGGGGCGGATGAAGGAATTAAAACCGCATGTATACTCTTTGTTTCTGTAGAAAATCAGTTTGTGTGTATACATTGTATAAGAAAACTCATTGAGAGTGTCATCGTGATAAAATAAGAAAAAAATGATCATTAAAAACAATCAGTTTAAAAGAGCAGGTGAGCCCAAATGGACCACAGGAGAGCATAAAATGCTACCTTTTCTTTTAGCTAACGGCAGGTAAAGCTAATTGGTTAAAGCGTTTGCCTATCAAACCGTAGGTTGAAGATTCTATTGCCAACGTAGATTAAAAAAAATAAATTTAATAAATTTATAAGCTCTGGTAAAAACCTCGGTTGATGTGAATTTGATGCATCACTATTAAAATGACAATTATGACCTAATAATAAAAAAATGTTGCTGAACGCAAGTCATTCCGTGAAGACCACCCATTCATAGTGAATTCCTGTAATAATTGGATGATGCGTGAATGTCGGGCTGGAGTCAATGGTGTTGGATGATCGACACTCCAAATGTAGCGCTTAGCCAAATATAATATGGAAAGCGTTATAAGATCCATAGATGAGACTTCGACATCACTATCTGTCGGTATTCTCCTGTATGTGTTAATAAATAACCTACTGTGGTCGTGCTGTCCTGACAGGTCGTCGGAAACTATACAGTAGTGTTATGTAATTACATTTTTTTCTATGCCATAATAAGCGTACATAAATATTTGTTATGAGATTCTTAGATTCAAAAGTACGTCGTTATTATTTGTAACAATAAGGTATATCATTTTAGTATAATTGGACAAATACTAATTCATATTGTGGTTTTTGGGTTTAGCCGTGTGTGGCGAACTTCCTTCAATCAATATTTCAACCGCCATTGCAGGGGTCTTCTTCAGGATTGATGATTTATTTAGTTTTGAGTTGGTTTATTCAGATTATCTTTTTTTTTGCAATGGCGGTCGAAATATTGGTTGAAGGAAGTTCGCCACACACGGCTAAACCCAAAAGCCACAATATCAAATCTGGCCGTGAAAACCTAAGAGGTTAATTAAAAACTAACTGTTACGCAAAGTATTTTTCATGTGGATAGGGAAATGCACGTTTAAAGGATATACTTGTGGAGTAGTAGTATGATTTAGGAACGACGCGAAAAAGTGGGCGACCGTTGATATAGCGCCGCGGATGCTCCCGGCTGAGGAGCTCAAGTGCTTAAGTGGAGTTACGTCACATGCAGTGACCCAGACTTCGTGCTCCATCATAACAGCGGACAAGGAGTCAATTATCTCTTGTATTGCGGTGAAAAGGATGCAGACATTACGAGAGATGCTAATAAGGCAAATGTATGAATTTCATGCAAACCCTTTACAAAGATGCATGAAAGTATGACATAATAGATTATTATATTCACTTCCTAGATGAAAAATTACACTAAAAATCACCTCCACACAGTGTTGTCAGGTGTTTTTATTTTTGGCTCATTCCAAGTCATTGAATTGTTTTGGATTTATTGCGAGTACATAACATGCATAGTTTACGTCGGTCTTATGAGGAATATTGGACTGTTTTTTAATCAGCATTTTTAAGAACTACATATATCTGAGGTAGGGACAATTTGGTCAAAAGGGGAAGCTCGTTTCAATGAAACACAAGCTGTGTTTTTAAGCACGTCACCAATTTAAGTATGTAATCCACACCTAATGTTGATAATTTATGTGATTGGACGAAATCTTGGTTATTTTATCAGAAGTCGCTCAGATTTTAAATTGGACAGAGCGGTGTGGATCAACCTGGCTACTTAAAAAAATATTGTATTCCTACTAAAGCTGCCACTTTGGATCCGTCTGGGTTATTCAGTTATACTTCTCCAAGAAATTGTTGTCACCGCAAAATATGAATTAAATAATTTATTTCATTAAAATTTGCAGGCGTTTGTTATCTTAATGGACCGCAGTCGGTCTGAGGTCATAGTATTGTATTTGTGCCATATGCATCCACAATGTAACCAAAAAATCCATAGTTCATATGATGCGAGGATAAATTATTTTGTTACTTTTAATTTATTAAGGTATCTAGGTAGGAGATGCGACGCTCCTTGTGATGCTGGTGTGATTTGCTGGCGGAGCAGGGCGCTGATCCAACCTATGCCGGGCACCAAACAGCGGGGGGCGCCGGCCGACAGGTGAGTTTTAATAAGTGTATTCATTTTCACACTACCTGTTTAGATGCCACGATATTGATTGTTGTTGTATTATGAAGTGACAATACATGTGATATTCGTACTTATAATTTCTTTTTGTAAATCCGGTTGCCGATAATTGCCGCCAAATAGTTACACCTTTTTTTTCACCACTGTTCTTGAAGCATCACCTGGGTATAAAAATGGTTCCCGACGGCTTTCAGGTCAGGATTTGAGGACTTGGCAATACGGAAGCTGTGGAATCAAGGGCATATTTCGTTCATTAATAAAAAGCTCTAAATTGAGCGTATGATTAGCCTGACACTCCCGATGCTTGGACAATGTTTTAGCTCTAAATTGACGGATCAACAACCAGTGACACGCGATGTACTTTAACTGTCACCGTCCAAGCAATTTCCACGATAAACAGTCTTACAACATATCATAGCGCTTTCTCGTCTTTTTATTTATGAAAAAATGTTATATTACTAGAAAAAAGTAAGTCCCACAAATCAATATTCCGATCCACGTTTTCAACAGCAGACTTTTGATACTAATCAGATACGCTGTTAAAAATGTGAAAATGACATTCAATAAATCGTAACATAATGGAAGTCCATTTTTTATGTTAAATAAATTAAATTGATGTCTTCTCACATATTTTATCAAATCTTATTCTTGCCAGCCAAGAGGTACGGTCCATGAAAGGCGTCTCAGACCGCATTCTCTTGGTCCATGTTTATTCTTATAATTATTATTGTGATAGAAGAACAGAATGCTCGCTTCGCTGAGGCGCGGAGAATTCGCTGGAAGACAGAGGTTATGAAAAGGAACCCAAAATGAATGATGACTCCCTAAAAAAAACGTCCACATACGCGAAACGTCCGATTCCACATTTTAAAATAACGAAACGTCAAATCGTAACTTATACCTTCTCAACAATATTATTTTTATATTAAAAAACCTGTAAAAATAAAATGGTAGAACGTATTTTTACTATTTTTTAAATAAAATATATCAAGAATATAGCGTCGGCTGCGACCATCTATATTGTTCCAGAACCGCTAGATTTGAAAGTGTACTCGTATATTGATATCTTTCTTCAGAATATTAATATTGTATGAAGAAGTTCTGGAAGACTAATCTTAACCACCCTTGTACATAAAAGTGATCAATGTAAATACTTAGTAGTAAGTAGTAACATTATTATAATTTATCATCCCGTGTCCGTCTACTATTGAACGTAAGTTTTTCGAATTAGTCACCCTCCTTCATGATAATATCTTTTTTCGCATTCAGATTCCTCATTATACTACAGTTCATCTTGCAAGAGGTCGGACAATAGTCTGTCATTTTTTGGGCGCCACTTCAACACTTTTCTTCTTTATCAACCGATGTCTTTTTAGCAGATGTGTTCCGCCTATTGTCAGTTGATAGTAAGTATTCTTTAGGAGTATTCCCTACTTGAGTTCTTATTCGGAAATAATTATCTTGATTACGTATTTTAGACAAACTTCAGAACATATATCTCTCTATGGTACATTGGGTGACCTTTATATTATAGGATTTATAAAATATATATATCGAAAGTCTTGAATTTGCGAGTTAAGATTATATTGCATAGCATCACAAGGTTTGATATCATGCGTCACGGTTGAAATGTTTGAGTTATGTCGGGACGAGGGACTGCAGATGCTCTTAGTGCCACGAGCGACGTGCCAAGGAGGCTGCAATCTGGACACCGGGGCATGCGAGGCTCCACAACCAGACAAACGTCCGAGCATCAGAACACGAAACCTGGAACAAAAACCAAAATATTACAAACGAATCTGGATTTTAATGGCTAAGATGCCTGAACATCTAGCCAGACAATTGACTACCCAATACTCTGATAATCAAGAGCTTAATATTATGAAACCTTCAGTTGTAACAACTTATGAAAGAAATCCAGTGTGTCTGATATACTATGAAACCCTAACGTCTAGCCTTTAATCCATTGAACATAGACGTTCACTGAGCTTTTTTATTACTATTATCATGGGCACTGATCATCCAAACTTTTTCAATTGATCCTTATCGATAAAAGATTGTCATTTGACGACTAAAGACATTCTTTGATATTTTAGGATATTTTGAATGGTCTCTCAGCATCTTTCATTCCTCCTAGATAAAATATAAACTTAATTAAAAAACTAAGTAATATACATTTGTAATTTTCTCAATCTTACATGCATCACTACATATCCTTCCCACACGCAGCGTCTAATCGACCTGGTTGAGCATCATAGAGCCTGTGGAGAAGAAAATCCATCTATCGTAATTAGAGTACGTACTTTAAAATACTGACTCTCCACTGGATAAAATCTTGACTACCGAATGTAGAAATAATTTAAATATTCGCAGACTGAAGACTAGTTATCGAAGAACACTAAGCAACATGATTGCATTTCGGACCAAGACACATAATACTGCCCCTTAGAAATCTATGCCCAATTGCTCGACAAGCCGCTCTTACATAGACCTAATTCTGAGTAATTTTTTTAGTTAATATGTTAATACGAAACACGATGTCTTTGTACGGGAGACATTTTTTATGAATATTGTGTAATTTGTGAAGTCCAAGAAGTTATAAAAGCTTGAGCGTTGCAATTGTTATTGCGTTTCGATCACAGGTAAGATCCAACTCGAGCGGGTATATATTCCAATGTTTTCCGGACTCTAGACTTAGACACCTAAGAACTAAAGCGCCCGATTTGACTCTGCGTGTCGGGCGCGTCAGCCAATTTGGTGGCTGAAGATTTGCAGAAGAAAAAAAAACCGCGGTTCGCCCTGCGGGGTGCATCAGTCCGATACAGTTTGACACTGCCGACTTAGCTCACCCTGTTACTGACTACATTTCTTACAACGGGTTTATTATTGGTAGATTAATCAACGAAATAAGAGTATTTGTCAATCAAGAGGTCTTCCAAACTACTCACGGAACTCGTATAGTTATTAGTTTTATAGGGGACACCATTACAGTTATAGGAAAACATATCTTTAATAATATTGGAAATATATCAGTGTGTTATTTTTTACCATATTTTTTTAAATGTTTATTTTATTTATTTAATCTTAACATAACTTTGTTATTTTCTTATAAATCGTATTATTAATGAATTGGATAATTTTTTTTTACACAAAGTGTCGAAGTCTAGTTCTATAGATGATACAAAAGTTTTTTTTTAGTTGCTAATTTTTATTTTGACTCTCAAAACTATAAAGAGCTGCCACAGAAACCTGGGGTTAGACTGATTAATCCGACGTTCCCGGGACTTTAACCCGGTCTTACAACGTGTTCGCTGGTAAAGCTACTTTTATTTACTATCGCGATTCTAAACACAAAACCAAATTGACGCCGCCAAAACTTCCCACTCATGTAGGGATGATGCTATAAGTAACCCCAGGGGCCAAACGACCTTACGTGCTCGCTGGGCGGCCATTTGTTGCCCTCCGATCAAATAATTGAGAGTGTTAGCGTCCAGCGTCCTGGATCCCACAATACGAAGCCGCATTATGAGCTCCCTACCGGCATTGTGGCATTCTCAGGCGTGCAACTTGTGGTTATGGGCGCTTTGCTGAAAATTCAGTCCGTGCTTTATGCTATTATAAACCCATATTTTTTTAATCATCTATAATTTATTTTGAAATCGTCGTATCACTAATTTGCATCCACTGCGAACTTCATAGCCTGCGGTAAATGTTTGACTGTCTTCAGTCATTCGCTTCTGTCCCAAATATGACCTATTTATGTATTTTTTTCTTTATTTAAAATATATATATTCTTACATTATTTTTAATTTTACATATTATCCCCACTCAATCAAAATGCATTGAGTTTATATGTGGTGGGGAAAAATATCAACGAGTAGTGCTAAAAGTACGAGAAGTATGTCAAGAATGTCATTGAATGGAAAAAATAGGTATAAGGGATGATTGGTAGATTTTAGACCTGGAAATTTAGCCTTAAGACAATTGGCAACATCGCCGAAGATGACCAACTGACTTAACTCCAGTTAGATGTGTATGCCAAAAGTATTGCGAATTATCTATTCTCTATTTATTGTATATTTATGTATACTCTATGTTTCTAAATATTTGTAAAAAAATTGGAATTTCGATTCTGTATATAAATAATAATAATAATAATAAATAAATATTTTCTGAACTTGCATTACAAATGGATTCTGTAACGCGATCGTTTTAAAAATAAAAAATATCTCGTAATTGCTGTGAAATATGCGATAGCTCTTAGATAACATCTCGAATATCGTTTTGCAAGCAAAATTGACCAGTCTAAGCCATTGTTTTATGTAAGATGAACCTTGTATATGATATAAAAAACGTAATGAATATATTTTTTTAAATATTTTCATAGGTCTTTTTCGTGTAAAATTACATAAAGTATTTAGTCCATACAATAAACGAATTGACGCAGGTTTTAATTTTTTTCCATAGTCTTTATACTCACGCGTTGAATGCTCCAGCTGGATAAGGGAGACTGACGCATTTTCCCGAGTGACGCAGACCTTACTGTGACGCGTCGTCAAACCGGGTTTTTGTAATGACTGCTAAATCACTAATTGCACCATTATATGGTTCACAAACGATTTTCATTGACCTTGTCCAGTACGCAAATAATCAATTTACTGCGACCGTTATTTGTTTTTATGGAGCGTTAGGTTAATCACCCGTCCTTTATTTTTTTCAATTAAGAACAACTATTTATTTGACTACTTAATAGATGCTTAAACATGACTCTCGAATCACGTAAATATTTTTAAGTTTAAATAATTTATCAATTGAACTAAGACTCTTGAGAGAGAAACACGGTTGTTACAAACTATGTATTCGACGGTGCGCCAGCTGCAGGAATGACTTAAAGTGAGGTTACGATAAAAGTGAGCTGAAAAAACTGTGCGGCGGCAATTCGCAGTGACTATATGGTCCATCAATACAGTGAATACATCAGAAAACATATGGAAAAAGAGAGTTTTCAAATCAATCAATTTAGAGATAGAGTATACATGTACATAATAGGATCGTCTTTTTTAAGAGTGACTTCTTTAATTTACTAGAGATCCACGCCTTTCTGACTAGTGTTGCTGGGCAAATTTGTAGATGTGTATTATTGCATTCACACATCATTTCGTAATTTTTTTAATACAATGGGACGGGTCCATTATTTTTACGCATTTAAAAAAATAGTATTTGTTTATCCAGACGAGTTTTTAGAGGCGCGTGCTGCATCCAAAAAGCATAGTCTGTTTGAGAGGTTAACAAACTTCGGTTCGCGGGCCCCGAAATCTGGACTCAATTTTAACAACACCAAACAAACAATTATTAAAAACATCATTCCAATTCATCGTAGCCGCTACTGTCGCTAAGACTAAAAGATTTTTAAAGTGACCTTCCAGAATGACGAAAGTCAACCTTCTGGCTGACTTCAAATTACAGCTGATGTTTTACTTCATCGCCTTTTTCTAGTTTGTGCATATGGCCGTCACGAACAGCTGCCACAAAACTGAGTCAGCCGCCTTAATCTTCGCCTTATATCAGTTCTGCCTCGTGTAGCCCCGTTGAGAACATTCTATGTATAGTTCACGATGGTCTTCCAGGACGGCGCTTGCCCGGGGGCTTGAGAAAATGGCAACTGAAACAATGGTCTACCATACGGCCTCTTTAAATTGCCACCAGTCATCTGCGTATAAGTTAGATGATACTTGTAGATGTGGTACAGCTCTTTATTAAGTTTTATTATTTAAGTTGTACACAATACTTTTTCTTTTCCTCCTTCTTCTTCGTCTTCTTCTTCGCCATATCACTTCTAAATCTGGAGCATATGGTCACTACATATCGCCTCCAATCAGTTTTGTGAGTTGCCATGCTTCGTCTCAAAATATCTCTACGCCCCAAGGTCCACCTGGGAACATACGACTACATGTTCCCGATGGCCTCAAAGGCAGACGCCCGAGGATTTGAAGAAACGGTAGCTGTAATATTCGAGGCATATTTTAAAGTGATTTGTTAATAGTTTTTTTTTGGGATATTGAATTATTAGCCCGACAAGCAAAATTAAGCTGATCATCAATAGGAATAATTGCATATATACATAATTCACTAATTATTGTATGCAGTATTTTTTAAATTGTATACTTAATAGACAATATACATAATGTTTGTATGCAAAAGCTTGAAGATCTCTGGTGTTTAACCCAGACATCGGATGCCAGTCAGTCTCATCTCGCCTCTGGACCAAATGCAGTTTTAGGTCGGAATAAATTACTCTCTTGGAATTCGGCTCCAGTCGCTCGGGGCAAGGAGCTGTTTAATTTTCCATCTGTAAGTGATGCGTTGTCAGACGTCGACAAACAAATAAGATTAATGCAAGTCCATGTCATAATATGTGTTGTGACACTTTTTGGTAACAGCATAAAATATACTTAAATTTATAATCCTATTAGGTGCCTGACGTATGTTTGTAGTCAATTTTAATATGAAACAAAAAGTAAAAATTCACAATAAAAATACTTTTAGAATACTATTAATCAGCATTTATAAATAAATTTATTAATAAGAGATTTTTTGTACAGTCATATTTTTGTGGTTTATTTTATTGCAAAGTGATGCCGAAGAAATCTTTACATAATGAAATTTGACGTTATTTCACGCATTGAATGATTACTTTACAAAACAAACGGTTTTTACTCGTAAATTATCCGTAGTTAAATCAATATTGTTTTATACTTTAGAACCTCATTCTTTAGCCTTGCCATTTCCCATCATCTGGGGTCGGCTCTCCTTGTGCACATTCGCTATTTCAGTCTGTCCTGCGCTGCATTCTCGGTCAAGCCCAGAATTTTCAGATCCTTGTTTACAGTTGCAGTCCAGGTTGCCTGTGGTATTCTGCACGGCGTGGGTATGTTGAGGGCATTTTTCACCATGTGCTCCTCATCTCTCCGTGTCACATGCCCATTCTATTTTAGATGGTTATACTTTAGAAACAATTGATTTAAATGTGAAAGTCTTCATGTGTTGGGTTACAAAACGTTTTTACGCTTTTTATTTAGTCTTTCATTTAAAAAATACATTTTTATACTACGACGATTTAATCATATAATTCTTATTCAATAATTGGCCATATGGTTTGATAAAAAACAATAAAGATCGTTCAATTAGTTTTTAATATTGGACCAAAGATTTAGAATTATGTACTATTGCTATTACTCTTTTCTGTAAATGTTTGAACGAAATGCGGTCATTAGAATATTCATTAATTTTTTATTTTATAATCATCAGTCTCTATCATATTATTCCTAAATGTAGGCTTAACGTAATCATATTCATAATTCTTTGATGGAGATAAAGTTTCAGTTTCTATGTATCTAATTTAAAAATATATACAATATGATAAAATATTAATGTAATAACGTTTTACTATAAATGTTTGAATAGTTTTTTTTTGACAAACTGGATTATGGAACTGAAATACAAGTCATAGAAAATGAATTATTATTATTCTCATAACGAATAATGTCATAATATTTTACCGTATTTCCTCTAAATAGGGTTAAATCGGAAACGACTTACATTTCCAAAACACCTTTTGTGGTATTTTTAAGTGCAGTTTTGTATATTTAAGCCAAATACTGTGGAATTGGGTAGTGAAATACTCTTATTATGTTATTTTATTTGTTGTGAAAGGGTAGGTAATCAATACAAAGAATAAAATTTTATGTTCCATACAAATCCATCGCTTACTTTTGCACTTTGAATTTGGGTTCTTTTGACATAAAAACCTTAGTACTTGATATCCAAGTTGACGAAACTTTTGTCATGCTGAACTTTTCCTTTAAGTGCATTACAATGCAGTGACAACTCAACAGTTCTTCATGATTTTTTTAATTAAAAAACGCTAAAAAATATTTCCAACATAAAGTTAGTAAGTATTTTGTAAATTAAACGATATTTAAATATTATTTTTGTCCATATCATAGAAGACTTGTCTCGGTTCAATTGCTTGGGTTATTTTTTAGAATGGTGGTTGTTAAAGTCATGTGCTTTAAATGATGTATTAAATAGAAAAAATAACTGCATTTTATTCCGCTAAAAATATTAACATGTAAATTGAACAATAAAATGTATGGTAAAACATCGAAAGATGTTATGTGGAGCTGAACTGGATCAAAAGTAGTCATGGGCAGTATTTTCAGTGAATTACTTCTTTAATATCAACTTATTAAAATAACGAGTAAAATGAAAAATATGTTTTTAAATAAATATTATAAAATGGGTTGGTTACGTTTTTTTTGTCTTCTTGCTTGGGGTTCTTTACATGGTTTTAATTTGGTATAAATAAGCCACACGCCCAGGGCATGCAAAATGTCATCCTTGTAAATCAGACCTCAATAAAAGGAATTGCACAACTTGCTGAAAGTACAATGCATTGTCAAATTGCACATTTATATTCTTTGTCACCTGGCATAACATTATCTCGTACACAAGACCCTTATACTCTCAATTAAAAGGTTCGAAAAAAATTGAGATTTTGACTGAATTCTTTATTTATAAATAAAATTTGCTTAATATAAAAACTGCGTAAAATGAGAAAAAATGTTTTCATTTTTTTAGATTTTTATTTTTAGAAAACAGGATCCAAAACATCGTCGTGTTGATTTAATAAATAAAACATTGCTAATTTTTTTTAATAATAATAAATTTTATATTTGTCATAGCATATTGCAACCATAAAATATATTTAAAGAATAATAATGCACATACCAATGTATTTAGTAGATTCACTCATGGAAAAAGTTTAACGGTTTATTGAAAATAATACAGAAGCACAATTAGTCAGCATTTTCTCAGTTTGTTTTCCATCTTATTGAAAACCTTTGTTCATCACCGAGCGAACAAAAAGCTCTCCCCCAGAGCTTTAAGCTTCTAATTACGGTTTGAAGGTTTTTTTAACGCTCACTCGCAGATTTTTAAAAATGGTTTTTTTAGCGCATTGTCTTGTGTAATATAAAAGATTGAAAGGAAAGTAGATATGAATAGAAGATACAAATGCTCATATTTATCAGACCGACACTATGTTACGTGATAATTTTTACAGTTTTTTTAATTGCTAGGGTTATTTTTTACCGTATAGAAGAGCTATTATACAGACCAAACTGTCATAGAAACAATTTCGTGTTAAGTTACAGGGTTACACTTAATATATTTTTTAAATTTATAAACTTTAAACAAAAAAACTACAAATATTTTCAAATACCTCTGGTTGTAATGTCAATCTGACTCATTTCACTATGAAAATTACTGTCGTAGTTTATAAGAATGCACCATAAAAGAAATTCCGCAAACAAAATTTATTCACAATAAATTATTTAAAAAATAGTGTATAGTAATTTTTGGATGAGGCGTGAATGTTGTATGAATCTAATGATGGTGCATTAACAGTTCATTTGCAACGTTAGAATAGCAAGTAATACTGATAAAATATGAGATATCTTAGTACATGTTAGAATCGCGGTATAATTCTGAATGCTTTTATCTTTTAAAAAAATGTTTCACCTCACATGGATAGAATTCTGTTAGGTCTTGAATTCAGGTGGCTGGATGAAAGAGATCTTGGATGAGGAGATGTGGAGAAATAAAGGGATAGACTTGGCGCGAGGGTTCGGTGACACAATGACTGCTGGGCAATCCATCATGGGCGAGTTCAAGAGACGTCGGCTTTTCGAAGGAAGTCTGGTATTTTGTTACATTTTTGGGTTTCTCTTCGAGGCGTGGCAGAAAAAGTGATATCGAAAAATAATTTGAAATTGAACTGTAAAAATATTTAATACTTGGTACTTCACCATTTTACTGTACTAAAGTATTTTTGTAAAATATAATCATCTACATAATCCATCTCCAAATGTAATGAATAACTATTACATTATTTTTACATTTGTAATCAAATTGATTGAAACAATTAAGCTGTTTATGGTGGATGATTATTAAATTTGTAGTTACTCATGTATATTTATTAACATATATCACGCCAATAAAATGAAACACTTTTTATGTTTTCAGATTCAAAGACAGTGAAAATTTAAAGAAATATTTTTATGTTATAATTAAAATTTTAACTATTTCATTCACCAACTAAGCGGAAAAAATATATAGACATGATGTACGATTAAATATATTTTTTTTGTAATTTACCTTTTTTTTGTTTAATTGTTCAATACTTTATTTTAAATAATTGAAATAAAGTATTGAACAATCATGTAAAGTTGATAATTAAAGAAAATTCTTTGTTTTTTTTTGTTAAATACACTGATGTGATTTGAAGAATGCTTATAACTGATAAAAAATTGGTATGTTGGACGACAAAAGTAGTTTTTAATTCATAGAAGAGATAAAAAATATATTCAATTCGGGTTATACACATTAGAAATGTCTTTTTGTTGTAGTGCATTGATATAAAACTCGATGTAAAATTGACAACGGAATTCGGGAAGCATGGAAGCCGTTTTTTTAATTGATGTCATAAACTTAGATGGGAAAATTTCACTGTCGATTGTAAATTTAAAATTTGGGGAGTAATTTCTGTATGATAATGTACAATGAAACTAGTTTTACCTATTACGTATGTAAAAATCCTTCAACTATTATCCCGGCATTCTTTGGTCCAGTCTGCATCAAAGATGTTATTAAGATTCTTCTCGACTACCAGATGGATATACTGGTTATACAAATATGTTCACATCTTGGGAAATAGTTTTTTTTGTGTTTATCTAGGGGGGAACAATACATTAATCCTATAAAATATTCGGAGCATTGATAATCGTATTCTAAGGCCTTCAATTTAATTAATTCTTTCATCTTCCAGGGAACATGTTTAAAAAGACTTTAATGGAAACTCAGTTTATTTATTATGATTTGGTTACGTTAAAATCATCCAATAATGACGAGAAATGATTTTGATTAAATATTTTGCCGTTAGATTATGTTATACCTGCTATAACCTTAATGAAAAAATATTTCTGTCATATATTATGTACATAAAGTATTATTATTTTTAAATAAATATGCTTTTTAATACTAAATGTTTCTTTAGGCTCTATCCAATCGACGATATTTTTTTTTTATAAATGTAAATTAACTTAATAATGGTAACTTCATCCATTACTTTTTGGAACATACCTGTAAATTTCAAATTATGAACATCTATTCTACATTGGAAATATATTATTTATTGTTTTTCATTAAAAATTCATGTTTTATTTCATTCATACAAATTTACGATTTTGTAGGTATTGATCTAAATAACAAAAGGTCTTTGTTTTAAATAAATAAAACCGGAAAATAATAGCTTAAGAGTTTGAGTTTAATAATTTGGTGATGTGAGATTTAGGAGGGATAGAAATGATTTTGTCATAAGCTAGTTACCTGTGAAGAATCTCTATAGAATTATAGAATACCTCCGTACAACCTAACCCGGGGAGATGCGCCGGCATGTCTCCAGCCACCCCAAAAACTCACCTTGTATAGTGTCATCAAACCATTTCAATTGAGAAAAAAAAAAATTTATTATAGAATATCTGAATAAAAATTATGAATTGAAAATTTTGTAAATGTGAAACATTTTAACTGTTACGATAGGCGATATATAATTTTTCACATTTTATCATATTTAATATGTTGCCAATCTTCTTTAAATTTATAAAAGTATATGTTGTATTTAGATGTAGAAAATCTTATTGCGATTTCGACAAATGTGAAAAACGGTTTTTGAAATAATAGTTAAAAGCATAACTTCTTTCTTCATGCGGATGACGTCTATAGAAGTTATGAGACTTAATTGAATATTTGATCATTCTTCAGGTATATTGCTCTTTAAAAATGTACAAAATTAGCTTTTTTATTACTGAATATATAAACTATTAGATTCAAAATTGATAACTGTAGTTGGAAACAGTCATAATATCACTGGAAAATATATCAAAATTAACAATTTACAATTCGATTAAAGAATGTTCGAAAAATGAAAAATGTTAAAGTGTGTAAAATTATTCAATAAAAGCTGCAGTAAAGTATTTCTTGAAATAAAGTTGATAAAAAATATAGCAGCATGTAAGAAAGAAAAAGAAAGAACATAAAAACAACATTTAAAAATTGGTTAAACATTTGTGGATGAAATTTATTTCGTCGATCGTAAATGTCGATACATTTTTTTACGAATTAATCTCAACTGACATGGATCGTATCTTCCATGTCCTGGCATGCTCCACATTGCGTCTTTTGGAGACTCGGAGGGGTGGTTGCTCTTTGTGCTCTCAGAAAGGGATGCGCCGGGGCAGGACGATAGGCCGGTGCCTAACTATGAGACTACCATGGAATACTATGGATCTTTAAAAAATAATACATACTGGAGAATACTGTGAGACGGCGATGGATACCCCACCTGAGAATGGTTTAAGACAGCTTCACGTGGTTAGATGTCATCTAGAAGTCTTGCAAAATTGCTAGCCACCATCCTTAGAGAATATGAAAAGTAGATCTGAAATGCCAATCTGTCAACGCCATCACTCTACAGCCGAAGAGTCACGCATTGACCACAATTTTTATGCGATTAGTATTAAGCTATAACAATCAATTAATTTCGTTATATTTTTTCAATTTAAAAAATATGTCAGTTATCAGCTAGATCTAGCTAATTATTTATTCAGATAATATTGAATATTCATACAGTGGATAAAAAAGCTGTCATTTGAGGGTCAAAAATTCGTTTAGCTTATGACGACTATGGTGTAGGTGTTAGGCCTGAAGAAATTACTTTGAATTACTGGTGGTGCCAAAATGATGACTTTTGTCTACACCTTAGTTTGATTAACATAACAACCGATTTTTACTGGTGAATGAGTTTCTTCTAATTTCCACACTGTAAGTGATTGTTATTATATATTATTTAACGGAATGTACTCGGTAGAGCTTTGAAATGCAGATCTTAACTTAAATAAGAAAGGTGACAGAATTTTATGACGATGTTTTTTTTAAAGACGGTTAGATTTAACCCATGATTTCTCGCATGACAACCGATTGCCTCAACTCTCGACCCTCGGTAGAGTACTATGGGATGCCACGGCAAGCACAATGGGCACAAAGCACCCCCAGCCGCCCTGGCGACTACTCCTGGATCCTAACGGAATTCTCTCATCCCATAATATTA
Source organism: Glossosoma conforme (assembly GCA_022606575.1). NCBI lineage: Eukaryota > Metazoa > Arthropoda > Insecta > Trichoptera > Glossosomatidae > Glossosoma > Glossosoma conforme. The sequence goes on from JAGTXR010000126.1 coordinate 583,212, forward strand.
TGTTACCACGCACTTTTGAGACATTTTCGTGAGAAGTGCGAGGAAGTACAGCTTAGCGCAACGGTATCTGTAACATTAGATATCATTTCCGATCTTACTGCGGATCTTCATTTTTCAGTGTCATTTTTGTAACTAACGGAATTATTGACTAATACCGAAATAAATAATAAAGTAGTCTAGAAAATGATGATTGTCTTCCATATTGGATAAAGTAAACTAAAGATCAAAAATGATCATCACCGCAAAAGAAGCTACTCAACTTGATGCATAAAAAGGAGGTAAATAAAAAAAAATATGGGAAAAATTTTCATAGGGAATTTAAACTCATAAACTATCTAACTACTAGGCTCGTAAAATCATGATAATTTCTAAAAATATAAATGTTTAATCATTGTAAACTTTGATTTTTTGTTTTATAACGTGATTGAATCAATTATATCATCCTTGATTAGGATTCGGCATTCCTAATTATATCAACCGAAGAAAAAGATAATACTATAATTTTTTTAAAGGATTTAAATATATTCTTAAGCCCAGTCCTAGACCAAGAATATATAGTATATATGTAAATATAAATATATATACTTCCTTGGTTTGCCGGGTACTTCAATCTATGTACTAGGGAAACAAAGATAATTGCTTGCAGACATAAATTTTTTATGAAGTACTTTTTATGATAAAGTCTAATAAATGCTCCATAGTTTGTGATTCTCTAAAGTAAAATGATGAGTTTGATAAGTCTGTACTTAAAGACATCCGTAATACGAGTATATAGGAATATGGTTTGCTATTGTACTGACGACTTATTAGAAAATAAAATATTCTGGTTTTATAATTTATAAGCATGTTCCTTCAAAAAATTATAAAAATACGAATTCCACTCGTAAATTATGTTACATAGTAAAAACGTGTTGTATTAAATAATGGTGTTTTTATGGTCCTTTCAAACGAGTTTTCGCTGGATTCTGGCCGGTGTATGGAAGGTCGCGATGGGCGACGTGGAATCGTCTCCTGGTGGTTTGAAAAACGACGGTTAGCCGTAAACTAGAGTGTGAATAGACAAGGACTTGTCGCGGGAGATGCTGAAGCTGTGCCGGCTGGACCGGGACCCTCATCTGTGGGGAAGAAAGCCGGGAGTTGGGTTGAAAAGTGGACACAAACTATTTAGTTCCACACATTTTGGGATAAATCTTTAGATTGCGATATGCATTGGCGTCTCTAATAATGATTGCATAAGCTTTGGTTTAAAAAATATACCGCGGTTTTACAATTAACTATGTTTTATTGCTAAGATAATTTTAAGTGCCTTACCTTAAAATACATGACATTGGAGGACTGTCGAGAAAATCGAAGCTTTTAGGCATTTTTTTAGTAATTATACATTTAAAACTAAACTACATGTATACTATTATACGTTTAAGGTCATGTTAAGAATATTTCCATTTATTATATATATATCTAAATATACTTAGGTATTTTAGAAATATTATCGCGTTTACATAATTCAGTTAAAAATATTTATTATATTAGGTTAAATATTTTTATTATATAAATAACCCGGGTAGAACATGCACGCAAAAGGAGAAGTTTTGGGACGTTTTTTCTAGTTTTCTAGGCGGCCGACCGCGCATCGGTGCCATTAAAACTTCGTATTAAAATAAATAGAAAATTTTATTCAAACTAAAGATATATATGTATATTTATTAGCTACTAAGCAAAAATTCTTTTATTGTATTATATGTTCATAATGATTATCATTTACATATTTATTGTTGAATTTTATGAGCTTTATATCTACATTATTAAGAAAACGCTGTGTAAATTACACAAATTTTAAATACTAATGACATTACTTCACAAAGTAATTATATCCGTCGTCAGTTTGAGTACCACTGCATTATTGAATCCCGTGAGATGTGAGATGCTGTCCCGAGTATCTCCCATAGTGCGGGAATATCGGTCCAACTGTCGCCCATTCAATCTCTCCATTCACCTCTCGAAAACTCGCCTATTCTCTTTTAATCGATAATAAAGGGTTACTTTTGATAAACTGCCTCCTGATTCGGCAAACGGTCAGTTAAACTTTTCACTAAAACCTGCTGACCGGCTCTCCGATAGACGTAACCGGTATTTTTGATTTTTTAATATAAATAATAGGAGATGACCGTTTGGTCCGATCTCCTATTTTGCGGCGTCTGACACAGTGCCTGGACCAGTTGTGATGTCCTTTATAATCCAGGATGTCAGCTGATTTAATATCAGAGGACTTGAATTGGATATCCGTTGAGGAGTCGCTTTGATGTTGTGGGAAAATTCATTTCAATGACGAAAGTGTTTTTTTCAGCCGAACGTGAGCTTAAATACCATTTACAAAATAATATGAATGCTGAATTTCATTGCTGCTTTTTATTTATTTATTTATATTAAAAATCTCAGTGGAATACAATTTTCAGTTATGTAACATTATTATTTGTAAATATAAAACAACAGAATTACTTCTATAGATTAGAAAATTGTAATAAAAGTTCGGATGCTGTAGATACCTTCTTTTTTAGACGTGTTGATCCGTTCTGGTAAATAAAAAATAACTCTTAGGACATCGAGAGTAACAGTTTTTTCTTTTGTAGACGATCTTCCAATAATAAAGTTTAAGTGCTTAGTACATAAAATATATATATATAAATAGTTTATTTAGAAAAAAATACTCAATGATCTAAAATATGTACTTATTTTCATTATTTTTTAACGACTTTGTATATTGTATTGGTAGTATAAGTATTTGAATTTATACACTTACTCGTGCATTACACCGTAAAGCTTTTGTACCCTACAATTTTTTTACTAGATTTGTCAATTGATGTACGACTTAAAAAACTTATAAATTATAATATATTTTTCTCTGTAAAAATATGTTAGTTTACACCATTATTTTTGTACTCAAATCTAATAAATTATACCTTCAGCTATAATTGTGAACATTGCAAACCTAGTACATATATAGCTAAAATATGAGACTCAAAGGGGAATGTGAAGGGATTAAATATGTATAAAAAATATTAATAATAAAATATATCACATTTAAATTTTAAGTCCCATTAATTTGTATTACAGTATTAATTAAAAAATTAGACATGGTTAATAATAATCCGCTTGTCCGATTCAAAATTTCATTAAAATCATGCCGTGTGGCCAAATAAACCGTAATATAACAAGGAGCAGAAATAAAGTGCTTTAATATTATGTATGGCGTAACTTGTATAAGTAACCACCTTCAATGGTCCAAAATTCTGCGTTTAGGCCCTCGTTGATCCCGCGATCATTGCTTCGTCCCTCGCTTTGGTGGGGCTTAGTCCTGTACAAAAGCGGATTCGTCACCGCGAAATTAGAAGCCATATGGCAGAATAATTCAGCGCATATGTGAAACTGCAAATCCAGTACATCATCACTACTTATCGTCCCGCCCTCCTCTGAGAGACGTAAATGGATAAGCATAACTGGATCGTCATGGTGTTGATGAAAATGTACATTTGGTATAAGAATTGTATTGGGAATAGCTGATATTGTTTGGGGTTATATAGATTTTTATAATAAAGAATTTTATTTATTTTTCAGTTTTCTTGACATTTTGCGGATGGCTGAACGCTAAATGTGAAATGCTGATCTATTATACTATCATAGCAGTTTAAGAAGAAGACCATCGTGGCGCATGATGTGACCGATCAATCGAGCTCGCCTCTCTGAGATGGTCCTTATTAGGTGCGTATCTTCCTCGACATTGTGGAGGGGATGGTTGAGGGTAGAAACTGTAGAGGGCGCCCTAGACGAGAGTATTTGCAGCAAGTGTTCAAGGACATGAATTGTAGCTCTTATGTTGAGCCGAAGAGAGTTGCGGAGGACCGAGAGGAATGGAGATCGAGATGCAAGATTCTGTTGCTGCAAACCAATCCACCGGATTGATACTACGAAGAAGAAGCAATTTATTCATTAACTCATCACCGCGTATGCCATCTATTAATCATGAGCTATTAAAAATATTTATAAGGCATAATTATAAAAGTATATCATATTTTTGATTGCCGAAAAATGTGTACACTCTTTTCCTAATGTTTGTTTTTTAGCCAACGGTAGATTGTAAGGCAATAATAATTGCGTAAACTTTATTAGCGCCCCACAATGGAGGGCTCTCCTCGTCGGTCGCTATCAGGCGAACAAAACAGCGAACATGTATCCAGCCAGCCGTAATGGCATTATGATATTTGTCTAAACATTTTTTATTGTGTAAGTCATGGCGAGCCGCCGGGTAAACACGCGGGCAGATGCGGGACTGCGGGTCATGATACTACCGAACATCAACGATCAACCTCTCTGCTAGAGACACTTCTGTGCTACTGATACATTCAATATTATAGGTATTTTTTATATTTTGATCATTCAATTGGTTTTATGTTACGGAAGTATTTGCATTACATGTGATTGAGGTCATACTTATTGTCATAGTAAAAATAATCAGATATGTATAAAGATAATTTATATATTTATTGATGCAAAAAAATATTTCTTGAATTAATGACGTTACAAATTGCTGCTGCATGCGTCATAGCAATTCTTTTCTGTACCCGAATATCCGTCAATAACATATTAATAATAGATCTGGAAAGATATCAGGGCAGGATCTTCGTGTCTTGAAGTCGAATGCAGTTTTAGTATACAGGTATGAAGCAAATTTAGGGGATTTTTAAATTAAATTTTGTAAGGAGATCGGATGATTAGCCCGAAGCAACTGAAATCTGGACAATTAGATCACAAGGAGTGGCTCAATACGTATGTTCCATGCAATGTTGTTAACTTCGATGATGACAATTAAATTAGAACCACACCATGGTAGTCACTATAATAAAAAAGAATAGTGTCTAAAATCACTATAAAGCTTGTTTTAAATCATTTGTTATATTACTTTATTGATTAACTTAGAATATTAATTGAGATTATCGTCTCAACTTAAGCAATAATATCTTTTTACAGTAATAACAATGTACAATTACTAGAAAGTAATGTAAATAAGTATCGATGTATTTCTTAAATTTATAATAAAACTCGGCAGTTTTGTTGTTGTCGAATGTTCAAAATCATTGCAAATTAATTTAAAAAAATCCTATTACTGAAAAACTGGTATAAATTCATATAATACATTAATCATATAGCTACACATACACTATATATTAGCTATTTTACACCATATCATAAATGATTTTCTTTACATCTTATAGTAAAGACTCATCAAAGTGGACTTTATACACCCGATCATGACCCTGCCATTTGGCACCCTAAGCAGTTGCCCTGGAACCTTACGAAGAGACAATAAATATCGCCCCGATAGTGTCGCCCCATTCTTGGTGCACTTTTATTCGACCATTCACCGCATCCCTCGCCACTGCACCTTGACCTCCTCTACCGATGGAGACATCTTCAGGGGCGAACTTTAGTTTCGAAAATAATCTAAGGTGAAGATCAGAACGTTAAGTATATATATATAATATAAGCTAAGATGTGAACTTACTGTTGAACTTTTATCTTTGATCTAATATTTTTCAACCGCTAATATACGAATTAAATATAAGAGTATAAGTTTCACAAAGTCTCTTTTTTCAAGCTATTATTGAACTGAATTTTTTCATACGTATGTATGAAGATCATGGCGGCACACAGAACTTTACGGCGGTGTTTTTAACCTTTATAATGTTCTCTAATTAGGGATCAGATACGGAAGAAGATGATATAATATGTGCTAATAGGATAAAGTTAAGGTTATCAACTGACAATACTTGGTGAAACTGCATAATTTTAATTTTATATTAATTTGAATTAAAAATTAACAAATTAAAAATATTTAGTTCTCATTTCACAATTATTTTTAAGTGATTACATGTTTCTGACTTCCTGGTGTCCATATTCAATAATGGTTAAATTATGGTTGCTAATAGGATGTCAATCGGATCTCGAATGATTATGAAAAATATTTAATCTGTTACCAAAATTTATGTTAAAGTTAAGTTATAATTGAAAATATTACAGAAAAATTATAGTAAATGTGTGATTAAAAATTATTGGGTATATATTATATTATAATAAGAAAATTCATATTTTAATAATAAAATAATTGTGTAGTAAAATTTTGCATAATCATTGTGACGCTTAAATAACTTATTGATTCTTCTTCGTAGTATCAATCCGGTGGATTGGTTTGCAGCAACAAAATCTTGCATCTTCATCTCCACTCTTCTTGATCCTAACTTGAGATGCAATCATTTTTGGTGATACATGATGATTATCATGATTGAAATCAATACGATTATGTCTCGTTCAATGTATTTACAAATATCATGAAATATACGAGTATAATGTACAGTATTATGGCGAAGGTACATACTCACTATTTCCCAAACATTATAGTCATCATAAGTGCTCCGCGACTGTAATAAGGGTTTAAATCACTGTATTATGGATTCATTTTCAGTTATAACGAATATTTTGCAACAAATATATGTAATTGGGTTTGAGCCCATAAGCATGTTGTACCCATTTTTTTGCCATCAGTTAATTTGTTATAATAATCAATTATTTAACGTGTTTTACTTCCACCTTGAAGCGGCACTGATATGTCTACGTTATCGAGCAGCTATTATTGATATTTCTCAGAAATAAACGGCCATCGGTGTCCAGAGAGATTGCTGCTGGATCTTTGGTTTTGATTGGTGCAGAATCACCCCTTACATAATTATTTTGACCTCTTCAGATCACCAATAGAGGGAATAGTCCTCAGCTTGGCAGCGAGTGGTGCTCGACCCCAGGAGGCGACACATGTCCAGTAATGGCCAATTTTACGACACGAAATGTCCCAGTGTTGTTTGGGAACCGCGCGCCGCGATTTCATTAGGATTCGTGGACAATGCGCACGGGCCGCGTGTAAGTGCTTAATAATTTGATACTCGCTATCGGCGACAGGTGGGAGGAAATGTTTTGTACATGTTTCCATGCAAATTAAAATGTTGATGTTTGGATTACGTAATCGTATATGAGCAAAGCAACGAGAGGGTTGGGATTTAGAGAAAGAACGAATAATTCGCAAATTAACTTGTGAAGTATTCCTTTAAAGGTGCAAAGGGAATCATCTGGTCAAAAATAAGCTTCGACTGGTTATAGAACTTCATATAAAAATATTGTCTTATCGACACAACACACCGTACCTAAGGGTTTTGGTTTTCTATGGACAATATGATGCTCAACCGAGTCAGCTGGTCATTGTTTTAGTTGTGTGCTTTTTGGTATTCAATGGATTGAAAGTATTTATATAAAGCATACAAAAGAATGAGCTGGAGAAGTGGCTTAGTTTGAGTCGCCATATTTCAACTTTGTGAAGATGCTCCAAAAAGGTTCTACATAATTGTGTTTTAGATTTTATCTGGGTCATTGTGACTGTATGATCCAACTAAAAGGGATACTGCAGGAGAACCTAAAACAAAACCGTTTTTTTTCTCTCATACTCTTTATCCCAGAAGAGCTTTTAACACATAACTTTTTCGGTGGAATTTAGTTAAAAAATCTGATCTTGTGATAACTTGTGATGCCCATATAACCTTTATTGAGAGTAAATTTAATGTAAGGGGATAAATATTAAAATAACACATTTAATTCGTTTGATTGTTATTGTTAATTATTTATTAGAAGTGCATCTGCAACAGTCAAAGAAAAAAAAACAGGAAACTGCAGATCGAATTTAATATGAACCGGTTTTGTAATAATAACAATGCAACACAGAAATGCATTATTGTAGAATGTTTCCTTCACCAAAAATAATTTTATTACATTTAATATTTCCGTGCCAGACGAACGCTGCAAGTCCATCGTCCGAGGGTCACTTTTTTTAAGGTCACAGGGTCAAACAAGCACAAACGATCCCTTCCCGATTGCACAGCGGCCCCAAATTTTTGAATGGTTACCTCACATCTAGCTATGACAAAAGTTCATCCCTTGGACTCCGGTCGCCCAAGTCTATATCGTAATCTCTCATGTTTCACTGTAGATAAAGTCTATTTTTCTAGATATCAAATTTGTGGGTTACGATGGATTAGAGGCGTGTTTTTTTGCAGTTGCGTCCAGGTGCACTTGGGGACAATGCCGCGCTGTACTCAATACCCCGCGATGGACCTCAGGGGGTTGTTTTATTTTTATTATGTTTTGAAATAAAAACTGTATCAAAATATGATAGACATTTTTTAAATTTCCGTTCACTATGATTGTGATATATTTTGTTAGCAAATATGCCAATTATATATGTTTTTGTTTTATAGAGAGTAGTTAACCATACAGTATATTGGGTTCTACTAACATAGATGTCAATGATTATGGTTCTACTAATTAATGTGTAATAAAAATAATGATAAAAAATAACGTTCTTACTCAAAAATGTTTCAATGATCAACGTTTAGAGTAACACTAATTATCTAGCAAATAAATGTCTTTCTCTTTCCTAATTGCAGACTTGCTTTTTTTCATACATTTACTTTTTTCTTATAAATGAAGTCAATGGGTATGGCTTATATGTAAAGCACTAGCCTACCTTATCAGAGGTCACGGGTTCAATCCTGACGGAGCTAAAGAAATAATTTTATAACCTTTAAAAATACATATATTTGATGTGAAATTCATTCCTCGTCCGTAAAATGCTTGTATTTATAGATAGACGAAAAACATCCCGTCAACACAACCCATTATCAATGAGTAGCTGTAAGAATGGATATTAAATTCGGAGCTGTAATGTTGAAATCTAATTACGATAGCGGATAATTCACATACAGCACTTAAATATCCCTAAAAAATACAATGAAAATGAGGGGTTCAAGTTAAATGAGTATGTTTGGAGACATCGAAGAATAAAACCTAAAAGTTTAATAATCACTAATTCTTCTTCGTAGTATCAATCCGGTGGATTGGTTTGCAGCAACAGAATCTTGCATCTCGATCTCCATTCCTCTCGGTCCTCCGCAACCCTTTTCAGCTCAGCATAAGCGCTACAATTCATGTCCTCGAATACTTGCTGTAAATGAAGGGCGCCCTCTACAGTTTCTACCTCAACCATCCCTCCACAATATCGTGAAGAAGACCATCGTGGCGCATGATGTGACCAATCCATCGGGCTCGCCTCTCTGAGATGGTTCTTATTAGGTGCCTATCTTCCTTGATTATCCTGAGAACCTCATTGTTCGTGACGTGGTCTCTCCAGGAAATTCCGAGAATTCTTCTGTACGACCACATCTCAAAGGCCTCTAGTCTTTTTTTTATCACTTTCAGATAAGCACCATGTCTCACAGCCGTACATTAAGATGCTCCAAACAAGTGTTTGGCAAGTTGCTTGCGGAGCCCTAAAGTAATATTCTTTGACTCAAGAATTTTGGCTTTTTTATTGAAAGCTAGCCTTGCTTGATGTATTCGACTGTTGACTTCTCTTTTGTTCTGGCATCCCAGGTAATCGTACTTCCAAGGTATACAAATTCTTTGCATCTTTTAGGGGTACTCCTAGCATTGATATGTTAATTTTCTGCTGCTCATTGCGGCTTACTCTCATGACTTTGGTTTTTGTGCTGTTTATCTTCATATTGTAGTTGGAATTAAATATGTTTTCCATGGATGTCAGCGCTTCAGTGAGTTCATCTTCAGTTTCAGCAATCAGAGCAATGTCGTCAGCAAACCTTATCATATCAATCTTTTGGCCATGTATTTGAACCCCCTCTCTATGGCCCATTTTTTTCTGATGTTATTAATTATTTTGTATGTATACGTTGAAGAGTACAGGCGACAGAGAGCATCCTTGTCTCACCCCTTGACTTTATTTTTGCTTCCTTTTGGACATTTCCGAGTGATAGCTTCTTCCTTGTAAAGTGAAAATATGAGTCTTCGTTCTTTGTATTTCAATTTCTTTCATAATATATTTCTCCCAATCTACTTTATCAAATGCTTTTTCAATGTCCACGAAGGCAATATATGTATCTGGTCTACTTTTATCCTCTTTTCCAAGATCATACGCAGGGGATAAGATTATCTCTGGTTCCCATTCTTTTCTGAATCCAAACTGATCGCTAGTGAGACTATTTTCTATTTTGGTTCAATTCTATGTAGGATTATGTTGGTCAGTATTTTGGATGCATGGGATAGAATACTGAGTGTTCGGTGTTGTTCACATTTTGTTGTTCCGGGCTTCTTTGGCAGAGTTACAATTAGACACTTTTTTGAAGTCTTCTGGCGCTATTCTGTATTATAAATCATCTGAGTCATTGTGAACAGAGCATCTAGAGTTCCGGTTCCTGCCGACTTTATTAGTTCACAGGTCATCAATCCCTGGTGTTTTTCCATCTTTGAGCTTTTTTAATGCGAAGTCAAATTCCTCTCGGATAATTGGGTCTCCCAAATCATCGGCGTCCACATCAGTTTCGTTTTCTATCACACTCTCAAAGCTGGTATCATTACTTCCGTTGTATAGTGTTTCCAGGTAATTTGTGTATCCTCAAACAGTATTTTCCCGTTCTCTGCTTCTATCGCTTTGCCTTTTCCAATTTTCATGCCAAAGAAATCCTTTACTGACGCATATGCAGTTTCAATATTTCCTTTTTCATGTTGTCATTGATTTCTTTGCATTTTCTCTGTAAGAATGCTTCCTTAGTGCTCTATATTCACTCTGGGCCTTGTCATTGGGGTTATTTTTGAGTAGTCTCCTTTTTTTCTATCATGTTAACTATTTCCTCTGTTATCCATTCTTTCCTTTGCCTTAGGCTTATCTTTGCCAATGACTTCTTCTGCTACATCTTTAATTTTTTTTTATTTCCTCCCATATTTCATTAACATTTGTCAAATTTTTTGTGGCGCAATCTTGTGTTTTTTCGTGTATTCTTCTTTGACATCTTTGTTTTTAAAGCTTTAGTGTTCCATTTATAGTTACTTTTTATATTTTATTTTTTTAGTTTCAGAGAACTTTGCTTAAATAACTATATTATGGTCACTGTCGATATCTGGGCTGGAGTAGCTTCTGCAATCTTTAATTTGATTCTTAAATCGCTCTCTTACAATTATATAGTCGATCTGAAGTCTGAGTCGGTCTCCTGGAGCCTTCCATGTGTATCTTTGCCTTGGATGGTGTTCAAAGCAGGTGCTTATGTTTGGCACAGAATTCTGTCAGTCGGTCGCCTCTCATATTTCTTGTACCTAGCCCGAAAGGTCCAACACATGTTCCCTCCCGTCCTTCTCCCAATACAGCGTTCCAATCTCCTAATATAATCAGGTTTTCTCCAGCCTTAACATCTATCAGTAGTTTGTCTAGTATCGTCTTCCACTTCCTGGTCATCGTGGCTTGAGGTGGGCATGTATACTTGGAGTAGCACAGTATCAACAGGTTTTGTTTCAAGTTTGACTAAAATAATTCTTCCATTATATTGCACATATCCCTTCACACGCTTTCCCATTCCTTGTACAGTGCAATACCTACTCCGCCTTGGCCAGGTTTGTTTTCAATACATCCTGTGTGTATTATCCTATATTCTCCACTCCAAAAGTCTCCGCAATTTGGCCATCCCTAGAATGTTCAGTTTCATTTTCTGCATTTCTAATTTTAGGTTATCTAGTTTGCTGTTCTGCAGCAATGTTCGAACATTCCAGGTGGCATATCTTGAAGGTTTTCCTTTTTTGTCTTGGTTGTTTGACACCCGGAGATCCGATTGGGGGACTATTAGTATTGTTATTAGTATTGTTATCACTAATTAGTATTGTTGTATTATGTTCAGATTATATGTATTAGATGCACCGTGCAGGTATTGCTAATGATTTTAAATTTATAGCCAAAATGCAGTGCTGTTGTATTTGATGATACAGTTGAAAATTATAGCAGAATACCATCATCATGATATGCACAATAGTCGTACAAACCTTCCTCCAGTGAGTAATAAAGTAAAAACTATCCAGCTTCAGTTTGTTGTGGATTTTTAGAATGCTACTTACATAATTGCGGTTTGGGCCACAAGTCTCGAGTCCTGCGGCGGTATTCGTGGCCCTCGGGGGTAGGTAGCCTGGACGCGTGCCCGCGGGCGCATTCCAAGCGCGACGCGGGCCAGCCCTGGCGGTTGGACTGCGCCTACCGCCCATTACCGCAAAACAATAATGAAATGACGTTTGTTTACTGGCGGTACGGTATCATTATGCGGTTGCGGTATGAATGGTATGATGGGCGCCTCGAACCGACGAATGAGATTGTTTTTTCCCCTTTTTGTTGCGGTATCGGGTGCTAAGTGGTTAACAGTTGTCGCGCCAAAGAGGAACGTAAATCTGTTAGTTGATTACCGCCGTTGCTTATAAATAAAGAAGCGCATTCAATAGGTTATATATGCAGTTGTAAATTGTAATTGTAACTCTTGTACTTGTCGTATTTAAAACATGTTATTTACAATTAAGATAATTAATAATTTTTCATCGCTCTACTTCATGCCTGTTACTTGAGTGTCGTTGGTTGGATGGTATTTTAGATTTCTAATTTACGACGTACATCAACGTCCTTGGAGATGAGACCTAACAGAGTATTCCCTGTATGGTGCATGAGAGCATAAACGTAAGATATTTTTGAAGGCTCTCATAAAGACTTAGGCAAGATCCAAGATATGGAACTTCAGGATGAGCATATAATAATATCACAGATAATTAACGAATAAGGTATTACGGAAAAGTGAAATTAAACTTTGTGCTTCACGTATCTACGAGTATATTTATATTCCACGAGAATATTTGACGTTTGGTTCGATTAGTAAAAAGAAAATACTATTTAAAATTAAGGTAGGTTAAAGGTTTGTCCATTCTGCTTTGTTGAACAACGTTTTTCTTTGAGGGAAAGCGAAACGTTCAAAGCTGGCGCCTAATTTACAGCACCTCGGAGTATACCGGGTCATAAACATGGGCGTCATAATATTTCCTTCAGTCGGACTTACACAGTAGCACTTGTAATTAATTAAATGTCACGTTTGCTTTACCGTTGCTTTAAATTTTTCATGATTTCATTTTATTAAGGAGTAAACGAAAATTATTTGGAAACATTATGGACGCTAAGGTAATAATTTAATCAATTAGTGTCATTCAAAAGTACATTATGTGAATATTTAAAAAAAAAAAAAATATTTTTTAAACTGATTCAGCCTAATATCTGGCAACATCGGCAGTCTGTCTGTTGCTCAAAACAAGGTTCTGAAAGGAGTAGCTAGTCAGCGGTACATTTGGCAGGATTTTTGGTTTAATGCGATATTGATGTCTACGCAGCTGCACAACAGTTTCTCTCCCCGTTGCAGTACTTTTTATCTTTTTTAGTTTTTCAAGATATTTCCATGTCCAACTGTCAATGTTTCTGCCGGTAGGTAGACTTTCTTTTAAGATAACGAAATCCTCCACTCGTTGTCATAGTTAGAGCTTCTCAATCTCAATATTGGGAGAAGTAAGTAATAGTAGAAGAAAGTAGAACAGTTAGTTGATTGTCTTACGAATTTTCTGCCGGCATATAATTTTTCGCGGGAAGCCTACGTTCAACAGTGGACGGACACAGGCTGATGATGATGATGATGATATAATTTTTCGTCTAATATTTTGGTGGTGCGATGCCAAAAGTACAATTAGAATTGGTGTTGGCATTTGTTGATTTATTCAAGGCAGTATTCACCTGTTTGCAGTGGTCACATATCCATCTATGAAAATGTACGAAAAAGACTAGACTTCCAAGATGTGTGTAATTGTTCACACTCGCGGATAGCGTACTTTGGTACGTTCACTAGCTTGACTTTGATTGATGATAAAAAATTGCTTATTCAAAGAGTACATATGCTTATATCAATTAATAAATGCGTGTTTTTAATGCTTGTTATATTAATTAAGTTGATTGCTTCCTGACCATATTGATGCAAGGCTGATTGCATGACTCCTCACAAAGCTCATGGACTTGACTGAAAATATGTGACAAAAAATAAAATAAAAAATAGCAATTACTTCTCACTACCGAGAAAATTTCTGTATATTTCAATTAAACGTTGATAGCGCTTTAGCCATTAATTTGATAACAAAACTTGCCATGCATATATTGTAGTAAATTGGTTAATTTTTGTGTTTTTGGTAGTTTTATTATTGAATAATTAAATTTTTAGTGAAATACAATTAAAATCATTTTTAATGTTATCCATAAATCAACGAAAAAAATATGTCACTATGATGTAGCCATATTTATTCTTTGCAATTAGTTAAAAGCTTCAGTGCTAGAAGACATTAACATTTGTCAAAAAAACAATTATAAGGTGAAAGCTACTAACGCGTTGAATCAGTTCACTTACAAATCCAGACTTTGAAAATCTTTCTGAAAGTTAAGTGTTGCAAAATTTATTTTCTTCGCAACATATTTAATTAGGAGTTTTTTTGCGCGGCCAGTTGGCACTGAGGCCAGAGAGGGGGAGCAGTGCTCAATTAAACAAACAACCAGAAGACCTCCTTCGGGGGAAACGCGAGACTTGCAAGGGTTTAATTTAGTAACCATTGCATTTTAGGACCTAAAAAGAATTCAAAAGGGGTTGTGTTACATTTAACCCTACCGAATTAACACTCTTCACCAAAAGAAATATAATATATCAACAAGTACAAGATGGTTTTTTTTTTATTAAGTTTGTAACAGGTGTTGGGTTTTGATTTATGTGACGTAATCCTTTGCTATTAAAAAAGCAACTAATATTTTTATACTAGTATGAGATACCGAACTGAAAGGTGCTTAAAAGCTTGCGTTTCTTGAGATGCATTTTCAACATATTTACTTGCATATTATTATACTACTTTTTGTTTATGTATTAATTCTAAGTATAAGATATTTTAAATACACTCGTAGTGTGTCATGTTTTTTGTCTGAATAGTTTTATTTTTGCCAATTTTTTGCTTGATGATGATGATGATATTTACAGCAACAAATAAAACAATTACAAACAATATTTTTTACCGCCCTGAAAATTAATATTTTTGACACAGCAAATGTAACATTTACAATATACAAATAGTTTTTTGTGACAATATTTTGTTAGAGAAGTATCTAACTTATTAAATAATGATTAAATAAGGATTATAGTGTATTTAAATGAAATGTCAAACGACTACCTTTGTTGACTTTTAGTCTCGATACTTAGGTTATTATCTGTAGTTCGGGTGACCCGCATGTTAACTTGGTATTAGTTACATGTGCGAGAATCATTGGTAATGTTATCAGTATTTTGTTTAAAAGTTAATTGAGTTGTACAGTTTATGAGCTTAACACAAAGGAACGTCATGCGGTTAGTTGTCTCCTTATAGAAATCGACAAGTTTAACTTATATTTCACTTTGTTTATCTGTAACTTTACTACGCCCGTGGTCATAAAAGTGTAGATACCAAAATAAATAGATATAAAAGGAAAAATAATGTAATATAAGGCTGACACTCAAATAGCACAGTGAGGAAGTTGGTCACATTTTGTTCTTTTCACGCCCTACATTAAGAAACCCAAAAAATCATTCAATAAATAGTTAAGATCTTCAAGTGTAGGTATGTTCAGATTGAGTCTGAAAGCTGACAAAACATCATGAATTTTTACCTTTTTTTCCAAAATTTTGATGCATTTTATTAATCTTCATCATCATCATCAGCCTGTGTCCGTCCACTGTTGAACGTAGGCCTCCCGCATGAGTCTCCATCCTCTTCGATCCTCCGCCTTCCGCATCCAGGTCACTCCCGCTATTCTTCTTATATCGTCAGTCCATCTTGTAGGGGGTCGGCCAATGCTTCGTTTGCCAGTTCTTGGGCGCCATTCCAATACTTTTCTTCCCCATCGACCGTCGTCTCTTCGACAGATATGACCTGCCCATTGCCACTTGAGTGTGCCTATTCGTTGGGTAGCATCCACTACTTGAGTTCTTCTGCGTATTTCCTCGTTTCGGATTCTATCTTTTAGCGACACTCCGAGCATGGATCTCTCCATAGCACGCTGGGTGACTTTTATTTTATGGGTAAGACTTGCTGTCAGATTCCACGTCTCTGCGCCATAAGTTAATACAGGGAGGACGCATTGGTTAAACGCCTTAGTTTTAAGGCATTGCGGAATTTTCGCTTTAAAAATGTACTTTAGTTTTCCAAATGCTGCCCATCCCAGTTGTATGCGCCTGTCGATTTCTTTTGAGAAGTTATTTCGCCCTAGTTGTATTACTTGTCCCAGATAGGTATAGTCGTTTACAACCTCTATTTCTGTTCCTCCAATGGAAATAGGATCAAAGGTCTGTGAAATATGACTATTAATCATGGCTTTTTGTTTTATCCATGTTCATTTTCAGACCAATTTTGTTCGACGCTTCATTGAGGTCGTAGAGCATGTCTTGGAGCTTGTTAGGTGATTCGGCTATTAGCACTATGTCATCTGCAAATCGGAGGTGAGAAATGTACTCTCCGTTAATATTTATTCCACATTTTGTCCAGGATAGCAGTTTAAAAATATCTTCTAGGGCGTTTGTGAAGAGTTTTGGAGATATAACATCTCCTTGTCTAACACCTTTGTTTATAGAAATATTGTTAGTGCTATCATGGAGCTGGACCATCATTGTTGCAGATTTGTAAAGAGATTTTATTATCTCTATATACCGATAGTCTATTTTGCAGCGTTGTAGTGAATCTAGCACTGCCCAAGTCTCGATTGAGTCAAATGCCTTTTCATAGTCTACAAAGGCGAGGCAGAGTGGCTGATTATATTCTTCGGTTTTCTGAATGATTTGTCTTAGCGTGTGGATATGATCAATTGTACTAAAGCCTTTCCTAAACCCAGCTTGCTCTCGAGGTTGAAATTCATCAAATCGAGCCGTCAGCCTGTTTGTTAAAATTCTGGAGAATACTTTATACACATGGGAAAGAAGGGAAATGGGTCGGTAGTTTTTGAGCAGTGATTTATCCCCTTTTTTGTGGAACAATATCACAATACTCGTACTCCATGTCGCCGGGGTTTCTCCATGTTCTATTACCTTGTTGAATAGTTTTTTAAGCTCTTTCAACAGAGGGGTTCCTCCTACTTTCAGAAGCTCAGATGTAATTCCGTCTTCTCCAGGGGCTTTGTTTTTCTTAAGTTGTTTTAGGGCCGATTTAATTTCGAATATACTTATATCTGGGATGTCTTCAGACCAGTGCTTTGTGAGAGTAGCCCTCTTGTCGTCCGCAGATCTGTCATTAGGACCTGGCATCGTAGATGAATACAATAACCCGTAGAAATGTTCTATTTCCTTCAGTATATCATTAAGATTTGTTGTTATCTTCCCATCGTGTGTCTTTAATTTGGAAAGTTGGGCCTGTCCTATAGAGGTGTGTCTGCTAAATGCATTTGACCCTCGGCCTTGTGCAACAATCTCCATGATATACTCGGTGTTTGAACGACGAATGTCAAATCTCATGGATTTTTTCACTTTTTGTTCAGGGTATTGTAATCTTGGATGCTTCTGCTTTTACGACGTTCGTCCATAAGAGCTATCGTTTTGTCTGAGAATTTTGACCCTTTTTTCTTTTTGCACTGCTTTATGACTTTTTTGGCAGTTTCTTTAATGCTATTAATGATTCTTTCGTTAAGTTTGTTGACGTTGTCGGTGTCATCACTATCTTCCAGTGCTGCGAATCGATTTTGTAGTTCAAGCTGAAAAGTTTCCTCAAGCTTGCTCTGAACATTTAACGGACGTATAACTCTTTGTTTTATTAGCTTTTTCCTTTCCAGTTTGATGTCTAGGTGCACAGTACTTCGAACGAGACGGTGGTCACTTCCGGTACTAAAGCATTGCATCGCTGAGACATCAGTGACTATATTCTTCTTATTAGCCATAATAAAATCAATTTCGTTCTTTATGTTACCATCCGGGCTTCTCCAGGTCCATTTGCGTTTTGGTTTTTTCTTGAAAAATGTGTTCATGCAAAACATTTTGTTAGCATGTAGAAAGTTTACCATCATCTGTCCTCTGTTATTTCGGAGTCCGGTTCCATATTGTCCTATAAATTTCTCGTTTCCACAGCACTTTCCAATCTTAGCATTAAAGTCTCCCATAACTATGCAGTAATGTGTCTTATTGTATTGTAGGGCTTTTTCGATGTCTTCATATAGAGCTTCTTATAGTTATAATTTTAATAAATGTACACTATTTTTGTAATTATTACAATTTATTTTTATAAATATACTTGCAGTACCAAAGCAGCACTTAACGTTTTAAGAAAACTTAAAATATGTTATTTATTTAAACTTGGTACGTTCATCCTTGTTTTATTTTTACTTGAAATTAAAATTCATTTTAAGAATTACATTAATATTTGAAAAATATATCTTCGTTATTAAGTATAAATATATGTTGTGATATCCTCCTCTCTTATTTAGATATCTTTTTACTGGATGACAGGATGCAGGATCAGGTTCACAATATAAAGAAATTGTTTAAGTTTCACAATCCGCGTTTATTTGTCAACTACTTGCAACAAAAAGACCGTTGTGGCACACGCCATTTAGGCGTGCCCATCACGGTCGCGAGCGTTGTTCGACTGCTAGCTCAAGGCGCGCTGTCACATCTTGGCGCTGCCAACTGTCACTGCAGAAAAAAGTGAATTCAAGATGACTGTGGTACCAACAAGAAATGGGCCCACTGTCATAACAAATATTTTGGCGTATGTAAACACCGCTTAACATTATAAAATTAAAACTAACATTAGATGTGGATGTCAGGCGAGCGAACAAAAATAATTGACAAAAGATCGTTTTTCGAGGCTTTACGGTATCAGCCTAAAGGAGCTATATCAAGCTGATATCAGTTGTTTCAAATATATTATTATAATTATTTATTTAAAGTAGGTAGGTTACTAGATAATTAATTGCCTAGTTCAAAATACCATTAACGGATATGTAAAGCGGAACCCGATATCAGGAAATGACCCGATATGGAACTTGTAATACGTGAACATTGGACTCGGAATTCCTGGCCAGGGCAACGCGTGAAGTGTTTTTACTTGATCACTTTAAACCAGTCGCACTGGAGATATAAGAGGTAAGGTACGTAATTAATTCATACACATTATCAGATTGCTTATATAAGATTAGAATTGTAAACATCACAGCGTATTATGATCAGTTTTATACTCGTGTATGAAGGGTAGTTCGTTAAAAAAAGTGTTGCCGTTTTTTTACCAGTTTATTGAACAACTTCAATGAGGCCATCGATGTTGTCAGTTATAAAATCAAATAGAATCCTTTACTGATTACTAAACTATTTTTCTGATTACTTGTGACAGTATATATATTGTATTTTAAGGGTATTATTGTCCAATTATTCTAGTATGGGTATCTAGGTAGCTTTCTCAACCACTTAGGTTAAAATAAAATCTAAATTTTGTCAGCTGATAGCACTAAATTTCTGAAATTTTTGGCATCCATATGTACTATATTTCGAGTAGATACTGAATAAGTAGAATGAGAAATACTTAAAAATCAACGAGTATAACATTACTTATAAACCAATAAAAAAAACGAGGAATAGTGCTTTGTAAAGTTTTTTTTTTCACATAAAAATAAAATACAAAAATAATAAAAAATAATTTTTTGCCGTCTCTCAGAAGCTTAAGTTGCGTAAATATGATATAATGCTATTAGTTAATTCTTAATTAATTAATATAAATAAATAATTATTATACCTTTTGACAAATTGCTCCAGATAATATTTTTTATAAGGGTCACACATCACAACCTCTACCTGTATTTGTTTAATTTTCAAATCTATTGGCTTAATATAAAATTAGCTGAACAGCTGTTAGTAATGACAGTCGGATATTAATCGCCAACAATATATTACGCTATTAATCATTGCGGTGTTTCTAATAAAGATCTAAATATTTGTTATTACTTCATACCCTATTAATTAAATTACCACTTCAAAGAGAACTAAATTCTTTAGAGTTATCTTTTGAGCTATCGTGTTGCAATTATGCAAGTTTTTTTACTAGTGTAGTAAACTGTACATGTTTTAATTGAATGACGCAATCAATGATTACTTGAAACCGTATTCTGAATCAATGTTAAACACGTTTTTCATCGGATTTTAAAATAATAAATAAAACTTCGTCTTTTAATACGAAGAAATAAATTTTCGTGAAATTATAGTGTGGAAAATATTAGTAAAATAATATTTGTCATCAATTTCTCTACAAAAATTGGCTTTTTATGTAGAGTGATATTATGTTTAAAAAAGGGTCACTAAATAAAAATGTTTAACCATTTCAACGCATCAAACGATATTTTTTTCCCATATTATTTTCATATCTGGAACATATGGTTCCGTTAAATTAGCTTCCACTGTCCATGTCTTATCTTAAGACAATTATGATCTTTTTATTATTTCCAAAAACCTTCAGAGCAGGACCCCTGGGATTTGTTAATCAGATTTTTAAAGAATTCTTACCTTTTAAAGCTTGATTTAATTTAGTCAGCTAAAAGAAAATTGTATATTTAACATTTATAAGCTATTCAGAAGAGCGTCAAACTAAATTGTTTATTACGACTCTTACAAGAAGCTGCTGTTTTTCAATGTATTTTTAAGCCATTATTTAAACTGAAGAAAAAACTAATATTCTTTTATCGAGGACCTCAGAAGCCTAAATATTTGCCTAATATTTGAAAAAAAACATTTTTGTTGTTCACAAATAAAGTTTTATAATATTCACTTAAATCTGAAATTTTTTTGTTTATACACACTATCACAGAGTTTTGGCTCTCTAGTAGATTATATAAACCTCAGAGTCGTATGCTGGACGGTGCGTATCCGTAAAGCAAGGACTGTTTACGTTATAATATCACATTTAGTAAGTAAATGTGTCAATTTTAGTTAACAGTAAACAGTAATGGTAGCTTAAATGTATCATTAGATTGACTTAAATATTTCTAATAATGAGAAGTCGTCTTTAGTCACATTATTTCAGGTTTTTAATTTATCGTGGACTTTGCGTGATTTGCGCCAAATGCAATGGCAATAATTGATGACAAGTAGGTACCTACAATAATAGTAAGTAATGTTTCGTTGCGGCGCTGGCGGTCGTTTATTTGCTCCAACTGTTTGCCGATGTGTTGTTGAAGCTTATGACTTGTTTAAAAGGCATTTGCAATTTATTGGAGTGCGGGACAAGATTACAAACATTATATCAATACACAGGGAGATCGTAAAATAATTCTAGCTCACGCGCAAACGTTATAACTTCCTGGTTTAGAAAAAATGACATGTCAAAAACATTAATGTTTGAAGCAATCATTTTATTAATAAAAATGTAACTAATTATTTGCAGTCATCATCATCAGCGTATGTCTCTCGGTTTCGACTTTCGAAATTTAGGCTCCTCCTGCTATTCTTCTGATGTCGTCAGTCCATCTTGGAGAGGGTCGGCCAATACTCCGTTTGGCAGTTTTTCTTTCAAGAAATTTACTATCCTAAACACGTATTCTAGTGGTAATGTGGAAAACTCAAGAGGTATAATACCTCCCTTTTACAACATTGTATTTTAGGCAAATCTGCATGAATATTGCCATATATGGTGTAATTAACTGTTTTTTAAAATGTTTGCTTTTGTTAAATGATGCTTATGTTTATTGATCAAATAAGCAGCTTAATTTTTATCTATTACACTAATAATGTAAGCATCTGAAAAAAAATATTTTTGTCATTGAAGTTGTTTTTTTAGTTTCGTGTCGATGTGGAGTTTTAAAGAATTGATCCTCGAAAACAAGTACTCCTGTTTAACACGTGTGCCATTGCTCACTAATAATGTAGATATATTATATAAATAAGTCGTTGGGATATATTTTGGATGCAGTTAAAATTTGGTAAGTGAAACGTCTTGCTAATGTTATGTAACACTTGAGAGCGGCATCTTTCTTTAACCCTGGAGTATGAGCTAGAAGAAAATTTCGATCCACCATAATTGCTCACTTTAACACTACATCATTTCATCATCATTTCTAAGCATCATTTCGCTCTCCCAACTTGGGAATATGGTTATTTCGAACTATCGATATATATAATATGGTATTTTTTGAGTATATTTGTGACTTCCCAGTGTTTAATTGCAGCATGTCGCGGGCATTCTTCGCCTTACCGCCCGCGCCCGTATACTCCGCGGTCCCCGCGCTTCCTGCCGCGAGGCCAGGCCTTATCAACACGGGGGCTCACCTGAGCTCTTGTGGAGCCCCACATCCAACAACTTTCTCAGTTGATAACCAGACCAATTACCAGCTACTCAATAGTTTGTCGGTCACTAGTAATCAAAACAATATCCAACTATTATAAGTCTATCAATTTTCAATTATTAAAAGTCTTCCAAATATTAAAGTTGCTGCGTGTATGTAGGTGTATTTCGGCCCTAGAAGAAAAATGTCGCCCCGCTAATTTGATTTTAGATTTAATACTATACAATAAGGCGCATAATATAAAAACTCACCCAGTATTAAATAAATTAAAGACCATTAAATACTCTGTCCATACTGTCATCTAACATATCAATACTATAATTATAATATTGTACACGTGTAGAAATAAAAAGATAAAACTTTTTGACGCTTATTTTTAGTTTTTAGAATTGATATTCTAAATTTGATAGTAAAATTATAGTAGCATATGTAGTTTTTTCCCATCTTAGAACCTATAGATAAAAAGCAGGGATAGAAACCCAGGACTTATACCTTTATTCTTAGAGACCCACGGCATCCTTAGATGTTGTTGTGACATATTATATTATTCTACGTATTGTCTTTAAGTGCTCCACAAAGTCTCTTGTACCCTATATTGACTATATACTTACAGAGATATTGAGACAGGTAACAACACAACTACTGACTAATAGTTTGCCTACTCATCTCGGTTATCCAAACCTAGAGTACTCCGAGCGAAACGCCAACAGGATTTTTTCAAGTACTGGAACGTTCGTTTTCTACCAACAAAATAAATAACACTTGAAAAAAAGCGGAATGCCCAAAAACATTACATTCTTAGATAGAAAAGCGTAAAGATGAAGCTTATGTAATGTTTATCAAGAACATTCAAATTCTTAAAATTTCAAGAATTTATCTGTATTCATACGCGATAATCGTATCTGCTGTTTTTAAGACTGCTTAATTTAAGTATTCTTCTTTATTTTTATGACTCTAGTGCTAGGTATTTTGGTAGGTATATTGAAGACATAGCTAATGTGACGTTTGTAAAAAGAACATGATTTAGGTGCAGAAATATCGTATATGATAATTTTCCTATTAAGTAGTCACAGAGGGTGCGCGTGGTCGATTTTGTAAGGCAAACCTCACTTCATTTCAGGACCCTAATTGTTGAACTTGGACGCTGAAGAAGTTGAAGAAACCTTTATGATACAAGACGTACGATGACCAGGAGAGATGAATGTATGATAAGTGAGAAGACGTAAGCTGTGTTTCTGAGCATAGAGCGTAGTGGAAAACTAGATAGGTAAGTGACATAAGGAGCCAGAAAAAAAAATGTCCTAGGGCGCCGCAGGGTCTCAAGCCGGCACTATGCTGACCACGTTGATCAGTGGTATGTTTATGTATTATACTCGTTCTTTATCTGAATGTGCTTTACCAACAAAGTAAATCATTATCTTGCTTATTAAGGTAAATGTTTTTGCTAGTGTAAATATAGTGATTTTTTATTTTTTTTATTTAATGACATGTGGTTCATTTTCATATTGAAAGATGACTGAAATATTGATAAATCATGTTATAAAAATGCAAGTAATGTTTTGCGTTGTTACATTGCAATTTAATGCTGTGTACTATCGTACACATAGCTATAAAATTTATGCTGTTGTGAATAATTTCAATAAAGTATAATTGACGATATAATAGGCATCATTCATAGAGTTGTTTTAAATTAAGTGACTTCTCTACTTTGATTGAAGCATTTTTAAAAATCGTAATGTCACTGAGGAGGCGCCTCGAACCAGGGCTCGGCCCTCGGTCCCCGCCTTGGTCCTGCGCCTCCCGGGCCCCGCTGCTAATCGCGCCCATACATCCACTCTGCCCGCGGACGTGACCGGGATACGAAGCTGGCTCCCGCCATTACGCCGGCACAAACACCGGCCCCGTAATCAATATTGATCGGGGCCACATCGCGAGCACATTATTTGGTTGAAAAAAGAACCGAACGCACCGCAGACTACGATTATTAATCAAAATTGTAATAAGTGGAGACATACGAGTACTATTCGATTACCGAAATAACCCTGGTGTGAAGTATTTTCAATTGTGCGAAAGAAATAACAAACTGTTGCCATTAGATTAGAAAAATCTGAACGATCAATATGACGATTTCAGGTGACATATAAGAAAAAACCAGCCGATAATGCAATCAAAAGAAAGCCTTACTTTTGAACCGTGAACTGACATACAATTTAACATATAAATAACATAAAAGCAAACGGTCAGTCTACCGTAAAGGACACGCATCACTTTGTGTTTAAAGATGGTTAAGTGGTATAATAGCGTTATAAAACTCATTGCAATTGATGACTCTAGTTGACTCTAGTCATCGCTAATACGAAGCAGAAAATCCCTTAAAGATCGTTTTGTAGCACACAGTCTTCGTACACATTATTGTTCCTCAGAACTATTATGTATTACAATATGAATTTATAGGAAAATAAGACCTATCATGACATGCCATGTTGTAACAGCTGTACCAGGTTAATTTAGCTTAAAATTCAAAATATTACGGTCGACCGGTGCAGTGGGAATGCTTAGAATGCAGGTCGCCTGGTTTTAGAAACTGGAGGTCTCAAGATGCCTCGAGGTGAAGAGGTAAATACTAATGCTAACTACCAGCCGAGTGTCAAGATTCTCCGAATCGAGGGCAGGAGACATCCAACAGGGAGATTACTCAACTGGTTTGCCATCGATAACGTAGTCACAAATACTCGCGACTTGTCACGGACAATACCGGCCGAGTGGAATGGATTTATTGCGAGTTTTAAAAGCGGCAGGTGTTGAGGTTAATGGAGACTTAATAGTGTGGAAACCACTATTGGTGGAAGAATCTCGTGAAGTCTTTTATAGCATTAAACAAAAATTTACATATATAATGAATTTTCGAAGAAGTTATATTTATGTTTTGGATGCTATAAAAAACTTTTATGTTGAAAAGTATTGGAAAATCAATATAATGCGATTTCAGAGAATTGACATAAATATAACTCTCACTAGGTACATTAAATGTTTTGAAAAACTAAATATTGAGCAACAGAAAAATATTATAGGACTTCATAATTTTAAAGGTCTCTCACACGGGAAAGATTTTATTCCATTTTCCGTTGTCACCGGGATCTTGCATAGTGAAATTTACCAACACCAATTTAAACCAAAAATTTAAGTTATTTTTTACACCAAAAACAATACTTTTTTCGATATTTCCGAGATTTTCAAATTATTCCATTCTTTAACTACCATTTATATGTTAATGATCATAATATATGCTAGAAATTTGTATTTTTTTACGCATACAGATTTTCCCTCTAATTTCGTATGGACCGTAGATGAACTATGAACGAATATTCAAAATAATATTATAATTTAAAAATTAACTTTAATTAAAAAAATTAAAAAATTAAAAATATTAATAAAATTAATTTAAAAATTATAATTATGCAGTTTCACCAAGTATTGTCAGTTAAAATCCTTAATGTTATTAAAAGTAATATTTCTAAATTAAGTGATTGATCCATGAAAATGAATATATTCATTTAATTTAAAATGAAGAGCCATTTATAATAACACTTTTAATCATATACAACATTTAAATTTATATTTTATAAGTCGACTAATTATATGAATAGTTAGCAAGATGAGTTAGATGTTGTCTGGTTATGAATTTGTTTGTGTATCAGTTTTTAAAAATGCAGATTTCCCTTACTAAATATACTATAGGCTCCGTTAGGTCAAAACCGCGGCTATCTACACTGTATTAGTAAAAATGTCTCGGTAGTATCAATAGTTCAGAATTAAGGTAAGGTAAGGTTAGGCTAGGTTAGGTTAGGTTAGCTCCATAGAATCACTGATGTAGAGACGTCTTACACCCTGAAGATAATAATTTAGCACCGGATGCGTTTTAATGGACACTCGGTAGATCACTCTCTAACGTTTATTAGTACTAAAATAATATTAGCTTTCGTTGCGGTGACCATCATTCACGTCTTCATGGTTAAGTGGCTGTATTGAATTTTTTGGGTGATCGATGGTTCTCAGTAGGAGGGTAGATAAGTATCTATTAGTTTCCTATTTATAGAGATGGATTAATAATCTATTAAAACATACTCTGAATTCTATGACTAGGCTAAGTGTTGTGTTGGAGTGTTGATCCACTAACATTATCAGACTTCAGTAAGGTGTTACGCATTATTCATAAATGACAGCCATTTTTATTTAAAAGACTCACTGTCATTGTTTGGTGTTCATGGGACGACTTTTATTTACTACACCGATTTCGAATGACAAGCTACGAAAATAAATTTTAAGGGTTCAGGGTTCACGCCATATTTATGTATATGTTTTGATGATGTTTAAGAGCTTGCAAGTTTATTGTAAAATTATTTCCTTTTCAGTTTCAGGAATTGAATCTAAAACTGTTATTGCAAATTGAGTTGTTCATGACTTCAGAAAAGCAATGATATTATACGAGTATTTTCCGCGTTTTCTCCAACAAGTCACATAGTCCTCTATTCTTCTTCATCCAGTCTGTTCAGTGTATAAAAATATTCCTTTATTCACGTTCAACTTCTACTATCAACTTCCAATGTGACTTATTTTTGGAGTTCCTGCGACATTCGAGGTTTTTAATATACGCCATGTTCTTCGGCTGAATGTAGTGTGGAACCAGGTGTTTGCAGGTGAGATGGTTACCTCCGTGCCTGGTTGAGGAAGACTCCCCCTCCATATGCCCAGCGACGCACCTGGCCTCCATAGACCACCATTGTATGCTAATCACTCGACCCGTGTCAAAAGTCACCCAGTACGCTTTGTGTTCCTGCAATCTATTTTTTTGTTTGTCAACCTAGCAGTGTGAAGCTGACTTTAAAATTTCTGTAGGCGTACGTTTAAAAAAAAAATACCTTAACTCAGTTGCGACACATCGTTCCTCAAATAATCTGAATCACGTTTCACAAAGAGAGACATATCAATTACTTAATAAAACAACTTACCGTTTGGTAGTTCAGCAATAAAGTTATCGTTGAGCTACAAAATGACTCCGGTTTATGATTAATCTATTTTTAAAACAATTATTTTATCTATTTTATCCATCAGTTGTATTTTAATCATATTTTGAGAAGAAATATTGTCACGCTCTATGAATTTTGCCAGTTTTGATATCAAACGACACAAATTTTTGGCACAATATATAAAGTAAAATAAAAATATTGAATTAATAAACAGAATGCCTTCGAGTATAGCTTAGTAGTCAAAGCGCTTACTTACCAAACCGGTCGTGGGTTTGGTTCCCGACGGAGATTAAAAAAGGACAGGTTAATAAATTTGTTTAAAGTTGTAATTTATTTATTAACGGAATTGAGTTCCAAGTAGTACATATATTACACAAAATAATATAGATGTGTTACAAATATAAGATGAAATAAGAGGCAATATAATACAGAATAGAGACCGACAATGGATATATTTATCATATATATTGACATTTAATCAATTTAATTTCACACCCAGAATCGAAGTTCTAAGGTACAAAAAAATACAAATAGAAGATAATAAAAAAAAAATAGTAACAAAAAATAAGAAGAAGATGACACGTGTCAGAGATCACATAGGTCTAGGATGACAATACCATCGAAAAAAGAGGAAAAGGATGTAAGAAAAGGATCGAGGTGTGCTGGTAGGCCATTTAGGAGCGCCATTGCCGTTGTAGTGTATTCCTTCGTATCTATTCACGATGAATACCTTTCAGTGGAATATCAAAGCCATTTCAAAAGATTCAAATTTCGTTTGTATTTTTTTTCCACGCTGCCATTACGCGTGAATTTTTAATAATTTCAATAAACAAACTCCAACCGCCTGGCCATCGGAAATGGCTCACAATAAAAGTTCAATGTTACGCATTGTTGCTGGCGGCCTAACCTCTGCTCCTGAGAAACAATGAGATAACGGCAGCGCAATGTGTCCTACGGCTCGATTCCATTCAAATTCCAAAGCAAAGCCAGTCGCTCGGCTTCCATTGTGTTGGATATCATCAGCCTTGGGGCCGAAGACTAATTAATTCTAGGTTGAATTAGTGACTCAGAAGTCACAGGAAGACAGAACATGCGACACATTATAACAACGGCTACGTGTACTTCAATATAAGGCTAAAAGCGGGTGATCTGGTTTAAAAAAGGGGCCAAGAACAAACAGGTTCACGAATCAACGATTGTTTCAAATCAGACGTAGTACATTGCTTTAAATCAAGTGATAACTCCATATATCTAGGAAACTTATTCAATTGTATAACCATGCTACGCAGTGAAAACGGTAATGTTATGTACATGCAACTTGGGAAATAGCAACGATTGTGTAAAAAGTATATAACTTGTTTCATTTCACATTATTTTGACATATCTTCAAAGACAGTTTAATATGTGTAAATACTTCCTATACTTTAGTTTGTTGCCTAATCTCTCTGGATGTTCCAATATTTCGTTTCAAATGAGAGAAATACCGTGTTTTGATTTTATTATTTTCTTCTTCTTCTTGAAAGAATTCTTAAAAGTTCCACCTTCTCGTAAGTTTAATTACATAAAATAGAGTAAAAGTAGTACTTCATTGAATATAGCCATGTTTATAGTTATGAGGAGTCACTATGACTGAAAACTTGTTACGAATATTCACTCTATAAATAGTTAAATATTTTTATCCGATATCCCTGAATAACCCACATTAAACTACTTTCCACAAATTGTATATTTTTTAAATTTCAATATTTTTACTAATTAATATTACGTATATTATATATCTATTATTTAAATTCGTAGTTTGTTTAGCAACACGAAGAAAGCAGAAGTTTCATCAACAGTAGTTATGTGAGAAATTAGTTTACTGTCGGTATGTGTGAAGATCATCTTCAATGGACAGGTGTGCGCTTCGCGTTTTGTTTGCCCACAACTCGGGCTGGGGTTTGAACCAAGAACCGCTGCTTATCTACGCTTATTTATTTACCAATCTTCTTTCAGAAAAACTCTCATGCGTAGCATTTGTCCCAATTCTGTCAAGATCAATCTTATGCGTCAGATTGATGCAGGGAAATTATAAATTTCGTATGCGACAAAAATCGTTATAAAAAATAGATGTACGTCAAGTCTTTAAAAAGTTGTGTTCCGACAGCTTTTTATTCAGCCTAATTAGTTTATTGCGATGAATTTGAGCATACATTAATTTATTTCATTCTAATTTTATTTTTGAAATTTACAAAGGAGTATTTTTTAAATAACTTCTTAGGTTTTTTATTTCAGAAGATGTCGGATTATTTTGTGATGTTTGATGACAGTCCTATCTGTCGATCTTTTCGCCAGGGGTGAGGTGAAATGGTTAAAAAATAATTAAATACGATTTTTGTCGTATAAATGTATATTGTAGTTTCATAACATAAGCGGATAAATACCTCACATACAGCGCTGGGTCACGTTAGAATGGCAAGCGTCCTATAATCCACAGAATATGTGTCTGTCATCTACAAGTGTATAATGCAACATCTTACGTGCAGATAAGATTATAAATAAATATAAACGATAAGAGTTTTCTTAAATCTTTTGGCACACTCCCACATGCGTATACATAAAAATAAAGCTTTGCCTCTAATGCGGCGAACATTGTAAAATAATAAAAATAAAATGTTTATTATGTTTGATAATCGATTATTGTGTGAGTGTTCCGAGTGTTCCCGTGGAGTTAATCGTCGCGTTTGCTGTCTTTTTTTAGTCTCATATTTGTTCCCAGCAAAGGCGATCCCTGACTTCAAGATCTTCGAACAAAAAAGGACCCAAGCTGGAGGTGATCAGAACCATATTTCTGACAGCCAACTATTAAATGTTAGTTTTTATTATCACCAGTGTGTACTATACTATACTTGGACTCGGCAAGTCTTAACGGGGACTGTTCGTCCCCGCCATTTTCACTCACAACTTTTTACGCAAATTACAAATAATAAAAAATTAAGATTTCAATAATATTTACTTTACTCGTGTTATTACTTACTCGGTAATGTGCGTAATGAATTTGAAAAATGTATTTATTTTTAGTTTTAAAAATTTATTAAAAACATATTCATTTTAATCTTCAAAATTTGATTGATAAATGTATGCCGTATAAATGTATTCTTAGCTAATATTAATAAAATATAATCTGGGGTTTTTCTGCATGCAAAATGTAAGTTGCTTCTCCTTTCCAAATAACTTAAATATCGCATCGAGGGACTTTCATCGAAGTTCACTATCACGAATATTCACGTTAATTTTCTTACACGTAGCAAAATATGTTAACGTATAATATAATGTCGGAACTGTGTCGTTGAGAAGACCCTGGAGCTCTCAAAGTCTCAATGGACCAAAGGGACTGGCAATCCCATTACAGATTACTGAAGAGTATCGGCCATCGTAAAGTCATTGAATTATGGAAATAAAATAATATAAATAATTAACCATTAAGTCTACTTATCTTCGGGACGCAAAAGTAAATTGTTTCAACTAATGTAATATAATCCATACTGTATATACATGTATATATTACATACTGTATGTGCCTTATTGAAAAACAAGTATAAATATAAGGTTAATTTTATTTTGAATTTTATCACAATAAAATCCGAATATTTCAGGTCATTACAGTACCTAATAGTTTGCCTAAAATATTATATTAAATTTCTATATTTACTTCTTAGCTGACGCATACGGTCGTCACAAATTCCAATCATATAATTTGGTAACCTCCTATTAATATCACCTTTTTATAGCACTCGAGTTTTACTGAGTAGATGTTATGCTAGCTGTCAATAGTCTTCATTACAAGAGTCTAACGGACTTTAAGAGACGGCAGCTGTTGTTTCTGAAGAATATTTGAGCGTTTGTTAATCAGAATTTTCAAAACAGATAAAATGATTAAGCTGATGTTCTCAAGGTCTAATACACTATCTGAACATTTGGCTCGGTTCAACGCGATGAAATTTAAATTAATATATAGATTCTGAACGTATTGGATTTCATTTAATATTTTTTTGCATACCCGTTGTTGAGGGTATAGGAATTCGTTATTGGCAGCCACCATCGTATAAGTAACCAGATGTTACAGGTAAAGATCGAGAAAAAAGTAGGAATTAAAACTTCTAGGACGATTATATACATTTTTACTAAATCAAAAATCACATTTTTTTGTTTTCGTCACATGTTTCTTGTTATAGTGAAACAAATAATAAAGAAAGCAGCTTTTCAAAAATGATTACATTAAAATTGTAGGGAGTTAATAATAGATTAATTCAAGACATCAAATATACAACTTTGTAATAGTTACAGAAACATATTTCATTCCAGATGACCGCCGAAGATAGCACGTATCAATAAACAAAAAAAACATGCAAGACAGAGTGGATAATATAATATCTGTCTTGTAATCGATGCCCCTTCAATTCGAGGTGTCTATGCATTTTATAACGAGCGGAAAAAAACTCGTATTATTCGCATGTTCGAGACCCCGACACCTGCAAAAGCGCATTCGTAACGACTACAGGTGAAAAAATAACACCGGAGTCATGCGGTCGAGATGTTATGACATTTCCATCCTGAGCAGCTGTCTTTTTACCTCGTTAGGAATTTCGTCGCAGCACAGAATAGGCGACAACGGAAGAAGGCCATAAACGAAAAGGTGAGCTTTAATGTTTACAGCTGATGTAAGTCCGCATTAGAACGTTTAGCGTAACGTTTTAAAGTTTGAATAAGTGTGGAAGATAAACTGCTGGATTGATTTGTATCAAATTGTCTACGAAAGTATCGACTATTATGTATCTTTGTACTAAATTTATCATATACTTTTTCAACAGTTTCGTATACACACATCGATACGCTAAATAGATTACTGCAAGACATTCATATTGTTGGGTTTGCCTACAACTGCTAAACTGTTTAAAATGTCTAGACTCTAGTTAAAGTTATTTTAAATGAATGTGTAGTAAAAATTAAAAAAAAATAACTTGTTAATGTACATTTTTTATTACGATTAATAAATAATACCCATTCTTAATATGCAGTTTCAGTAAAAATTACTGTTAATAAATATTCTACCCCCCTTATTTATAATTATAAATTCAAATATTACATTATATTTTGTCAAATTTTTTCAACTTATTTATATATATATAAATTATTTCCACAATTCGTAACGATGAATATTATTTTAAGTTTTATATTATTAATAGCAATGCTATTTGACTATTATTTTTTGTTTTAGTCCTTTTATGTTTGAAGCCGAATAAGTCTGATTTTTTTTAAAATTAGTTGGTATTTTTTGACGAGGAACTTAGCTGGATAAGATGGAGTGGTAAGACAGAAACACCTGTTTTTCCATTCTAATGTGATTACAGCGTTGAAGCGATAACAACGCGATGCCTCAAGTATTCGACATGTGTGGATTGGCCTTTAGAACGCCAGTTGACACCGATTTCAATAAACATGTAAAGTTATGGCTTCCTGGAAGGTAGTCACCGTCACCTCCGAGCGTGCTCAAGCGGCGAAGTCCTCGGCTGAGGAGAGGGGCAGCAGTCAGCACCCTGCCTCAGGAGGAGCTCTCACGGTCACTGCATCGCTAGTACAACGATGACAAGTAAGGAGGTCAAGTGACGAAGGTCTTATCACAGTAAAAAAAAACGTGTTCTATGAACAATTAAAGAAATTGAAATAAAGTCAAGTCCATCAATTATATTATTAGGAGATATTGTCTGCCGTTAGGAAAAGCATGTACTTTCTAAGCACGAATTACTACAGTATATATTCAGAAATCGTATCCTTTAATGATGTTTCATAGGTGGTTACATGAATGTGCTGCTTATACGTTGAGGCTCGCTTAATATCACAGCTATTTCGGAAAGGAGTGTCTCTTTTCACTCTTGTATAAATATTAAGGTAATAATATGCTCCGTAATTCGTAATATCATCATCTAGATTTTTCAGAAATTGCAGTTAGCTTAATTTTTTCATCTGAAGATATAGCTGTTTTTTATTTTAGTTACAGGATACGTAATTGGCTAACTCCAAATTAACAAGGTGCTCGCTGGAAAAATTACAATTCAATATGGGGTCTGTGCAATTCCCTCTAAGCACCTTCCAGTGTACCTTTACGTGAATATGTCAATTGTAAAATAATATTTAATATATAAAGATGTGGATGTATGTTATAGTTGTTTCCACTATTTACGATTGACAAAAATATTTCCATTACATCAATTAATTCGATATTAAGCAATGTTGTTAATTAATTAAAGTATTCATTCGATTAAAAAAAAAACCAATTTGCCAAATTTACAACAATATTATTATGCTTGGGTGATTTCAGCTTCGAACAAACCTATTACAGAGGAAATGCTTACACGATAATACGAAATTGGTGGGACTTCAAAAACCTTGACACAAGCGAGTTAAAACAGTAACTAAAAAATACGGTCTTATCTTCGGTATAAATGAGCGGTAATTACATTTCCTTATTTGAACATGTTCTAGTATTGTGGCCGGTGTTTTTATTTTCCCAGATTCTGAACGTCCGTAGCCGAAATGAACATTGTAGATACTTACATCTGATGTAGAATACACGCAGTAAAATACAATTTATGAGAGTAGGTAAATATACTAGTCTCAATGTCAACACAACTGGACAACCTGATGCAATGTGTGACCAAACTGTCAAGGAATTCCTTTAATTACCGCCACAGTTAAGGAGAAACTATAACATTTTATGACACAATTTATTTTATTAATATTTGTCAAATTTTAAAATTGAGGTATGTTTCCATATAAGGTTTAAGGTAGCTAATTTTTGCAAACATTTTTAAAAAGACGTGTTTTAATTTCACAAAAAAAAAGAAACTTCACGTAAGATTATATTTATTTTGGGGCTTTAATGTCCGCTAACCAATTAATTGTTTACTGAACGCTTTCTCGTTAAGTAACTGCCTATGGTAAGCAGCAAGTGTACAAGTAAACAAAAACGGACGTCGAAAATTGACATTTTGACTACTTTGCCGAAGAACTGTGCATATATATTATAAAATTATGGTAGTAATTGGCATCTTTAGATATTAGGTCTATATATCAAAAGGGTCTCTGGTGGATATTCTGAAGAAAATTTCTTCTAATTACTTGAATTCAATAGAAACAGACTTACGAAGTACTAATTATGGCATAAAATATTAAGTCTTCTGAGGAGACTTAGATTATGTGGTGGCTGATAGTGTTGGGTGGATCAAAGATTTGATTTTCACTTAAAATATAATATATATAGTTGGTTTCCAAGGTCCGCGGTTCGCATCCCGCTTCTGCCGTTGTTTTTGTGCTTGGATTGACGCGTTGAAAAAAGAATTTTATGTATAGTATATGTATATTTAAGTAATAAAATAAAAACGTTCTTCTGTTGGATGTAGTGCTTCTTGTGTGTTGACCGTATCTTTTCATGTGTTATTATACCGTTTTTGGCCGAAATGTGAATAATGCGTCGTTCTGGTTGTTTGAATGTTTGAAACTTGTAGAGGATGCGGCCCATATCATGCTGTGGCCCAAGGTGGATACAAAGTATGGAGAGGCTAAGTCGAGCTGTATTTTAATGCACAGAAATATGAACCATGCTGGAACCTATGTTATTATATTTTTCAATATTGTATACCAATTTAAGTTTAATAATCTTACATATAAAATAATTGGTATACTAGCTGCTTTATCTTCAAGACTCTGGACTCTTGCCCTGGAAGCCGTCGGTAAATATGCATAGTATGTAACAGTTATGACGTGGAATGATAACAGATCAGAAAACTTTGTCACAAGATTTTCCCAGTACCTCGATAGTCTCTACGAATATCAGTGATTATTGATTTTGTCTTAACATCTACCAGACATTATACATACATTATACATTTTGGGAACTATACATTAAGCATATGCCCCCGAGCATAAAGATGCAAAGTTGACTTAGGGCGTGATGAGGATCATAGCACCTGTCAAAATATGCTAAAATTTTGGAATGGAAGAAAAAGTGGGTATTGTCCAGCTCTGCCATACTTTACCTAGATGTTCATCGGCTAGATTATATTAGTTCCTCTGGTAGATCATAGACTCCGTGGCTAAGAAGTTAGAGATATAGATCTAAAGCAGCCGGCCACCAAATCACTGCGCGTAGAAACTCGGCCGGGAGGTTACGCAAGCACCGGCTTTATTATTTATTTTATTATTGACTAAAATAAATTACCCACCTGGGATGTGAAGTGGAGTTTTTTTTTGTTGTATTCGGTAGCCCGCACATTTGGTCTGATTAAATCCATGAATAAATCTCGCACCGGCCGCGATTCTCATTACACTATTTATTTATTTACGTTTAAGTTCCATTAGCAGGACCGTGGATTTGAGTCATTAAAGATATATGAACTTTGGTACTGCTGCTTGATATAATTACGCTTATATGGAAAGTTTGCTACTTGATTAGGACAATGTTTTTTATTTACACATACGCAATTCCAATCATACTGTCAAGGTTATCACGCAACTTGGAAGGACATATTGGAAGCTTAATGAAATAGCATTTTGCATTACTTAAATATTATAAGGCGTGATTTTTTATGAATTAGTAAGAAATTAAGGCTATGTATTATAGTAAATATATGATGGAAAAATAATAGAAGTAGCATTCATTTTTGAATATTCAACTTCTGCAGGACCTCTCAATGGCTCCTCAACTTTTCCGCTTCTTTTCCATAATTTTTTTTTATCAAAATAACAAATACCGAGTAATTTTAATGTCTTTTTTAAATTGAAAATAAAAATTTACCATTCATTTTATACACACATACAACCTGTAAATATGTGTGTACTAATGTATTAGTAATTAAAATTTGTATTTAATTTTCAATATTGACGTCATTAATATATATTTCCAGGATTTATTTACATTATTATGTTTTATCAGCATCTAAAAACATACAAATCAATATTTGTCACTTTTTTTTGTTTAGTATACCTAATTAATTACATCACCTTACTGGCAATAAAAAATAAACAACGATTAAATGTGTTCCAACCTAGAGCAGTGTTTATTTTTAAAAGTAGATTAATTATTATTCTATACTTGCAACGTGAATGATCGATCTGCGTACGTACTCATTATAAAAAGCCACCATCCATAACCAGATTAGTGCAGGTTCCTTATATTGTTGCAGGTTTCTCGGTTGCAAAACATGATTGATAACAATAACCAGTGAAACGTACAACTAAATATTACCAAGCAAACTGATACACGCTACACATGGACCACATGATTTTTAACTTTTATATGTGGGTAAATGTTTAATAATAATCAACTGCTTGATGATATACTGCTGCAGTCTACAGCTTGATTTCCTTTTATTTCAATTGGTGCTTAGGGTCACTACTAATCAATGAGAGCAATGATCTTTTCTAAGATCCGAAAAATAAATTTTCTAGCAAAATGACGAGATTTTAAGAAATTTTCTGAATATATTTCACAGTACTTATTGGAAAATAGTAGAAATTGTTAAAGGCGAAGATTTTAAAAGATTTTTATTGACTACATTTTCAAAATCAGCGCGTTTTTTTAAGTTGATAGTTGTACGCCTATTGTATGTCTTTTTTTCGGTATTTTAGTTTACTTACGAGTATGCTTACATTTTTGTACGTCGTCGGATCATTTACTGAACTTTAAATAACCGTCACGCGGTGCACCATTGTATCAAAAATGCGATATCAATTATTGTACCATAGTTAAATTAAAAATATGTAATGAGCCGACATGTGGTGGAAGACAAAAATATTCTAATCTTACTCCCGATGTCAAATATATCCAATCCAAAATCCGGCAACATCAATGGCCTGTATGCTGTCCAAAGTAAGGTCCTTAAAGGACCGAATCTCAAATATAATATAGTTTGATGATCTCCGCAGCCACACAAAAGTAACTCTCTCTTTGCAGTAGTCCCCATCAGTTCAGGTTGTCTCATGTTCTTTTAAGACCCCAGATTGTTCAATGTATTATTCGGAATGAATAATGGTTAATGCTGATACGGGAACATTAAGAGAAGAGATTTTTACAAATAATATATCGAAAAATATATTATCAAGTGTCTCAGTTTTAATAAAATAAGTACACGGAGAATATAGGTGTTTCGCGGTTTTCGTAAAATTTAGTACTTTACCACTGGATTGCTCGGCATTATGAATCAAACAATGCCGACCTTGGTGAAGTGGAATATTCAAATTCTCAAGGCTCCGTAGTCTTCGTATCTTCGGCGCAAGTTACTGGGGAGTGAGTGTGAGTGAGGAGGAGGAGTGTGTGAGTGCCAGGGAGGCAAGGATGAATGTGTATAAGGCAGATAGTAGAACCTCACCCACACACATAAGCTGTCATAGCAAATTCTCGCACGCGCACATATGCAGATTATCGTTGCAAGGGATAGCAAACTAGTAAGAAAGATATATTTTTATAGAAATTCATGCAATTTATTTTTTATTATTATATATTTCAAATATCAATTTTATTTTTTATTATATATTTAAAGTACATGAAATACATCGGAGGTGAGAAATGTACTCTCCGAAATACATATCAAATATATAAACACCGCTAAGTTATATATTAAAATGTAATTAATAACTTAATATTTTAAATTTATTAATTTTTTAATTAAAATTAATTCTAAAATTATAAAATGTAATTGTCATGTGTATCATAAAATTTTGCTTTAGTTACAATGTTTTTTTATCTGATATGTAGTTGAAGGATATCAGACCTGGTTAATTCCATAAGGCTTTAAAAAAACTTCAAAAAATATTGTTATAATACTACTATTAGCACTGTATCTTATTTAAAAAAACATAAACGAGTACATCCTCCGTTTACTGCTAGTAAATAAAAAAAATGATTTAAAAAATAATAAAACTGCAAAATGATGTCAACTTAACTTCGCAGCTTAGAATGAATTGTATTATTTTGTGATATTAATATTTTTAAGTGTCTCCATTATTTAAATAAATGTTGCAGATGAGAACATGGAGACACGTATGTAGCCTACTGACAATGCCTATATTGAATAATACAGACAAAAACAAAGTAATGGATTAGAAGAGAACGTTCTGGCTGAAAATGTTTGGAGTATTTAGCAGTTGATACAAAACAGCTTAAAGTTTATGTATTATAATATGTTGTGCGACATACAAACTCAACTCAAAGCAAGTGTACTCGCCAGTATTGTAGATATACAGCCACATAACATGCTGTATGTATATCTCTATGTAATATGTCTTCAGTAGCAGGTAGGCACGCGTATGTATATATTTGCTAATCTGGCGTTCTGCGCGACTAACTAAATCAGTTCGCATAAATGTTTGGCTAAGCAGCTCACTACGAGGCAAGTGATATTAAAATATGCACGGGACATATTGTGGACTCTCCTTACCTGATGCTTGTGCTGCTGCAAACTTACGCTAAACTACCAAGTCAACTTGTCATCAAAGAAATAAGTACTTCAGTGTACTCAATGTTAAATAACAAACCAAATTATTACTTGATAAAACAGTCTTTTGACATACTTGTTCTGATAAATTGATGGTATACATTTTTTTTTTTTATGAATATTTACTCCCCATCCTTCATTATTATCATCATTCCGTATCCATTTTCTAGCAGTAGCATAAGATTATCACACCCTGTCATTAAATAGCTCTGTTAGCTGGCACGATACGCCTCAATTATAACAGTAGCGTTCTCGCCAAACACTCGAGCCTCTGGGATTTCGGGGTGGAATACATCGAGAACTTATACATTGTGTGTACTCTTAGCTCTAGATGAAAATATGATTTGGGAAAAATCAAGTATAATATCAGCTGATAGAACTCAGTTTTTGCGTTTTGTATCGGATGTATTTGAAGAATATATAAATATTTTTTTCAATTATATTCGAGTGTTATAATTATCACGTCGTAATGTTATATTACGAGATGCAAAATTAGTTGCAGATTGATTTCGCAAAAAACTAATGTTCTGTGCCTATATTATGCAAGTGCTTTATTGAGTTAGTATGCCTGCGATGTGAACCGGTCATATTAGTATTCCATTTTTTCAATTATCATAAGCGAACGCGCACGCGCCGTTCACGGGAGATGAATTTCCGGTTAGTTTTGAATAAATACCTGCATTAATTTGAATTATTATGAAGTGAGCAGCCGTACTGAGAGAGTTATTAACATTTTAAAGACGTAAGATTGTTTTTGTTGTTTTGATGTGTAAATATCCAAACACGATTTAAAGTATTCCTTTTTAAGTACCTACCTTCTTAGGTGTGGTCAGGATTTGTTATTTTTTGTGTATCGGTTTCTAAATATTAATTATTTGAATTGAAAACAAATGAAAACACACGAAAATGATTTCTAAGGACAAGAAAGTAAGTTTTTATTTTTGAGAGTACGAATAGAAAAGAAATTTAGCCCTCGTTAAGTTATATAATGCTACCTTTTTATAATAATTTAAGTTAACCATAAATAATTTATCAACACTTAATCATATCAAAGGTGTTTAGTACTATAGATAATGAGGTTATATCAGACCGTTGTTTTTTTTAACGTTATTGAGGCTATTAACTATTCTTATAAACAGTCATGTTTATTTAAATATGAGCATAAATTAAATACGAATGCCATTTTTAAGGAAAATTGTCGTATACAGGTATAATGGTGATTGACAACTCAACATTATCTGATATGTAACACGCAAATACCCCTTGAACTTCGTGAAGCTCCTGGAACATCTTAGCAAAGTACCAGTGGTCCGCGAAGCACCGATTAATAACTACATATTTAACATAAAAAGTATTATATGATAATTCTGTTAATAAAAGTGTTTGTCATGCGACAATAACATACACAACTGTACAAAAATAGAACTTTAATCGAATTTAAGTAATTTTGTCGATTTGTAATTGATCCTCGTATGAATTTTCGTGAATTAGATTAAAAAATGTAGAATGTGTGAAAATGGTCCAGATAATTGTTTTTATCAGTAAAATAGTTATTTATTATTATTTATTTATTTTGATGAAAACTTTCATTATTCGCTAGATGTAAAAAATCCTCTTCTGAAAAATAATTACGCTTCGTCCAAATTCATATGCAAAAATATGTAAACCCCACACACACGGAATAAATACGTTTTAAATTATAATTGAGACAAGTCGCCGCCTGCCGCCAATGCTTTATACCGACTCTGAGCACGAAACACTTAATCTGCTAAAGAATCGATTAACTTGAGAACCAGCTCGGTTAACCTTCCACTTACTGAATAAATGACCAATGAAACCGCAACACACACATAATTGCACCCCAAAATTGTTAATTAATTATTATTATATAAATATAAATAAAGTGTTTTTTAAAATTGTCATTTCAAAAGCGTTTTTTTGCTTCCATAGGCGAGCTTCTATATGAGTCTTAAGTCTGCTTCAGAAGGGTGCCTACGTTTTTCAGCTCTCTTATACTTTCCGGCAGCGAGTTCTAGGCCGTTGATACCGTGAAACTGAAAATTGTAAACGTCGTTATTGATTTCATAATTTTTCAGTAATCCATAGTGCCCTTCAATAATACTACAATTTCGATAAAAAGAAAAAAAAAGCAATAAATTAATCATTTCTAATCCCGTATTTTCGCATTAAAAGCATAAATAAACTTGAATTGATCATATAATATTATTGAAATATTGGCATGTATCAAATCAATGGGGTATAGAAATCCCCGTTGGGAGTGAGGGGTTATTGAACGCCTAAATTGGGAGCGCAGAAATAAATGAGCGTGTATGTAACCCGGACTGTAATCAAACATTACTTGTGTATTTACATAATTTTTCACATGCTTAATATTCATTTGTGAGGTACAATCTACGTACACTAACCTGATGGCTAATTTGCGAATCAAAACAGGAAATACCAACCAAATATAGTTTTGGAATAGGTTTTAAAATTATATTTTAATAGATACGGATAGATAGTTTCTTCATTTTATATACACGTATGCAGGAGAGTACAGTCGGTTGAAACCATTGGGCTATATGACCTTCAACCAAAGCTGCTACATGTGGAAATGATGAGTGATTTTTGTGAAAGTTTTATGAAATTGCAAGTATATATTGAAATATTTCTGGCATATATATATACATGTATATATTTTGCATGAAAAATACTTGTAATAAGGGTATAAAAAGCTTATAGGTAAAGCTTAGGAATTAATTTAGAAAATCATTTCAGGTACAATAAATTAATGGTAAATTATTATTTGGCGATACTGGATTTTGGGAGCGTGCTAGAGGGATTGATTTTTGAATTTCTTTGTTTGCAGCGGCTGTAGTTGTAGAAAACACTAAGTGAAGATTACGTGCGTTTTTTAATAGGCAAACATACTCACATCATGTATAGTATGATTTTATAGTTCTCTAGATATTGTCTTAGATTCTCTAGATATGTTTACTAACCTTGAGATTCTGCACTAGCTTCGAACAAAGATATAATTCTTCTCACAAATAGCATAAATTATGAATAAAGATGGCGTAAAATGAGCGAAATATCCTAATTGTTGTAAGACTACAATGGTACAAAATGGTTACACAAAATAAACTTAGTTCTTAGACTGATTATAATATTTTATCGGACCGCAGGCCTCTCATTTGTCTCCCCGATATATCTGCTGCTCGACTATCTCTCGGATTCATACACACTTTAAACAAATGTATTTATGAAATCGTTAGCATAAAGTCTTGTGGTTTATTTGTGTGAGTAACGGAGTATGTTAATTTTGTTTCATTCATAAACTGGCGCGAGTGGCGGTGCGAGCGAGAGGCGGGGTTCAGCCTTCTCCCTCTAAAGGTCGTTTATAGTTTTTTCAAAGGTTTATGGTCCAAATAAAACAGTCCACATTTTTATGTGAGTTGTAGAAAATGCCAAGAAAAAGCCGTCATCTTGGAGGCTGTTTAGTATTTGTTTTTTTTAGTATGCACTGTTCACATTAAAAAAACATCCTTTTAACCTGGATCAACAGCAGTTTATGATGAAGAAACGTAAATACCGCTACTCTTGAATATTTAAAAACAAGTATAGTTGTGGGTATTTTGTTAAAATTTATGTAAGCATATGAGAATCCTTAAAATTAATTTTGCAAGGTGCTAAATAATATTTCTCCTGTATTATGTTTATAGCATTTTTATGTGACACAATACACATAACGGCTTAAAAATTAAAAACCTTGTGAGATTGCTCCTTCTTTCGATTTATTTTAAATATTCATGCGATTCATATTTTATGTCATTAAATATATATTAATAATTGTCATTTTTACTGAGCATAATTACTTATTTATGTCATTTATTTCCCTTTTTGGTCTAAATAAAGTAAGATGCTTAAGATAGTTTTGCTTTTTAGAAATCAGAAATCGATTCATTTGAAAATTGGTCTTTTTACTTTCAATATGCCATTTACACAAATCTTAAACAATGTATTATCTTATGTTGTGGCTTATGGGTTGAGCCGTGTGTGGTGAACTTTTTTCAACCAATATTTCGACCGCCGTTGCAGGGGTCTTCTTCAGGATTAATAATTTATTTAGTTTTGAGTTGGTTTATTCAGATTATATATTTCTTTTATGAGCGTTATTGATTAATATCTCCATGTTTCTTGAGTTGCCATGGAGATATTAATAAATAACGCTCATAAAATAAATTAATCCTGAAGAAGACCCTGCAATGGCGGTCGAAATATTGGTTGAAAAAGTTCACCACACACAACAACCCATCAAATCAAATCTAGCCGTGAAAACCTAAGAAGTTATTTAATGTATTATCTGTGAACATTTATGAATGAGAATTATTTGTCGGCAGTCATATTACTCTAGTTTGTCTCTAGTTCAATGCGGTGTCATAAACGGTCATATATTTATACATTTAAGGTGTGAGTTTGGACCAAAGTGTAGAGAAGTAAAAAATATTCCGGACATAAAAGACAAAAATATCACCATTATGGGTCACGTTCCGGGATGAATCATTCCTTTGTACCAAAAACGAAATAATACCTTCCTTACCTGCTCAGATACCACATGTTAAATTTATTTTTGTAATATTTTATACTCAATAAAAAAAAGCCTCCTATAGTTTTGTTGTGCAGAGAATTGCATCTAGCAGTGGATAAGAAATGTTCGGTGATGATAATGGCCTAATCTATTGCAGCAGTACTTTTTTGTAGGAGTACAACTCAATACTTATATCAAGAGATATGTTATAAGAAGGGTCTCCCCAGACTTCAGAGGATATATGATACTTTTGATGATAATGATATTATGTGAGATTCTAGATTATTAACACCTGGTTTGAAAGATTGGTTTCATATTAGTGTTGCTGTAATTCACCACAAAAATTTACAAAAATATCCATTCTCGAAAAAAATCTACATATTATTTTATTTTTATTGATAAAGATGATTGCCTATTTATCATCCTATTTGACTATTACTTACTGAATAGAATAAAGTGCATGCATAATATGGTGATTAAAAAAGCTCAAAATTTTGTTTTTTTTTTTTTTTTTAAATTTTTGGAGTGTTGTTGCAAATATTGCTTATCAATGCATTTAAATGTCAAATTTAAATTAAAAAAAAAATACATGCAAAGTTGTGATACTATGTTTTATAGTATTTATATTAAAATGGAATATTTTATGTTTCCAAATTATTTATATTTATTTGCTGGTCAGTAGTATAATTGTTTTATTTATTTTTCGGTTTATTTGGTGTGTTAAGTAAACAGTTAACCCATAAAGTTTTTCGGTTTGGTGACAGCAAATATTTGTAGACAGAGCATGTCCTTTCCTTCCTTCCTGAGAATGCAGTCCATCCGGAAGTCTCCGTACAACATCTGATTCGGCAGATTGTCGTAGTTTATTATGTAGTTTTCCAATAAATAACGGCCCTGTAAGCAAAAAAAATATTTTATTCATTCTAGTGAAATAATACACTGCTTAATAATAATAAAAAATAACTAAGCAGTTAAGTTACGTATCTTGTACAATAAATTGAAAGAAAATTGGCCTAGTTTCGTACAATACAAATTAAAATTTTATAGGAATCATAAAAATTAAATTAGTGTATGACCCCTTATTATTGACTGACTTGGCTCTATTTAATTTGTCAAAAAACACGTTTAAAGGTGATGCGCAAAATAGTTTGACGTGATAAATGTTAAAATAATGTTGCTCCTACGAAACTGCAACGTACCGGATAAATAATTGTAACCTTTATACTCAGACGGCGTTCTTCTGAATTAGTTTGGAATAACCCATCATTAATTAAATTATTTAATTACCTTTTTCAAAGGGCAATCTTCCGGCTGATTGAGACCTCTAAAGAAGTCCTTTAGTCCATCTGGATACATTTCGCTAATAAATTGGCAGCCGGTCTTCTTCTCAAGGATAAAAGCGTTTGGCTTGTAGCCGCCATCTCCCCATCTAGCCACGTTGAAGTACAACTAATCGAACATATAATAAAGTAATGGTTAACCACATGTCAATAAATCACGTCACATTGAAAGCTAGTGAGTAATAAATAGTAA
Organism: Glossosoma conforme; assembly: GCA_022606575.1. Lineage (NCBI taxonomy): Eukaryota > Metazoa > Arthropoda > Insecta > Trichoptera > Glossosomatidae > Glossosoma > Glossosoma conforme. The sequence continues at coordinate 628,206 of JAGTXR010000126.1, forward strand.
AAATATTGTTACTATTGATTGTATAATTTCATATATTTTACTGAATCTTAAAAACAAAAGATATAATTTTACAATTATCATTTTTCTTTTTTCACATTTTTATTGTATTATATCATTCTCATGTCAAATCACATGTTATATGGTATTGAATATCTACACAAATAATTATAGTTGTTTGTACCTCAGTAGTATTATCGAAGTCAAATGTGAAATTCATATCGAAGGTAAAGGAATCGTGGGTCCTGTTAATTTTCTTTCTCTCCACCAGTATGAAGGATGGATACTTTTCAGGGTCATTACAAAGCTGGAACTTGCTGACGGTATATTCTGCTGGACCCTGGAAATCAAAATATTTTATTAAAAATAATTAAGATACCAGATGTTATAAGAGAGTTTAGTTAAGCAAGAGATGTAGACTTGTCTCAATTCAATCTGCACATCAAAATACTGTACGAGGACATCAGGAATGAAGAGAGACAAGGGACGTGAATCAGCATTGGCTTATGGTCTCGTGCAATTTGCATTTCTAAATTACGAATATTTCTAAATATAAATGGGACTGTATGTAAATATAATATATAATAAGAGAGCACATATAGAAGGTTTGCTCTTCTTTCTCCTGATAATATTGATTAAGTCCTTTCAACAATAAGCTCTAACCAAAAGATACTCATATTTTCAATGGATTGTGCCCTAGAAGTTTCACAATTAGACAGATCAAAGGAGCAGTTGCTGAAGTAGCAAAAAAATACTAACTTTGCTACCTTTCAAATTGGTCTGTTATAATTTGCGGTGAATTTGAATTATAACGATTTATATGCAATTTTTGTTAAACTTCGAAGATGCGCTTACTGACAACAAAATTTTTCAATTAAAAAATGTGTCATTTTAAAAAATGTGTCATAACAAAAAAACTACTAAAGAATGCTACTTGGAGTCCAGTGAATTATGATGAATATTGAAGAATCAGACATCACGAAGAGCTGTGCAACATTTTTCAAGCTGTCTATAAATAATAAATGGCAAATATGTGCCAGACAAGTGCTTAGAATGCCATCGTCATGAATACCAAAAAAAATTGCGGATGAGCACCTAGGATAATTAAAATAGGGTGTGAGGATGACATAAAAAATGATGCATCTAAACTTTTGCAAGTATAAAAAATGTGAAGATTACAAGCCAATATCAGAAGCAGATATAGACTAAGCATTGATATGGGCTGTTCTGCTAAATGAAGAAGGGTAAGATAATATATTCCTAGTTCATAAAATAAGATTTTTCTCACCAGCATGTCAGGTGAAGCAGCATCGATTGCATGATATTTTACTATGTAAATGGCTAATATGCCTATGATACACTTGATCCACATGATTACTCAGCAGCTTTACTCGCACTGACTATTCATTTTGCTACATCATGTATTTATTTTCCATGGTAGCGTGACAAAAAGAAACGATCAATGAGTATAATGTGTAACTGGTTTATATCTATTGTTTCTCAAAAAAAAAACATTACATCCTGATATAATCTGACACATTGATGGTCACATAAATAAATGAACAAATATTTTTCTTGGACACATTCTTTTATTGAATAAAATATGTACATCAATATCAAAGGTGTCTTATCTTCAAGTCCTCAGGTTTTCAGAAGAAGCTGATGTAGTATTTTTGTATTCGGTGGCATAGAAATGCCAAAGAAAGTTGTAAGGATATTGGTAGATTTTTTTAGCTATATGGCGTAAATTTGTAATAATTTTTAAGCAAAGAACTCTGAAAATATATTATGAAAGAGCCTGCAGGTTGTAGGCGTAGGAGTAGGAAAGAGTTTTTTCTTCTTCTTTTTATCTTTCTTTTATTAATGTTCCATGTCCACTTCATATTTGATTCATATATTATTTTCTGGATTCATATTCTATCATGTGTAAGGTAATTTACGGACTATTAGGGCAACGAAAACCGTTGCGCCTGAAAAAATATATAATGCTGTCATATAGACGTTTTTTTTCTTCTTTGAGTTTAGGATGGAGTTTTGGGATTAATATGGGTTAGCGAGAAGGTTTAATGATAGATAATGATATTTGTTTAAATTGTCATTGGCATATTTGCATTAGTAACTGTTTCAGAATTGCCGATGATAAAAAAGCTTTATGTCACGCATGCTTTATTGTTCCAGAGCATAATTACTATTAGCTAATTACACTTTATCTTTATAAAATCATCACATAAAACACACAAAGTTACTCTATTAACGGTAATAATAAAGTATAATTGCTTTAGAAATGGTTTATTTTTTTTAGATTTATGATGATTGTATTGAATGATTGTATATAATAAATTATTAAAATCATATTTTCACTTCATAGATCCTTGTCACCACAAAAGAAATACATCGCTGGAGAAATATGAAAAAATGTGCTGTTTTGGAAATATTTAGCAAGATTCATCATTGATGACTTAATGGTAAAATGAGAAATTCTACTGGAAACGTTTAAACGAGGACCTGGAATGCAGCAAATCAAAAAATGTTATAAGTTACTTGGATATCGAATAGACATAGGTAGTGTTGTGTGGCTCATTTCCACAAATAAAACCGACCATGTTAAAGCAAAATTAGACTATTTTAGAAGATTAAGAACATTGTAACATCTTTTTATTCGTGTTTTTGGTACAATTTATCCCAATGCGGATTTAGGTTTTATATCACATTTCATCTCTAAGCATCCAAGATCCACATTTCCCCTTCTGAAGTACAGATTACTCTTGAAGTTACCGTAGACCAATGCAGGAGGAAGCTGGAGACTAATCACGTAGTTGTCCATGATGTATGTACCCTGAGAAATGAGATGAAATTCGCCTTAAAGTATTTCATGGGATAATTTATGATGAACATTTCCATGCTCAAAGTCAGTATTGATGAATAAAATTTATTTTAATATTAGAACAGAAAGAATTCTTATTATTTTTTCAATTTAAACAAAATTCGTAACGATTTTGAAAATTTAAAATTTAAAAAATGAATCAGAGTTTAACTTGGAAAGTTGATACAGTTAATATTAAAGTAAGTAAGGAATGGAAGTTATCATACAGCTTTCATGGGACATTCTTCTGGTTTGTTCATGGCACGCAGGAAGAGGTGAAAGGCATCGTTAGACCATTTCATGAAATACTCGCAAGGATTCTTCTCATCAACGATGTAAGCGTTTGGTTTATAACCTCCGTCTCCCCACTTTGCAATGTTTACATAAAGCTGAAAAAAGTAAATCGAATATTACATAACTGGCAGTCATGACATTGACCAGATCGGCGATGCATATTGAATTTCTACCCATTTACACCTTCCTTCGACGCTGCAAATGAGTTACAGCTAGTGCAATCTTTCTTCATCACCTAGACTGGACGTAGAGTTTTAAAAACTTGATATACTTTAGACACAATCTAGTTAAAACTAAATATTTATTGATATCGTATTCGTATTGCACAATAGTTGAGAAATCCTGGTAAAAAATAATTTTAATCATACGATAATGTGTTCTGTGACTACGATTAACTGCGTGTTAATGATATGTATAATTTACATCACTTTAACTCTTTTTTTTTAAGTATAAAAATAAATAAGAAACTTGACTTAAAGTTTTTTTGCTGGATGATCAAGAGAGAATATTCCAAGGATTATACGGGATACTGCAAGGATATTTTATTGGTGTAAGCTAGATTGTGAACATTACATATATGAAAACTTTAATGACCCGTTCGTTACCTGAAACAATTACTTCCAAAATCATAATACATATTATAAAAGGATGAAAAGTTACCGTAATATCGTCATTGACATCGAAGTCTACTGTCACGTTAGCGCTGAAGCTGTAATGTGTTCTGTTGAACTTTATTCTCGTTGCATAAACCTGGTATGGATACTTCTCGTGATTTTCACAAAATCCAACATAGTTTATTACCATTTCAGCTGGACCCTGTATAAATGTAAAAACACTAGAGTCATTATTTATATTCTAACATCTGTTACATTTTTAGCTGGAGCATACTGCTATCTACTTATGAAATTATGCTATATACTTAAAACTGTTATGAAGTATACTTAAAATTGTCAGCTTCAACATGATTTTCTGATGCTTTCCGAATGCCTTAATATGTATAAGTAAAAATTTACTTCGTAGTTAGCCGCTTCTCGACCCAATCCCGTTGATAATAATGTTCAAAATGGGGCAATTGGTAGGATCCAAATGTACTGATAAAATATTCATTTGACGCATGCCACCATTCGTTTCTGAGATGATTATATTCAATAATGTGATTTGACATAATACAGTACTGCAAGTAACATAATAGTCAAGATAAAATAATAAGGTAATTCACAAATTCAAATGGTGAAAAATTTCCACCTCACGTCCATATGTACATTTTATTGTAAGCACTGGTAAAGTAATTTTCTTCATGTTACATGTATAATATTTTTGTGGAGTCTTCTTCGTAGTATCAATCCGGTGGATTGGTTTGCAGCAACAGAATCTTGCATCTCGATCTCCATTCCTCTCGGTCCTCCGCAACCCTTTTCAGCTCAGCATAAGCGCTACAATTCATGTCCTCGAATACTTGCTGTAAATACTCCCGTCTAGGGCGCCCTCTACAGTTTCTACCCTCAACCATCCCCTCCACAATATCGTGAAGAAGACCATCGTGGCGCATGATGTGACCAATCCATCGGGCTCGCCTCTCTGAGATGGTTCTTATTAGGTGCCTATCTTCCTTGATTATCCTGAGAACCTCATTGTTCGTGACGTGGTCTCTCCAGGAAATTCCGAGAATTCTTCTGTACGACCACATCTCAAAGGCCTCTAGTCTTTTTTTTATCACTTTCAGATAAGCACCATGTCTCACAGCCGTACATTGAGATGCTCCAAACAAGTGTTTTGGCAAGTTGCTTGCGGAGCCCTAAAGTAATATTCTTTGACTCAAGAATTTTGGCTTTTTATTGAAAGCTAGCCTTGCTTGATGTATTCGACTGTTGACTTCTCTTTTGTTCTGGCATCCCAGGTAATCGTACTTCCAAGGTATACAAATTCTTTGCATCTTTTAGGGGTACTCTAGCATTGATATGTTAATTTTCTGCTGCTCATTGCGGCTTACTCTCATGACTTTGGTTTTTGTGCTGTTTATCTTCATATTGTAGTTGGAATTAAATATGTTTTCCATGGATGTCAGCGCTTCAGTGAGTTCATCTTCAGTTTCAGCAATCAGAGCAATGTCGTCAGCAAACCTTATCATATCAAAATTTTAACCCCCTCTATGGCCCATTTTTTCCCTGATGTTATTAATTGCATTTTGTATGTATACGTTGAAGAGTACAGGCGACAGAAGCATCCTTGTCTCACCCCTTGACGTATTTTTGCTTCCTTTTGGACATTTCCAAGTGATATTATGGCAGCTTCTTCTTTGTAAAGTGAAAATATGAGTCTTCGTTCTTTGTATTTGACTCCAATTTCTTTCATAATATCGAAGAGCTTCTCCCAATCTACTTTATCAAATGCTTTTCAATGTCCACGAAGGCAATATATGTATCTTGGTCTACTTTTATCCTCTTTTCCAAGATCATACGCAGGGATAAGATTGCTTCTCTGGTTCCCATTCTTTTTCTGAATCCAAATTGATCGCTAGTGAGGCTATTTTCTATTTTTGGTTCAATTCTATGTAGGATTATGTTGGTCAGTATTTTGGATGCATGGGATAGAATACTGAGTGTTCGGTGTTGTTCACATTTTGTTGTTCCGGGCTTCTTTGGCAGAGTTACAATTAGACACTTTTTGAAGTCTTCTGGCGCTATTCCTGTATTATAAATCATCTGAGTCATTGTGAACAGAGCATCTAGAGTTCCGGTTCCTGCCGCCTTTTTTGTGGAGTATTTTGACAAAAATATCTATGCAAATTCATTACACATCAAATATGCCAGTAATTTAAAAAAATCTAATATGATTCAGTTATATCAGATTTTTAGATCAGTCAAAATGTTTTATTTATTTGTCAATATTTTGACAATATATTCATAAATATAGCAAGGGAGTAAGTAAAGCAGTATAAAATAAACAAACTATACTTTTTTACCCTTCTCTAAATCTATCAAATACTCGTTACAATACCAGTTGAATTTTGGATGCAAAACAGACATTGTAATAAGTTTGACAGAAGTTGATTGTTTTAGTGCACGGGTCGTCAACCTGGTCCGTACCGCCCACTAGTGGGCGATACGGGCTTCCGTAGTGGGCGGTGGGCGTTGGTCAAATCTCCTACATACCTTCTAGAATTTTTTCCACCCATATACTGAATTCAAATATTGCGAGTTTGGTGGGCGGTAGGGAAATTTTACTATGAAAAATAGGCAAAATTGGGCGCTAGGCATAAAAAGGTTGACGACCCCTGTTTTAGTGAGTGTTATTTTATACTCCTACTATAAATCGGGATCATATGGTAAACAAATGTATGTAAAAAATAAATAGTTACCAGCATTTCAATTGCCTTCGAGCCATGCGATACAAGATATGTTAATATCACATACAAAGAAAAATTCAGTATTTTCGCCATTATTGAGTGTGGGGATTTTTCGCTCTTCTCTACAGCTTTTATTGGAATCTTCGCATGTCCAGTAGCAGTAATGTTTCCCAATTAGTTGCGATGAAAATATCTAAAAAAGATGCGGCGATATAACATGTGTTCAATTTACTAGACTCTATTGTTCATATTTCAGTGGGACAAATAAAGGCTATCGTAACAATTCATCTCATGTTATTACTGACGACAAATCAAATTAGTCCATTACGGAAGCTTTTAAACAAAAAGTAATTATCATGGATTACATGATGTTATTATAACGGATAAACATGAAATAATAATAAATATGTTATTAAATTAGTTAAAATATTATTTTAAGGCGTGTAGCTTGTTAAAACCCCTTTAATTAAATTAATAATAATTATTACTTTTTCGCACTTGAACATGTCTTTATCCATGTCTTCAGTGCTTAAAGATTGCCGATACTTTTTATTGACGTTTGATAAAAACAATATAATTATAAAACACATCCGCGGAAGTATGATCACCTGGGATGGCAGAACAAAAAGAGAAGTCAATAGTCGCATACATCAAGCAAGGCTAGCTTTCAATAAAAAAGCAAAAATTATTGAGTCAAAGAATATTAATTTAAGGCTTTGCAAGCAACTTCCCAAAACATTTGTTTGAAGCATCTTGATGTACTGGCTGTGAGACATGGAGCTTATCTGACAGTGATAAAAAAACTAGAAGCCTTTGAGATGTGGTCATACAGAAGAATTCTTGGAATTTCCTGGAGAGACACGTCACGAACAATGAGGTTCTCAGGATAATCAAGGAAGATAGGCACCTAATAAGAACCATCTCAGAGAGGCGAGCCCGATGGATCGGTCACATCATGCGTCACGATGGTCTTCTTCACGACATTGTGGAGGGGATAGTTGAGGGTAGAAACTGTAGAGGGCGCCCTAGACGGGAGTATTTGCAGCAAGTGATCGAGGACATGAGTTGTAGCTCCTATCTGAGCTGAAGAGGGTTGTGGAGGACCAAGAGGAATGGAGATGAAGATGTAAGATTCTGTTGCTCCAAACCAATCCACCGGATTGATACTACGAAGAAGACTAAGGTCAAACAGAAGTAACGTAGATGGTAGCAAATAGTTATCAAAGCTGATCGCAATAAGTGCGGCAAAGAAAGGTTAATCGAACACAAAGTTCGTGAAGGATAAAATAAAGTATGGTTTATTTTGGTGATGAGTGTAGTCGAATCATCTCTGATGTATCCTCGCCTGATGACGAGCTGGTAGCTGGTCTTTAGTATGTGCAGGACGAGGTTTTGAAGAATTTGATGTGTTGTGTGGGAACCCTCGTCGCACCACGTCCCAGGCCGCGCGTGAGTGCGCTACGTGACGCCAACCATATCCTGTTGGCTGCATCACCACTCACCTCCACAAAACAAAGAAACAATACGAAACACCTACCATTTTTGCGTCTCGCATCCTTAAGAAAACTTATTCTTCAAGAGTGGAAGTATTTTTTATACATCGTCAAGGCTTCATCGCTTAAGGTTGCTAAGACTCCAAAAAGATTTTCCCGATAAACGTTCCAAATCTGGAACATATTGTCACCACAAATTACCGCCATTTAGTTCTACCAGTAGAATCCAGAACATGAGCCCGAAGACTTTAAGTTGCTATTATTTATGGACATATTCGCTACCAGCTCATAACCAAAATACTTCCAGCACACCTTCTAAATTGCAACGTATTACTTATTAGACCAGTAAGAAGTTTTGAAATAATAAATGCTAGCGACGTTGAAGATGTCGTGCGAAGGAAAAGATCAAGTACCGTATCCGTACTCACTGGAAGTAGAACTGAATAATTTAAGAATTTATTTCATTTCAGCACACATTAATATCATAAGCAAAAAATGAAGTTTGGTTACTATCCTTAGAAAGATAAAGATTCATGAAATTACATTTCAAAACTTTTTGATTCTATCAATTTAACTTAGTCATAATTGAAGACCAGTCACATCGCTCTCTTTGGCGTGACGCACACTGTGATTCACCACCTAGAAAAGAAGGACCAGCTCCTAACCACAACGTTTGTAGTAGTCGTGGTCCACCTCCTAGCATTCAGCCCGTCCCTCTTGGGGCCACATTTCTCGGCGAGATCGTCATCAGCTTCCACCGGCGCGTGCTCCAGATTGTAAGCAGAGCAATTAATTATTTTATTCTATCACAGATTTATAGATCTTAGATTAGCCGCACATCCATTTCGGCGGGCGTTAAAACATTCTGGCATTTTTGGCGTGTCACCTCGTTAATTTAACATTTCAAAATTATTATATTATTACAAGTATTACATTTATGTGTAATATATGTATAATATTATCAAATTTTCCAATCCTTGAGAGCGTAGACTGTACTTTAACGATTGAAAAATTTATCTATGCATAACTGTGAAATAATTACAATTACAGCCTTCAAATTCAGTAAAAAATGAATATAGCATTTATCTACTGCTTATATAGCGTCTGTATTACCCCTATTCTTAATATCTCTAAAATAGATTTCGAGGACAGGTGCTTACCTACGATGACTTAATATTGTGAGAAATGAAAAGGCGTGGCTTGTCCTGTTATTAAAATTATCCAGAAATCGTTGGAATGCGTTCTTTGATAACGTTGTGAGCGTTCTTCGGGTAGTCAAGAAATGAAAGTAAGCCCTGGAGGACTTCCACGGATGCCACAAGACAGCATATACTACTGCTCTTTTTTATTAAAGCATCTAAGATATAGCGGTCCTCCTTATGTAAAGACGTGGAAGAGTTACATGCAGTATAATTCTTTATTAATTTTTCAATTATCTGGAAGATTAAATTTCACCCAAATAATTAAATCGTAAATAAATTTTGTATAAATATATATCCCAAATAAATATCATAATCAGACGATATTTTCTTGAAACCATTGATTTGCTATAGCAAGGACTTCTTCACAGACAGTGTTGTGGTGTTCTCTTACTTGCGTTGGCACAAAAACAAGCGCTTCTGTGAACAAGTCTCATTAAATTCTATCGGTTATAAGGTTAAATGTTGGCATTCTCTAGGAATGATGTTTTTGTATCAATGTTTTGCAGTTCATCTTGTGATACTATGCACTCTGATAATACTTCATTAAGAGAAATAAGCAATGCTTCTAAAACAACTAAAAATGATAAAAATTAAAAACACAAAATAAACACTACACGTGAAATTTTGATAAATCGAAATAATGAAATTTTTTAAATTATATACAACGTGATCCATTTAAAAATGTTTTTTTTTTCCATAAAACTTAGGTTTAACTAACAAATAATTTAAAAGAGAACACTCGTAATAAAAAAATACGTTTTGGATTTATCGAATTATTACTTTTTGTGTGACTCTGCCTGGAAATCGGAAATAAGTCGTTTCGAGAAAAACGCATTTCATAAATGAATATCGATTATTAACAAGTCAAATTATTAATATAGAATATTATGGTACCTTTGTTTTGATTAACAATTCCTACTCTACAGAGGTATCTTTCTTATTCCTCGTTAGTTTGATTGAGTTTTAAAATCTCCTCTTTTTTTGATTTTCTTTCAATTTTTAAACAGTCGCGTGCTCCATTCTTTTTAGCATATTCTTGAATATATTTAGTGATTATTTAATCAATATTTTATTTGATTTGTCTAAAGAAGTTGCCCCCCTTAATATAAATCACGTTGTGCACTGTTTATTATAGACTTAGACGATATAGCATGATTTGATTTTTACCGTATTCAGTTCTTTCACTCCTAAAAATGTACTTAACGTGATCCACATTAAAACAGATTGAAGCAGATACTACTTTCTTTGGTAACAATTATATCTTACCCTTTATAGAATATATTGATGGTTTAAGTAGCCTGTAACCTTCTGTTTTAGAAGCATTGCTATAAAGTTGTCGACGGTGTTCCGAATAGCATTGAAACTTGATAAATAGCACGCTAGATTTTTTATGTTGTGTTCAGCAAAGTACATTATGCTATGTATTTTTTGTTCTCTACACGTTGCCAACCTGTGCACTTTAATTGTGAGTTAAACATGTCTACTTATGTCATGATATTGAAATAATTTACCTAGTAATTATATCATACATAAAACCTAGTGTGGAGCGTCAATCAGTCTTTTTTAAGAAAATATTGATTTGATTTCCACAGTACAGTGTAATATAAAGTTGAAGTATTTTTGTATGTTTTGTTTGGATTGTGATTCTCATGTTCCTAAAGCATAAACTAAAACCACTTTTTGATGAGGACGATAGAGTGAGTTAAGAGTATATGCTAAATTTATGTTTGTGACAAATAGATGGTGATTTTACGAATGGTTAAAAGTAGGCATATGTAAATTCACTTTATACGAGTAAGTATGTAAGCATTCTGATTCCATTTATTTGCCAGATTGAAAGTTTATTAGAAGTATCTATTAAAGCAGCGCTCTAACCATGGACAGGTAAATGGCGGCTACATCTTGCAAATTTCCTGTGGCAAATTGCTTTGATTAAATGTGATCTTTTACTATACAACATTAATGATTTCCTCTTGTAAATATCACACTCTCCGCAGAAAAAATCAATTAATCTCGTATGAATACATTAAATATAATTTATATATCACTGCCTTATCTGTTATCTTAAAATCTCTATTCGGTCATAAAACACCTTACGATAGTGTATTTTATTACATGTTTATTGAAATGATATTAACACTTATTTTTTTTCCTCTTTTAGTAAGTTAGTAAGCTATAAAATATAAACGTACAAGTATATCATTTTATTAATTTGAAATATCTGAAGAAATATAGTTAATCGTAATATTGTCGTATATGCGAAGGTTCCCAGGGAAAAAATCTCTTAATTTTTTACAAACGAATATTTTAAATACGGTCCGCTTCTAGCATATAAAATCGAATGAAACGATTTCGAAGGCGATTATAAAAATAAAAATAGCCCGGGCATTTTTCATCTGCGTCCTAACTGTTTGTTCTTTACCGGGGAAAAAAACTGAAGACGATCAATAACTCATAAGGAACACAACTGAAGGGACCTTAACGAGCCTGTATCTTAATATTTTAAAAATAGATTGCCACTATTCGCCTTCGAGATGACAGTCCGGGATAAAATATCGTCATTATCTTTTTTAAGGTTACGTCTACGCCGTTACTTCGGGTGGCCGTAAGTTATCCAAATATACCTGCTATGTATGCCGAGGGGTATCGCTGAGCTTTAAGACGATCGACTGTTAGACGTTTATTAGTGGGCTTGAATCCTGGTGAGGCTTTGATTTTATTGCAAGATAATATGTAACAATTTATTACTAATATAAGACAAAAGTACACTATCAAGAAACAAATCTCAAAAACGCCAACTAGAAATGAAGACAATTTGTCTTTGATGTATAATACCTAAAGCATGCATATGTAATGGAGTGATATATTATAATAATATATTATATAATAAATTATTAATTAGATATAAAATGGTTTTATTTTTTTTCAGAAATGCAGGTACAAAACAAAATATCGTCAATAAAAATGTGTCCTGTGTAAGACAACTTCCTTCCAATTATTCCTCATCCAGCATCTCCAAACGATATAGCGCAACACTTAGTTCTTTAATTTAATGGCATGTACTTATATAAGCTTTTCATAACAGGAACATATATAGTCACAAAAAAATTCCACCACTCAATTTGTCAGTTGCTTTTGTTCATGCCTTGTCCCAGACCATTTTTGCACCCTGTGGTCCACCTGGTAACATATATAGTTCACATATCCAAAGCAGGAGCCCAAGGACTTGAAAAGACAGCAACTTTAGTAGTCAATGCTATCGAGGCCTGTAACATTTAGTCAGCTGGGAGCAGCTAAGCTCGACCAACATCACGCACTAAGTAACGAGGCGGTAATTTATTTATGTTTTAAATAACCGCGCGTAAAAAGTGTTATTGTCATTGCGCAATAATGAAAATGGTCATTAATTATCATAAATATAATCATCATCATTTGAAATTCACAATTTCAGCGTCGGCCGGTGTTCTCTTGAATGCGTAGAATGTATATTTTAAAGGTTCAGGTGGGAGGCTGGTCCTGATGGCGAGAGGTCCAGTCCCCTGCAGCGAGGCTTTAAATGAGAGAAATGCCCACACGAGAAAAAAATCAACACGATGAGGTCCCTCGGGGTCTCTTCATGGCCCTGGTGAAGGTCCCGGCGGAATCTCTGGAATCAAAGGTGTTATCGGTGGTGCCATCGCGTGTATCGGGAAAAGAATAAATGTAATCTGGAAATGTTGGAATACGATATACTTTTTTTGGTAAGGCTAAAAAGAATGTCAAATTTACAAATTTATTTCATTTTTATGTAAGCGGAATGTGCACATTTCAATCTATCGTTATATTATAAGCAATACATGAAAATATGCACACAGTAATTACAATACCGGTTGTAGACCCTGCGGCGCCCTGAGACAATTTTTTTCTAGCGCCCCGTATTGCTGTTATTTTAAAAATCTAAGAAAGATTGGTTGCCCTCGACGCCCCTAACTTATTCAACGCCTTGGGTCACCAACCAACTTCACCACCCCCTAAAACTGGTACTAAGTAATTAAATAAAAAAAAAATATTTAAGTTTATTTACAGAGCGTTATGAAGGACTGAGCCACCTTTAGAACAAAATGGGGCAGGATTCATGGGGAGGAGTTGTAAGAATAATCATCCGATCTCTTTAAATGATCTGATGTTTAAATATGGTTTGAATGCTACTGCTACATTCAAGTTAATCCCCTGAGCTCTCGTCCGTTGGGAACTATACATGATATGTACTCTTAGTTTCAGATGCAGAAATATCTTGCGTTGAAGCAAGTATAATAGCAGCTGATAAACTGTATAAAAGCAAACATATATAATAATATTTTGCCTAGAAAATTAGAATAATAAATACACATATAATTTAATTGAATTTCATAAATATATATATATTTTTTTTATGTAAGCGCATGCAGGAGAGCACAACCGGTCAAGACCAATGCACTCTATGACGCTCAGCCAGGGAGGCTGGACGCTGCATGCGGGAAATGTGTGTTGTGTTCGTGTTTGTGTGTGGGTTGGGGAGATTGCAAGTGTATATTCATCTGTTTCTTGAAGAGATCCAGATTGTAGGAAGGAGGAAACACAGACGCTGGAAGAGCATTCCATAGCTTACCGGTGGCATTAAGGAAGGAACTTTGGAAGCTGCCAGTTCTTGGTCGACATATGTTAACCGTGTAAGACGTAAGTTCGGCAAGTGTAAGACGAGTTTGTCGGCTGTGAGTGGGTATCGTTCCAATAAGTTTTAACTATAGTTATGGTGTATACATGTTTTGTAATGATACTAATCAAAATACAGTTTCTAAGTCTTAGGGAAGGTATTTTATTTTAGTGATACTATGATTAGGTATGATTGCGGTAAAGCGGATCATTTTAGGGCAGTGAGATGTAAAAATTCATTTTAAACCACAAATGATTCGTGACATAGCCGGCTTTGGTTACGAAAAGAAAGTGTGTTGATTGAATTACAAAATAACATACATACCATATATTTAAGTCACAGTAATATTTATTTACACATTTAAAAACAGATATCTGTAGTTTCAAATCAGATAGAGCAAGAGAAAAATTAAGCTTTGGTCTAAGTCTCTAAGTTCTCCTGCGGCAACAAATACCAACTAGGGACCTAATAATACCTTTAAGAAGACCGAGCAATATCCCATCGGCTACTATAAGCGATATGAATTGAAAGCTCTTTATTTGGTTACATAGTAAAATATTTAACCGTCAATTTTTCTGAATGTAAAAAATGCCGAGTCATTTGATAAAATGTACAGTAAAGAATCTAAAATAATAAAATTTGTATCAGAATTTTAACACTGCCAATTTATTGTGAAATATTTGGGGAATAAAATTTTTCAGCGGCTCGATAAATATTCTTTGATATCGGCCTGCAATTTCAATAACATTAGAATAACAAACAAGTCGCGACCTATCCCAACATGTAACTCCAATGAACCTCAATGAATCACTCTTCAATTTATGCAAACAAACTGAGTGTAGTCTGCCAAAAAAATGGCAGTCACCGGCGTGCCATTTATTTCCTGCTCCTTCCGACAAAAGCCTAATCACACGTGCAAAACTTCGCAAAAAGGCAGAATAATTTTAAATAAATTAAGCATATTTCACGGAACAATCGGTGGCCCATTTAACCCTTTTATCGACGCGCTTATCGCGGAGCTGATTTTTTGCATGTTTTTTTTCAAATAAATACACGGAAGAGGATTATTAGATCGATAGATTATGATTATTTATTATTTTTTTATAACATGTCCACTCATAATATGGAAAATAAATGTGCTTAAATGTGCATAGAGAAAAATTATAATTACCCAAAAACTAATTATAATCAATCGGATTATAAATTTCTGAGTGCAATCTTTTAATCTGATCGATTTTCTATCCAAAACATTTCGTATTGATTGAAAATAAAAGGTAAAAGGCTTACAGATTACAATTTTTTAAACTAAAGCTAACTATTGTTGATAAAATAATATACATTTCATACATAATATTATTTTACTGTGTAATAAATAATCAGTCGGTTTATGAACTCAACGGGTGAAATAATATGTTATATACATAACGGAGTATTTTTTATGAGAACTCAATATAATATAATTTGAATGAACGTAATAAATTATCATAGATTGTCGCACCTTTTTGACCCGTTCGCGATTAGTGCAAGCTGCAACGATGCAATCCAAGGGATCAGCACACCTTAAGGCTAATTCACATTGAAAGGATATTGAGAATATTGATCTATTTTTTTATCAATACCTGGGAAATAGTAAAAAGAAATGCCAATATGTATAGCGATATAACTGTTTATTTGATAAAATTGTATAAAACATTTTAAATAAATTATTAACTCATTTTAGGTGTTACTCGTAAATGAAAATGATTTGTTTTATTATTTTCACGTGGATACTGTTGAGCAACTGTTGTTCATAAAAATAAGACTATGGCTTTGCACAATATGTAAAAACATGATAATATATTCACTTGTTAACAAATGATTTATTGACTGCGCGCTGTGCACGAAACCATGGTCTCCGTTAATAATAGTTGTTTAAACATATTATCGTGGTTTATATTCTATTATTTAATACTTAAATAATAAAGTCTCACTTATTTTTATTAATCTAATTTTATAACAACATTGTAATAAGCACCTTTAAGTTGAAAAACATACAATCGTCGCAATCCAAAAAAAAACCAATTGCTTCAATGCGTAGTAATTAACTAAGGTTCGAAAATTAACTGTGACTCTATAATTAATGAAATCATTTACCCGGCACGAAGCTCCCTTATAAGGTCTAAAGTTGCTTACAAAAATTACATTCAAAATTGTGAAGCTTATATTAACATATGTTAGTACATTAAATTTTTTATTTTTTTTACTTATAATTTAATTTATAATCATATGAGGAGATGTGAGTTTACCTTGTCAGTGGAGTAGCTATCAATAAAAGTAGCTAATTTGCATTTTGGCGAATTTGGTTCGGGCTTGTCGGCTGCCGTCCGGGCCGCAGTCATATTTCATCCGTTTGAACGCACCTTAATAGTCTGACTTCGGATATTATTTATCCGATCATTTATTATTAATTTGCCTGTATAGTCAACATGGAAATGTGGACCGGCAGCGGAACAGAATTGATATATGAATTATACTGAATTAAAAAATCTAGATAAAGCGGCTTCAGGCTGACTTAACATAATATGTCGGCTGGTAGGCATCACATTTTACATAATATTGGGATGTACTTTTATGCAATAAAATGGTGTCACTACCTATCGCCTCCAGATAATTCATTCATCGACTCATCGGTAACGACGTGGGGCGCACTGGACCTCTGGTGCAGAGGACAATTGGCGCACGGGCACAACTGGTCTACTGGCTGTCTCGCTAACCTAACCTAACCTAATCTAAGGATTTTTCCAGTGACCATAGAGTCCAGAGATATATAGGTCTCGTTATCGAAATAATTAAGATTAGTTTAGGTTTTTGTAGGTTAGCGAAACATCCAGTGCACCAGTTGTCCCTTGCACCAAATGTCCCGTACACCAGACGTCCAGTGCGCCCCACGTCGTTATCAATGAATCGTTTAAACAAATTTTCTGGGGATGAAATGCGGTAGAACCACACTTTTATATAACATACGGGAAAACAACGTTGATGTCATTGTAGTAATTTTATAAGGGGATTCTATGACGCTTACCTTTTAAGAATGACTAAGCACTGTACATGGTATTTTAAAACGTCAAAGTTGTTGGAAAACAGTGCTTTAACCAGAAATTAGTAACAGATAAGGATTAGTAATAATAGATAACTACGAATATTATATGAAAAAATATTGAGTATAATATTTCATCGTTTCGCCCCATGATTTTTACAAATATATTTTTTCATTTTTATATTCAGTAAATAATAAAAAAATAACATAATATATTCAAAAAACATTAATTATAATATAACTTAAACTAAAATTACTTTTGCTTGTTTAATTTCCGAACGAAAATTGATTTACATTCTGATTACTTAATTTGGAGACAATTTGTGGTAATCATATGTTCCAGCTAAGAAGCGAATATAGGGAAGAAGACGAAAAAAATTTTTTGTTCCAGCTTTGCATTGTAGGGTTAACGATACAACAAGGGGTAAGTAATTTGAGGTATGTTTATTACTTATGTAAGATGTTCATTTGATGTATCTTAAGGGATGGCGCAAGTCTTAAGGGTTGATGAAATGGGGTGGTGGAGGTTACCGCAACTTGAAAGTATATTGTAACGGAGCAAGTATGTATGTTTGTGGGTTGAGGATCCCCAGTAACCCTGAATATGCATCCTTGCATGATTTGCGGAGCGTTTAGAGACAATAAGAAGAAGGTCGTAATAAATGCGCGTCTGGGGAGGGCTTAGCCTGTAAATCTTTTCGGGTTACTTGATATTATATGTAACACAAAAATGGTTATTGTAATCGGTGAACAAGAAAGTAAGTGCATCTTTTCGAAGTTGTAAACTAAATGAATATTATCAAGTACGTACACGTACTTGCTACCTGTAAGAGAACTGTCAGCATATTAAGGATATTATTTCTTTGTGAGGACCAAGTAATGGACAAGTTGGTCAATAGACATTATAGTGTCTGCGATGCTTATCTCTTTCAAGGGTTTTTTCTCTTAAACTATTATGTGCAGTATCCATAATTATTAGAGATGACGTCTCTGCTTGACTTTACTACCCGCTACTAAAGTCTTCCTGGACTTTCGTCGTTTCGGGAGTCCCTCGGAAATTATACTATAATGAATGTACTCGGCGAAGCTCCTGGAGGTAGAGCTGATATATGACACGTTTAAAAATATAGCGACTGAAGTAAGTTTAAGGAAGATATTTGTGATGAGAATATGCTCTAATTAAGGATTAGGTTTGGAAAAATAATATTTTATTACATAATAAAGCGAAATTAAC
Source organism: Glossosoma conforme (assembly GCA_022606575.1). NCBI lineage: Eukaryota > Metazoa > Arthropoda > Insecta > Trichoptera > Glossosomatidae > Glossosoma > Glossosoma conforme. The sequence continues at coordinate 646,383 of JAGTXR010000126.1, forward strand.
CAATATTTATTATTACTTATAATAATTACAAAAAACTAAATTTGTTATGATTTTGTAAAAAATATTTTCAACTTTGAGCAGTCCAATTATTGAATGTTTATGTGAGGTTTTTTTTCGAGGGAAGATTGTATTAGAATATAGTTTTCAATTTTAAATAATTTTGATATTTAAGTTGATAAGTTTCACCCAAAGCTATAGTTACGAGGTAGAAAGTAGTTGTACTGTACATCTTGCTCGTAGGTAAAACGATTTTTTATGTTTACAAGAGGCTACCAATGAAGAATCTCGACCAATTAATACTGCACAAAAATGGGCCGTAATTTATTTTATGCTCGATAAAGTTTATCACAGAGCTGTGAAATTAAATGAGCTACAAACAAATTGCGTGACTGAGAACATAAAGAGTGGAGCCATGAAATATAATAATTAATTCACGCGGTCGCTTTTTTGTCCGAATTCTCCGGAGTTTATCCGAAAAGTAATAACTTTTCCAAACAATGCATTTCACGCACTATAACATCATTTTAACGGGGGTACCTGGCGAACGGTACTAATTGTTGTGCCCAGCACACCTGAGCGCGGACCACGAAGTCCGACTTTTCTCAGTTTACTAAGTGGCTGAATTCATTATAATCTACCTTTCACATTTACAGTGAGCCTGATTCATGAAGATTGTTTTCTCGAAAGAACGCTTAGTTGTCATCGTCCACATTTTGCACTACTGAATTACTTTTTTCTCTCTCTGCAGACGTCCAAAAGGGGAGAATCGGTTGCAACTTACTGCAAATCGAACTTGGAAGAATGCTTTTTCAAAACACACATAGATTTTATGCGATAAAAAATATTCGGCTCGCCTTCGATCGCCCATTTTGATTTAAAACAAAGGGAAATCCCAAAGCAGAATAATGGTTCAGCGGGATACAATAGGAAGAAACTGGGACCGCCAATAAAATATAATGAAATGTCCTAAATAAAAGACCAAACAATAGGGATATTATCTGTAAACGAATATCTAAATTTTTTTTCAGCTCAGCGCAGGACGGCTACCGCCAAAGGCATCGGGGAAAGGACGGGTAAAAAATATATAGAGAAGGAAAAAAAAAACAATGACACGCGGGGATGGCTATAAATTTTTGACTTTTGTTTCCCTTTGGTGTGTTGTGCCCTCGCTCCTACCGAGGCTCCTCTACCGGCGCGCGTGGGCTCGTGTTATCCGCCAGGGTTTTGGATTTTGGCGTTCCGTTATGTGCCCATATTTATTTCTATTGTCTGACAAAAATGTTCCCTAATCCGAACACTCTGATTGGAAATAAACCCGATTCCAGCGTACATTGGAATTCTCTCGTAGGTCACTTTGATTATGTTATGCAATCATTGTTCAACGCTTTTTAAATAAATGCAAGCAACGTATTGATTTATTTGATATCGTTGAAACGGAGAAGAAGAAGAAGAGTTATTAATGTTTGAACATCTACGCTTACAATCTATAAAATATGCAATAGTAGAACTAAACATATAAGCTAATAACATTTTGTATTTTCAATTATTTAGAAAAAATGCGTTAATTTTTTTGTCATTGTGTAATTTAACCAAATGGTTAAAAGGATTTGTATGCGTAATTTTACTATCTATAAAAAACTTTGCATCAAGAATGTTACAAGTAGTTTAAGCGTTTTTTCTTAATAAGAGAAGCTTCGCTTATCGTAGTTGACATAAGCTGAATAAGTTCGTAACATTTAATGTATTACTTAGTTTTGAACACACTAAAGATAAAACATAAATATTTCCAAGGCAGGCACCTGTTTTTATAATAGCCCCAATCTGGTTCATATGAAATGACAAAATTTTAATCGGTCATCCGTTGTCTTAATTATTAACCCTTTCGCATCGGTTGTCGGCATATGCCGTCATAAGGTTCCCCGACCGTTGACATCGGTTGACGTGATATATCGTTTTGCTACTCTCTTAGAATAGTTTTTTATGCATCATCTGATAGCTAAAGGATACAAGAACCAATGTGATATATGCAAATAGACCAGATATAATTTGTATTTAAGCCGAGCCGTAATGAAAGGGTTAAAAATAAACATTGACTTCAATATTTTCTACTGGAGAAATCATTGTGAGCTTATCGTATTGTAATGATACATACTGTAACATTCATATAATATAATTTTATGCTGTATTTCTCTACTATGTCAGCTGGCAAACAGTAGTTTCCTGGAAATGACGATATTTAGCTCTATGCTACTTTGTCCTGAGTATTAAATGACAAATAGTATCATGGTTTTTTATCACAAATGAGGCCCGCTCAGGGCCGATAGGGACATCATCAAACCACCTTAGGAAACTTAACGACTCGTCAGACCTTGTACCTAACTACTGACTGCCAAGGTGTGTATCTCAGTTATTTTTTATGTTAAAAAAGACGTTTCCGCTGCTGTAAACTTAAGGACATTAAACGATTTATACGACACAGTAAACCTTATTCGTCCCCAGTGTTGACAAGAAGACTGTAAGGCACGCGCTATACACATATGCAATAAAGTATTTCTAATTTAGTGATAATAAAATCGCTAACCAGAAACGTGTGAGAGATTCATAATACAAGATAGGCTCCTTGTAACAAATATCAACACACACAGGCAGGTTTCACTGGAAGGCGAACGAATTAAAAGAAAAACGAACAAAAAATGTAGATCCTTGTGTCCTATTTTGATATATGAGTTGTAGTCTAAGATCTAGATGTAGGATAATTTTCAAAAATTCAGACGTGATTTATAGATAATTTTATTTTTTATGTTAACACTTGTAGAACGATACCAATAAAGCGGATTGCAGTTGGATTCTGGAATTTTTCCACATTAAAAGACAGTAAGGTTATATTGATTCATTGTCATCAATTAATTGTTCAATGATGGACCACTCTGAACAATAAAGACTATTGAACTTATTTACTTAAGAAAAGGAACCTGTGATAGTGCTTTAAAAGTAATATGCGTGATTTTTAGCTTCTATTGTTTTTACTGCACACAATAAAGAAACATGATGATTTTTAAAAAGTAAATTAGTGTTTTGGATAGTGTAGGATATTTTTGTTATTTTTTATAAATGGTAAAACAGATATCAAAATCTACAAACATATTTAAATAATTATAAAATATTTATTTATATTACATAACCTACTAAATATTAATAAAATAAAACGTCTTATAAAAACATCTATGATATCAAGCGATATAAAAGACTTAAATCTGAGTTTTGTTTCAATATTCCACCTGTAATTAAATATTAAGCAAATACCAGTAGGGTACTATTTTTATATTAGAAAAATGTATTACAATAACAAAATATGATGTGACATAAATATACAGTAATTAATTATTTTATTGTGTACCTACATTGCTATATTTATTGTACTTTTTTCTTTCTCTTATGATATAGTAATGGTCGATATTTTTTTTCACTTTTTAACCAACAGAAAAAAACTTTTTTTTTCTTATGTGCGCTATATCTACCATATATTATTATACTGAAACGTGTCTATTAAATATCCAGATCTAATTACTTGTATAGTTTATGTTTTCCCTAATAAAGAGCGGATATAGCCAAAAAAATATATTTAAAAAATAAACTTTTTGTATGTAAATGTTGACATGTTAAAGCATTTTTTTGTTATATTTTGTATCATTGCTATTGTGTATGTATATTTTTTTACTTCTTCCAGGTAGCCGCAACACCTGTGAGCAAACAATACAAAGCGCTCAAAGGTCTCCCCGCAACCCGAGACTTTGGACGCATTGAAAAAAAATCAAAGAAAAAATCACTGGGGTTGGCTAACAAGGGGGTTGGGTTATTATAGAGTTGACACTTTTTTGTGCAACTTTGCGGACAATTTACATTTGTTTATAGATTTAGACTTTCTGTGTGTGCTTTCGATTGCCGATCTTGTTACATTACAATTGAATGGATTATTTTTATGTAATATAATTATAAAAAGTAATACAAATCATTTTACATACATTTCAATTTATTTAATTTAATGCACACTTACTGCGATCTGTTGATTGACGGCGATATTTACTGTGATTGGCTGCTCGTCTGCGGTGAATGTGTCGTAGCCAATAACAAGAAAGGTCGCTCTCCGTTGCGATCAGATCGCGTTAGGTGTGCAAAAATTTCTAATGATTGCGCATGGTTAAGTAATTTTAATTTCACTGGCTGACTTCATCTTACATAAGTATTTTCTCGTTTGTGTACTATGAAAATAATTATGTGCTCTATCATACGAATACTATGTTTAAATCTTCAATAATGAGTAAACATTATGATTGATGTATAGGTATTTTATAAAATAAAATAAAATAATTGTATAATATAAAAAATAAATATCATAGAATAAGCGCTGTTATAAATCGTTTCCTTTTGCATATTTGGTTCGTATAAAACTGAATGAATTAATGAAAATCCGTTATTAAAAAAACCTTGTATAAGAAGTCCTAATTTTTCCATTGACTCAGTTCGCCACGTTATAATATCCGTTAACTTTCAGAAAAGAGTTAAAAACATAATGTACTGTCGTTAAACTCGTCCCATTCAAGAAGAAATCAAAGGAGATATGTTAAACAAGTCGATATGTATGACAATGAATTGATCCGCAAGATTTCTATAAAAAAATACGTTACCAACCGTTTTTTTCTCGGTACGAAATTAAGTATGCAAGCCTGAAAACGGTCCAACCTATGTCTGTCGCCATACAAAAAGGGATATTCTAAAGGTTTTTTCTCCGATTGTTGCCGGTATTATTTGCATAAAAAATAAGCCTGAGAAAAAAATGGTTATAAAAAACGGAACGAAATGCTCATAACGGAAGTCGTCGAAAAATTCGATATATTCCGGGCGGTGGCAACCAAAATTTGATTTTGTTTGGGCTCACGAAGTGCGTTTGGTCACGGCGAAATGATCCTTGTGACCTGGTGTGTTAAAGACCACAGTTGCAAGGCGTTCTGTCGATAATGTAATAAATTTTATGCATACATTAGCATAATGTGCACGGCCCCATTCATTGAAAAAAAGGATGGGTTAACCCCCTTTTGCATAATGTCTAAGGGAAACCGTAAGAGGAAATAAAGGTTTTTTTTCGTCGGGTACAGCGTCTCTCAAATGGGGATCCGTAAACAGAGCTTTGGGTGGCGACAGGTAAAATAATAAAAATAATATAGCCGAAAATATGTTTAAGTTTTACAATTCATGATCCATTCTTATTACTCAATTCTTATTTATTCATCCTAATATTATTATATAAGTACTCGTTATTGGTAATAATATAAAATTGATAATAATTATGTAATAGTAGAATTACACTGGATGCCCTAAAATAATAGAAACAAAAGAAATTATTAACTATCAAATATAGTATTTAAAACGGCGGAGATTTGTGATTAATATATATGCTTCAAGTGGCAAATATGGAGAATAATTCAAACAGAAAAAAAACATGGTGAAGATATATCGCAAGCAACTCTTGTTGATGTTTAAAAATAATAAATACTTGAAAACTGACAATCAAAAAACCGTTACTTTGCATGTTTATATGTTTATTTATCAATATTTTACGTAAAGCTTTTAAAGTTACAAGAATAATTGCATTATAAAATAAGAGCATATACATTTAAAAAATCAGTATTAAATCTTTTGAGAATCTCTGTCCCATAAAAATATGCGTCTTTATGCTTAAGGTCGAAGTTTCCCGCGAATATTTTGTCTTCCGGCCCCACCCATGGGAAGAATGCATTTTAGTGCACCTCGAAAAAAAATTACATCTACCTGACGATAATTTATGCGAATTCGTTCATAAAGCGAGAGTAAGGTACCTGCCCTTTTTGAATATTAAGTGTAACCTTACCCCTCGACTCTTGAAAGGGTTGCACACAAAAAAAATGCAAATAGACTGTCCTGGGTCGCGTTCGCACAGGTACCTAGGATGTTTCACCCCTCGCAGAAATTATCAAAACAACCCTAATTCTTTTCCTAGGACTCTCGCACAAAATATCTCGATACTTTTTTATTTGCATACAACACTTGCAAGGTATCAGCTTTTTTAGCATTAGGGGATGCGAATTAAGTATTATCCTCCGTACCTTTTTTTATTCAAATAGATGTTTCACACTAGACTGAAGGATCCACAAGGGAAGGGTATCATTTTTTTTGTTGCTTGTATCTACGTTTAAAGTGATTTGCAAAGATTTATCGCGGGATATTTGACTATGCGTGTGAAAATTTAAATCTCTGAACGAAATTTACATCGCACCGCCATTACAAAATGCACCTTAAATACAAGATGAGATGCAAGGGTTTTGTATGCGTGAAATTTTAACATATGACATTTCGTTTATGGGTTACTTTCGGGATGAGTATTGAAATTTTATGGGAAAAAATTCGATCATGTTTAGCATGTAAGTTGTATGGATGAATCAATAGTAAAGGATAAGATATTCATAAATTAAGGTTCCACCAGCTGCTTAGTGTTATCGATTGTGTTTAATAAAATACGTTAGAAGTTACAGTTAAGAATTCGGTTAAATCTAACGGCAAATTTAACTGTTTATTCTACAACGGTAAAAAATTTCAGTTTATTTTGTTTTTTATTTTTAATGACATATAATTAAACAATTAACAAATTAAACGTATTTACTTTTATTTAATTTTCATTTATAAGTTATTATTAATGTTTCGGACCACATCTGGAAAATCTCAACATTGCTTAGGATGGACCTGTTGTGTTGTCTACTGATTAAATTGATTTCGTTAAATATTGCTCATTAGGTTATTGTTATTTATCATAATTTTATAAATATTTATTAAATACTACACAATAAATTTGCGAATAAATGATTAAAGAGATTTGTGAATCTAAGACATCTAATAATATATGTAAATATATAATGCTAAAAAGTATTTGATGAATATTTAATCAATTTACAAATATGTACATATTTACTTAAATGATAGCCTAATTTATGTTACCTGTCTTTCGAGACATAGGGATGGAATCTGGAATGCATTCAGTAAGTAGCCAACACGCGCACTTCTCAAAACAAGTTCTGGTGAAATTAATCAATTATGCATTCGTAAATTATTTTAATTTGATGGTAATTTGTACTAAGCAACAAGTGTTTTCTGCACCCGTTGATACATACATTAATAATAATTTGGCATATTTGAAACGAGGTGTGAAAAAAGCGAACTTTTGAAACACTGTTTCTTTCATTATGTGTTAATGTATACAGAATGATAATTCTTATTTAAATAAGAGTATTTGATAGGGATCTTATTGGCAGTATGCATTTTGCGATGGTATAATACAATAATAAATAATTAATGAATTGCTTATGTATTATATTGATTCTTAATACCTATAAATGAAACTGAAATGTTGATTATTTGCTTGCTTATTTATTAGTGTGTATTGCCAGTGGGTATGATGGAAAGTTAGTTATTATGACTATTGGTATTCTCATTTAGTGATATTATATATATTGCATTTTATAGCTATCGGAAAGAGTCTGAGCAAAGCCAGGTGCCAATACTAGTAAATTTATAATGTTTAAAAAAACACACATTTAGTTTAATCTTATAATTGCAAAATAATTAAATACAACTATAATTTAAAATTATAACGATTGAAAAACGTCGAATTTTAAATTTAAAATATTAAAAAAAAGGTATATGTTGAATAGAAGGGTAATCATGCGACCTTCTCTATAAATAAATAATGTACTCCTACCACAAACCCATTGACATTATTTGGCTAAATGAGATATATTTTTCTGGCTTATGGTGATCTAATGCTCTAACTATAGGACAGTTGTTGCAGAAGAAAACAAACCAAAGACTCATTTTACTAGACATCGGCTCTTGGCATCTCAGAAGACCATCAATTACGCATGTTGGGTGGAATTATATAGGAAGCTGATTTGTGAAAATGATATATATTTGTCAGCGTGTAGTTTTCCTTGGAGGTGATTTGTGGCCCTCATATGATCCAATTCCTGAGCGATTCATCTGCGTGTGTACATTTTATCATTCAAAACGAAAGAAGCTGCATGATGGATGGTGTTATTAAATGCTATTGTATCCGTGGAAATGTTGTTATAAAGATTAGTGCGTTTAAAAGTGTTAAAATTTTTGAATCTTGCGTCTCAAAAAAGCGTATCCAATTTTAATTAAAAAATAATTATATTTTTCAGGTTGATTTTTTATTCTTCCGTCGACTGCTTTGCCTCGAATCCAACTAAAACAATTTTGAAAGTGATGTTTATAAATCCTACCCGAGACAGGCGGAGGCCCGATCCGGTTAATCGAGACAAACTTTTATGGCCGACCGAACCAAAACAGGACCTATTACCTTACTACAGCGTTAATTACTTAGTCCGTACATATATCTCCCCTCTTAAAATATATTTTTTTATTATCTCCCAGTGCAAGAGTGTGTGGAGTCGTTTTTCTTTATTTTGGGCCATAAAGATAGCCCACAGGAAGCGGGCTACCGAATTGAAAAATACACTTTTATGTTTATTAAAACTGGTCAGATTAGTAAAGACTAGTATAGAATATATAAGTAACGCGCATGTTTTCAAAACGGGTATCTAAGGTTCAAACCATAAACCTATCAGATTTTTTTGTGTTATTTATTACATCGTATGAGTATACTCGTATATACGAGTATGTGCCGGCGGGTAAATTTTAAAGGTAAAACATTTGTTGATTCGTAATAAAGTAATAAAAACCCAGTCAGTGTGAAATTGTGAATTTCATTCCTCATAAAATATCAGCCACAGCCTATTAACCAAAATTGGTGGTAGAGAGAATCTCCTCTAGTAGCAGCTAGTCGGGCATATGATCCTGGATCTTAAGATCTGCAGAGGCCTCCAGGCCGCATCACAATGCGGCCTGGAGGCCTCCGCAGTTGCATAGCAGTGACTCTCCCTTTGCAGCACTCTCTATCAATGCAATTTGGTAGAATAATGTCAACTAGTGACCACTACTCGTTGATAGTAAAAATTGATGATGCGGAAATACGAAGCCGCTTAATGGAATTTTACATGCAGCTCTTATCCAAGCAAGCGTAATAGAATCCATAGATACTTAAACACCGTCTGTTGGATTTATAATTTTTACTCTGTTGTTGTTGGTCCTGTACGTTTTGTTTTATTTATAACGTGACAAAATTTGTAATAATTGAAGTAGAATTTTAGAAAACAGAATAATACATGTTGTACAACAATTTAATACACTGAATACATTTCTATTAACATTTTATATACATACAAATTGATAGCGAACACCGTCTTTTAGTATATTTTCATCGTCAATTTATCGGAAAAAAGTAAACGGCGCACGCAGGTATTAGAACCACTGACCTCGTACACCACTGTTCTATTATATTTTCCCACTGCTGACAAACTTAAACTTTTTTTAAGCATCTATGTATTTATTTTAACGAACAAAAATCAAAATAAATATTAATTGTCACACATAAAAAAGTATTGAATAATGTTTTTACATACAATATGCTGACATTCAAATTGCAAATAGTGTGTTGGTAGAGTAACGCGATGACGAGATAAATGAGGATTTGTCAAATGATTTAGCAGGTGACAAATTTATATTGTCCGTGGTGGATATATGCTCTAATTTAGATGGCTTAATGATGTACACGATGTATGTAATATTTACGCCTGCGTCATCAGCTAAGTTAATGAACCGATCGCAGGTACCCCAGACTGAGGTTTATCTCTAACAGGTATTCCTCCATACGATTAGCAAGGGGAGATGTGGGCTTATGATATTATTAGTTAATCCATATGAATCTCTATTATAATATCAGACCGAGAATAAAAAAAAACAGTTACCTGGCGTTGAATGATTCAAGAGGCATCACTAGTCAATCATCTAAACGTGTTAAGCTTAGACTTTTTATGTGTCCAAGCCTGTATACATATTTCAGTGTTAATTGTAGATTGCTATTCAGTACCGGCTTTAGACCCTACGGCGCCCTAGGACATTTCTTTTCTGGCACCCCATATTGTTTATATTTAATAAAAATCTAAGCGAGATTGGTTGCCCTCGGCGCCCTTAGCTTATTCGACGCCCTGGGGCACCAACTCACTTCGCCACCCCCTAAAACCGGCACTGTTGCTATTATAATGTAAGCCTGAAATCCCTGAACAGATTAAGAATTGGAGTATATTTGAGAATCAGATATTGGGTGGAAACGATTTGATGTCACTGATACGAAGAAGAAGAATACTCGTTTTAACACAATGTCTGCATTATTAAAAAATATTTTATTTTTTGGTTTCGAGGTTTAATTTTAACCCCACGTTACTCGCCCATCGTCCGGTAGCCGTGAGGTCGCGCCTGGATGAACATTCTTTAGCAGCTTCTGGGTTTAGGTGCTCACCAGGCGCGTCCAACAGCCAATTTTAAAAAAAAATAGATTTTTCAAAATATTTATAAATTGATCCGTACATACAAATTCACAGCAAACATCATCTTATGTAACTGTTTTCTCATAAATTTATTAAATATTTGATTATATCTTCAATTGTCATGAGTATTGAAAGATATTATACGATATCCAACAAAAGCTATTAAGTAAATAGTTAGTAAATAGTATAAATATTATAATTGCTTTTATAGCTGTCTCCTCGAATCTCGAATCGAATCTCGTCCTCGAAGAGCATAAGAATATTTTTATATTTTTTATTTTTTTAATTCAATCAAATATAATAGGATACATTTATGATTTTATTGACAGTATTACATTCATTTTTTTTTTATTGTTTTTTTTTGGAAATTCGCTTTCCACGCCACCAAAGGTAGATCTTGTGTGTGGCGTGGGATTCATCTTTGATTTAAGTGTTGCATAATTTATATTATTATTTTTTCACATTTTTTACATAATAACAAATTTCTTTAGAATATAAAATAATATCATTAAAATTTATAAATTTTTTATAGTCGAAGTGACAATTTCAGCATCATTTACATATATATTTCGATTCTTTAATAGCCTCGACCCATCTAAGTCTCAATTTCCACCAGACATCTTTTAATGAACATAATATAATCAATAACTTTTTAACAATATAAGTATTTTATACAATATATACTCAAAAGTAGGCTCAGTGGGTAATAATATTACGTTTACTGAAAGATTCCATTGCAGATGGAATAATTTGGAGTGCTAAATTGTTACATTGATTCTAAGGATAATGCAGAATAATATTTTTTAAGCAACCATATAAGCAGGAGACGAAAAGTTTTGTTTGATTGCTCCAATGATAATCAAATGAACTGGAAAAACCAACGCAAATAATTCAATGTGAAAAATAAAGCTGGAATTTGAGATTAATAATGTATTTAAATATTCAAACCTTCGAAAGCACTGAAAATCTTTATAAAAGTACTAACTTAGAGGAGCTTCGTATATAGGAACTCCAGGTGAGGGATCAATCAAGACAGCTGACAGAACTGCATAGTTCATTCATAGCACAACCTTATGGTACAGCTAGGGAGCTATGATAGAAAAGGATTCATTACTTAATCTCGGCTTAAGGAAGACAGCCGTACTCATATAGTAACAAAGCAGGTTGTTATAGTTTTATGTAACTTTCAAAGCATGTTTCTTACAAGATATATTTTTAATGGGTATCAGATATCAAGTGGATTGTTATGTCGTTATTATGTTGGAATGAAATGTAATAATTATTTGCAATGATTGACGGAATCTCGATGTTATTGATCCATTTCCTGAAGATAATCGAATGCTTCAGGTAATACCTATACTTAAATTCCAAAACGTGGTAATAAAATAAAAAACGCCCTATATTCAATCGAATATGATTATAAAAATCACCTCTTTGTGCCTGTCATTCGTATACGTTTTTGTTTTAGAATTTTTCCATTAAATAAATTTAATTTACTGATTTAATAATTTATGAGGTGATACTTAATAATAATAGTTGGATGAAGTAGAAATCAAATCGTTTAATTTTACTCACTATTAGATAACGAAAAAAAATAGCTGACTATTGGAAAAACTTATTCATATTAGATTTCGCATTGATATTTGAATATGTAATTGATCATTTTTTCATCATGTTGAGGTATTATGATATCTATATCAACGTACAAACTAAGGAGTAATCTTTAAATATCTTAATTGTCACTCCATAGATTTTTTTTTTTTTGGAATTGATAAAATTAATTGAATTAAGCAGTTAGAATACTTTTAAAATTATGAAAAAAAAATGTGTATATCGAGATTCTAAGCAATATAATGTTGTAAAATAGATTCGCATATTTAAATAAAAGTCAAATTTCTGTATATAATTTTATTTTTTTTATTGCTTGGCAACATTATGCATTATATATATATATATATATATATATATATATATATATACATATACATTATAATATGCATAAATAAAGTATTGTTTAGAATAAAGTGATTTTAAATTATATTTAATTAAAACTTCATGACGTATTTGCAGCTTTATGTTTATATAAAAGCAATTTAAACAAAATTATATTGCCAGACTTGTTAAGATAAAAATTTAAGACTGCATTTGAGAGGAAATATTAAAATGTAAATGAGATATCGACAGTTAAATTCAGTTTTATTAGCAAAGAAGTTATTTACATATATAATATTATACCAAACATTATCGCATATAAAATTTTACACCAAATAAAATAATTGCATAATCAAGCATAATCAAGAGAATACTACAAAAATTAATTGTTTCTAATCTATTTGACTATCAAAAAATGTTGAATTTAAAAACCCCATTAGATAACCATGGATTCAGAATTGTTATAACAGTAAATTTTTAAACATTTTTTATTGCAGAAATAAACCTTGAAAATTAATATGACTAAATTTTAATTTTTGTCATCAGATCGCTAGAGAACAGTAAACTTTTTCACAAATTTATAACTACACTCTGAAACTAAAATGTGATATTTATAAACTCATGAAAATTGAGCGTGTTCCTGACAAGTTGACTAAATAAGTTATTCTTACTGGAATCAGGGCTTATATATTGAATACAAGGAAATGTATTCAAAATTACTAAATTACTAAAAGTAGGTACAAATGATTAGTTATTTGGGGCTAATATGTTAAACATTAACCATTCTTATAAATATTAATTAATTAGTTAAATATTCAGGAATCATTTTATGATTTTCTACCATAAGTATACCTTCTTCTCTAGTAATTAACTAATGTATAAAAAATAATTTAAATTGTTAATTAAATAACAAAAAAGTAAATACAAAAATGTAAATGTATTGGTACGAGTATCTACCGCTCTGGTCACACAGTACCATGCGTTTAAGAAAAACCGCCTTAGATTGGGTGCAGCAGATAATGCATTTATGCTGTACGTAGCTGGTGCATACAAGCTGATGCAGCTGATGCGGGTTGGTGGCAAACTCCAGGTAAGACGTGCAAGGGGCACGATGAGACCGTTAGAACCTCACCTGTGAGACGCGAGACATAAGGCATTTGCACAAAAAACATCATCCATCTATCACCATGAAACATTCCCTCCTAATTTGGAGAATATGAACAGACATTCCACCACCAGTTTCACTTATCAAAACTCTATTGAATATGTTCTAAGGTGGGTTATTGAAGATATTCTAGATGTGAGAACGTAGCATGCTGTAAAAGAAGCTTAGATTTGTGTTACTATACGGTACTAAAAAAACGTTTTTAAAACCTAAAATATTTTGTTGCTATTAATATGAGTTACATTCAATTTGAGATGATGAAATATGAAATGTTTAATTTATTTATCTTAGATCTTGTATATGTTCAAAAATGAAGCACTGACTAAGCCCTTACTGAGTGCGAAACTGCGGTCTTCACTTGTGATTAACTGCGGTCAACCTGATCAATTTTAAAACGAAATAAAAATAATAATATATTAAAAGACAAAAAAAAAATGTTAATTTAAAATGCAATTGTGAAGGATTGATCGAGTGCTAGTTATAATAATGTGTTCTGAAAATTTCAGTTAGTCTTGTTGGAATATGACTTTAAGGATGTATTTAACTGGTGATGCAGCACTTATAACATGCTTAAGGTCTGAAGCATATTAGCTAATTAGATTCTACTCTGAAATGAATATGGTGTAAATCCATTATACATCAGATAATGCTGAGTATAACAATTCTCTAAAACTTTCTGATTCTCTAGTTAAAAAGCAGAGTCTTTTTGTTATAAATATTACTAGTTTTTATGTTCGGGGTATTTACAATAACTTTATCAATAATAGAAGAATCACAGTGCACAAGTTCTCTTAAAATATTGACTACATACATTTTCGTATTTACCTATGTCCATAATAAAAGCGAATGTAAATTAGATTTGAATTAGAAGAAAGAATGCGAAAGTTGAGCTTGTGCATATATAATACTTGAATGAAACAGTCCCATTAACATCCCACTTCCTAAGGAATCTAGTTAGAGTGTGATATGATTATAAATCGTTAGTAATACTTGTGTGAGTAATACTTCGCTAACATAAGCTATATAGTAAGTACTGTATAATGAATGTACGTCTTTGTTGAACATAAAAAATTATCAGTTATTTTGTCTTATAATGGTATTTATAAATCTATCGTACATTAGATTATTGGAACATTGATTTAGACAAGTACTGAGAATTTAATTTTAATATTACCTATATATATATTCCACGTTTCCCGCATGCAGCGTCCAGCCTCCCTGGCTGAGCGTCATAGAGTGCACTGGTCTTGACAAAATGATGGTCTTGATAAAAAAAAAATACAACAAACACCAAAGATTATAATAAATAAATCTAAGTTATTACTTAAATATACATATACTATACATAAAATTCTTTTTTCAACGCGTCAATCCAAGCACAAAAATAACGGCAGAAGCGGGATGCGAACCGCGGACCTTGGAAACCAACTATGCCCAGGTATTCATACCGCTCAGCGAACTGCGCCATTGCTATGCCTAGACTGACTTGCGTTGAAACTGGTATTTATATCATTGTTATCATCGTACGATAGATGTCGCTATAGTATATATTCAAAGTATGTATATTTTTATTATTATTCTATCAGTCTTCATTTATTCCATCATTACATCCCGCTTCTGCCGTTATTTTTGTGCTTGGATTGACGCGTTGAAAAAAGAATTTTATGTATAGTATATGTATATTTAAGTAATAATAATATTGTAATATAGTCAATGATCTATAAAAGTAGATAAGAATATTAAAATAATAAAATAATATTCTAATAAAAATTAATATAAATCTAAGTTGTTTATATTTTTTTATTCAGTGTAATATTTGGTGACAGTTCTATTAAGGGAGCATAGATAATTTGATGATAATGATGTAATATGTAGATAAGGGTAAATAAGCTAAGTTTATATAATTTTCTTTTAGTTGAGGATATTTCTTCATTATAATATTTTGATTGTTCAAATTAAGTAATATAATTAAAAGATTGGTTAGGCTTTAAGTATTTTTTATTTACTTATTCAGCTGCTTGTTTCTCACATTTTATTAATGTTTTGTATTTATAAAACAATTCTAGGGATTTTTCCGTTTCTTTCAATAATGACGTCTTACATTATAAATAATATAAAAGTAATATCTCGTATATCTACAAGTGCTTAAAATTGTTGATCTATTAACTGAATCTAGATTTTTAAAAATTAGAATAACCCGCTTTTTAATAAAAACATGTGTAAAATATTCTTATAAGATTATATAAAAAAATGTGCCGATTTTTAATATAAGTTTATTTTTTTTTTTGTGAGTTCTGTGGTACGTCTTTATAAATAATTTATAGTAAGTAAAATTATTGAGTGATATGTAAAAATATAATAAATATACGAGTATGAGAAGATAAAGTACAAGGCGTAAACTCTATGTAAAACAACATACTTTGAAGGTATTACGGTGCCTGTTTATGGCAAATTTAACCACACAAGTGTGTGACACATTCGTAAATTTTCATGATCATGTTCCTTCTCATATAAAATCATCGTCAACGTCTTCAGTTTTTGCCTGTAAAATAATTATAGATGGTTTCTTCTTGGAGTTTTTGTTTTGTTCTACAATATTAAGCTCTCTAAGCAAACATAGATTGCATATATAACATACTCGTAATTTAAAATTTTGACAAGTGGAAAAATACTGAAACGAAAATAATTATGTTTTAATTAATTTGTATATTATAAACCTCGATAATTTAATGAATTAATATTTATTTAACATCAATAATTGAAGAAATCAGTTTTTTTATTTCGGTATGAATATAAGATCTACATTCTACACAAATTAAATCAATAAAAGTAATATTTGGTAAAGGACACACACATTAGCGAAAATATGTTTTTCATACTTACTCACTAAATTGATGGAGAGTGGAAATAACACAATAAGCCGCTACTCAGTTCTTCTGACTAACATTATCGTTGCTTCGTGCTAAGTTATCTCTCCATCCGGAGCTTCGCTGAGTACATATTAAGCGGAGTTCCCGACGATCTCTAATACAAGAGCCAGGGGTCTGTAGCATTGTAGGCATTTGTGGGTGTTTGTTACATGGTATTTATAGAAAGTTATTATGCTTAGTCCGACGCTCCAAAGGCCTACTCCATTTGTTCTCAAGGTGCGGCTTAAATTCAATGTCAATGGCATGAAGAAGTTTGATTAAAATTATATGTTGAATACGTAACAAATATGATTATTGTAGTAGTAAAATTATTCCTTATTAACTGCCATTTAAGTAACATTAAAAGTTTCAGGGCTAAAATATACCTTGTTAGTTGTTACTGTACAAAAGTTTAAGTGAATAAAGGAAAGTGTTTTGACTTACGCTTTATGCAAATGAGTGTTTGCATAATTTTTCGATTACAATAATTCAATTACGAGTCAACATAAATTAAGATATCATCGCACGCTATTGTTCGTTAGTATCACAGCTAGTAACCAGATTGACGTAAATGATCAAGAGGTGTATTAGCCGCGATCGCAGATTATCGCAAAGCCAAATAAATCAAAGCAAATAAATAAAACAAACACTGTTAAATTGTGTTATTAATTATTTATTTCACGTTAATACGCAATAGAGCTTTACAATTTGTAAATACGAGACGTTGTTTTGTGTATAATAAGTATTTATCTGCTGTGATCGTATTTGAGGATTAAGCAGATCGATTGAATACATATTTTGTTAATTTACACAAAATGTAGAAAAGTTAATGCTGAATTTGGAGAGTTGATCCACATAAGTAATTATAATATCATAGTGTGACATCTACAACTTATCCACAAACAATAACATGGCAGTTTTAGATTTTAGAAGGTAGTACTATTTTATCTTTTGAGAAGGTATTTGTCCTGACGACATAAGAAGAATAGCGGGAGTGATCGAAGAGGATGGAGAGTCATGCGGTAGGCCTACGTTCAACAGTGGACGGATACAAGCTGATGATGATAGGTATTTTTTGTATCACTGCAGGCATGTTAGGTATGATATTTATTGGCATGATATTTATTGTGAATAACGTATTATTTAAGAAATATTTTTCATCTAGTATTCTAGTTATGTATTGAAAGGCATTCGCACATTCATTAGATCTACGGGATAAAAGCCGTTTTCAGATAAAAATAACGAACCTTTTATGTGCAGTTTTACTGTATGATTTCACAACTACATTCCTTCATCTGTCACATTTGCAATATATAATAAAAAAACGCAAACAATGCGTTTCTAAGAACACTTGAAGGTGTTATAAAAAACAACGATCTATTAAGACCTATTTATTCCAAAGTGCTCAGCTTCATGAAGGGTATTTTAATCTTTTCCTCGATGTATCGCGCCACTTCTCGAGTATAAAGAGACGTTTACCGACTAACTACCGAAGGCATGATCGTTAAAGCGCTCGACGATTATGAGAGCAATTCTGGGTTCATGGTTCCAATTCTGAAAATTTGAAAATTATTAAGATCTAGATTTAAAAAAAATTTTTTTAGTGTTACATTAATTAACCATAAATATGAATGTTAACATTTTGTGTATATTAATTGAATTGGGTAATTAAAGCAAAATATTAGAAGACGATGCTGCGCATTACAAAGCTCATTCCTTTCACCATCGTGGGAAATATTAGAAAAAATAAATTATATATTGGAAATGGGGAGCTTGAATCGGGACAAAAATGTGGATCTACATCTAGCAGATATCGCGGTGGCTTATAACATATACTCCAAGATAGAGACGAATATAGTGACATCAACTTGATATTATTCCTATAGGCTAATGCCGCAAAGCCTCGAAAAACGATCTTTTGTCTCTTATTTTGTTCGCTCGCCTGACATACACATATAATGTTTTTAATCGTATAATGTTGCACGGCGCTTGCATGCGCCATCTTGTTTGTTATGACAGTTGGTCCATTTCATGTCGGCCACTGTCATATTTACTTCGCGAGTCCGCCGCTAGAATTTGGCGGCGCTATAGGTCATAGGCGCGCGGGCATTCGACACCGCGCCCGCCATCGTTATAGGAACGCCTAAGGTCGTTCCTATAACGGGCGATATTATTGACGAATAAACGAGTAATATGTGAAACAGAAACAAGTGTTTGTATTGTGAACCTGATCCTGCATCCTTCCTCCAGTTAATCGATTTCTTAAATGGAAAAGGAGGATATCAATAGGAATGAGAAAATCTAAAGACTTAAAGTGAATTAACACACTTCGTTTAGAGCATTTTTCTCTAAGATCTCTTCATCACCGTTTAGCGGCATTCTCTTGTATGTGTTTTTATAAAATAAAATGAACTGGCGCCCCCCAAGGTTGGAATGTCTTGACGTATGAAACTAATGGCGGCAGTTGACATTGTGTGGCGATGCGAGTTAACTCGTTCTGGACAAATCGTTTAACTCCCAATTAAAATTTTACGCAATACAAGAGCGCTTGGCATCGTGGATTTTTTCCATTTACCTGCCTTGTTTACTGTAATGTCACGGGCGATAATAAACCATTGAACGCAGTACTCAAATGTTATTTAACGATTACTTGTAATGAATCAATGTTAACATTGTCCTTCATTCAATATTAGTAACAATAAGTTTATATTATCGTGGGATAATGATTCGCGAAAATTACAATTTTTTGGTCTTAAACTTGAAATAGTGAGCTTCCTGACTTAAAAGTTTTCCAACGAGACCCATCTAGCAACGTAAAATTACAAAATTTACTTTCAAAGTAGTCGCAACCATTAATTAGTTTTACTGTACCATTATTTTACTAGTTTTAAAGTTTATCATTTTATCGGCCAGTAAGGTAAAGTTATATAAAATATTTATTTAAAATAAGGTTTATTTAGACTTAAATTTAATGTAATGTCAATGTAAAAATGTACAAGTGCATAAAAACGTGTTTATTTATGATTTTAAACTAAAAATTGTGCAGTTCTTACTGTCCGTTGTAAATTTTGGTTATTTGAAATTAGAAATGTCGATAAAAGACAATAAAAGTAAAAGAAAATTGGTATGACAAAGGTATTGTAAAGCATTCAAAGTATTTACGTCAATGTTAAAACTTACATGATTTTTCGGAAGTTCATGCAAGTTATTAAAGGCATATTTTATAAATAGGCTATTACACTTTTAATGATAATCAGTGAAAATCATAATGGGTTATCGTACAATAATAGGAAGTCATTTTTAAATTAGTATCCTCTGTCATATTATTATTTTAACAGTATTTAGAGCGAAAAGCTTTTTTAATCACTATACATTAAAAGCAATTTTGATCTCCACCGACACGATTGTCAACTAGATTAAACAATGATTATAAAATAGTTTTTTTATTTTTATAAAATCCATCTCGTAAATTTTAAATCGATTAACCACTAATGATGCAATATTATAAAATTAAGAAATATATTTAATTTTTAATAGCGATATAGAGGAAGAAACATGGATTCATTGCTTGTGTTGTTTTAAAAAAAGTTGTATTGGTAGATCACATAAAATCTCAAATACAGCTATGAATATGCTCAAAGAGAAAACCGTTTAGTGATTTATGATATTTTTTTATTGGTCACAGACTTTTAGTAAAAAAAAACTCAAGCTCGAATGACAAAATATGTATTTCAAAGTCGCCGCGGCAGAAGAACTCGTTTGAAGAAGATTACAAATGCCATTTTAATCGATCGGTTTCTCAATTTTTCCGTCAAAAAACCCGTTTTCGGAACGAGTTTATCGGGAAATTTCAATTTATAAAGAATAAATATCTGCGCGGTGACATATTTGTGGAAAGACTCGTCGTGAAGTTCTTCGGGTCGAGATAAATATTGCGCGGAGGAGGTGAGACCGGAGACCAACGTTACCTCAGCCCTCGCCAATAGAGAAGTGTACATAATGTCAAAGAGCAAAACAACATAAACATGCACATTTTAATCACATTTTGCAAGGATCTAATAAAAGTATCGTAAATAAAGAGGAATAATAAAAATATGCAACTTGCAAGCGATGGTACGTATTCATTATACATACATTTATTCGTTGTTTTATGTCTGTATCTATCTGTAGTGACAATTGTGAAAATGGAGCTATGAAATAAAAAATACCTTGCTTTTATCAGAAACCACAAAGGCCATTGAAACTTTATTCACACGGTAGGTTCATTTGGTAATCTCATTAGTTTTAGTTATGATTATGTGCAGAAAAAATCATCAGATTTTTTTCATAGCATGTTTTATAATCACTGCTCTTCTAAAAATACTCAATCAATCATTCTTGAACCTATCTAAAGTTAAGCTTGTGTAACTATTTACGAACATTCCTATAATGTTAATTCCTGAATAATCACTTCAGCTTTTTCTATAACACCACAGGCAAGCGATATAATGCCCTCTCATTGTCTGTTGTATCTTCACATTATATAATCTGAATATCTTCAAAAATCTGGCCAACAAACACCTCAATACACGTACGCAACAACTAGACAACATCCCCATTCGACCTGGTAAAGCGTCATAGTCAGTTGAAAACCAATAGTACCGTATGCAAGTACCTTACTTCCGTGAGTGATTGTTGTTGTTTTTTTTAATTTTAACAATATATGATCAAATGAAATGTATATATTTAGTAAATTTTCAAGATGAAAAAAGAAATAAAATGTTTTGTTGATAATTTTATAAATATTTGTACTTATCCAACAATAACTCTGGATTGAAATGCATTGCATACTGTGTTACTGTCCATGGCAGTCATTGCTTCTCAGCAGGTGTCGGCCCGAGGCTGCTGTTGTGCTGCTGCTGATGTACTCGTAGTCTTTAGTGCTCCATTGCCCCAGCTGCTGGGACAGATCGGTTCCTCGCCGGTTGACCTTCTAACTCTAAAACTCAGCTGCTATAAGTATGAGCTAGCTGCAGCTTCTATTTTAACCTTCTGAACCATAAATGTGGAAATAATGGCCTTTATACTACATATAACTTCAATTTTATAAAATTTATCATAATTATTAATAATGAAATGGCAGTTATATTTTAATGCTTCTCCTATGGTATACAATAAACATCCTAGCCAAGTCTAACTTTGTTTCTTGACCTACTGTAGAATAAATATAAAGGCTGCCATGTCCACTCATTACCTCGTCATTTCTCACAAAATGAAACTATTGTACTCCTAATAACTTACACTGGCACATGTTTTCAAAACCTATTTTACGATTGTTTTATTCAGCTGATTTTTTTTGTAGTGTGTACATAACAATGCTCTTGACTTTTTAACTTTAAATGTATACCTTTCAATGGGAAAACAATTCTTGTAAAACAGCACTGAGTATCATTACGCAAAGAATAAGATTTATGGAGATATTAAAATTATTAGAAGCAATGGAAATTACACTTAACAGGCATTGAAAAATAAATATATTCTTATATTTGTTCACTAATATTAAATATTATTCAGAAATTATTAAAAACCTCTTTATGAATGATTTTCTTTACTTTTATAGTAGTTTCATTTCGTTAATGGTGAATACGTGAATACGTGAATACGTTTATTACTAAATGTAAAAGAGAATTGAAAACGTTTTTTCGACTTTTTCTTTAATATTTATTTTTTACCACTGATCTGAAGTTCAAAACGATTAATGCAGGCGCGCTCGAACAAATAATTATTGTCCACCAGATTAATACTAATATAATATATTAATATATGTTGAACGAGCATCGATAATCACAGCTTAGCAAATGGATTCGCTTGTTTTTAAACGACCATTTGCATAATAAGACATAATATTCCATAGTTATAAGTATTATATAAAATTAATCAACGCACGTATCGCAATCTCGTGATTTGCTTTAAATAATGTCGTTAAGCTCTTTTTATTCCGAGAAACTTATAACAACTCTCAAAGATAATTATAAGTAATAAATTATATCTATTGTAATGTACTGAATACGTTATGAATACTTAAGTACAGTTACTATAATTGATTGGTTAAGTGGACAAGAGTCTTAAATTGGATATATTAATTATTTATAAAATATCTTTTCCTATTATTTTTATTGTCACGATTTATCATTCATCGTAAATAAAATATAATGCAAAAAATCTCATTTAAAATAATAAATCATACAATACACGTGTACAAACGTACTACGTTTATACACGTGGAAAATTGAAAAAAATCTCATTGAAGTGAAACTGTGGTATTCAAGTAAGTGAATAAAAAGTGCTCTACTACCTTCGTGATCTAAATTGAACAAGGTAAAAAATACTTATCTATTTAATATTTTGAATGGATCTTAAGGGAATATTAAAAATATATCATTTTTTCCAAGGCCTTGGACGTAGAGTTTTTGAGTCTACATTAAGTTTTACTTTCTAAGGAAATGTATGAAACTAAATTGTAAAAGGTGGATGTTATTTTTATATATTAAGTAAACTATAACCTCAATTTCACGCTATTATTTTTGATGAACAGTTAAGTGCCTTTTATACGAATTTGAAATGAAAACAATTACAACTTTCAATTAAAGAAGTACCAACGGGAATTAAATTATACGTAACCAAGACACTAAATTTTTGTTTTACAAATTAAAAATATCATGTGTTTATTTTCGTTAGTGCGTATTATTGTAAAAGCGTATCAGATTAATTGCATATTATTAAGAACGATTTTCCAGATAAGATTTAATAACAACTAAAACGAAAAACAGTTACTTCGTTAAAACAAGTCAATTACCTGTAACAATTTAAGTAGGCACCACGGCAACTGTAAACTATTTTTTATTCGGCCAATCTCTTTAGAACCGCGCACAGAACCAGCAGATTGAACGATTTTTTTGTCGAGACTTAATTAGAACGATTCTCGACAGTTTAGCTCGAGCTACGTGAAAAAAAACACCGTAACACTGACATAGATATAACGTATGTCAGGGCTCACACGTGAGCAGCTGCAAAGGGGGAGGAATGTTGACATTTCAATAGTTTATTAACTTTGTACTGTATTTCATGTAATTAGGCGCTTACAAAGTAATACGTTTTGCGATAATTTGTATCCTACTGATTCTTTATTAAATCAAACTAAGTTTTATAATGATATCGTCCTCTCAAAGTTAGATATCGATTTACTGGATGACAGGGTGGAGGATCAGGTTCACAATACAAATAACTTGTGTTTGTTTCACAATTCGCGTTTATTTGTCAAACACTTGCTTTTTCGTCACCCGTTATGGTGCAACGATCGCCATAACGGGTCGCGAGCGAGCTCCAACTGTCAACTGCCGGCGCGCTCTCATCTCGCGCTGCCAACCGTCGCTGCAGAAAAAGCGAATTCAAGATGACAGTGGTACCAACAGGAAATGGGCCAACTATCATAACAAATAAAATGGCGTATGCAAACACTGTGTATTATTGTACAATTAAAACTAACATTAGATGTGCATATCAGGCAAGCGAACAAAAATAAGAGACACAAGATCGTTTTTTGAGGCTTTACGGCATCAGCCTAAAAGAGCTATATAAAGCTGATATCAATAAATATGATATTATCAGCATAATACATACGTATATTGCAATAAGCAGTCTATGCAATACCCATTACTTATTTGGAATATAAATGTACTTCTTCCTGCGTGGGCAATTATCGCATTTAATATTGCGATTTTTATTGCCATTTTACGGTCGCCTTTAGAATTATGTTGTAAAGCCTTATATACAACAGTTACATTTTTATAGTAAATTATTTTAAACTTGGTAACATACCTGCGTAAGATGTATCTCAATATCTATTGGTAGATTTTTAGTTGGATGAAGTTGCAGAGTTGGGTGGAAAAAACTACCGTACCACTGACATAGATCTGGCGTGTGTCAGGGCGGACCACGTGACTGCGTAATGTTCGCGGGCGGCTGGGAGGGAAGGGCGGTCCGCCCACCTGCTACCATGCCGCCCTAGACAGTTAGGCGGAAACGCTGTTGCCAACCTCAAAGAATTCTTAATAACTCCTCTTCATACAAAAAGAATGAAGATTCTAAAATGTAGATATCTAACTTTTATATCGTATTAAAAAGCAATAAACATATTAGTCTAAGCTGCATAATGCTCATAAAAAAGCGACAAACGCACATTAATTTCTGTCAATATCTTTCGAATATTATCGTTACATGCAGTAAGAACCAGCGTTGCTTACTAATTCAACGAAGTAATTTCGCTGCGGAGATTATAATAAGAAGGTTTATAATAAGAAAAAGATTTTCTTAATACAGCTGAGAAAGTAAAGGGTAAAATTCATATTTTTTCCATAGTCATAATGAATAAATATTATATGTTTGAAGATGAATGTGAAGAAAATCTTGCATCTAAGGAAGGAAAAATACAGGAAAGGGAAACGTGTTAAAATTGCGTTAGGACTGTTCTTAATTTCTGCAGTCAGGGTTTCAGAGTCAGGGTTGGCAACACATTACCATCCTGGATGCTTTCACATTGATTTGGTCACGTCTCAGCGTATTCCCCGGACTCGCATATCCGCGTTTTTATTTACAAAGCGCGGCGAGGCCTAGCTGGCGGCTCTGAAGGGAATCGATCAGCAGGCGGACAAAATATTTCAGGAGTTCTTCCCCTGAGGGTCTCAGAACCACCCGGAACCACCCAGAACCATTCCGAGCAGTTTCCGAGTCTGATTTATGGCACTCAGATTTTACGGCGTCTCGATACGTTTCATTATATGAATCTTTAATGATTGAACTCCGATAGGTGAAAACCACAAGACGGTACTAAATAAATGTCATCTCTTATAAATAATATATTATTAGGTTTTTCGTAAAATTGGTAGGAGCTTAGGATTTAATTGTATTTTTACGAACTTATTTTCAAAATTTAATCCGCATAATCACTATATATTTTGATAATTAATATAGTAATGCAAGCTTGTAAAAAGTTTGATAGATATTATAAAGAAGTTTTTGACTTGTACCTTTTCAAATATGGAATGTTGAGATACACCTTCTGCCCGTTCTGGACGGCCAGCTGAGGATGATTAAAACACAATAAAGGCAATAATTGATGCAATCTGGTGGATAAAAAACTTTTTAAATCACTGAGAGACTATATTTATCGAATTCAATCACGATTAGAAACCTTTCCGACCAAGTATTTTAAATTAATATCGCTTAGCCCTTACAATTCGGCAGTGAACTTAGCGTATTATAAGCGATGTGTGGGCTAATTAAGAGACATTCTCGTTTCCATAAAATGACAACACTCTTGTTTATATCAGTGATGTTTTATAATTTGTACAAAATAAAAAAAAAGCTTTCATATTTGTGGAAATCAATGGAATTCGCACTAGCGATTGCTCGCCTGACAGTCGAGCGTCATAACGTCTCTCGGGACATACCCTCAACAAACGACGTTCCGATATTTTGATATTTATGGACCTGTGGAGGGTGCGGCGACGATGTTTGTATAATATTATATAAGCAGTAACTCCCAGTTCTTGATCGTTTTCACCCTTTCAAATTATTTCGAAAAATTGCTCAGATATTTATGGACTGTGACTCACCCGCAACTTCTTGCGAGATCTGTTGCCTAAATATGGCAATTTATTGCTGCTTCAACAAGGTTATGAACATCCATTCGTAATAAGCATTTACCTGGTGTCTTATAGGGTGAATATATACAATGTATACATATTTCATTATTTTTATATTTAAATAGTAGAATTACAAATATGTAAAACACAATAGTGATTAGGCTATACTAAAAAATAAATTGTATGTATGAATTTTTAATGAACTAAATAACATAAATTTATTGACATAATGCTTTTGCCAACGCATTTTCATTTCAGGTTAAAATTTTTTTCAATCGAATATTAGCCATCAGCTCAGTTGTTAGTCATGTTTTGATAAATTATTAAGAAAATGAATCTGTTATTGTTTTTTTAAATTTAAGAATATATTTTAATGTGAATAGTTATAATGGCGTTCAAAATATGCGGTAAATATATCTGTCAAGTTTTATATAAAATAAATGTTTTCAATAAAATTAAGGTTATCAACTGACAATACTTGGTCTCCAGGGAGGCCGAAACATGTAATCGCTTAAAATAAATGTGAATCAAAACTAAATATTTTTAATTTGATAATTTTTTAATTAAAATAAATTTAAAATTATTAAAATGTTCAATAATCTAGTTGTCACATAATTTTTCAATTTAGAGCATATAGCTATTACAAATGATAAAACTTCTTCAGAATATCTTCATCTTTCACGATCTCGATAATGCTTCACATCCAAATATACCACTGAATACAGTGTACAGTTGACACTAATTCTTGGTGAGTAACACCAGGGGATCAAACTGCTGCTTTGGTTTATGTTTGTTTATATCAATTAACAACTCTTAGTTAAAGCATATGGCCACCATAATTCGGAGAGTAAAAAGCATCTTGCTTTTTGATTGCTAAATTATTCCGTTATGGTTATGGGAATTGGCGGTTAATCCATCAAACAATAAAATTTAATAATTAAAATAATGAATTATAATTCAGAAACACAGATGCGAAGAGTATTACGAATCCAGTCTGTTGTTTTAAAGACAGAAGTTGAAAAGTTTTTTGAATTTAGAAGTCAGCAATTAATTTAACAATATTGATTCAGGAAGAATACAATGTGGTTATATATACGAGTATTTGATGCTTATAATGAATACTCATATTAATGCTGGTGTTGAGTATATTGTGCGGTAGTTATTTAATCATAATGATCCCGCGAGTGTGAAGGTTTTAAAGCAAATACGCATATACGCGTGCGTCGTATTTCATGGCGTCCAGCGCGGTGTGAACGCAGGAGAATAACAAACGAGCGAATTCCGACTGCGGGTCTCCATCACAGCTTTAATGCTCTCAACAAAAACATCAGCAAATCGTTAACAGCGCTCCCGAGGCGCTTGGGACCTTATCCGTGCGAGGCAGGCCACACTTCACCTGTCAGGTGGGCGAGGAGTGCAATGGCGTAAAAGCAGAAAGCGTTATCCGCTTTGAGCGACTCGTGTAAAGACATGCATATGAGAGATGCCGATTGAGATCGCCAAGTTAACCTTGGAAAATAAACAAAACTGATTTTCTTTGATTTTCTCACATGGGTAGATTTTTTATGATATTTTTTTTTCTATAGTTACAAATGCTTCGACCATACGAAGGTAACAAAATTAATGAATTATAGACCATTTCATTTTCGGCCTCGTTATTCCGACGATATCCTTGATAAAGTTCATAAAGGTAATACAGAGGCTAACCATCAATCTCTTTAGCATACGGTCAAACAATTCCTAGCTTATTAAATGTATAGATATAATTAAATATGTTTTAACATACATAGATCTCATTGATCAACTGTTAGTAAGACCATGGATTCTCGTATACAGCATCTTTTCTCGGTCTTCCCTTAGAAACAATCAATTGAGTGATTATTTGAAAGCGAACGCCAAATATACTTGTGTCAGTTTGTTCAGTTAACAGAATTCTCATTATAATGAAGGGCAGTGATACATAATGTTTTCAGTGGATATTTGGAATGCATTCCTGAAAAATAATGGGTTATCTAAAAAGTTACTTAGTTATGGTTATCAATGGCTATGTGCTGAAATTCAGGAGTGAGTGTATCTTAGAGAGAAAGTCATGAAAATATTAATTAATCCTTTCCTAATTAATAAAATTATCACTTTTGTGCGTGTTAATTTAATTACACAGTATCATTGTTCCGACACCATAAACGTCTGTTTAAAAAGTGAAATAAAAAAGTGGCTATGTAAAATTAATAACACAGTTCCATATAAGTAATAAGATTAAATAATTACACTTTGGTAAACGACGATAACTCGGTAATAACAAATAATGACAGGTAACTTGGAATGTTTATCGTTACTGCAACTGCACTTTAAATGAATTCGGAATAAATTTGTACTGCAAAATCATATTGAAGTAGCGCTCAAGGTGCACATAATCTACTATCCTAAGGCTGTGATATAAATCTTTAAAAATACGATTTTAATCAAAATCTTGTTACAAGAGCTAAGTTTATCAATTAAATCAGTAAAATGTTTATTAGAATATCGTTTTTAAAATACAGAATAGTCAAGATATCTAGTGGCACAAATCTACATGACTTTGATGTTAAAAGACAGCTAATACTATTCAACCTCGTTATTCTTCTTCTTATTCTTCTTGTGCATTAATTATAACTCAGCGCTCTTATGCGCAAGAGTCTCCAGCAATCCTTTGCATTGTGGTGATCTCGTAAAAAATAGTATTGTTTTTCTAAGCTGCAACATAAATACGTTTTAATGTACATATCCTGTGTCTTGGTCTATTTCTCAAAACAGTTTTCAAAAGCGCTTTATTTCTATATCAGATCCACACTTGAAGCATATAGCTGCCACAATGTTCTGTCAGATGCTTTTATTAATGCCTTTTCCTTAGTCATTCCTAGGCTATGAGTCTGAAAATATACTAAAACATGGTTTCTGATTCATGCAGCGCGGGAACCCGGGGGCTTGGAAATAAAGCAGATGTAGTATCTGAGAATCAAATCCTAGCTCCTGAGGCCTGGATTATTTAATTCTATGGGGCGACTCAGCTCAACCAGCGTCAGGGGTCAAAATCAAAGTAAAAATTGGAATACCCAGTCAACAAATAATAAGTCACATTATTTAAATACAAATAAAATTCACTTTGAAACGCCATCCTTATCGACACAGAGTATGTCAATAAATTGAACGAGAAGGTTAAAAAAACATTGATGTTTTCCTGCACACGTTTACTTAGAAATAATATTATTGAATATAATTTCAAGATTTATATTTAGCAAAAAAAGAAAAAATCGGCTCGCAGTCCGCTAGTTGTGTTCTCCCTGTCCATACAAACAGTCCCAGCGCAATGCGCGTCTGTTGTACGCAATAAAACATTTATGCGCATCCCGCACGCAACACTCTGAGATGCTGCGCGCGCAGCTCGACATTTCATTCATGAAATTATTTATCTGTGTGTGGGCGGCGTGGGGCGGGGGCGGAGAGGGGAGGGGAACCAGCGGTCCGCGGGAGATTTATAATACACGAAGGGCCAAAACAGTCACAATTAACATAAGCTTTGCCATCTCGTACGAGATCATTGGTGCCATGTACAGTCTTGAACGATACAATCACTACATGTCCATTATATCTCTTATAGTATACATTTGTTAAGATATGATCTCTGGTGATTATGTAGTCCAAAAGCAACGTTAATTATTCTTTCAATATAACTTATAGCTAGTTATCACTTAAATATTTTTTGAAAGCTGTATTTAGTGGAAAAATAAAAGCACTCACATTCAATGTTTTTGTAAAGATACTGTTTTAATGAGGTAATTTTCCGAAATAATCACATGCTTACAATATAGATGTTAAAAAAACGATGGCGTAACATTACTATCTGACGTACAACAATGTAACGTAAAATGATTAATTTCGATACAGAAGTCATACGTGATTCATAATTGTACGAAAAAAATAGTGTGAAAATTAAGTATTATTGTATTTTGATGTATTAAATGTGTAGTGCAGACCATCTTAATATTAATGTTGCAAGTAACCGCTTTAATTGCTATCTGTAATTAACATATACTTGTATATATGAGTGGGTTTGTAAAAATTAAAAGAAAGCAATAGACTACGCAGTGTGGAAGAATTTAGAATCTCATCACACTGAATTTAGAATCTCATCATCCAAGATAGCAAGATTATTCTAGTGGTGGTGTGATAGGTTTAACAATACTCAGTCATGAGAAGCACAATCAGGAAGAAGATAAATATATTTAAGATGAAAAGACAATAGTGGTGGAGTATCAGCGAACCCTGGCATTATATCCAAGACAAGTCAATGGTCAAGGACAATTAATTAACATAAGCTTTGCCATCTCTACCTTCAGGTACCAGGTTTCGTTTTGTGCAGTTGCTCGAGGCATCGCATCGCGATCTCAATTATTCAGATTCTTTCGATCTTGTAAGATTTTATCTGTTTGGCGACTTCATATGTCCGGTGTGAATTTACCGCCCACCCAATAAACTTGCCACCGGGAAAACCTTAAGATTATTTGCACATTGATACCAACACTTACTGATGAACGAACAAAACGTGAACAGTCAAATAATCAAAGTTTATCAGTTTTTGTTCTTAGTTTTTAAAAATAAAAATACTAAAATAAATTATAAACAGTATTTAATCAAGATCTGTATCGAAAAATGAAATTTAAATTATTTATCATTAAAATTATCATCTCATTATTTTCTTCATCGAGATCTCAGTGTTGAGGATCTTGATGACAATTCCAGATTTGCATATTAACTATTCTTTTCCAACACTGGATTGGTAGAACAGGTTGAATTGAGTTGTATTCCTGTGATACTTTTTAAATAAGTCCGTTCATTTGCTTGGCGATTTTAATCTTCATCGTCAACCATTCTTCTTCTTCGTGTCAGCGACGTCAAATTATTTTTCCCGGTAACTGGCAACAACGATAGATCGTGTGTTGCCCAGCATTAGGTCATGAGATGTACAGATTGTTGGGCACATAGAGCAGGATCTTAGGTGTGATGTAGTCTGCAGGTCTCCACAGTCGTACAATAGTGTCTCTCCCTGCCAAAGCATTCCCCACCGCTCGAGGTTGTCCTTTGTTCTAACAACTCCGGTTCTTAATCTGTGTAGTGATTTCCAGGGCAGCCAGTCAAGGTTCTTGTCAGTTGGGAGGTCTTCCTTTGGAGTAATGAAATACTATGATGCGATTTGTTGCCACAGCTGGAGTCTCTCATTTTCAGGGCCGGATGTGAGAGGTTGTGTGGATCTCAGAAAGCTACTTCGCGACTTCAATCTTGGTGTTGGGGGTGTATCTGATTATACAAGCAGTTGGATGATTGGTTGATTGCCTTACGCATTTCTTCGGCGCATATGACTTTGCGTCTTATGTTTGGTAGTGCGATACCAGCCAAGGGGTTTCGTTTAGAAATGGGTGTTGGTTTGAGGCAGCCTGTGACGACTCTGCATGCATCATTCAGGGCAGTATCCACTTGATTACAGTGGGCTGATCGACCCCACACTGGTGCCGCATATTCTCCGGCTGAGAAACAAAGTGCTTCAGCTGGATACGAAGAAGGGGTGGTTGGGCTCCCCAGTGAGTGTTGGCCAGTTTGCGGATGAGGTTGTTTCTTGTTGCAACTTTCTGTTTGGTGTTGCTGCAATGACGCCTGAAGGTGAGGGTGCGATCTAGAGTGACTTCGAGGTATTTTCGATAGTCGCTATGTTCCAGTATTATTAATAAAAATGCATTAATTATTAAAATATCACGAACAAGATCGAATAAACAACATAATTTATGATTAAAGTTGCACACTATGTGGAAAATAAGACATTTTTTTATTCTCTACTTAAAACAAAAGACGAAGCGGCAACTTAAGGATGTCTTCTTGAAAGATGACTTAAGGATGACTCTCTAACTCTAATATTATGCTTTTCTTGCGCTTTAATTTTATTCGTGCTGAATATAGACTTTCAGGTTTCTTTCTGAATGTATATTCAGGTTTCTTTTCAGTTACCTAGCTGTCTGAAGGCTGCGGGGACCGTCTTGGATTATTTGAATAATTATAATGATAATGGCGCTCGCGCAAGTGCACCAATATTATGATCGCAGACGGCGAGGTAAGGCCCCGGGCTGCACTGATTGAGGTGACACACAGTGTGAAAAACCACCTGAAAATACAATCAACTTTAATGTCTCTTTTCACTCTACATTCGTATCATGATATAGTTTATTGGTGTTTTGATGACTCTCATTATAATGGTTTCTGTATTCAAGAAAATACATTATTGTGCTTCACTATTTAACTAAATATATAATATTCACAACAATTCGGGCTTGAATAAAAGTTGAAATACTTGAAATTACTAAAATTATACCAGTACATGTCAGAATAAATATTAAATATTAAGGTAAATATTCAGAGGTCATGCTATATTTTGTCATGAATATACTGCATTAAGAGTTTTTTATTTATTATTATTATTTTATTTTTTTCAATTTCAATTTAAATTTATTTTTCTTTTAGAAACATTACAAATAACTTTAATATTTAATTCATTTCTAAAACAGGATACAGGATAAATAACAATTTATAAATAACACAGTAATAATACAATCATTTAAAAACTCCAGGAGCCCGCTAAACAGAAGACTCCACGAAATTACTTTGATAAATAAATTCGTATGTCATAAGTTGGCGCTGTTAATAGTTATAGAAGAACGTACATTCAAAACTAATTAAAATTATAGTGCCTGAACATAATGTCAACATAAACCAAATTGATATATTCGGTGTATTTTAACATTATAACATTGTAGATTTTTGGTTGACATGATATTACGGCGACAGTTTGTGACTACCAAATGAAACTAGAGAGCGGATATGAATCAATAATAAATAATAAAATTTACAAAAACATCTGGATTTTTTCCCTTCACTACACAAGATCTGTGAATTATAATGTAACTGACTAGAAGAATAAACAGGAATTTAATAATTAAAAATATATTTTTTAAGCTTCTTTTAATATGAATCACGTTGAGCACTGTCTCATCACATGCTGGAAGACCGTGGTTTCTTCTTCAATGAAACTGATTTTCGAATGAAACTTCGTCAGATACTGTGATGGGCACCCCGTGGGCAGCCTGTGCAGGTTGGCGCTGTGCTGGAGATTTATGAGGACTTGCCCCAGTGCGGCTGCCCCCGACCAGCGACTCCCCGGCAGATAATTGGCAGCTTGATTTGTAACGAGAGGATTTATTTTTTATTTGTCAACGATACGAGTATTGACAATTCAGAGTTATGATTTTGATAAAACATAATAGATTATTTATTATCTTGTATTGGTTTATCATTTGTGTATTTAAATATGAAATCGTATCAATTTAACAAACACAATATATGAAATCAACATTTTTTCCTCTACAACAGTGGTTCTCAACCAGTGCACCGTGGTGCACTAGTTCATCGCGAGCTTGTTGCAGATGCGCCGCGAAAAAATTGGGTAAAAACGATAAAAAACCCGCAAAATAGTGAAAACCGAAAAAGTAGTTGGCGAAATTATGAAAGTCGACGAAAGGGCTAATGAGATGTCGATTCAGTTGAATCGATGTTTTCGATGGATATTTCACTCTCGCGTTTGAGGTCTCTCTCGACGACTTAGTCCTAAAAGAAAATATGTCCAGTAAAATCAGAAAAATTAACCGACAGTATTCTGAAGAATTTACGTTTCGGTTTTACTAGCATCAATGAAGAATGATATCAGTCGTGTCTAGTATGTGTCTAGTATGTGGAGTATACTATAGCAGAGTCTCTAATTTTACCTGCATGTTGGGA
This sequence comes from Glossosoma conforme, assembly GCA_022606575.1. NCBI lineage: Eukaryota > Metazoa > Arthropoda > Insecta > Trichoptera > Glossosomatidae > Glossosoma > Glossosoma conforme. The sequence goes on from JAGTXR010000126.1 coordinate 680,422, forward strand.
AGTAGGAATACTTATGTTTAGTGATGAAGCGAAAAAGGAAATTATAAAGATTCCTCTTTCAAACGATAGAATAAAAAGATGAATCTTAAATATGTCGGATGAGATTGAGAAAACAGTTAAAAAACTGATAAACTTTCCAAACAAACTTTTGCTTTACAAGTCGACAAATCGACTGACATTAGCAGTAAGGCACAATTACTAGGGTTCGTTCATTTTATAAATGAAAACAAAATAGTGAATCAATATCTATGCAGCAAAGAACTTACCGAGCATACGACTGGACAAGATTTTTATATTATATTTTTTCATATTTAGAATAATTTAAAATATCGTGAGAGTTATGTGTAGGAATTTGTACAGATGGTGCTTTTATTATTAATCTTTTTTCGAAATGAAGGTATGGATGATTTTGTTAAATGTCTTCAGAATAATGATTGGTATACTAAAGTAGCATGTTAGCATATATTTTTAAATACTAAAATAACGTTAACACAAGCATTTAAGGAAAAAACGAAAATTATTTGTCATCCATTGACAAATTGTGAGAATTTAGGAAAAAAATAACTCTTTGGAAAATCGAATAAAAGAAAAAAATAATAGATTTGTTTCCTTTACTAAAAAAAACATCCCCGAGGAAATTATTTCCACGATAATAGATCATTTAACTTTATTAGAAGAAAAAATTGCAGATTACTTTCCTTCTTTAAACATAGAAAATTATGACTGGATATGAAATCCATTTGCTATTGAGGATTTTTATACTCCGAAGAAGAATTAGTCTCATTGTCGACTGACCGCAATCTACAAATTACATTTTCGATATAACTACGGAGGACTTTTGGATTTTTGTCCAAGATGAATATCCAGTTCTTCACATGAAGGCACAGAAAATATTGTTATAGTTTTTAAACATCATATCTATGTGAGCTTGGTTTCTCAACAAAAACTAAAATGAAAACTAAAAAACGAGAAAGCTATACAAATTTAGACGAAGAATTGAGGGTAGCTATATCAAATATTCGACCAAATATTTCTGATATCTGCAAAAACCAACAAGCTCAGGTATCCTATTGATTGATTTTTGATTGATAATATAAATTACATTTAATTAAGCAGGGACGTCATTTTGGGTGGATAAGAGGCGGGAGTAAAATGACCCCCTTTCTAGATTTCCTTCACCTTTAAATATTAATACAAATATTTTTAATAAAGCGCGTATAAATATAAAATTGTTTCTAAAGAAAAATTTACGAACTAAATTTATATTCAATATTAAACATTTTTTTTAACTTAACTTAAAATGAAAATATGACATTTTTTTTTATATAATTTAGGATATAACTATGATCTTTAAAATAAATATGTAACAAAAATTATGTCCACATATTTTTTTGACCTCTTAATTTTGGTGCACCGTCATTTTTTTCCATGATCAAAAGTGCACCGTGACTTCAAAAACGTTGACAACCACTGCTCTACAATAATAGAGAATACCTATTATTTAACAAGGTAACGATTATTGAGTTGAGCCATTTTCTAGAGAACATTTTCAACAACACAAAAGATTTATAGTCATTCGACTTCTTAATGCTGATTAACATATTTTAAGTCCCCGGGCTCTCATCCGGATTTAAATATGACATAGGACAAGACGTGGATAGTAGGAACAGACAAAACTGTATGCTTGAAATTTGTGACCATATGTTGCATCCTTGGTACGAATATTTTTTTTTAATAACAATTTCATAACTCAGGGGTTCTAAAAAAATATTAAATATTTAATAAAAATCAAACTTTCATTTGATAGATTGGCCGAAAATGATTTTTTTCAATTTGATAGAATTATACTTCACAAAATTGTAATCAAATTGATAATAATATATATTTAAAACAGAAAAGTAAGTCATTATTCATACATTGAAAGTTTATTGTTACGTGCCTCTGAATTACTCAGCAATTCGAAAAATGTTTTCTAAGTAAACAAAATATGTCACTTTATAATTTATAAATTAATGAATTATGAAGTAGTTATCAATGTGGTCATTGAATTAATTGCGCAAGTAATCTGTCGGACAATTAATTATTGCTAAATTATGTACCAGTCTTCATAGTTTTGTCGTTACCTCATTAATGAAGATGTGCCAGCAAGGTAATTATTATTTAATTACGCCAATAACTATTTTCTCACCTACTTATAGCCGGGTCATAAAGTACTAGAAAATTAGTATTTTCTTTGATATTTCAAAGTTTTACTGCCTATTTAAAAGCTTCTACTGACCTTTGAATTTACGTATACTGTTATCCATTTTAATCATGTTATCGTGAAAATTTTAACATTTCTATTATTGAATAAGTGAAGAATAAATGAAATAAAGATTATTTGCTTATGCAATATGAGTAATGTAAATAATTATAATATGTGGCTATAAAAATAATTTCAGTGCTATTACTAAATCAGGCTGTACATTCAATGAGAAAATATATGGTTCGTTCTGTCGGTTAAGCCCGTTATAATAATAATTTAATATTTTGCATATTTTGTTATTAGTTTTGTACAGTAGAGACACATTTAATTAGGTACTCTAGGTGTACTTAGTAGTTGATGATTGAAAAAAAAGTATTTTTATATAGGAATTAAAAATAAAATAAAAATTAATAGCACAGGAGAGGATGGTATAGTTATTATAAATAATCTATAAATATGACAAATATTATGAAATAAAAAGATCGAAATATGCTATCAAAGCACACAAAAACTTTTTCAAGAAAAATTAAAATAAAACAACAAACGGCAAGTCAGTTCATAACTGAGAAAAAATATTTTATATTTTTATATGGCATTATAAAAAGAGAAAAATTGATTGGATTATTTCAATCAAATTCACCAGTATGTACGGAGAATGAATGATGTCAAAATAGTATTGGATACCACACTTGTTTTTCATTCTTGAAGATTTCATCTTCGTTATTCAAGCGGACTATGATACCAATGTCACGATTACAGTGCTAATGGATACAATAAGTTTTTTTGGATGCCACACATGGCGAATGTTTTCAAAAATAATGCTCACGACTAAGTAGGTGGTACTTGTACATTCTATTTTCAAATATAGTTATAGATTTAGTTGGTTGAGTTGATGTGTAAGTAATGTAAGATAACTTACGTTTTACGTTAACTACGTTTGTATTGTATTTTTTGAAACATTTTTAGTTAGAACACATTCATCTTATATTGTGTCTGCAGTTATACTCGGAGTATGGACCCAACAAGACATAACTTTGTAATAAACCAAAGCTGATATCTAATCACCATGCTGTATTGTTTGATACGATCGTAGAGCTTACAATGTTCATGAGAAGAATTCATTGTATCGAGTCTAGTGAATAGGTTTTTGTCTAAAAGTATGTCGTAGCCATAAAATAATAAAAAATATAATACACAGTTTATACATGTCGATCAAAAACAGTCCAATTTACTAAAATCCTTCAGAGACGTCACCGGTAAGTTTTAGAAAGCTCTTTTAGTGTCAGAATTTTCTTCTTCATGCAATATTTATAAGATCTCTTCAAGAAGTAAATTAATTAACACGTGAAATTTATCCATGCCAATCTTGAGCGCCATACAGCCCACTGGTTTCAACCAGTAGTACTCTCGTAGATGAAAAAATACATCTTCTTCGGACAAATCCATCAAGCACATTATAATTTCTCCTTCACGTTTCTCTTTTATTCCGAGTCTTTTAACAGTTTTTTCAGTGTGACCTCTACACGATTCAACCAAAAAGTATATACATCTATTGAATGGTATATAAGTAAAGTATATACATCTATTGATGTGTTCAAAATAAACATTATAAAGTGCTTAAAATATGACAGAAATTCCACCTTTTCGTTCTCCGTACAAAGTTTACTTGAATGACTCAAAATGCGATGTAGATATTTGTATATAATTATACACTATCAGGATTCACGTAATATCTCGTACTGGGCAATCCATCTTGAATAGTGTTGATTCTCCATGTGACTGCCTACGCTCCATGCTTAACTTGAATGCAGGGAATTTGTTCCTTGCAAAGTACAATACATACCAAACTGACTCCATAGTGATATATCCGCCGGTGAACGTGGGCACTTTAAAATCTAAATTATTTACGTCCGCACGCTCAAGAGAAATGATAATTAATGGCGTTATTACCGATTAACTTCCTTCTTTCTAGGTATTAATAACAATTAAGTAATATGAAAGGTATAAATGAACATTTAATTAGTCGATATAGAGATTATTCGCAGTAGCTTAAGATAGAACATAATGAGTTGCGCTACCTCATAGAAACAAAAGTTTCCAGTCCTTGGAAGCATCGGGTAAATCATCCGATGTCAAAAAATGTTGTCTAACGAACAACCAAATTTACCTCGGATACTTAAGTCTCCCGGGGCTCCCATTTTGCCCGTCTTTAGAACCATATATCTGATTTTCGTAGTTTTTATAAAGTTTCGAACTGCCATTCAGTACAATTATGAGTCAATTTAAAACGCACAGAGAAAACAAATGAGTGTAACGTAGTCATTTTACAGATACACACTAGTATATTTTTCATTTTTCAATCGTATTACGTTTCATTTTTATTTTAATTTTTTTGTTTTGTAACTTAAGCTACAATTGATGAAACACTGTAAACTATCATTTAGTATAATTTGACACGCTGACGCTGAAAACGGACAGTGTTATTAAAAAATGTTCCATTTCCAATGGAGCCATCAAATAAAAGTATGCAATAACACTTTTAGCTAAAATGAAATTTTCTGTAAAAAAATTGAGGCAATCCATTGTTTACTTTCCGAGATAACCGGCCGCAAGTATTTGCAATCCAAATTTTATATATGTAAGTATGTAAAATCCAAAATGCAATGTTATGCATAAAATGTGTCGATCAATTGATTATTTTAGTACACCGGCCGCAAATATACGAAACTTATTTTTTTATGTATTTAGAGTAAAACTTTTAATACGAGAATTGGAATAATTTATTTATGATTCTGATGAAGGGAGTGATCTGATTGAATAACCATATCTCGATTGAGTTAGTTAATCCGATTGATCTGCAATACGTGCCTCTTGCCGACTGAAGTATTTGCTGGGTTTCGCGGTGAGTGGACGCCCATATTAATTAGCGGCCGGTGTAATTTGTGAAAATAGCATCACGGAACGAGAGATAGTGGAGAGAGAAATGCGAGTACCTGAAATTTTAATTACACCTTTAATTAAAAAAATCTATCCTAATTAGGTATTTTGGTGAAAATAAATCACGCCCAATTAAAAGTTGAAATGCATTTCGAGCCATGTGTCGTGGTGCTTTGGACAATGTGATAAGTTAATCGTCACATTTATCAATTAAGAATTTTCATTTTTATTTGCAAGAATTATTTTTAAAATGTATCTAGAAACATTTTAAGTTTTAGTAGAAAATATAAAATATAATAATATTCGATCGTCGAATGAATTTGTAAAATATATTATATAAAATGAATACAAAAGAATTGCGTTAATTGAGTTGATATCAGTGTTTTTACCACTGTTAATTAATAATCTCAAATATTTCAATTTAAATATAATTTTATATCTACTAAAAAAATAATGTGAACGCTTTTATAAATGTTAATTAGTCTTATCTCATTAAAGAAATGATTAACAAGTCAGGCACGATATGTTTTGGGTACTAAAACAGTCTTCTCTTTAAATCTCTTGGATCCTTCCCTGGAGGTAATCGGGAATCAAATATGTACATAGGTAGTCCTTCGGGTGCAAAGATGCTAGCTGACAAAAGTAAGTAGGGGTTGAATGTGGTGGACATATGTTCCAGATATGTAAAGAAAAAATCGTTATTCTTTGTGTCTTCGCCATCATTCTTGGACTCATGTGTAAGTTGTTTGCACATTCCATTTTTAATACTCTGTTAGTCGCCCAAAACAACTTAGTAATAATAAAAATTGAATAGTTTTTCCTAAGGCCGCTGTTAATTTTATTGTTTCACATATTTATTTGAAACTTATAAACAGATTACGCCGCCATATCGTGTCGTGTATTTCTCCAGTTATTAAAATGAATGGCCTTTTTGAAATGCGACTGCTGATGTGGTGACTGCTGCGCCTGGGACTAAGCCGATCATGGATGACGTGTTTATGGTGTTGACATCTTCGGCGGCCATCTTCTAATGACATTTGTACATTAAGCCCGGATAAAACAGGCCCGGGTTCCATCCGTGATGTACTAAGTAACGAGCGTACGTGTAAATGAATGTTTATGGAATGGAAGAAGAGCCTCTCACACAAGTTAGAGCTACACGACTTGAATTTTTTTATCTCAAAAAACGTATTAAGGAGGTACTCTGAGGTAAAAGTTACATCGACATTACTTTCACAAATCAACGTTTCAACTCTTTTAAATTACAACAACAAATACGCTTTTTAAAATTACTTCTCATCATTCGAAATATATCTCCATAAGGCACAAATTGTTAATATAAATAAATAAAAATATTTGCTTATATTCTGCAATTTCTCTAAATATTACAATTAATAGCTTTTGAATGTTTGAGTAGAATCGTTATTTATTTCACAGAACCGAAATTCCAGTGTACACATAATAAGAAACATAGAGTATACATAAATATAAAAGATAATAAAAAATAACATAGAAGAAGAAGATGACACGTGTCAAAGATCACAGAGATCTAGGAGAACAATACGATCGACAAAAGAGGAAAAGGATGTAAGAAAAGGATCGAGGTGTGCTGGTAGGCTATTTAGGAGCGCCATTGTTGTTGTACTAAATTGAGTGCTCAATGCTCCACAAGTATCAACTGGGATCAAAAACAATCGATGGCTACGAGTACGGGTATACTTATCTGGAATATAGAAGTTAAAACATTCAAGAATCCCAGGGCTGTAAATTGCAACGAGAAGAAGAAGAAATGAATGTTTGAGAGCAGCAATTTTCCTCCAGGACTCTAACAAATCGAATGAAAGCATCCCTATAAGAAAAAGAGTTGGGTAATGTTCGGAATTCATTAAATTGAATGGATAGCTACCGTAAATATAAAAATATAATTATGCAGGTTTGTCTTCAGTTTTTGCCCACTATTAGCAAGGTTAACATCAGCTATGTTGATTAAGGACATTTTTTACCATTAAGGGTGGCTCAGTGTACCTTCTAAAAACTAGAAAGTATTGAGTGAGAAGTATTTAATTGAATATTAAAGTTACCGCACACGTCTAAACTCAAAAGCTAAAAATGATTAATTTGATCAAAATAAGCTGTTATTGACTAGCAATACGCATGCGAAAAAATTTGCCGGTGTGGTGTTAAATGTTTATTCTAAATAACTATTCTCATTGAGGTTATAGTCATTGACTAAATATATCTGACATTAGTGTTTTCCTACAAGTGTGTACATCACAGAAGGATGTTTATTTTTCCTTCTATACTTTTAAGTGCAAATTTGTCGTTGGATGAGTCGGAAGACTTTGTAGAAAAGATAACTTGAAACGTGAAAATTTACATTTGAAATACTTATTTTTGAGATAATTAGTGTTGAATTAGATTCCTTCAGTACCTTCCTTGTAGATAATATTAACGTGACCATTAACATTTTTGAAGAAATTTCCATAAAATTATTTACAAATTACTTTCCTAATAAAACAAATAATAAAAAAATGCGTAATTTAATTATTACAAATAAAAACATCTAATTACTTTAAAGAGATGCGTATGTCACAATATTCTCGGATAGTTTTCAAAGGCTGAGTTTGATTGTATGTAGTATGTTTGTATAGATGACTGTTATTTGATACTTTCAATTGAAGATGTTCAATGTAATGTGCTCCACACAATAAATGTTTCATTTCCAGCATTTTATAAAAGTAGTTTTACCTGTTTTAGGTTTACAAGTGAACCAGAACCAACCATCATGAATAAGTCAACTGTACTGTATACATTGTAGGATGATAGCATTCTATCAATCTCCAGTCGGATTTTATAAAATAATAAAATTATTGAAGCGTCAGACGTTTGCAATAAATGTCGTTTTACTCCGTGAAAGTAAAAATTTATAACCATACAATAACCCAAGCTATTAAGGTACTACAAAATGATATTTATAATTTTAACTTGATTTGGTTTCAAATATTATTCACCATCGTCTTTAAACAAGAAAAGCAAAAAAAATAAAAATACTCATGAAATTAAACGGATAAATTGATTATGCAATTACACCAGTAATGAAAGGAGTTAAAGTACATAATTAACGTCGAATTAGACGTTTTTTAAAAAGTGAGAATTCTTTGAAATATCATTATTTATAAATAGGGCTTCTAAGAAACCGTTCAGAACGTATTCTGATCAAGTTTGTTTATATTTTTTGTAAATCTACCTTTACATTAATTAGCGATATGCATTTGACGTGCGAAATAAATTTGTAATTTTAGAAATTTACATATTTTTTATTTAAATCATTCACCATAATGTCCAGTAACAGTGCGTATATTAAAAAAAAACACCATTGACTTGGTCGGTGTCTTCGTGTTGTGTGTGTTATAAGAATGGTTCAGCCTGGCCGGAAGCTGGTTGCTCCTCTCCTCCCCCTCGCCGCGCCGCAAAAACTGATCTTGGAATCGCCCTCGCAAGTATTCCCGTCACGTATGTTTCGAGAGAAATTACGCTAGTCGATTCCTTTTCGCTTCCTCTCCCTCGCCTGCGCGCAATACCTCGTATGAGACTGTCGCCCGGAGCCGAGGGCGACCATGGCATTCTCGCAACACTCCACTTCATTGAAAAACTCCTTTAAGAATGATGACTAGTGCAAATACCCTTCCAAGCATTCATCTATAGGTAGCCATCTAATTTATTAATCATATAAAATTAAGCAATCCAAAAGTTTAACCCGTGTGAATGGACAGCACATTAGAGAATTAACATGTACAATTTTTTAAATTACAAAAAATCGATGAGTACCTTTGAGTCTTTTTTTTAACTTAGTATGGACAGCTTAATTCGGCAATCGGAATCACTGGTGGAAAGAAAAAATATTTAGTGCATTAATTTACTCCTTAAAATTTACAATATTGCTTATTTCGGAAGTTTTTTTTAAATGTTTGAGTGAACACAAGACACAGAAATATCAATAATTTGTTTTGACTTTCTTTAACTGTCTACAGTTATGTGACGTACAACAAGGACAGTTGGATGCTAGATATTAGATGATAAAATGTTGTTAAAACATGCTACAGATATTGGAAAAATAACACCAATATTTGATAATTATATATGGATTATGGACTTTTATAATTCGTTCAGTCATTCATCAGAATGATGTTACCATTATATGAATTATATGTACGAGTACAAGTATGTACTGCAAAAATATCTCGATTCGATGGTCACAGTTTGTTCTACGTATTTCTAGCATAGCGTTTCTGGGTCCCGATGTAGTTGAGAGGTATTGTCTCGGCTCTCGATCTGGAGAGAACGGGGGTAAAATATAGCATTAGGTTTTTTTTATATCGCGGGGGTTTTTCGGACGGGTGCCCCGGACCCCTGCACCCTAAACCCTCCCGCATTCGAGCCCCCGACTGAAAATCTTAAGTTTCGCAAATAAAATACTCAATATATTAAATTCACAATATACCAACGTTTTCTAACCACCACTAATGTCATTACACGAGTACGTCATAGATGTATATATTTAATTCTTACAGAAGTAAATTACCTACACCATCATCATTATAATCGCAAAAACTGTTTTAAATATTTGCTAAATATTATATTATTGCATATTTTGTGTACTAAGTGTAAAAAAAACACAAATTTATGTAATGAAATGGGCATATCTTGAATTATAGAATATAATCATTAAAACAATATAAAAGAACAAATATATATTTTTTAATTTTGTAAGATCCATCTGATGATGAAAAATCTCAGTAACAGTAAACAGAGGGTTTTTGTATTATTATTAATATTATTTTTTAAGTATTTGTATAGCGCTCTTTTATGACCGAATGATCATTCCAAAAGCGCTTCTTTGCCTCTCTGAGTAAAAAGGTGATTCTTGAGTCTGTTTATGAAGGATAATGGTAATCCATACTTGTAAAAAACATAGCAATGTATTATAATAGATTATATTCAAAATATTACGTTTACTCTGAAAAGTTGTAAGGGATTGGTTAGGAAAACTTAATCGAATTTGATATTATTTTTTATTTTAAAATATCATCATTGGTTTCATAAAATTAGGGTTCATCTTAAAAAAAAACAGATTTTTTGTTGTCTTCAATTTTTTTTGTTTTTAATGATATTTTAATAAAAATATGAGTAGGTAACACAGCAATAAAATATTTTCAGAGTGCATCAGCGTCCACATATGCGGGCTGATTGCCATCTTTATTTTCATATTCCCATTTATGGGATGAGTTCCCCTCTCACTGGCGAGGAATCCTCTTGTTTAGGGTAAGAAGTGCGTTGTATTCCTAAATTATTGACAACGTATGAAAGAGCTACGACATTACATATTTATTTATATTGGTTACATTACTGAAATAGGAAGAGAATGGAGCGAAAACGTACTGAGATACTCAATACTTCTTTTATTATAGCACATTTAACGCAACCAATAAGATCTAACGCTTGAAAAAATATATATAAAGCTCTAAGTTGTAAAGAAACATTTATTTCTTAGTGAAATTTTATCCTAAGTGGTAACTAAGTTAATACAATATAATGACTATAAGAAATGTGATTGTCAATATTAAGATCGTTACAATAAACTACATATATGGAGTTTTGTAACACAAGTTATGGGTCTTAGAAAATACACTTTTTTGGCTTTATTTTAAGACTTTTTATTTTACTTATACAAGAATATATATTTATAAAATACATATAAATATCCAAGAAAATTATAATATTCGATGTCCTTTAAAATACTGATTGAAAAACGCTAAAATATGCCATAAACACTGCAGCTGAATTGTTTTTAAGTCTTTTTAGTCCTGAAAGCTTTGCAACGATGCACAGTTTGATTTGCCAGAGTTTTTGATGCATATAAAATATCTTGGAATGATGTGAAGATGATGGCAGCTGACAAAAACTACTTACCTGCAATTTGTGACGACCATATGCTACAGCTAGCCGAGCGGATATGGAAAGAGATGATAATAAATAATAGTAGTTATAAATATATAAGGGTAGTTACTAAGACTGTTTGTTTTTATTTTTAATTCAATATAATGTTATGTTTATAAACTATTCAAGGATTTTATATTTAGATATATAAAATGTAATAAAATTTTGAATACCGCAGTGGGCACACGTTATATTACTATTATCACTTGCATCTTCAAAATTGCGCCGAGCGAACACTACTAGAAAGTATTTCAATAAATTACGCAATAAAATGCGATCAAATCTTATCGGAATTAATAAATTACTGCAGAAATTAATTTCTCCTTCATAAATAAGATACTTTAAAACACTTTGAAGCGTTCGGCTACCATCTCCTGCTAGTCCGATAAGCGACCGGGCGAGCGCCAGGCGAGGGAGCAGTGGGACGCCTGGGCGAGCGCTCGCGGCCCCAACAGATACAAGACGCGTAATTGCTGAGAATTTTACGAGATTTCAGCCGCCCGCCCGAGAATGAGAACTCACTGCGCGACGATGAAACTTGACATGCATTTAAGGATTGTTATTTTACACTATATGATACAATGGCATAATGCTTTAACTAGAAAAAATATATATTTTAAGAATAGCGACGATGCTCGTGTTACGGTATTGAGTATTTCATGTTCTTTCATTAAAGCTTTAAAGTTGTGACTAAACTTTAATCGCTAGACTAATCTTGTTTCTTGAACATTGGTTATAATAATTAACATCATTGGAAATTAAAAATGAATGTTGTTAAGACAAATGGCAATTTATCAACCAATAAGTTGATATCAGTTATATAAGTTGATCTTAAATTAAAATCAATAAATCATCTACAGATTGTAATAATGAATAAGATTTTTAATAGTAATATGTTGACTCAAAACAAACAGCTTATCTAGTTAATTGCTTAACAACACAGACTGATTTTGAAATGGTCTCCAAGCATCTGTTTTTCCTCATATATACATTTTGAATCATTTCAAGAAACAGATTGATAAACACTTGACATTTTATAAATGCCTACACATAAAGTACACCATACATATTTTCTACTCGCAGCTTCAAGCAGACCGGCGTCATGAGTCCATGAAAAACATCTAATCATAAAAATATCTACTGGTGATTTCCTAAGTTTGTTTATGTATATAAAAAAACAGCATAAATAGTGGGTTTTTAACATTAATTGGATAATACATGAACGCTGCATACGTAAAGGATGTACGAGTATGTGGTTTATGTTGAATGATGCCAAGTGTAAAATCTGTTTCTTGAATACATGCAGATCATGTGAGAAGGAAATAATATATATGCGTTGGTGATATATTTGGCATTTGGAATATTGTTTTTAAAAATCATTTTGAAGTATATACTCGTATGTACTTTCAATGTACGTGTACAATTGCTTTGGTGTGAACTAGTCGGGTACAGTGTTTTGCTAATGGGCGTCATCCCAGCAGTGAACACCGGCGGCTAATAAGCCCCAGGGAAAGGAAGTAAGACGTTTTTAAAGCCAGCTCACCGGCTCGTCGCGGCAGTTCCCTCCTCCACCCTTTCTTGCCAACTCAATATCTTAATGCTGCAAAGCCTCCCCTAATATACAAGATAGAGCCGGAATAATTAGGCGAGTTCCAGAACCACCCGCGCAGTAATTCGTACCTCGCGGAGGGCGCGTGCAGGTTTATTGCCATGAAGGGGTGAAGCCGGGACCAGTCGGTCCTCAACGTGAACCAAGGCACGAATCTGTGCAAAATTAACCTTAATTATTCAATCACCAAAAACTGAAAAAAAATCTATTTATTAGCATAATTTCATATCCCATCAAAAACTGGAAAATATGATTATCACAAACTGCCGACACAAAGTTATGACAGTCGTCATGGCCTTCGCCTCATCCCATGTCAGCTCTGTCTCCCAGATCTCCTCAAAGTATATTATATACGAGTTTATTGTTCCCAATATTTCTAGGATTATATGTATACTATCCTGTAGTTTATGCTTTCTGCTGCATTGAAGAACATGTTTCAGATTGGCCAACCTTTGTTTCTTTACCGATTGTAGCATTTTACAACGAAAACTGTCCACTCTTTTCTATCAAGAGAATATATGTTTAATCCTTTTAACTATTTTTTTTCAATTTAAGATAATAAATAAAATTCTTATATATGCTTGTTTTCATCAAGTCTTGAAATTGGTATTAGAAGGCGTGTTATTCCTTTAAAGTCCTATGAAATACTGTTGATAAGGAACAAAGCTACTAAATTACGTACAAAAACAAAGGCAGGTGATCCTGATCGTAAAAAGTAAAAGAAAGTCTAATAGCAATCAAATTTATTATGTGAGTTATTAGGACCAAATGGCATAAAAATAAAGGATAAACCGATATAATTTCGAAAAAAAAAATCGACCTTATAGCCTGGGACCCAGGCTCCTTCTTTTTTATCCTAGCCATTTCCCATCATCTGGGGTCGGCTCTCCTTGTGCACATTCGCCATGTCTGTCTGTCCTACGTTGCATTCTCGGTCAAGCACAGGGTTTTCAGATCCTTGCTTACAGTTGCTGTCCAGGTTGCCTGTGGTCTTCCAGGTCTTCTTCTCAGCGTGGCTATGTTGAGGGCTCTCTTCACCATGTGGTCCTCATCTCTCCGTGTTACATACCCATACCATCTTAGGCGATTTTCCCTTATCTTTTCAGGTATGGGGACAAATAGATATAACAGCCTGGGACCCAGGCTGTTATATCTATTTGTACATATTAATTTATTCACTAGGATAATTATGAAAATCTTTCATTAATCAGTTCAGAGAGTTAAAAGTCTAAATTCGATTAAAAATAAGATCTCTGACCCATGTTAGCTGATGAGTTCTAGCCATAAAAATAACAGTTGGTTACCTCTTGTTTCTCTCGCCATCGCCCGCATAATATTATAATTATTTGCAAAGTTATCTCTAGATAACAGAACATACCTCCCTAATCTGCTAATGCGACCACTATAGTGTAGATAGAGCCTGTTTTATCGATTTATAATGACAGTTCATCCATTAGGTGAATCCAGTCTATAATAATATCAATATTATAAGTTCAATGTAGGCGTTCGATTGAAAAAGTGAGAGGCACGGACATGACAGATTTCGTGAGAATCAAAAATATGATACATGACCAAACATTATATATATTTTATAAACTTCACATACGCAATATTTTTTGTCTATTTGTGTGACGATTAAATTCTTTATTTTTTAATATAATAAACTAATTAATACATAGTTCATTAAATAACAGTTTGTCTGATAAGCAATGCAACACATTTTTTCGGTCGTTTAGTAAATTTAGTAAAGTATTTTTATTTCTACAATAAAAGACAATCTCGAACTGTCATATAAATATCACAGTAACTCATTAAACAAAGTTGAACTCGTTAAAAATTTTCCGAGGATCCCTATACTATTGATACTCGTATTTTGACTCAGGAAAAGCTTTTCCAGAGTCTTCTTAATAAAGATTAAAAATCCTTTTGATGACTAAATGCTTACTAAAACAACCCATTTTTCGCCTATTATCTATCCAATCTGGTTGAGAGTCAAATATTTCATGGAGGATACAACCTTATGGGTGCTTTCATGTGGGTATATATAAAAAAAACACTTCTTAGAACTCCATAGATTGGTGTTTATTTTTTATTTTAGCTAAAAGCAGACATTCAAAATGATTTATTTTTAATTGACTGCTAAATCCATTTTTAACAGTTTGAATATAATATTAAAAACATATTGATTATCGATAAATAAAAGAGAACTTTTCTTTACTATATAAGAATACATGCGGTTTCTTGTCACTCCTGCGTTTGCACTTTAATCGGATTACCGCCATCATAGCATTCTCTAAGATTCTTATCGGTATATTTTTACAATAAATAATTAATTAATATTGAATACTATATTAGTTCTATTTGTATTTTATATCCTTAATACTGACAAAGCTAGATTCAAGTTTACTTGTGGCACGCCACTGATTGAGTGGCTTATTTATTTTTATCCTCGGCTTATCACAAACGGGTATTTCATGCACTCCGGTGCTCAATTTGTGACGTGTTGCGTAGTCAGCAGCCAAGACTCTTGCACAAGCCGAACTGCAGACCTCAAACTAGAAGCTGAATGCTGGACCAGGTCTGCACCAGCGTAGGCCGACTGAGGAGGTCGGGTTTGGCTGCTTGAAATTGTCACCAAGGCGAGGCCTCGAAGTCTCCAGCGACCAACGCCTTCTCGCGCACAAGACCTATGAAACAGGTGTCCGAAATCATTTCCCCGTTCAAGTCAGGTAACTATTTGGTATTTCCATTTGATTAAGTGTGTCTGTCGTCTCGCCGCGTTATCAGCTTATAACAGTGTGTAAGATGTCTCTTCTATTTTTTTATGGACTCGGTCGGCTGTTTTGTGTGTGACAGGTTTATGGGTGTCTTTTTTGTTTATTGTTATGGCGTCTCTAGGATATTGCAAAATGGAAGTTTATACTTTATAGTCCGATACATTCTAATAGGAATTTATTGCATTTCGAAAAAAAAACAACTTCTTTTGAAGATGTTTCGAATTAATATTTTTATAGTTCCACATCGAGACTAATTCTTAATTATGAGCTTTTACTGAATTGTCACGTTAAATATTTCTAAAGGCGGTTGCCAAATGGGTAAAATATCTTCGTTATGATGGTATTATTTTTTCTTCATTTAATCAGATTGTAGAATTCACATGGAGATTCCATATTTAACTTTGTGATGAGAGTATTAAGTGATGTTACCTGCTGTTATTTTAAAATGACACTGCATGTCTTCTATGTATAAAAGTAAAGAAAATAAACGTACGAAATCTTAAATAAAAACACATACTATCCATAATTAATGATAAAAAAATATATTGAATAAAAAAGTGTAATACATACTATTCATCTATGACTATGCTTTTAAATGAAAGATTTATATTTTATTTAATGTATATTATATTATAATAAATAAAAATAATTCATACTACCTATTTTATTTTTTCCAATTTCGTATTTGTAAGAAATATAAGAGTATATTTTACTTTACATAATATCTTAAATTTTAATAAAACAGCCATTTTGACCTTGATTTAAATAATTATTACAATGATACACAAATAAATATATAGTGCAAATTTATTGGATTATAATCCATTTCAGGTAGTTGAACTTTTTTGGAACCATTTAGTTAAGACAAAAAAAACAAAGAGTTTGAAAACGAGTAACAATGTTAATTTTTTATTTAATGGTATTGTTGTATCCTGTTAAATCTGCGACGCTTCTACTAAAATTTGAAAAAAATTGGCAGAGAAAAGAGATACAACATTTACGTACGAATTAATTGAATATTTTCGCGTTGCAAATTTGAAGTAGTGGAGATGGAATGAGAGAATGCTCGTTTTATCTAACACTAGATATAGGTTAATAAATATACTTTTGGTCGTGAAAATCTACGTTAAAATTTATATCATGTTAATAAAATAATGATATGATTTAGGTGCAGTGAGTCTGTAGTGATGTAATATGGTACTCGTATATTCGTTTCCAGCTGGCGGTAGGTTGCCTATCTGCGCGGCTCACGTGGGCAAGCGCGAGGCTCGCCGAGATATAAAAATGCCACGACCGACAAGTAGGAGTGTAGTTTATGTTGCGATGCCTGTAAACATATTTATTGTTTTGTATTTCCTCGACGGGTGACCTACAAGGTGTTCGATAGATCCGATAGATAACTTAAGAGGTTTTCGAAATTAACATCATTACTCACGGCAATATCTCTCTGCGTTGCTCGGATAAAATCATTCACATCTCTAGAGGAGTGGAGTTATTTTATTAAGGCCGTAAACTTCAATTTGACTAGCTGACCGGCTGATGTATTAGTCGTACGATTCTGTGTTCTATCTAACAAAGATTAGCTTTACATGCGAATTATAAATGTTAATCAGCATATCTCGTAATGCTTATGCTAAAATGACAGAATAACATGAGCCCTTTTTTACATATGTACTTAGTATACTAAATTCATATTTTTATCATTTCAAGGATAGCTATAAGTATAGTGTTGATTCGGTAACATTTATTTATTATTGGTATTACATGATGCGCCAAAGTAAGACTTCAAATCATTCAAAATAAAACATCGTTTTATTATCCTTAGTATACTTTATGAGATTGGAGCATAAAGACAACACAAACATACAAGTCTAAAAGTAAAATACCATACTAAATAAAAATCTTTTTCACCACAAACTGCCACCTCTCAGTTCTGTCTGTTGCCATACATTGCTAAAGAGAAGAATAAAAAGCCTGAATTGAGTATCCGAAGGTTATTTTGGGTGATTGTAAATTATACTCTTAATGAGATAGAATGATTATCCTGACGCTTCCGAGGTTTGAACCCTTTAGGGCGTAAGAGGTGGCTTTACACAACCAAACACACCGTAAACAACAGGTGGTAACCAATGTTTTGCGTCCAATATTGCTAATCTTCGGTGATCTAACGAGAACCGTGTTTGCAATGTGCTATTGTTATTAATTTTCAAGAATCAATTCGATCTATGAACATAGCATGTTCAAATATTAGTGGTTCTCACTTTCGAAACTATTGATTACTATGTATAGTATATACGTAAGTACTCGGTACAGTACCGGCTTTAGACTCTGCGTCGCCCTGGGCATTTTTTTTCTAGAGCACCATACTGCTTATATTTAAAAATATATAAGAAAGATTGGCTGCCCTCGGCGCCCCTAGTTTATTCGGCGCTCTGGGGCACCCACTTCGCCACCCCCTAAAACCGGCACTGACTCGGTAGTACTGGAGTTTTAGAAATGATTTGGGATTTAGGAATTAATGATAATGGAAGCCAACAGAAATGTGTGGCGACAACATATGTTCGAGTAAAGTAAAATATATGGAAGATATAACTAAGAGAGAAGAATCATTTTTTAAACGGTAATAAGAATCAAATGTTTTTTTTATCACAAGTTGTTCTTTTGACAGCATTCAAGAAACTGATGATAATTTTTAAGCGCTGTACCTACCAGTACAATATTTCGGTATGCCAAAATACCGCTAGCAAAAACTTATTAGACACATTCAATAAATAAAACTCAACAGAGTGAATTAAAATATAATGAACTTAATTAAGAAATTTGTATTTGTTCAACATTAAATTTCTGACATTGATTGTTGAACAGTGCTGATAAAAATAATTTAATGAGATAATTCTAATGAATATTCATGGTGCTTATTAAAAGATCATGGACTAACAATTAAATACGTTTTTAATGAAGGTACGGCGTCAAATATGACCTAAATATCATAATGTATACAATTATAATTATTAATGTAAATATTCTTAGATTAGGTAGTATGTACTTATGATAAAAATAATACTTAAAAAAAAAACAATCATCATTATAAGTAAAAAAAGTAAGTAATAAAATACAATAACCTACAGTGGGTCTTGACTTCCTGCAAAAAATGTGTCAATTAGTCTCTGACCATATTGTCTTCAAGAGAAATATAAATAACATTTATGGATTATTCTTCCTTCTTGCTCGCATATTAATTGGAACATTTGGAAATAAAAATTTCAGCTGGAAACTTTTCTTCGTCTCAGCTCTACGTCCCTGTTGTCCGCCGAATTCATTCAATGTATACAACGTAATCGATGGTATTATAATATGAGGAATGCTCTGGAAAGTAGAATCAGAAAGCAGCTCTTTTAGCCCTCAGTTTTTCGTCGTCCTGTAAGGCCATCGGGAACTATATATATAATGTACTCGGCGGAGTTTTGAGAGTCAGACCTGATATGGGATGGGGCGAGGACCAAGGTGGCAGATTGTAACGACCATATGTTCCAGTAAGGACAGCGGACATGGCACGATGCTAATTATAGTTTATTGCGGTTTCTTTTGTTTCCGGTTTTTCTCTTTTGCGATTTCCGGAAAACATGTCCTGTGTGAATAGGTTTGTCCAGCATGAAAGCCTGCTTTGTTTTCTTCTTTTCCTCGTCACTTCACAGTCACACCATCATACCTTTGATATAACAAATTCAGCTTATACTTGTATTTATCTATCCTATATATATCAGTCTTTTCTGTTTGCAATAGGTACAAAGCATAATTCCTTACATGCAGATAGGCTAAGTTCTCGAGACACGGACTCTGCTTACCGTTAGCAGCTCGCTTGCATATCGCTCGTCTGCAACATTACATTTGTCAAGCACATGTCTTGACCATTCTGAAAGATTGTACATTATTGCCCCAACTCAACACACCGCGATGAATACATATGGATCATTTAAATATGTCATTGAAATTATATTTTTGCTGAGAGTTGTTGGCGAGTGGTTAAAGTGGTTGACTGCGAATCGGGTAGTCTCAGGTTCAAATCCCGATGGTGGCAAATGATTTTCATAAATATAATACAGAGATTATTTTTTTGAAAAACATAAATACAATTACATTTTTAACTTAATGACTTAGTTGCTGTAACAATTACTTATGATAACGCTTGTTTTTGTCTAGGAATCAAACTTTTTTTTGATTATTTAGTTATTTGTTTAGCAAAAGATCAACCTACGCCTGCTTCTATGTAATTCGTTATCCTTATACCTCTTGCTCAACGCCAGGAAGTATTCTCCTGAATGTGTTTTCATAAAAACTAGTTAGAATCACATATTAGACCAGCTAGACAGGTGTGATACATAATAAAAAATTGGCAGAGACGAAGCAAGCGTAGGTATGTCCACTCAGTTTAACGAGCTAGTCATTGACAATAAAAACATATCATTGTATCATACGTAATTAATTTTATTGGGTTTAGGAATTCGAATTTAAATTCGATAAATATTCCTTCGAAGAATAATACTGTCAAAAGAGATTCGATTATTTTTGACACACATGCAAGAATAATTATTGTTACACGGAAAAATGAATTTATGTATACTTTACAGGTGTTATTTCTTAGAAAGAAAATCTCATAAAAATATATCCTTATATTTACATCATTGCATAAAATGACAGTCTCTGATGACAATATTTTAAAATTTAGATAATATAATATAGATAATAGAGTGTGTATAATATTTAAAAATTACAGATTTTCCTGTAAGCTCATACCATACTTCAAATAACAATTGTGTTCTGGAAACATGTTAAGAAAATCTCTGTTATAGATAGATCGATTCGTCACTTTATTTCCTCTTTATTTTCTGCGATCCATATTCAGCGGTATCTAGTTATTTTTCTGATCGTCCACCCATCTTGGTAGCCTAAACTCCGTTTGGTAGTTCTTGGGTGCCTCTTCAACACTTCTCTTAACCATGGATCATCATTTTTTCCCCAGATTACCAATATTACTCCAGCCTAAATTATACGTTTTTACTCGAGTTTCTCTTCGGATACCTTTGTTTCGGGTTTTATTATTAAAAAACACTTTGGCGTGACATTTTATTATTTGAACACACTCCGTGACACAAGAATGTATTATATATATATATATAAATGAATTGTTAATTTTTCTACACCATTATTATTAATGTACTAGGATGTCTTGATATAGAATGCTACAGAACTGTTCAGCTTGCTTTTATTTGTCAGAATGGTTAAAGATAGAAATAATGAGGAATTTTGCAAGATCATTCAGTGTCAATATTTTTTATTTGGATTTATATTATAAATTTAATACTTAATAGAGTTTATCAAAAGTTGCATGTCATCGAAATGCAGATAATGTGTCCACATGCATGGTAAACACAGCAGTTAGTCTCGCTGGATATCAGGTAGATAGCTTTGTTTTTCAATCGCATAAAAATCAAACCAGGAGAGTCAATGTCAAACACTTCACGACATTTAAACACGCATATACCTCAATCGAAACCAAGTGGCAACTAAATAACATAAATATTTAAAAATATATTTAGTCATATAATATATAAAAATACTTAATGATAAAATTTAAGAATTGGTGGATAAGTTTTTTTACTAATACAAACAAAGATAGATGATCTACATTTAATTAAATCATTTTACTAATCGTACATATATAATAAATTAAAACTTTTACTATTTACGGACGTAAAATTTTATTCTATGTAATAGTATTCTAATTATACGAGTATAAATATCATATTTACTGGTGTGAGTTTTATTATAACATATGTAATTGTTAATCCATTCAAAAATTATATTAACATTTTTTTAAATATTTGTTTGTATTGTAATGAATAAACAATGATACTTTTCAAAAATGAGATAATCTTTTCTTTATTGGCATATAGTTGATCAAGATACAAGATTTTATTGCTGCAAACCATATAGATATTACGAAGAAGAAGTTGATAAATTACACGAAGTTTATCTATATAGCTCTATCATTATACTCGTAATAATATTTGTATGTACAATGTATAAATATAAAATTAAATAACTTAAAATATGGAATATGTATATTATTTTGAGATTATTTTTCATAAAACAAATAAAAAATATTTAGAAAAAAACAAAAATTATTTATCTTAAACAAAATACAATGTAAAAGGCATTAAAATTTAAAAAAAATATTAAAAGAAAAAACATTAAAAAGCAATAAAAATCTCATTGAAACAATGTCATGTAAATTAAGGGTGTCAATACGAGAAATATGCGTGTATTTTTTTAATATTTTTTATAAACTTGTGGAAATTATAAAATATTTCAAAATACTACCATGTGCGGAGAAGTGGAGTATAAACAGCAGGTTATGAAGCGAGCATTGTTAATGCGAAAATGCCCGGTAGGGAGAATCGTGATGTTTCAATCAAAGTACGCGATTGCCACATTGTGACTCCACCATGGGAGCTGATCAGCTGCAAATCCTCTTTAAGTTTAGAAATTCCACTTAGACAACACCGGGCACGGGTAAGTGGCGAGTGCGTGCTAGAACAATATCGGTCACACGAGGAATACTCAGTTTTTATGAAGACAATATGCAGGAAAAAAATAGTAAACGAAAATGTATGATTTAACTTTTAACCGCGGTTAATGCTACTTGATCTGTTTATATCATGAGACTACATATAATACTATAATCTTTCAAAGGTTATAGTAAAAGTAATACAAAATGATGGTTATACAACGAATGTCTGCAAAACAGTAGATTTTTTTATGTAATTTTCATGCTGAAATTTAAAAATGTTTTAGAGTCTACTCGCCACTGAAAAATTGTTAAGACTCCATAACTCTCATTTATTATAAACACGTGTAGGTTATTTTTTTTACTCAACAGCGACGAAGTAAACGAGCTTTTTAAATTTATTATATTGATGAAGAATTTTCCTTATACTAGGCCGCGCAAACAATTATTCCTGTTTAGTGACGAGTAAGAATTATAAATATTCAACTAGTACACCTAATAAACAAACGTCTAAAAAATATACATGAATTAAACGTCATTTTTTACGATTGATACAATACATATAAGTACGAGTATTAATCAGAAAACAATCGGTAAATAATGCGCTTTTAAAAAATAGAGGAAAATAGCATTTATTTTTACTTTCGACTTTGATCTCACCATTTTGGATTATCATCGCGAATGTTTTATTCATTAATAATTATCTATTGTTTTACCATATTAGCACATCTTACATGTCGTATTTTGGTATGTTCGGTTGATTTGTGTAATTGTTTTTTACGTATATTCGGAGAAAGGGTTTGACCGAGAATGCAACGCCGGACAGACAGACATGGCGAACGTGCACAAGGAGAGCCGACCCCAGATGATGGGAAATGGCTAGCATAAAGAAGATAACGAAGAAGTATATTCAGAGAAAAGGGAATATGCTAGATACAGTTATAAGAATATGATCAAAATTATATCGTTAGAAGCTATTTCGGTCATTTTTGAAGTGGCGTCGTTATATAGAGTATATATTTATGGAAAGACATTTGTCTTCAGGTTTAATATAATCTCACCAATCTTAAACTAACCAATCTTAATCTAACCGAGTTCCGAATTTTTTACTGATATTTTAAAATAATTCCATTTAAACTGTTTTCAGATTCATCACTGGCTGCATGTAGTGTGTTGCTATGTGCCGAGTATGATGTCCTTCATGATGATAGTCGTTAACATGCACGATGCGTTGTCATGGAGACCGTTGTTGTCTTTGTTGCATGCAAGATGGCGGCGTACTGTTTATGTGTCGTGGGAAATTTTCAGAAGCATAAATTTTAATGCCGCATGTAAATGATAAACATTGTTATTCTATTATATAATAACATCTGATCTCTAATACAAAGCCGGCCTTATTCTTGATCAAATTCATTAAAAGTCATTTGTTTCCGTCAATGATTTGTGTCAATTACGTTTTTTAACACAAAGTCAATGAATTTAAACTTATTAATTAAATATACATGTACTATACATAAAATTCTTTTTTCAACGCGTCAATCCAAGCACAAAAATAACGTCAGAAGCGGGATGCGAACCGCGGACCTTGGAAACAATCCATGCCCAGGTATTCATACCGCTCGACAAACTGCGCCACTGCTATGCCTAGACTGACTCGCGTTGAAACTAGTATTTATATCATTGTTATCATCGTGCGATAGATGTAGCTATAGTATATATTCAAAGTATGTATATTTTTATTATTATTCAATCAGTCTTCATTTATTGTATTACTTTTCCGACAGTCTATTTAAATAAGTACCACTCGGGTCTCGAACCAAACTTAGACTGAATGGATGAGAAACGACTACTTATAGTTCCGACTCGGACTTTATAACCAATCATTTACCTGTGTTACTGATGGATAATTTTACCTTCTTGATATTGTCTCGCGAGACATTATATGATTTTTTAAATTTTTATTAGAATATTATTTTATTATTTCAATATTCTAATCTACTTTCATAGATCATTGACTATATTACAATATTATTATTACTTAAATATACATATACTATACATAAATTTTTTTTTCAACGCGTCAATCCAAGCACAAAAATAACGGCAGAAGCGGGATGCGAACCGCGGACCTTGGAAACCAACTATGCCCAGGTATTCATACCGCTCGGCGAACTGCGCCATTGCTATGCCTAGACTGACTTGTTGAAACTAGTATTTATATCATTGTTATCATCGTACGATAGATGTCGCTATAGTATATATTCAAAGTATGTATATTTTATTATTATTCTATCAGTTCATTACAAGCTTAATATTATTACTTTCCGGCAGTCTATTTATTTTAGTAAGTACCACTCGGGTCTCGAATAAGTAATAATAATAATCTCGGGAAAGTAATAATATAAAGCTTGTGAATAAATGAAGACTGATTGAACATAAACTTATATTATTTGCATATAATGTATTGTATATATTTTGCACATTTAAATATACCACTGTTGTTCGAGTTAAGCCGGTATTTGGGACTAAATTAGGGGCTCTGGAGGTTCCGGGTAATCATCCCATTGCATAAAAAAAGATTCGATGAATCATATCACACGAAATATGTTTCGGATACTACATTTGCAGTCTAATCAAGAATCCGGACCCAGGAGATCGTTGGAAACCATAAATGGCATCAGGTAGACCTTCGTGTTTAGATATCTTCTGACAAGTCGTGTACAATGGGGACTGGACAGAACTGAGTGATGACAATTTGTGGTGACGTGTTCCAGAAATGTAGGTATATAGCTTAAAATTACTAATCGAACAATAACTATTACTTATTATATTATAGAATCATATTTTTGACTAAGAAAACTTTATTATTACACGTGTTTTTAAGGCATTTAAATATATATACATTAACTGTATTAGTAAGCATAATAATTTTATACATTTTAAATTAAATAAGTCTTACAAATGCAAATTTAGTAAAGTTTACGTTTTATACTTTTTTGTGACATTATGCTTGGAATATGTTTGCAATAAATGTTGAAATCTAGGAATCTAAAATTCGTTTTTCAATACATCGAGGTGGTTTCAATATATGTTTTCATCAGGTGTAAAATTAGCTTTAAATATGTATTATTTTTATGTGTCAAGCAGTTGTGAATACGTATATATATTTTTTTGGTTTTTTAATTCGCCGATTCGTAGGCCATTTAATTTGGGCAGAAATGACTGTTTTTATAAATAAAATAGAAAACGCGTAAAATAAACATAAAAAGTCAGGTTTACTGTTTTTTTTACAAAATTTGAAACTTTCCATGCAAAATCGTATGTTATCAAAGAAGTAGGCTTTTTGAAGTGTTCATAATCGTGGTATTTTTTAGAAATAAAAAACCTCGTTATCGTACGGGTTCTAAGATAAAATAGGTTTTTGCCAATCTTATTAGATTTTTAGTACTGCTTAATCCTTGAATATAAAACAAACATGTTTATTCAAATTGTGGTTTTTGAAAATAACGATTGATCAATGTTTAATTTACAGATTATTCGAAATGTTCTGGAAAGCTTCTACTTCGTAATTATCAATCCGGTGGATTGGCTTGCAGCAACAAAATCTTGCAATCTTGCAAAATCTGAAAGCTGTTCAACTAAATAATTACTATTTAGATTAAATATAAATGTTATAAATATTACACTTACTGTAGAAATCTTTTGAAAGACTACTTACATCAAAATAATAGATTCAAAATGGATATGGTAAAAAAATATGTAAAATTTCGTCAATATGTTATCAATATAATCTATGAAAGTAGGATTTTAATTTTTTTTTTAATTTGCTGCAGAATTAAGAAAATATGTAATTGTATTATATTTTTTTGTATTTCCTGGAAAATTAAGTTTTAAATAGGAAAACTCTAAATGACAAATATTTTTTCTAACAAATACATATTTTACAATATAAAAGGACATCGAGAAATTTGACGTTACTTAATTTTTATTTTTTTAAACAGCAAAAGCCATTATAATAAAAGATAATACTTTCTTCTTTCTTCACATTCCACTCCCTAGTTGGAGCAATGGTTGCCACAAAATGCCGCTTTACAATTATGGCATCTAATACGGTTCTTGCCTTGTCCCAAATCATCTCCAAAAGCTTCCGAAGCTCTGCTGAGTATACGTTGAATAGTATACGATGAATAGTTCTCGACGGGCCGTCGACGACGGCTTTCTATGACGAGAGCCCAGAGGTTTAAAGAAAAGGCTTCTTGAGTGCCTGATAAATTTAAGAACGTTTTTTAATTAGCTAGACTTCAGATAGACGTTCCCTTAGATCACTAGGTACTATATAATAGCTCAAAGCAAATAAGCTTAATATTTGGTACGTTCATTTATTTACTTTATTACGTTTATTATACTTGTACTTATAGGTAATTTTATTTTTAATATTTGTTTTGATATATCCGCTTCTAACCTAAAGCGTGTTGATACATACTCGTAATTGTGATCCACTGAAAATGATCTGCCATCGAATCATTGGCTCCTATCAAATAACTAAATAATGCATACATTATACAAATTTGCATTTAGTGTGCGATTTCTGCATTTTGTTTTTTATCAAATCAACAATCGCCGCCGGTTTTGAACCCGTAACCTTTAGCTAACGAGCCGGCCGATAATACCGAGGCTGAGCGTGGACCAGCAGCTGTCTGATCGCAGCAGAGGATGTTCGCTTCACAAATGAACAAAACTAGATAATAAACATGTCACTTCTAGCCTCCGAATAATACACTTTTAACTGCGCCATAAACCACGGCGATCGCTAAGTTGTCCGGTCGCAGGTTGTCCGCAAGTATTTGACAAACGCGGCTCGGTCGCATAAGCGAGGAATTTTAGAATGTAGAGATCTTTACAGACCCGGAAATTGCTTTTAATAAACGCAGTTTATTACTTTTTTATTTACTAAAAGACACTTGTTTGATAATAAATAATACAGTCACATACTATAAAGTGAAGAAGGCAGTTTTGATAAAAATAAATAAAAGGAAAATGTATAGACTTTGTAAATACAAAAAAAAAATCGTCATTTTTTTTCAATTTTGCTTGCATTTTCGGTACGATAATCATTATTTTCATTATCTTATTTTAACGCGTAATTGCTATTCTAATATTTTTCAAAGGTTCTTCCTCTTTAAGACTTTTGTGCTGTAGCCACAATCGGTCAGATGAGACTCCTACTAGACTTGTGTTACAAGTATAGTCTAAATATTCAATCCTTCTTTTTCGCAGTTCAATTCACAACCCTGGGATTCTTGAATGTTTTAACTTCTATGTTCCAGATAGGTACACCCGTGCTCGTAGCCATCCATTGTTTTTGATCCAGGTCGATGCTTGTGGAGCTTCAAGCACTCAATTTGGTACAACGGCAATGTCGCTCCTAAATGGCCTACCAGCACACCTCGATCCTTTTCTAGCATCCTTTTCCTGTTTTGTCGATGGTATTGTTCTACTTGATCTCTGTGATCTTTGACACGTGTCATCTTCTTATTCTTTTTGTGTTATTTTTATTTTTTTATTATTTTCTCCATTTATTGTATATTTATGTATACTCTTTGTTTCTAAATATTTGTAAAAAAAAAATGGAATTTCGATTCTGTATATTAATAAATAAATAAATAAATGACCACAATTTTGAGGATACTTTATTTCCTCCGATGTGAGACGAGAAAAATTCAGCCCAGAAAACGTGTATCTATTTTATGGAAAAATAGTAATATATTTCACCATGTTTGAAGTGAAATGCAAAAATATTGTGCACAATTTGTTAATGGCATTTTTTAAAACATTATTTTCACTTGTTAGAATTTTACAATATGCAGACATAATTAAAATTAGTGTTATTTTATACCTTTTGACTTTGAGTATTGCGGAAGACTCTTCAACTATTTTCAAGTGTACGACAGCAAAGAAATTGTGAAATTTATTATTGTTTTAGCCAAGTCATCTGCGAGCATATGGGCCAGCTCTGAAGGTGGGCTGGGCTGGAGTTGGCGAATACAGAACCTGGTTGGGCTGTGCTGGTGGGCGGCTGCTGCTGAATGCTGCTGCTCGCTTGGTGAAGAGTAGACCAATAACTGAATGTACGTACTAGAGAAACCAATCAATTCAAAAGTGTGGTAGGAACAACTGCCTGAGAAACTTCATATAATATTACTTTCAGAGTGAAATTTGCTGGAGGTGGGCGAACAATTTCAAGATATAAAGCTTCATTGAAGAATTTTATTGAATTTCTACCATTTCTACATAAAATCTTAATGATTTCTAGCGCAGGTAATGCATTGTTTTTTGTATCTGTAAATTGAATTGATATTTTAGAGATAGATTCTTTAAAAATCTGTTTCAAGTGCATTACGTGTTGTTATCTTTTATTATTAGATTTATTGATTATCAAATATTATTAAGACAGAAATCTTGGTGATTTAAAGAAATCCGGTTTACAGTAGAACGCAAAATTATTATCAATGGCTGAAATAATAAAACCCGGAACAAATAATTAACAAATCGAGGATTTGATACGATATGGGAATTATCAATACTCGTATAGACACAAGTATTATAGAAGTAGTGTGAAATAAAACATTTATACGCGTTTGCTCAATTCAGTTATTCAGTATTTCAACAGTATCACCAACACGGCTTTTCTTAACGTTCACCTTATGCATTTATCTTCATATCTAACTTTTCCTGATTTCAAGTCGAATTTATACTGTAATACTTGTTAATTACAATGAAAAGAGAAATTTTATGATAATACATGCAGATTTATCACAGTTAACTTATTTTTGGGTATCGTTTTTGTGCGAAGTCCTGAGATGTATCTATTCAACTTCCTTTAGTTTGCTGGACGTATATTCATAATATAGGCTTCGGTTTGTTTCACTTCTTTTAAGGATTAACATCACTTTGATGTGGATATATGTTTAAAATTGGAAGCATGATATAAGAGGGAATGTATGGATTATATAACTAATAGTCGAATCTTGATGAATAGTAAGATGATGTAGTTATTCCGTGGTATTGTTGGTCTCGGTGCCCCACTGACGCAAGGCCGCGCGGGGGCCGCGGCGCCCACGGCGCCAGCTGCTCTATCAGGGCTGCCTTCAACACCTAGGGAGTCCATATTATATCCATCATAACATATCAAAACATTCCGTACCTCATAGTCTAACAAACCTGAGACGACTACTTGGCAGTGATGTATCCTTGAAGATGATCTATGTGTTGCCAAAAAAGATATGTCATCCAACACACAAAAAATACATTTAACGTAATACGCCTAACAAACCTGAGCAGACTACTGTCTAAATTAATACTCGTAGGCAAAAAAATGATGTGTTTTTGAAAAAGAAGTATGTTTACCTATAATCAAGATATATTAAGATTAATTTATATGTTGTTTGTATTGTTTATGGGTGACGGCTGATCTTTTGCTAATTAGCGTTTAAAAAGCAGGAGGTTGGATGCACTCTTCCATAATGCACGTTAGCTGATCATTATAAAATAAATTTTAATGTAATATTAAAAAAAAAATGACCATAAATATTAAACTTTATATGTTAAATAATAGATTCATAAATCTCACATGCATCTAGAAAAGGTTTTAAAATTATTTTTTCTTTTGTAATTTAAGTGATTTCCGGCTTTATTCGTGAATGAAGACTTCTTGGTATGAATAAGAAGAAGGAAATAATAGTATCGATGACTTAAATTTTATCTGTATTCGGAAAAATCAATCGATATAATCATAAGTAGGTAAATTATTCATACGTGATGTCAACTTCGAAGCATCGTGGCATTCAGATAATATATATTTTTATTTTTAGGTTTATCGCACTTTTATGAATCCGGTGTCTAATTTATTATTTTTAATCCCGTTTTCAAAGATTATTTCTTGAAAAATATACATGTTTTTGGTATACAATCGTTTTGAATACACATTTGCTACAACAATCTTTGAATTGTTTGTGTATGTGACAACAAAAAGGTTTTATTCATTTTGATTTTGCCGTCAAGATTTATTACTGGTGTTTCATAATTTTAATGTTTTAATTTGGAGATAAATCATTGAAATATATTTTTATATAATTTACACAAAAATGACTCATATGTAATAAGTTTCAATTTTAAATATTTTTGTAAAATAATTAACTATTTTACTAAAGGTCTTCTTATATAGCAAGTAAAATAAACAATATAAAGTGTTGGGATGTAATTAGAAAAATAATAACATTGATTGATATGAAATGCAAAAATTTTCCTCCACGCGTACACGAGAATGAAAAATATTGTCGTTTGACTTGAGAGAGCAATAATAACAACATTTCAATAATAATGATCATAATTTATCATCGATCAGTTAGATTTATCGATTGTGGTGGGTCGGCCCTAGGCCAAGAGTGTTGCATTTGTGCAATGCGCAGTGCCTTGTGCGCATTGCACAACCGCTCATGAGTCAAAGGTGTGTTAATAGACGGGCGCCTGCGCCTGCGCCTGCGCCGTTATCCTTCGCTTGATTAATTTCCTGCGCAGATGAGTGCGAGAGGAAAATCCTTGCCGCGCATTCCTGAGAACAACTTGAGCTAGGACAGTGTAGCCAACGCTTGCAAAAAAAAATACTTTCAATGTTTCATTATTACTTATTACTATTCCACTATACACCATATGCTCCAGTTAAGAGAGGAAACATGGTGACGATGAAGACTGTTCCATTTTTTTTCTCTCATATCAGAATGAATTGAATTGAATTAATTTTTTATATTTTTGAATATCATTTTTTAAAACTTAAGTAATAGAAAAAAGTAGTATGTATAAAGGAAAACCAAATATAAGTACAAATACATACTTTTACTATCGACTCCTTGAGTTTCACTTATTATCTCTTTCCATTGAATTCACTCATTTGATACCCTCATTAATGTAGTCATTATAAGAACTAGAATATAATATAGTTGGCAACACCAAGTTCGATGCTTGACATGAGATATGACGGACGACTTCATGGTAGGACGTCAAGAATATTGTGTGTGGGAAACCAGACGAATTGATGAAATTCCTTCACTTGTAAATGCCATATAAAATATGATAATGCATTGTAATGGCAACTCGTATGGCGTTTGCAATCCAGTAACTTGGAATCCTGACGACCGAGAGACTCGAGCATCTTGGCCATTAGAAAACACGTCATGTTGCTTTGTAATTAATATCACAATAGTCAGAGTTAAAATCGTGATCGTTTTTATAAGCGCCAATTGCATTGAGTAATCGTTTAATTGAATGTAATGATAGTAGATAGATCAGTAAGCAATGTAATTGTGAATCGAAAGATGCTCGAAGGTATGCCACATTTCCTACTAATAAGGTGTTCAGTCAATTTTATATTTTAAACATAGAAAATATTTGTCAATTCTTTTATACTTCTTGTAATGACACACTTTCAGCATTACCAACCGAAATTCTTATGAAAATATATGTATTTATGCTCCTTTTCTGTAACTTTGGTAAGAGCTTCAAGTTTATCAATTCTGCACAATTTAAGAATATCTTGTTAAAATGAATACTACACCCCTTTTCACGCAATTTGTTTACAAAAATACATTAATGTTTTGTAATACGAGTCAAAAATAAAGAATGTGATATTTATAAGCATATTTAATATAATTTTGTATTTGTATTAACCTTGGTAAACGAGCTTTATAAAATATTCTAGACGTTTTGTATCTTATTTTTTAAAATAAATTTGGTGAACAAATAGTAACTGCTATGTTGAACTCAATATTGTGCATAGTTCTTAACAAAGCATAACTCGTAAAGCAATAATGAACGCGATATAAAATAATTATACGGGATTATCCCCATTCAAAAGTAATTACGCAGTTTCATGCCTTATAAATTGCTAGGGAAATAATATTGTCTCGGGGCGAGTGGCTGTGTATCAGGAAACTTTTATAGTTGAAAAACCTCCCCCATTTTAAATTACCAAAAGAGCCCTGTGGGTGGCGACTCCAATAAAAAGTTGGGCCCAGAACGTGTAGCAATGTTTTTTTTTATTACCTAGGGGTAAGTGCGCACTAAGGGTAGTACTAGTACTCTTACATACCTCCACTAGATTCGTTTCCTTGCCTGCATGTCCCCCACAATTTTTTAAGCCGCACTATATCTTCGCCACCCCCTCAGAAAAATAAAAAGATTTCAGAATTATAAAAAAATAAAGAACGCGATTTAAGTGACCATTCTCTTTCACTTGGACTGCGGCTGAAATGATTTATGTCGTGCGAGTGTCAATACTTTATTTTAAGTCTGTCAAAGTGCGCAATGAAATTTATTGCCCAGTAAATGAACATGTTATTAATAAATTTCTACAGTTAATAGTAATGTGTATCAATGGGCAAAGATTTTTGAATGGACATTATTTTTATACTTGGCATTAATTTTACGATACATATTATAAACACATAGGCGTGTTTATGCAAACATATCAACCGAAACTATCCATTAAATTTATAGATAATGAAAAACTCTTGATCATAGATTCTTTATTACATATTAAATATAGAAATACTTTGATGTTGTTTTATCACTAGTTTATTATCAAAATTTACCGCGGTTTTGCTTTCAATGAGAGTTTCTTCAGTTCTTTATATAAACTAATTGAAAGCGAAACCGTTCTCATTAAAGTATTTTTGTAAAAATTGCTCAACGCGATCCATATTAAAAAAGTATTTTCTTTGTAATATTATTAAATGAAAAGTGAATGCAAAAGAATTTTGTCCATTTTAAAATATCGAAAAAAAAATATGATTAAAATCAAAACTTGTAGCTAATAGCTCTTTTCAAACACAGCTTTGTAATTCAAGATTTTTGTGTTCAAAATAATACATTGTCGTTTTTCTTTTAGAATTGTTATTGATTCGATGCCATTTATCTTCAAAGCGATTGGTTTATTGTCAAATGAGATGGCTTGCCATTCAGAGTCTTTGATAAATTAAAAACTCAGAGGCAAATGAAATTTTCCCCTCCCGAATTGTAGAGCACAGAGACTTAATTTACAGCAAGTAGTGGAGTCTCCCGCATGCATAAGGCGATCCAAGACTTCGCGTCATGACCCATGTAATTCTTTACTTGCCTTGGAAGCGATGATCACTCGCGATGAAATGGATAGGGGATCTTGCTTATAGACATATTGATACTTAACGCAGAACGTAATAAAATAAAGAACACCATGATCTATATATTAAATTAAATAAACACGTTTCACGAAGAATTCGTCATTAAAAAATATACATTACTTAACAAAGGTCACAATGTTCTTGTATTGTTGATTCTTAGTTTTTTGCCATAATGGGTTCTTAAATATTTTATTTACTTCCTTATTTTTGTGTGTTTGCAATGTGTAGCATAATTTTTTTCTTCTTCATAAATATCTGCATAATTCCTATCTGAAAAATATGTTCGTCGTAAATTGCTACCATGAAGTTTTTTCATCTACCATGGTTTTCGTCTTGATCCATGTTATTTCTACGTCTCTAATAATTTCCGATTGTCTTCCATTATCACAAAAGCTCGAGATAAAAAGAAAGGTAAGGTATCTTAGGTTATCACCTTATGTCAAATTATTTTTTGCCTATTTTTTTACTTAAATCAATCAAAGTGTGAATGATTAATAAACAAAATAATAGAAAAGGAATAATCAAAATAATAGTTTAATACCACTGCTAAGAACAATGAAAATAATTTTATTGTATAAAATAATTAATCTGTAGCCAATTCTGAATAATACTTATATTTTGTATAAAAGATCAGTATAAAACTAGATATATTCTCTTATGATGAAGAGTTTCTAAAACAAAGAATATTTATTCCCAAGTTAATAACCTAATATACTCATTTATTTAAGCAAACATAAAAATAACAATGTCATCAACCCTGAAGGTTATCAATATTTAATTATATAAAAAAAAAAAAAATCCTGAAGAAGACCCCTGCAATGGCCGTCGAAATATTGGATGAAAATAATTTGCCACACACGGCTAAACCCAAAAGCCATAATACCAAATCTGGCCGTGAAAACCTAAGAAGGTATATAAATATTCTATTTCATTTAAGTGTAACAGTTTAGCTCATGTTCTTTTTACAATATAAAAAAAGTTAGATCATCTTAAATTACGACAACAAGTTCAAATAAACTCAAATGTGATGCATACGTTAGGCATTTCATAGAAGTTGTTCTTGGCGATAAACATGGTACTGCGATTCCCACATCTTTGACGTTTTCGGGTCCACGTAAGTTGGTCGTGCACCTTATGCGCCCACGCTTATTATGGTTAGCAACACAATTTATGATACGCGACTATCGTTTATGTTCATGCTTACAACAACACAGTTCTCGAAACCCAAGGACTTTGAAATCACATGTTGGCAATAATATCCAGGCATTTGTGGGTTGCGTAATAGACTCGCTCGTTTAATATCAGTCGATAAGGTCTAATGCAATCTGATACTACGCGGTGAGTTTCCAACGAGAGTCATTAAAGTAATCATTAAAATAGACAATTAATAAGAAATCCAATTGATTATGTGTTGTATGTTTAAAAATTGCTAATATTGTCGTGAAAAAAATCACAAATTATGGTTTTATTTAAAAAAAAATGTAGACATGTCATTTACACTCGATCATTTTGGCATAATTAGAATATGAACATATAGACAAAACAAAGTTTGGCAAATTTGATTTCAATGTGATGTTGTTATTGATCGTTTGTGGGAAGGGTCAGTGTATTTGAAGTGTAAAATAAACACTTTAATTCATTTGTACTTTTAACGTAAGCAGAAAAAATGGATTACATCTTTTTTTTTAATTACCGTAGTTCGAATTATCGAAGTTCACTGCATCAGAAACAGGATAGGAATGTAAGTAATTCCCTATTTACCGCATTTTTTTTTACAATTAAGATATCTTTAATTTCGGTCTATTTGGTTTGTATTAAATACTTGCTTTTTAAAAACTTCTGATTTTTTTATTAATAAATATATAGTTACGTACATACATTGTTAAAGTTGAGGCTACAAAATTTTGCATGCAGGCAAAAAGCGAATTCTCCGCTTATACGTAGAGCAATTACATATATCTGCACTACGTAAATGTAATTAAGTTTCGAGACTTGAAAAGGCTTCGGCTAAAAGCGGAACCCAGTGAAAATGCAAGAAAGCTTTGAAAAGCTCTTCACCAGCGAGAGAGACGCCCGTAGAGAGCTTTAAGCGCCCTTTTGGCTATGGGAACTCGCCACTCTTGAATATAATTGCTATAGTGTATATATACTTTGTTCTCTATTCTCTGTAGTCGGAACTCTGTCTCTATCTGCATTGTCAAAGTGCATTTCGTCCTAGGAGCGTGCGGCTATTTATGCTTTCTACCTTTTTAAAGCTTCGTCTGCCTCTGCCACGTGGCCGCGTGTCAAAATATTGCGGCTGGAGGGCCTTTGAAGGACACGTGCCGTGGTTTACTCCCGCGTCGTGGATCCGCACTCATAACACACCACCCCATGCCGCGATGGAGATCAACTTTTTATTAATAAAAAAGTATTTTATTATAACACCGTGCGACGCCAATATGCTGCGGAAGACTTTCAGGCGTGGACACACCAGGAATTGAAATCGCTTTTGTGAGAATTTCGAACGATGTAGCATATTACAAAGAGTATTTATAAATAAAAGTAGTTTGTTGAGAGTTCTTTGGTGAAACTTTATGATGAAAAAATGTTTTTTTATATAGAAAAACTCGATAATAACGCTGAGATTTATGGAGATATCGTAAAACTGCGGTTTATTTCATAAATGTCATTTTAAGAATAGCTTAGTCCTCTTTTCGACTGTTGATTCACCAACGTCACAATGTTCAATCTTCGTATTGTCCAAAAACAAAAAACATAATAAATATTAAAGGATACCCTGTGGATGGTCGATAATTTTGAGAGATTTTTATTTAAAAAAAATCAGTCTCTTACCAAATTTAAAAGAATATACATTATTTTTTGATTTACGGTAATATAGAAAATAAAAGTAAAATTGTACATTTTTTTGAGCTTTGTTGGCTATTGAACTACCAACTGATCGGAAAACAGACGATTATTTTAACTTCGAAAGGCAAGTTATGATTAATGCAAAAGGAAAATTGACTAAATATACAGTTTTCTTTTTACTTAATCCCACAGTAAATACAGTAGGATTAACTTAAATTATTATTTATATACATATGTAGGTTTTACTTAAGAATCAGTAATTTTGAATACAGAATATAACAAAGCAAAAATCATTCAATTTCATTTCTGACCACAAAACGCATGTCATGATATCGAAACGCATCTCTCAGTTCACAAAGCCATTGGGCAAAGTCACTAAAACCTCCCGCTTTAATACACGTAGGTGTGTGCATTATAATTTAAAGCGTTTCGGCAAGAAAAATCCCCAATCATATGAGTTGCGTGAATCGGCAAGGGAACCCTTTTATCGAAATACGTTTCTTCCCCTCACCGAAGAAGAATCATCGCCGCGGCAATCACGTATGCAATCGATATATGTTTGAAATCCTCAAATAAATAGGGGAGGGACGTAACTCCTCTACCCCGGCTGACCCGCCACCAGCCTACTTAGGGGTGACTTAAATCCGAAATTGGGTTTTTGAAACGTGCACGTGTCATTTATTACGCCCCCTTTCCACCCCCTGCGGCGCCCACCCCCGTGAAGGATAACTATAAACCTATTATGCATTTTTTTTTCAATAATGCCGGGCACCGCAACCTAAAAAGCTGCGGACTAATCCTGCAAGGGAGAGGGAAGCGAAATAATGATCGATGCATCACACGCTACATTTGATGAGGAGACACTGAAGGATGGTGCACAATGAGGAACGGCGGGATGCTGAGCTGCCGTGATCGCGCGATTTAATGACAGTCAAATCTGACAGGGTGGAGGTTTAAATTTGTAATTAATTAGAGGCGATTAGCTCAACTATTTCAATAAAGATTGACAGATACTGGGTTGTTATGTTAATTAATGGATCGTGAACTAAATTTACTTACACAACAGATTCGTATATTTTTATTTAACATTTAATTTGACATTCTATTAATAATATATAAATATATTTATTTCCGTAAATCTAGTAAATAATGCTTAATAATATTAGCACCAATGATCTCGTATAATAAACAATACAAACGTTTTTTCCTCATATTTTCATTATTGTTGTCTTCTTCAAAAGCGTTATGATTTGCAAATGTCATTTTAATTTATATTTGCTTCATATCGTGATCACAAATCGGAGCAATGATGTTTTATTTAGCTGCCAAGATCACCCCACAAAAATTTAAAAAAGTTGAAATATTAATTGTAAAGAAGCAGTGGAACCATTTAAACATAAATTTAAGAACACTGAATAAATCAGTTTACATCAAAAATCAAAATAAAGTTTAATTCGAATTACGAAAATACGAATTTCTAATTAACAATGAGTAATTTAAGTAGTTGGTCACTATTGATTCCTAAGACGCACTTAGCCTATCTTAATTTCCAAGTATGTAGGTAATATTTCATAAAATAGACGGCGCATAATTTATTGCAGCTTCTCTGGGGGCGATCCCTTGCCTCCAACAGGGGGATAGAGACAGAAGAGTGCGAGAAAAAGAGGAAGCTGGTCAAGATTAATGATCAGCAATGATGATCTGATACGGCTGCTGGGCGGGCGAGACTTTTGATTGTGGAGGAAAGGTGGGCTTAGGAAATCGCCGACTGGAACTTGTTGAAGATATCTATCGTACAAGTTAATTTAAATTAAATAATAGGCTCATACTTTCACGTGGTGGATTGAAAAGTTCATAAAACTTCGTTGATATGACTACAATAAACCATTCTTATCAATTGTCGTCGAATACATCTGTTTTAAGCGCACTTGGACGGTACAACATCAAAAAATTTGCAAACGTTTTTTATCACGCTCAAAAAAATATATATCTAAAATGTGTGTTATAATTTGTGCTATGTATAAAATAGAATAACATTTATACTATATTTTAAAATGGATCGCGTTAAACACATCTAAAAGTTAAATGCTAAAAATACAAATAATACGTAATAAAGATTCTTAGGGGAGCTTGATTGGCTGGTTGATTTGACTTTAGTATGCAAATACTGTTCTTTTTTCGCAGTAAATTTTATATTTAAGTTGAACTAAAAATTGTAAAAAAAATGAGTCGCCTTTAGTAATCATTGTCAGAGATATTTCGTATGGCACAAGTTTTAGAAAAAGTATAAATAGGAGTCTTGAAGAGAAGTTGGTGACCACAGGATCAGTTGAAGGAATGGTGCGAAAAGAGTATTTTTTCGTAACAATATTTGCCTGTAAGATTATAAATGGTAAAGAAAATAGTAAAACCGTAAAAATGGCGGTCGTTTGATAAGATTAAGAAAAATAATATCAACGAGTCTTTAAAACGTTATTGTTATCGAAGTAAATTAGCAAAAGAACGGCCTGCAAACATATTTGAAAACCAAACACAAGGTGTGTTTTTAGAGATTCTGAACATTCCAAGGACCACGTGACCTCAATGACGTAAAACAATGAGATTTTGCTGTTTAAACACTGCGAATGATGTCCGAATCCCGTTGCTGACCGCCTAAAAGCGTCTTCACGTCTACTCAAAGACGGTGGTCGAAAAGTGCGGAGCCGGTATCGCTAATTGGCGTGGTCCGCGGCGCGCCGGCCACAAATCACCTGAGTTTCTCGTCCGGCTCAATTCGGGCCTTCACTCTGCAGTGGCAATTAACGGCGCGGGCGAGGCGCGTGACGCCGTTAATTAGCCGCGGGTCGGACGTAGACGTCTCGTAACGTACACGTGAACGTACGCGCTCTTTCGCTCGCCTCCTTCTTATGATATCTCTTTCGGCGTTTCGGCGGCTCTCGAGGTTAACAGACCGAGGCAATGGCGGTCCGTTACGAGGCAAGAGCATCCTTACACAGCTGACTTTTTGCCAACGTCATCACCATCTTTCTTGTTCGCTTAAAGTATAATTGATATTTTACTACTGCCATGTAGAAGTCCGAATGCTGACTAAAGACATAGTTGGTTGAGGATGATGAAAAAAATAATAATTTGGCCGAGGATTAAACCATTTATTAACCCATATGCGACGCTGTTTAGACCCTGGCGAAACTCTTTTAAAGTTAAATTTAATAATTATATTAATGTATTAATAATTAAATAATTATATTAAGTTCATACTTAAAGTGCGTCCTAATAATTTTACTGACAAGTACTAGATGTGCTGTAAGGTTAAAAAAATGATTTGAACATGATGAACGAATATGAACTAGAAGATCAGAAGCGTAAGTCTTTAATATGAGGCTAGCGAGAGCCCCTCGGAGCCCTTTACAGCCAACCTATTTTTTATGATTATTTGATATATTTATGAAAAATGTAGAAAAATAGTTGCTTGGAAAAAATTTAAATACTCGTATATTTTTAAAGGACCGTCAAAACTAAGTAACTATTCAGGAAGTTCTTCCCAAAAATGACACCTAAACTACAACACA
The DNA here is from genome assembly GCA_022606575.1 of Glossosoma conforme. Taxonomy (NCBI): domain Eukaryota; kingdom Metazoa; phylum Arthropoda; class Insecta; order Trichoptera; family Glossosomatidae; genus Glossosoma; species Glossosoma conforme. The sequence goes on from JAGTXR010000126.1 coordinate 720,187, forward strand.
GAAGCCTAGCTCTGAACTTAAGTCTACAAGGTAACCACATGGTTTAATTGTTTTCATTGAATCATCATTGCGTTTGCTTTTGCTAATTAATATGACTAAACAACAACCGAAAATCGTATTAAAATCGTTCAATTAATTAAAAAATCACGCTCGTTAGCCGATGTGGCACCGGAGATCGCCGCCACACAAGACCATCAAATAATTTTAATTAGCTCGGAAGTCTAATCCATGGCTCAGAGTTATGTTCAGGGACTCAATACACTACTACCGAATGACAAGGCGGCGAAGCAAAAAACGATACTTTATTATGTATTAATCGAGATTTTCTTTCCTAATTTATTAGCGTCCGAACTTAACTTAATGGGCTGTCATTAGTTAGGAATGCAAATGATTTATAATTATTTCATATTTATAATTTTATGTGCGGTTCTTTTTTTTAATACGCTCGTGTTTGTAAGGCCGAACAACGGATCAGAATCGAAAACCTGTTCAGACAGTTTTATTAAAAATATAGATACCGAAAATATTAAAACCGGTAGACAACTCGGCGGGTCGTCGGCTACAATGGATGGTGGTGTAATAACTTATGCATCCGAGATTACTGAGTTACGATAGTTGTCTTTAACTTAAAATTATTATATACTTAATACCAACCTGTATCAAATAAATATATTATTGAACATATAAAATACAATTTTTTTAGTTAAGAATCTATTTTGCTTCCTAGTCGTATTTAGTCTAAGCTTTACATTATTCATCTATAGTTACCAAAAATACACTATTTCACACAACAATTAAAGAAAGTATACTTTTTTGAAAATTGTCCAGTGATTTAGATTCTTATAAGATAACGGTTGATTATTTCAAAATTTTAACAATATTCAAGGATGCATTACATGTATATTCGCTTAACGTCGTGGTCATTCTTTTTGAACATAACATGACCGTTCTTTTCAGATAACTTTCTTTTTAAAAAATCTGTATCCAATAATTTGTCAGTAAGATACATTTATTTTAAAAAACCATGTCTGTTGCAACATCATTAGCCAATAGCATATTTATTTACAAAGTGCAATTTGTCAACATATAGTATAATACATTCACTATAGTAATGTTAGTTTGAAATCGATATCCGTTAAAAAGTCAATAGTATTCGGAATTTCAATGTATTAAACTAACATTAATAATGATTAAAAATATAAATAAGATTCTATTCATAAGATTGTGGTAAGCGATTGTAAAAAAAAAAAAAGATCCGGTGTATTACTTTGCAGCAACAGAATCTTTGCATTTGATTCCATTCCTCTCTCGGTCCTCCGCAACTTCTTTCAGCTCAGCATAAGCGCTACAATTCATGTCTCATTACTTATATTCCATTAAATTAAACTAAACTTATTAAACTATGAAATTACTCCAAGAAGATGTACAGAAGAAAAATGAATGATGTTGATAAAAATGATTTCACTCGTACACAAACAATTCAACAACTTTGCAAAACAAGGAATAATATTGCAATTTCTGAAGTATACTATGCGTTATATTGTAAAAATGGCTATTCTTACACTACTTGATAATACGAATATTATATATCCTAAAGCAAAAAACACCAACAATGTCATAAGACTCTTGGAAATATGTACAGCCATGTAAAGTACAAATATTTATTTATACACTTTTATCAAGGTATATGTGCGAGTCAAACCACATTATAATCAAAAAGATGTTCATTGTACACTTGATTAAGACAAATGCCGGGATCTCCCCTTCAAAAACGAGTTCCATTTTATGTTCACCGGTAAAATATGGCATTTTGTGTTGTAATTGTTATAAGGTCATTACAAGTGTACCCGTTTTATAGTGGTAGGTACATAATACTATTCCACTCATGACATACATTTAAAAAAATATATGTTTATGGAATATGCACAAGGAAACCAGTGATTATGTTTAGAAGGTTTTGCAGCTTCCGCTGGATAATACATGGCCTTAAGGATTTACTCCGTTGTCAGTCAAATCAACTGACGCTTATTTTTTTCGGTGTCAGCACTGATTCTATGATGTGGCATTTGTGCAGATATGTATTTCTACGAAGATAATTTAACTGTGCATATTATATTTATATGGCCGTAACATTTGTCCTCAAGAGAAAAAAAACATATTTTTTCATTAATATAAAAAAAATATATAGGAAATCTCTTTTGAATAAAAATGTGATGCATTTGATTGATCGTGTGAAATTAGGTAACATGTAGAATAATTTTTTTTAAATTTTTTGATAATCTTACGGAAGAATGAACGAGAACAAACTTTGAAATAAGATTATCACTCGAATGGCGTTCACTTATTTGATCTTTTTTATACATTTTTTCTACATAAATTACTTAGTATCGGCAAAATTAAAAAAAAAAACGCTTGGCAAAAAGGTGTGAAATAATTGTATACTATCATGTGGTTTTAAATGTTAATATTACATTTTAATTTAAAAATAAAGGCGAATTTTATATTTAAAATGTTTAGTTCAATGTGAAGTCAATTGTTATATTATCTTGTTGATTCATAATATTACTGTACCATAAATATACAAAGATAAAAAGTCTTGTACTATAAAGCATATTATTTTCAAGCCACAAAAATAAACAACTAATTACTAGGTTTTCATAAATAAAAAGTATGCATTCAGCAAGTGTCTGAAAATGTAATTACATACAATGTAGCACAAAGCTTCAATAAACGTCGTGTTTTCGTAGAGAAATGGAAATGTTTTTAATCCAGTAGATTGCCGTGAAGATGTGAAGATAGCTAAGGTGGCTAAAGTGTAGCTTCTCCGCGCCTTTTAGCTTAAAGCGCGTAACGAACTAATAATAACTGTCGTATAATCACGCGTATGTGCGTCTAGCATTGTTTATAATTGCTGGTCCAGAGTATGAATACCTCGCCAATTAGACTGGGCACTGAGGCAACTTTGACCACGCGGGAGCTTACTTTATCTGCTCAATTTCTTAGACGAGGTAACGTACATGGTGGTTGAATGTATCTAAACATATTTTAGACTATTTAAAAAATCACCCAAAATATGCTTCGGATACTAAATTTAGTACTATACTCTTCAAGAACTTCCGGCTTTTTGCCCTGGAAGTTGTAGGAAACCATAGACGAGTATATAGCTGTAGAAACATATGTTCATAGGCGGACCTTCAGATTGAGACATATCTTGGGACGAAGAATGGAAAATGCTCATGTCTGGCAAAACTGAGTGTATACGCTTGAACAATGTAAATTGACATTACTTTGAAAATCAGGCCATTTTTCACAGATATGGAACGGGCCACTTTTACACAAAATTAAAGAGGAGGATATTGGCAGCCGAAGCTACACTCGATGTTTTGCGCCCCATTTTCAAAAAAAAAAAGTTATTTGGCGGACCCGTTATAACAGTATGATATGTGTCTACATTTTTTTAAATGAATATGCCGTACAGCTTATTTTAGTAAAGATCAAATGGAACGGTTTATGAATAACATAACAAGTCTTAATCAGTTATATAATATTTGGAGATAAATTATCTACAGGGGTATTAAAAACCATTTTTGTGATAACACAGCGATAGGTAATCAGTTTCATGCTATGCTAAATATTTTAAGAGTTGTCTTTAAAAATATATTATGTTTTATTTTTTATCTACGATACCCAAGTATTTTAAAACTTTACAAACTCTTAGTAATAATATTTCTATCAACTCAAGGTCAATACATATAGATACACATATGAATACGTAATATTTTTTAAAAACACGTATATTTATGTGCATATAAAAAATTGTATACCTGGTGCTCCTAAGTGCAGAAAATCAAATAAATATAATATATTTTTAATAAGATATTGAAATAATATTTAAAGGTAAAATTTCACTTAATTTAGACCAATTTTGGTTAAATTGTGTAAAAATACATTCAGTTACATATATTTTCGAGTATATAATATATTACATTATAAAATATATTCGGTCAAGAATTTTGATTTTTTGCAAGAAATATAGCATTTAAATATTATTTTGTGTTCTTGGCTTGGTTTTCAACACACGTATTCATAAAAATGCTCATTTTAAGAATAAAGATTTGGAACTGTACACCTTACCTCATAAAAATCCGAAAATAACTGTATTAAGCAGATACGATTTACGGATCACTCCCACACGCAAGGAGAAATATACTTTTTGATATTATCGGGCATATTTATACACAGTTAATTGTTTCGGCTATTTTTTGTTAATTATTATTTTCTACACCATAAATTCCCATTAATGAGGGTAACAGTGATTATCGCCTCGGTGTTTTCGGCGCACAACATAACTTTTATGATATTATGTCTCGGTAGACTGGCGGGCGTTCTTGGAGCGTGCCCATCTTCCTTGAAAATGTCACTTAGATTAATTCTCAACCACAAAAGCTATTTCTTTAAATACATCTTGCGAACCTGTTAAGCTTATACGAAAAAAAAGTTAAATTATTTATTGTATTATAATCTCGTTTTGTTCACCCGTATCTATTAAGGTTGTTCGAAGAAAATTTTCAATGGCATTTTAAAGTTTTTGGTCAATTGTCTTCCGCAGGATTGGCGATATCGTCTGCCATTCTCGTGGGTTGTCAGCCTTCGTTTCTGTATTAGGTGTTTGGTTACCATTTTTTAATTTTCCCTCCTTATACCATATTCACATGACCGTTATATTGGCAACACTTAACCTCTTTCAAATTGAATAGACGATCCGTGGTCACATACGTGACATAATAAATTTGAAAAAATAACTTTTTCGCAATTGTTATGCTCCATCTCAGCTTTTGAAAAAATTTGAACGCAGAGATTCAAAATTTAAATAATATAATTAAAAACACCAAATTTGATAGTATAATTGATAAATATCGGTGTTTATATTAGACAGGATAAAAAAAAAGTTATTTACTAAAAAAATCAGAATCATTGAATTTATAACATTGATTTTCTTAATATCTTAATATATTTTCAATTAGTTATTATTCAAAAGTGATGATAATAGTAATCTCTTTATCTTTGCAAACTTCAAATATACGTATTGTGTTACAAGTAGTATAAACTAAACTACTGTACTCTGATTGGATGGCAAAAGAAAAGGAAAAGATGTTTTCGGTGAAGACCATTACATTTTATGGTGTGTCTCGGTAAGATGGAGTCGCCTCGGGAGTCGAGTTCTTCGCCAGAGTAAACTACTTAACCACTTAACCAGCTCGATAACCCTTCTGGAGAGCTGCCGCATACCGGGGATTAGAGCTCACCTCCTCCGAGTACAAACTTACACGTGTCAGATATGCAATGAATCCAATGTAATATAATGATTTGCATAAACACTAAAGAAGTACATACTCGTATGTTTGAGAAATTTTAAAAATATCGGTTTTTCTGAATTGAAGATGTGGGATGCGGAAGGTGGACGATAGAAATATAAGGAGACTCATGCCAGTTCTAGTCTTAAAGTGAACACGGGCTGATAATGATAATACATTTATTTACAACGATTTTTATTTTATGATATGGATAATATTTTTCGCTTATTGTCAAGCATCGTGGCACGAAAAACACAAATAATATACGATTGTTGTGGTATCCAGTTAAAAAAAACACTATACTCTTAAATACCTGTACAACATTTATCAGGGCTTAAACTGTTTATCTAAGTTTAAATAAATAAATTGAGTCAATATTTATAATATGTATTTAGGCAATTTTAGCAAAAGTTCATTTCCGTAGGGAAAAACAAAAAAAAACCTTTTTTTTTTTAACTAACACCTTAATGTACACTCTTAAAGAAACTGTATTGTACTTGTATAATCGTATGATAATTGATTTAATAAGATCTAAGTAACGTAAGTATTTTTATCAGACATACGTTTACAAGTAAGTTAAAAAGTATAAAAAGAACGTTTAACCTTAAAACTGCTATTACATCAAGACTAAATAAAAATTACCTATTTAAGTTTAATTATAATACCTAATTAATGCATACGAGTCCCCAATACTCTGATGAATTTATAATCACTTTGCAAAATTTGTATGGTAGCCTTATAATGCCTCCAAAAGTGAAAGAGTACTTTTATTTGTTTACAAGTATAAATTCAGCTGCTAAACTATACCATTTTATTGTAAGATTATTACAAGCAAAGTTAAATTTGGATGCAAATCTCACGTTAAATTTACTTCTTGTATTTAGAAATATACAAAGTAAAAATAAACCTTATCAATAATTAAACAATAAACAATTAAAATGTTAACGAAGGGTTTCTTTATATATTATACGTTAATAGTGTACTTAAAAACACTGTTCTGAGGCACTTAATTTTATTTTAAGATAAAAAAGCGCCGCCCAGGAGGTGTTTGTACATTTTTAACGAGTGTACTATTAAAATTAGTGGTAAAAGCTTAGAATATTTATGATATTTGATGTAATTAGCGATGTTAATTAATAATTTCTCATAGGAGAACACCGCTAAAAGGCAGATTATTTAATTCTAACAGCAAAATTAGCCGTAAAATGAGGAATCAGAACAGTTGCTAGCGTAGAGTATTGGGGATATGATGGTTCTTAAAGATTGGTGATTTAAATTAATGACGACAATTTATGACGACTATATGCTTCAGCTAGTTAGCGGATATGGATTGTGGGGTTGATATTATAGTTAAAAAATTAGTAAATGGACTACTTCAGCGTGGATGCAATTTTTTCAATATATTCTTTGTTCGGATTTAAAAGATAAATGAGACTCGTGTACTCACGCTATTGATGACATGATGCTCAGTCATGAGCTACAAGATTCAAAATAAGAGGCGATGGTTATCATTGTGTAGTTCAATTAGGATTTGAAACCGGGACTGCTTACATGACAGTCGAGCTCATAACCACTAAACTCGAACAGAAATTTCTGTTATTTATGAACAATGTTTTGGTATGCCATAAAGTTGGGTTGCGCTTAAATTATTATTTATTTACATAATGTATAACTGTAATGTAAGCGTATACGTAAAGAGCAAACATTTTTTATTTTATTGGAAAGTGAAATGTTTGCTGAGCACCTATAGAAACGTACAATATTACACGTTAGTATATAGGCTTTGCCTATTTACAATACGAAAACGAGCAATTTATACATATAATACACGAAAACGTACAATACGAAAACGAACAATGTATACAATTCATATCGAGTATAATATACGATTTTCATTTGACTTTAATATTATCCATGACTCTTATGTATATTATCAATTTTTAAAATTGTTTGTATTCTTACTTTAATGTCATATTAAATATTCATATTACATACCCAAAATACTTAATTGATTAGTAAAATGTTATTAACATTATCATATACTTTATCTGTATTATGTCTTTATGTGTTATTTTGTTAATATACTGTAAATCTACTCATTCCTCATTGGTAACGTTTATATATATTTCCGAATTCTGCCTGACGGTACTGGAGAATTTTAATGTGAATTGACTCTTTCCATATATGTTGCTTTTCCAAATTCAATGGACTACTGTCAAGTACATATTGTCAATAATGTCAGTAAGTAAATAAATTAGTGTTTATGGTAAAACTTTTCTCCACTACTGTAGAGAATTGTAGATCAATTATAAGTTTGTATTATTAATGAATGAAGCTCACACTAACTAGGTGTATAAATTAACTATTGAAGATCCTGTCGATGACCAAACAAATTTAAATGCCATTAAGGTTATCAACTCACAATACTTGGTAAAACTGCATAATTATAATTTTACATTAATTTTAATTAAAAAAATAATATGGTAAAAATATCAATCATGCTGAAAAAAACCGTATACACCATGGACTGGCCGTCGTCTACACCGAAGAATTACATGGAATTTTTTAATTGAACAAAAAAAAAATATCATTATATAGCTTAATACACAACAATAACAAACACCCAGTAATTTTATAATATCTTTTGTAAATAAAAAACAAAAAAATATTATTATATAATAGCTTAATACATTAAAATAACAAATACCCAGTAATTTTAAAATGTCTTTTTTAAATTGAAAACAAAAGTTTACCATTAACTTTATGTCTTTTTTCAATTGTTTTACTCGCACAAATATACAACTTGTAAATATATGTGTACTAATGTAGGAACTAATTACTTCTCCTTACCTATATAAGTCACTGCCTGTTTTTATTTTATCATTATTGAAGATGGTCTCCAGGGAGGCCGAAACATGTAAGCAGTTTAAATAAATGTGAATCAAAACTAAATATTTTTATTTGATTAATTTTTTAATTAAAAATATGTAAAATTATACATTTAAATGCCTTTCATAACAGCCGTAAGCAGCTTGTTACAGTAATTTCTCGCAGGCCTTAACAATAATTTTCAATATTATTCGAAAAAAAAAACAATAAATAGTGTTTTTTTATAGATATTAAACCGACCATGCTTTTTAGGTAGATTGGTATGAGAGTCAAGGAACTATATGATGATAAATAATTTTGTAAAAGGCATTAAATTTACTAGAGCAATTAGCGCAAACAGAACAAAAAATAACTACATAGTAGTCCATAAAGATCTGAACTGTTTCGTATGAGCTGCGCTTTTTTATTTATTGGATCTGAGCATCTCGAGTTGTGGCATTAGCGCTTCCGGCGTGCGAGTTTCTATGGACTAATTGGCCACAGTCGGCGGCGGCCGGACCGGCGGCGCTGCGCGGGCGGCGGACTGTGACAACTCAGATCTTTCTATTCGTTCATAACTCACACTTATCGCGATAGTCCGGGCTACAAAGAGCTTCCTTTCGTATGAGATCATCGTCGGCTTGAGTTTAATCAAAATTACTAATGATTTCTTATATCATGACAATTGTTCTGGCTATGATACCTAATATGGCTTTCAAGATCTTGCGATCAGATTGTTTCTTCGTCTACGTCATATTGACAACGAGATAATGTCAATTTAATACAGCTGCCAGGTTCTATGACTCAAGCCATATCAGTATCCCGATTATCGACAAATAGACATATTTTTCAGGAATAAATTATTGCTTTGACTGAATTTTCATGCTTTTCTTGTTTGTTTTCAAGAGATTAACGAGTGGTAAGGCGGTTTTTATAGAAACTTTTTGTAATAAATACGGTGGCTACCATCATTTTATATGTACAAACATATAAGAGAATACTGACAGAGGGCAATGATGCTATCTATGCAGTGAATTCTTGGACGCATGTACTTTTAATGATGGTAAAACTCGCTTTGAGAACTGTTGATCGGCCAACGTCATCATAATAGAGCCCGATAATCACGAATTATTCGTTTTACAGATTAACAGTTAATTGGATATTTTGTTTGATTAATGTTTTGATTAATAAAAATATAACACTTGCAATAATTAAAAAGGAAAACATTTAAATATTATTATCAACTTTGATAATAATCTGACGATAATAATCTGACGATAATAATCTATCGATCTGACCCTGTTGTTTCCGACACGATTATATATATATATATATATATATATATATATATATATATATATATATATATATATATATAAATATGAAATATGAAATATGAAATATGAAAGTATACAATTAATTTTTTTAGCTACAGTGAGTTGGTACAATTATATAATACTAAGAGTTGGTCCTTTTATCAGTGGGAACGTAATAAGGTCCTCGTCTTTTTTCTCTCTCACTGTGAAATGGTGATGTTTACCTTTAGGAATTATAAGGGTGTGGTATCAGGCATTTTATAAATGAAGCATCGAACCTAAGACCCTTTATATAAGTAGAAAGGATTTTATATTAAAACCATACCACACATTATAGTAATTAGAGATTGTGCCGAAGCTTTGCAAGACATTGAGGCTCAATCGATATATTCTTATAATTACTTGTCGCATCTAGCCGAGATACACTCAATTTTATTTGAATATTATAGGTCATGACGTGTGTAATCAAATCTTAAGAGCTACGAGTACAAACAAACTTCTATGTTATATAAAAAGTATATTCTAATAATGTCACGTAGGCCCGAGTACTAAAATACAAGGAAACTCCCATAACAACTAAGTTCACGGTCAAAAAACCAGCTCAATTAAATTTTATATAAAAGGCTTTTTGTGACTATCTAAAGAAATCTGTAAACGGCGTATAAAAAACCAAATAGTTCTTCTTCAAACGTGTTAAATTTATTGCCAAAATATTCGATAAAAGTAATAGATATGTAATGGTTTAATTTATGTCCTCTTTCAAGACGGCTGTCAGTGGATTGTCGCGTATTTTTTATGTTCCTCATACAATTTGAGGTCGTAATGTATTATTTTGTATTGATTAATGGACAAAACAGAAGATAAATTGTAAAATCGAGGAACAAAGTGTTTTGTCTTGTCGATAAGGAATGTATTATTATTAAGTTTCTAAAATAACTGACGGAAAGATTTCAATTATAGTTGACGTGATTTGTAATAAAATATACATTGACTGGAATAAAACCTAAATAAAAATACGAAAGTTTTTGATGACAGTGTTAAGATAAAGTTAGCCAAGTTAATTTAAGGAAGTAAAATTAAATAAAGTTTTTTTTAATAATAATTAAATTGAGCCGCCGCTTTAGAACTAAATTGTCCAGGCTTCCGTCGAGCATATCATCCGATCTGTTTAAAGATGCTGATAAAGAAACGTCCAAATATGTCGCAGTTATTAAAGATGCTTTGTCATTAAGCCCTCAAGCTCTCGCCCAGAAAGTCGACGGGAACCATATGTACTTCGGTAGTGCTCATGACATAGAGATGATTTGAGACAAGGCATAGATAATGGCAGATTACAGAACTGTTACGCAACAATTTGCGGTGACCATTTGCTCCAGCTATGGAACGGATAACAATACATGTATGTGGTTTTTATTCAACTTGACTTTAAATAATGTATTAACTATTTGTAAATTGGCCTGGACTTTATTTACAACAAATTGTAGTAAAACCTTAAGAAAGACTTCTAAAACATAAATTTATTTTAATTTAATTTATCTTGGAGTGTTGTTATAATAACTTAATATTGGTGCTGACATTACTTTACGTTTTGTGTTAGAGTATATATGGTATACGTATAGTAATAATAATTTAATAACAATATTTTTACAAAGACATCTAGTTCATCCAACCATTTCATACTTGAAGTCGATAATATAACTACTTTATTCCAGCAATTAAAGTGATAAGCTACCGTTTCAAATGACTAATAATATTTTTTAAATTTATTTGATTAGTGTTAATAACAGGTCACAAAAGGCCTCTTCGGTCACTTATCTCGTAACGGTCTTGAGTGTTCTGCTTCACAGTCCTCGAGGCCCGGCGATTAGCGGCTCCCTTATTATTAATAATATGTGAATGCACTTTTATCTGATTATAAGCACCATGAAATAACAGGTATCCTAATGAAACTCCGCCACCACCTGGATAAATGGGGTATAACTTGTCAAGCCACGCTTACACGTGAAGACATCTTTTTGGTAACTTCAATGGCTTGTTAAAAAAATGTATATTTATTTTTAAATTAAATCGCATTGAAACGCATCAAATGTATAGTGACATTTTTGTAAATTATCTGTTTAGGATTGTGCTCCCGATTCGTCAACACGGAACTCGCTTCATTTCAGAGTTATTTGTGGTGTTTCTGCTCAAAGCTATCCATATCATACTCCAAGTTCTATCTTTTTTATATTTTTAATTTTTTTTATTTAATCAAATATAAAAAGATACATTTTTACACAGTAATTTACATTCCAATGTTTTTTTTTTATCTTTTTTTAGATTCGCTTACCACACCACTTAAAGATAAGATCTTGTGTGTGGCGTGGGATTCATCTATGTTATTTTACAATTTTATATATTTAAACAGAATTTTACATATACACATTTATACATTTACATGATTTTGATATAATACTAATATTATATAAATAAAAATTTAAGACATTATGTATAGAATTAATCTAAAGTATATAAAATTAATAATACATTTTTAGTACATTTTATTATTTCAATTTGTTATGCAGTGACGTTGGTTCTGTTCGTTAATCTTACTTCTGTGAATGACCCTTTTATATATAAAAATACATTATCAATCATATTTGTAGTAGATGTATCAATAAGATTACATTTTGACAAATTAATTCAATTGTAGTTATTAACTGTCGGATTTATTACAAAAATAACACGTTGTATTAATGTACGAGATATTGTAATTATGCAGTCTTGTCTTAAACCTAAATGTTATTTATGAATTAATAAACGAGGTGTTTTGATGATATTCTGCTTGGATTCGTTGATCAAATTAGAAAGAGTTTTTTTTATTCATATTCTAATTGCTTAGAGTATAAGTAGTCTCGCATCATCTACGCACTAAATAAAGTAGATATCATGAGTTGTATAACATGATTATGAAAATATCAATTATTTCATAATAAATTATACATTTCAGATATAGAAAACAAGTATATATCGATTGTTTACACTGTCAAGTAGTGACTGACCGATGTTGCGTGTAAGCGGAACGTAACTTGAGCGCGTGTCGGTTGTTTTTTGAATTTTACGCATGCGCTCGGAGCGTTCAGATGCACCTTGCAGGAGATGCACCTTGCACCCATCACACGCACCGGGCAACTGCAACAACCGCAACTGACTTTACACCGGTGACCGAAGACGGTTAGAACAATCCTTTAATAATGACTTCTTATCTATTTTTCGAATCACTTTTTGTACGACATCTATCATCTAATGACTTTCAATACTTTCATTCAAAGTTATTCTGACAGCTCCACTCCTTCAATATTTTAAAGTCACTTTAAAAACGTGAGCATAATCATTACCATCACTAGCTTGCTACTAACATATCGTGTACAATCACAAACTAACACTACAAACCTCTGTCAGCCGTCATAGTCTTCACCTCGCATAACGTCAACTATGCCTCCCGGAGCTCAACCGAGTTCTATAGATATGTATAGTTCTTGATGGCTTTCCGAGATGAAGGCCTTGAAGAAAATGCAGCTCATGTTTATGCTTTTGTGTGGTATCCGGAGACCATGTTCCAGTCAAGTCTTATGACATATTGTAGATTGGAGGAATGCCTTGAATGCTCCGTTAACTTATTATTTCTCACAAAGAAAACCATAAAAATATAATAACAGTGATAGAAAAATATATTAATTCTTTATAATTGACTCTAAAAGTCTATGTATATTACATACCTGTATAACAGCAAATTCTTCGTTGTTTTTTTTAACAGAATACAGGAAAATAACATATACTCTATTAATTATACTATGATTTTATTATAAATTAGAAAATATGTTGAAATAAATTTATTTAAGCGACCGAACGTCTTTAATGAATCTTAAAGAAATCCATTATTCCGTTTAACTAAGCGATTTGTCTTGTAACAAGAAGTGTATTATTAGGATGCGAATACATTCTTAAGTATAATAATAGTCATTGCCAAGTATAGACATTACTTCACTTTACAGGGAGTCTGTAGTCAAAGGGTACTTGGTGTAAAGGCGGCAGTAGTCAGCGGGTGTTTATTCAGGAGTTGTTCCAAAGAGCCTTAACCGAAAAAGGAGCAAAAGTGTTTTAATTGAATCCGTGTTTACGCGGTAATAAATAAAGATTACTTTAACAGAAACCTTAATTCCTCTGTAATGGTAATTTGCTCGTCAATATGCGGAAGCGTAAAATATATAAAATTTATAGAACATATTTAAGGCTTGCTTTTCCAGACACCAGAAATATGAAATATTATACCTTAAAAAATAAATAATACTATATACTCGTACAATCTAGCATGAATTCAAACTTTAAATTCTGATATTGACTAAATATTAACTAATATTCATAAAATAAAATGAAATTTAATACTGAGATTTGGTATCGAATTAAAATAATTAATAGCTAAAGTATTTATAGCTATCATTTTTTATAATGAAACATTAAGCACTTTTTATTTTTAAAGTATTCAAATGCGTGACACTTCAACTAACATAAGTCTGAACTATCAAATAATATGTCTAGTGACTTTAAATTGAAAAGTAAAATGACAGATTTGATGAGAGATTATTTGAATATTTGATCCTTTTAGGTATATTTTATATGCTAATTTAATTAATTAGGTATACATGTCAATATTCAGTAATGACGTTTTTTAAAGATACGTGCTAAATACTTTATGCTAAGCATCTGAATAATTGTATATAATTTATACAAATGATGGATAAATTTTGAAGAATCGATTATTTCTAATGAAAATCGACAGAAGTTGATATTTTTGTAGGCTTTTTCGCTTAATCACAAGATTCTACTGATTAAAATTAAGATTCGGAGGTGTGAAGAAACATTCAGTTGTTGTTAATATTATCAATTTATTTTATTGTCGTATATTTATGTGAAGATACTCATAATAAAAAGAATATAAATTACTTACTTATTGAAAATTGATACATACTCATATTATTTCGACGAAGCAATAAATTTTATATTGTTCCAGTATATTTAGCTAACTAAATGTTACAACGATCTAAGAATAGTAGTATTTTGTTTAGAGTCCGCAGTTTCATTTTAAAACCATTTTTTCGGCATTAACGAGAAAACTTTATCGTGAAATGGGAGTCTTGAATAAATATATCATTATAAAATAGAATTATTGTATGAAATTGAATTAAATATATACTTTGTGAATTTAAATTTTAAAATTACTTCAAAAAATATAAATAACAGTAAAAAAACTGTTGCAGGTTGGTCAATGAAACAACTTCCAGTATCATTAAGTACAGAAAATTTCAGTACAGATTTTTTAGAATATGGTTTTTTCTTTCTCCTTAACACATTTTTACTTTATTTGTTAACTGTTTGCTTCTTTTATTTGTAATAAATCATAAAGATATATATTAATTAAAATTTAATATCAGACTAAAACAATATTTGTGAATCTTTGAAATACATTTAAACTAACTCAGAAGTACTTAATGTTCTTAAATACATATAAACACAAATAAAAACACCTTTTTGCCAGGGGGCCCAAAGGTGTACCTCATGGTCCATCTGCAACTCCGAGTCTTGACAGGCACAGCTGAAAGAAAGTCTAACCTAACTGGGCTATGAACCAAGAACACTACGTCGTCATACATTATAACAATTATAATCGTTACTAGCTTTTGTGTTTTAGTGACTATGTTAATAAACGTTTGAAAAAAAGTAATCCAATCCGAGAAGTATCGGAGAAAAAACTCATATTTTCATCCATATCAATTTGATTGGATTTATAATGGTGCAGCAATTACTGAAGGGATCATCTAAAATTTACCAGATGTTACTGGACTTATTCTGCATAAATGTTTTTTTTCAAATTTTAATATTTTTGTGGGGGTATTTCAAAGTTTTCTACCTAAAGTTATTTTGGATTCATTACACACAATTATTTTAAAAATTATATTTTAATATACGTTGTATTATCATGAGTTATACATAATTTACAAAATAACATTGATAGTATGTATTTTGATTATTTTAAATGATTTGTAAGATTAGTATACTTCAGTTTTTTTTTTAAAGACTAACCGAATAACGAATATACTCGCATGCTTATAAAGTAAAAAAAGAAACGCCTCTTTAATTGACTGTCAATTTTGTTATCAGTTGTTTTATCGTCGTCGTTTTTTCACAAATAATAAAATACACAATTTAATGACATTGCAAACAATTTAGAAGAATTTGCCGACTGGTTGTTGATTTCAAAATACACACAGAATAGTTATTATGATCATCAGCTTAATGCCAAGAGGCTGTTCATTTGAAAGAAATAAAACTGTTTATAATGTCGATGTTTTTCCGCAAAAAAACGTATTTTTGCGAGAATTTGTATTTAAACGTCTTATAGGTGATGTTGTAAATACTAGGTTACGCATAAAATTAATACAAATTGATTTCATATTTGTTTTTTTGCCTTATAAATTGGGATAAGGCTTTATTGCTGCATATTTATAAAGTTTTATGTTTGTTTTTCTAGAAGGTTAATGCTTATTTTTGTAACGTATTAATTCAATTTGTCTTCCTGCCTTCTTTGATAAAATTTTATTTATGTTAATTAAACAAATAAAGACTAATTATTGTTTTATACCAAGACCACTACGATCACCTGTTTGAGTGATTGACATTTCTAGCTTACTTCTCATATGACTCATTCAATATAAAACGGCCCTAAGTGTAGTAATAAAGTCTTTTAGTTAAATTAACTGGTTTTAGTATTGTGTAAGTTGAACGAAATAGTTAAAGCTAAGTATTTTTTTCAAAGTTAAATAATATGAAAATAATTTCAAATAAATAGGAATACCTAGTTTTATGTAAGAATAATCACATGGTTTGAAAGCCTTTTTATCATAATTACTAGTAAATGAATATAATTCATGAACTACCTATTTACAGAGATTCCTTCAACAAATTTTTCTTTTGTGAAAGATGATACATTTTTGAATATACATACATATTTAGCTGATCAACGAGTATGAAGTGTTTGAAAAATGTATATAAAATATGCTTAATACAAACTAAACGTTAACTTGTTTGATCAATTATTTGATTCTTTGATGATCTCCGTTAATCAATGAAAGTGAATAAAATACTAATTATTGATATTGAACAATTATATTATTAATTGACTTCGAATAAAACACTACATGTTTATTTTCTTACCTGAAATTGAAGTCAAACTTATAAGATGCATGTATTAAATTATCAATCAAATATGTTCAATAGTACTTGTTTTTTGCACAATCAACCAAGCATGAAAACAGAGTGTGTGAAAACAAAATTTGGCCGAAATAGATAAAATTTACAAGTAGATACCGCTGTCTTGTACAAAGTGAGTGAAGGGAGAAGAGAGTCGCAATAAAAATAAAGTGTCCGCATTCACACCACCCGATTTTGTTTCAAAGGGCTGCGACTTGGAGAGGGAAATCTTCTTTACATGCTTGAGGGTGTGGAGAAGTGAGGACATACCGGAGAAAGACCAGATCATAGGCGCAACTAAAAACATATTCAAATATAATAACAAATCATTTAAAAAAAAACTGTAAAGGCTTTCGAAACGCAGCATCATCTTAGCAAAGTCATGTGATGCTCAATTATTTTTGGTGATATTTTTCATAGTATGATAAGAATGTGATTGAGGCACAGACCTTGAGGTAATTTTTCATTGGCCTTATTATTTTTTCTCGTATAATAAGTAAACATCCATTTAATAAAATTAACTTAGATTCTATTTTTTATTTAATTCAATGAAAGTATAATGATTTAAACGTCTATATTGAACAATTGATTTTCATAAAAAAAAAATTTAATACCATCGGAAATATTATATGCGTTTGATATTAAATAATTATTATAAACACGTAATATGTATTAATTTCAAATTTTTTAATTTCAAAAGTCATGTAAGCCATTTTTTTCTTCTTGATACTCATGATAAACATGTCATGTGTTATTTTATGTAGCTTTTTGTATTTAGTTTAATTTAGTGCAGTGAAAGCAATCAGAAATAAGACTACGTTTGAACCTTTTCCTACAACGTAAAGAGTATATTTGAAAGATATTTATTTTTAATCTAATGTGAAGTTAATGTGTAAGGGAAAGTGTGCGATCTAAAAATTTCTTTCTTTCTTTAATTTGTTTGAGTCGTGAGTTGATTTTAAGTTACGCTTCTGACGTAAGCGTTCTTCTGAATAATGCAGACTGGGGAGTCCCGGCCGATTGACCTGCCGGGACTTTTGTCACCCGCTTTACGTCCTGCGAGTCAAACTATCATCAAGATACCGGGCATCTGAGCGACGGGAGATGTTCTTCACAGGCGATAGCGGCATTAGCCCCGGGCCGGGCCATTACCGCCGTTCGGCCCTGAAAAACACACTTGCAAACCCTTGCTTAAAAAAGTCGGAGTGTTATTTTAAGGCTTCATTTTTTTCTAAATATTTTGAAATACTGAAATTATTCTGATATTTAAAATTATTCTGATATTTAAAATTATTTATTATTCTTCTTATGACAGAGCCACAATTGTGGAGTGAAGTACTACGAGTGTTAAAAAAATGTAAATCACACGTTTTTACAAACTTTAATAATAATGAAATTTTAGGATATATTTTTTAGAACAATAAGTTTTTTTTATGTAAACGCATGCAGGAGAGTACACCTGGTCAAGACCAGTGCACTCTATGACGTTCAGCCAGGGAGGTTGGATGCTGCATGCGGGAAATGTGTATTGTGTTCGTGTTTGTGTGTGGGTTGGGGAGATTGCAAGTGTATATTTATCTGTTTCTTGAAGAGATCCAGATTGTAGGAAGGAGGAAACACAGACAAGCAAAACAAAAAAGTTGAGATGTGTATGGCGAATTGTTGCAAAATTTTGCCGAATATGGGATTCTTGTAAAAACTTGCATCACTATTGACAATGTTTCCGTAGGGATGATACTCTTTCAGTCATTTTTAAATAATTACTTATAAATTTTATTTATTGATAATTCCACCGTAATAATGCACTTTTAAGAAAACTGACAGTTTATATTTAATATATTTTTATTAACGCATTTTTTCAAATAATCAAGATCACGAGTTCGATCCCCGGCAAAGATTAAATATAAGAAGTTATTTCATTTAATTTTTAAATATACGTTCCCGTTTGGTGTGAATTTGATTCTTATCTGTAACACATAAAATGACAAAATTGGTGGTTAAAGTATGTCGTCTATGAATTTAATCTCACACATAATGCCCGGAAAAATGAATGATGCTTGAATCTGAAAATGGATAAAAATTGGTAGATCAACTGTATATGCACCGCAAAGCAAACATAATAATGGTAAGCTTCGTAAAGTCCACAGATGAGATTTTTTCCTCACCACCTGTTACTGTATTAGTACCTTAGTATTCTACTGCATGTTTTATATAAAAATATAAAATAATTATCCTTTAATTTTACATATTCGAGTACGCTTACTCAAGTACAATCAATTTTACGCTTTAAAAAATTGATAATTTTTAAAATACTACTTATTAAGATTTTTTATTCAGATTTGAACCAATGTCATACTATATGTATGCCGGACTCCTGTTTTATAGTCCTCCGAGTCACGAGGAAGAATACTCTCCAGGGACTCACCCCATTACCGCTGAAGGTCCAGGGATACTTCGCAGCCACTTGCAGGACGTCCGCTGGTGTTTAAGGAACTGAAGTGTAGTTGCAAGGCGATAATTCGACTATAAAGTGTACGGGAAACTGTTCTAGTTTAATTGCGTTATGTGTCAGCACTAAGATGTGTTGCTACTGAAACAACAAATTTTTAATTTGCAATATATATTTATTTACAAAAGACTAATTAACTTCTGTTCTTTATGCAAATTTACATATTTAAAATGTTAAAACATACTTTTGAAAATCACACGTTAAGTCTGGTTATTTACTGCAGAATTAAGTCATGAGTAAAACAGCTAGAAATTATGATTTTTTATGTCTTTGTCTTGTTATGGGAATCAGTTGGCCGGTATAATGTTGAAGACTTTAAGCATGTTTTTATACAGGAAGCGCCAAACTGACGGTTTTAAACCAAAACAACGACGAAAACCGTCAGCTTTTTTTGCTGCTCCCTGTATTTTTACTAATGAAAAATTAATTCAACGGAATATAATACCAAAAATATTACAAACATCGAATAACATATTACAGTCTAAAATAAAGCTGAAATAGAAAATTTAATAAAATAAGTCACTTATTTTGTTTTTTAAAACCTTTTTTTAAAATCTAAGATTATTATTAAAAATATATATTATATATAAAAAATATTAAAGCAATATGTCATTGTACATATAATAATTCTAAGAATATGATGATTCTTGCGTGTTTTGTTATGTAAATAATCAATTTCATGTTTCTATAGCAGCAAATCATTTGATATATCACGATTTGTTTTCAGTATAAATTAATATATTATAATTAATCAGATTAATAAGATGATGTAACACAAAACGATTATTGCAATGTGAAACTGAAAATAATGCACTACAGCATAATAACATTTAAAAGTTACCTAATTTAAGTGCAATGTAAATATTTCTTACATTAAAATGCACGCAGGAGAACACAGCCGAAATGGGGTTAATTTTTTTTAACCATTCCATTCCATTAATTAATAAAGGTTTGCATATTAGATAATATTTTACATTGTAGGTATGATGACGAAGAATTTTCAAGCTTGGTTGATATGCTGAAAGATTTTATGAAATTATAAATGTTGAATGCCTATACACTTTTTCAGGAACTAAGATAATGAAAAGTGTTAAAATTGTTCTTTATTATTTTCCGTTTAATGGATTTTAGTAGCTAGAATGTAATTGCCTCGGGTATTATACAAATGTTTGTTAACATTACAACATACATATTATTTAGTTGCCTTGGGACTTGTTGGAACAATGTTCAATAAGAACCCGTTAATCACCGAAAAGACAGAAGTTAACATGCAATATTTATCAAGTAGAGATGGAAATGCGATGATGAAATAATTTACAGTTGAAACTGGCGTAGTAATCACTAGCGAAACTTAAAATTAAATGAGAAAATGTCTAAAATCGATTAAAATGTGACATATTTGGGCACATGAGATTGATTTTTATATTATTTTTTGATAGAGAAATATTGAACAAAGAAAAATAGAGAGAGAGAGAGAAGCTGAAGGTCATTGGTTCCTACACCAGGAGACCCCTTGCTCACACAAAAGTTTCGCATGAAGGTATAAAAGCGTTTGCTTACCAAGCCAGAGAAAGCTTAATTATTTTCTATTTCATACCCTCTGATAGTGTGAAATTGATATTTCATCAGTATAATGGAAGTAATGTTACATTAATAAAACATGGTGATACATGAAAGTCTTACGCTTACGTCCCGTAAGCAATACCCACAGTGAGTTCCTATAAAAATAAACGATTTATGAATACCGTTGACAAGTATAATGATATAAATTTCTCATTATGTATGACGTTTTTTTAATGTATCCCATTATTAATGCCATTCATAACCTAATCATATCATTTGGTGGTGGATAAAAATTATCCCGTAAGTATCATCACTCACTGTGAAGTGAGTCCACGAATAAATAGATGAACTGTAATAGCTGCAGTCTTTGAGGTTAGCGGATCAAGACTTCATATACAGTGCTTAGTCAACCTTAAAATTGGCAAGCGTTATATAGTTCAAAGTTGAGATTTCTACATTACCGTCAGTCGGTTATCTCCTGTATATGCTCGCATACAAAATATGTGTTCTAGTTCTATGTGGTTCCGCCAGTGCTGCAGAATGCTTTATCTCACCGCACCACGACTGTTCCAGCAAACCTGGTGGCCTTAGAGACTCTCACATGTAATCCAACAAGCCGCGCAGAAATCATGGCGTGAAATATAAATATTCCTTGGAGCAAATGACAAGAAACTCAGGTTATTTATGTCTCTCGCTCAACAGCTCCAACAACATGCAACGGTCGGACCTGCACAACCAACACACCTGACACGGACAACCATTAGTGCCATTACACCGGCGATAGATGAGAAGGACTTGCTATAAAACTTATTGTGTAATGATTTACTAAATTGCCTTGAAAACTTCTGCTAAAGATGGCTTACTAAGCGGGAATCCCTACAAAATCCTTGATTAAATAAAATTATTGTTATCGTCATCATGTTTTGGATCAATAATAATTTTTATATTAACTTTGTTAATTAAATATTGTTGTTTTATTCAATTTCATCTGCTATTTAAAGATGTAATTAAAGTTATATTCTTATTATTTATTTACTGTACCAACGCAAGCTTGAGAATAACTCTCCAGATAATACGAGTATCATGACTCTCTACATATATATTATAGATATAATATTTTAGAATGGGTCCTAAAAAGTTTTTTTATAAACATGTAAAAACACATATGTAACACCTGCATATTACATTCTATAGTACAAACTATTTAAAATGCGTTGCGCAATATAGACGATATACGAGTAATTTAAACTGTTAATATCAGCTACAAATATAATATGAGTTTCAAGTAGATAAGTCATTGTTTTAATAAGAGAGACCAAAAACGCTTTTATTATGCAGTGTAGTTATTTGATGATAATCCATTCATTGCAAGATGAAATCTTTGAAATAAATGCACAAAGAAATTTCATGAAAACTAAAATCTTTTTAATAAAAGGGTTACCTTTTACAGCATTCCTTTACAGTCCTCTGCGATCCACAACTCGAGAGATTTTTCCTATCGTCACGGTCACCCTTTGACAGGAATGCAGCACAATAAAGGAGTCTGTTTATTTGGGCGGACTATAGTGCGTATCCTGAAGGGACGAAAACCAAGCGGATGCTTCTGATGGTTTCCTCAGGGATGATAGCCGTAAGAGGCTTGCCAAAATTTTCGTCAGACAGACAGAATTTTTAAATGTTAATTAGTCGATCAACACTTCACATGCAATAAAACAATTTTCTTAAAATGACTAACATCGAAAAAGTATCTGCGTAAATAAAATCCACTTTAAAGATATGATAATAAAAACAACCGATTTCAGATGTCAGGAAGTAAAAAAGAATTCCAGTGAAAATGTGAATTTATTCAACAACTTTCCTGTGCTTATACATATATTATAAAATAAAATACTGTTGAATGCTTCAGTTATATTATTAATTTAAAAACACTAAAATTACATTTTACAGAAAATCAGGTTGTCATGAAATAATTGAATATCTGCTTTTCATGAACCATACCGTACGTAGATCTCAAAGTATAAATAATAGTTTTATTTTATCTCTCGGTAATGCATCTCAATGGTTTCCTTTAGGGGTGCAAGCCCTAAGAAGTCAGGCGCATTTTTCCACTGGACAGCCGGAGACAGATAGTGGCTAGGAATTTATCCGGCTTATGAGGAAGAGGTAGGAAGCTGGGGACAGTCCATCCATCATCCTGAGGAGGTCCTGCATGCCACAGCGTTGATCTGAATACGTGCAGTGTGGTGTCATTCAGAGAAAGGCACGCATTGTAATGTAGAGAGAGGGGACAAGTTTTTCTTCTACGAGGTAAGTACCGGAAAATGAAAGTTAAATATATATACATTAGGATGTCCCAAAATTTTTGTTTTAGTTTTTTGTCAATGCTCACCCCCTCGTTTTGTGTGAATGGTGTCTATATAATTGTAAAAAAATTTCACGTCATTAAAACCACGGGAAAAGATAGCGACTTGCATCGGAACATGTCAATACTAGAATTCTAAGGCGCGCGAAAGCTAAACCCTGATTATAAAAAGCATTTTTTTTTTAATTTTCTGTAAAATATAATAATGAAAAATTAAAATATGTAAGATAGAGATAAAATAGCGTTTTATTTGCTGAACAAACATTAAGTTTTCAAAAGCTCCTCTTGGCCTTCATACAAAAATTTATATTAAAACTTCAACATCAAGTCGCTATCAGAAAAAATTGTCCGATAGCAATCAAATTGATTATCTGAGTTACTAGGACCAAACCACATAAAAATAGAGGGTGCGTCAACTTCATTTCTAAAAAAAAAATTCCCATACATAGCCTGGGACACCCTAATATACATATTTCCCATACATATATACATACATATCTATATTAGCGCGATTTTTTATACCTCGCATCTTGTCTATTGGATGAGAGTCAAAAAGTATGACAAACAAATGACATCTTCGTTTACTGGTAACATATTTATGTGTTATTATTTTAGAAATAAATGAAAAATCCACAAAAAAGAATTGCATTGCATGGTTACTATAAATTAAATAGTTTAGATTCGGTTAGAAAAAAAAACACATTTATTTAATGAGATATTTGATATCATATAAAAGTATATGCAAGTGAAAAAAAAAACATGAAAAAAATAATGTCGTTCTTGTTGGGTTGCTCATAGCAGATCATTACGGCACTAAAGATCTTTTTTATGTTTTCATAAAAAAGTTCTCAAAAATTCTCATTATATTCGGCATATTGTTGAGGAAACGCCATTATCCAAATTTCCCAAGTTAATCTAAAAATGACAATCCAGGATCGTCATATAAGCTGTAAATTAATTTTTTGTTTCTTAATTTTTTGTTTCTTAATTTTGATGATAGAATAACTCAAAATGTTTATTACTCGGTTCATGGACTCTTAACATAATAGTATATAATGCTGTGCAAAGTAAGATGATCACCAAAAAGAAATAACGTTTAGTGTTCTTATTCTGAAAATATTCACCAAAAAAACTGTTTTTATGACCTCACAAATGCATAAAAATGCCATTCCACAAAATTATCGAGAGCTCTCGGAGATTCAATAAAATGAAATTCCCAAAGGTGAATTGATATAAACCCGCATAAAAAATATCGGTGCGAATTTCGTATTAATCAATGCTTTTCCCGCGTCTCTGGACCTCCTCTTCCTCCTAAAGGGTGAGTCAATTTGGAAAAATGCACCCGAGGGTCTCAGCCGCCCTTAAGACGGATGTCGCGGCGGCCACCCCAAGGAATGTCCAAGGCGGGAAGGCTTGACCGTCCCTATCTTAGGGCGGGGGAAGATGTATCAGGATAATTCTCCCTAAAAAGGATGATGCGAATATAGGGGCGACGTTTAACGGCGAACGGGCTAAAAAAGCGAATAAGTTAAATGTGTGTTTTTTTTCAGTTTACGAACAGCATTGAATA
This sequence comes from Glossosoma conforme, assembly GCA_022606575.1. Taxonomy (NCBI): domain Eukaryota; kingdom Metazoa; phylum Arthropoda; class Insecta; order Trichoptera; family Glossosomatidae; genus Glossosoma; species Glossosoma conforme. Next base: position 745,016 of record JAGTXR010000126.1, read on the forward strand.
CTTTCTTTTTTTTTCATTTTTATTTTACTTGTATCTAAGTTGTTTGCTTAAAACAAATGTTTTTTATTTTTTTGTGTTGACAGAAGAGATACACTTATTTTGTTTCATTATTAACATTGCTTGATCTTAATAAACACAAATGGTAAGAAATTTTCTTCAGTCGCAATGTTGTCTTATCCGTGGTTGTATCAAATTTATATATCTTATTCAAAAAGAAAGGTGTTGTTACGTACGTCTCACGCTGAAAACGACAGCTGTTGATAGTTATGTGTTATTTGTAATGATATAGGAATTCGATGGTTTATTATACTTTGCATCCCACGAGTATTATCGGGCGGACCTTCAATAAAGAAACAGTCCGTGAGCCCCGACCGATTGTTAGAAAGGGGGCCATAAATATTAAATAAGCCAAAAACGTCGCCCTTTGTTGGCCAGCGTGAGATGCGTCTATTCTCGGGAAGATGTCATAAATATTAAATATTCAGAAAGTGTTCCTTTGTTTAGTAAAGCGTGCGAACGGACCTGGGATACGTTTCAGTTTTAGCCATAAAAACATAAACCGATGTTTATGGCTGGGATTACCTATCTCCAGGAACGTTTCGTATAGTAATAAAACCCTAAGAAAGGAATACAGACCCGTGCGACCGAAACTATTCCCACGGCCGCAAAAAGTAGGTACCAGAAAATTAATGTATAAAAGCACCGACTTGAACGTTAAATAAATCAGTTTAGACTTGAATCTCTTGCGTTTCATTTCTACCTCCCACCCTCCTGTAAAGCCGCGCCGGCTGCCTGAAATCTGGAGAAATGAGGCTGTCCGCCCACTTCAGATTGATGGCGTAACTAGTTACCTTACAAGTAACTGGGAGAAGATGGTCTAGTGAAGAGCGGAAAACCGATACACGCCCGTAGAGCGGATCGTCAGCGGAACTGGAAGCTGTCGTCTACATTTGGTCCTTCGAACCGGATTCTGCCTTCGTGAAGAAGATCATCTCCTGACCTGATCATGCCTGCCAATCGATCACCGATTGCAACGCGATCAGGAAGCAACCGTGGAACTAACATGGAGGAGGACGACGCCCGATCAGAATCGGGGGAGTCAATGAGGTCCGTGGACTCCAGAGAGGCGCGCCGCAAGTCGCTGAACGCTCTCACCGACATGATGGCCCAGCTCGTCGCAGCCATGGCGCAAACCAACGCAGCCGTGACGACAAGCAGCGCGCAAACCAACGCAGCCATCGCAAGCTTGGCCGCCAGCCTATAAGTTCAGCGGACCACGGAGTTCCCGCCCGCACATGAAGCGGACCGCCGTGCGGCCCGCAGTACAGGCGAAGCAACTCACGCCCCGATGCAGCAGCCCGCCACGCCGAGGTCTGTGCAAGTCATACGGGAGCCTGAGGAGGACCACTACCGTGCAGCCTGCAGCGCCGGTGAGTCAGTCCCGCCCGCACATGAAGCGGACCGCCGTGCGGCCCGCAGTACGGGCGAAGCAACTCACGCCCCGATGCAGCAGCCCGCTTACGAGTGGGTGAGGCAGGAGCCAGCCGCGCAAGAACAGCTGAGCTCCATGACTGGTCGTGAAGAGCGCGCGGGGCATATGGCTGCCGCGGTTCGAGAGCGCCCAGCGCCGTGTCGGTCGGGCGCGGAAGCCGAGGCCGAGCAGCCCGCTTACGAGTGGGTGAGGCAGGAGCCAGCCGCGCAAGAACAGCTGAGCTCCATGACTGGTCGTGAAGAGCGCGCGGGGCATATGGCTGCCGCGGTTCGAGAGCGCCCAGCGCCGTGTCGGTCGGGCGCGGAAGCCGAGGCCGAGCAGCCCGCTTACGAGTGGGTGAGGCAGGAGCCAGCCGCGCAAGAACAGCTGAGCTCCATGACTGGTCGTGAAGAGCGCGCGGGGCATATGGCTGCCGCGGTTCGAGAGCGCCCAGCGCCGTGTCGGTCGGGCGCGGAAGCCGAGGCCGAGCAGCCCGCTTACAAGTGGGTGAGGCAGGAGCCAGCCGCGCAAGAACAGCTGAGCTCCATGACTGGTCGTGAAGAGCGCGCGGGGCATATGGCTGCCGCGGTTCGAGAGCGCCCAGCGCCGTGTCGGTCGGGCGCGGACGCCGAGGCCTAGCAGCCCGCTTACGAGTGGGTGAGGCAGGAGCCAGCCGCGCAAGAACAGCTGAGCTCCATGACTGGTCGTGAAGAGCGCGCGGGGCATATGGCTGCCGCGGTTCGAGAGCGCCCAGCGCCGTGTCGGTCGGGCGCGGAAGCCGAGGCCGAGCAGCCCGCTTACGAGTGGGTGAGGCAGGAGCCAGCCGCGCAAGAACAGCTGAGCTCCATGACTGCTCGTGAAGAGCGCGCGGGGCATACGGTCGCCGCGGCTCGAGCGCCCAGCGCCGCCATGGAGGGCGGGCGCTGAGGCCGGTCATCCTACTCACCAGTGGGCGAGGCGGGAGCCAGCCGCACGGCAGCAGCTGAACTGCGAGACTGCTCGTGAAGAGCGCGCGGGGCATACGGTCGCCGCGGCTCGAGAGCGCCCAGCGCCGCCATGGAGGGCGGGCGCTGAGGCCGGTCATCCTACTCACCAGTGGGCGAGGCGGGAGCCAGCCGCACGGCAGCAGCTGAACTGCGAGACTGCTCGTGAAGAGTGCGCGGGGCATACGGTCGCCGCGGCTCGAGAGCACCCAGCGCCATGGAGGGCGGACGCTGAGGCTGGTCATCCTACTCACCAGTGGGTGAGGCGGGAGCCGGCCGCGCAACAGCAGCTGAGCTACGAGACTGCTCGTGAAGAGCGCGCGGGGCATACGGTCGCCGCGGCTCGAGAGCGCCCAGCGCCGTGGAAGGCGGACGCTGAGCCCGAACATCCTGCTCACCAGTGGGTGAGGCGGGAGCCGCCAGCACCAAGGATGCTGAACTACCGAGCCCACGAGTGGGACGCGGGCGTCTATCAAGATGAATTCGCGGCGTACGAGAACTCGGCATCCAGGGAATGGCTGCCGACCTCGACCGTCATACTCACGAATGGTTGAGAGACATGCAGAAGCCTAGGACGCTGGATGATGCCGAAATACAGTCGATGATGGCAAGGCGGACAGGGGTCCAAGACCTACCACCCTTCTCGGGGAACCGCTAGAGTGGCGCAATTTTGAAACACAATTCATCCAATCGACGAAATTGTGCAAGCTGAAAAATGTCGAAAATGGACTCCGGCTACAAAAGGCCTTGAGCGGACGAGCCTTTGACATGGTGAGCGAGATGCTGTCAGATCCGGAAAACGTTCCGGAAGTGATGCAGATCCTGGACAAAGAGTTCGGGAATCCTCGAGTCATCGTCAACATGCTGACTAATCGGGTGAGCAGGGTCCCGCAGCTCCCGGATAGAAGTGTGATTGCTGTTGTAGATTACACAACTCTAATCAGAAATACCGTGCCGTCACTCGAGAGTTACGGCGCGCAGCATCTCGTCTCGACGGCGCTGCTCGCGGAGATGGCGTCGAAGCTTCCCGGCTACCTCCAATGGAGGTGGATTGACTTAAAGGACAGTTTAAACGACAATTGTGTCACCAGTGTGAAAGTGAGGCCTGAAATTAGCATAGGTCTAGACAGTGCCGAGCTAATAGTGCCGCGAAGGATTGCGCAATTCCGGCGTGATGGCGTAATTGTGAGTGATACGCCGCTGGGCCACGTTGCGTTCGGCACGTACGCTCAACCGAAAGGCGGCGATGAAGCTGGACACTTCGTGGGGCACTGCAGCGTAACGGAGGGACCGCCGAGCGTGCCGCGGTTTTCATCGAGGACGAGACCGCCAAGGACAGCCGCTCGGACTACGGGATTTGTCGATCGCTGCCAGAATCCCCAACGCCTGAAGCCCGAAGGAGAGTGTGAGCTCCGGGCAGAGAAGATCGTCGACGACGAGGCGATACGTGTGCGTTCTTCCCAGAGGCGCGCCTCCGGCGACGAGATGAAGGTTCTGCTACGGGGGGAGCCGCCACCGCCCGGCGGGCGCATGCGGGCATTCGCGCCGACATTCACGTGGGACATCCGGTGCGGTGCACAGCAGAGACTACACAGGATCAGCTGGTGGCATGACGACCCTGGTACAGTACGACACGGAGGAGGAGAAGATGTGTCTCAAGAAACAATGGCGGGCGTCACAACAGATGGCAGATGCTTTCTGGCGTCGGTGGGTACGGGAGTACTTACCAACGTTGGCGCGGCGCCTGAAGTGGAGGACCCCGACGGAGCCGATTCAGGAAAGAGACCTGGTACTCGTTGCGGATCCGAAGTTGCCGCGCAACACATGGCCACGGGGACGAGTAACGCGAGCGACTCCAGCAGCCGACGGGCAGGTTCGCGTGGTTCAGATAAAGACCGCAACAGGGACTTATACGCGGCCAGCGGCGAAGCTGGCGGTTTTCAACACAGAACGAGTCGAGACGTCCGAGGCAGAGTACAGCAGAGACTGCACGGTGGGAGTGTTACGTACGTCTCACGCTGAAAACGACAGCTGTTGATAGTTATGTGTTATTTGTAATGATATAGGAATTCGATGGTTTATTATACTTTGCATCCCACGAGTATTATCGGGCGGACCTTCAATAAAGAAACAGTCCGTGAGCCCCGACCGATTGTTAGAAAGGGGCCATAAATATTAAATAAGCCAAAAACGTCGCCCTTTGTTGGCCAGCGTGAGATGCGTCTATTCTCGGGAAGATGTCATAAATATTAAATATTCAGAAAGTGTTCCTTTGTTTAGTAAAGCGTGCGAACGGACCTGGGATACGTTTCAGTTTTAGCCATAAAAACATAAACCGATGTTTATGGCTGGGATTACCTATCTCCAGGAACGTTTCGTATAGTAATAAAACCCTAAGAAAGGAATACAGACCCGTGCGACCGAAACTATTCCCACGGCCGCAAAAGTAGGTACCAGAAAATTAATGTATAAAAGCACCGACTTGAACGTTAAATAAATCAGCTTAGACTTGAATCTCTTGCGTTTCATTTCTACCTCCCACCCTCCTGTAAAGCCGCGCCGGCTGCCTGAAATCTGGAGAAATGAGGCTGTCCGCCCACTTCAGATTGATGGCGTAACTAGTTACCTTACAAGTAACTGGGAGAAGATGGTCTAGTGAAGAGCGGAAAACCGATACACGCCCGTAGAGCGGATCGTCAGCGGAACTGGAAGCTGTCGTCTACAGGTGTTTTCAAATAAAACACGTTTCTTGCAACTTTTTTAAGGCATTTCTTAACCAGAACAGTTACATTTATTTTAAAAATTGTGAAAATAAAAGCTCCTAGGTTGAATGATTTATTTAATTTATCGCACAGTTTCTTACAAATTAATACTTGGTACCTTAGAATTTGACATTAGACATACGACATATCGTATATGACCAAAAGTACTTAGTGCACTTTTTTCTGTGCCGCACAATTATAGATCAATCACAAATAATACTTGTTATTATCAAATAAGTTTTCACAAGCAAACTGTAAAACATCATATATTACATTTCCAGGATGTGGCACAGGGAAAAATTACTATTCAGTCCACCCCCTTATTACGCGAAAGCTCTCCAACCGGATTTGCATGGGTCAGGATGGACGTGATTCCCGGACAAGGGTCAAGCATCCGTAGATCCGCGGACCCACGCCCTGTAAGCCTTCCTCGGCGGACCTTTGTAGGAATTTGTGCCTATCTTGTCAATTTACAGAACGAGCAAACGCGATTTGTGGTCCTAAAAGCAATTCTATTGATTTTAAAGCTACCTAAGAAGAAAAATAGTTAAAGAATAATGAGAGTTTATTATTTACAAACCTAGTTTTTTAATTATGTATAATACGTGTTTATTTTTGTTTATATTTAGCGCCATATTTGAATAATATCTTCAGCATTAAGTGTATAAAATGTCATTTCTCGTCATTTTGTAACTAGTGTAACAATCACGGGAAATATGTGATAGAAATGATATCAACATTTTTTGGCACTGAATATAACCAATCAACATGTTTTTATGTAAAAAAATATATATTAACACGATGCCATTTGTAATAATTCTAGAAAATTGGTAAGAAAATTGTTTTGGTGTACAAATTAGAATTATTAATTAGATAACGATAATTCTTGACGATGTAAGGTGGAAGACGGCGAGATCAATAAGATTATTGATTATTTAAGCAAACATGATTATTATGTGAAAAAAAACATATGTATAAGGACTTCTCTTAGTAAATTTTCTGGATGAGGAAATAACACATAATATTATAAAGATTTTACGTTTTTCTTGTTATATAGTTTCAACCTATTTTGTTACAATCAATAAACAAGTAAAATCACATAGTATAATTATAATTACAAAACGTGTTTCCAATATTTGTTATTTTTTGTATAAAAATGTTCATAAGCATGGAAATCATTAAAAATTAGCAGCATATAATGACCATAAAATTAACATATTTAAAATATAAAGTTTTTTTTTATTTTTTTACTGTCTAAATGCATTAAAAAACAATAAATATGCTAAACCATAAACATAGAAAAATACACACGACTTATTGACGTACGTGTAAGTTTAGGTTTAACTCGATATACGAGTATACACGAAGTTTCAATGTTAAACTGTTCAGGATTATTTTTTTGCTTAACCTATCTGTCATTAAAATTTGATTTATTTATTAATGGATGAGTATGAATTATGATCAATAAATCTCTAAAATATAACATTCCTACCACGAAAGCTTCTGATACTATGGTATATAAACGTTTTTCACAGGAGGAAAAGTTGGTCGAGGTCATGTAATAGATTAAATATTTGTTAAGATCAAGAATAATAGTTTCACATTTTGAATTTGTGAAATATTATTATTTGAAATCATCGAACAATAATATTTCATTAATAATTGTGAAATGCATTCAAATCAGTAATTTACGCGTTTGAAATGTGTCAACGGATGGCGTGTTCAACAACTCCAATGTGATTTATATAATAATTTGAAAAACGCAATGGATGAAGTTGTTTATTGCGCCGGTTATAGTGCCAGGAAGGTTTTATGCCATCTATAGATGTAGCTCCGCTATAAATCTAAGCAACTGTAAATTTTTAATCTTAAGATAAGTAAAGAAACCTGCTTCTTGGTAATAATATCCATAAATATTGAGCGTAACTATTCGAAACAGCGTCAAGGCTGTTGGAATTAATTAATGCAGGTGTTTCAAACTGAGTGCAGAATAATCTGTAAAATATTTTCGTAGCTATAAAATTTTTGTAATTCGGTTTGGGTGCTCTTAGTTTTTTAAAATGTAAAATAAGTTGTCTAACAATAAATTCACTACCTTTTAAGCTAAGAGACATGTAATCATTAAAAAAAATTATGAATCAAAACTAAATATTTTTAATTTATTAATTTTTTAATTAAAATTAATTCAAAAATTATAAAACAGTAATGACTTAAATATTTTTATGATGATTTTAACTTCAATAAATAATTAATAAATAATTAAAATAAATTTTAATTATTTAGCAAAGCGAATAAAGAGCAAATATAAGTAGGTAAAATAATAACAAATGAAATCGTGAAATGGATTCCAAATATATAATTTAATACATTAATTGTTTTGGTGAATTTGGTATTAGTTTTATAAAAAAAACCGTTCAAAAAATATATACCCAAGATTCATAGTTATTTGACGATATAATAACAATAAAATCGTCAAATAATTACTTAAAATTTATATTTTATCTATTCTATTCTATTTTACTTTAATTAAGATCCATAAAGAATTATCGATTCAATGTCGAATATATAAAATGAGTAAATAAATTGATGAGTAGATAAATATTTTATGGTGAACATTGGAAACTCATGAAATGTCGCTTAAAGTGCTGGAGATTTTCTAATGTGGTTCGTTAATAGACATATTGATACCAACCGGACTTTTATTGACTTCAAAATAGGAATCTTCTCAATTTTTCAACGATTTGATGAAAAAGTAAATAAAAAAAAAAGTTGCGAACTCTCAAAGTATAAATAATGCAAATTAAAAACCATTTAACCATATTTTTGACATTGTAGTTTCAAGTTACAGTAATACTTCTTTTAGCACTATGTTTTTTGAAAAAAATCATTGATATCTTGTCGTTTTTAACGTGCATAAATCATTCGTGAAACGTAAAATTGTATTGCCTTTAATATCTCTTGTTTGTTTATTATGATTTTTTAATGTTTTTTTTTGGATATTAGGACGACAAAGGTGTTATTGACATATTTTAAGGTATATGAAAGATTCTTCGTCTTTTACTTTATTTTAAGTAACTTTAGTACTTTGATACAAGAGTGTAGCTAAATAATAAGCAATAGGTTCGTGTAAGTTATATGTTTTGAAAGAGTAGAAGTAATTGTAGTTTATGTTAAATTGTGAAAATCGTTCCCCGGTTAAAGTAAACCTGCCATTCCTTGGTGAATATTACGTTTGTGTAATTATGCTGGAATTTTTATAGTATGGAAAACTCGAGCAAAGCAATAAAAAGTATATGTCAATAACGATGCATGAAATGCATAATATGGTGTAGGTAAATAGTTTCACTGAAGATGTTGTGAGAGAACTAGTTTTTATAAAGTTTATAATCTAACGCCACTAACACATCTTATGGGGATTCTATGCATCTGCACGTGATGCAAGTCTGAACAAGGAAGCCGTTTGCGACGATTCTTTCAAGATAAGCAAAATATAATAAAACCAGTTCGCAGTGAACAAAGAGTATGGGAGACGTTTCTCATATAACATAAATAATTATAACCTTTCTGAACAAACAAGTCAAGATTTCTCTGACGTCAATTACTTTGCTATTGATATTGATATTAATAAAATGAAAATATTACTGTATACGTTTATTATTTACTGTGCAGAATTAAATGATGCAGTTTTCATGTCATATAGATTTGTAGACTTGTTTTAACTACTTTGTTATACAATATTATGCGAATTATATGATTACTTTATGTGGCTAAATATACGAATGTTTTACTCTACATGTAAAAGAAATACAAATAAAAATATTATTTAATAAAATAGCATTATTAAATAAAACTCATTGATCAAGTTTAAATGATATTCAGTAAAAGTCTAAATTTTATTATGAATGAAGGAAATATTTTTGTCATCGTTGAATTGACTAGTTATAATTAATTTATGAATAACTTTAAAATAAATTAAAATTAAGGCAACATTTTTTTTTCGTTTACCATTTCATTATCATTTCATGATATACATAACAATCCTGGCTTGAGTAAGAGTTACTTGTTTCTGTACAGCTTGTAATTTGGTTGAAAACCACACGGTACACTAAATAAAAAATAATAAAACGATTTTTGTTGTAAATTCATTAAAAATTTAATATTGATTGCCAAAATACATCATTATCGTCATTACCGTGTCCGTTTCCCTAACTGAAACATATGGCATTCACGAACTTAGGCCACAAAGCTCTGTCTGCCGCCATAACCTTCGCTTCATCGCATGTCAGATCTGCCTCTTAATAAATAATATGTTTTATACCTTAACTTTTAACTAAAATCGGTAATGCTTACTTACTTTCATCTTAAAAAATCTTCGTTTCGCAACAAGTTGAACCATGGACCATAAGAATTTCCAAGTAGGTACGTTAATTTTAAGTACTCGTAAACGTTTGAATGGAAAGCTAGCGGGACTGCGTTGTTAATTGAGAAATGTCCGTGAATGCAGGCAGTATTTCTTTTTACAGCGCTATAAGAATTTTCACAGATCTAATGCCTTTAGAGCCACAAATGATATAATGAACCTTTATTGCTACGAAAGAGACGCACGTTGTAAAAGCCATTTGATCCACTGATTAAACAAGAGACTGCTATGCTGGATATGTATTTTTTTCTTAGCGAAGATATAAATTGATTTATCTAATTTCGTATGGAGTGGCACTGTCGCAGTATGATATTAGAGCTAAATCCAGTAGCGGAACTAAACAAATCATTTAGAAACAACGAAAATTAAGATCAAAACACAATCGTATCACAGTCAAGGACGAAAATGTATATGGAAAAAAGAGGTCTTTCGGTTTGCTTTTTTCATAATTCTACTGTATCTGAATGATTACGATGGCACATATAAATAGACGATCTAAAAAGATCACGCAAAAACGTTATAATATAGATGAAAAGAAAATGAAGAAAGATGATACATTCTCTTATAAAATTTACTTAAGAGAAAAGTTACCATCGGTTTGAAATTATTTTATGAAATTTCAAAGTTGGAGTGCCAGAGAGAACAGAGGCAACGTCATCATTTCACCATTCGATCCCAAAGCGTAGCAAATTTTCGTCACAACCTGCGACTATAATGACCTGTCAGATATGTGCATCCGACCTATCAGTAGAATCGTTGTTCAAGAAGTCTATTTTTTTTACTCTCTTTCTATTATTCGTTAGAGTCTCTATTCTAACACATGAAATGAAAGTGTCAAGAATCAGTTCAGGGATACGCTACTGTTGGCAGGTAAGGTTATAATAACGGAGGTAGCCCACGCGTTCAGAGCCGAAGACAAGTTACGAAATTCATGTTTGGACTCCAGGCCGGCGCGTTGTCGCAAGAAACCACATTTTTTTATGTCTCTAAGTCGCTTCACACATTTCCAGTTTTTTTATATCATCCACGGCGATTTCTATCGGTGAGGTTGCCACTATTTTGAAAACTATTTCGGGACACGATTGAAGTGAGCAAATAACGAACAAGGGTTATACTTTCTCACTTTTGTAAATAAAATAATTTATTTAAAGTTTATTATAGTTTTAAGAATTTTAATTTAGTACAATTTTGTGTATTAGTTTTAAATGTAAATCTATATTTGTTTTTACGTGTGATTAAGTAGATTTTGTAATAGAGTTGAATAAGCAAAATATAATATTTTATATAAAAAAGTGTTATACTCCTTAAAGTAGTACAACACTTTTTTTAGTATAGCACTTATACTCCTAAAAATAATGAATTCTATCTTTGTAAAATTATATTTTAATAAATTTGTTGAAAAGATTATATAATATTGTATATTAAATATTAATACACAGAAATTTATTTTAAATTAAAAAACGATTAAATGTCACGAATATAATAATGTTAGTGTCCATTACCCATTAAATGCCCAGTAGTCCCACACAGGACCGCAAATTTGCGTCGTTCAATGCCCTAGCAGGCCAATGTTTGTAATGTTTCGTCGCACAATAGATTCTTCCATGAACTTACTTTAATACTATTATTACAAATTAATGTCATTTGATTGTGAAATGAACCATAAGCGCTTCCTGTATGGGACCATAGGGCATTGAACGACGCAAATCTACGGTCGTTCCACTGGTCGTTTAAAGGTTAAGGATACTAAGATGACAATATTTTCCCTGAATTGTTGACCATTTGGTCTAAGGTCTAATCATAAGGATATTATAGTAAAAAATTATAACATTGAAAAATGATCCGACTTTAAAATAGTTCACGTTGACTTTATACAATATTGTATTGTAATAAGTAAATATTGTAGATTAACAATAAATCAGATATTCAGGTATATAATAATTGAAATAAGCCTTTTTAGTTTTATCAACATTTAAAATAATTCTATTGCATAACTATTACTATTAGTATCAATCGCTTTTCGCAATCATAAATAAATGATTAAGGTCTCTTTTCCTTTTCGCTTCTCCTTGTATTAAACACTGAATATATGCGTATTGTTTAAATAGTTTGTATTGTCAAGTGTTGTCAAGCAACAGGTTGACAATGTGTAAAGTTTATACGAAATCATCTTTGTTATGAACAGTTACTTAAAATGATTTATGATAAAACAATACCAAAAGTAAATCTACAGAAGCGTAGTTGGTAAATCAAATATCCTATCATTTCCATATCCACTCCCCTATCTACACCATATGGTCATAGCTTACTGTCACCATAAAATTCTGTCAAACGCCATGGTCTACGCCTTCTCCCATGTTAGTTCTGCTTTTCCGGAGGTCTGCCGAGAAAATTCTATATACATATATAGTTCCCGACGAAGAAAATGCAACTAAAGTTGATGTTCTAATGAGGCATCTGAAGAACATGTCCCATTCAGGTCCATTTTCGTTTCTTGACCGAATGTAGCATGAATGCTTGTGGTAATCACTAGCGCAACTTGTCATTCCTCACCAATTCAAACCATTTTACCTCTAATTTTAACGATTTGTAATAAAAAAAATAAAAATATCCCACCAGGTAAAAAATGTGTGGTCAACTTGGCAGCTCGTTGGTTCGTGTGCGTTGGGTACAATTCCGATTGAAATTTACGCGCAGGGTTCACTATAATATATGTCAACGTTTTCATAATAGATGCTCGGTGCTCTAACCTTTTGGTTTTTTTTTCTGTGTCGCCGGTGGTAACCCGAGCCGGGGAAGAGCTAGAAGAGGACCCGACTCTCGGTCGTTAAACACCCGTTTGGCACCAGCATTTTATGTTTGTTTGTTGTAACTGTCGCTGTTAATTTACGCGATAAAATACCTGATGTGTCCACGGATTGAGACGACATCGCAGAGTACCTACAAAGTATGTGACAACAACAACAACTGACACAAGGTCAACATTGTTCGAATGACAAAAATGATATACGATGTAGAAGTTGTGCGATAATATATTGTTATGTTTCCACAAATACCTGTTGTCAGTTACATGTAGGGTGGAAACAGATATTACATGAATAGCATTGAGAAGATTTTTGATCCGAGTATGTCGCTGACATGACATCACAGGATGTAGATGGTAAAATATAGTCCTAAGTATGTATTACAAGTAATGTAAAGTCAATACATTTAATGAAAAAAGTTCTATAAAGTTAATATAAAAACTTTTATTTTTAATATGTACCAATACTTGTTCAAAAATGAATTTTTTAGATAGAAGTTAGTTGCTTGTAAGTGACCATAGCATGTTGTATGAAGTTATGTAACATTAAACGCTAAAAGTACTTATATTGTGAAGACTTAATCGCAATGTGTGTCGCTGGTTAATGAGGACTAAATCAGTCTAGTGCAGGAAAAGTCGTGCTAATCATTCGATTTCCTTTAAACAACGACTGAAAAATATTAATTTGCTTCAGTTACTACAGTTTATTAATAATTTCTTTAAGCTTTCCCTTAGAAAGTCATCGGAAAATATGTCTACCCTCCTATGACGTACACTTTTTTGATTTGTAACGAATATTATTCTATAGTGTTTGCGGCGATTTTTCATATTTGGTCCCTTCTATGTAGTTAATTTGGGTTTTACTGCTTCTTTAAACTAAATGGTGTGAAATCAGAGGCATCTAGTTAAGAAATCCGATCTTATGAAATCGTTGTAGGAGGGTTAACTATTTGTATCCACATGATTCTCCGGGTGTAAAGATGACTTGAGACAAGGCATTATATAATTAGTGAATAATTCTTTGGCGGTAATTTTTGGTGTCCATATATTTCAGTTATGGTTTGGATATGAAAAAAATGTTAGTGGCTACTATGATTTATAGAACATAATTAGATGGAAGGTATTTGAGATACGAGTATATCGATTGTGATATGTCTAAAGATTGAAAAAAAACGAAAAGTTTATTTATCACTGTGATGATACAATACAAGGTCACTTTATTTCAATTGATTAGTAATCGACTTTTTATATCGTAATTAAAGACAGTAAAAAAGGTATAAAACAATGCATTATAGTATACCTATATATACTAATATATTAAAGTTAATTGCAATGTGAAAAATAAAAAAATGACATTCGAAAACCGATGTAGAAACAATGAAGTTTTTTTACGTGACAAAGGTGAGAAAATATAATTATAATTTAATAAAAATAATTATATTGATGATTTATAATAGTTTACAAAATATAATGTTATTTAAAAATGATTGCTAGTAAAGATGAAAAGTCAATAAGATAATAATAAATGTGAAGCTTATAACGAGTATTACGATGAATGATAAAATATTATGATTTTAATCACAAAAATGAACAATTAATTAATGCACTTGTGTTAATTTTATATAAAGTTTATATTTGCTTACGAAGTATTTTCCCTTGAGTCACTGTTTTTTTATAAACATACAGACGAATGTATATATACTAGTATATATTTTAAAGTATTTTAGAACAATTTAGACAACCTTACATAGAATAGTTTATTCATATTAAAATGTTTTATTTTGCTGTGTCAGAAGTGAATTTCTATTTGTTCTTTTGTGAATGACCTCTAAGCCAAAATAAGAGTTCGAAGATCACCTGGCGTTGAGTTGATCAATTAATTTGGCAATATTTTATTTTTGGTTTACAAAACAACGGCTTAAATATTGAGAAACATTTCATCAAGAACAGCAAATTTACTAATCTCCAATAGCAGCCATTGCAAATAGCTGATACTAATTCTATCAAACAAAAATATATGTTTTAAAAATAAAACCGTATGCATTGTAAAAAGAAAAAAAAACAATTTAATTTGTATATTATAAAAATGCCTGTATTTCTTTGTTCAGTAACTAATTCAAGGTTTTTTAAGTAAGTTAAATCAATTGGCAGCAAATAAAATAAAATGACAGTGGACAATATAAATTGTCAGTATCCACTTTCATGCCAAATTATTATTTTTTACTGTAATTTTTAGGTATTTATTACTGACCGTTTTATAACAAATTACTGCCCATTAATATAATTAAATACAGTGGAACCTCGACATACGAGTTTAATTCGTCCCGCAACCTTGCTCGTATTTCGAATTACTCGTATCTCAAAGTGTCATTAAATAAATCTGATGCACGACCAGTTGCGACATTTTCTGGGTGTTTCTTGCTAAGCCGATTGCTCGTAACTGAATTTTGGCTGGCATTTCAAAGCAAAACGTTTCGCTCACTCGATGGCTTGTATCTCAAAAAATTCGTATATTAGAGCACTCGCATATCAAGGTACCACTGTACTGCCGAAAAAAATATTTGCCTAAAAATATATACAACTCATGTCATAATTATTATTTAAGTAAGAGAGAGTACTCGTTTTATATGGTCGCTGCTTGCTGGAGCATATGGTAATTATCAATACCTACAAAGAGTTTTAACAATTACCATCATACTCACTTGGTCCCAAGCCATCATTGATACGCCGAGTACTACGCAAAGCTCTTAATAGCCTCCAGGGTAAAAGCTTGAAGAGAAGATATAGGTTGTATTTGAGGAATATTTAGCTGTTTCTTTTTCAGCATTTTTAAAAAGGTTGCTTGATTAGCGCAACGTTCCCGAGGCGTGCATTATTTGGCACTAAAGGACGCAGAGGCTCGACCTATGATGATTTACATCGTATCATTGAACTAGACACCTGATGTCAAGGGTTAATTTCAACACGAAACATCAAACATTCTTCCTCCTTGCAGCCGCTCATTTTGAACTTCAGAGCCCACTATATAGTGTATATACGGGCTCGATTTATTTTTCACGCTCTCCTGCATGCTTTTAATGATTAAAAAGACGTTTCTGCTGAGTTGAGTGAAGACAAAAATTCATACGATCTTACGATATTAAGTTTTTTTTATTGTTTAACTAAATTAAAAGTCAGTGAAACTTATATATTCTTCCCACGCCATCTCGGTAATGCTCAAATAAAACAATGCTAGATTATTCAAATTTAAACACAAGAAAAGTTGTTAACCCGTGCTTTGCTGTTTACTTGATGTTTTTTTTAAATATTTTAATACATTTGTCAATGCAAATTCATTGGTATTTAAAAAAAAAAATGTTCGGTTACATTTTTTTTTCGATTTCTTTAATCGATAATTCTTAGCGGTTTTTCATAATATAAAATAAAAATAAAGAATTACTTAGAATTATAACACATTTTTACTTTTGACATCTTTCAGCTACGTCGAGTAGTCAAAGTTCGTGTGTTGGATACTGAACGCAGACGAAACATGTCGTCACGTAATAAAAAATTGTGGTATAATAGTAAATAATTATTAATTGTTATTTCAATTTGTTATTGACTAAATATATTAATACATTTACATATATAATTTACAAGTGCATCTTGTTTTTAATAACAGACGTCAAGGGATAATAAGATAATTATTATTTGTTGTGTTCAATTTTATTATATCAGCACTATTAAATGTGACAGATTTTTAATATAATAGCATGATAAAATTTGTCACATAAATACAGCTTTTATGAAATCTTTATAAATACTAAAACTATAAAAATAAAAATGTGAAATTCTTTGAGATTATGTAGGCCAATATATAAAATAAATTAAAACCCAATGTATTTAATTATAAAATAAGATAAATAAGTATTTTCAATGTTTTGAGCATTCACTTTGAGATCCATAATAAATTATAAATATTTATTTATTTATTTACCTTGTTTTCACATGGATCACGTAACAAAAGTCCTCTATCTGGAGACTGCAGTTTCGACTAACTCGTAGTCTTTCTCAATCCTTCTCTAGTTAAGAGATAACTGAGCTGCGTTATACTTATAAGTGGTGTAACACATTTTTGTAGGGGAGGGGGTGGGGGTGTGTCTATCTCTTAACTAGAGAAGGATTGAGAAAGACTACGAGTTAGTCGAAACTGCAGTCTCCTAATAGAGAACTTTTGTTACGTGATCCATGTGAAAACAAGGTAAATAAATAAATAAATATTTATAAGATAAATAAGTATTTATTAAGAGATGATTTACCTTAATTACTTTCGGGAAGAAATATATATATTCCTCCAATTTTATAAAACAAACAACTTGATTACAACTAACGTAAAAACAGAGTATAATGTGTATCATTTGAATATTTAAGCAACAACAGAATTTTTCATTGTTGTTTACTGTTCATTCATTGAATTTTTCCATGGAATGCTTACATTAACAACAGCAAAAGTCACTTGGGATGCACGTCTAGTAAAACAATATCTCGTAACATTAAAGTTGCAAATGTATTATTTCCATAGAAAGTGTTAGCGAGGCGAGGCAGAGACTTGTAAAATTTACAATTCAATTTATAGCGTGTATTACATAATTCATTTTTCGCCGAACTTTCTCGGTCAAGGCCGGGTCGTTGCCCTTTCCCCCAGTTCGCGAATCTTTTTGCGTGGGAGCAGCGGCTCTCGAATTAAAAATGTAAAATAAACTTTTGCAAATGGTAATTAATGACTTCGCGAAAATCGACGGTGCCCCGCAAAGCAGCTCCCATTGATAAATTATTATGTAAATAAATAAATTATAATAATATGTTATAATTATATATTTTCATTACCATAATGTGCTCGCATATCGCTTATTTAATAGGTGTGACTAACTGTGGTGCTTCATTCATATCGTATACAGGCTGATAAAAAATATGAATTTCTATTCATAAAATTCAAAAGGGAGAACGGTTAATATTCGTACTCCAACCTATTATTTGAATAAATACAACTAAATTTAGAACTATCAAATATCTTTCAAAACACAACAGCTATAATCTCATATATACAATATGTACTAAACTTATATAGTTTCTTCAAATACTGGCAGTAAACTTATTAATTTAATGAAAAAATTGGATCTCATACGCGGATTTTACTACGTTGCAATTTTCAAGATGATTTAGCATTGTATATAGTATGTAGATTAATAAAACTGTTGATTATCCGCCGTAGTTATAAATCAATTTTAAAAATAATTATGCAGCTTACCTGTCCTGTCAATTTGCCGAAGCAAGTGCAAGTCACGCTTTATACAAAGACATATAATAAACGGTTATGGCAATGAAGCTCATTTTTTTAGTTTTTATTTTTTTACTAATTATAATTATTCAGTGAAATGGATATTGATTAACAACTCTTGATTGTGATTTGAATATTCAACCAAAGTGAGCGTAAAAGTGAACGAGGAATTCATTCAGATTGATATGGAATGTGATGGAGATCCACGCGGTGATGGCCAACGTCGAAAATCGTCAAAACATGCATCATGTTGATAGGTTTTTATGACACTTGATGAATCATTTAAGATACGAGTTGTAATGCATACGAGTTTTATTTTATTTTTAATATTGATGCTAGAATATGAAAAAAACAGGGTTGTAACCCTTTATGTGAAATGTATTTTTCTTTAATGTAAGTGTAATTTATTTTGTTTTCTTGTAGCATTATTATCATCCTCTGCCTTCCGTATCCAGGTCACTCCCTCTATTCTTCTTATGTCGTCCGTACATCTTGCAGGCGGACGGCCAATGCTTCGTTTGCCAGTTCTTGTTCATGTTAGTATACCATTCAGTAAATGCTACTACTGCTATCATGGATTAGTATAGAGTGAATATTTTTGCACGGTCTACAAATAATGAATACATATTTGATAGTGGAATTATTTAAATATTTTTGTGTGGAGTATGCGCTTAATCCAGAGACTACTTGATGTTAAAAGTCAAGCAATATAAGGTATTTGTCTAAGTGACTGCTTGAGAAAGTTGTGTGTCGTTGGTAGTGTTGTGACGCTTCATAGAACTAACTACTTATGGTAGCATCAAGATGATCATCCGACCTTATTCAAAAATAAAAAGAAGATGAAACAGCCAAATATATCTTGAATACTACATCTGCTTTCTCTACAAACCCTCGGGCTACCGTATCGAACGTTTTTATAAATTATTGATAGTTTGAATTAAAGTGTATTTATTGAAAGTTTACTGTTGTGAAATATATGTAAGCAGCCTCGTGCAACGTGTAAAAAAAAACTACGTTTCATCCGATTTTTTTTATTGTCGAAACCTTTAAATGCGGGAGGGTAATGTTATAAGGCAATGGAATGCTTAAGAAAAAGCTAGAAGTCAAATAATTCCAAAACATAGTATTTAATATCGGTCACCCACATTGGTGATGTAATTTTTTAGTCACGCTATTAAGGTAGTGACACACAGTTAGAGTTGGGGCAATTATTCAGACGGAACGGCTTTTTATTGGTAACGATATCACTCCCACATCAACACGGACATCCTTATTGGGTCTCGGAGACATTTTCCATAAAAACTATTTAATCTTATAAAATCCATTTATAGATTTATTACCTGTAACATTTTATTACCTGGTAGCCATTATACAAAAAATATATATGTAATATATTTTGTAAATTATGGAAGTTATAACTCATTCCAAGTGCACTTTTTGGATTTTTTATATTATATAAATCCGTAAAAAGAAAATCATGAGATTGTAACATTTAATCGAATCAACGATAAAACAGATAAATGATGTAACAGTTTTTTGGTAAATCCATTTTTTTTGTAGCGCATTAATAATATACTACAATTTTCATGATTAAAATATGTTTCCGTAAATATGTCGTGATGAATAGAACAAGTAACTCATAGACTAGCTGCTTCCAGCAAGATTTAACTCTCAATTCTCATCCGTACTTTTCTTAGTATTCATATGATTCCAACCGACAGTATGTCATAGATTTTTCATACACCTACAAACCCGACTACGATATTATTGACATTTATTGTTTTCGTATAGCAGGTCAAGCGGTTTCTTCTAACAATAATGTTTGAATGTTCTGCATTACTCTTTTATTTAATAATAATAAAAAAACATAGATATCCGTTTTTTTTTAATACATGTGAAATACCAATGAAACACCTGTGTATCAGAAAAGATGCATATTTTCAGAGTTTTGTACCGAAATTAACAGTTTTAAGCGTTATGAGTAGACTTATATGCTAAATAGTAAATTGTTGCGATTTTGAATGACGATTTTTTTAATAACAGGCATTTAATATTCACTGTTGTATTTTTCACTGTAGATAATGGTTTATTGCTCTTTTCAATGGTGGAGATAGACATACAGAAAAAAACTGCTGAGATATGTAATATTTTCACTCTTTGAGGGACTGTAGAGTGCAGATAGAAGTGATAAAAATTATTACATCATTATTTTTACGTCGATGCTTTGTTATAGTCGTACTTTCATGCTTCCCAAATAAAAAGTAAGTAATATATTATAAAATTATATCTTTTGAAATAATTATTGAAATGGTATCAAAAGTGTTGGTACCCACTCGTTAAAAACACCAGACTTAATCAAAAATCATTAAATACATTATAAGTGGTCATTTCAAAACGAATTCACTCAATGCGAGATCATCGATCAAAATTAATGTTAAACTTTAACACTGCACGATACTTCTTAAATTGAATTAGCATAATTTAAAAAATAAATTATGTATTCAATAAACATGTGAGAAATCAACGCCTTCAATATGAATGAGTTGAGGTGCGCGTACACCGGTCAGTCTGCGATCCAATTAATTTAAATGTAAAAATAATACAAATATTTTAGAATACCTTTTTTAAACTGTCAAAAAAGTATATCATATAAATATATCATATGCCCCATATGCTGGCTGTAATGACTGTAAATAAACTATAAATATAATTAAAGACAAATATGAGGATTATTTATTAAATATTTTTGAAAATATATTTGCGCAAAATTCCAAAAAGTAAGTACCATTAGAAAAAATCACAAACCTTTCGTAGAATTACCATGAACACCATGATTTTAGTTCAATATTTCATAAATAAAATTTATATTTGTTATAAAGTACAAAACCTATATTTATACATCCACCAAGTGAAAATCACACAGGTGTTCATAGATTGTGAAAGCGAATCTTTCTTAGTATCGTTGTGCGCTCGACCGCCGGGGGTAAAATCAGAAAAATTACCACTTTTAGTGCGTCTGTTTTAAACATAGTAACTCGGCTTGCACGATCTCTGTACGCAATTCCTCATATATTATTTTAAAATTAGAAATATTTTATAACAAAAGTATTTAAATTTAATGTACCTTTCATTAGAAACGCGATTACATCTATATAATATTTTAATAGAAGCAACATTAATCTAACAAATAGCGTAAAATATCATACACTAGTACATTGTCAAATACCATACATTTATTGTACTGAAAAATGTGTTTATATATTTCAATAGCTTCGTTTTTGTTGGGTGTCCACGCATTTTTAGGCAAAAGCAGTCAAATGTTTTTCAACAAATTATATAATTTTTCAAAGCAGAAATAATTTTCTCTAGTTACGTAAAAAAAATATGAAATTATAGGATATTTTTATTCAGAAGTAATTTGTGGTACGATTTAACAATACGATTATTTTTAAAGCATAATTTTCCTTAAATTTAAAGAAAAAATATTAAAATATTAATCTTAATAAAATAGTTTATTTTAGCATCATTAATATTATAAGTATAATATATAATTTAATATTATTAAAGATAAACAAGAGTACGTTATTTCTAGTATATCGCATTGTAATTACTGGATAATATTTTAATACGCCCACTCACAATGTGAACTGGCCGTGTAACTCCGGCTCTAAATTATACAAATTGAATGCATAAACATTGTTAACACAACAATGGTAGCTATTCCGATTTTTTGATTAAGTTATTTGCTATAAATAACTGATTTATGCAAAAGTTTAAAATGTGTTTCGCATTTTTTATTATTTTATTGTGCCCGTGTTACAAGACACAGCAGTTTATAAAGTATAATTATTCTATAGACTATGTAGGTAATAAAATGCTATTAACAAAATACATGCCATAAAAAATTACCTTATACTATATTTGTATAAGGTTAATAAAAAAATTATAAACTCCATAAAATAATTGGTTTTATAATCAACCCAATTGGAAATACAGAAATAAATAAAAAAAATATATATATAAAATAATAACTAAAATATACAAGAAATAAGGTAATTTTACAGTCAAGAATTTATAAGTCTGTTATATATTAAATTTAATATAGTTTTTTTTTCATATCTAGCTACATCTACAACATCTGAGCACCACAAATTGCCGCCACTCAGCTCTGTCGGTTGCCACTACCCATGCTTTGTCCGAAAACGCCTCTGCACCCGAAGGTCCACCTATAAACATACCTGTATATGATTTCAAAGCATCTTTTGCGTAATATTTTTTTATCATAAATTTTAAGACGTATGGATGTTAGCTTGACTCTTTCGAGTATTGGCCTTTTTGATCCTAAGATACGGCTTAACCCAACTATCAACATGCAGTACGCAAATTCCCAGCCACTAGATATTTGTAATTTGTAACAAATTAAAAAAAAAACATTTTTTTTATTCACGTATTAATAAGTTCAAAATAATATTTCTCTATTTTTATGTTTAATTTTTTTAGGACTAGCAATGTGTGCCATGTATTTGTTAGTTGTAATATAAAAGAAGTACTTCTGCTTATCGTTGATCTCATGTTGTTTAACAAAAAAAAAAATGATTCTGACTAGCAGAGAAGTCCAAATGAATGTGTTTTCAAGTCATTAGGTTTTATTAAAGTTTTTCGGTCGGGTAAAAAATTATGAAATATCTAAGTGATTAGGCTCGTGGCAGAAGTGAACGATTTCTCTACGTCTCTGGGAGGACCAGCGATGTGGACCAAAACTAGTTGCAGCCCCACCCAGTGTTACACAGTAGTGCCAAGAAAAAACTAAATTGGGAAGCACAACTGTGACAGTAACAAATAAAAAACTAAAAAAATAATCATATAATATGTGAGACTGGCCAAGATACCTATCACTGTATTAGTGGAAAGCTCTGACTACGATGTAGTGATTAATTCATTTATATGCTCGTATATAAGCTCAGGAAGTATTCAAATTAGTACCTTCTTAACAATTTTTATATGAAAACGTCGATTCATATAAGCTTCACGTATAATTTACTTACCAACATCCAATCGCTTATATTCAATACACGCTTCATTAGCGATATGAAAATTTCGCTTCATCTTTTTTTTATGTAATCGCATGCAGGACAACACAGCCGGTCAAGACCAGTGCACGCTGCATGCGGGAAACGCGTATTGTGCTCGTGTTTGTGTTTGTGTGTGGCTTGGGGAGATTACCAGTGTATATTTGTCTGTTTTATATTGTAGAAAGGAGGAAATCCGGACGATGGAAGAGCATTCCAAAGATTACCGGTGGCATTAAGGAAGGAACTTGGGAAACTGATAGTTTTTGGTTGACAAACATTAAGTGTCAGACGAGTTCGTCGGTTGTGGGTGGGTGCAGGAGGAATTAGTTATTTACGTTCTGAAAAGCAGCGACCGTGGTAAAAGCGGTAGAAAAGACTAAGTGAACCAATCTTACGCCTGTGTTCCATTGATTGCAGGCTAGACGTAATATCTGATGATGAATAAACCAATAACCATTAGTTCTTGCAACCAATATATTAAATTCATTTCAAATCGTAATTGGCAATCCGTTAATTTATTGATAATATCAAATGTATATTTTTGAAAACGTATATAACAAAATATTATTATTTATCTTCATTTAAACATGTTACAGGTTTAATTACAAGGATGTGTATTCTTTATCATTGTTATGATTACCAGAAACAAAGCTTGATTTAAGTTTTGCTGCAACTGAAAAACACCAATGGTTGATGAAAGAAGTGATAAAAAAAAACCAATAATTTTAAGCTTATATGAATCTATAGAGATAGAACGGTAGAAAATAGTGGGCGACGAATATTTTTGGTAGGAAAAAAAGATGTTGGATTAAGAAGAATGAAATGGTCTTTGTACAAAAATAAAGATTCTATATTACGTTTGTGGTTACCGTAAAACAATTAACAAAATAAAAATAAAACCTTAGTAAATTGCACAGTTTTAATATGAATGCCCCTCACCTAAGTCCGTCGGACCAGATAAATTGATCAATGTATCAAATTAAACTTTCGTTCGTCCCAATTTATCGATAGTTGATTTTCACGAACGTAGCAATTATCCGCTACCGAATTGTTATCTTTTGATTGCCTGTTTTTTTTTAAATTCCTAACAGGTGTGTTCATAAAATGCTTCTGAATCGAAGGTGCAATTAGTTTTATTACCTGTGGGGCCAAACCATTGACACCAGATTTATTAGAATTGCATCAACGAAACCAGGGCTCAACACCGAACCTGAAGCAGGAGTAATGAAGCCGTCGGATAGTAACCGGAACATAAGATAAACCGAAATAGTACTGATCTTTGTACATAATTTATCTTTTCATTATTTTTTGTAATTATAATACCACCAAAAGACTGTCAGAATTTTATCTATTTTTGATAATTCTATTATATGATGTTTTTGAATCTTATGCCTTTGCTTTTCTATACACATATATTAATTTATCATATAGTTTTTTTTATCACATATATATATTAGAATTTTAGTATGTCAAATACTTATTTTATATGTGGTTGAATAAATTGATTTCATTGTATTTCCTTTTTTTTGTGACAAACATAGAGAATGAAATGAAATTAAAAAAATGTAGAGTTTACCTAGAGCGTCAAGCTGATAGAAAGATCGTCCTTAAAGTATCGTACAGACGAACCGATATTTAATTTGCTAAAAATATTTGACCGACCACCAAACCATGTTGATACATGTGCAGTTCAGCAATATTGGGCGTGGAATATAGTGTAACGAATGGATTACCAAACGAGTACAACGCAGGCCGTTGGTTGGTGTGAGCCGCCATTTAAGACAAGATAAACTAAGGGTTGGTGGGTGTATTGGGATAATTATTTGATTTTGCTAAAAACACTCTTTAAATATACCTTGATATTACTTCCATTTTTTCCAAGCTTCTACTTATTCGTTCTGGAAGAAGTCAGAAAATATGCAACGTACAACGTTCAAAGTGCAGATTCGGATACGTGTATTATTATTTTTTACTATAAGATGTGTTCATATGCGCTATATATCAAATCTATAATTGATACATGAGTACACTAATTTACGCTATGTTTGTGATTCGTAAAATCGTATAAGAACAAGAAAAAAATACTTATTATTAGCCGTATTATTAAATATCTAATATTGTTTTGGCTTAGAGCTCGAAGCAAAACCGGAGCAAATAGTTTCGGTCAAACCGAAGTAAAGTAGTGAAAGAAATGTCTCCGAAGCCCTGGTAACAACAAATGAACGGTCAAAAGTTTTTGATGGAGATTAACTTATTCTGTTTTATTTTTAACGGGATGAAAGTACACTACATTAAGTGTTTTTTTTCATTGAAATCTTAATTGTATAAAAGTGTATAAAAAATTAACTTTTATTTAAAAAGAACGATTGAGAATAATAAAGCTAAGCAATTTAAATGCAAAGATAATTAATAATTATTACGATTATTTCTTATAAATTATTTGGTGCAGTATCTAATATATTATATACCTGTATCATTGTTTCATTCAAAGTATTACTACATTCGCATATATTTTATTATTATGTACTCGTATTACATAGGTATTCTAAGAAAAAAAACGGATGGTAAAACATTTACTTCAAATTATAAGGTCGAAAAATAATTTTTATCCGTTTTTTGATAACTAAGTAAAAAATAGTGTACAATCATGCTAAGTAAGAAAAATGGTCAAACAATTTGAACCAGAATAGGCTATTCAATTCATCAATATATTTATCAGTATAAAAAAAGTCATTATTGTTTTTTTTTTAACAAAACCTTTTATCAAATATAAAATATATGATATTATGGAATTCCACCAAGAATTATCGTCCAAAAAAATCTAAAGAATTAAAACCTGTTACGATAATTATAATTAAATTAGAGAATGTATTTATTTATCTTTATGCCACAAATCAATCAGTTTGTTGCATACAATTCATTCAGAGATAAAGTGCCTGAGATATCATAAACCTTTATAGTTGTTCTAAAATAATTTCCCAATAAATTTTATTACTTTTTATTGGGCACCAGTTCTGAAGTACCCTTTAACTCTTATTATCTCGTCCCTTGAATGATTGAGCAAATTTCAACCTCATAAATTGATTTGGTCTTTTATTATATGGATTGAGATTCACCATTTAGTCAAGATGTATTTATAGTATAATAAAATCAGGATGTTGGATTGTCAATGATATTGTTATTTGAATTTATATCATTCTATAGAGATTATTTTCTAATATTAAATGCATATTATTTACTTTGTTTTAAGGTTGATCAGGTTGAGCATAGTCTAAGCACATACACGAAGACTGCGGCTTAGTTCACAGTTCAATACATTTTCAAAAATATACTTATATGGTAAACCAAATACAAAATATGTCAAGTTACAACAAATAATACATTTTTAAACACACTTAAATTATATAAAAAAGGTAAAGTGTATAAATATTTTTATATATTGATATTACAATTATAATTGTGCAACAAAATCATTTACAGTAAACATATTTTAAAATAATGTAATACTTATAAAAAAAATATAGCGGTTTCCTGGGAAACAATCAGGTGCAGAGAAGTCTTGGAATAACGCATAGACAATGGCAACTGGCAGAACTTAGTGGCGGCATATTGTGGTGAGCATATGTTTTAGATATGGAACTCATAATTTGGGTGAGAGGTAGATCTTTGTAATGTATAGACTTTATCCGAATATCAAAATACGTAATGACAGATTTCAGAAAAAAAGTAAACTTACACGCTAGTATTTTGAATTACGAGTATATTCATCATTAAAGCAGTTATGGTCGTGTAGTATTATTGATTTTATGACGTTTTTGTGGAAAATGTATTGCTCATTATTATATTATCGTCCAACAATGTTTGCATTACAAGTCGCGTTAGACAAGAAGATCTTTAGTAATATTCTTTGATATTGCTTGGCTTGTTTCAGTGAGTCCTGCTAGCGCTGAAGATGAAATCCTTCCACCTTGTGGACACGGAACATAATATAAAGTAGACTTTAAACATTAACGCAACCGTCTGTTTTATGTTGATTGCGTTAGTCAATGAAACACCTGCCTGCAACATGGAAGATGGCCTCAGACCCATTTTAAGTCTCCGCCAATTAAGGAGAGCGCTCACGGAGTGTTGTGTATTTATTGCAAACATAAAATTTTATCGATATTAGAATTGTTTTCCTCTCCGCGGAGTTAAACCTGTCCACGAGAGTGAGCCCGCATTCCGCCGGTTCCGGTTTGACAAATAGCTAGTACTTTTACAAAGAAGTGATAGTTGTTCTATGGGACGGGAGATAAAAAATGCGTACTAGAAACTTGTAAGGCGCCCGTCGGTGTCGCCAAAGCTCCCAGGTTTATTCCTCTGCAGGTTAACGGTACTGATGTGACGAAATATTGTCACTCGATGACCGAAAATGAGAAAATATCAAAACAATTTACAAATCCAAATGGCTTTTATATCACCATTAAAAAGTAGCTTTTTCAGGCAAATTGTAAAAATACTTACAGTTTTTTAAAATATATAATATGTACATTTGAGATTATACAAATTATTATCACATCACATTATAATTTAAATCGTGCAAAATTTTTATTTTTTCTTAATAGAATTTAATAATAGAGAGTTCTAGAATTTAAAAAATCTACATACGAGTAGATCTGAATTTACAGTAAGAATGGTCGTGTAACTAACGAAAAAATTTATAATGCAAAAATTGATCTTGAATTATATATTTATTCAATAATTTATTTATCTGTATATAGATAATGTTATTATGTTTATTTTAAGATATTTAGATTATAAACCATACATCATTGATCATTTATATATTTTTTTATTATGTACAATTTCACATCTTAATTTACTTGGCTTGACTTTTCTATATAATTTCATATTTGAATGCATCCACGGATTCTTTATAAAAATCCTCTTTACAATTTTTAACAGGGTTAATGATATTTTTTTCATTCGGAGTGAGGGTCGAGTTTAGTGCCCTATAATTATTTTTATGGCGTAAGAACAGCGTTTTTGAAATAATAACAAGCATTATCAAGACAACTAAATTGAAAATGTAATTCGTTTTATCCCATGTATTATTCGAATGTTACGTTCACAGTTTTATTTTCCCTGATTATGAAAGATATTTAATGGTTTTTAAAATGTTTGTTTTTACACATGATTTAATAAAAAGTATAATGTAATTTTATGGCAGACAGTAAAAACATCGTGACCTCTTCGCAGTGTCACATCTAAGTTCAGGCTGTTGATTAGTTAAGGTTGTGTAAACCGGTTGGTTCTAAGATGGCCTATTTAAACGAGTTTATTAATGTCGATGATAAAATCTGTGAATACCTCCATAAGTTAGGTTTCGATTTCTAGCAGTAGTACCAAGCGTTCTATTTTAAATAAACATGTCAGAAGAAACCGATAAGACGGTTTCTTGTATGTAAAAGTATCAGAGATTGGAGACCTACGCACATTGCAGTACCGTTATAAATGAAGTGAGCACCCAGATTTGAGATTTTATCGAAATAACGAAATTTTCAATCAGGTATTTAGAGATGTTTTTCAGTTTTGTCAAACCCAAAAGTCGTATTCATTATTTCTTTAGAAAAGGTTCTAATGCCAATGCATTTTTCCCGGATTTTTAAATTATTATTTAAATGTTTATCTTTTTTCTTTAAAACCACAATATTTGGTAATAATTTGATTAAATAATAAAAAAGAAAAAAAACATTTTTTTTACATTATCTTAAGTTATCAGGTTAATTAATTTAAATTTATTTATATATTATTAATTTTGATTGTTTATGGTTTTGCTTATTAATGTTTTTTTTATTACATATCAGAGCTACGTTAAGTACAAATACATAATATGGAATTTAATTATTGCCTCTTATAAACTTAATTACAACTAACTTATTATTTACAACAAACTAATTAAACATTAAGCCTATCATTAAATTATTCCAATAATACAGTTGTTTATAATTGAAATTTTGTTAGTTAATTTAATTTAACAATTAAATAGTATTAAGTTTAATTTACCATTGTTTTTTAAATTATTGTGCTGTAAAGTGTTTCGAGCCGTTCAGGTTAATTTTCAAAATTGGGAAACTTTATTTATAGTTATGGGAAACTCAACAGCATAAGGGAAGTAAAAGTCATCACATATTACACCTTAAATTGTTTACAATGTATTGATATTGTTTATATCGAAAAAAACGAAATACAATTCTATCAAATTAAACTAAATATTTTCGCGTTATTAATTGAGTGTTAAATAACAATGTTTTTAATGGGAAATAAATGAATTAACTTGTATTGAAAAAATACACTGTATTTATGATAAATGTAAAAATTATTACATTGATACGAGTTATTATAACAGAATGAATTAAGTATTGAATAAATTTACATACTCAGCAAGTGTTTAGCATCTTGACGTGATGTTGAAAATGTAAAGGAGCCAGACGGTAGCATTACGAATAAAGTTGTTAAGGAGGTCAAGGTAAATCGTTTTGGCTTCATTTATGAAAAAATGATAACTGTAACTGAAATAAATAAAATATTTTAAAATAAAACTTCATATAATGTCTTATAATTAGATTATATTTTGTCTTGTACAGCAATTTAGGGTTAAATGTTCATACCTTTAATTTCAGTAATGAAAGCAGAGACTTTATTTAAACTTCTTAGCGCATTTCTGAAATAAAAATATCATAAGTCAACTCACATTAGAAGTCCATGTGTGATAAAAAGTCATTGTCTTTTATTTGAAATACACACTGAGATAATTACAGGATAGCTCCACAGAATTACGAAAGACGATCTTCTACATTTCGATTGATTGAAAAGGTAATATAATAAAAGTCATGGCCGATGCTCTTTTGCGGCATTGAGAGATAACGTCCAAACGAGGTGCTTATTTGCATTTTCACCTACTTTAGGATCGAAGGCTGCTGGAATTACTCCATAAATAACAGAGGAATAAATAACAGTAAGTAATATAATCATAATCTCATCGAATAGGTTGATTACGTGTACATTTGACATCATAAATCTATTGTTTTGAAGATGGAACGTTTGTTAAGCCTAAGGTGGTTTGTTTGGGATATATGTATTGCATTATAATCGTTTTAAGATCAGATATTATTCAAAGAATCGCTTACATTTTATGTAAATGCATGGACAAATGAACGTTAAAAAAATATCTGAATGAGTTATGGCTTAACATGGAATAATAATTTGCCTCTTTTAATAAACAGATTACGCGGAATGATTTATCATTTTGTTTGAAGTACTCAAAGAAATATTAACATAAAGTGAAATATCTCTTTTATTGCCTGTCGACGAAAAGGTTGTTATTTGTATTATTGTGACTCTAAGTTACTGATAATTTAAGAAATTTAAAATATAATAAAAATAAACATGTACATTGTTTATCATAAACACAGTACAAAAAGATGATATTGTTATGTTAAATACATTTAATATAATATTTTTTAAGTAATTATATTTCTTAATTGTAGTTCTTTCTTATAAAGTTAAAATATAGCAAAGTATATGATCTGATAAATAGATACAATATTGTGTTTTTAATTTTTTTGGCTGGTTGCAATTAAAATATCCTCTTAACATAAAAACGAAATAAATGAACAACAAATCGTCTGCACGAAAAATGTTTTTTCTTTTTAAAAACATTTAGACAATTATAGTAGATTTTAAGAGAAGAAACAGCATCGTTTATGTTCACAAAATAACCGCACAATCGAAATTTTTAGCTGTTTTCAACCACACAAGTATTTCCTAATCACACGAAACCAGTTATAAAAAGACAAATCCCAATGTTTATATGCTCGTAGCAAGACGCGAGAAGAAGCCGATGATAATATTTATTTTGGTCTTGGACCTCAACTCGCAAGCTGAGATCAGACTCAGCTTGAGGTCCGGCACTTCTGCCGAGGGGTATTGTCAAGTGGTAAAGCATTCGACTGTCTTTATTGAAATTCCAGAATGTTTCCCTATGAAGCCTTAATATTAATATATTTGTGTAAGAATTGTGTAACTGATAGATCAATTGTAGATTGTAGAACGATTGTAGCAGTTGAGAAATGTTAAGTTACCATTTTAAATAATGAAATGAAGTTAATTTAAAATAATATCTTGTTAGTATTGAAGAAAAAAGTGTTAAATTTATCGTCATCGATAGTCATATAAAGAAACATTGAAGAAACATGATTATAATTTCTAATGTGTCTACAATTATTTAAATTAAAACGATTAAAAAATCATTTGAATCTCACAAAAACTTGATAATTTGTAATCATTTTACGTGAAATCATTTAATCACTTCACAGCATGATGTACCAAAAAATTTGCAAATATTTTCATCCAAATTGCTTTAACGCTACCAATAATTGGTTAGTGGCTAAAAGATAAGAGATCAAATTTCATTTATACTAAAGAAATAAAATTAACACAAAACTATGTATGACGCGAGAGTAAGCTTACAGTAAGTATTATAAAGTTATACTTATACATATCATAATTACAACATTAACAGCAAAAATTTAATACAAGTATAAACAATATTAATTTGTAAGATGCGTCACCGCATCAATATCATAATTATCACTCAATATTAATTCGCTTTATTACTTAATTATAGGTCAACTAATTTATACTTTTTTGGATCCAGTTTATGTTATAATGTTTTCTCAAGTTGTGATTTGAATATTTAAGATCGTCATCAAACTATTAAATAACTTAATTTTCTTAAGAATAATGAAGTGTTTTTGTGTATATCATACACATATTGCATACTATCCTATAAGATATATCATAAAAGTCATTATAAACTACACGTTATCATAAAATACAACCTGTTTAATTGTGATTTTGAATCATACTGTATGTGATTTGAGTGTCAGGTATTTTCAAGGAGCATTAGGATTATGTCTCACTACATTAATTCACCTGAATCAAGTCTGCCTTGATTACGGCACAGCATCTCCAGGCTCAGGTACTAAGCAGATATATTGCAGACGTGTGCCACCACCTTGATACTTTTTTTAGAGCCATTTTTATTGAAGCCGCACCCAAGCTATGCCGCAAGAAGGAATGCCGTTTACTTATTTTTTCTAGACTGCGTACTTCAGATTACCATTACTGTACATCAGACAAGCGCAAATACGCGGGATTATTTATTGATATACTATCAATGGCGTAGTCAATATTTCAGTCACACAAAGAAAAAAAGGTATTATATATTACAGAAAAACTTTTTTTATTGTTCATTTTATACAGATTTGTAAGGGATATTTTAAGGGATCATCAATCAATGAGGAGAATATTTAAAAAATATATTTTCAAAATACAGACGCTGACAATTTTCAACATTACATATCGTTTACATGACATTTATCTTGAGCGATTATGAGAGGCTTATAAAAATCATTCTGTGATTGTTAGTCATAAAATTATAACTTTTGTATTAACATATTAGAATATAAGCGAACTTTGCTTACAAGCATACTCACGCAAAGGATTTGAATTGCAAAGTTCATTCAATTTTTAAACGGTCACAGTTATACAAATACACGTTCATACGAATAAAATTTACAAATCTATTTTTTTAAACAGAGTTATGTGTTTAAATACTATAATATTACAATACTTTTTACAACTATTAAAATAAAGCTTTAGATCTGTATTAAATATGATATTTTAAGCTACGAGCATGTATTTTATTGTCTTTTTTCTAGAATATTTAAATTATTGTTAGGTCTTTTAATTTGACTATATAGTTGATTATGATTGTCTAAGTCTCTCCCCCATAAAAATATGAGCAATCCTGTAATTCGTATCACTATTTTCAATTGTTCTTTCTACTATTTGTAAAGGAAATAACGATTATTTTTTTTGAAAACTCTTTAAATTTCCAATTTCTCACTACAATTTTATCCAACAATAAATGATGCTTTATCACATGCCCTATTAAGTGTGTGGAGTTGTATAGTAAAACAACAGAATATTGTACAAAATTGAAAAAGTAAATTTCAGTTTTTTATTCGTAATCTGTGAAATGAAATGATAATGCAGTTAGGTGACCGGTTACCTGAATTTGAGTTTAAGGAAAATAATTTATAAGTTTAAAATCGTTCGCACGTGTCAATTGCCGTACAGCGCTCTAAGATGTCACCTTGCTGAAAGTGTGTCGGAAAGTTAAAAATATGTAAATCTTCCATCAAGACGTGTTTTTAAAATAATGTCTAGACATCAAATCGATAGGAAATTAACTTTACGGTCGCCAAAAAAGATAAAACATTTGATTAAAAACTAATTAATTCGTATGTTTCAATAATTATACATATCTTATTAAAGAAACATGTTCTTGTAAATATTATTTTCATCTAATAAACGTACATAAGTACGTTTATAAGTACAAATGTGATATTTCATGCTACGACTTTGTATTTTGTGTACTGTTATTAAAATATGTTTATCATTTTATTCTACTAGCATAATTAAATATATCGAAAGTGACATAAAATAAAAAGACTACAGATTTAAAATACGTGTATTTAGGCAATTGTTTTTTTGGCATTATTTAATTCAATTAATGAGCAGCAATTATTTAGCAGAAAACTTAATTAAAAATAATCATTTGGCAGTAGAAAAATATTTATCGGCAGTATAAAAATAATAAATTGGTTATAATATAATATAATATAATATAATATAATATAATATAATATAATATAATATAATATAATATAATATAATATAATATAATATAATATAATATAATATAATATAATATAATATAATATAATATAATATAATATAATATAATATAATATAATATAATATAATATAATATAATATAATATAATATAATATAATATAATATAATATAATATAATATAATATAATATAATATAATATAATATAATATAATATAATATAATATAATATAATATAATATAATATAATATAATATAATATAATATAATATAATATAATATAATATAATATAATATAATATAATATAATATAATATAATATAATATAATATAATATAATATAATATAATATAATATAATATAATATAATATAATATAATATAATATAATATAATATAATATAATATAATATAATATAATATAATATAATATAATATAATATAATATAATATAATATAATATAATATAATATAATATAATATAATATAATATAATATAATATAATATAATATAATATAATATAATATAATATAATATAATATAATATAATATAATATAATATAATATAATATAATATAATATAATATAATATAATATAATATAATATAATATAATATAATATAATATAATATAATATAATATAATATAATATAATATAATATAATATAATATAATATAATATAATATAATATAATATAATATAATATAATATAATATAATATAATATAATATAATATAATATAATATAATATAATATAATATAATATAATATAATATAATATAATATAATATAATATAATATAATATAATATAATATAATATAATATAATATAATATAATATAATATAATATAATATAATATAATATAATATAATATAATATAATATAATATAATATAATATAATATAATATAATATAATATAATATAATATAATATAATATAATATAATATAATATAATATAATATAATATAATATAATATAATATAATATAATATAATATAATATAATATAATATAATATAATATAATATAATATAATATAATATAATATAATATAATATAATATAATATAATATAATATAATATAATATAATATAATATAATATAATATAATATAATATAATATAATATAATGTAAGGTAAGGCTTAGTTTCCATTTTATTGGTAAATTATTTATTAATTTTACATTTATTTTTACCAATATTACTGCATGTATATTACTGCAATTTTAATTTTATAACTGACCACATTCATACTGACACAGTGGATACTGCTAATTTATTTAGTCTACTGCCGATTCATTTTATTTACAGCTAATTGATTTAAATTGCTGCCAAAATCTTAAATTAGTTACTGAACAAAGAAATAAATTTCAATTTTATATGTTGAAATAAATTTTATTTACTTACAGTTAAGTAGGTTGCTGTTATAATAAAAAATGTATTAAATTGATATTGATGTATAATAATTAGCAATGATTTTATGGAATTATTAATTTACATAATTTACTTTCGTTAATTACAAATTATATTTTACGAGTATATGCTTTAAAAGAGTATATTTAAAGCCATACGCTTGACTATTGATAAAAAAATATTAAGTTGCTAGAATTCTGGTTCTATAATTCATTTGCAATGACGTCAAATGAGTTGCTAATAAATATTTTGCAGTAACTATAGAATTAATGAGTCCAAGACACCAAGATGTTAGTTCTAATATTTCTCCATTTATGAAATAATAACCTAGGAGTTTTAAAATATTTTTTTCCATTGAAAAATTTTCCTTGGTGGAATTCTATAATTAAAGTGATGTAAATGAAAGAGGATTTTAAGTGTAAAATTCATAATTTTATTTTTAACGTCATGTTTTAGGTACCTAAAGATGCCATTCTTGAGTGTTATAATTAAGCGTTTATTATGTTAACGAGAACACTTAGTTAAACAATTTCTCTGAGGATAGCATCAAAATATAACTAGAAGATATTGTAATCTTAAATTATTTTAATAAATTAATAAAAAAATAAAAAGACTGCTAATTACAAAAGGTTAGGTTTCTTCATCAGGAAAACGGTTCAGCTGTTTGACAATATTAAACTTTTATATAAATTGAAAACTGTTCTTGAGGTCACTGTAATCTTATTTTACTGATTATTTAAATAAAGAAGTTGATAAAAATCTGGTAGCGACCTACAATCATCTTACACAAATAAACAACACTTTAATGTGTTTTCATATTTTAAGGGATTTGCCACGAATTTTAAATTTAAAAAAATGTTAAGATATCACGATCCAAGCAAACAGGAAATGTCTTAAAATGAAAC
Organism: Glossosoma conforme; assembly: GCA_022606575.1. Taxonomy (NCBI): domain Eukaryota; kingdom Metazoa; phylum Arthropoda; class Insecta; order Trichoptera; family Glossosomatidae; genus Glossosoma; species Glossosoma conforme. The sequence goes on from JAGTXR010000126.1 coordinate 780,910, forward strand.
GACAGCAATATAAAAGGAAAAAAATACAAGACGATGATGTTGTTAAAAGTGATATAATAAAATAACATAATACGTTTTATATTCAGTGTATGCCACTTTTATGGTGAGGGAACATCACACGTTAGTTATTTCTATGAATGGGCCTTCATCCGTTTTGAGGAACATTGAAACTTCTCATGTCACTGCCGGCAGACTATCTGGTACCACGATCTCATCCAGCACGTCTGTCGAGGGGTATGGCTGAGTGATGAAGCACACGACTATCACGAGAGTAGCTCCGGGTTTGGCTCTCAGTAATAGTTTTAACTATATTTAGTATCCTATATTTGCTTCAAACCTAAACAAACCTATGCACTGCGTGATAGTTAAGACAAAATCCGTTCATATAATTATTATTATTATTATTATATATTATTATTATTATATTATTATTATATTATATTAACATTATAATTATACTGGTTTCTCGTCTTTGGAACTGAGAATTTGAAACTTATTCCCTGGTTATCGCAAGCAATAATATTTTTTTTTATTCCCGATTGTTTAGAAGGCCTTCGGTAACTATACATATAATTTACTTTCAAGGAAACATAGCTGACATAAGATGGCGATAACCCAGGTAGCTGATAAAAGCTTATGGTAGAAAATTGTGACAACCATCTGATGATTACATTAATAAAACATTAGCAAGGCGTAAGTTTATACGTCAATAGAAAATTTAAATGTCTATTTTTCTTCGTAGTAGTATCACTTATAACTCAGAACCGTATCTATAATAATATTTTATAGTAATTACGTTTATTTTGCGTAAAGCTGTAGATTCTTCGTAAAATAGTATTTTAGTTTCCCAATACCTACCACTTTACAGTAATCAATTACGTATACATATGTATACGTGCGCCTAGCCATCGCTTAAAATAAATAATGAGTTTCTAGGTTTTATATGTTAAGATTCGGAAGAGGAATCTAAAAGGTTTGTTCTCCATCTTTTGACGGTATTCTTTTACGTGCGCTCACATAAAAAATCTCTTCCAGCTTGTCTGGTCTCGCCTCGACGCACCTCATTGTTTCTGTGGACTATACTCCTATCTCCCGGATTGATCAGTAGTCTCCAAACCCTCGCTGCCTCGCTACACCTTACACGAGCACTAGTATTTCTGGTCGTAGTTTGGGCGTTAGGCGCGGTCCACGCACGGCGATATGTCGTACAGGTTCGTAGAAATCGTACAAATTCAAGGCTAAATTTACTTACTACTAAATTCGTGGCTTCCACGAAAGATAACACACTTCACAACAAAATCAAAGCCATGCTTTCGTGTAAACAAACACACCGGTTTCAATATTATTACGTAACATTTTTTGTATTTGTAATTATATAGGCATAATTATGATATAAAATCTTCACATTATAAGGTGCTAAGTTGTGTACAATTTTATTTAAATGAATTGGTTTATTATATACATAAATTATGCTGTAAGTGCTCGAACTAATATTTTATTTGATTTTTATCAATTATTTTCATGTTATCTTATAAGGACAATCGCAATTGTTTCGAATTACCTTTCGGTTAATTTGTTCAATATTATTGTCATCACTATGTTTGTTCTTCTAACAACAATTGTTAATAAACATTCTAAACATTTGCGTCTCTGAATGTAAATCTTCAAATATTAATAATAATTGTGAATCAAAACTAAATATTTTTATATATTAATTTTTTAATTAAAATTAATTCTAAAATTATAAAGGTATTCCCTTTACTCTTAACTAAAAATTACTCTTATATTCTCTCTTCTTCATACAAAATCCTTTTCACATATTATATGAAACAAACTAATCCTTTTCTATAAAATGTAATTAATCGATGTTTATTTGAAAAAATAAAATAAATAACTGATGTAATTACATGTGACTACATTTAAATTGCTTCTTATCAATGCAAAAAATATTGTAGGTATTTGTTTAAAAACATAATTTTTTTATACTTATTAATTCATATTTTGGCGTAATGATTTAAAAGTTGTAAATAAAAGCATAAGAATATTAATGAAATGTGTATACGTTCGAGGACATTTCATATTAAAGTTAAGATATTGTTAAAAATGTCACTAATGTTAACTCTTTCAAGACCCAGCATTTAACAACTTAGGTTATTAAAGTTACAAGTCACCAGAACAAATTAAAATAGAACATATTGATTGACTGGTACGCTGACGAGAATGTAACTTGCTTGTTCAATATTGAATGAATTTATGAAGATATGTTATAAAGCAGTTGTGCACGTACTCTGTGTGGAGCCACAAAGTGTCTTCCGTGGTCTATGCCTAAGACCTCGAGTGTGGCGAAGGCTTGAAAAAACGTTTTGATTGACACGCGGTAAGACCGGTAGCGGACAAATCTCGGTTCAGCATCAGCCGCGACCTCGCCCGTCATCAGCCGATTGACGCCAGATAATTCATCATCGGCTGCTCCGGTACCGGAATTCTGACTACCAGCTGCTGGACTAACGCTAGCGTGGACGATAGTTGACCCATAGCTTCCTACAACTGACATATCGTTATGTTATAAAATTAATGTTAAGCATTTAGTTATCAGAGCACACAAGAAGACTTTTAATTTGGTTGTTTAAAAAAGGATATGACGATACAGGTGCAAAATAATACAGTACAATACAGACTTAATATTAAAATAAAAATAAAGACTGTATTCATTGTCTTCCACTAACATCAAAATAAATTGAAGTATTATTTTTTTAACGGCATAACTTATAGCATGGTTTTTGTTGTTGCAATTCCAACAATTTGCATTGAAATATTTCGACACTAGTTCTGAGTATGAGGTCATGGACACTAAATGTGACAATACTCTTACAACGCTGCACTTATAAATGTTAGTTTGAATTAGAATGTACAATATTTTGTAATTTCTTTCATTTGCTAAGTGTATCTTTTTAAATTGATGTATATTGTATTGGAGCTTGTGCTCTGTTAAATAAATAAATAGGTAACTTTCATTTGAGAAATGGAAAGGGGTGATGTCCTAAGTCATCTTTTTTATGTCAGGTTCTCAAACTATAGCATATCCTCGGATCATTCAATTTCAGTTCTGTTTTTTGGAGCTCAGCTGAGTACATTCTGAATATTTGTTTATATCTGACGACTTTCCAGGACGCCAAGGCAGTTACGGTTTCCTTTTACAACATATTGAGCTTATTTTTGAGTACATATAACAAAAAGATAAAAGTTAATGCAGAGAAGAGAGAAATACAAGTTTTTATGATTGATTGAAATAAGTATGTAGTTAAAAGTTTTTTCGGTAGACAATATTTAAGTATTTTAAACAATTTAGCACTGTGTATTTTTAACACTATTATTTTGTAGCTTATTCGTAAATCATTCGTTTTAATGAAAGTCCAAATAAATATGTATTTAATCTAAATACAGCATTAAAATGCAATCAAACGAATTGAAAATACAAAAAAGCCGCTTTTTTTCAACAAATAATTCCGCCAAGTTTATCAGTCGTACTGTAAAAATAACAAAAACAACTTAGACAAAATTAAGTATACAATGATTTTTGATCAACATAAGACATAAAAAATATTACTTTTATTTCTTAATAAACAAAAAAGAATATATTTATATTATTGAATTAATGATAAATTTCGGTATTCCATTTGCTTTCATAAATTTATTATTAACATTTATTTAAAACTTATTGACATCGCTTTTGTATATGTAATTTAGATTTCCCGTGATCTAGTATGCATCATAAAGACGTCATGCATACGCTTGGTTAGAGTGTACTTGTCAAAAATGGATGTAATGTTCAACTTTTGTAAAATTTGATGATTTATTTTTTAATTTTTTGCACAACACTAAGTATAGAAGGGTTAAGTCTGGTGAGGCGCTTTGTAAGAAATGCGAGACAGTGGGTGTGGTATGTATGCTCTCCACTACAGGTTGTTTCATTGAGTTGAGAGCTAAGTAAAAAACAGATATGAACGAAACCAAGGCAAATGTCGGATAAGTAAATCGGCCGAAGTAAGGTGGGTAAAAAATCGCGGTCGGACTACTTTATTAGGGTCAGGTTTTTTTTTCAGGATTAGTTATTGGAGCACTTGCATAGATAAATTACATTCGGCTACCGGAATGTATAACGATAAGATTTTTTTCTTTAAAATCGTATTTTGTAAACATTTTTTTTCAATAGATGTTATTGTGCAGTTGAGGTTAAAAATAATTAGCTATTTAATTAAAAATATACTAAATAAAATAAATAAAAAAATACGAGTATTTCAACTGTTTTCATGTCGATTAAGTTGATTATCTTTTCTTAAATCATTATTTTCTTCTCTTTACAATCATGTAAAATCGTAAATTCTGTACACTTCATACGGTTGGGTCAATAATTCGATATAATTAAAAATTCTTACTGAAATCGACTAAATCCAGCTCGGATACCACAGTGTTTTTACTTCAAGACATCAGGTTCTTGTCATGAAGGCCTTCTATAACAATGCATAGTATGTACTCGGTGGAGCTTCGCTTGCAGACATGACTTAGTAAGAGGTAAAAATAAGTGCACCTCACATAAGTGTGTGAGAGTAATTTAAAGTGACAATTTGCAGCAACATCTCGGGTGCTAACATGAAAAAGGTAATGAAAATAAGAAGACATCTAATATTATTTAAATGTTTATTGTTTTATTTTCATTGCATTTTGTACAAAAAATAATTGTGTATTTTAAAATAAACGTTGGTAATGTGGAAATAGTTCAGAAAAATATTACGTATAAATATAATCTTTCGCAAAAGTGATTATAGCAAAACGTTTTGAGGTATAGGACAAAGGGCTTAATTAACATTTAAATCTGAGCCCCAAAAGCCTATCTTTCTGAACGTCCTATACGGGACAATCGCACGCTCAATACCGCAAGGGCGTATCCAGTTCTGAACTCGGAACAAAATACGCCTTTGTAAAATCGAGCGGACAAATCGCTCGGAGCACAACGTCTTTTGAATGCTAAACCGCCAATTAAAATGAATATAATTGTCGGATATAGAAATGATAATTATTAGTTTGCGTTTCGATTTATAAGCGTGTCATGTCGGTCTTTAGAGATAACTTGCGTTTTTCTCGCCAACAGAAGAAATTGCTCATTTTATAATAACACACTTTGGAGCACTTTTGTTAGTGCGTAGGATGTATTTAATACTTATAATCACTTGACTTAGTTGCAGAAGAATTGGGTGGGACTGTTGCAAGCCAATATAAAAATACAACAAGTATGTAATGCAAAATTGTATTTAGTTTGATCATATTTTTTGGTACCTGTTATTGTGCAATTGGGATTTATAAAAGAAGCTGCTAAAAAAATATGTTCTTAAATTAGTACGTATAATCTTACATGCTATAATGTAATAAATAAGTTCATTATTTATTCATCAAAGCGTTATGTACACTGTATATTTCATCAAGCTCAACTGAAAGTATACACAAATACGTGGTCACTAGACAAAACAATACCAAAAGTTATAATACTCATGGTAAAAATACCAAAATACGAAACGAAATTTAAATATTGGCTTATCCGAAAGGTTTTCCTTCTGCTGGCCATATGATGATAAGTTAAAGATACACATCTAACTTAATATGCAGGAATTAGGAAAAATTGCATGTAACCTAACCAAAACCAATGCAGTTAATCTTAATGAATGCCTCTAGTCTTTCAGATACTGTTAGATGTCGTGAAAGATATACTTTTTATTGTAAAATATCAGTGGAAAGTGTGAACTTTCAAGCTTTCGCAGCAGCAGTCGTGGATGTAGACGGGTTGTAGGCCCGGTAGTGCGGGCGCCGCCCTTGCTGGGTCAAGTTCATCGTGATAGGCGGGCATTAGCATACCGCCCTACCAGTTTCTATAAACCGCGCTGTATGAGAGGAGTTTCCTTATCCAACAACATGGCGATGATCCAACAGTGTTAAGATTATTTCAAATACTCAAGAAAGTTTATTTTAGCATCATTTTATATAATATTAGGATAGATACACACAAAGTTACATTACAGGCAAAGTAAAAAGGTCCCCAATCTACTAAAATGACTTTTTTTTATGAACCTTCACATATGGCTCTGTCTGCTGCTGTTTGATCCGATTAGATTTAGAGATAAACTGCAGTCTCCTAATAGAGAACTTTTGTTACGTGATCCATGTGAAAACAAGGTAAATAAATAAATAAATATTTATAAGATAAATATGTATCACTAGTATTAGATACCGAGAGTCGATGGTTGTGTTGAGTCGACTTTTAGGATTAAATGAACCAGTCCTTTGGAGCGTCGGCCTAATGATAGGAACTCCTTAAAAAATACTGATGAATAAACTAATCACACATATGATTCGGTTTTAGAGCTGCCGTCTGTTGAGGTTCCTGTACTGGAGGTCGTTGATAAACAATATATATTCCCAGGTTCTTCGGGTACAAGGTAAGGACAAAGCGTGGATAGTGTCAATTGATAGAACTGAGTAGCGGCAATTTGTGGTGAATATTTGTATATTTACCAGATATGATATGGAATTTAATTTCATTAATATTTAAAGAAAAAATGTAATGAGAAGCACGATATTTAATTATAAGCGATGCCAATTAACAATGTATTATGAAATAAATAGTATTTCCATTTTTCCCAAATAAAAAAGAAGAATAGGCAGCCGGAAAAAGAATTCGCGTATATATTGCCATTTAAATAATGATAATAAAAAATATTGATATGGCATTCATTTGTATAAATGACATAATTACGTATTTTGAACACATTTTCAATTATAATTAATTAAGATAGAATATAGACTAACAAGGGTCTATAACGCTTTCAGAGCAAAGCCATATAAAATAAATATCTTATAGTCAGTGATATTGAAATAAAAATAATAATTAATACTTAAGGCTTCCATTGGTCCAGCTGCTGGTTTACCTTCCAAACCAAACACCATCCGGAAGTTGTCGTATCCGACAAAGTGCGTTAAGTGTATGATTGATTTATCAACGGTATGATGTATTGTATGACTCGTGTGCTGTGCCGCTGTGTAATGATAATTATGCCAGCCTTAATAGGTTTTTAATTAAACTACTTCTATAGTTTTAAGTAATGATCCATCAAGATTTATATCGGTTGTTATGAAGCTTATGTTTTCGAAAGAGTTTGAATATTACTTATTTTTCAATTGTATATCAAAGCAACGAGATTGTATATATAATTATACATTATAGAAAATAGTGAGAAGAATTTTTAGTAATATTTTATATTATAATGCGTGGACAAAACTGTTTACTTACACATTTATCTCTTAGAGATTAACGTTATGAGTATTATAATAGTAAAATTTTATTTTTATTTTTATTTCTTGTATTGATTAGAAATTTAGGACAGCGGACAAAGAAAAAAAACCATTTATTATTAAGTATGAAACGTCTAAAAATATGCAATTATCAACGACAACATAATGAATCACCACACATCATTAATCAGTAGAAACAAAAAAGCATTATTAATTATTCAAGCAATAATCTCGACATCTTATTCGCTGTAAAAAAAGAAATATAAATTAATAAACTTGAGATCGAGCGAAAAGAGAAAAACAATCGACAGTTACTATACAGTCATGCGTTCAATGTTTGAACATGCTCGTAAGTAATATGAATACCAGAAATTAAGGAGGGAATAAATGTATTTATTTAAATATTGTATTTGAATGCCCTAGGGCAGGAAATTGTCAACTGAAATACTCGACAGCTCAGATAATTAGACTTTTTAGTTTTCACTTAAATTTATATTTCAAAATTTGACGATTAAACGTGTGATGTTGCAACAAGTTTTTTTTGAGCATCACATTCATTCGAAAATTTTCATAGGATAGGGGAAAATTATCTGGAATAAACGTTTTTTTTTTTTTTAATTCTTAGGATATTCAATTAGGCGTTACATCAATGTATTATATTGCCTACTCGTATATCATATCTTATGCCAGTTTGGAAAACATGGCTACCACAAAACTGTTTATTAAAGCTTCTGTCATTATAACAATTACAAACCTTTGCTTTTCGCACTAAAATTAGCTTACACTATTAAAGTCAGCTAGTCAAATTTATGTTCTACCTTAAACATTCTGTAAGATATTATCCAAAAAATGAAAAACAGGCGTTTAAATAAATGAAAGCTGTCGATTGTGTTTTTCTTCACAACTCTTTACTATGTATGATCAAATTTTAACGTTCATGAAGTGGGTAGTATATAATTTATTTATAAATACTATTTCCTTATTTTAGCATGGATCACACTGGTGTCGCAGTCAAAAATTTCTATGTGTAGTGGGTTCTTGGCTTTTTGTTAAGGCTGCTGTGATGGGTTCAACCTATCTCTATATATGATCATTATTTTACCCTGTAAAATTATGCAAAAAAATATGTTTGTCACATTTCCAGTACAGAAATATTTTTTTATTTTCTTTTAAACATACCTTTTGTATTTGATAAATTTATTTAATTTTGTTTCTAATTATTTACGATGGTTTTACGTGCGTTAGGAGACGCGCTTTTTGCACCTGACACATTCCTTAGAGGTGGAAATAAGCAATGATTTATCGCACTTAATCAACTTTTAATTAAATAATAAAACCGGTTTTACAATTAACGCTATCACCAGATTCATCCGAAACGAAGAAAAAATGAGGAAAAAACCACTCTCAGCAGCGCAGTCGGAGACGAAGAAGCGTAAAAAATCTGACTTTCTCGTAAAAAAAAACATTGGGCAATAAGGGAGAATATGTAGTGAATGTTTCGAAGTGGTTAATGAGATTCAGAAGCTCTCGAGGTGAATAGATAATGCGGTCATAAATTAGAGCTGGAGTTGTCTTATTAGTTTGTAAATAACGCCGATATTAGGAAGCCGACTAACCCTCTTTGGCCATTTAACCGATTGGTCATCGTTAAATACTAACTGATTGCCTTTTTTTGATGAAAAGACATGTCTATGGAAAATCTTTGACATTGACTTAATAACATATTCGGTTGAGCGTCGGAGAGCGTAAGAAGTTTAAAGCCGCGTTTTGTGATACATAAAACATATAGTCCAAGTAGGTAGCGGCGATCATATAAGAAAAATATGGTTTATTGTAATAGTAAAACTATATATTTTTCTTATTATTTCTATATAAGTTTCCTCGCTGAAATATATGGTCGTTGCATATAATACCAGCATTGATTTATATTCTTCTGGGAAAATCAAGTGATTCGATAAGTATTGAAAGAGCATAATTTTGTCATTACAACACAGAAAAAATACATATCATGCTCAAAGTGGTCACTGTAGTGGAACAAAAAGTACATTTTATTAGGTTGCTTTGTGATTCACCGGATGTTCAAATAGACTCAGTGATGCTAAATACGACATGGATTATGTATTTTATTCATGTGGATCTGAACGGGTTAAAATGTATGGGAGATTTATAGCGGGATGCTCCGGTATCATATTATTTAGCATCGCTCAAAAAAGGTTGCTAATGCTTTTTGTGTTGTAAGATTTAGATAAATATTACATCATGGCGATCGTAAAATCCTGTATTAGATACAAAGATAATGTTTATTGTATTGAAACACATTAACCGCATTTCGTGATGTAAAAAATAATTTACGAGTGAGAACTGTGATCTCGGTTTCATCTTTTGTTTTAGTATCAACAGTCGATTCACTTATACCAAAGATAGAATAAACAACATTAAAAATGCTAGAGATATTCATAGTTTAAATAAGCTATAAAAACCACAGCATATTATATTCTGAATTAATGAGTTTATATCATAATTGTATAAATTACTTAAATATTCTACCATAGTCAATAAGTATATTATATAACGAAATTCATAATTTTTTCACCCAATTTTGAAACTTACTGCTGTAACATTATATTTTTGATAATGTGGGTAATGGGTGGTACTCATATCACATTGTAAATTACTGTCACATATATTAATTTAAAAAAATATGGAAAAATGTATTACAAATTAATTTATATAACTTGTAACTTACAAATCCCGCTTGTGAATTATTTAATACTAAATGCAATAAAGACGGCATCATTCAAGAACTGAATGTTTTAGTGCTCGTTTTTCAAGGTTTTAACGAGATAAATATGAATAAAAGAGATGTCTTTGAAGCATAAAATGTTTATTTTCTTTGTGCTCGTAGATTTTCTTTCCGTTCTCGTAGGCGCCTCGCCAGCGGGAATATTTTTCCATTCACTATCACTTTGAAATTTTCTTCAGCTGAGAGAGAGCTGCACCGGTGGTGGGGCGGGCGCTGTTTCATTCATAGAACAGAGATGATACTTATATAATATAATAATATAGAATAAGGTTAGGATTTTTTACATTTTAAGACATTAGAGAGGGTTTTTTAAAAGTGTTGTTTTCCTTACACTATTATGATGAGCATAATTATCGAATTTGTTTTTCTTTTTATGTTTTAACTGTAACTTGCATGTATATGGTCGTCATATATGTTCTTGCAAATGAATTTTGCAAAAAATGCACGCCCTTATAGATGCCCTAGATTTTACTCTAAAATTATTTGATTTAAGCAAATAAACATAATGATAATTTAACAATGCAACAAATCTTAACTAAACAGTTGGTATCTAGTAATTACGATGCAATTGAGACAAGATATTACAGCATGCAGATAATCTTAAAAGCAAAAATATGTTTTAAATGACAAAATGAATACACTAATTAGGTTTTCTTAGTTTTTTGAGGTCGGCGTTTTTTATTTTAGGGCGCCAAGATTTTTTTTTATAATTATTTGAGAATCCTTCTATATTTCACTAGTCTCGACTAATATTTTTTAAAAAATAATTTTCAAGTGTATAGAAAGACAACGGATCTTAGTAGCCAGTTAAAAGCCTATGAAATTACACTTTAAATGATTAAAATGATAATTTGGATCAACTTGCTAATGTTAAAAAATGTAAATAATTATGGATTACACCTCTTCTCAAGAGATTAATTCTAAAAGTAAGAAAATATTGCTATACCATGCTTAGAGTATTTCAATTGTCATCTCTGTAGGCATTGATAAGTTTCGTATATGCGATATTTTTACAAGATAACATGACTTGATTGATGACGATGTGATGGAATCTTTAGCAGGGTAGTAGAAGTCTATTTTCGATATATTATTATTTTATTCATATTGATTTTGAAATACGTGAAAATGTTAGTGGATGATGAAGATTTTGAAGAATCCCGTGTCCTGGTAGTAGGCGGCTGCACGTGGATGGTTCATTCATGGCGGCTGTGGCGGCCACTTGTTGCGGCATGCGTTATGTATGAAGCGTCGTCGCCGCCCTCAGCAGGTCTTGCTCGGGGCTCATTTGAAAGTCAGATTCGCCGGGGATCGATATGTGGACGTGGACTTATCTGCCGCCGTACTGAAACACATTGAGAGTCTAACAAACCACCCCTGAGTGCTGTAGTCTCAGCCGAGCACTGTTCCTGCTGCTTGGAGATGAAAGCTTTAATAAGCAGATTCAGAAAAAAAAAACTACAAAAATAAGTTCATATTTTAAGCTTTCACTTAGATATATTTCAAATATTTAGTAACTTGTCCTGACATGAATCACATAGAACAATGTTTATTGTCTTGCTGGAATACCGCAGATCCGCCTTTAATGAAAGCTACGGCATGTCTCTACGTGTATAAGAATACTTATATGTAAATAAACAGTGTTCAGTGTGATCCACGTTAAAATAAGGTAATGAGTATTTTGATATGATTATTTTGTAAAACTTTATTTGAAATGTATTATACTAACTGCAAAGTATGTATGTAGTTTATTGTATATTAAATAATGATGTCGGAATATGAAATTATTTGGTGATGCAATGATAATAATATGCATACAGGTTTATTGCATTTTGTGATCATTAAATATTACAACTTATATTTCAATAAAATATATATGTGTATTACTTCTTGAACGCATGGCATATCTTTGTAGTTATGTTCCAGCTGGCAATGCTCCCATTTAGCGATACGTTCGCGATGTCTTGAGAAGGATTAGGCGTCTGAGGATTTGGAACCAAGTGGATCATGACGATGTTGTGGCTGCCAGCGAGAGCTGAGGACTGTTGTTGCCTGATAAACTGTGTTATGGTGATAAACTTGCTCTGGCTTAGTGAGCTAAAGTCCTTGCTTCCGAATCGCGAATGCTCAATTTCACCAAAACTATAATTCTTACAGTATTGTCATTTTGTACAGTTAAAAAGCTTTTAAAAGACCACCAGCATAGTAAGTGTGCAGTAATATGTTTTAAAATACCATTCAATGGATAAAAAAAAACATAAAATGTTAACATACTTTTAAAATAGTTCATGTACGAGTATGTACGCTAGTTAATTGTGAAAATACATATAACTGGGAAACTTAAAAAACGCTTTTCAGCTATTTTTAAGCATTTGAGTAAATTTCATAGCTTTTAAGTTGACTCGTGTGTAGCAGTCATTTTCTTTGTTATTTCAACCACCGATGCAAAAGTTAATATGTGTTTTTTGGAGTATACATCCGCAAAGATTATGAGCTCCAATCGAAATATTTAAGAAAAAAATTGGCTATGAATCCAGCAAAAATATATTACATATTATATAATGTATTAGAATCTAGTATTGAGAGTTGATAACTATAGATTACAACTGACGTATTTGAATAATTAAAAATTATACTAAAATATATTTAAAAATGTAATTAATAAATGAATATTAACAAAAAAACACACTTTAGTAAGCTCAATCGATTAATAAATTAACCACGCGTAAAATGTTAACATGTGTCTGTCAATGGTTAATGATGATCGTGTGAAGAGAACTGTATCTTGATATTGAATAAACATAGATTTGTTATTAAGTTATTCCCTAAGAATAATAAGGAGAACAACAGTACGTCGGGTGAGGCATCGATCCGCGGGCCTTGGTCCGGCTCGGTACGAATGCGACTGGCGTAGTGAAAATTTTAGCCTAGGTCGAGTGCCGCACTGAATATGTATGAGATCCGCCAGACTCGGCGCTACACACCCGAAATAATAAAATGTTTTGCGAAACCGACATTAAATACAATTGGGAGCTTTTCCGCGACGGAGCTTTCAGTCGAGGAATCCACGTGCCCACGTGCCCACCTGCCCATACATTCACGTTACACGCGCTACGTAATTCAAGCCCATGTGTTTGTTGTGTGCTCTCTAGTCTATATTTAGATACTTTCTAGTCTGGATCGCACAACTGATTTAAATACGGTAGAAAATTAGAATCGTCTTGTACGTTGATACATTTAAGTGCCGTGCTTAACTTTATATAAAATATTATCATTTCATCATTGGTGCTAATGGATATTTCGTAACTAGAAGACTTTTTGTTTCACATAATAGATATTCGTAACATTAATATATTTCTTAATTTTTAATTATTTTACTAGAAAAATATGTTTTTTAAGGTATAAATAATGTAATAATGAGTACTCGGATAAAAATATCATGATTATTATGACTTCATGGAAAAAATATTACTGTCCCTTCTAGCCAGATGTATTATTTCTGTATAAATCGAGTGGATCCATAGTCAAATGGAATATTTTTGAATTTGTATTGTGTTTTAATACTAATACGAAATCACTGGGTATAGATATATTTGATATAACCAATAAAAATCTTTACAAATAAATTAATATTTTTCGTGTAAATTATGATATGAATTTACGTCATTTACGTACATATAAATTAATTGTTTGTGAAATAATAAAATATCTTTAAGTTTACTTATATATCAACATCTTCTTCATAAAGCAACATACAGTGGAGTTAGTTGACTCCTTTACAGGCCCATAAATAACTGGCTACAATATAGAATAAATATAGTACATAAACGAATGTAATCCTCAGGCTGGAGAAGAGGAACTCACTCTACCCGCAGGAACAGACCTCAAGCATCTCTGAGCGAGTCGTAATATATCAGAGACAAAAACATGTAATACGAATCACTGTATGTGTATTTAGCTATATACAAACTCGAAATGTGGCAATATTTACATTTTCACGACTAAGAAAAGCGAAAGAAAAATTCACTATAGCTTAAGTACGAGTATACAAAAATAATACTATTACTCTACTATAAATACTATACTAAGATACTCTTGACTAATCTAATTAATTACACCAATATTGTCGTCCGAAACCTTGAAACATGTTAGGCAATCTTCCTCTTTTAGCTACTTTAACCCTTCTGTCATTATTCTTACATGTTTGTCATCTTTTTTGTACATGTTTTTGTGCAGCAATTTTTGGAACATACCCGTTAGATTTCTGAAATTAAAGCAACATTGTAAGGGGAACAAAAATTGATCAGATGAATCACCGCCAATTACGAAAGTCGTTGATTGGGCTGAACCTCCCCTTAGGACCAAACGTTCCAGCCATCACGCTAATCATCTGATTTCCTTACAAACTCTGATAAAAATATATCCAAAATATTTTACTTATACAAAGGCGGCCGTCTCTTCAAGTCCCCAGGCTTCTGCCCTGGAATTCATCGCTTATTATAATGTTTCTCAGAGATTTTCAGATGCTGGAATGTTTTAGGCCAAAGTAAAAACACTGGAGGTTGGCAAAACTTAGCTGTGGGAATTTGTGGTGACAATATGTTACAGATATGGATTGGTTATAGGAAAATTCACAATGAAAAATGGACATTCAGGGGGACAATTAAATTCTTTCTAGATCCACCACTGATCATATGTTTCTCCAAGATTAAGGTCATCGCATCCTCCTCAGTTCGCTTCCTTGAAGGGTGCTGGTGCGACCGTAATTTATGCTCGCAGACCGCTGTGTTCGCGGCTCGTGGTGGGTGGGTGATAATTGTTAGAAAGTGTGGTTGTTGTGAATTGAATACTTGGGTGCGGTGACACTACATTATCATACCCACGACATACGTCAAGAGATGCCTGCATACCCTACTTGTATCTTTGAACAGAACTACCTTTCCGCATTCTTTGAAAGTATTTACCAATTAATCAATAAAATGGATTTTAAAATTAATTATTGTAATAACTCTAGACCGCTATAAATAAGCAGTTCAAGTTTTTCGTTTCCAGTGAAATATACTTAGGTATGTATACAATTAAATACTCTATTCTAAAATATTAATAATATTTTTATTTATAATTTCAATTTATATCTGTTGATCTGTATAATATACATAATATCTCCATTGTTTTATGGCTCTGAATATTCATCTTGCATCATTTTGACATTATATAACAGGTGCCTGAAGCAATTATTATGTTACCAGATAGTGAGGATAAAATTAAAAAAAAAAACTTTATATTTATAACTTAAATATAATTACTAAGCACCTGATATGTTTTAAACAATATAATTTATACGTATAAGTCATATGTATCATATACATTTGATCTTTACCTGAATATCACCATAGAATATCGTAATAATAATATTTTTAAGTATATATATATTATATTTATATGTAAGTAATGTTGAATAAATGTATTTATATCATTTTTAGTACAAAAAAAAAACCATTTCTAAGATTAAAAATTTAATTTGATAATAAGTGTTGAGTTAAGTTCTCACGCATATAGAACCTTCTGCAAAACTCTTATTGTAAAAACTGTATTATTTTAACAATTAAGTAAATTTTATTTATGACCGTTTATAAATAAATAAATAATTTAAATTTAACCTCACTATTTTTTTGTTTAATTTACCTTTTAATAATTTCTACTAATTATTATTCTAGCATATTGTACATTTCAGTTAATAAAATTTATAAACAGTTATAATAAACATTTTTTATTAATATTTATAATATTTTTAAAGTATAACGTATTTTATGACAAATCAAAAACCCCTTTTAATTCGATAATAAAAACATTTAAAAATTAATAAATATTGATTTTTTCAAAAGTGACTTTTATTACTAAATTTATTTGAAAAAAGGATAAAATTATATATTTGTAGAGTTTTCTTTGATTACAAGAAATTGGATATCTTTATTATTAGAAAAAATAATAATTTTGCAATAAAATCCACGGCTGACCAGTTTTTGGCGAACGTGAGGAATGGCATTCACCATTGAAGACCTTTATTTTTTTATATAATAACCATTCAATGATGCATAATTTTCCAATATTTGGAGATTTTAACGGTTATTGAACAATAATGCATATTATCGCATACGATAGAATCGCTTTGATGTGCAAAGCTAATTTTATGCATCATAAATAATTAATAGTTGCCGAAATTGCATGGAAACAGAGAATATGAAGAACGTTTAAAAAATCACGTAGGCCATATTGTCTTGGTCCTTGAGCTTTTGACACATTCAAAGAAATACTAGTTTGTAAAACATTACAAAAAAGTGTCTTGATATTGAACAAATACCATTTTTAATTTAAAATTGTATTTGTTTGTACTTTATTTATCTTTAATTTAAATTATTATTTATTCATCTCCATCATCATCGACTAAAAATGTCTCGTTTGCTGCTCCATTGAGGATCTACGAGTATATCAGGTTGAGTTTCACTTCGTAATATCCGTGCAACTATGCTTCAGATTTCTCCTAACTATGATAGTTCATTTACTAGTCTGACTTAAAGTTGGTAGTCGTTGACTTGATCTGGTATGTTTATCGAATTAAGGATATTTTTTCTAGTGACAAACAAATAGTTATAATCAAGAAAAAAGGTTTCATTTCAGATTTCACCGTTAGTTCTTGAGTGCTGTATATGAACTCAATTAAACCTGTATCTAATATAATAATTTATCTAACAAAGATTCAACATTAATAACAGATTTGTAGTAATTAAATCTTGATGTAATTCATAAATTGAATAACAAGACAAATACTGTTTTTTGTACAAACAAAATCTACCAACATGCTTAACCTAGCAAATTAAATACATACCAGAAAAATCTAATCCATTTGTTTTATAAAGGTATGAATGAACTCAGTTTTTTAAGTGTTATTTTAAATACTTTTCCTTATTATAAATAAAATCTCATTCAGTTCATACTCTGGACTTAAATGTGTACATATAATATTGATTTAGTCAAAATGGTCATTAGAACAATATACAAATAAAAGCAAAGGAAGCTATTAGTTACTACGATTATTCCATATCCTCTAATCCAAATTGGAGTAAATGGTCGTCACAAACTACCGCCACAAATCTAAACCTTCATGTTCGTCGCCTCATCCCATATCAGTTTCCCGAAGCTTCTTTGTATGGTTCCAGACGGCTTTCCAATATTGCAAGAGTCTCAGAGCCTACAAGCTGGGAATGCAGTTGAGATTATGCTCATCTGCGGCATCCAACAAACGTATCCCAGCCAGGTGCATATTCGTCTTTTAACTGACTGTGTCAAATTTATAAAATAAAAACATCTTGTCCCCAATATTATATGCAAGCGGTTGTTCATAAAAGTCATTAACGGTTGTATCGGCTTTGGTGCAGTGTCAATATTTTCACCTGTATAGAATGATTGCAGTAATACAGCTGAATAAGCGGCACTTTATAGCATGGCATTAATAGAGTTATTAAAAATGTATTTAATAGCATGCATATTTACTTAGTAAGTCATTATTTTTTTTATTTATTTATTACAAAATTTAATAAAATTCAATAATTTATGTATTATTTCCATGTTTTTGTTATTCGAGTGAATAGTCGTAGAATTTCTAAAGCTGTTTGAGAGATGCGGTGATATTTGGACTCGTTTTCGGTGGGCAAGTCTCCGCCCGCGGTTGTCGCCGCACCGGTAGAAGATACTATCGGAACCTGTATTGCCTTTAATCAGCACGCATCCAGCTGTGACACGGGGGCCTAGGCACGAGGGCCGGCCAAGGAGATCTCAGGTGGACGGCGATCGGTTTCGAAATTCCGTTAGGAGATGCGGAGATGAGCCCAGATAAGGGGCCGGTGTTTGCCCAACAACTGCCGGACGGTGACATTCGAGATGCTGGACCCAGAGACTGCGATTAACAAAGGCCGATGTCAATCGGGCGTGTAGAAGGTAGGATGCTCCATGTTCGGTGTCGCGGGCCGTGTAAGATGAAACTAAATACGATGAAATGCGACGATGTTCAATTGATACATATGCAGATGAGATTTGAATAAAAAGAACGATTTGTAAGACATAACTTATAAAACTATATAAAGTATATAAAATTGTATTGGTTCCTTATGACTAATAAATAATTCATAAATGTGCTACAGAGCGTACTGCTGAAGATTTTTCATCATGAAGATAAAATTCATTCAGCCAGATTGAATAAATGTGAATTTAACTCTTGATTTATACCATTTATTTAGTAAATGCTCACTAGTTAATTATGCCTCATACTTATGTCAGCTGCCACTGTTTGTGCCATGTTTCAAGATATCTGTGCATCAAGAGTTCCATCAGGTAACATATATTATATATGTCCTCCAACACCCTCCAAAGCAAACACTTTGAGACTTGTAGTGTCAGTGGTGTTTTTTCCGACGGGTATGGCTTATAGGTAAAGCGCTTGCTCACCATACCAAAGGTCACAAGTCCGATCCTCGAAGGAGATAAAAAATATGATCGACTTTCAATCGACTTCTAAGGTCTAAAAATTCCCCAGGTTGCTATTTATTTAATTCCTCGCCCGTAAAATAACAGTAACAGTCTATAAATATCATACGTGGTAGACAAGTATCATCCCGTGTACATCACCCATTTACAGTGAGTCCCTGTAAAATGGACGATACGTGCAAAAGTATATCAAAGCAGATTATTTAGTATATCAAAACTGTTATCTAGTAGTTCTAGGTAGTAATATTTAGTAACCGTCTAATATTACTAAATATTACTACCTAACTTCGTTGATTGAACAAGTAATGCGGTTACCATGTGCATTTTGTGTTATATATTATATTCCATCAAGTGAAACAGTGTGATCCATGTTAGAACATGATATGAAATATTTATCTATTTAAAGAGCTTTTGTACTTAGTCAACCCGGCATTAGAAATACTTCAGTATCATTCAAACATAAGAGTTGTTGAAGACTTCAAATCGATGCGTAAAAAGTACTTGTTCAATGAAGGCGTAATACCGGTAGTATCATGTGCCCACTCTTGATTCCATGACTCTGCAAGATTGATGATAGAAAATTATAGGTATATAATATACCATCAGCCCAGCTGGTGCCCTTGCGAGCCTACATGCAGACTATGCTGTCACCCAAGTTGAGGAGTGGCAGTCAGTCCACTTCAGGGTGCGGCACGTGGCTCCAGCATCCAAAGATTGCAATGCTTGGTGACGACTACGACGAGTGGAATTCCTTGAATCTGATGCACAATCCTGAGCAGCTTACATCGAGGTATTAAAGTTTTTTTACATCGCAGTATTCTGTCTATGCAATGCATTCTTGTAATGACATTGCCGAGTTATTTTGTGTTTTTTATTTAATTCATTATGCAACGAAAATCCTCGCTTTAATATTGTGATATAAAATTATGAGGTGTGCAGTATTAATTATATATGTAGTTATTAACAATTTTCATATTACTGTATTTCTGACGTCATTCGTTATAATATAATTTGCGTTATTATTGATAATAAAGGCTAATTATTTATTTAAAATGTATTTAATTTAATTTAAACTATATTGAATAATTTTATGTCTTATTTAAGCATATTGAATTAAAATAATTTATTTAATTGTCTTTATTTGCGTTGAAATATCATTAATTATTTTAAACAAAAACGGCAAATCGTACGTAAGAAATATACTTTTCCACGATCGTTCAAGCGAAAGTTATCTACAGATTCGAAATAGATACAACTCTACATTAAATTATTGCCATATCAAAACATACAAGTTTACTACAAACGAACTACACTTAAACAACGTAAAAAATAGAGTTAAAAGTAGAAAAAACAATCAAAGAAGAAATTCAATGCAACGGACATATCAAACGAGCTACCTAAAAAATATGTTTTGAAAAAAATGAAGAAAATTCGCTAAAATTAATTTGAAAATATTCCTATTAACTTATTTTTTATTTTATTTAAAAATAATATTTTTTAAGAGAGGTTTTATTAAAATGCAATATCTAATTGCTGAATAAGTTTTATTTTAAATGAATAAAAACTGGAAATTGATTCAGATAAAATGACGATAACATCTCCAGCAGCCCTATTATGAATTATGAAGTTATTTACGTAACAGCTTCGTATCCACAGGTAAACGGAGGCCCCCGCTGTTCCAACTAAGTACGACAGGTAACTCGCGTGTTGTACTAACTTAGGTGTGTCTATAACTCTACTTTAGCTATGCCTATACTTTATAAATTAAAACGAACAAACTTCTTCTATGGGAATTTGAAGTAATTTATCGCGGCCGATACCAGCTGGAATCTATTGATACAAATCAACTGGTTTTGAAAACTTTTATTTTATTTCAATGCAGTAGCTAGAAGTAAAGATTAATAATAGCTCCACATAAATTGAAAAGTAAAAGTTATAAAATACTGTTACTTCTGAGAAAATCATTAGTCGTATTCCACTTGTACTCTAAAACAATATTAATATTACTTAAAGCCCCACGTTTCTAGCATATTCATTAAGGCCTGTATTTGTTTGTTAAGAAATTGATTCAAGGTTTTGGCAGAAATTTAAATCGATTTCCAGTATATTAAATTAATCAGCCGTTGATTACATAAATTGGCAGTATCCAATGTGTCAGCATGAATTGAATATGGTCAGTTATAAATTTAAATGGTAGAATTATATTCAATACTGCCAGTAATTAATGTAAAATTTATGAATAAATACCACATAGAATGGAAACTTAACCTAATACTTATTGCCATTCATTAATTTTTTGCTGTCAATTTATTATTTTTCTACTGCCAATTTATTATTTTTACTCAGATTTTTTAATGTATTTCTTACTGTCCATTTCATAAATAATTACTGCCCATTAATTTAATTAATAACTGACAAGATAATGAGTTGCCATTCATTTAAACGTCCTGAAAAATGCACTGATATTGTTAAAATAAAAAACATAAAAAATGTTATAGATGTGGAGACTAAATAGTTTAGTTATTAGTTAATTAATAACTAATAACTAAAATATTTACTTTAACCAAGATTTTTTTTTTCTATGAAAAATATTTCAACATGTTCTTAAAATAAGCAGTCATGATTAAAATAAGTAGTCGTAATCATGACAACAATGATCTCGTTTAGTCAACGAGTCTGTAAAACATCTTTTCATTGGTTCTCTGGAAGATAAAGTATTTACGACTTTGCCTTCTAAGTGTGGACAAGTAATGTTTAATAGATGTATTAATTGATATAGTTAAGAAGCAGGCATTGAAGCAAAAAAAAATCCACACAATTTACAATATTGTTGTACATGTTTTATAGTTTATTGTCACATACACGTAGAACATTAAAGAACACATAATACTGCAACATAAGAAAAATATGCGGAATAAAATAATAAAATGCGTTCTGATAAAAATGTATTCGCTGTCTTGCGATGGGTAAGCACAAATTGTTTATAAGTGCGTTAAATAGTTGTACTAAATTAGAGACGTGGAATGGCATTTGCTTACTTCTGTATAAGACTTGGTCGTCTTGGGCGAACTGCGCTGCGACCTTGCAGATCTATTGCATTCCTGCACTAATGAAATGTAGCGCAATGTTTCTTTAGAGTAAAGTTTCTCAAAGTGTACTCGTAAATTGCTTCTGAAAAAAAATAATTAAAAAAAAAACTTCTGAACCACTGAAAAATCCAGGAGACTGTGCTCACTTCAGGCGAATTTGGAAAGAGGATACGAATAAAACTTGATAGTCTCTAGCAGTATGAAAGAAAATCTCACAAATGATAGCGTTTGATCAACCTACTCCAAGAAGCTTTTTGGAGTAGACTGAATTTCCTTTGTTTGTGATATTCATCAAATTGTCTGTAAAAATAAGCGATCACAGTTATTCGGTAACCAACTATGAAGATGAAATTAAAGTAATGAAAATAAAGCATACCTTTCAGTATTAAAGACTTCCTTTTATTTATTACGATTATACCTAATATACCTGTATATATCTAAACTAGCCCCCTTAAAGTACTGGACGACTCTGGCGAAATGCCTTAAGGTCACAGGTTCGATGAAAGGAAAATCCTGACCTATCTCCTTCTCGTGGTGGGGGGTGAGCGACATCAGTCGGCCAATATAGACAGGGACCGAATGTTGGCCGGAATAAGCTAACACCCAGCTAACCTCATCAGGTCAAGCTGGTTAGGGCACTCTATTGTCCTGGAGGTAGTAAATGCCCTCCTAAGGCGGATGAACCTTTATGGTCAACGGCATTAGGATGTGGAAATAAAGGGGAAAATACCACATTAAAGGTCTTAAAGACATCCCATGTATCAGCAAAAAAAAAAATGATTGCATCTCAAGTAAAATTTTCCGGAGATAAAATAGTCCCCCAATCGGATCTCCGGGTGGGGACTGCTCGAGACAAAACAACCATATCTAAACTCACATATATTTTTTGTTAAAATAAAAGCTTTTTAACTAAAGCATAATTACACGATGAATATTTTATTGAATTATTTTACAATGTACCTTGTTATGAATAAAGTTACGCTTTTCAGGACACATTTATAGGCACGTGCCTCAAAAAAATATGTTTTTGAACTGCAAATAGGCTTATATTGGTTTGGGAACGCTATTTCATAGGTACTTATTGATTGTACCTTGGAGTTGACTTAACATTGCGTCAATGACATAAAAAATCACATCTCTAATGGGTAATGGCGCAAAGGTATTTTATTATAAATGATTTTATTTATTTAATCGTGTTAAACTTTATAACAGTAATTAAATGTAATTGTTAAATATGACACTATTGTGAACCCAAAACAAGTGGTACAAATATGATATGTAATATACCGAGGGAAAGGTCATCTTATTGTTATGCTCTTATGTACTACAAGTATATATTTCATTTAACTTCAGTTACATAAGTTATATTAATTTCATTCAAATTTTTTTGATGCCCTTCCGTCAAGTGGTGATTTCGTTACGTTACATACCCGTACATACATATAATATAACAAAGAGGACAATATTTAAGGTCATAATTACGAATAAAATATATGGAACCCATTTAAATAAAAAGATTTTTATTTCATTTTAATTGTTTTTTTGTTCAGATTTTTTCCCTAATTTTTATAAACTTGTATTGTTCATAAAAAACTATATTTTTAAATTATGTATATTTATATTTTATTGTTTATGGCGTAACAAATAAACTGTATATTATTATTATTAGTATATTCATTTACCGCCGGCATTTACGGAATGCATAATTTTTTTATTTATTTTATATATAAACGAAAATGGGTAATTTTAATCAAATAAAATACTTCTAGGTTTTTATAATGACGAAAAAGATAAAGTCTAAAGTTTGTTCGAATGAATCATTAGTATTTTTTTTTATTAATAATAGTTTTTTATAAAAAATGTTTCTATCCCCTCGGGTTTCGTATTCCAAAGACAACATTTTCTTTCACACAAAGAGGTGCAATTTCGAGGATACGAATTCACGTCCATAAATTAATTCGAAAAAGGAATCACCTGTGGGCGGGAGATCCCTTTAAGGCTTCCATGTTTTTTAATGGCGATGTTAAGATTCAGTAAGATATTGCCGAAGGCTCTCGAACAGCTGATGTTCGCTTTTGGCTAAAATGGCCACCTTAAATAAAGCAAATTCAGTGTTGTATGTGACAAATGCCAATTATCCCATTTATAGAAATGACTGACGGTGGAATGAGGGCGCTGTGTAAAGCAACACACAAAAATGTTTTCATTTTAGAGTCAGCCATTTATAAAAGTAACGCATCGCCTTAAAACTCTGATTAAATAATATATTTAAGGTAAATATAGCCAGTTGTATGGACACGAGTAATATGTTAAATCAGCCAAAATATGACGTGTTTTAATATTATAACATCATTCTTTTTTATCTGCCATAATTTTTGCCTCACTCGATATCTCCTCTGCTTCTATGAGTATCAGCGAGTACATTATGTACAATATAACTTTTTAGTACTGGGGGCTTAAAAGAGGCATCCGAAGCAGACTCAAGACCCACCTTTTTATCGGAATACAAATAAAATTAAATTTATGCAGTGCGATTTACTAGGGTGGCGAGATCCTGATGGTCTGAAGAAAATGAAATTAAAATAAAATTTATGCTCTCCTATGGCATTTTGTAAAAATCCTTACAAACTCAACCGTCATTCTTTTAACACGCAGCGACAAAAGCCTTTTGCAGGTTCTTCTTTGCGACTGTGAGCATTACGACTTGTAGGATTCTCATCTCAAAGCGCATAATTTGACATGGCTGCATTGATGTTTAGTTACATATAAGGAGCAAAAAATAATGGTTATGATACTTAAATAATGAAAAAGAACTAAATAAAAAATTACTTGTACAAAAACTGATAAGGTAGCTTTTAAATAGTAAAAACTGATTAGTAAACTGTAGTTTTACATTGAATGTACAAAAATATGTGACTCTCTGTTAGATTCTTCTAACGTATGGCGCAGAGGCGTGGAATCTAATAGCAAGTCTTACTTCTCGTCTTAAATAATATTATCTGTGACTAGAGTGTAGTCTTCATATCAGCGTGATAATTTCAGGAAAATACGTAACATCTAGTATGGAACCAAAGACTTCCGGTTTTCTGTAATATCTAGTCGTGAGAGGAGGACTTGGTCCCTGGTGAGGACTACCTCCCAGCGCCTCGAGCTGTCACCCGCCTGGTGTTTAGCTTCGTCTGCGACAGTCCCGAAGTGGTATTTATGTCGTTGGTTGCCTTCAACTTTAGAAATTGTCAACCGGCTCGACCCGCACCGGTGGCGCCAGCATTGCACAGCCTGCATCAAGATATTTAGTAACAGAGCTGTGAGCTGTTAAAACACCTTGTACGTATTATACTCGAATGAATAAAAATTCTGAAATTGTTTTAGTTCTATGCAACATGTAAATTGTTATTTGTTAAATATCATCTTTTCGAATTTCATCTTTTTTAAGCACTCTTAATTAAATGAGACGTTGGTTAACGGGTAAAGAAGAGAGTTTGAGTGGCGCCTAAGAACTGGCAAACAGAATGCTGGCCGACTCCTTGTAAACTAGATTGAAGGCATCAGCAGAATAGCAAAATAAAGGGGCATGATCGAGATGGTTGGATATTCATGCTTAAAGTTTTGTATAAACCTTGTCTTAGTAATGAAAAAAAAAGTTTGTTTATTCCAAAACTATATATATATAGTCAGAAACAGAAATCGCCGATATTACAAAGTGTTGATAAAAAAATATTTTTTAAACACGTTTTTATTTCGTACAGTATCTATATATATAAGTTTTTATGTAATCGCATGCAGGAGAGCACACCCAGTCAAGACCAGTGCACTCTATGACGCTCAGCTAGGGAGGCTGAATGCTGCATGCGGGAAAAGTTTAATGTGTTTGTGTTTGTGTGTGGCTTGGGGAGATTGTAAGTGTATATTTATCGGTTTCTTGAAGAGATTCAGATTGTAGGAAAGATGAAACACAGAAGCTGGAAGAGATTAATGAAGGAACTTTGGAAATTGACAGTTCTTGGTTGACGCACATTAACCATGTACGGATTTTCGGCAATTGTAAGACGAGTTTGTCGGTTGTGTGTGAGTGCAGGAGGAATTAGTTCTTTAAGTTCCGAATAGCAGCAACGGTGGTAACAACGGTAGAATTGACTAAGTGAACCAATCTTACGCCTGTGTTCCATTGATTGCAGGTTAGACGTAAGAGTGTCATTGTTTATCTAACGAATTGCTCTTCTCTGAACTGAGTCAATTATGTTTAGAAGGTATTTTGTGGCACCAATCCAAAGGTGTTTATGAACAAGAAGAAGTTTTTTATCGTTGAAATACCGACGTGATCTATACTCTTTCGTATGTAACTATACTCTTTCAGCATGTAAAAACTAAACAACCAAGTAGTGGTATGGGGTCTGTAGTAAAATATTACGTAAGAATTGCATTGTAAGCTCTATGGCCGTAAGAAAATATATGCATATCGATGTTTTATACATGTCAAACATTCGTTAATCTAAATATTGTAGAATTAGTTGATTGTGATGTACATGAATGCAAGTATTTTAAAGCATTTCTTCGATGTAAGGTGTGGCCCATCCAACTTGAGGCTGCAGAACTGGACCACTCGCTACTGGATATTGCGTACTAGGATCGTCGTGCCGACCTTGGCGCAGTGCTCGCCGCCGCCCAGCCCGCTGCCCGCCCCGCCGCCCGCCCCGCCCACCGCGTACGCCGGTAGCCGCGGATAATCTGTCCAAGGAGGCTGTGAATGGACCGCGAGCAGATTACGTACCTGCGTGCTGTGCACCTGAGAACTTGCTACCTGCCGCTCTGCACTCGTTACCGTTCGGATAAAATTACAGCCATTCTATCTTATCTCAAGTAGCAAGTACAACATAAAGATGTCTATTTTTTACAGCTTTATCTTTCATGTTTTATAGAAGACTGTCAATTTGAATTATGCAAATAATAAAATTTTCAAATGCCAACAATCTATATATTTATATATAAATGCATCAAGAAAAATATGTAATATAAACCAAATAATAAAGGGGGAAGTTACGTTAGAGTAGTAGAGAAAGGTTATTTTATTAATTATTATGAAAAATTGTTTTAAAAATCGGTTGCATATTTTAATGTGCCAGCGGGTATTGTTCAATGGTTTAAGCGTTTGCTTTGCAAGCCAAAGCCCTAGGGTTTGATCCCCGACGGATATTAAAAAAATAATATTTTTAATCGATTTCTCAGCTCTAAAATATCCCCGGTTGGTGTGAATTTGATCCCTCATTCGTAAAATGCCAGTCATATGCTATTAATTAAAATTGGTGTTAGACGAAAGTCGTCCCGTGAAGACCACCCAATCATATTAAATTGCTGTAATAATAAGGATGATGCGTGACCTTCGGGCTGTAGTCTATGACGTTGGCGGATCAACACTCCACATGCAGCGCTTAGCCATACGCACCATGGTAAGCGTCATAGAATTCCACATATGAGACTTCAGAATTACTTTCACCATCTGTCGGTATTCTCCTGTATGTGCTTACAAAACTTTATTTTTATAAAATCGTTTGCAGGAGAGCGCAACCGGTTGAGACAAATGGGCTCTGTGACGCTCAATCAGGACGAATGTATGCTGCATGCATGATACGTTTATATGTTGGTTTTTGTATGTAAATTGGGGAGATCGCAAGTGTATGTTAATGTTTCTTAACAAGATCCAGATTGTATGAAGAAAAAAACGCAGATTCTGTAAGAGCATTACCAAAGCTTACCAATATTGGAAACTAAACATTGATAATAAATGAATCAGTTATCAATTTGTTATGTCTTTTATGTAGGTGTTGCTATCTACTCATAGTACATACTATAAATTGGAATAAAGTTGAAGATGAAGTTAGATAAAAACTAATTTAATTTCTAGTAATTTGTGTGGAGTATAAACATAAATTTACTCAAAGACAGAAATACTGTGATTGGAGTTGCGATATTTAAGGTATTATTTATGATTGCGAATCACGGCACTGTACCAAAATTTAATGCGTATGATTGGTTAGGTCGAGCCGTCTCTATGAACCAAAAAGTCTACAGCTCAGGATCCGAAGAGTTTTATTTCAAATTACTAATATATATTTTTTAAATTTTCTTAAAGTTTTGATATTTTGATTTAATTATATGTAACTTACAAAATTAAATATTTACTGAATTGGATTTAATTAGGGTACAATCTACGATTTGATATCTTGATAGATTCTTACTACCAATAAACCCAGTTTTAACGTCCTCTAGACTGAATCAATCGTCTGGGTTAATGTTAGACTATAATATTTAATCGCCGTAATCCATTTTCACGTAATGGAAATTGAATATGTCAGATGACGTAAATTTCAACAGCCAACCATGAGATAATTTATGGGATTTATTGACTACTCGTAACGAATGTTCTGAGAAATTTGATTTAGTAATGTCCACTTAATATATAATATTATTAACATAATAGTGTCAATTAAAACTGAAGATTGTTAGCAATTATTTAGAATCTTCTTTTATACATACTTGAAAGTATGTATTTTTTTTTTTCATACAAATTGTCTCTTTTAATACTGATATAACTTAAGATTGTTGATATGCATAATATCTACAACTTATAAATATCAATAAATAAGGTATGGATTTTCAATAACATGATGTTAATGTTATCGTAAATCTCTATAAGCAGATTGCTGCAAAGAGTTTCAAAAGCAATTGAAACCTATTTTCGAATTGATTATATATACAGAGAGCAGCAAAAGAGCTGACTGTTTTCGTCGTTGTTTTGATTTAAAACCGTCTGTATAAGAGTACATTACGAAAACATCAATAAATGATGCATTGAAGACCACCCTTGTACTGTCAAAGTCATGTTATTTGATTGATGGACGGACAGTACAAAAAACCACCACAATAATCCAGAATAACTAAAAATATGTCATTGAAGTCATATATACGACTACGTAAATATAACTGTATTGAAGTAATTACACATTGATTACCTTTTACTCTCTTTGGAGTCTTAAAAATACATTAAATACTCTTTAAAATCGTAATTTGTACTAAAAATTGCTTAAAAGCAAGTGGTGCAATTATTAAATCTATACAGAGTCCAATCCACCCAGTTCCCTAACATGGCAGCCACCTTTGGATAGGAGCTCCAAAATACTAGTTGAATTTGATCTACTCGATTTCAAGCAGTTCATCGGATAAGCAATGGAAAACCAAGATCTAATCTTAAATCTATGAACACAGACGTTCAATCGGATCACTAAACCTTTTTAGACATTGCCATTTGCAACGTGTCACTTCTGCATATATTCATCAACGTCTGACCAATTTTAAGCATCCTAACATAATAATCAGCATGAGCAGCTTATCTAGGTTCTTCTTTAACAGCAAAGGTATATTTTTGAATGATTTTTGAATATATGTGTTTCTTTTCACATAAAATGTAAATAAATATAATAAACACATTAAATAAATTTGTAACCCTTTAAAAACTTACACGCAGGTAACCACCACATACTCTTTCTACAAACAGCGTCCAGCTGAGCCGGTTGAGTCCGTGGATGATCGAAGCACTCTGAAGGTATTCTCCTGTGTGTTTTTATAGATACAATAATATAAAATATTATCTTTAGTAAACGAGTGGTTTGATAGAATAATAATGTTCTCCACACTCAGCAAGGACAAGACGTCACAAGACTCAGTTGGACTTCCATTAGCGATTGCATCAAGATTTTTTGTAACACAAATGACAACCGGTCTGCGCAACACGAGATCAGGTTATTTCTAAGCGCAAATGTTATCAGACTTGTCGCCGGCTATTTATTGTGTGATAATCATTCGGATCGGGCACGTGCTAACATCCCAGTTTACCTTCATGCGCCTCTAAGGACTCGATGGCACCGCTCGATAGCGAAATTAATCCGTATCATTGAAATGTCACTTAGCATAACTTACCAATCAATAAACCGATATCATCCAGTTCGATCAATGTTTTGAAAGTATGCAATAGCGTTTTAAAATACGCAACTGGTATTCATTTATCTCAATGAAAGTGTAGTAAAAGTTATTTTGAAAAGCTGCCGAGACAGTCTATTTATTTTTTAGTGTCCGTTCAACTCTACAGCCTATCAGTCTTATTACACGTCTCTCTTGTATACATTTAAACATGAATATTAATATATCTCGTGAACAGTGTCAAGTAGAATGACAAAAATAAGATTAAGCTGTCTTCGAACTGGCGTTTGATAAAGCTCCAAATATGTTTTGTAACGAAATAATTCAGTACAATGTTTTGACTGCAGTGTAGTTTCGATACGTACTTGAAGTACTTGGTTGACCTAAAAGAGTATGTATCAATAATACAGAGGTAAAACAAGTTACCTGTGTACACTTCGCTAAGCGTGTTTTATTTATATGTATATTAAACAGTTTACGTACTAGCAAATATCAGAGTTGTAGCCCAGTACTTTATTTATTTATCAGAAGTGGAAGACTAGTATATATTTAATCCTTGGATTTCAAAATCAACTATATAATATCAAAATTGTACTATAATAATTACACATTTGAGTCACAAGAAATAAAAAGTAAATGAAAAACTTCCTATAATACTCGTATTTCATTTGAAAACTCACAATTTTTGTACGCAATGAACTTGACCACACTTATTTTATATGTAAAATTATTCTAGCTATTCTACTGATGTCGTTAGTTTATCTCGCAGATGGTAGGTCAACCCCCTTTTTGCCGATTCTTGGGCGCCAATCATTAATTTTTCTTCTCAATCGACCGCCGTTTCTTTGACAGATATGTTGACTAATTGCTTAATTATGATATTATTGGTAGCGTTCACCACTAAAGTTATTCATCGAATATCTTAGTTTAGGTATAAAAATATATTATTTCTTATGAAATATTGAAAATATATAAATACATTTTTATGTTTATTTATTATTATAATTAAATGAATATCGACATTATAATTTAACGACTGTCGAAGAATCGAGTGAGAGATATATAATGCCAAGCAGAGATCAGTTGGCGCGATCGAAACACTTAGTCGTTATGCCCATCGTCGATGTGATTATCCCTCGGGAAGGGTTGGAACGGTCGAATTAAACTTCTATAGCCATAAATGCTCAGCTAATTGTTAAGATAGCAGTGCAGGCGTCGAGCCCCCGGGCCGGGAAGGGTGCTTCTGACCGCGGGGCATCCAAGAATTGGCTTCGAACACCAACACGTCTATTGGTAACCTCTGACATTCGTGCTGGTATTCTTTTACCGATGAAAACTACAACGTTGAATTATCTAAAAGTATTCTAATAGAGATAACTTAATTTGATCGTTACTTTTGATCGAAATTTTTACTGTAATTTAAATTTGTAAGTGAACGATGTTTTTTCGTTCAAAATGATACGATTTTATTTACGTCAACATGCATCGGCTTCGTTGAAACGGTGTGAATTTGCCTTCACAACGTAGCTAAAACTTGTTATAGGTGTTGTATAATCTATATAATAACAATTATGTAGTAATAATAATTATTTTATATATAATAAATCTAATATAATTATTATTCAACATGATACCATGAAATTTCTAACGATAGAAGTCAGGACTCGTATATGTACTTTATTTGAATATTATATTAAATAATTGATATTTAATTTCATTAATTAAAATTAAAATTTATAGTAAAAGTTTCAAAATATATATTATTAAATCCAATATCAAAAAAAAAAATTATGCAGTTTCATCAATATTTGATCGTTATAATAACTTCAAATTTATTTTACTTTTAACAAAACTCTCTTTCTCATTACTTTTTTCTTTAAGTCATGTGCAGTTCATCTAAAAATTACAGCATTTTTTAAAACTAAGTGACTGTATCTTGTATGATAATTAATTGTATACTCTAATAAAGTAGTGTAAAGCCTTCCCGTTTTATATTAACTAATAGTTATCTTTAAATATACATCGTAAATCAATTAGTACAAAAATAACAATATCTCACAAATACTCTGTGTAAACGTCCGACATCTTTAAGCATGTTAGATAACCTTTATTAACCTTTTAATGACTGGTTGGCCATAACTACCCCAGTCTCTTGCTGATTCACGTGCTAGTCGCGGTATATCCCGAGGCTTTTTACGGGTCTAACCCTTCCACAAAGCGCCCTCATCCGCGGTTCCAAGAGCAAAACTAATTATTTCATATCGGCACACATTTTATAACTGATTGTTCGTAGGTACTTGTCAAAGCGATTTTTCGTTAATTTTAAAAACTATGTACAGATACTTTTTTGAAATAATATTATTGTTTTATGTGCTTCATTAAACAATAAAGCAATATGAATATTTATATTAAATTGTGCTATTTCCTTTCGTTAATTTAACATAATGACGCCATAAAAACATACTGTTTTAATTAGATAAACTTGAGCAGCTTAATATGATTCTGAATACTTGTATTAGTAAACTAAAGTTTTCATGATACATACAATCATAAACATATCGTCACAGCTGGACCATATGGTCTCCACGAATTTTATTCAAACAGTTCTTTCAGCTGCCAATATTCATGCCAATCCTCAAGTCATCTATATATCGTAGACAAATTAAGGAAATTAAGGGATTTTAGGAGCATATGGTTCCCGGTAATAATCTTGATGAATATAATTTTTACTGTATTTTATGCCACAATCTATTTTAGAGAGAATGCCAGTTATTTAAAATTAAATAAAGTAAAACGATTAAGTGATGATTTGAATTTGAATTTAAGAGTATTTGATGTGATGAATAAGTATTTTATAAATCAGTGATTCAAATTAATTTATGATGTTTACATACCAATAGATAATAATAATTTCAGTATACAAGTATTATTTTTATTAATCGACAATTGTTTGATAAGTATCAGAAAATAATATCTTAATGCTTTGATATGCTTACGATTTTGACATTACGAAACATAAATCGTGAATTATCTTATCTATTAACATTTCAATTTGCAGGTAAGTAATTGACATATTGTAAATAAATATGCTTAAAACTAATGTATAATCTTACCTTATATCCAGGTTACTTAAGAACACTAAATTAAGCTTTAGAAAAATATTTTCAACTTATAATTTGAAATAAACATTTTGGCTAAATATTTTGCGACAGATATCGAAAAAAAATATTAATGAACAAAATCTGCAGCCGTCATCAACATTGACAAATTATGATAATATTATTGGGATTTTCGCAAATTTATCGACATTTGCTGAAAAATGTTGGACTGGTTTTGTAATCCCGTTATGTTCGGACCGACATATTCAAATTTTATTAGGTGCCGATTGACTGACGTAAAATAATATTTTTACATTTGAAGTACTTTGAGGAAGAATAACGTATATTCGAGTTAAAATTTTTAATTAATTTTATTATATGAGTAGATATTAATATACTCAATGAAAATTATATTTATTCAATAAAATTATATAAAATAGTACATTTTTACATACAAACAAATATTTAATGAAGATCTCATCGAAAGAAAAGTCCAGGTCTTCAAGTATGTGAAAACAGTGCTCATCGCAATCTACGTCACAAGTAGTATAACTAATTAAAAAGATCAAAGGTAAAAACAAAATACAGTAAATACATTTATATAGCCTTGCAAATGAAAATGGATATAGCTTTTAAGAACTGTCATCTATTATAATGAATATTAAGTATAATAGAAATTAAAAAATATTTTATGTCTATACAATTATCAATAATAACTGTTTCCTGACTTGATAAAGTGGAGGGATATTTGCTCAGTGCTCAAATTCGAGTGTATACTATCTGCGGTTCGAATCCTCACGACTACCATTACCTTTTTCTGATTAAGTGATTAATGAAATGTTATATAACATCTCTAATTCTGTTAATTTTAAGTATATGTAAATACTTGAATATTTTTATAAATATTTATCGGATTATTAAGTGTGTGGTAAGAATATATTTAACGAGTATAATATTAATTAAAAATTAACCTGTATTATTTGTAATGAAGTGCACAATTCACTCATATTTTAAGTAATTATTAAGAAATCATAATTAATATATTTAATTTTTATTGAATTATGTTGATTTAGAAGCAACATTAAATGTCTCATTGGATTGATGTTTATAAAAGTGAAAATAAAGAGAAGAAATTGCACTGTCGGAAGGCAAAGCTCGTTAAAGAAAACACCAGCGCAAATGCATTTTATAAATGTAACTTAACGTACAGATTATTCTCGGCTTGGTTGTTTCCTATTAAAAGTGCATAAACTGCAAGTTGATGCATTGAGACTACAATAAAAAAAAACGGCTCGCAGCAGAAGCTCAGCCTTTCTAAATAATGCAATCGCAGTTGGCCTTTGTCGTTGCGTTTGTTTGCACTGAGCGGCCAAACCGCATTAACTGCGGGAAAACTTCTAATACAGTTGGACTGAGTTGAGCGCCGCAACCCAGGAATTAGATACACACCTACTTGCCGGGCAAGGACCACCGGAACACGGGACATTGCAGTGACAAGGCTTTTTTTAGATGAAAAAAATAGTAAGTTGTTAATACTACGTTGACCATCAAGTTAGTGTACAGGCGTTGTTTTGCGTTCAAATCGTGCGCACAGTATCGCGTCAGTACCCGTTTGATGAGTAATTTGTATCAATTCAGTTTTCAGTGATGACTTCTGAATCGTTAGTATCCAAACGATACTTGTATGTAAAGTAATATTATGAGTAGGTATGGTTGCGAATCTTGCCATCTCTTTAAAAGAAATAACAGCAATAAAATGTGTTATAAAAAACTAGAAGTACGATTGAATCATGCGAAAAATGACGAGGTAAGCGAGCGGATAAAGCAGCCTTCTACTCGTATACTACTGTCAGTTTAGAGAAGAAGGTGGATCTAGCTGGCACATGTACTTTATATACCGTAAGAGAGCGTAAACCAAAAATGCCTTTTCTTTAGGAAAACTCCCGAACTATCGTCGTTACAGAAGATTATCGGGAACTAATAATTGTAAAAATGTACTCAGTTAAGATTCAGGAGGAAAAACTATAAAGGACGAGGTGAGGACCATAACGGCTAACAGATATCGGTGGTGGCAACTTATGACGACCATATCCTCCAGTTACGAGAATGGTCATAAAATGACACTAATGACGATGAAAGACAATATTGTAATATTGTTTTCAAGAATTTGTGCGTCAATTATTTGACTTATTAAAGCACCATTTCTATATTAAATGCTACAATAACTTGACATAACTTAATGTAGATAACGATGAATTTATATATGTTTTTATAAACTTATCCAAGTGTGAAATTGCATTAGTTTAACCAGCATTTTTATTATCTTTGGTAAGCAAGGTACACAGTCAGCTTACTTCAACAGAGCGCTAGTGTGGCGTCCACTCTGACAGTTTATTTAAAGCCCGACCAGTGATCCCGGGTGTAATTACTTTAGTCACTCCGCAACCTCACCCAAGCAGTGTCCAGCTAGGCTCCCACCACAGCCTTGCTGCTAATACTATCACGTCGACCCACTGAAAGAATGAGTTTAATTTTATGAACAATTAATCATCAAGTCTTATATATATCGGTACTATTTCCAAGCATCTACTGATCATAATTTATTATTAAATGTAAAACATACTATATCCAGTCCTAAAAGCACCTGAAAACAATATTTACTTCTTAATTGATACAATATTGTATAGAAAAATACTTATTTTTTTTAAAATATAGATTAGGTTTTGCAATGCTTATGCACATACTGAAAGACCAAGGTGTCGCTTTCAATGAGAGCTTCTTCAGTTCTTCACGTGTATAAAAATTCTGATGAGAGAAATGAGAAAAAATAATCAGGTAGCATTAAAAAAGTAGGAGGCTTTTGTAAGAAGAGAGAAGAAGGGGCTTATATCGTGTAGCTTATTCTATAGTGTTATATTCAAAATTTAAATGCTATACATTGCCTATTAACTATTAAATTAAACAATCTAAGTACATTATTTGCAGGTAATTATCTAAGTTGATATTGAAATGAATACTTGAGATATTCAAATAGTAAAAAGTCAAAAGATTACCGATTAGAGTCTTGAAAAAATATCTTTCGGTCACTCAAAGAACAAGTTTTTTTCAAAAGCACTTTTATAAAACATTTTTTAAATCTTATTAAGTTGTAGGTAGGTGGTACATTCTTTGGATGACAGTTTATTAAAGCCAATGATCCAAAGTGTAATTACTGCACAGCGGTCAGTATTAACCAATACCAAGTACCGGTACGAGCACAGCCAGGAGCCTCGGTAAGACAGCTCTGCCGCCGCTGAAAGATTAAGTCTAATTCCGGAAGTAGGAAAATTGCGTGCGCTTCGGATCTTGTAGCCGATCAGAATTTAAAGCGGCAACTAATGGAAGGTCAGGTTTAATGCTACAGAAATAGAGAAATCATACCTGTTCCTCATACGAGTACGTGTCAAATTACATAAGCAAATATGCGATTAAGTTCAAGACGCATCAGAAATACTCAAATTACATGAAAATCTAAAAAAATATATAATTTTAAATAAAATTTTATTTATAGAAAAGTACAGTTTTCAAAAATTTCAATCTACTCAAAGACAGTGGCGGAAATGAATAAATATGTCTTAAATAGAGAGTTGCTGAATTATCTAACGAAATATAGCAATTTTTAGCATAGTTTATTCATGTTACGAGCATAAAAAGTATATGCATTATATTACAGTTTAATTATAAAGCCTTATTGTGCTCAATTTTTCAATTAAAATGTATATTGTACAATTACACTTTCCTTATTTATGTTTTATTCAATTCGATGGCAGATTTACAGCAGCTACTAGATACACCATTCAAACATATTTGTGTTTAAGTAATAATATTATTATAATATATATTAGAAGAGGCAATTAAATATGACATCGATTTAGCATGCATTACACTGTTATCACAATGCAATATATACTTCTTCAGTATTTTACTTGTAAGTAATTACTAATTTTATACTTAATAAAAGCAGATTAGGTTTATGCTATTGTGTTGCAATCGTTCAAAGTTAATACATTAAAAAAAACAAACCAGTGTTCATAAAGCTGCTGTTGTAGCAAAACAATCTTTGTACAGGGAGCGGCTAAAAAAGCTGACGGCTTTCGTCGTTGTTTTGATTTAAAACTGTCAGTTTTTTTGCCACCCCCTGTACTAAAAAAGAACGGTAGATCAACGTGATAATTCATGAAAATGAAGCAATTAATCTTTGCGTATTTTTAAAAATAAATGTTTTTTTTAAATAACAGTTTTCTTGTGAATTTTAGGAAGCAAAACAACATAATTTTGATCGTGCATCTTTGAAAATCCATAGAACAGTGGGCAGTATTGATCGCGCCGCCCACCGCCCACCGCCGCCCTCCTGCCGCGGGCTCCGCGTGAGTTGCATACAAATTCACTCCGGCAGTAGGTAAAGGTGGGCGGACTGCCGGCCTGGGCGGCTTATGAAAAACTACAAGGCCAAGCGACATTGAGGAACATACTGGAGGGCGGAATTCGACGCATGCTGGGCGGGAAGGAAATATCTCGCTTTTATGAAAAAAACCTATCCGTAGTGTTATCGCTCTTAACTTAATCGTGTATAATATACATAATAATAAACATCGTGATAAGTATGATCTCGTAAGAATAAACAAACTTTGTAGATTTTATTCAATATTTTAATATAGTCGTATGTTACAAAGCTTACACACAATGTCTTTGCTTACTAATGTAGATAGATGTCGTGGGATCGATCACTGATGAACCTTAATACATAAATGATTTGTTATTCATTTATAAGCTTTTTTCAAGTCCCATGGTTGTTGTGAAATCGATCTAATAACCATGAAATGTAAACCAAACCTAGAATAAAAAATAAATAAAAAGAAAGTTGACGCATGAATAACACCCATTCACAATCTTCTTCTTCGTAGTATCAATCCGGTGGATTGGTTTGCAGCAACAGAATCTTGCATCTCGATCTCCATTCCTCTCGGTCCTCCGCAACCCTTTTCAGCTCAGCATAAGCGCTACAGTTCATGTCCTCGAATACTTGCTGCAAATACTTCCGTCTAGGGCATCGCTCTGCAGTAATGTTCGAACATTCCAGGTGGCATATCTTGTTGGCTGAAGGTTTTTCTTATTTGTCTTAGTTGTTTTGTCTCGAGCAGTCCCCACCCGGAGATCCGATTGGGGATTCACAATGAGTGACGTTAATGACTGTAACTGAATTTAATGACGTCAGCAGCCAGGATTCACACTCCAAACAGAGTTTAGCTATTCTGAGAAATGATAAGCGTCGAGAAAATTCAAGTTAAATGTTTATGTGAGTAAATAAGGCGGTATTTTACTAAAAATATATATTTTATTAAATGTTTGAATATGGTAGAATAAAATAAATATAAACAAGTACCAACGAATCCTTCTTGAATAAACAATAGCTGTTATTGATATTTTAACAACAGAACAATCGTTATGTACTCGTATAGACGATTATATGACTATTATTATAACAATATTTTTAGCATTCACATCAAGTTCTCATTGAAAAAAAAAATTGAATTAAAAACAGGGCTACCCTTTGCTGTATTCATTGCCAAGTATGATTAGAAAAATCATCATTATTTTTATAATACGAGTATGTAAAGTCAGTGTGTGTTAATGGTGAATTAAATTAGCTTAGATTTTTTAAAGGTTAGATTTAAGTATCTTTGTTTGTTTTTTAAGATGTTATCATTATACAATAACATTCCCAATCTTATCCTCAGAGCAATGTTAATTATTAACAGTAGATAAGTTAATTATATGCAAGGTAATAGTTTACTTTATATTAAAATGCTTTTGAAATATTTAAAGATTTCTTAAAAAAAAAATCACCATTAGGCTATAATATAAAAAATCTGATATGATATTTTAAAACCAATTCTTACTGAAGTCACAAAGCTAACAACATTGCATTAGTCCTTTGTTTTATTTAATTTGGACAACGAGAAAACGGCTTAATATATTAATCTAAAGGTATAAAGGTATACGCTCATATAAAAGGACGACCTTTTGATATGTGAGATTTTATTTATAGAATTTCGTTTTCAGTAATTTTTACATGCTTCGTATTTGAACCGTACACACAAAGCAGCCACCAATTGCAGATATTAGATAATCGTCTGGCATTGTATTGCGATAATGCGGTTTCCTCGCGTTCCGTCCAATGCGCTATCCTGGGGTTATTATCGTGCGGCAACCAACCAATCATTTCCTTATTCAAATTTATAATTAAGTTAAAGAGTACATGGCCCTGTGGTGAGAGAGGGGGGTGGGGGGTGGTGAAGCATGACGCCAGGGGTGGGAGTTTTTAAAAAACGATGACACGTATGTCAACCGCCCTGCGCGGCTGATGTTGACAAATGAGAGAGACGAACAGAGCTAAGGGCTGAAAGATACAGGGTTGCTTACTTACTTTTCAAAATGCATGACATAGATATGTTTGACGCATTTGTATCGGAAAGTTACAGACTAATAATAATATTTCCTTTAAAACTATGATTAATACGTTATTTAAAATATAATTCAGATACTATTTACCATGTCCTCAAGTTCCTAAAATTCTGGGTTGGAGGTTGTCAGAAGCCAAATATGTTCCTAGATGGATCTTTTGGTGCATGTGTATTTTGACAAGACATAAATAGTGGTACTTGAAGGAAGTTGAAGTGGAAATTTGCAGTGGTTCCAAAAATGGAACGGGTAAGAAAAAAAGAAAATTAATATTTAAGTTCTCGAATAAGGCAGCTAACCTTGGATTGAGCTCCACAGGTATCTTGAATTCGAATGATTAAATTAATATTAGAACAGTGTGTCTAAAAATGTATTGTTGTTTCACTACTTTTTTAAAAAAAAAACAAGAAATTAGAGGAAAATCATGTAACAGTACATCCTCCAGTCAACAATTGCTGCATTTTTCTTGTTTTTCAAATTTGCCAACCCTAAAGTCAGGGTTCCCCCAAGATGGGGTCGTGGCAGAGGCGAGGGAATTCTGAGTCCTGGGGTCGAAATTTGTTTTAAGAAGAAATTAATTTGACTTGACAGATATGAGAATATTTTTTTAGCAAGACTGGGGCGAGCTTTGAACAGATTGTATTTTTTCACTTATTGTTTTCCAAAATAAACAATAACAGCTGATTTTTCTTTGTAAGTTTAAGTTTTCATTATTTTTTATAAATCTTAATAAGATAAGAGATCATTTCCATGCTTTTATATGATACAATTGTCATCAGATTGATTGTAAATTCTACTTTGAGAGGATATTTTGAAATCAAACCATGACCCATAAACTTATAACAAAAAATATGTCCTTTTTATAAAGCATACCTACAATAACATTTAAGTGTCATTTTTGTGGATAGTGTAATATTATATGTACTAAAAATATAAGGACAATTAATTGAAAATTGTTGGCAAACTTCAAAATTTATTCAAATTAATTTGTATTATTATTATTTTAAAATAAATTATGTGAAATCAAAGTAAATATTGTTTATATGAACAATTAATCAGTTTCTGCTGTAAATACTTTTATAAAAGTAATACCTAAGCAGTCTTTCAGCGATTCATCAATCAATCAAATATACAGCACTCGGTATGAAAGCTTTGCTAAATTGGTGTACTTAGATCGCTCGTTGGCTACACAAAAGTTGGGATAACAGTCATCCATATCGGGTATAATATCTGCCGTCAGATTCGGAAACAATGAAGAAGTGGTCGCAAGTGAAGAAGTGTCTTAAACAAATGTTGTCCAATCAAGTTAACAGGGCGATCTCCCCAGCGGCGGATTGTTATGGCGCGGATGAAGGGTTCCACCGCAAGTGCGCCCTCAATCACAGCTCCCCAGCCACCGCAATCGATTTAATAACAACGGAGGTACACAATGAGATTTGGCAATATTTTTTAGAAACACTTATGATACAGGTATCGATCAAAATAATGATTTTTTCATAGGAAAATTTAAGTCTTCAAAAAATCCTCGAATACTTAACTGTACTCCCCGAGCCGTTGGTTTTCTTCGGAAAAATAGAGAGTTCTCAGGCGAAGATTGGCGGCAATTTGTTGCAATCATATGATCCATTTATGAAATGGGAAGATTATTCATCATGCAAGAAAGATTTTTCTATATATTGTGACTGCACTGATGATACTTTAATACATGATTATTTCTCCACATGTAAATGATTATTAGTGAAAGACCGAGTGATTTCTCATCGATCATTTTGGTGAGAATCAGTTACGCAACGTAATGCATATTACAACGAGATTAAAATATCACATATTTCCAATGTATCTTCATACCCTATGTTAACAATGTTTTTGCTTAAAATTGCTTTAAATAATCATTTTGAAAACAGATCGAAAATTATAGATGTTTTTTTCTTCAATTTCAATTGACATTCGCCGGTTATAATTAAAATTATGCAAAGCATGATGCAGTATTTCGAAATCAAGCAAGAAGTAAATTTGTTTAGTTATGTGCTTTTATTTAAAAAAATAGTTTTAAAAAATATTTGTTACCAATACGTTTTGATTTTGTTGAATTACATACAATATATTATATTTAAAAAAAGGTAAACTTTTTGTATTGTTATATCTAACGAGAATTAAAATTTAATTGATTTTGAAATGCTGTTTATCTTAATTGATTTCAGCAATCAATAAAAAGTTATTAAAAATAAAATATTATTTTTTCCTGTATTTTATTACAGTAAAAATATCACCTCGCGCCACTGGCCTTGCGGCCATCCTTTATTTCAAAGCAATATTTCAATGTTCGACGTTATGCTACTGCGCCCACCTAATACATAATACCCATAACAATGTGGGTACGCATTAATATCAAACTACCCCAAACAGGAATATTGAGAGTTGTTCTCGAGATGAGGATCCCTCAATAGAACAATGTCCCAACAGCCAACCCCTCTGAAAACTGAAAAGGCCCAACTCACACAAAATCACAGGAGTTTCGGCTACTTTTACAACATTTTTGATCCGATATTGTGTTCGGTTGGATTGTTTTTTTGTGGGGTTTAAGCCGCACAAGCTGTTGCCAGAGCGCGTCGCCACAATATGGCTTGTTCGAGGTTTAGGAGTTCCCTCTTTAGTCCTGACGCTTTTACCTACACGTTGGATTTTTTTATTGGAAACATTCTAAAGTGTTTGATTTTTTTTATTTGAAGAACGCGGCTTTAATTTTCTACTCCATATTGCACACCTCACTGTATGTTTGATATTCTTTGTAAAACATGTTTTCAATGTATGATTTATTTTTATAAATAGAATCTTTTGTCTATGTCAGGGCTTTCAATATAATTTATAAATTAAAAAGAACTCTCTTAAAGAAATATTTTCATGAATTTTTTCGTAGTCATGAAACAAATTGTTGACAAATGATGAACCAAAAATATAAAGATTATGTTACCGTCGAATTTCTCAGAGTAGTTAGTTTTTGTGATAAATAATTTAACTTGACTGAATTTCTGATCAATAGATCAGAAATTCACTCAAATCAAGTCAATCAATGGCAAGACTTACTTTCCCTAGATAACACAGTAATAAATTCCAAAATATGAATGTTTTATGACGAAGAAAATATTTTGCGAAGGAAAAGATTAAAAATGCAGAACCAGATGACGTGAGAAGAATATGTTTTAAAAGAGTGGTAAGTATAGTGACCGACGAGCTTATATCGATTTGTCGCAAGACACATAAAAGATATCAAGAATGCGGGATGGCTGTGTCACTGAATCCAGAACCTGGTAAGAACAGGTTCCAGTGAAATTAGAGACAGTTTTTTTTAAGTATTTTTAGCTAGATGTGCAAATTAACTGTAAGTTTTTTTTAATATTTGAGTCGCGTATTGGTCAAGGGTGAAGCACCTAGTTACGTTTAATTGACTCGTTTAACGATTCATTGTCAACATTGCGTCATTTCAAATCACTTCCTCGCAAGCAGTTAGACGTGGTTGGTGTTTATCCTGGCGGTATTGCATCCTGAGGATCTCGAACCCGGGAACTTTCGTTTGTTTACGTTCCTCTCGAGCAGAGTGGCGCAATCCCAGGGCCGCAGCGAGGATCGGCGTCTTGGTGGGGCTCCCCGCGGCCCCGGAGCAGCCAGGACGGCAATAAACACTGACACCCTAAGCAACTCCGCCCAACCCTCGGAAGACTGGGCAGGATTGATCAGTGTCATTTCTACAAAACAAGAACCACATAGTTTCATATACGCTTACTTTTATTGTGGCAATGGCTCATCTACCTACATCATTAGGCTGCAACCCGGCGTTAATGCTCTACAAATACAAACAACAATTAGCTCAGAGATGATCTTCTCATCGTATTATCAGTATCTGTGTAGTTTATATTAAGGGCATGTCA
The DNA here is from genome assembly GCA_022606575.1 of Glossosoma conforme. Taxonomy (NCBI): domain Eukaryota; kingdom Metazoa; phylum Arthropoda; class Insecta; order Trichoptera; family Glossosomatidae; genus Glossosoma; species Glossosoma conforme. The sequence goes on from JAGTXR010000126.1 coordinate 824,180, forward strand.
GCAATCATGCACAAACATACATTTTTTTTCAAAATCATTCAAGCACGGCGAAGGTAAAAATTCCTGTTATATATATATTTTCAAATACCATGTTTTTTCCTCGTCATTGGCGATTTCTGCGTTTCAATTTCTACTGAGTATCAACTTTATACATAGTTATTGACGGTTACCCATGATGAGAGCCAAAGTTTATTTCAAAGTATGCTTCTCATACAACCGTTCAAAAACCGATAAAAGATAAAAATGAACTTATAGTTTTAAGAACATTTAGTGATTAGCCGATTCATGTTTATTTAGCCTTTTACTTCACTTTAGTCGCAAATAAAGCAAACTGAAATAGGAGACAGCAAAAGGTATTAATATATTTTTAATGTAATAAAAAATATAATATAATAAAATTCCAAAGATTACTATTATATGAAAATAACCTTTCATAAATACTGTATAGAATTTTGTTTCTAGATATATTTTTTATTTTGAAAATACAAAATACGAATATACTTCTTATTTAACCTTTCTTCAGAAACAATACTTTTAAAAAAATATATAAGACCGAGAACATTGCAAATTAACCTAATTAAAACACTCAAAGTTCTTCATTATTATTTGCAAAGAGAAGAAAATTAATATTATCTTATAAGAATATCAAACTCGAAAAAAAAAAGAAAATAAAAAATATATATATAGTATGTGTATATTTAATTACTTATAATATCAAACTGTTTAAACAAAAAGTACTTTTATTAATCAACGTTATTATTCCACATCTCTTCCCCTAACTGGAGCATATGTTCGTCACTTACTGCCGCTACAATGCTCTATTAGCCGCAATTGTCCTGGCCTCATTTCATGTCAGCTTTACCTTTCAGAGGTCCGACGAGTACTTTAATTGTATAGTTATTTTCGTGTAACCAAAATACCAGGAACAACCTATTGCCAAAATACCCCTCGCCTTCACCGCCTCTTGGGCGGCGGACGTGCCTCAAGACCCCGGCAAAGCCTCCCCTGCACTCCAAATAATAATTCTCATATCACTCCGGGAATGCAGGAGGAAGCTAGCGAGATATATGGCGTTCTGATGATACAATCGAATCAAATAAACCAGCGATAAATCAATGTCCGCGAGATTTTTTTCTCCACGCAGAAACGCGTATATATTTTTCTGAAGTGTTGCGAGCGTCTTGTGGCTTATACTCTCTTATGCTCTTGTGAGCGATTGTGTCAGGGAGTCTTCCTCGTATAGATAAATCTTGGGGATTGAAACATATGCGGACACGGATCCAGGGCTTTAGCGAGAGGCTCCCGGTATGACGAGCCGTCAATATTCGATTTGCGAGAGTGATGTATGGCGCGACAGACACGTGAGATATTGAATAATGCACTAGTTGCTTTTGTATTATTGTGGAAGCGATGTGGGGCGTGATGTGTGATGAAAATATAATTATGTGCATTGTAATCGTGTGAGAAGATTTCTGATATATTAACGTTATAAACGAAAAAATATCATAAATACTCTTGGAAGCTTCATCCGATTTATCATTTCTATATAATCTCCGTCGTTAGGGCACATGGTTGCCACAGATTGCCACCAAATACGAGTAGTTATCAGCTTTCATTATCCATTTCATGTTCTGAGTCATCCAAGCATCAAGAGGTCCACGTGGGAAAATTATTTGGTTCTCGAGTTAGTTAACAAGTCATTTTTGGGTGTTTTTTAGTAGACATTTTTAATGACGTCGGAAGACTAGCTCCTGATAGCTGGATTAATTGGTCGAAATAGGCAGCTCTATTTAACTAAACTCATCATGTGGGTAGCAAAAAGGTGATCCATCTAAGATTTGTTCTGCGTCCAAAGTTGCTTGATGACTGCTTACCATTAGAAAATTCAGCGGTAGATTATATTGTAGACTTATGTCGTAAAATATTGTAATAAATTTAAGTTAATCAAACATATAAATAGATAACTGACAACATTTAGTGTAATAACATATTATTTTTTATTGTGTAAATTTAAAATAGTATAGTAGATTTATTTAATGTAACTCTCAAATAAAAATAAATCGTATCTAAAAATATAACGAGGAAAATTGTATACGAGTATTACAGTCCTTGAAAATGTATATACGAGAATATTTACGTGTCTCGTAAGATATCAATTAGTTTGGTGTTTAAATAGGCATTAAAATATTCGAATTCGCAATTTTGTTTGACCAAAAATAAGAAAAATATTTAACTAAAGCTTAGATCAAAATTTAAAAATGAGTCGTCAAAATGACTTTAGATTTCATAGGCATTAAATGACGAGTAAGATCTCGTTGCTAAAGAAGTAATCTCGATTAGAATACTTTTTCATAGCTCAATCAACCCGGCAGCAGATTGATCTGCGGAACAACTCGTCCTGCGAGGCGAGGCACGTAGACAATTAGCAAAACAACATTTTAATTTAATCCATCCCTTTTGTCCCGCTCGCGTAATCGCCTGTATTTAAAAAGAAATTTCACATTTAGTCGATTTAATGGCCGCCTCCCCCCGCGGGTAAATGAGCGGGGACGTGGCTCGCATTACACACGGCAGTCACGGTTCCAAACCGATAAAAACCCACTAAAAGAAAGCTAAAACCCTTCCTCCTGTCCGAGGCGGGGCAATACGGATCGTCATACTCCATAAACCGGCTCCGTGCCCTTATCAAACCCATTTAAAACGGAGACTTAATTCAGCTTCCAACAGTGGCGTCGCTATACAGCAAGATCTTTGCACAAAACGCCTCGAAAGAAAAATATATAGCATCTTACTATAGGTAATCTAGTCCACTTCCTTTGAGTGATCAACTTTTTTGTTTTTTCACTACATTTATTTAAAACTCAAAAATAAATGTTTAAGCCCTGATCACTAGTTTACCTAACTCATAATTGGACATAAGGCCCTTTTGACGATAAATTTAACAAATTTATTTTAATTTCAAGCCATATTTGCTCCCTTATCGCTCATTTCTAGACCTCCATATATTTTTCAATAGTGTCAGATTATTTTGTTGATAAAAGTGATCTTCTAAATATCATTAAAAAAATGATTAAGGTTTATCGGGTATCATTTTTGGCTAGCATAAATACAATATATACCATTTTTTCTTATAATTTAGAGAACCTCTTTCAATGGTTCTTTCTCTTTATCACTTTTGAGCAGTTGTCACAATTGTTCAGAAGGGACTCAAACTCGATTTATTAGTTTCTAACTGAATATAACCTGAATGGGTGTATAGTCAAGAAGACATAATTGTACTCCGGTGTGATGCAAGTGAAATGCGAACAAAGGTCATTTCATTTTCCGAAGTAAAACTGGATTAATTTCCATCATTTACCATATTGACCTGATAACACTGTTTTTAAAACGACTCTTTTGTATTGGCGTCTTGTAAAAAACCTTTGATTACATTATGTATCATACATTTTAATTTTGTATTCGATCAAATGAAACTAAAGATTATTTAAAAATGCTCTTGAAAATGTTTGAAATTTTCCGTACACGATTATTTAGGTAATTTCGTGTGGATTATATTTGGGGGATGTTCATTCTTTAATACGCCTTTGTCTAGAAATATTCTTCGAGTAGTAACCGGGTTGCAAATGAATCAGGCTCTGATCTCTGTGGAAAATTAGAAATTAGAGCAGCTCCTGTGACGAGGACATCTCGGTTTCGCTAAAACTTTCTGAAAGAATTGTACAGGTCCCCCGGGTAGGGCTTAGAATACTCAGCCGTGCAAGGAAACCGGAACCAAACGACTATTTGTGGATCAGTTAGTATGTATAAAATAAAATAAATTTAATATTCATAAAAATTAAATTTCTAAAACATATCTTAATAACATTGAATAAAAGTTGTTTTTTAGATAACAATATTATATATCAACGTAAATTGCCAACTAAAATGAAAACTATTTGTCAATTACGAATTGCGTTAAAACAAATTAAATAAACAAAATATCATGATATGGATTTTTCGAAGTATTATAAATAGAATAAAAATCAGTTTAAATATCTATTGGAGGCTTAAATTTTAAAACAATGTAAGATTACATTAATTTAGGAAAAATTATAAATAGGCAATAAAACGGGCAATCATAATTATACATAAGAATAATTGACAGGATTTTCCAATGCAAAAAGTTTCCTTCCATTATTTTTACATTTCATGTCGTGACATTAAAATTTAAGTTTTAAAAGTTGTAAGCATGACATAAGGTATTTAATAACTAGTATATAATTTTGTATGATGTGTAAAAAACTACTTAATATACATAGAAAACGTTTGAATTGAGGAAAAAATACAACTCGTTTATGTGTGTAATAATCTTCATCCATAAATTATAGGCAGAAATTGGATTGAATGAAATTTGACGAGACAGATGGACAATTTGCCTATTACGCGGTGCATTAGGGAAACAAATTCGGTTTTAAAATTAGTAACGTCTTGCCGATCGGGAGTCCCCTTGTGGCCTGTAGGGCCCCGGGAGAACGTAGGCCTGGGGGCGACGGATGACTGTGGAGGGTGAAACTTAAAATATAAAAAGTAATTGTTTCATTAAATTATATGTCATTTAAAATGGTTGATTAGACGATATTTCGTATTTCAAGTGAGGGGAATTATGGTCACGTTTTTCTTTTCGAGTAGATTGAGTATATTTTAGCGGCTGGATTTTATAGCTTGTAGGTAAAACATTTGCTTGCAATACGAGAGGTCATGGGTTGGATATCCGATAATAATTAAAGTAAAAATGTTATTTAATCATATTTTAGAGCTCCGTAAGTACTCTCGATTGGTGTAAATTTATTTCTTCACTAGTACAATTACAATCATGGTATATTAATCAAAATTGGTGGTAGACGAAAGTCATCCATTAAAAATCACCCATTCATACTAAATTTCATTTTAACATAAGATGGAACTTTTACATATATATTACAGATATAACATTAAATGTAGGATACGAATATATATAACATAAAGCTATGCATAAAATGGTAAGCGTCACAGAATTCACGACGAGATTTCTCTTCATTACGATAACCTTTCTTCTTGTGTTTTTTTATATTTCAATAAAAAATAAATTATTTTGGACTTAAATAAAAAATAGTTAATTAATGTCACAATCAAACAATAATATTTTTTCGTTTACTTTACGCCATATCCAACCTAATAAATAAACGAAACTATAAACAATTTGACCAATATCAATATTTTTCATTTTTAAATAACGAAGAGAAGATTATAACATTTTAACGAGATATTTTTTACTATGTTTCGGTCCTACTTGTATGGATATTATTGTAATTTTTTTTTGTAGTTTTAATGAAATATATTCACAAAAATACTGTTTTGTAACACCAATAATGTAATATATTAAATTATTATTGAACGCATTGTGTTTGGTACAAGAGTAAATTTATGCATCTGTGTATTATGCGCATGTTATATTAACAAATTTCTCTTTCACACAATGCGAGTACAACGCACAATGTTCTTCTTTCATACAAGAAGAGCCCGACACAAAAAGAGGGTTAACAAAAAAAAAAACTATAAAAAACTCCACCCTTCATTCGGAATATATGAAATTTTCTCAATTTTCATTTAAATCTCCGGGGATGTCGCGCCCCTGTCTCTTTTTGTTAGGTTTTAAGACCGGGACGGTAGCTCCCACACAAAGGGATACATCTTTAGTCTCTGTGGCGTGCGATTAACGCCCTTTCGCCACATTTTAAAAGAGATCATTGTTGTTTGGACGAAGTTTTCCATGCAGACTGGGGAGGATATGAATTCCAAAACACCGCGGTAATGCGAAAGTACGCGAAAGCATCGAAAAGAAATGACGTTGAAAATGTTGTCGGTTATATAATGTTTTTATTTTTCTCGCATATAACCCGTATATACGAATATAACGAATGGTATATTTTGTAGGTACCAGAGAAAAATGCATACTTAACTATATATATATTTGAATAATATTTTTTGTTAAGACATTTAGAAAAATTTCAATTTATTTATTTGTACGATAGATAATTACAGTGACTAAAATACTAATGACATAAATATAGTATTGCAAATAATGAACTTTAAAAATCATTATTTTGAAAGAGAAATGGAAAATACATCATTAAAAGTCTTGATACGTATTTAAAAAACGACAGGTTTGTAAAATAAAAATATTTGATAATTATCATCTTATTTGTAAATAATAAAAAATATATGTTTCTGATCACGTAACTTACACCTAATCTTACTTTCTATTTTATTATTTTAAATTATCATTATTATTGTACATATATTACATAATTTTGTATTATTTTATATAATCACATATTACTATTAATTTTGAACCTTGGTTTCATCTAGCATGATACACTGTTGTGTTAACTTACCATTAAATGCTAGTCTTCAAAAATAAGCCCACAAAAATATTAATTATAAAAAAAAAAGTTTCTCTGTACAACATGTTTTATTTGTGTCATGTATAAATATTGTATTCCGTTAGCGGGTTTTCGCATTACTACTGGTTGACTTGTTCGCGAGTCCCAAATGACTCCACTCTTTAAAACTGGGAAACCCTGTTCTTGCAACATACTCTTGAGAGCGAGGGCATTTATTACCAAAAGCATTTTTTTCGACAGTATTTTCCTGTGTTTTTTATAGGCAAAAGTCATGTTCATTTGTATAACATATCCGTTTTGTAAATAAAACATATGGTAGCTAAAAAGCGTCACCATATAGAACCAGGATCTGTTAAGATCCTTGCTTTATTCCTAATCATCTCTGTACTCAAAGCTGCACTGAGGACATACAATCCACAGTTTTCGATGGACTTACAGCAAAATATTTTTGAAGGCCTAAAGAAAAGACATTTACAGTATCTTTGGCATGCTTGGACGTATATACATTTAATTGAGTATATCTTTGGCCTGACGGATATATCGAATTGGTTCTAATTGAGACAATATTTCATAGTAATTAAATATTAATAAGAAATTCTTTAGAGGTGCACCACTTATATGAAATTGGAGCAATTAGCCTCATTGAAAATATATATAGTTTTATTTCTTCATTACAGCGTAGGAAAACGTGAATGTATAGGTATTATATATATTTGGTATGCATTCTCTTCACATATATAATTTAAATTTTCAATCGATAGAAGAGTTTGCCAAAAACATTTTTTTAACGTTTTTTTTTATTTATTTGATTTTGGAAAAACGTTGATCATTTTCCATTATGTTTGTATACAAGTGTTTCATACAATTATTATTTTAGGGGTAAAGCTGTCAGCCTATGTCTATGATAATTTTGAAGTCCAAATGATTCAACATTAGACTACAAAATGCATAGATTAATTGTGTATTGTAAAAATTACTTTATCAATCAAGTGACATATTATTTAGCTTATTATGATCGGAGATCAATTTCAGTAGAAATGATTTTGGTAGTTATTTTAGATATTTAGTATATTTTTTAAGAAACATTGTACTAGTTTTACTTGTTGCGGTGAGCTCAGTTTATGCTCAAGAATAATGAATCATTGCAGAATAAGTGACGTCAAGAAGATTATTACAAATATATTACAGGCTCCCTCGAGGCAAATCGTCACCGTGGCCTCACAATATTATTATATAATTTTGTATCTCACCTTACGAGTATGAGCAAGCGATAGAAATAAACTCTGGCAGTAAGGTGGAGTAATTTTATCTTGGTAATCGATACATCACTATCACCGTTAATAAAGGTTGCCTATAAATAACTGAAGGCTTTTCTAAGTTGTATTGAAATACTTTATTATTTTACCATATAATTCTCTCAATCTAATTATTTTCGAAAACCATGTCCTCTTCATATGATATTTGTATAATTAACATCAACTTCAAAGAAAGCTAAAAAATTTCAGAAAAAAAGTGTTTCTCTATTTTAATTAAATAAATATAGTACGCAACATAAATAGCACATTTTAAGTGAGGTTCTTATTAGCTCACAGAAATTAAGCAACGTTATACGCGGATCAAACATGGATACCCATCCATGTCTGATCGCGACTGTTTCTTAAATGTTTAGATTGAGTCGCCTTTTAGAACCAAATAAATGATTTACAAGACTTGTTAATAATAAAATAAACAAGTAAATGGAGCCACGTTTATAAACTCCCTTGCCAATTTTGGCGCTAACGGGACGACCTTTTCCAGCTTGAATTTTCTCACCAAATTTTCTTTCTTTTTTTCCATCGAGTTTTCCCTTAATACTTTCTAACAATAATCATAATACAATGTTTATTTACCTCTACGAATAACAAAATAATTAAACATATTCATTTAAAATATGTATTATATAATAAAGTAATATAATTTAGCAAATATAGTTTAAAAAAATAATAATATGACCAGCCATTAAAATTAACGGGTGGCATAAAATGAAATTAAACGACTTATATATAAATTTACAAACATTTCTAAATATTTTTATTGTTGATCAACAAGAAATTTTATTTTTTAAATTGTATGAATATTAAAAAATTGAAAATAATATTTGCAGCAAGTGTTCGAGGACATGAGTTGTAGCTCTTATGCTGAGCTAAAGAAGGTTGTAGATGATCTAGAAGAGTGGAGATCAAGGTTGATAGTACGAAGAAGAATGGTTTCAGAAGAATTCATGGTCATAAATTAATGGAATTCACGTGATTGCATTAAGAACGTGGTTAAAAAATACTGACCTGTAATCAGAGTTCAAAAAGATCTTAAAATAAATTATGCATAATATTCAGTTGACTGTGGCTGTAACTACGTAAGATTTTAATTTTGAATGATTCACTACACGCACAACCTCAATAAAAAATCGCACTAAAAACTTTTTGAAAACTTCGCATTGTTTTCGAACAATTAAAGGATATGTTAATGATTTGTTAGTCGCTGAAAAAATCTGATGGCCTTGCTGAAGCGGTTTGTAATAAATACACGCGAGCTGTAATGGTGACCCTTTGAGTAAGTGCGAAGGTTCGATCCGCCGTACAGGTATTTTTTAAAACCTTTTTGTTAACACGTTTATAAGAACTGATAGTATTGGTAAGTTCTTATCAATTATAATGATTCTATGATATTCACGTTTTGGATAATGGCTTTAATGTGCATGTGAAGTGCTGAATCACCAACATTATTAGAGCAGCCCACAATAACCTCATCTTACATAAAGTATACTAGTAGTTAAATATATATTCTGAAGATTAAGAGAAATGGAGACATTGAAATACATTTTGCCTTTTTTCTATTAACACCATATGTAATAACTAAGACATACAGTCTGAAAAATTTGCGTTTATTCTTGATCAAAATAATGTTCTAGTATTGCCGCTAATATCTAGTGTCATACCAATAGACAATGTACCCGTATATATGTATATTTTAAATATTGGCGGTATAATGAATTCAGCTTGTAAGAATCGACGAGATCAGTGAACGGAAATGGCACTCTTCCACCCAAAAATAAATAAAGTGATATAAATATATATAAATACCTCGTACATACTTAAAGGATGCTGCAGAAGAGCATTAACTACTGCTGATTTTACTTCAGAACATAGGACGAGACAAGTCACATGGCGACTGATAGAACATTATGGTGGTATATTGTAACGATTATATGTTATAGCTAGGGAGTGCTTATGTTATAATATTGATTATGATAGTGATGAACAAGCTAATTAGAAAACAGTCAGTTTTCAGAACAACTTCAGTAAAGTGGTGGAGATCATTTTTCTTTCAAAAACAGTTTATTTTCATAAGCTTTGTTCTCTGATGATGACTTTCGTGTACAATGTAAAATACTTAAGAACTACCTCAAAAAAATAACAAGATTTGAGTTACTCACTAACAAGAAGTGTTATGGTAGATATTTATGAACTATTTTTATGATTCACCTTTTGATTCAACACATTTTTTTGAAATCACGTTCGCTCGCGTAACACCTGACCGCTTTAACCTATCGGCAATATCCATTGTCATTAGTATTATGTTATTGTGGACATAGGCACAATGTGATCGTCTTCCTGTCACCGTGAGGTGGTGGCCTGTGATTGTTTAGCGATTCGTAGCCTCGGTGACGCGATACTTATCCTGACAGGGCTGCCTGTTTGCCTAAAAGATACACAAAATATAGACACTATGATGTGGTATAAAAATAAAATTTAAAAATATTGATATTTGAGAATGTTAACAAGAACACAATAGCATTCAAGGTTAATATTAATTTCATTACTAACAGTATAAACAAAATCTGTTTAGTCACAAATACTATAAGCAAAAATAAACGATTTGTTGAAATGTATATTTGAGATACGTTTTGGTGTTAGTCCATCAGGTTTTTTGAGGAGATTCATTTAATTATATTACATTACCTAAGCCTTACTCTTTATTAAAAAAAAAATCTAATCTACAGAGCATTACAAAAAATAAATAAGATATGTACAATAGTACGTGTACGGTTCTTTGACCTTATGTATTATGTATTTTTCAATGCATTATTTTGTGTATGAATTAAAAGACAGATTATTTATATTAATTTATATCTATACTATTGTTTTTATAATCTATATGTATATTTTCCCTAATTAAACAGTTGTCATGAGTAAAATGATTATAATTGAAAGCCCTACTAGCATGTTAAAACGCGTTTGTTCCTGCGATGGATCACACATTGCCTCGGAAAGGAAGACCTCTGCCCGGCATTGTCAGTGAGGGCCGTGGATCAAAGGGTCAAAGAAGACTTGCTTGGTGACTAAATACTCGACAATTGCTGATACGATTTATCCAATTTTTCCCGAAAACATACAATACGTTAAAGAAGTTGCAATTTTTACTAAAAATGCGATTACGTGACGTGAGTTTATTGACTTATATTCAACACATAACAGATTCAAAATATATAACATTAAACTAAATTTAATTCTATGATTATTTGTAGCATTTATATAGGAATATAATGTTTACATCAGATTCAGAAGTGGCCAATATTGTGAAGAAACACGTGTTGTGTATTTTTTTGTTGTTAATTTGATTCATAGATGACGTTTGAAGTTTATATGCAGAATTATTTGTTGCACGATGAAAAATGAATAGTATAAAAGCGATAGAGTTTATGGGCAACAACAACAATGGTTTATGGAAGTTTATGTTTGACCTCTTAAATTATACAATTTAAAAAAATATTATTAAATTATGTTTAATTAGTGATGTTTCAATCGATATTATTGGTGTTTTTTAATAACATTTATAAATACAATCAAAAAAACATTAACGCAAAGAAAAATCGAGTTCAAAGATTGTTTTAAAAATAAACAGTCGATGCACAGCGTATTATTAATCTTTTTTTATGAAAACATGAGTTGCTGCTTTTCGATATTTCATAGCAATATTTTACAAGCGTAACAAAAAAAAAACTTATATGAATTAAGATCATGTATATGCCCGGTTTTTTATTCTTTATTCGGTGATAACCGATCCCAAAAATATTTCTACGGGGCATAAAGTAACGACGTCCAATTCCCATAAAGAAAAAAGTATCTGGCTCCTCTCGGACCGATCGACGTTTGGTAATGCTGTAATTAATTTTGATCGGACCGAAACGTTTAAATTTTTATTATATTATTATAAGCGTCTAAGTATCGATGTAAGAGATATGATAATATTGAAATACATTATGTGTGTGATAAGGCGGCCGTATCACTGATAAAATAGTCTGCATCTTTTGGCAGATAATGCCAACGAAATTGCTTTTAACCGTGTTGAGAGCATCAAGGATATATTATTTAAAAAAACAATTTTAATAATATATAAAAATAAGCGAATGGAGCAGTGATATTGTTTGGTGGAACTGTTTCTGTTTTATTTAGCTTCTTTCAATATCTATAAAGGGCTTACTTTTTGCTAACAAGCTTATGAAAATATTGTATGATGTTTGACAACTAATAATATTTTAGTAACTCGAAGCGATTAAATCAATTATTATTGTAATTAATCAATCGGAGACAAAAACCATTTTTCCCCATTTTCGCTCCATAGATGTAGTAAATGGTTGCCACAAAATGTAACTACACAGTTCTTTCAGCTGCAGTTATCTATGCCTTTTTGTATGTCACCAGGAGGTTCATCTAAGAACATGGTTCCTATGGTTTCCAGGACGATAGTAGTATCTTAGGCATATCCTAAGAAACAGTTCAACTTAACCAATGACATTTGGTAGGTGCAGGTCTTATATTGCTTAACTTAAAACCGCTAAATGTAAATCGCATTTACAGCACAATATTGTCATTGGAAACTGTCTTGATACTGTTTTTTTACAGAAAAATTTGATGAACCCAATTTATTAGTATGTAGAATAAAATAAATATGTTTTTTTAATAAATGGTTCTTTATTGAAAAAGGAAACAGTTTTAATCATCACACGATAAAGAACATACAATAAAAAAAACTCAGATAGCCATTACAGGGCTCAATTGTGATCAGTGTTTGGATCCGTTGGCATTATTTAATAGTATAAGATTAACTCCAACCGTATGCAGAGGGTTAGTAGCCCGAGGAGCCAGAGCCAGGCGAGGGAGCCTTCCGTGGCTGGGTAAGTTTCGGCGCCCGTGCCCCCCAATTAACACGATAAGGCCAGTTGCGCCTACATTATTCATCAATATTTTTGCTACCAAACATCTTTATCTCAGCGTCATCGCCTCCATTGTGCACTTCTGTATTTGCATGACTTATTTTCAGGATATTTGCCCTCATAAAATGCGTAATGTATAATTTACAAGCTCAACAAGTTTTATTTCACTGTGGTTTTTTTAATTAAATTTATAAACATAAATAAATTATCTACGAAAACATAACTGGCACTAAAGCAAACATATGTATTTGAATTTTTTATTTACCAACTTCGAAAATTCTTTGATCGACATCTTATCATATAAAATATGAATTACCATTCTTTTATATTCTCTCTCAATACTCTCTACACTCTCTATATACACTATCAATATACTGATAATTGCTAGTGTAGTACTTTCAATTGTAAATATGAGAAAATATCGTAAGCCTGTAAAATTACTTCCTTCTAGTTGATACGCGTAGAATTTCATGTTCTGAATTTAGTTCAATTGTAATATCGCTTTTAAAAAGACTACCAGCGCCCTGAGCTTTTTTAAAATCCTTTCCCTCTCTTGACTATGTCATTGTCTTACTGGATCTCAGTAAGAAGTATTATATTTTTATTATTTTTATTGTTTTTTTTGTTATATTATATCTTGTTTTGTTTGCTTGTGTCCTTAAAGTCCATTTACTTTCAATATTATATTTTTGAATTATCATATTTTTGTTATATTAAACAATATGTTTAATGCATAAAAAAAACTTTACGAATTACATCATGGTAATTACTCACTTCTATTTTTGTCTTGGATGGTCATTATTAAAAACATATAATTGAGCATATTTAATTATGTTACCATAATGTCTAAATCTATCGTGGATAACGAAGAGTCCCTACTATAAAGAACACACAAATTCGCTTTTACAAAGCCACAAAGCGAATCACTGAACTATAGTAAATTGGTCTTTTTTCATCAAGCTAAAACTTTATTATACTCGTAAAACTCTATACAGAGTCAAAATTTGCATAGAATCAGTACTAGATGTATACTATGTCCAAATATGCCTATTTGTATAAACATTAAGAAAAATAAGATTTATCCGAACATCGAAAAACACAGTTTGGTTTTCGAAGTGTTGATCTCTGTTTTCAGCGGTCCATGCACCCACCCGAGGCCTGGTCCTGCTGGGCTAGAAGGCGAGGAGTCAGTCAGGCCGCTAGCGCCTGCGGCCAGGCCGCGCGTCGCCCGGTACACCAACAGCAAGGTGCCCGCAATTGGTAGGAGATACCTCCGATACCACCGAAACCTGCGATACTTCAGTTACCTCAGATATCGATACTCCGTAGCGGAGGCGAGATTTTTATCTTGGCCCGGGCTTGCGTATACAATTATTATTATAAATTCACTCCTGTGGATACGCACACAAAATGCTTTGATAGAGATTTCCCGAGTTCTTTGATGGAACATTTCAGTGGAGGTCGTAAATATTGTGTTTCAATTGAACTGGTTAAAAATTTTACAGCTTTAAGTGAACATTTGCACACATATTTAGTTAGATGTACATCATACATTTCTTTAAGAGTAAATTTTTCTTCAATAGCGAAATGCAAAGACAATTGATCGATACATTTTTTGGGTGGTATTTTAAGCGTTTATGTTGTAAATATAATATAAGTTTGAGTTGATTTTTCAGCTACTATGAAATGAAATAACTGTATAGACCTTTTACTTAAAGAAGTAATTTTATATCGTTGTAAAATGATGCCGGAGTTGTCTCTCTATTTTTTTTCAGTATACACTTGTGGAAAAGATAACGTAATGCATTAGTACCACTTACTAATATATGACATTACGTTTTATTGCAATGCAGATTTTTTTTTTTACTACATCCACTATTAGTTGGTGTGAGTAGAGCCGTCTCTTCGGATCCAATAATTCACGCCTTGGAAGAGTCGGACTAATTATTCGAGTTCCTTGATTATTATTTTTACAAATATTCCACAGCATACCTCGCTTAACAAAACTGCCGCTACTTCTCGTCATGAGACAATGCATGGACACTTGCAACTGAACTAAGTGGTGGCATTTGTGATGATCATATTTTACTGAAAATGAACGGATATAAGATGATGTACAACATCGAATTGAGTAAATTTAAAACTATATATTTTTACTAACCATACAATTAAGACTTAAGTGATAATTTAATGGAAATTGATGTACGTAAATAAATTAAGTTATACTCGTAAAAGCTTGCAACACATATTTAGACAATAAACAACAAAATGTATGTTGCGCTTTTTTTCAAACAATCCAAAATTTATATTTCCATACCATGTATTTTAATGATTATGACATATGATGATAAATTTATGTAAATCATTTTTACGTTCGATTGTGAATTGCTCGAGAGCGCTTGAAGCTTTTGCCTCAATTATATCCAAGCAATAAATCGTGGATCATTAAAAAAGTTGTTTTTAGTTTATGTTATAAATCAGTGACTTTTTTCAATTGCAAAATGCCTTGCCAACTTGAATCTCTAGCCTTCCGTATTTGGCCACAAAATAATACGTATATATATATTATGAATGTAAAATAAATCTTATATATTAAATATTTCAATACATATATGGCTATATCAAAAGTCAAATCAATATAAGCGTTAAATTGAGATATTATTAAGAGTAAAATATATTTTTAAGCGTTTTGTAACGAGTATCAGATTGAATTATTCTCGTTATAGAGAGTGGAAATGCCCTTTAAGACTTTGAGCTCGAGTGGACTTTTCTTAACTATGAAAATGTTACATTTCAATATAGACTCGTTACATTATAATTAATGTAAAGTCTGGGTTCGGTCAAGGCTTTTGAATTTTCAAACATCAACTACATTTTCTACTATGAATGGGCGATATTTTATGAGATACCCTTATCCGGGTATTATTAGTTTTGTATGGGAAACTCTCATGTATATACGAAAAATAACATGTTGCTTACATTTATTATTAATGTACGTTGTTTATTGTAAATCATACGTATTTACGGTTTTTTAATAATATAAATTAAATAATTTATTTAAAACGAAACCACCTGGACTATATGATATGATAAATAATTAAAAACATTATCTCTATAATAATGAATATTTATTTAATTGAGTATATAATGGGAACTCATTATCAATATCATTTAAAATACGGTTTTCACTCTGGTATATCATTTCTAATTATTCTATCGAAAATCTGCTGAAAAGTATTTGATTTTTATAAGTGATTTGTCATTGATAAATGTATCGGTCATCTCGCTGATTTAATTCAACCTACAAACATAACCTTACGAAATACAATTCCAACAATTAGTTTTGGATTATTTGACATACGTTAAAGTAGACTGAGCTACAGAATACCACCCAAGGCGTCACGTACATTTGTACTTTCAAATAGAAAATCACACAACAATCGGTGTAACACAATTAATATATGTTATAGAACAAAGCAAAATATGGCAATCTTTCGCAAAAAAATAACTCTTATCGCCATCATCATCATACACTTATCTATCGTGTTTAAAATCACAAAATTACCAACCAAAAAAGTGTGTATATGTATATTTTTTGTCGACACAATCATGCACCCCCAAACCCCGGCGGGCATTCGTATCCAAGAACTGCAGATAATCTAACAAAAAACCCCGAACCTCGCGTAGGCGTCCACCGGGTTTCTAACCCTTTGGCCGCCGGTGGATTCGCAAGCCACAAAAACTGATCGTCGCGACTCCGGACCCTCGATCGGCTGTTATTATTTCCACCAGCCTCGGGCCACAAACAGTTTAGTCCGACCGGGTTCCTTACAAAAAGAAATGCTGTCCGATACTCACAAAAGTCGAGACTGTCGTCCGTCTGCTCGGAGCGAGCCGACCAGTTACCAGTCAATTTCACGCTGAAATCTCTTCGTAATCTGGCCTTAGATGCCGCCATAATAATTATATTTCCGAAGTGTGCTCTCGGCAAATCTCTACCTATTTTTTTCAGGCAGGCTTAACCATAATTTTGTCAATTTGTGTCACGACAGGTTATTTGGACTAATGTTCAAAAAAGGGCTTAAATTTCCAAAACGTCCCACATAATTATTGCTTAAGTTTATAGACGTCTGAGCTTAAAAGTCTATTAGGATAACTAAAAGGTTGTATTATTGTTTCTGATAACCGTTTACCTAGATTTACAAAAAAATAATAGGCGCAAATATGTCTGAATACATGTTGACAATGATATTTATTTTATATATATTTAAATGGGATTCTAAAATAATAAATACTACAATTTGACTAATAGCTTAATATACATTTACGTCACTAATGCATAGTGTTTTGATAACTTTGATTTAATGTGTAGGTTAAATAAGATCATGTTGAGCACTGTTTGTTAAGAAACATTCAATAAGGTATCATTAGTTCTTTACATGTATAAAAATATTATTTTGTCCTTATATATTTAGTGACAATTTTTAAAGCGATCCATATTAAATGATGCTAAAAAGTACAAGTATTTGTCTTTTTAATATTTGAAATGGATCTTGAAGTATGAATAAAAATATTTTGTGATTTCGTTTTTCTTCGTTTCAAAACTAATATGCCACACATATGTTATGCAAAATATATTCATATATATAAAGTTAAAAAAAAAAATGACAAAAAATAACATGTCACCGTTTTATATTGAATCACGAGTATGGGTTCTAAATGAAATATATGAGAACCTACATATTTAGGTTTATACCATACCGGCAGTAGGTAAAGTGTTTTGTATTGTCATTTTTCAAAAATCCTAAGTGTTTTATGATTCCTGGAAAATAAGAACATACCATCTTCTAAATATTTAATCTCAAAATGCATTTAAATTTCGGCTAATAAAAATGAAAACTATTAGCTACGTTATTAAATAAAAATAATATTTGTCAAAGTTTTATACCCTCCGATATAATATTATTTCAAAAAAAGTTGTAACAACATAATGGCACTCGGTCTCATTATTTTATTTGCCACACGGGCCATCGAAGAGAACCTAACCCCAAATTAAAATATCGATAAATTCCGTTCGATCTTTGTGATGTTGTTTAGATCGGGACCCGAATGTTACCCTTTTTTCGAGTAAATTGCGAGGAGGAGCCAAGTAAGACAGTGGCAACCAACACGTGGTCTTCTAAAGATTTTTTTACGCCTACCCAAATATTTTTAATTTATTTGAATAGTCACATTTTAGTCCATCAATATTGTTTGTATTAAGGTTTTTCACCAGACATTTGCATTACACCGGAGAATAATAAAGTCGTGTTGATGATGCCCTTTTTATGATTATGATCTGTTGACATCTCTTCAGTATGTTTCCCTTCTGAGTAAAAATATCTTAAGTTGTTTTTTATTCCGTTTTTTATTTTATTACGATTATATTTATAAAACGATATTATAAATATTTGTAATATTATATTTTATTGGTAATAATGACCATTATATACATAGGTCGACCCCATTGACAAATGACTTATCACATTCAAAACTAAAATATTTACGATTACATTTTGAGTATCTAATGTGAAAAAGTGATCCTTTATCCAATACAAGTTATTTTCTTTTACAAAAATCACTTTTTATTTGTGGAAACAATATTATTTCAAGGTAAACATGATATATGCTAATTTAAATTTGTATGTTATGATTGCTGTGGATATGCTAAAACTATAACAGAGTATGTCAAAGAACTGTTTAATTATGTCAACACGCATTTAATGAAAAAAGGTGGTACTCCAAAGAGGGTAAAAACGTATATCTGTATGGAAGAAGATGGTACTTCAAAAAAGGGAAAAATCGTATATCCAGGTGCTCGCTGATGGTGATGATCATGAAATGATGATGAAAATATCAACAATTATGTGATGACGTGTTCTCTCATACCACCAATTAAAATAAATTATCTTAAAAATAATTGTATTCTTCGACTGAAAAACAACTGCACAAAATTTATAAATTTGTAAAGTATTTCATACATATGTAATTTAATTAATAAAGTGTATTTTTATAGGTTTTAAAAAAAAACACAATTTCTTACTAAATTCTTCTAATACGTAAATATTTGAATTGATTTAATTATACTGCCAATATAAGATCCAGACATTCGAACGCGGAAAGATAGTGGATTTACTTGGCGTTTAATCACTTAGTGGTTAGGATTATATCATATATAAGACAGTTAATTGTAAGTACCTTGATATATTTCCACTGGTACTCTCGTGTAAAAAGTTTCACGAGCACTGGACTAGAGAAAGTCCCGAGGGCATGTCTGTATACAAATTTCAAATTTGGTGCCCCGCGGGTCGGGCGGCCCGCGAGCCTCGCAGACGATCGCCACAAAAAACCGCCCGTCCCCAAGTGAGCATTGTAATTATATCATTTGAAAATTCTTAAGCTATTCATTTTGGAAAATTGGACGCTCCAAGGGATCGCGTACGGGGATGCGTGTTGTCGGTCATGTGGAATGTGCGATGCAAGCCTGGGATGTTGCAAATGGTTGCCTCATAGTAAAAGTGGATCACGAATGTATGATTTTTTTAACGTGATTGATTTCATATGATATAAATGGCTATAGTTACAGAAGAAGTAAATTTTGTCATCAAATTAAATTTCTCGCTCAAACAATCCATACAGTCACAATATTCTCATTCCGTAATCTTTGCATAGTAATTTAAGGCTTTTTGTTATTTTTTCCGTTGATTATTTTAACATTTATATTTCTGTCTGTTAAGTACGTACTATATTCATTAAAATCGTCAATCAAAAATATTTTACATTATGAAACATACGATTATAAACGTTTTACTTATAAATATAATTTGATATAAGTTAAGAGATTAGGAAGTCAAAAATTAAATTTATCTACCTATTATTTGTGTAAGCACGTTTCAAACATGATATTGTGGCTTTTGGGTTTATAAAGCCGTGTGTGACGAACTTCCTTTAACCAATATTTCGATCGCCATTGCAGGGGTCTTCTTCAGGATTTATGATTTATTTTATTATAAAAAAAACATAAATCCTGAATAAGACCCCTGCAATGGCGGTCAAAATATTGGTTGAAGAAAGTTCGCCACACAGGGCTACACCAAAAAGCCACAATATCAAATCTGGCCGTGAAAACCTACGAAGCTATTTACATTTCAAACATCATCAGCCTGTATGCCACTGTTGATTGTAAGCCTCCCGCATGAGTCTTCATCCTCTTCGATCCTCTGCCTTCCGTATCCAGGCCACTTCCACTTATCTCTTATGGAAATCGAAGCATTGGACCGACCCCCTGGAAGATGGACTGACGACGTTTCAATACTTACGAAGAAAATAATAAAATATCTTCGTTCAAAAAATATACATAAATATTGATGTATAATATTTAAAAATAATTTACTGAATCAATTAAATACACCCGTGTGCCATATAATTGAAGTAAATAAAAAAAAATGAAAACCATATTTTATTGAAATGGTCAAAAGTCACGTGAATAATCAACCATCTCAACAATGTGAGTAGAAATTATTCTTAATTTATTGGCCGAACCACTCATTGTGGTCGAGTTAAGGAAATTGAAAAAAATAAATGAAAATATAATTTGTACGTTTCAATTGGCATGACTGCAACAGAACACGCGATCGATTTTGTATAGAAAACATAAAGCTTAAGCATCTTGCGATTTGAAAATTTTGCAACTGTAGTCATGTTTAATCATTGAAAGAAAATATCTCATGTTGCAATTAAACCTATTTTAAAACATAATACACGTAATTATTTTATATATGCATCCATATTTTTCATCCATGGAGAGATCCATGCTCGGAGTGTCGCTAAAAGATAGAATCCGAAACGAGGAAATACGCAGAAGAACTCAAGAAGTGGATGCTACCCAACGAATAGGCACACTCAAGTGGCAATGGGCAGGACATATCTGTCGAAGAGACGACGGTCGATGGGGAAGAAAAGTATTGGAATGGCGCCCAAGAACTGGCAAACGAAGCATTGGCCGACCCCCTACAAGATGGACCGACGATATAAGAAGAATAGCGGGAGTGACCTGGATGCGGAAGGCGGAGGATCGAAGAGGATGGAGACTCATGCGGGAGGCCTACGTTCAACAGTGGACGGACACAGGCTGATGATGATGATGATGATCCATACTTTATACAGAGTATCTGGCGGATTTGCGGTGTCAGAGACTCTTTAGGTGAGTAAGTAATAACATCCTCCTCTTTCAAAAAGAGGGTGTTATTCCGTCGCGTGAGGGCAGGATGAGGAGCAGGTCAGCAGACAAAGACTTTCTTTTAGAAGCACATTCATTGTTAAAACATTACAAGCTCTCGACCACGCTTGATGACATGCCGCGTGGCCGCAATGCAACCTTGTCTCGATAAAGGGTGGGGACCGACTGGCGATCTCCGCGCGCGGTCTCGGCTTTCGCTCGCGCCACGAGCGGTGATTTTTATAACACACCCGTTAGCGGAACCGTCCAAAATGACAACACGGCTCATCTAAATGCACGACAAGCGACCAGAAACAAGATACGAAAGATTGTATATCGAGGTTTTCTGTAACAGTCAGCAAGGACTACATCATGCTGATGTCAGTAAGCTACATTTTTTTAGGGATGGCAAACTCCGACGATCCTGTCTCGTTATGTAGGAAACACGTTAAAATTATAACGTCCAATGTATATAAAGTAATAATATAAATCATATTGGTAAAAATCATTAAAATAATGATTCTCTTAAACTACATATAACTTTTGACAGCAAAAAAAAAATTCATATGTTTATATTTCTCATTTTTTAAATTGAAGAGTTATGCTTGTTTGACTGTGATTATTTGTAAGCTTACTAGCTTCAAAATAACATAACCAATTTGGCTGTTATTTTTTTAGTCACTATAAACGGGGTTCTTAAGGACCCTTGATTATAGTGATCGGTGCGGGTCTCCGGAATGCGCAAATATGCTGTTAATGTCGCAAGAGGTGCGGACACATCACAACGACTTACAAAGTTTCTTGGACCCTTAATACGACGGATCGATTCTATTAGGTATAGTATTTTTTTTCCATTTCGAATCACAAATATGTTTAATAATACAGTCACATCCATTTACGAATAATTGTATTAAATATCTAACATTATATGAAATTTTTAGTTAATAAATATTATACACATGTAATGTTTTAATACATTATTTATTATATCTTTATTTATTATTACAAGTAAGATTATTATATATTAAAAGTAAACGCATTCAGAGCATTAGAATCGAGCGTAAGTATAAAATAGTAACAAAATTTATGATAAAAAACTATAAATACTATTGTATAAGAAGAATAATACTTTAAACATTAATATCATACGATATTGTGGAAACCCGTGAGTGGCGAATTTCTTCTTACCAATAATTTGACCGCCATTGCAAGGGTCTTCTTCAGGATTGATGACTTTGTTGTGAGTTGGTGTCAGGAGGTAGTTTAAGCGTCTGTCTATAACGTACCTCCACGAGCGTCATTGTTATGTTCTAAGGAGAAGTACCTCCACGAACGTCATGTTGGAGAATCCCGTACGGTGGGTATGTTATAAGAAGAGTACCTCCACGAACGTCATGTCGGAGAATCAAAAATTTGGTTGTTTATTGTTTTTATTGACTAAGTAAAATAATTATATCTAGAATTAAAACAAAACATAAAATACCATTATTTTCGAAAAGCAGTTTGCTATACAAACGACAGCCTTACATGCATATTCAAACTTCAATAATCTGAATGCTCGTACATTTATTTCCTAACGATGATTTTGTTAAAAGCTCCGTGTAGATGTCACGGTGTTTTGCCTTTCACTTTATTGGAGAAGAAAAAAAAGCTGCACTAGAGTTGTGGCCTCAGATACACGAAAAACGTCACTGACACGCGTGGCAATGGTGGAGGGTATACGAGTATATCAGTTGTAAGAAATGGATATCAATAGGGATGTGATAGTTTAAATTTCATAAATGTAAGGTTGACCTATTTTTTATACGTGAAGAAATTAAATTTTCATTCGTCTAAGGACATCAAACTCATGTCATTTATAATTCAACAACTCCGTTGATCTGTTCAGTCGTAAAGTTAGACGTACTAAAGACAATACATTCGTTGCTTATAAAAAATAAATAGCTAAATTAAAAAATAAGAGCTCGAATGAAGATTAACAGACATATGAACAATTGTAACAGATTTAAATCGACAGCAAATACAATATTTGTATGATATATATTTCATCAAATAATCAGAGAAAAATAAACAATGGACGTAAAACTTCACAGCATACATATGTAATTTTGGTTTGTCTAAACACTTACCACTGAGTCGAATTCTCTCATGTAGTCTAAAAAAAATAATCCATATATTATGCTTGTGTGATGTATATTTTCTTGTTATAAATTTATATTTAGAATCAGTTAGATTAATCATACATCATTACGGATAAAAGTAAGTAATTCATTTATTATATATTTGAGTATTCAGAGATAAAAATTAATAAGTATATCACAAAAAATACAAAGACCAATGCATCATTCATTCTCAGCTTAACGTAAGACTTTCCACATTAAATAATAACTGTCATACATTTTTCTTTCTCTCTAATATTTGTCATAAACATAAAATAACTAATAAAAGTTTGAAAGCAAAGTAAAATTATAATAATAAACTATTTTGGATGAATGTACTAATGAAATATTGTCAAAAACGTAGTTTATTTTGTCATTTAAAGTAAGGTTCCATATATTAATTTGTCTGTATGTATATCCCTGAAATGAGCTTCCGGCGTTACGTCAGCTCAGAAAGCATTACGCCGTAAAATGCTGTCATTTAAAATAATTGAAATGCGGAAAAGTGCATTAAAAAACTGCTACCCGGGGAAGCTAAATCCTGGGGACGGAGTCAAACGTTTTTTGTGCAAGTTTGATGCAGTCGTGGGGTGGAGGAGCTTGCTACTTTAAGGGACATGAAATAGGGGATGACCAAATACTTTTCAACGACAAGTGAAAAATTACACCACTTAGTAATGCTGAACTAGAAATATATTAAATGTTTTTTCAATATATTTCGCAAAAAAACATTTTAAAGGAATTCACAGTAGATAAGTAAAGTTAATGATTTTGTTTTTTTTATCATATTATGAAGACTTGCGTGTTAAAAAACATATGAATATGAATATGGGGCAGTTAGAAATAATTGAGACAAGGAATTCTCGATTGTGCTGAACACACCAGTCTACTTTAGAATACCGGCTTACAAAAAGACGGAATTTTCACTTATGTTACAGAGTATTGTAGATGTAGATCATTGTTAAAAATAAAACTTGACCTGGAAGATAAGGATACACATTGAATGATGCCATAATCTTGTAAAGTTTAAGTGTTTTCTTAGCATTTACATTCAAGAAAATATGGCGTGATCTGCCAGTATTTACCTGAATGATTGATATTTATCATAATTTGTAATGTTTCCCATGATTGTTCCAAATAACTCATATCTTGCACCGAATTAAGTGGATTTTAAGAATTTGAACTTCAGTTTAAGTGTGCATTATATTAAATATATATTTTGTAGTTAAATAGAAAGTCATCATGCTAAATGACATTTAGAGTATATTGATTTGAAAAATATTTTATTTACAAGATTCATTACGTATAAAACACTAAATTATTTGTAATTACAGATATTATAGGATAAAAATACTTAATATTACGATGTCTATTTATGTATGCTTTACAAAAGTAATAGCTTATACGAAATAATTATCGTTATAATCACATTCTTGAAGATTTTTCTGAGAGTCATATTTTTATACTTCTACATTTTTAGTTGTTCTATAATGACTTATAAACAATATTTCTGGGTACAACGCTATCATTAGTAATACTAGGTAAACAGTGAATTATTTACGTGGTTAGGATATTTGGCTGATACCAAATGATTTCTCATCCTTTTTAATTTTCGAAATGTAATCATCCATCTGTAATAACTTTGGCGTGAATGCAAAGCAGCAATTCAAAAATTCCATCGAGAGTGAAGGCGAAACGAAAGACACGCGAGATTCATACCCCGAGCAAAAGAGGCCGGTGCAGAATCTCATATTGAATTGTGTAACCAATTGATTGAAGTCAAATTGCTGGAACCCAAGAGGCCGCGGGCGCCGACCAGGCGTCCCACAGCTCCCTCTCCTGGCGATCATCGCGCGGCCGCTAGCATCTGCCATCGATACTGAAAGATCGAAAATTTGATGTAATTGTACTGACACTAAGATAGTAAAAGTAAATATGTAAAAGTATGATTGAATGAGTTCATTGAATGGATACTTCTTATTTTTTTTACAGTGACGTGTAAGTAGTATCCGTCACTTTTAATAACTGTGATATATTTTTAATTAAAATTATTTTTTAGTTCCAATACGAGTATAAGGTGTTTCTGCATAAAATATTCAATTATATCTCATTTAATTAAGTGATACTTTTCCCATTTTCCGATATTAAGCCGTATATTTTTCAGGCGTAGTAATTACAAAACAAAGCCTTAACAACTCTGTAGCACATTAAAATGAAAGTTTTGATCTAAAATAAA
Source organism: Glossosoma conforme (assembly GCA_022606575.1). NCBI lineage: Eukaryota > Metazoa > Arthropoda > Insecta > Trichoptera > Glossosomatidae > Glossosoma > Glossosoma conforme. The sequence continues at coordinate 849,507 of JAGTXR010000126.1, forward strand.
TTATAAAAATGTTTTTCTAAGACAAAATCCTTTTTGTGGGTGAACCCTGAAAGGCTGATTGCTTAAAATAAAAAATAAACCTTTAAAAATACTTTTATTTAAGCCAGTATGACGTAAATGTTTGTGTTATTAAAGACATGAAGTGCATAATTTATTACGTGTTTGTAATTATTGACATTAAGTATTTTGTTATGTTTCAGTCTGAAACTTTAGTATATTACTTAAACTTCAAAGTTTCAGTCGTCCAGTCTCTGCAATGGTCAGAAGATGGCGTATGCACTGCACTGGGCGGCCAAGCATCTCCGGTGCAGTCATCCAGAGGGTCCGAGGTTCAGCTCCATAGAGATCGAGATATGAATATTGATAGAGCGATCCCCGATGTAATAATATTATGTCAGTGTTGCATTATGCAAATGCACTTTTTGTTCTCCTCCCGCCGAAGATGAATTCGCTGCGAATGTATAAATTACAATTAGCGTCAGAAGGCTTTGCGGGCTGCGGTGAATATCACTCACAAACGCTAAGTTATTGCATGCAATATTTTTGATTTTATTATGGCATGATGTATAAGGTTCTTGTTTTTTTGTAAACACTAGCAAGGTAAAGTTGCGATATATAGATGTACTACGAGATATACTCGTATGATGTCAGTTCATAATGTAGTGTGTAACATGCAGGTAAAAATATATTTTTAAATAAATTTATCGGTCGAGAGAGGGAGAGAGAGAGTCATATTCAACTGGAGTATTCTGAAATTGTGATTTGTTACACGTTAGGATTTTGAAATTTTCCTCCACTTTTAATACTCAATATCAGTTTCTTATGTCTGAGCAGCTTGTAAAACGTAAATATTTCTAAAAGATTTTTCAGCTGAAGTATTCTAAAATCATGTTTTCTTACATGCATGGTATAAAGTTTTTTCTAATATATTATTTTAAAGAAATACTCGTATATTCATTTATATAAATTAGTATGAGTTATTGTTAGGCGCGTCTTGTGTGAGAATGTATTAAGTCAACAAATGCAATAAAATAACAATTACGAATGAATATTCGTGCAAAGAGATAACACGCATGTAAAAATAATCCGAATTGAGATAGAAATGAGTAGTATTACAATAATAATAAATAGTTAAATAAACCTTTGTCATTTAATGCTTAATATCTTAGGGATTCCTTATTCCAAAGTATAGGCTTCGTTAGTATTTTACATCGACATATAAATTAATCAACCCAAAAAGCTTCTGCAAAGTTAAAGGGTGAAGAGTTTTCTGTGGAGGTTTTTTAGAATCTTATTAAAAAACCCTCTTACGTGTTATACTTTGTTTTATAATATAACCTGACCAATTCATTCAAATATTACCAGAAAATGTTATTAAATGGAAAAAATCTTTATTATTCTTGAAAAAATTAAATTGTTTTTTCACATATGAAAAATATTTTAACAAATTAAAAAAACAATAATAAGGTTTGATAAAATATATTGATTATTTGATTATATGAGTAAGCGGGTGACAAATTTTAAGTAACTTTTGGCATCTCCATTTAAATTAAAGTTTTTTAATTTAAAATAATGTTCGAATCATTTTGCATGCAACTAAATAATAAATGCATTCATATGATACGTATTCAGCATATTGCTACAATTGCCATCTCTAAACAACGTGGTTCTGCCATGTTTCCCCTTGACAGTCGACGTTTCAGTGAGGGGTCTGATTGGGCCATTAGTTACTGGCAGTAGTCTCCAGAGGGCGCTCAGAGACTAATATTATAACTTAAACGAAAAGAAATACAAAAGTTTTACTATCAAAATAAACGAGAAAAATAGATTTATAGTGTTTATGATCGTTGACTCCCCTGGATTTGACTAAATAGACTAAAATATTAATCTTTCTAATAAAAAGTTCTTGTAATAAAAAATATTCTTTCAATATTTATTGATGCCTTTTGCTACGCATAACGTCAAGATGGGTCAAGTTTCGAGTATGTTGACAAAAAGTGTCTGTAAATCATATCTGTCTAAGAGTATATATTTGGAGAAGTTAAAACATAGCAAAAAGTACCAAATTTTTTATTTTTTTATTTATTCATCCCATGTTCTTTAAATCAAACTTAGTAAAGCAAATGGGAACATTACAATAAATATACTATCAGAATCACTGAATTATTTGTCCTTCGTCACACACAAGAACTTAGTTCTCAATTGGAGAGGTTAGTGTATGGATTGTAAGTAATTAAACTATTATCTTTTAATTATAGTAAATTAATAATAGTTTGTAACTATTGTAAATTATTTTTGAGAACAATCTAAATTTAAATATTGATATTGTTAATGCAGCCATTTTTATCAAACGTATAATTTTTTCAAAAAACAATTTTGTAAGAAACACTGTTTGTGTGTTTTTATAAGTCTATATTCAACTTTAAGCTATCATCCATAACTTATAACAAGATGCATATTTTCAAATACATTATATTATAAATAGAACTGAATGCTTTTTCTGTGGTAAAATAATATTATTTTATGTTAAGTGCCTTCGTCGCACCACTCAAAACTACGATGGTCGCTGGAGATCCTAAGGAATAGCAGTCAGCATATTTCAACCCTTGTAAGTACAAGATTTCCTGAAAAGGGACGAGATTTCCTTACTTCGGGGTGCAAAGGATCATTTGGGTAAATATATTGAAAAAACTGACATACAATAAAGCCAAAGTAAATTCTTCTGAAGACAAGTTAAATGTATACAAAACATTTTAATAAGACGTAAATAACCAATATTGCTGTTGTGGCTTTTGAGTTGAGCCGTGTGTGGTGAACTTTTTTCAACCAACATTTCGACCGCCATTGCAGGGGTCATCTTCAGGATTAATAATTTATTTAGTTTTGAGTTGGTTTATTCAGATTATATATTTCTTTTATGAGCGTTATTGATTAATATCTCCATGGCAACTCAAGTTTCATTCCGAAGTATCAGAGGTATGTTTTTAAGACTACGGTAGGTATGTTCAAATAATACGGTAGGTATGTTCTCGAATTGTACATCGACGAACGTCATATCGGACTGTGGTCGTCTTTGCTTGTCTGTACAATATAATAATCTGAATAAACCAACTCAAAACTAAATAAATTATTAATCCTGAAGAAAACCCCTGCAATGGCGGTCGAAATATTGGTTGAAAAAAGTTCACCACACACGGCTCAACCCAAAAGCCACAACATCAAACCTGGCCGTGAGAAACTAAGAAGTTATTTAACCAATATTAATTAATATAAGTCCTGTAATATACATTAAAAAAAAAACTAATGAAAATATTGTTATTATCTAAATAAAGATTTAATTAAATACCATAATACTTTATGTCATACCAGTAAAATTGTAACTATCAGATATAAAATAAAAGATTCTTTAGAATTTATTCCACAAATTATTTTTTTTGACGACATGTTTCAGCCAGGTCGCATGGCCATTTTCAAGACTTGAAAATGGCCATCCGACCTGATCATAATGATATATCACGTCACCTAACATCGGTTGACGTGATATATCATTTTGCTACTTTCTTAGAATAGTTTTTTGTGCATCATCTGATAGCTGAAGGATACAAGAACCAATGTGATATATGAAAATAGACCACATAAGTACATTTATGCTTCAAATACTAGTTTTATAATTGACAGTATAATTTGTATTCAAACCGAGCCGTAATGAAAAGGTTAAATGCGACTAAAAAGCATCTCACCTGAGATGCGATTAATATAATTTCATAACACCTACATTTTATACATAAGATTTTATATGTTTTTTATAATGTGACCACAAAGCTTTTTATAATAGCCCGGATGATTGCCTCGATGTTCCTGACCTCAGTGGGTGAGTAAGGAAGGGTAAGGACCTCTATTTTGCTCAGGTAAGGTCCCGGGGCGGGCCCTGGGCGGATTCGAACCCACCCACGCGGATGACATATCACAAAGTCAAGCGCTGTCATTACCACTTCTTCCATATCTCTTCTCGGCTCACTTCAGGGCACTTGGACTGTGGGTTCAGCGGAGAACAATAATAATGCGATGAGAAGGAATAAATTTATGGGCACACAAGTCAAAATATATCCTTAACTTATAACCTGTATTTAAATCCAAATTATACAGATTACAGAAAGTGAGTAGAACTTTCTCGAATATTATGACTAAGTCAAATAAAAATTTCTCGAAATGCAGCTAACTGCATTTCGAGAAATTTTGAAAATGAATAATTTATTTTGTTTGGTTGGAATTCTCTAGTTCAAGACCAATGTGGTTGAATTTGTTATAATCAGCTGCAGAAGATCTGTGATGGTACAGATCGTAAACAGAATCAAACGATTTTGGTTAACAAATAAAACTCAATTTTTATCTATCCTCTATCTTTACAAAAGTATGAATTACATCCTCGGAATTTTATCATTAATTTTAAATATAACGCGCCGACCTGAAAGACCGTCGAGAAGTATACATAGGAAGTACTGGGCGGAGTTGCGAAGTGGACCAGACTTAGGATGATGCGAAGACTATGGCGACTGACAGAGTTTTGTGGCGGCAGTTCGTGAATGCCATATGGTCCAGTTAGGGGAGCTTATTTTATATGATGATGATAACGTTGAGCTTAATTAATTCACACGATGGAAGACCGTATTTAAGCTGTCAATGAGAGTTTTGCCAGTTCTTCACAAATACAAATATACTACTGATTGAACCAGGATAAATAAAAATGAAATATAATGGTAATAAGAAAGAAAGTAGGAAAGTAAGGAGGGGGAAAAGGTGGAGCTTAAGAGGTTTAGACTGGTAGTTTATTTTATGCTTTTTAGTCTCAGTTATTTACTATTACAAAAAAATAACGTTTTTAGGCTGATGGAATAGAACAATGGAAAACATGATCATCAATTGCTTTGTATGCTTTTATAACACCTGCAAGATTCAACATATTATTGCAAGCTCACGTCAACGCTAACTGTAGTACCAGTTCAATCAGCACTAAAGATAGTACAAACTGAACTTACAATCGAATAAAACATCGTCTATGAATGATTGTGTGATTGTAGTGTACTGAGATCTCGATCGGGGCAACAATCGTGTTTGGTTCAGGGCTTGGAGGCCTCGGACGCCTGACGCTTTTATGAATGAGCCTCGCCCGGTGTGTTTATGTATGGATAAATTAATAAGACGAAGAAAAAAGTGGAGTCTCATTCCTTCGGATGAATGGACGGATGAGGGCGCGCCTAGGGGCGGCAGAGCTCTCAACAATGAGCCTCCAAGTGCGACGGACGCTGACACAATACAATAATGCCAGCTCGGGCACGTACTGAGGTAAGTATGATGCGTTCGCGGAGCCATCACTCAGGTATATCATTAACTTTATACTATAAATACGTTGCTTGAAGACTAAGGTTTTTGATGTCATTAAAATATTTATGTTACGTGATGTTGTATCTTTTTTTAAGGATGATGGTTCATCATCAGCCTGTGTCTGTCCACTGTTGAACGTAGGCCTCCCGCATGAGTCTCCATCCTCTTCGATCCTCCGCCTTCCGCACCCAGGTCACTCCCGCTATTCTTCTTATATCGTTAGTCCATCTTGTAGGGGGTCGGCCAATGCTTCGTTTGCCAGTTCTTGGGCGCCATTCCAATACTTTTCTTCCCCATCAACCGTCGTCTCTTCGACAGATATGTCCTGCCCATTGCCACTTGATTGTGCCTATTCGTTGGGTAGCATCCACTACTTGAGTTCTTCTGCGTATTTCCTCGTTTCGGATTCTATCTTTTAGCGACACGCCGAGCATGGATCTCTCCATAGCACGCTCGGTGACTTTTATTTTATGGGTAATACTTGCTGTCAGATTCCACGTCTCTGCGCCATAGGTTAATACAGGGAGGACGCATTGGTTAAACGCCTTAGTTTTAAGGCATTGCGGAATTTTCGCTTTAAAAATGTACTTTAGTTTTCCAAATGCTGCCCATCCCAGTTGTATGCGCCTGTCGATTTCTTTTGAGAAGTTATTTCGCCCTAGTTGTATTACTTGTCCCAGATAGGTATAGTCGTTTACAACCTCTATTTCTGTTCCTCCAATGGAAATAGGATCAAAGGTCTGTGAAATATGACTATTAATCATGGCTTTTGTTTTATCCATGTTCATTTTCAGACCAATTTTGTTCGACGCTTCATTGAGGTCGTAGAGCATGTCTTGGAGCTTGTTAGGTGATTCGGCTATTAGCACTATGTCATCTGCAAATCGGAGGTGAGAAATGTATTCTCCGTTAATATTTATTCCACATTTTGTCCAGGATAGCAGTTTAAAAATATCTTCTAGGGCGTTTGTGAAGAGTTTTGGAGATATAACATCTCCTTGTCTAACACCTTTGTTTATAGAAATATTGTTAGTGCTATCATGGAGCTGGACCATCATTGTTGCAGATTTGTAAAGAGATTTTATTATCTCTATATACCGATAGTCTACTGTATACCGATAGCGACATGGAGTACGAGTATTGTGATATTGTTCCACAGAAAAGGGGATAAATCACTGCTCAAAAACTACCGACCCATTTCCCTTCTTTCCCATGTGTATAAAGTATTGTCCAGAATTTTAACAAACAGGCTGACGGGTCAATTTGATGAATTTCAACCTCGAGAGCAAGCTGGGTTTAGGAAAGGCTTTAGTACAATTGATCATATCCACACGCTAAGACAAATCATTCAGAAAACCGAAGAATATAATCAGCCACTCTGCCTCGCCTTTGTGGACAATGAAAAGGCATTTGACTCAATCGAGACTTGGGCAGTGCTAGATTCACTACAACGCTGCAAAAAAGGAATAATTTAATCAGAATAAATTTATTAAACTAAATAAAAAAATTCACGTTTTATTATTGAAGTCTTATTTGTACATTATTAAGTAAAAATATGCAATCTTTACAAGGCCTGTAGTTTTTTGTTCAGTAATTAATTCAAGGTTTTGGCAGTAAAATAAATCAATTGGTAGAAATTAAATTAATCGTCAGTATGTTAAATAAATAGTAGTAATAAAATGGCAGTAATATATTCAATCCTACCTGTAATTAATGTAAAATTAATGAATAATAAGTACGTAAAATGGAAAGCTAATCAAACCAACCTAACCTTTTATTAATTACCATTCATGGATTATTTAATTTATTATTTTTCTACTGACGATTTATATTTTCCACTAACAATTTATTCTTTTTACGAAATATTTCATAAAAAATACTGACCTTTAATTGAAATAATAACATACTAAATAATAACTTGCCTCTCTAAAAAACCGTGTATATTAATAACTGCGTTAAATAAACAGTAATAAAATTGAAAATATGGTTTTAGTACATTTTTAAACAAGCGCAAAAACTTTAAGTTGGTGAAATAAAGATGCTGAAAAAACAGGTTAGTTAATTTGTATTTAGGAAATTTCATTAGAAGTAGTATTATAGTATTTCCGTCTATCTTAGTGTATTTATAGCGAACGATAAACTTTCTTTATATATGTATGAATATACACTATTAGATATAAAACAATCACGTTCATCTCTGTGCGAACAGACTATAAGACTTTCATTGTACCGTACGTATGCCAAAGGTGGCATTCAAAATTGTCACATCTAATTTCATATGCGCGTGGACCTATCATTTGGTGCCTGCATTAAAGACTCGACGTATTTAATTTATACGTGGAGTGATAATAGCTTTATTTTTTCTCTTTCATACCTTCCCATTTCCTGTTGCGTCTCACAGTGAAAAAAAAACCGTCTCGATCCCACTTGAATGAAAAACTGAGCCTTATGAATAATATTGTAGCGACGTGATGTACCGATTGTTGGTACTTCGGACGAGACGTATAATTCATTGATATGGGACATAAATGGGTACACGGTCGATGTTTATGATTATTTCATGTCTGAATTGTTGCAATCTTTCATGATCGTGGTTTGTTGCTTTTATTTTTTGCATAATATTTTTGGCGAGGGTATAATTTGCCGTACGCCAACTCAATTATTATACCTCGTTGAAGACAAAAGATTATAATTAGTAGGTTTGATTAATGATTCTGGTGATACATCCAACATTGATCGTTGACGACAGATAAGTACTGTCAACAAACTGTTAAAAAAACAATTCTTACTAAACTTTAGCTGGTTATTTTTAGCTGAATAGTTGGTTAGTACATAAATAAAAAATAAAAAATATCATCGTGTAAATGGATCATGTGGATAAAAGTAAAAATATTACTTTTTATATATATTTTAAAGAACATTAGTCATTTCCATAAATGCCGTCAATCATTTTTCATCTGACTCTGTCCAATGCAGAACGTAAGCCTTCACTTTCCTAGATCTTTTACCTTTTCAGCCTCTTTACGCTCTTCGTCGTTTGCCGCCAATATAATTTTAATAAAAACTGTTATTATATAATTATTTAATCGTTCAATTAACATCATATATTCTGCAGAATGATCAACAATTGATACAAACATACAAATTCACATATAACATTATCTGACATCAATTCTCGGCTTCACAGCCGGGAATCTTTGCGAGAATTCCAGCGTCAGTCGTTTATTTTTCACCATTTTCTTTACGCGAGAATAGTCATATAAGATGATGTTTGCTTTGAATTCGTATACGTGTATCAATTGTGAAATGTTGGTATGTATCATAAATCATTTATAAATATTAGAATATTGAAATATTCTTTAAAAACCTCCTAAAAATCAATTTCATCTATAAAATACTGTCAATAAGTTTTTTGTATTTCGTCAACTATACATAGCTCATATAAAATTGATTTTCTAAGCTAACGTTATACAATCTGTGGAAATTGTTCTCCTACATTTTACACGAATTCCACTTGTGTAGGCTTGCAATAAAAAATGAGCGCTTTAAATTGTTTATTTATCTTTATGACATTAAATTTATATCACATGCAGATATGAAGAATATGATTCAAACTAATACCAGTTGCGGAAGTCGAAGAAGTACTTGATTTATTGATTGTAAATATAAAGTAACATTTTATGACTTAAAAAAATACTTTTTGCTGAACGAATAAACATTCTTCATTGTAGAACTGTTAAATTATTATTCTAACGTTTTAAAAGCGGTTATTTATAATTAACATTACATTACGATGAGATAAGTGATTGAAAAATATTTATTCATCGCATAAATACAGTATTACATATTTTTTGCTCGGGTTGTTAGTATACCAGTATGTTAGCAGTTAGAATAAACATGTGTACGATGGACAAGCTAATATTTTTTTTTTAAATGAGTTAACTTATATTTTCCCAATTATGACATTCCTTGAAGAAATTCCAATAACTATTTAAGACTTCACGAGAATTTAAAAGTAAATAAATTTAACCAATAAGTACTCATTATTATTTTTATTTTTTATATTTAGCTGAAGCATATGGTTGCGAAAAATTGCCGCTACTTAACTAATTACTTGGCAGTAGAAAAATCAAAAAATTGGCAGAAAATAATTAATGAATGGTAAATATTTAATAAGTGAGGTTAGGAAAGGTTTCCATTTTATGTGTAATTTATTCATTAATTTTACAGTTTTACCAATATTGTTCATATAACTGCCGTATAATTGTATAACTTGCCTCATTAATATTGACACAGTGGATACTGGCAATTTATTTAGTCAACTGCCGATTAATTTTATTTACCGTCAATTGATTTATCTTACTACCAAAACCTTGAATTAGTTACTGAACAAAGAAATATAGATCACATTTTTTCACCCGAAAGTTTATCTAGGAACATACATGGTATATGACGATCCCAAGGAAATTGAAGAGTCAATAGCTATAGTATATATCTGTCGAAGATACGACGGTCGATGGGGAAGAAAAGTATTGTAATAGCGCCCAAGAACTGGCAAACGAAGCATTGGCCGACCCCCTGCACGATGAACTGACGACAAAAGAAGAATAGCAAGAGTGACCTGGATGCCGAAAGCGGAAGATCAAAGAAGATGGAGACTCATGCAGGAGGCTTATGTTCAACAGTGGACGGATACAAGCTGATGATGATAAGCTATAGTATCCGAGATATATTTTCGAGTGATATCAGAACCGATTAAATTTTCGACATTATGAATTAATTACTTGATTCATAAATTTTATTAAAATTCATTTACGAGTATTTTATAATTCAAGATTATACGTCATTCACTAATTCAAAAATATACTCTTCAAATTATTAATAACTATATATAATTTTAGCCTCGCTTGATCTGTAATACTCTGTAGAGTTGATAAATAATATGAGCACTGCAATCCGAAATGAGAATTCAATACTCAATCGTACCTGTTATTCGATTTTTTTAACAGATTGCTTACACGTTCGATCGTGTGAGAGATATAAGGATGTTATTATTTCGTTTATTTGCATCGACTCGCGATACGGCGAGGATAAAATCATTTCAATATCGACTGCACTCATAACGAATTGATCCCATTAGGGACCGACTCGATAGGAATTGATTCACCGGTAGCTTCCCTTTCGTAATCGAACTTTGGATAACAATCTTAATCATCCGCATCAGAAACTTCAAAGTGGAAACTCACCCAGACAGCATTCTGTACTCCTGTTACTTTATTTTGTCATATCCGCTCCTTAGCTGGACCATACGGCCACCACAATGAAGATCATGAATTTTGTGTACAGGTTCCGGAAGCATCATCGATTAAGTGTATTAAAATACACTCTTTTGAGAATATGAGGTGTTTGTAAAAATGATAAACGAAAACATTTTTTTCTCATAAAAAAGACAAGCCATTTTTACTACTTTATTATTGCGTATTCTTCAGTAAGGAGTATTTACTTGTATAAATACATTTTGGATGGATGGCCTCGTAAAAGTTGACAAAAATAATTGCATTTCAATTGCATTGATTAGTTAAAAATTCAAAAAATGTTCAAAGATTATTGACTGTTGCTTCTATTCTTCCATTTAAATCCAGTAGTGCTGGTGTTACCGGAGGAATACTGTTGCAAACTTGCAAAATTCATTGTGCTCATGACATAGAGTATAACTATATTTGTTACATATTCAACTAGTGATGCATATTTATAAATATAATAACACAAATAATAAATATAAACTCACAATTTAACTGTTGTGTGATAATTAAACGCTTATTTTTTTACTGCAAGTACAATCAGCCCCTTCGTGATTTTAATGTATTTTAATGATTGATACTCTATGACTTAATAAGCTAAGAAACGGGCAGAGTAAGAACGTATCTTGAAGCGGTTTTGAGGTGTCGAAAGGATTCACGAATATGTACACTTTACAGTGACTTTTTCATGTCGAAAGTTGAAAATAAATGCAGCTACGACTCTAAAATTTTGTGTAAGCCAATACTGAGGTGAAGTAGATGATTACCAATCAAGAAATACATATTACAGCCATGTCCACGATGCACCCATTAGGTATTGACGTGAATCAACGGTTACCTCCTCTTGTAATCAAAAACTGGATAACGATCTTAATCATTTGCATTAGATGTTAAAACTGAAAACGCACTTCAACTTAATTCTAAACATATTGCATCAATTGATGTTATAATTTGTTACAGATGATATTATTACAATACCAATTACTATTTTTAGAAGACTTTATTGATGAATACGCTATGTAAGAGTTTTAAGGGTTAGGAATCACTTTCAAACCAATTAGAAGTATTTATATGTGAACAAATGCTTTAAAATGAATAAATCAATTTTATTTTAAGGTTCATGACTTTCTTTTGTTTTTTTTTATAAATATTAATAATGATGGTAAAAATCGAGTAATTTATTTCCATTATTTTATACTATATTTCCTTAATGACACGTGATGTTTTGTGTCAAATTGGTTTCACAATGCATTGATACCGAATGATCATATTTTATACCTGTTGTATCTGTTGTTCCAGGTAATATAACTGTTGATGTACGAGAAACGTAAAACAGTTTCTTAGTTCCTTGAATTTTGAAAATGAATATGATTATACGAGTATATGAAGTCTGATGTTGTTTTATAAAATGAAAAGATTGACATACAGTACACATTATCACGCCTACAGTAATGAATACTTGAATGTTCGTGTAATTACATTAAAAAATAATGATAAGTAATAATGATACAAAAATTTACACAATATAGTGATCAAAACAAATAATTATCAACAATAAAATTACAGTAGCCAATAAATTATCCAAAGAAACACACAAAGCATTCAATTGAAAAGCCTCACATCTCCTTTACATTACCTGACCATTATACCCGCGATACAAAACATTGACCGGGCAGTCCATTTAATATGCCTGCTCCATCAAACGAACCTGTAAAAAATCAATTAGCCATCATTTAGCCCCGCATCCAACTATCATTCATCACGTCATATCAGAGTTTTTTGCTTTACTCTGATCATCTCCCTTTGTACGTCTACGAGCATCAAACCTGAGCATCATGACCGGGCCTCAGACGGCTGAGAAGCCTTGGCGAGCACAATGAGAGGATTTCATGCCTCTCCATCGCTGATGATATGGTCAATATTTGATTTTTTGTTCGCCGAGTGTTGATCGGGACAGCTACAAGAATTGATGATTTTTTATAGGCCCCTTTTTTATTCTTGCCATGTCAGAGGTAAATGTTTTGAACACGTGACTATTGTTTTTTTCACGTATTGTAAGTGTGCAACATTAAATTTATCTACAGATCTTTATCACCCACCCCCTTTTACACAATGGGAAATCAATTTTGTTTCTTCTATAACAGATTCGTTTTATTTATTAGTTCGATTCATCCCTTTTTAATTTTTTTTGTGTCAACCTTTGCAAGAATGCCTCTGGATCAGCAGGAAAAGATATTCACTACATTATTTAGTACTATTAATCATTGTGAAATATATCCCGAGTAACTAGTAATACAGGTATTATAAAAACGTCGTGTACAATGGTAGTTAACGATATTATTCTAAATTTAATATATATGGTGTCTACATTTTTGTAGTTTTAGCTTTACTATTTTTCAAACGAAAGATTTTCATAATTTTTTATTGTCTGTAACTACCTGCTGACGTCAATAAACTACATCAAGCAATTGACTGTTCACAAAACCTTAATAGCGCGCCGTATGTAGATGAAAGAAATATTTGTTTATATTATGTAGCAGGATATCCAAATACATAGACTATTAAATAATCGAAACATATAACTTAGTGATGGCAGGCAATTTGTGGAGACTGTATGTTTTAGACATGAAACGGATATGTACAAAGAAAAAAAAACTTTAGTTTTTGTCATTCCATAGTACTAAAATATTATTTTATTATAAATCATAAAGTAAAATATTCCACACATTCTAAATAATCAGTCATAGTTTTTTATAGTGTCATAAAATTATTATGCCACTAACAAGGTCTATTAAACATTAAAAAATGTGAAGAAGTATTATTTTTTAATGATTTTTTTCTTTTCTTCGCGAAATATCAGGTGTTTAAAACAAAAAGCTCTTTGTCGAACTTCATAGTTCAGTAACGCATCACGAAAAAATCCTAAATTGGCTTCGCCATCGCCCTGTCACGCACCGGATTGTTCCAAACGACTATATTCCACGAAACATGCGAGACAAATTTGACACAGGAATTATAATGTTCCAATGCGAACGCTATCGGGCCATCGACACGGAAACATTTTATTTACATTGTATTATCTCATGCGTCGATATAAAGCAGTTGATGCTTGGCGTGACCCCCGAGGCAAGGGTTACCAATTGTCCAACCAGGTCCATTTACTTATATACCGTACAATCCAAAGTTTGTGTGCCATGCTTCCATATTTAACGAGTATAGATTTACTTCTCCTTACACAGCATGCCACACCTACTTTTGCCTTTTAAATCGCTTCGTATCATTCTGATCAGAATTTATACTTAGCTGGACTAAATTTGATACGTTTGTGAATATGTATGCAATGTAACATACTATAAAATGAATGCGAGTGACTGAAATAAGCACATATCCTAAGAAATTTGTAGAGTTTTGGAAACGACTCAGTAAAATTATGGATGGATTCTTATTGATAACAAAATAAATAATAAATATTTATTTATTTATTTACCTTGTTTTCACATGGATCACGTAACAAAGTTCTCTATTAGGAGACTGCAGTTTCGACTAACTCGTAGTCTTTCTCAATCCTTCTCTAGTTAAGAGATAACTGAGCTGCGTTGCATCTCTTAACTAGAGAAGGATTGAGAAAGACTACGAGTTAGTCGAAACTGCAGTCTCCTAATAGAGAACTTTTGTTACGTGATCCATGTGAAAACAAGGTAAATAAATAAATAAATATTTATAATTTATTATGGATCTCAAAGTGAATGCTCAAAACATTGAAAAAAATAAATAAGTTTTGCACGAGTATATATTACAAATTATATTGAGATATTTATTATTTTATGTTTTTTGGAAATCGTCAGTGTCCACAAAATGCTTGTATGTGTAATATTTAAATGAAAAATGAATTATTAAAATGAATCAACTAACATTACCTGATATTTTAAAAATATGTTCTCGCTGATTTATTCGGCAAAATTTGAATTGGTAGTTTTGGTTAAGTCATATTAAATGAAATAAGATTTTAATTTTTGACAAGAGTTATAATTCATCCCAAAAGAGCCAATCCTAGATCAATGTTTATTTAAATATTTACAAAAAAGTGTATATTCTTTTATGCGACCTTCTTGGTAGCCCTGCTAAAGCGTCTATAAGAAACCGCGAACTTTTTTATATAACTCCACATCTTATATTTTTGTAATCGCAATGAATCAATCATCCATAGCGTGAGTTGGATGCTCGGTACGCCAAGAAATATGCAAAGCCGAATTAAGGCAGCCGCGGGAGCTTTTTAGAGCTTTCGACTATTAATTTACTTGTTAATATAAATCTAGAGGTAATTTAATCAACGGGCTTAGTTTTTATCGCTAAAAACATCGCACTTTGATTTGATTGAAGTTTTCGTAATATTTATATTTCTATATGTAAAATAATCCAACGTTAATGTCCTTTTATGTTTCTTGGATAAATTTTATAATTGTATTCGACTAAGTAAGTAGCAAGTACTAAAAGAAGATACTAATGCCGATAGAGTAAGATAGACAAATAATATTGCCAATACAATTGGATGGGATTAATTGAGGAAGACACGAAATCATAACAAATGGCAGGCAAAGAAGTAGACTATAATAACCAGAAATGTTTGAATGCAAGATAAGTAAATATCAGGTAATTAGTATCTTTAATATATGATTCCAAAAATATTATTAATTTGAATTTTATTGAAAAATACTAGCGGATTCGAGCTGTAGATAATATCATACGAAAAACATGAAACGTATCGGAAAAAAAAGTAATAAATGCGTGTGCTTAAATGTGACTACTTTCGCTGCAGAAAAAATATGTAACGAAAGAGTATACACAAAGTTTATCGTAACAATGGACATAAAATAGCTTTTCATTAATCACCAATTTAAAAAGAATATAGTAGAATCAGTGTTTTATAACAGATATCATAATAGTTGGCAATTATATAAATACTTCTTTAATAACTAACACTACGGAATATATATATTTAACAAAATTAAAACCAAATAGGTCATTTTATCGATTTTGAAAAACCGTTCAAAAATTAAACACGTCGGATGATGAATATTAAATATTCTCTTTTTAATACTTTTCGAGTGCAATATTTTCGATACCTCAACGTAATAATATAACGTAACATTTTCAGCGTTAAGTCTCTTTAATTACCACGGCCCACACAATCCAGTGTTCGGAAGATAATACGTAATACACTAAACGTCATTGTTTTTTATTCGTTTAGACTGGATGCAAAAAGTGGTCTCGGAGCGGCGATCGATCACAGGTACACCTGCAGGACGGGGCTGATCCTCATCACGTGGAGGATGATCTACGGCCTGACTGCCACGGAGGTCATGGCGGAGGAATAGATCATCGAGAGCTCAGAGGAGGGCTGGGGCGCCGGGAAGCTGGGCAATCTCCTCGGTGTGTTTGCTCTCCTCTTCAATTGTTGTTACCAGCCTCTGGGGGGAGTCTTATTGATTTATTTAACGACCGCTTTGATTAGCTATTTATCATCTTAGTCTTCAAGTGATACCTGTTTGATACTCGCCATACTGATGTGTAGCTTAATATGAATTGTTATTTTTATATAATAAATATTTGAAAAAATAATATTATTTTATTTAGCTAATAAAGTTACTATTATTAAGAGTAATAGGTCCATTTTTAGTATTTCTTTTCTTTATCAAAACATTCAAAAACTGATCGTTAAATTGAAATAAAATAACTGACATCATATTGAATGAATATAAAAAAGTATAAGTAAATTACCATTTCATTTCAATAAGCTATAGTTACTTAACGTGATCCATTTTGCGACAAGGTTAAAATATCTTTTTATTTAATATATCCATACTAATTGTTATATAATAACATTTTTATGGAATTGATAAGTAACAGTTAAATTTTCTGTTTAGTCATACCTTAAAAATACACTTTTTGTAAATTTTCTCCCGGGTGATTTGTCAGATTACTTACTATTCAAATACGCTACTGAGATGAATTTATTAGTGCGAGATATTCTATGGTGAAGTTTGTTTCCGTGATATTTTGAATGTGGGAAAAAACATTTCTTCTTAAGCAACTCTTAACATTTAAATTTTAACAAAAAAGTTTTTCACTTTGGGCTGTTAACATAACTTATCGTTTCTGTTGATGCGTAAAATAATTTAAGGTTTCAAATCAAATTTACACAAATATTTACTTATTTCATTTGAGCTATGGACTATACAAATCCTAGGCCACCCAGATTCAAGATTAACAGTTTAATTTGTCATTGTTTTTTTTATGTATTAAATCTCAAATAAGCCATTTAAATTAATTATTTAACGCCTAGTTAATAAACGTTTTTAGAAAAAAAAAACCTTTTACAATTATTAAAACATTCATGATTTTTAGAGTACAGACGACCTAGTGTGTAGACGTGTAAAGGTTTTTTTTATGAGTTTATGGCTGTATATTATATACTAGTCCTTTCTAAGAAGATTTTTAGTTCTATCTTTCAATTTTCTTAAGAATTATTATTAACAAATCACTATTAATAAGGCTTAGAAATTATACCTATCGTCTCTTTAAGGTCCGAAGATCGTCAGGATCCATATATACTTCTAGATAGACTTTTGGGTGCATATTTCTAGGCGCAATGCTCCAAGAGCGGGAAATTACAAAACAGAGTCACGACAATATCCTAGATGTGAAACGGATATTGGTGGATTATTCATCAAATAAACACACTAAAGAATGTTATTCGCATTTTTTAGTATGTTTTTGTATATCTCATTGCTATAAGAGGGTTGACTGTACAACCATCGTTTCCTTCAAACAGTTCTGCATGGTCTTCAAGCCAACAGCTAGCCTCCTCCTCTGAATCCATTTAACATTTGAAAAATACATTAGCTGGCAGTGAGTGATGCGCCTGGCGGGAGGAGGTCCGGTCGATTGTTTTTTTCCCATTCACTTTCTTAAAAACTTAAAAGCTTTTAATTTGTTTTATTTTTTTCCCCGCTCCGAGATGAAGTGCAGGAATTCTCGACCGACTGACGCATTAATTTACCACGAGGGAAGAATCGACGGATCGGACGTGTCTAGTTTTAACTGAAATGTGATGATCGTTATTAGTGCGCCTGCTAAAAAGGTTGTCAGTCTAATGATTAGTCCACTTTTTTATGTTTTGTTAAAACAATAGCCAAAAATAGACAATGGGACATTGAAAATAATAAATTTGGCGTTATTATAAGATATCCAAATTAAGTATATAATTAGGTATCGCAAAATAATGTAAGTTCGCATTTTATATGTTCTTTAGTTCTGTTTACCTTGATTCCTCGTAGACAACTCAACTCTTTTTATATGAATTTTATATATGATCACTTATAAATTATTTTTAAATATTATTAGTAAAGAACGTCAATAAAATTGTAAATTATATTTCTATTGAAAGACTTCTTACTGGTTTTTGAATTTAAGACATTAATAAGATTTTTTTTCTTCTTAAAAGTATTCATGTGACATCAACATCTCAAGATGTCATTAAATATCTAAGGAAATATCACGAAATGTCTTAAAAATCTATCGGGTGCATTTATTTGCACCAAAAAAGAATCGAAAAATTACACCTGTCGAG
Source organism: Glossosoma conforme (assembly GCA_022606575.1). Taxonomy (NCBI): domain Eukaryota; kingdom Metazoa; phylum Arthropoda; class Insecta; order Trichoptera; family Glossosomatidae; genus Glossosoma; species Glossosoma conforme. The sequence continues at coordinate 867,819 of JAGTXR010000126.1, forward strand.
GTCTAACAGATGCAACGGTTGTTTCACGAGTGCTAAAAAGGTTGCTAGACCTGATGGTTCCATTTTTTGTACGAAATCGGCTGCAAAAAATAGACAATGGTTGATCTACAACTATTGAATTAACGGTCTTTTTTGTACATCGAATCAAATTTTTAAAGCAAACATTATAAAAACTCATTCAACTATGCTTGTGACATTTGTTTAAATTGATAGCAACCTAATGAGATTGCTATCATTTACAATGGTAAACGTTAGTTAATTTCATATATGCTTCACAATGCTATTATTAAAGTATTTTTTTATTAAAAATAATTGAAGCATGTAATAAAGTAAGCTTTGAAGAAAAATAGCTGATGAATCATTTAAATAAAAAGTAATTAACTTCAGTGGATATTAAGTTGATGTCATTTGAAATCGTAATCTTGGTATTTAAAATGAATTTCAGTGAGAATGGCGACTGATATAAAGTGATTAACAGGTATTTTATATTAAAAAAACTCCTTAAATTAAGGACAATATTAAATTACACCCTGAGAGTATCCCATTGAACCGCCCATTAGGATCAAATATTCATGGCCACGGGAGCGTTAGGCTCTGGAACATTTGATCCGAATGGGACGTAGATTTTAAAGTTAAATTTGATCAAACCAATGATAGTATAATGTGATTAAGATTTTTGAAGTTGAGCAACATCGGATGCGGACAAAAACTTGGATGGGTTAGCGACTGTTGCTTTCCGGATGTTGTTGATTTTACCGAGCAGCTTCTTAGGATCAAATGGTCACGGCCTCAGGAGCTACGGGCTGGTTATACAATGACTCAAAATATGCCTCAGATAATACCGAGGCTGTCTCATCAAAACCCCGAATCTTCGCCCTTTAAATCGCTGGAAACTATATATATTCCAAAGTGAACCTTCGAATGCAGAAATGTGTTGGAAAACTTCATGGAAATATCAACTGAAAAATGTCAATTTGTGGTAATTACATTTTCCATATGTGGAAAATAGTAATGCAACGGAGTTACGTGCAAATATGAATTGAGGCAAGGTAAAGATAGTAATATAATTGTGCGGTGGTAATTTGTGGCAAGCAAGACGATGTGGTATAAGTTGTTTATATACTAAAAAATGGTATTCTGTGGAGATATGCTATTATTGCTGTGCTTAACATAATTAGTTGATTTAATAAATATTGTATTATACTCGTACATATCGTAGAAAATACAATGAGTAACTGTTTTGTGGAACAACAATTTAAATAACAGTGCACGGTTTGGAGCGCATTACATAATAGTTTTATTCCGTCAAATTGAATTTCCCGGATCCGTGAGATTACAACCGCGTCCGCCGCTCATGAATAATTGTGACCTTTGAAGGTTGGCGGGACCGTGTAATGGAGGATCAGTCAAGGTGTGCCTGAGGTCACATTCGTCACAAGGAGTTTCACATCTGAGATTTTAGAGATATTATGACACGGAGCCTGGTCCGGTCTTGTGCGAGTCGAGGCGGAGATAATGCCGCTATGAAAAATTAGCCGAAGTGAATGCATCTACGGCCGGTGCGACCTGACTGTGTAGAAGGCGACGTGATCGGTAGGTCAAACGGTTATGTGAACTGGAAAGATTTACTGAGACTCTCAATAACTATTTATTCTTATTATTTCTCTTGGACTTCCCTTTCCTATTACTCGGGAATTTTTCTGCGACAGGAATGTTTTGGTGTTGCGTCATTTTTTTTGGTCTTCCTGGATGTTGAATATGTATCTCGTCAGCAGTTATTCTTACTCATATTTCAGGAAATATACTTCCAACGCGATCTCTATAGTGTCATCATTCATTGTCCACCGACAATATCACTTAGTAGGCGCAGTTCTCTTCTCTTTACATAAAACGCTGACAACGATTTTAATGAGTTACCTCCTTTTGCTTATCGCGTGATGTTGGATGAGTTAAGAGTAAAGAGACTAAGTACGAACTAGTCCAGGCATCGGGAACGACATTTCATCTTCGTAAAATTTCATTTAAAATTAACTTTAATATGCTTCGGGTCCTTTTTTATACGCATATTTTACAACATTTTCCTACATAGATTAGATAGGTAGATTCGTTTAGACCAAATAAACATATAACTAAAAAACCAGCAAAAATGTTAATTTAGTGTTTGCGGTTTTACAAGAAATTTTAACCTGTCAAACTTGCGGTGTGTACAACAACATTGTAATAAATTTGCAGGGAATTTGGATAGAGTAGCGTTTATATACGAATTTATCGTTTAAACTAAGCAAATTTGAGGAAGTGACTTTAGAATGTGCAAATGCTCGCTTTGTTGTCATTGTACTTGTGTGTAATACAAATGTGACTAATTTTTTTTTTCATGCAGCGCAACAAAAAAAACGATGTCATACAAACGCTCCAAAAAAGGTCTAAATTGAATCTGGATGAACTATGAGATGCGTCTTTAGGATCGCTCTTATGTCAGTTGTCTGAAGTGAGGGTCTCAACTTTTGCAAGTCATTAAGTACGACACGAGCGGACCCGCCCCTTGGGGCAGCGGGGGCCCAGGTAGGGCCAGGCAGGGCCGGGCAGGGTCGGGCAGAGCCCCTGTCCCATAGACGGTAAGGCCGGGGTTTTTTTGGAACCGGGATAATTTTGATGTTTCATTTTCGTTTTGTGTTGCAGGATTAATACAATTTTGAATGATTTGACTGCACAGCGTGAAGCTAAGAAATAAATATTTTTAATTAACTATGACATTGTGTATGAAAACAAACGACGTCAAATTGCATATGTAAAGTGTTACTTTGAAGTGACCTATAGGTATTTTTAAAAAGTACCGTAAGTATCAGAATTTATAAAAACAATAATACATTTAATATAGATTATTTTAAATAAAAAATATTTTTCAATTTATTTAAACCCAATAACTCAACTGCATTTTCCGTCGTTCATGCTTACATAATAAACAAACGTACATTTGTTACAAAATCGTTAATTATTTCAAATAAAATGTCACACAGTAAAATATTAAAACAACATTGTTTTTCAATACTGATATCAATGACAATAAATACTTAGAGAAATATTGTGATTAGTCATTATTATAAAATCATAACATTTCCATTACGCGAGTTAATTTTTTAATCACACCAAGTAAGGTACTCAAAGTCTTCAGAAATATGATTTCGCTCTCATCTCTTCCTCAACCTCTCCAAAGAGTTAATATTTGAACCATTGTTTTTTTAGTTCGCCTTACAATTTTTTAAGGTGTCGTCCCGCACTCCACGGGACCACCTTCGGGCATTTTTGGACCCTAGAGGGGACGGCAAAGTATGCTCCGTGGGCTGTTGGCTAAAACGTCACACTTAAAATGTTAAATACAGAATAACAAACAAAAGAATTTGCCCGTCAGCCAGCTTTGAATTAGAATACTTATAATACATAATTTAAGACTGGATGACTTTTGCTTAAAGAAAACAGTTAATTAGATAAATAATGGCGCATTTACGTATATCCTCCGATCCTTCGTCCATAACAGTAATAATGAATAATTTAGTATTTACTTGTAGTAATAGCGGTAAAAGCAGTAGTAACCGTTGTTCCTCTACACTCAACGATTTCAATTTTACGTATTTCGTAAATAATATTTATAAAATCATATCTCAGCTCCTTAGCATCTGTGTTTTCTGCCTTATACACCATAAACATATAAATGTAATCCTTTCCGCATAAAGTCTAGTAATACCGTCAAGCTACCCTAATTTAGCGTCACAGAACCAACCAGCTTCGACTGGTGTACTTTAATGCTTATGTTTATATAAATATTATAAAAATGGAAGCAAATCAAATGTTTAGACTTTTAATTAGATGTAAAAAAATAAGGTTTAGACAGGTTTAATTAGGTTAGCTTAGGTTAGGTTACATCAGGTTGAGTTTGGTTAATTAATAAATATATAATATATTCTAATTTCATTTTAAATTACGTGTAAAAATGAATTATTCTTCCTGGAAGAAAATGAGGGGATAATAAAGATCGTACAAAAAATATAATATGAGTAAATAATTCGGCCAAGAAATACTCGTAATATAGTCTCGCTCGAAGTGAGGGGGAGATGGAGCCTCTTCTTGAAAAGTTCGTTGATTTGCCCTCCTTAAAACATTCTGGATTGATTATAAGTATATCTGTGTTGGGATTATTGTCTGGGCATTGTTCCCGATGACAATCCCCGGCTGGGCCCCCGCCCCCGCTTTGTTAGAGCCAGACAGGATGTATTGTGTCGGGATTCGGGATATACATTACATGCAAAACACCCAACGGAATGACTCGTCCGTACCTTTTTATGTTCGTATTAGGTTCAATTAGTGTTAACAGTTGGACGTCGTGTTTTTTTTAATTTTTATTTCAAGTATTGGACGTATTAATTTGTATTGGTGTACTTTGATTGACATTAAACAAAGAGAGGCGTGAATCAAAATGATTACTAGGTTTTGAGTCACCAATTAATTAATTATTTTCAATTTAATATAAACCGTTTTCTGATATGTATTATTCTTCTCAAATTTGTTCAATTCTGGAAAATATGGTAACAGCAAATTGCAGCTACTCAGTTATGTCAGTTGCCATTATCTATGCCTTGTCCCCAGGCATATTTTACCACCTTAAAGTTCACCTAGAAATGTTCCCGGCTACTTCCAAGGCAGAGCCTAGAAATTATATTGAGTGATTTGTCAATTTAAAATTTTGAAGGAGAACAGATAGTTAGCTCGATTATTTCGGGAGTCCGTTTATTTGGTCTTAAGAGGCAGTTTAACTGATTCAACGACACACGATAAGCAAGGGACGGTAATTGATTCATATTTTAGTTCGCGTCTAATATTGCTTTACTTAAGCGATCTTACTGTACTTACAATGTACTGTTTCCGTTGAACTGCACAATAATTGAGTAAAAAAAAAAATAGTTGTGATCAAAAAAAAATGCTTTCATATTTTGTGTATTATTATACTCGAGTTTTACAAGACGAATGTGATCAGATTTTTGAATACTTAGCTCGTTGCTCAAGATCGAGGTGAATAGAAAACCGATGGTGTAAGAATAACAACAGAAGTTAAGTATACTATTCAAAAGCTCTAACAAAAATCAACAAATTTTGTTAAAAATATACATCAAATAAAAACATTTCGTAATGTGAATGAAAAAAAATATTTAAATTCAACGTTCTTTTATTTCTATTTACTTAACTCTTAAAAAATATTTATTTTGTGTGAAAGAACTGAATGAGAAAGCAAAAAAAACAATATTTCTTCTATATATCATGAGATGCAATTATCTGTACCCGGTAGGTTTTTTTTGTATTTCTTAATTAAACGAGATATTTTTACATTCAAACGGAAGCAAGAAACTCAGGTTATAATAGAGTGGGAGTTTTTGTTTTAAATGCTCAACGGTCAAATGTCTGAAAATTGTTGTTTAGGATGGAAGGAATGCAATTATGAGTTCTATGGAATGTGAAACGGAGTCTGTGTTATTAATCCATAAATCCATTTTTTTTCATGTTATTTCCACAACTTTAAATAAAAATATTAAATATATCATAATTATTAATATAAATATTGACTAATATATATATATTTATATAAATATATTTATTGTTTGTTAAAAAATATAATTATTTAAGCTATCAATTGCTTGATAAGAGATGTAAAATATAGTGAATAATTCACGTATTTAAAAAAAAACACTGTTTATAATAGTACTAGTAAATCCTATAAAAATTGATGACAATATAAAATAAGAGGCTTAAATTTAATTATAGTGTTAAAATATTTTACAAAAAAATAATTTGAATAATTGATCATCATTGATATATACTGAAACTGGTTCTCTTGAAAAAAAAAAAAAAATAAAAACATAACATGACTATTCTCTTCCAACCTAGTATTTTCTTTCAAATTTATCACCGACTGCAAGTCACTTTTTAAGAATATATCCCAAATTTTCTGATGAGTAAAAATGTATCTTCTTGTATAATATGGTATATACATATAGAGTTTTAAGATTGAAGCCACCAGCTTTTAAGAAGTATCAGCTTTGATCGGGTGACCGTCAGCGATATAACGGTTGACTCGATGGGCGGATTGTTGGGCGGTATTTCTTGGCGATGTCGGCGCGTCTCCACGTAGAGGCCATAAAGAACGAGGCTCTGGCTTAGAAGGGCGGGTGGGCGGGTTGACTGCAAATCCATATGAAAATAGTCGGTAAATATTCTTTTATTTTATGTACGCAAGGAAAACACGAAGAGTTTGATCCCATTGCGATGGCTTTGCGGGGTTATGAAAGAAGCCAACGCATCTTTAGTTTCTAGCTTATGTGTAGTAGTATTAGTTTAATCAAGTTTACTTTCAATGTAATAAAGCGTCAATTTGTTGAATACCGTCAACTGTTGAATATTCATTTACGGATAAACTAGGCAATTGTAGCTCACAATTTCGCAATACTAGTACATTTATTTATTAATTAAACTTCCATATACTTGAGAAATTGTAGCATGGACCTTTTGAAATTTCAGGAATTCTCTGTCAATACAGATTATCAACGACATTAAATATTAAAAACAAAAAAGTCTAGCTATTCATAAATATAATATTTTTAGGTAAATATATTTCATTGATCTAAGCAATAATGGCAAACTGATACTTAATTATGTTATTAATGAAATTAGCAAATATACTCGTAAGTCAATACGTATGTCAATTACGAGTAATATGAAAAAAATTAAGGTCAAGAAATGTATAAGCCTTAAAAAATATGCTTTAACTAATAAGGAACGAAGGAAAAAGATTGATATAGATTATTGTGTGATCACTGATCAGCTTTGGTGATGAAAATACAAAATATTGATATGCCGACTTCAAGATACTGGAAAAAACTCTATTTTATCAAATTATATAAAGTTATCTGCTAGTCAAACAACGATATTTTTGATATCATGAAGTATTCTGAAAATAAGATTAATCTGAGATACTCAACTAAGACTTAATATGAAGTAGATGGTTAATGACCTTAACGCTTAAATTGATCATTTTTGGATATTGTAGCCACGAAACGATCATTCTATGTTCTTTTTCTTTGTTTTACTTTTAGAAAAGAAATACCCCCATTTTAATTTGTTCTAATTTCTAAGACACTATTACCTTCTCTATCACTCTACACAGTCTGGTCAGGACTATGATTATCCTGCAGGTTACACTGCAGCACGAAGCCCATTACATTTCGGGCAATAATTGAAGGATGAAAATGTAAACAAACCGATGTTTAAAACATAGACCTGTGATTTAAATGTGTTCATTTTTGTTTTTGGGCGCCGAGCAAGACTTCTGTTCTACTGTGTTTTGCTCTTTCTTTTTTCAGAAGGTATATCTACAGTTTATGATTATGATTCAATCACAGTGTGGTCATAAAGAAAATATTCCAAGCTATACAAAAAGAGCATACTTATTAATATCAGAATGTATATATTCATCAAATGCTAGTCGAGTTTCATATAATATAATACTTTATATTATTTGATTTAACCACCAAATAATTATATGATAATCAAAATAAATTTAGAAACAACGAAAATATACTACTAATGAATTTACTACCTACAGATTGATTGTTATGCTTAAATAATATTAAAAATATTAAATAAATGTTGCTTATAATATTTTTTCGTGTATTTTATTATTGGAGAACTAAATGAAGAAAGCATTTCGCCATTTTAACAATCGAATACGAACATTTTGAAAAGGTATAATTGAAATTAAAAAAGAACGTTTTATAGGTAAATTTAATGTTAATAAATATATTAGGTTGAATAATTTAAATGCGTCTTCTTCTTCGTAGTATCAATCCGGTGGATTGGTTTGCAGCAACAGAATCTTGCATCTCGATCTCCATTCCTCTCGGTCCTCCGCAACCCTTTTCAGCTCAGCATAAGCGCTACAATTCATGTCCTCGAATACTTGCAAATTACTCCCGTCTAGGGCGCCCTCTACAGTTTCTACCCTCAACCATCCCCTCCACAATATCGTGAAGAAGACCATCGTGGCGCATGATGTGGCCGATCCATCGGGCTCGCCTCTCTGAGATGGTTCTTATTAGGTGCCTATCTTCCTTGATTAAAGCATTTAAATTAAAAATAATAATTAAATGCTAGGTATATTATATTGAAATGCAATGTTTGTAGGTATACTCGTATTATAAAAATACTATTTATAGAGTGTACCTAACTGATTTGAATCCTAAAAATATTATTTTTTCAATAAGGTTTTCTTTTGTTTTATTTTTAAATCAATATCAGTTGATTAAGCTCACGATTGTGTATGTTTCCTCATTAAATTTTAATTTTGAAAAAATATGTTCTTTCTAGCAAGTCTGTATTTCAAGATATTGATGAATATAAAAAATAGATAGGTTTATTAATAATGGTATTGCAGCTCATGGGTAATGGTTGTTTTGGTCTTCAGGAGTGTAAGATGAAGCTTCTGGTGAAGACGATGGAGGACGAGCTGGGCGGAGAGAAACGATGGAAAAAGAACGAGAATATGATCAGCATCGTCAGACTGAACTAAGGCGGGAGTGAGTGATAGCGACCGCTGCAAACTGACCATTAAGTGAGAGAAATTATTAATTTGTACATAATGTTTAAATGTAATAACTTAATTAATTAACAACAATTAAACCTAAAATTCTTATCAACAATATATATTTTTGTTAAATGACATTATGTTTACCAAAGTTGTATTTATGGAAGTGACAAAACTATAAGAAAAAATTATATCAATTTATTCTAAATAATGTAAATAAATGATTATTTTCACATATATAATCATATTGTACTACAGAACAGATTACTTGAACAATCTAATACACTGAGCACTTCAGACAACTATTAATCTATAAAAATAAAATAATTAAAAAAAAATATTTTCGTCGCTGGGTTGAAAAGATTGGCCGGACGGGGAAGTCCGAGATTACGTTTCCAGGGGGAACCGCGTGGAGGTTCTTTTCATGCTCCCCAACCTGAGACCTGCAGACCGCCTCACACCTTAGATCCTGCTCCATGTGCCCAACAAGCTGCACATCTCAGAACCTAATGCTGGGCAGCACACGAGCTGTCGATGTTGCCAGATACCGGGAACAAATAATTTAACGTCGCTGACATGAAGAAGAAGAATTAAAAAATGATAAATAAATTAATGTGGCGTCAATAATGTCGTTCAATGGAGAAGTTCAAGAATGAGGCACTGGACACATGTTGGAGGAATTTGTTATGAAAGAATGGTAAGCATACTAGTTGACGAGATACCACTGGGTATTTAAGAGGAAGATCGGATGAAAGATAGTGTGACAGCTGCGTGTCGCAGAAGCAAGCTCTGAGTAACTGCAGTACGTAATTCTAGAGAAAACGGAACAAGAGATGTAAACATTTAACTAGTAAACATTTAACATGACACTTTATTGTACTTATTTCAGTAATATTCATCACTTCCACGCTTGAAAGCTTAAGCGTGGATGTGTGGTGTGAATATACTCTCACTTACCTGTAATGTACATTTAAACGTATTATTTACGGCACTTCGATCTCAGGTGTGTATCGTTATTAAGGCCATCGGTCGTTACTTTATTAATTAAACTAAAGGTGCTCCTCGGTCGCTACCACTTGCCCGCTCTCCCGTGTCCGAGATAATGCTACGCCAGGTAGGTCTATAAATACACAGGTAACACCGGGAGCCCTCCGCGAGCCTACTACAAATTTAAATGATAATTACTGTGTTTATGCCGCACTGCCTGACCGCGCTCTCGATGCGAACGTAATGTGCGAAATGTAAAAAGATGACAATGAAGGTAAAACTGGCGCGCCGACAGAACGGTGGCGATTCGATTCGTGGCGGCCACATACTCCAGCAAGAGAGCGAATTTGATGTGTACTCGTGTATGATCGATTGCATGGTTTTATGTTTACTATTATTTTATTGTTCTTCGGTTGAGCCACCGCTTAGGACTAAATCGTCCAAGTATCGGGATAATCGTTAAACATGCCATCGCTTTAAAATTTCTGATTTATAAATAATTTTCAATATATCTCAGATACTAGATCTGTTGTCTCCAATAGCTTAAGCCCTGGAGATCGTCGGAAACTATTTATGCTCCCAGATGAATCTACAGATGCAGAAATATTTTGGGACAATGCGTAGACAGTGGCAACTGCTAGAATTGTGTCGTGATATGGGATGAAACGAAGATTTTATTGACTGAAAAAGTAATTTATGACTACTTTGTGTTTCATGTAGATAACAGACATGAAGTTATGATGACACAAGAAAAAGTACATTTTTTGTAAATTTTCATTGAACTAATAATAGTTGCATGAATGAGTTATTAGAGTAATTAGTTGAAGGTTAACCTCCACCTAGCAACTCCGGAATTATGGCTTGTATTATCCTTCGAGATTGACATTTTATCTTATACATATACTACGAGTAATATAGAGTTTTGCATGCTTATGAAAAATGTACAATTACACTAATGGTAATTGAGAGACAAGTGATATTATTATTGGATGATTGCGAAATAACTTTACTGATAAGGATTATTGTAAGTTTCATTTTACTACTGGAATACGTTACGCTCGTTACAAAAGTGAGCATTTATCCGTACACTGTATTAGTTCAGGTATGTTATGCGATGGTAGTCCTAACAACCAGCCAGTTGGCTATTATTGAATAAACAACGCGGAGAAGAATATATCGATTAATCAATATAAAAATGCGCTCGATAATATGTAATCACATTGAAAACTTCCTGTCTCGGCATGATTACAGATTAACTCTGGGCCCGTCGAGTTGATTGCGGGAGGCGAAGCGGCGGACGGCGGAGCTTCCACGACTACTGGAGACGGAGCGAGTAAAGCAGTGCGAGTGGAACGATGGTCAGATACGCTAACTCAAAAATGCTATCTTTATTAATTTATTTACAAAATAACTTGTAAGTGTTTATATTAACATTATTCACTTCTTTTACTCCTTTTTATTATTTTTCTACGCACATTTATTAGATGTAAAATGTCGTCGTCACAAAAAGGCATCGTGTTTGTCGAACCGTAACCGACACACACAATTTCATCTGAAAATATATGTGGGGATAATATGTGATGGTCATACGATTTAATTATTTCTTCAAATAAGCCACAATTAAGTAGAGAAATGCTCTTCAATAATGTTTCCCCTTTCACACCTCAACCCTAGCATGCAGGCTTAATGGTCTTTATGCCTCACTTATGAGATCGTAAATATATTGAAATCTTACACACTCTGTCTCTATAATATACTCGGCGGAGCTCCGGGAGGCAGAGCTAGCATGGCATAAGACCATGGACATTGGTGGCTGACAGAGCTTTGAGGCAGTAGTTTGCTACATTCCAGGAAGTATTAATAACATACCATATCCGCTTCCCTAACTAGAGCTCTAACACAAACTGCCTTCACAAAGTACTGTAAACCACCGTAGTCTTCCCCCATCTCATGTCAGCTCTGCCTCTCGCAGCTCCGCTGAGTATATTATGTGTATCATTCACTCTTTAATTATATATGCACATAATTATGAAAGTGGCATAAATCATGTTTCTTTCGATATATTTAAAGATTTTACGTTTTGATGCTGGTAAAAAACCGTTGAAAGAGATAACACCACGTTGTATAAAATGCTTTACATTAAGAAAAATTTGAAAATAAATAAATTAATTACATTTTTATTTCAAATTATTGACGTTATATTTACAATTTTGGGCACATATGATCAAATGAATTCCAGCTATTGCAGTGCTATGGAAGAGAATATAAATATTTATGTTTTGACTTACGCTCTTCATCCCGCGCGATAGATTTCTTTCCCATCCGCTGAACACAGAAGCCTCCATGTTTACTATAAGTGCTGTCGTAAATTACAATATTATAAGTCCCTTCAAAGTTGCCCTTCCTCGTTCTGGCTCCGGACAAACTGCCCGAGAAATATTTAAGCGTATCAATAACTGGTACAACTATAATTAGAAGGTGCTGCCAGGGTTCAATTACTTACCTTCTTGTACACTAATACTAGCAGATCATCATGCAGGTGCTTGATTATAACAACATGTTTTTGTATACAAAAATGGTAACATTTGTATGTACTTTCATATGAAATATTTGTAAATACATGGATTAAGGGTTTGTTATAACATACCTACTCAAATATATATTTGGTCAATCCTGTCATCAAAGCCTATATATATAAAATGATTTACTCGTATATAAGATCGATCTTGTGTAAATAAAATTGTTGTCTTTCTTTTTTAATACCATTATTTATGAAGTGGTTTTATGAATAGGTATTTTTTTGTATCATAAAATAAAATGCAAAAAATATATCAAAAAACGTTTATTATAGGCACTTAGATACTAATATCGTTGCATTAGTCGTTTCATAATAATATATATGTTGATTAACAATAGTCTTATATCAAACTGTGTAACATTGAGAATACTAACTGACAATTGTCGGTGAGCCGGTGAATTGATAGCTCTTTACTTTCATCGAAGTTTCCCAATGTTAGTTAGCGACAACTATATAGAGTCACATCGAACTACTATACCTTGCCACAGGTCTCCTTACGGCTAACTTCGGCTTGGAACTTGGCAAGGAACTTGGAAGAGATTATAAAACTAGCACAAAAATTTGCTCTGGTTGATCCATCTAATGTAAAAGTAATTATTTTTTCATATATTATATTATCACAAAACATTCCTGAAAAATCAGTGACATTGAAAGGCAAGTCAGTGATTTGAAATTTAATTTTTAATTCAGATACCTCTCTACTTTACAAGAATGAAGTTTGATCTGTTTAAATATGTTTTTGTCAAAATAATGTAATCACAAGAAATTGTATAAAATTAACAATGAGATCTGGGTTTGATGTTTTTAATATTGTATATATGCAATAGTTTTATCTGCAAGGTGATCTCATATCTTATTTATTTAGTTGACTATATAGAAACAGCGAGTGGTCTCTTGAATGATGTGAAAACTTGATAGTATTGAAAACTTTAGATGAGTTCCTGTTTATTAAGCACTTCAGAAATTCGACAGCAAGAGAAAAAGGGAATGTCGTGTCGAATGTCTTTGTTTTCAGGGAGACCCGATAAAGAACAGACTGAAGATGATTCCGGTGCAAAGCAGTTCCTGTCGCCATCTTTGGCGGTCCCTCTAACCGGCGATTCGCAACATTTATCTGGATGCATCGTGGAATACAGATGATATGTTACAAGTTAGTTTTGAACACATTATTTAGCATATAAAATGGAATCAGTTTATTTACATACCCGCATCTACTTTACATATACATACTTGAGTATCAGATCTATTTTTGAAAGAACTAGGTTTATACCAGATATTTTTTTTCATTTACACTATCAAGAAATAACGCTATTACGTTAAAAGTAAAATAACAACTCTCATGTAATTGACTAGTAGTTCATTGCAGGACCTATGTTGCCAGATGTTGGTCTAAAATTAGTCCTGAAACATTCGCTGGGAGGCTAAAAAAGTACGTAACTCATACTCAATTATTTTCATATTACGTTGTATATCCACAATTAAATGTATAAATATGTCTTGATTTAAATAATCACTTCCTTCTTAAGACCCCTTTATAAAATGGCGAGGCAAGTGACAATCAAATTTTTTAGTAAAAACAGTTGTATAAGCAGTTACCAAGATATTAATACCTTTCTTCGCAAAGAGTTCAATGCAATCATGACGTTTTGGTGGCAGCTCCTTATTTTCCCATACTACGTTACTTTTCTATCGTAGGTGACATCAGCAGATCAAATTGCATGATGATGTAGATATTTCGTGTTAATTTTAACATAATCCAAATATTTACTGGGTGACCCTTTCCTGAGACTCGTCAATGTTGACAATTATCACAAAAATCCTCTTTTTGCGTTATATAATATGCAAATGCAGAACACGTCAATGACACATCGTTGACATTATCTGCCGAGGTTCTAAAATACTACAAATAAAGAGCTACATCAGTATCGTGTATCCGTTACGCATCGCAAATGAGTTACGTAATGTGTCCCAAAGAAAGAGAAAATCATTTTTCGTCTTTGTTCTAGCTTCGGAGGTATGGAATCTTCGTTCTGTCTGACATATCTTGCGGCACGTGTACATGTTTAGTGATCGGTGGACCGTTTGAGAAGATCTGCAGCAAACATCCGAGCGCATAAGTCCTCACATTCTCGGAACGATCTGCCGCGAAGAAAGAGCGCCGGCAGGAAACATCGCGCGTCCGAGCGGACGCTAAAACAATATAATGTGCCGGACAACAATGAAGGCAAATCGATTGTTCCGGAACAAAGTGCGAAGAGCTGACAGCCACAATGGCGCGCGGACTCGGAACGAATGCGCCGACAGTCGGGCTGGAGCCGGACCCTCGCGACCGTAAGTCACGCCCGGGGACCGAGGGATGCGGAGCTTTGCTGGTGATTGAAGAACGTGTTCAACACCTCATTCCACGTACTTGAATATCATCTTTTGTAGTACTCTATATGTGTGTAACATTTGTCAGAAATATGATTGGAATTAAGTTCACGGAGATATTGTTTCTTGTTAAACACGCATTCTTTTTTCTCTAAGACAGTGTCATATGATTGTTTAGAGCCTGTTCCTTCGACACGGTTGTCTAGCTGTCGCGCCATCTTTTAATTGGTCTTCCTGCAGATCAGATAACCAATAGTATCTCGTCATCTAGTGTGTCAGGACACAAAAGTAATGCATAAAATAATCAAAAAACATAAAGTGTCTATGTATTCTCTACAGAACCGTCTTCTTGATCCCCACGGTTAAAACATATTTTACAAAAATAAATTTTTAAACATCCCTTGATGATTATTCTAATCGTTAAAAGTATTATTTTATGATATGAAGCAATACATAAATTAAGACATTCTTTTCATGCCAAACCATAACATTTTAATGATGATAAGAAGCAGTCAAAGAAATATACTGTTTTTTTTTTTGGTCAAATATTTCATTTTATTGGAATTCATTGTTTTTTTTATCCACGATACTTAATTCTCATCTAAAGGATTTTATTTTATTTTATAATTTAATCACAACACAATGTCGCGAGCACAATGCCTCGTATGCACAGCCGTGTAAAATACAATTATGAAATGTGAAAACATTTCCTCGCATTATGGTCAATTTCAATCGGGGATATTATCCGATCTTAATACGCATCAGACATTATTTCGACTAGAGTCATCAACCGCGTCCATCACGTGAGAGGTCAACCATCCGTTGCGGAATAGACCAGTCTACCGAAATTGTAGAATATAAAAAAAATCTAATAACAATTGAAAAGTGGCCTACTAATAATTAAATAATTAATTTCTTCTTTTAACACGATGACTTCCCAGGGAGACGGTCTTTCTAGACATTGTTAGTATACTATCTTTGCCTATTTTTTCATACGACTTTTTTTGTGGTATGTTCGCATACGAATATTGCATACATTTTGCATATATAGCATTAACACATATATTGATCTTTAATTCACGAAGTTAATAATTGTCGTTTACATATATTTTCAGAGATGACGAATTTTTTTAGTTAAGTTTTTCCCACCTGATCGCAAACGTTTCGAGATATCAGTGTTACCTAGCGGCAACAATTGAAAAAAAAACTTTTTGGCTTTAAGATCTATAAAATGGGAATTATTTTATAATGCTTGTTAATAATAATAATTTATTAAGTAAACTTATGTATTTTAATAAAAAAAATTAACTTAATTTACGGAAATATTGAAATTTGAAATTTCAACTGAAATTCATACTTAAATAAATACTTTTAAGGTTAAAGCACTGGCAAACCCGTCGTTAGCTTGCAGTATTTTGTTAATATATTTGTTAAAGGTTAAGTAGGTAGTAAAATGTTAACCATACGTAAATACACGTAAAAGCTATCGCTTTTTTCTTTGTATAATGTATTCTAAATTCTTGTTTACACTGAAGAAATAATTGGTACTACAGTATTGTTAATCTATAGACAACATCGATAAAACGAATATTTGTAATATTGTACATAAAATTGAAATATTTTTGATAACTTTAAGCAAGTAACATTTATATGCTCCTCGTTGATTATCCCGAGTAACAAAAAATACGATGAGCAATTCATCCAGTTACAATTTATTTTTTAATATTTTATTTTTTAATATTTACTTTTGGGCTTTTTTTATATATTATTTTCTCGACATGTACGTTCTGCGTTGATACATTTTTTAGGGAAGCGTCAAGTGAAGAGCTTCCTTTCAATCATTGTGCTGGCGATAATTGGGCTCCCCCACTTTGCGGTCGGTGGAGTGGGACCAGAAATGCGCCGCTAATTGCTAATGACCGCAGGGATTAATTGTTCTTTTAACACTTTTTTATTAACAATGCATGGTCACCGTTCATAGAAATTAGCCCCTGATTTTTTTGTTTTCGGTGTTGAGGTGCATCGGAAGTGTTCGCTCACTTGTTCAGGGCCGCAACAGTTATTTATGATTACCGATATAATGTACTCGTAAATGTACAAAAATATTTTAATAATACAGATCATGCTGGAGGCTTACGTTCAACAGTGGACACAGGCTGATGATGAATGAACACAAATTGCACAACAAATGTGTTTTAATATTTTCAATGCTTTCAATAATGAATTGTACATAACGACTAATGAAACTGTCAGCGCTGTTCTCATTAAATCACTGAAGTTAAGCAACACTGGATCCGTCTAAAATTTTGGTTACTGCCTGTTGTTTACAACTGCCGCCTCTTTAAGTTTTCAAGCTCCTGCCTTGGAAGTCAACGGGAACCATAAATATGTTCCCTGCTAAGACTTTGGCTGCAGAAATGCCTTGGGACAAGGTATGGCCACACAGTGACAACTGACAGAACCGTTTGGCGGCAATTTATGATTGCCTATTTTCCTGTACCCACCCACAACCGATAGACCCGTCTCGAAGTTGTTGAACATCCATCCAAGGTTTATGTATAGCGAACGAGCACTGGCATTTGTCAAGCTTACTTTCATTAATAATTGTTACTGCAATCTGGGTCTCTTCAATAATCTAGAGCACATATATACTCGTATAAATGTACCGAAATAGTAATTTCCAAAATATGACAAATTTAGATGATTCCAGCAATTGTAATCAATATTATTTTCATATATGTAGCATATAATTAAATATTAGAAAAACAATTTGCGTTGTGGTTGATGATAATTTGAAAGATCAGATTTTTTGGACCGAATGTTGGCCGGAATAAGCTAACACCCAGCTAACCTCATCAGGTCAAGCTGGTTAGGGCACTCTATTGTCCTGGAGGTAGTAAATGCCCTCCTAAGGCGGATGAACCTTTATGGTCAACGGCATTAGGATGTGGAAATAAAGTGGAAAATACCACATTAAAGGTCTTAAAGACATCCCACGTATCAGCAAAAAAATGATTGCATCTCAAGTAAAATTTTCCGGAGATAAATTAGCCCCCCAATCGGATCTCCGGGTGGGGACTGCTCGAGACAAAAAAACCAAGACAAATAAAAAAAAACCTTCAGCCAACAAGATATGCCACCTGGAATGTTCGAACATTACTGCAGAACGGCGCCCTAAACGGGAGTATTTGCAGCAAGTATTCGAGGACATGAACTGTAGCGCTTATGCTGAGCTGAAAAGGGTTGCGGAGGAACGAGAGGAATGGAGATCGAGATGCAAGATTCTGTTGCTGCAAACCAATCCACCGGATTGATACTACGAAGAAGAATTAAATATAAAAATATGAAAATAATATTAATGATTACTTAAATCTTATTCTAGATTCGCCACTGTTTGGAAATGTCAACATTTCACAGTCACATAGCACGGCGTGATGCGCTTTATTCCATTATTTAGCTTTGACTTGATTTTCGGTGAAGATACGGAGGTATTTTGACAAAATGTGTTTAATTAGATAATAATATCCTCGCACAAAATACAGATGCAAAGTGGATAAAATTGTTAAAAACTTTATTGGTTCTTTGTGGACGGTTTTAATTAACTACGCACGGAAATAGTTCTTAATTTTATGCAGTTTTATAAAAGTTTGTTTCTATTCATTAAAAAAAAAACTAGTAATAATAGTTACTGTGACTAATTTTTATTATTATTTTTGAAACAATTATTTTAACAATTTTATCTGTGGAATAAATTATTTTTCCAAAACAGCTTTTGTTTAGTTATACTTTGTTTTGCATAATCAGATAAAACAATTTAATACATTTTATTTGTGTCAGTCAAAATAATAGGAGACGGTAAATAAAATGGTGGATAAATATCACAAAAAAAGAATTGTTATATAGTATTTTTTATGGTACACACTATTACCAGAATATGTTCATTATTAACTTTATATATATATCGCCTCTGTATATATCGGTCATTTTATTTACATATCCGTACTTACTAAGGTAAAGCATACAGTCGACACAAACAGCAGCCGTTATGTTTTGAAAGCTTCATGGTCGCCTCCTTTCATGTCATGTATACTTTTCAGAATTTTTCAGCCTTTCAGGACATTGAGAGCTAGTGGGCTCTTAATTTTCAAGTTCATATATTAGAAAATGCCTCAGCTAAGTCAACTTGCGTCTCTTGACCGACTATAGAATGGAAGTCTATTTATTCTTTGTTTTCCTTGCTCACCTTTTATACCTCATAAAGTCGAACGCAAGTGTGATAAAAACTTAATAACTGCAACGGCATTATTTGGATGCAAAGTTTTCCAGCCTTGTACAAGACTTAGGATAATCAGATCCAACGTTTGGGCGGCACTTTGTTTAGTTTGAGTATATCTGCGAGTCCCAGATATTGTGCGTAAAGTTGAAATAGTCTTCAGTGTTTCCATGATGCGAAACGAGCTCTCTTTGAAGATCACTATTAGTAACTTGTACGCCTATGTATCTAAATTTTCGACCTTCTTAATATTTAAGAAGGTCGAAAAGAAGAAAACATTAAATTTATTTAACGCAGTCTCTTATGTAGATCCTCCAAGACAGGAAAGTCAGGCTTGAAAAGAAAGCAATTTTTTACGTATTATTTTTAAGAATACTAGGTGATTAACGTAATAATAAAAAATATATAAGATGATATAAGGGTAAATTATAATATTATTTCACTTAAGAAAAAATATTATAGTGTTTAGTTAAAAAGTGAGTATAAGTATACAAATCACATATCAGTCACACGTTGACTCTATCACAACACGCAATGTTGTAGGGGGCAAGATTAACGGCAAAATAAAACGTTGTTTCTGGCTAAGCTGTTGATACACACATGGCGCAATGTCAAACACGGGGAAGGAAAATGAGGAGAGAAATAAGTAATTTCCAAGGAATATATCTTGGGGCGGGTCCGAGGTCCCTTATCAATCTAAATTAGGCGGCAAGGGCGGGGATCCTGGGGTTCTTCCTGCGTTACCAGGGCGGGGTGAGACCTCCCCAGTGATCCCTCTAGGACAAGCTACATCTCTGACCTTACGATGACCACTTTTATGCGGTTAGGGAAACAGAAAAAGCCTTGTTTGTCTTGTTAATAGTTTCGAACATACTGAATTTTCAGATATCTTCAGTTTTTTTGAAGATGTCTTACATGAAGAAATGAACACATTCGACATGTTTTGAGTAGTTGTAAGCAGTTTTATTATATTTAAATGAATAAGCAAATGTAGAATTGTTTTTCTATCACAGGTGAACCAAAATATGTAATAAATAATTAAAAAAAAACATATATTTTTAAATCATCTTCATCAGCATATGCTTATCCACTGTTGACATTATTACTAAAAGTTGGTCAATAAATAAACGTAACATAAAATCTTTTTTTTTTTTTTTTAATTATAAATAAATCAATTTTAATTTAATTTTTACTTCTATCCAGTTTCTTTTATTGAAACCATCATTCCCTTCAATTAATGCTAAAAATATAGGTTACATAAAAATTCTCATTATTTATTCATTTATTGCAAGAAAGACATGTAAGGTTAGGTTTTCCTTCTTCATTTAATGGTCGAAAGATAGGTAATGTTAAAAAAAACAAATTTGTACACTACTAGTCATTTCCAAGATTTTTTTTCATTATTTAATTTTCTTAGTTCTACTAAAATTGCATTGAATATTTTAAATATGTCACCGAAATTCAATAAAACACAAAATTTGACTGCCGTTGTGTAATATTCTATAAATTACAGCATAATGACACAATTTGTAACAATATCAGGTTGACCGCGAGGTCGCCGCTTCCCTTCCCGGCGCATATGTCGGGCGGTGTGAAAAACGCTGCGCCTTCTTATTGTTTCCCTTAAACCGCATGAAGGTCCTCCCCCAGAAATAATCGCGCGTAATGGGCGGGGTTCGAAGGTCGGTCCGGCGGTGGCAATAAACGTCGGGGATAAAATAGAGCCGTCCCGTGAAGGAAGGAAGACCGGGCTTCCCTGTCCGAGGACGCCTGACCAAGAGAAAACCCGGTCGGGTACTTTGGTGTGTGAGACTTTTTTTTTAATCTTCTTCTTATCAAAGTTTTTTAACAAACTTTTTCCAAGCATTTCTTTTTGGTCATCATCTTACCTTTTAAAGCCCAATCACTCAAACTTAATATAGTTTACCTGTGGTGAGAAGATTTTAACCGTTGCAGAATGTAAGACGTTTGACGGTTTTCATTCCTTATCTGGATCATATGGTCATTACAATTTTCCGCTGCAATGTTTTATTAACCGCCATGTTTTACGCTTCGTAAAATTTCAACTCTGCTTTAATTCTATTTATAGTTCCTGAAGTTCTTCTAAGACGATAGGTGAGGGGGGAGCTTAAAAACGTTAGCTGTACTTTGTGCTCAAGTACCTGTTCTAAAAGCTCATTAAGCGGCTGCATTGCATTTTCGTAAAGTACCAAGCTAGCAACTGTATGAAGATTTGGTGTTTAAATGGCGGTGTATAGACGTATTTTGATTCAATCGAATATAGCTGGTTTTAGTTCCTAATGTGTCGTGTTATATGACTCTTCTTCATTTTCAAGGCGGTATGCGAACTTGTTCTGCTGGCCACTGTTCTCAGTGGCCTGTACGCAAAAAAATAACACTTGACCTATTCAAAAGTCTAATGCAAATCTAGTTTAGAGCAATTACTCTGTTGAGTATGGTATATTTTAAGAGCTTAGGAGAAAAAAGTCGTCTTAATGGTGGAATATGCTTAGTGAGTCAAATGTCATTATGTTTCACGGATTCAATATGTAAGTGTGCTATTTTTTTATTAGAAAGGCGGTTAAATGAGGTTATTTAGTGAAGTTCAAGCTACTATAAGATTGTGGGATACTTGATTATGATTTAATAAAAAAAGTTTGATACAGTACATTCTTATTAGGTGCCTAAAACGTGGGATGTCTGATAACTGAATTGGCTAACGGCAATCAATATCCCAGGTATTGGTAGTGTCGGAGGCCTGGCTAGCAAGGGTCGATCATCTACCAAGGGTGGTTTGTGTTCACCGAAGGACGTCCGGTGGGCAAAGAGGCCTCAGCCGCAGTCTCGCCGGCCGGATGGTCCAGCGGTCAACGAAAGGACGATACAATTCTTGCTGTATAATGATATAATAAAACTGTATAATAACTATAACTTTTAGTGTAATTAATGTTTTTTTTTGTTGACTTGCCTATTATCACCATTCCACAATATTATATATAAACTACAAATTTGAAATGAGAAATAAATAATTTGGTTCACAAAGCCTATACCTGTACTACTCTGAACTCAAATAATGAATCTATCTTGCATTTCCATACATAACCGACAGACTTGTTGTTCATTTCTGAAATCCCATACACGGCTAATGTACATTAATAAATAACAAACTTAAGAAGAAATCCTTTAACTTACTAACGGTTGCTAGTAGAGCTTCAAGCGGATGTTTGTGACGAATATGTGCACCCGTTAGGGGAGCGGATATAAAATGATGATGATGATGATGTGTGTTGCTCTTCAATGTGTTTAAATGAAATAGGATAGTAAAATAGGAAATAAATCAACCAATATATTAAAAAAATAATGTATAACACATTTCACCATTATTATTCTTGTATTTTTTTACTGACAATACTTGTTTATACAACCTACTAAACATTTTTTTTGCCAAAATTATATGGAAGCTTTCTCGTAATAAAATTACGCAGCTGTATTCAACTCTAAGAAGAAAGTTTTCCACCTCCACCACGGCAGCCTGGTGTTGCTATAAATTATTTCTTATATACGCAACAGGGGAGGAAGGCGTCCGGCCACCGAGGAGGCCGCAATAAAACACATTATCCTTGGGGTTTTGACCCAAGGTGATGTACGACTCCGACCAGAAATTTATGTATCAATCCAGATAGGCCGCGATTTATTTAAGCCTAGAGGGCCCCGTTAATAGAATCGGACGTCTGGCCGGCGAGCTCTATGCATATTGTATGGAGTAATCGAATGTGCTGGATTGTTCATGATCGTTTCGATGGATTGGGCAATGGGCATTGCGTAATTGAAGCTTAAAAATACATTTCGCTGTACGCTATTTTTATGTATTAACAGTTTGCAAAAACACGAACTAGATTTTTATTTATTTGTACTTTATCTAATGTAAGGGTAACTTTACTGATATACTAAATACTCGTATTATAATAATTATTTGGCAACCATTTAAATATATACTAATAATTTGTTTAAAAAAATTGAAATAGCGCAATACATTATGGTGTTATCTGTAGCTAAAGTCTAATATTTTATTTCTTAATTTATTTTTTATTTTATTCCAAAAAAAATTTTTTTTTTACTTTCCAGAGCATGTAGTTGTTATAATAGCTGTAGTATGGTTTTGTCTGCTGCTGTTGTATATTATGCCTCATCCCATGTCATGTTTACACCCAGAGGTGCACTTTACACCCATGAAACATATATTTATTTAGCCTAGTGTCCTTTAAAACGATGACGATGTAGTTCACAATTTATATTTGTTAATCAAATTTTTTTTTGGAAATCGGATCATTACCTGAAGCTCCCCGATACCTGGACAATTTATCCTAAGAAGCTACTTAACTCACCTAACGACACGCAGTGAGCAACATGCAGTTATCAATCCTAGTAGAATGATATCCTACTTCGGCTATCGTGCGAGAAATTCGCTTAACTTTGTCGGATACAATAAAGCTTAGTAAAGTAAATTTATATATTCGTAATTCTACAATATAAATTTTAGTTAAATCAGTTAATGCTTAAGTAAAATGCAATATATAAAGCAGTTAATATTATAAGCATTCAGAAAATATTTTATGTTTGGATGTTAGTTATTCATTTGATTTTCGTTTCACATTGTTGAGTCTTCACTCACATCTACACTTTATGGTAAAAAAAAAATCTTATTGCGTTCGTTATGAGTACATTTTCTTTATACATTAAAAGTAATATTTACAAAAAAACTCACAGTACTAAAAAAACGCATTTGAAGTCGCATCGAAAAAAATATAAAATCAAATATTTCAAAGCAAGCGACCAGACTCTGTGTAGCCCTTGCAATCAGAGTCGAGGCGGATCAATAGAAGGGAATTATAATTCACGGCACGTCCGATAAGAATTTACAAAAGAGTGAGAATCTCCCG
This sequence comes from Glossosoma conforme, assembly GCA_022606575.1. Taxonomy (NCBI): domain Eukaryota; kingdom Metazoa; phylum Arthropoda; class Insecta; order Trichoptera; family Glossosomatidae; genus Glossosoma; species Glossosoma conforme. The sequence goes on from JAGTXR010000126.1 coordinate 891,593, forward strand.
CGGATGACTCAGGACGAGCACTGTGTCAAAACTGTTCAGCGGATGCTGCAACTGGATATACAGTGTCATGCTACTGGATGTGACTATCCGGTATCTATGGTATATATCCGGTATAAACCAAATTTATTGGATTTTGCATTTTTAAATACGTTTCCTGAATTGTAGAGTGATAATGTTTGATCACTTTTTATGTTGATACAAGTTTATGTCTTACGTCTCGTGACAACAATGTACGAGCAATCATATTATTCCTCACAACCTGTATGCAAAATTATAAACATAAATATATATATATTTACAAATATATGTGTGAGAGCTTCTTAATAAGATTCACACTTCAGTATGCAGCCCATTATAAGGTTCTGGAAGAGAAAGAAAGCACATGGGGTAGAATCTTTGATGTGATTCCACCTCATTCCATATCAGCTCTGCCTCTTTCAATTTTAATATTCAATTTTATTTATTTCAAAAACATTTTTTTAATTTAATTTGATCCTGACAAGAGTAAACAAAAATAAACAATTTATTAATATAGGTATTTATGATTATTAACAACAATTATTAACAAGTCCCAAAGCTCGTCATCAGAACACTTAACGAAATTACTTTGATAAATAATTCGTGGAGCTCATGTCGAAACTGAGCTTCTCTCAAGTAAAAAATATCAATATTCGAGGCAATACTCTTGTAGATCCACCGAGTCCATTCTATGTATAGTTCTAGACAGCTTCTCAAGACAGGGCACGTCCGGAGGCTTCAAAAAAAGGCAGCTATATTTAATTATCTCCTGCGGCATCTGTAGGTCCACCTTCGCCTCCTGATTGACTGTTATACGGAAGACTGCCAAGTCAAACCATAGTACTCCTAAAATTTTGTACCTCTACCTTTTATAGAAACTCATTGTATCCAATTCAGTAAAAACCGATAGCTTAAATAAAACTTAAAAGATATCAGATACGAAGACAGATAATGTTCGAATAGAATAATTCTCGTCAGACAAACTTGGCGGTGCAGATTCAACACTTCCCGAACAAGGAAGTCGCAGCATCCAGTAATGAGATGCACCCCAAAGCCGGAGATAAGCTTACGAGATAACACGCACACACGCGCAGTCTCACGCACGGAGAGCTTTCACGTCCATGGGTGTGTGGGTAAAAGCAGCCACTAACACAAAAAAAACCCATGCATATTCATACGCACTGAACATAGCATGGGTTTTTGAAAAAACTTCGAAACAAATATATTTCAAACGTAATTCAATATACATATTTTTTGCATTTGGCATTGCCTCGTTTTAAAATGTATCACTTGCAACTGCTGATAAACGTGCTCCATATTAAAATGATAATATATATAATCGATTATGGCTTAGAGATAAAGCATAACTTACCTCATCAAATATAGTGAATTAAAAAAAAATGTTTTTCAATCAATTTCTAGGCTCTATAAATACTCTCGGTTGTAGTGAATTTGACGGTGTCACGACCTATAGTTCCCTGACAATTCGTTCAACGACTCATCGGTAACGAAGTGACGCACACTGGACGTCTGGAGCACGGGTCATTTGGTGCACGAGACAACTGATGCACTGGATGCCTCGCTTTTTTTTGGGGATTTGTCCCTTGTTAGGTTAGGTTAGTGAGACATCCAGTGTACCAGATGTCCCGTGCAACAGACGTCCAATGCGCCACGCGTCGTTACCGATGAGTCGTTGATCAAATTGTCTGGAAACGAAATTCAGCGAAACCGAATTCGATCACTCATCCATAAAATATCCATCATATAAATAAAAAATGGTAGTAGTCGTGCAGTGAACACCACGCATTCATCGTAAAAATGGATGATGCATGCATGCTGTGCAGTTATATATGACGTTGGCGGATCATCACTCTACATACAATACTTGTTCCATACCTAATAATGGCAAGAATATATCTATGGTTGCTTACATAAAACATTTTATTATGTATTGTGTAATTTATTGATTTAAATCTTAATTGTTACAAAAATGTTAAAATTATATTGATTATTTCGATTAACAATTAAGATCTTAATGAATATATTTTAAGTAGTTTCTTTTTTAAAAGAAATGTAAATAATATTTGAAGGAAAATATGTGGAAATAAAATAAAAGACGGTTCGAGAAAATTACATTTGATCGTACTTACTTTTCTTCATGCCAAGCTGATGTACAATACATACGCGCGTGGATGTGTTTGTAATTTTGGTGTATATGAATATTCAAGCATGCATATGTACTCGTAGATATATGGGTAATGCTTGGTATTACATACGACTGAAATGGTCTAGGTAGATTAGTGTTAGCTATATAATGATATCATATGTTTATATGAGTAAAGACGTGTAATAGTGTGGAGATATCTCTGTTATATGAAAAGAGGAGGAAATACTTGATTGATTTAGTAGTGCATTTTTCTGACATTTCATTCCGATGATCTCATAATATTCTTCACCAGTAATTCTTGATTCTTGCATATTTTTTAATGCTGATTTTATTTTCATCATCAGCCTGTATCCCTCCATTGATGAACGTAAGCCTGCCGCATGAGTCAGCCCATCTTGCAGGGGGTCGGCCAATGCTTCGTTTGCCAGATCTTGGGGGTTACTCCAATACTTTTCTTCCCCATCTACCGTCGTCTCTTCGACAGATATGTCATGTCCATTGCCACTTCAGTGTGCCTATTCGTTGGGTAGCATCCACTACTCGAGTTCTTCTGCGGATATCCTCGTTCCGGATTCTATCTTTTAGCGACACTCCTAACATGGATCTTTCCTTAGCAAACTGGGTGACCTTTATTTAATGGAATAGACTAGCTATTAGATGTCACGTCTCTGCGCCATAAGTTAATACAGGGAGGATGCATTTGTTACACGTCTTAGTTTTAAGACATAAACTGAGGCAGAATTTTGGCTTTAAAAATGAAGTTTAGTTTTCCATATTTTATTTTACTGTCAATGTTTAAAGTAGTACAATTAATTCATTTAAAATCGGACAAAGTATGCATCGATTCATCATTTTTTTTTATCCATACTGATACCCATATCAAATAAAATATATTTCTGTCAGCTACCGCTTTGTTACATTGACATAGGCCCTGTGTCTCTGAGTTCCTCCGTGTACATCCTCTGTTTTGCAAATGGATTTATTGTACCTGGTTAACATTACGTTGATACGATATTGCTTAACATTTAAATATATGTAAAATATCAACAACAACAAAAACCTTTTTTTCGATTAAGTTAAATTCTTATTAGAGCAAACTTCAAGTTGGTGCAGTCATTATATTTTTCATGTAAATAAATAATGATACTGATACTACCAATGAAATTCAACTCTAATCTTTACCGAAAATCGAATATTTTATTATATTTATGTATTTCTTTTGAATTTTATTTTAAATAAAAAAATTTTTTTTTTACTTTTTTGAGTATCAAAATGATACGAGTTGAAAAAGACAATATTTTTGTGTGTCTAGTAGTCAAAACAAATCACGTGCGAAATTTATATAAATCTGAAATATGTCAAAATCACATGTCACAGGTTTTTTGGGGAAGTAATTTTGCCTTCTTTAATTTGTTTTACTTCGAACGATACATTTCTTACACTGTCATCCATATGACTCTTCGTAATAATACGAAAAAAAAATTGTAATGTATGTCGTCTTTTACGTAACAATAGTGAGGTTAAGACCTGGATTATTTGTTTATAAGAACGATCAAATGATTCAGGTCTCGGGAATGTTCAAAATAATTCTTCATAAATTTAATGATAAAAAAATAGCCAAACAATTCCTTAAATACTACAACTGATGTTTAAATAAATTTCAAGGCTTTCGAGAACTATGTATGTTCCCAGTACACCTCCAGATACGAAGAAATTTTTGAGACAATGTCAATTGAGAAAACTGAATGGCGGTATTTTGTGAAGACCATATGCTCCAGAAATGGAACGTATCTGGAAAGAAGAACATTATAATAAAATAAAAGAGACATTTATGGTCAAGGTTGTCATAGCTGTTAATATCAGGCATTATAGTTTCTTTTCCATGGAGGTGCCTTTAATATTATTATATTATATACAATTTATGAATTATTCAGTGAAGCATTTTTTCGACACGTTTCATAAATGATTATCTATTATACTGTTTTATCTATTACACTGTTACCAACTCAATTTGTTGATAAAACAGTAAGAAATCAACTGTTACGGATTGTTTTCCCTAATTTTCACATTGCTTAATACAATTTACTGGGGAAGGTCATAATAAAGAATTTCATTGCTGCACTTTCACCCTTTCACTCTCTCGCTAAATAGTTGAGATCATTAAGGGGCTGCATCGCCCAGTGGACTGACTGACATGAGTTATGGCAAGAATATTTACCCCTTTTATTGTAGCGGGGATTAATTCCGACTTGCCCCGGGCCTTTGCGACCCGCCCGAGCAGAAAATGCGATCTTGTTAGCACATTTCAACGATATTGATAATATTGCCACCGAATACAAACCACGTGTTTAGAGATTAGACTTATTTATTTTATAAAATTAAACATCAACTTCAAAACATAATGCTTTCTAACGTATAATTTGTTTATTTTATTAACACGATTCTCTTGGTACAAAAGTAACATTGTTTCTAGTATAAAATTATGCACGTGTGTTTTACCTTTAGTCTATGGAATACTGTAGTAACTTTGGTTCACTCAGTCTTTCTACTGCTACAACCAAAACGCCCTGTGCCCTAAATAATTAGTAACTGCTAAAAATAACAAAAAAATCTATGATATTTCCTTACATAAGTAAAAAATATTCTTTCCACACTCAATTCCGGACATTACCCAACTCTTTTTCTCCTAGGGATGCTTTCTTTCCATTCGTTAGAGTCCAGGAGGAAAATTGCTGCTCTCAAACATTCATTCCTTCTCCTTGGCGGTGCAATTCACAACCCTGAGATTCTTGAATGTTTTAACTTCTGTGTTCCAGATAAGTACACCCGTGCTCGTAGCCATCCATTGTTTTTAATCCCAGTTGATTTGATACAACGGCAAAGGCGCTCCTAAATGGCCGACCAGCATACCTCGATCCTTTTCTTACATCCTTTTCCTCTTTTGTCGATGGCATTGTTCTCCTAGATCTATGTAATCTTTGACACGTGTCATTTTCTTCTTCTTTTATGTTATTTTAATTTTTTTATTATCTTTTGTTTGTATTGTATATTTATGTATACTCTGTTTCTTATTATTTTATACCTTGGAACTTCGGTTTGTGAAATAAATAAATAAAATAAATGTCCAGTAGCCACGGTTAAACGTTATCAAGCCGACTGGAAGATTTCATGTAGTTTTTTGCTTTAATTTTCATGCGTTTAAAATAAGTACAATCAGTTTTTTATCAACTACAACACATCAATTAATATTGTTAGTTACGAAGGAGAAAGGTATCTCACTAATAATGTGAGAAAGTTTTCAATTGATAGCTGTATTTAACTTTATTTTTGTTATGCCAAACATGTCATGAGAAACATAATAACTTTATAACAAAATTCGCTCGTCCAATCCGCAGATAATATCTTCAAACGTCCTCGCAGATAAGAAAACGTAATAATACCATTCGCTTGGCTGTCACAATAATTATAATGTCTCTGTAAGCCGCCAGTGTACCGAGCCGTCACCCGCTGACGCGTCCCGGACCGTCCCGGGCCCTTACCGAGTACAGAGCAAGACATCAGCTAGGCAGTCTGGTAAACGTCAATATGACACCTGATAAGATGATTATTACAAGAAATAGTGTATTTACGCAATATAATACAGAATTTGATCTCCCCTCAGCGGCAGCTTCATCTAACCATGGTAACTATGACTGTAATAAACTATATGCCGCATTTTGTTTACCGTTTTCAGTAAGATTAACCTGTACACGGAATATTTAAAGAGTTTCTCAAAGGGTTTATCCTCTCTTCCCATGTGATCCTTGCAAGCTGCAGACTGTGAAAAATTATCTAATGGAGTGTATCAGCCATGAGAATAGTATGGGATAGACGTTTTCTGTGTTGTCTTCTGATAGTCTGTGTTTTTTTGTGGGGAAGATTTTTATGAACTACTAATCAATTCTAGAATGGAATGCTATTTATTTTATTTCTGTTCCACTTAAATGGGATTTGAAAACATATGACTGCGTGAAATACTGTCGGTACGATGATTTGACTTTGTGAGGAACAACGAGATGAGGAAACGGACAAGGCATACCTGACAGGGTCATATAATCCAAATGACGTAGGAGAAGGTAATTTTCTTTCTAGCTCTCCCTACCCTGGAAGATCGTCGGTAACAACTATACATATAATTTTTTCGGCGGTGCTTTTGGAGGCAGAGTTGAGATGAGATAATTCAACGAACATGGCGTTTGCCTAAGCTCTGTGACGTGCATATGGTCTAGCTAGGGAAGCGGATATGGAAATGATGCATTTGGTATGAACGTTGTTATTCTGTGTATTGTGAAATGCAGTATTTGTGTTGGCCTCCTGAATTGGGCGGATCCCGCCCACCGGTCGTCCGCCCGCCACCTCCTCAGCCTCCTCCTCCTCAGCCTCCTCCTCCGGCCCCGCAGACAAACAGATAGATAATTCGAGAGAGATTATTATTGAAGGAGGAAGTATTTCATCGCTCATAAATTACTGCAGAGCCCCCGACCCTCGCAAATCACCACCGGAAAGGGTTGAAATACTTCTCTCATTGCTGGTACCAGAATTCCATCTGAAGGTACGGTGACCATACCAATTATTGAAGACGCACTTATTTGTCAATTTAAATTAAAAAAAAAAATGTTCCTTCCTTTCTTACTTGAATTGTTTCCTTAATAATTTAATTCGAGCTATTGAGTATTAATTGAACCGCATCTAACGACGAAATGGTTCAGTCCTCGAACTTATCATCCGATCTTTTTAAAATTTTTGATAAATCGATTGATAAATCACTCATAACTTACAATGCTGCCAATCACACAAAATGTGTATAATCAATGATTGTGCGAGTATGCTAACATTTACTTAGACTTTTTTAAATATGCGTTATTTTTCGTTCGATAATGATTGGTGTAAGCAATTCCTATGATATTGTCATTGTGATGGTCAATTTTGAGCAGTGATAGTTGATTTAAATTCTAAGCTTAAAAAATTTCAAGAAGCCTTGTTTTTTAATATTTTTTTGAAGATTCGCATTGATTTTATGACTGTTTAAATTAATCTAGATATATGTTTTCTATCATTTTTTTATGTTACTTATATTTGTATTGTATTACTTGAATAGTGAGGATTGTAAGTGATATTTGGCATGTCCTCTTATCAAAATAAACTTTGGTCGCCCTTGCGAACGTCAACCCCTTCCTCTCCTCTGCCCCTCGTAGGGTGATGGATGCCTTGCCAGCCGAAACGCATCTGTTTTAATTCCTCTCTTCATCAGTTGTGTATTAGTAGCCGGTCGGAGGGCGCGGGGTGTTAACTGCTTCTTAATGCGTTTATTGCTGCTTCTTTGATGCACCACTGGCTTGATGAGACATCATCAACATGTCATGGCCATGAAATCCTGATGACTGCATACTCAGTTATAGTGTCCGGAAACATGACGATGGTAATAATGAAATCAAATGTTATTACATGTTTTATAACAATATGATTATCAAAGAGGAATTACACTAATATATATATGTAATCGTGACGGAGACAACAGGGTCAGATCCTATCTGCCCAGATGGGGGGGAGTTGATGACGTTACTCCCGGCCATCATCAGGTCTTCCTGGGTGCAGCTATTGGGCCACAGGGCACACTCCAGAAGGTGTGATAGGGTCTGCTCCACGCAGCAGTCACATTCAGTCGGTCCGCTGTAAAACTCCCAGGCTTTCATTTGTGTCGTCGTCTTGCACACTCCGGCCCGAAGTCTGTTAACGGACCTCCATATATTCCACCCCTGGTCATGTGCAGGGGCTAGGTCCTCTTTGGGTTCTCAAGGCTCGTGGTTCGAATCCCGCGTCTGCTGATATTTTTTCAGAATGAATTGATGCGTATAAAAAAAATATGTTTAATTGTATGTGTATATTTAATTACTAACAACATGTGAGTATATTATTCATACATCATATCGAAATTATAGTCTCTTTCGAAAATGTCAATAATATTAAGATATTAAAGATTTTTATAATATACATGTATATAAAAACATTAAGCCTTCCGCCTTAGAGTAAAGAGTATTCAATAAATAAAACGTTCACGAACACGCGATATTTTTATCCATTCTCATTTCCTTATCCACAATAATTATCCTTGACTTATTTATTACAGAATTTAAGCATGTTTGTTCTTTTTAAACGTGATTGACAGCATATTTAGCAACATTATTACCAAAAAAATAAAAACCCGCTGAATTGCAATTTGTGATACAAAGTATTTTGGAGAATTTACTAAACTGTTCGAAAATTGTATCTCGCAAACGTTTCGACATGTACTTAACATATCCGAAATATTATTATACCTTTAATCATGTACAAAACATTATTTTTCGTGCTCAATTATACGACATTGCATGAAGTAACTGCGTTCAAACAAGGATTGTTTTAATTTTACATGATTTTCATATGATAAAAATATATGCGAATATCGCATCGGTCACTTTCGGTTTATTCTTATTAAAATATTACGCCTTACTAAATTTAATTAGCTGTCTATTGAAAATCTTATTATTATTTTCATAATATAATTGATATTTTTATACATTTAATTAAAAGTATGTATTTTACATGCTTAAAAAAGTATAAAAAATTTCCAATATACTTGAAAAACTATATTTTTACGTATATCATTTTAATATAAAAATTAATGACTATACAAAGTCATTAATTTTTAAATTTTATAAATAATTTCGTAGTGCCTATAATTATCAATAATATATATTATTTTATTTTACGTTCTCACTATCAGTGAAGTTTTGCTCTTCTATGTCAACATGTGAGGTGGACGCTTTCAGATTTGAAACCAAAACAAAAAAAAAACTTACATCATTCTTTTTTTCACATATCATTAAAAAAATATCTGAATTTCACACGATAGGTTTTGTAAATTGTGAGCGAAAACTTTTTATATAAAATTATAAAACAGAAAAAGCTCTCTAACCACTTCAGCAATAATGGTAAAAAGTTAAAGGTTCTTCAAAAAATATGGCATAATCGCTAGTGTTGTGTGGAGTAGTACGTCAGTCAGCTCTTCACCGACCCCTCGCCGGGCTGCGACAGCGCCGGCGCCTCAGGCGAGGCATTAGCATCACAAGGAACCCTTATTATTTTATTGTTATTGGCGAATTTAAGTCGAATTTAACACAAGACCGCTTCGTTTGTCAATTTCAATCGATTACTTACCTTTGCCCTGCGGCCATCGCCGATGCGCACACCCTGAACACATGGCACCAAAGACATGGTGGCGAGTGCGTGCGTATTAATGTACTAGACTACTATAGTACGGGGAGTCCTCACGTTTGGGTATATAAGGTACATTACCCATGGCTCGGCGTACATTATGTGCTGCGTGGGGGGTGTGCGTTATGTACAGGCATTACGCACCCCAGATGAAAGACTAACACATCTGAAATGGTGTTTTGGTATCATTATTTTTTATCTTCAAGCTTTATTCGTTTTGAACGATATGCAGCAGACAGAATGCATTAAGATCTAACGGATATTGCGTTTTATTTTGTCGCCTATACATAAGCAGATGCATATATCATTATTAGTGTCTTCAAGGCTTCAATTCACGTAATGTGGTTTGATTTTATCTGGTTTATTAGTCAAAACATGCGAAGTGCGAGTGTGAAAGTGAAAAACTATCGTCACTGCTACAAGAAATGTTAACAACTTGCAGGCATTAAAATATTTTTCGTATTCCATGCTATTTCTAATGACCCGGTCAAAAACATTAAGCAATATGTGCCGCGGATAGTACTATGTATGGCTGTCGAGTAGTTCCTTAGAACTAAAATTTCCGGGCCTTAAATGCTTTAGGCTCATCATCCGAGATCTTTAAGAAGTTGATTAAGAAACGTCCAAATATATTTGAATTTCAAGCGTAAGAACTCTCGTCCTAGAAGATCGCCAAAAACCATACAAAGTATGTACTATAACTTAAGTCACTTAAGACATAGCTAGGATCTGTCCGAACTATGTGAGAACCTTTCGCAGTGCTTATATGGTTCATATAAATAGCAGCTAGAAATAAGTAGATAAATTAATTCTATTATTGTTTTAGCGTTTCCTATAATCTGTATTTCGACAAGAAGCAATGTCATGCCGAGTATAAATATTTTTTATTTAGTTTTAAAAAAGGTTAATTTTCAGATATGACAGTACATAACAAATAAAGGTTTACATGAAAAACATCTTCTGTTATAAATTTCAAACATAAAAAAAAGTAATATAAATGCATTCGTTCATTTAATTGTACCGAAAAATATGCTTGTATCGAAATTGTGATGTATCAATCGTTTCAACAATGTGCCGATAAATTTTGAGTCGAAAAGTTGTCTAGCTATTCTTCATTTGTTAAACACTTTGTTCATATCAATTCACCGCCCGTGACGGGCGAGGGAGTCCCGGGAGCATTCACCGGAGCACTCTTCACCATAGTGACGATTTGACTTCTCATTCCATTCAGGACCATAGACCACCATAGAGGTACTTAACTACCCCGTTTTAGCATACAATATCGCAGGGGACAAAAACCCTAATGTAAGTCGATTACTAAATAAAATATTTTCATATTATTTATTATAATGAAATTCGCTGTTTATATGATATTAGGTAAACATATATTTTTGTGATAAATAGTAAAAACATCACTATAATACTACGTAGCCTAGCCAAATAATTTTAGTTAAAAATAAATGGATAAATGCATGCATAATTTTTTCCACATTCTTGAGACGAATTTAATTAAGATAATTTGAATTACATATACATACTTTACTTTATTAATTAAAAAAAAATATATATGTCTTAATGTTTTAAACGATTGGAAATATAAATTCATAGTGACAAATATCAATATAACAACAAAAACCATATATTCATAGCTAGAACATATGGTCATCACAAACTCTGTCAACTGCCTGTTTGTTTCGGCGATCGAACAAGAACCACGCTTATAATATGCTATTGTAGTTCATCAATAATGCCATTATGTAGAAAAAAATATTGTTTGAATTGGTGTAATTACAACTATAATACGTAGATACTACATTAGATATACAAAACCTACTGCTGGAGTTCTCTTTCTATAAAATACCAAACATATTCACACTATAATTAGTATAAATAAACTAGTAATTGTTAAAGTTTAATTCAATTCGAGTGATTTTTTTGTATTTGACAACATTACAAAATATTTATACGTTTATAAAAACAATGTTTGTACTCAAAATTACTAAGGTAAAACAAGTATTGTCAAACTTAATGCACTTCACGTCCTGTATCCATGCCAACAGAATATGACTATCAAATGTTTAACACCCGAGATTGCAAAAATTAAAACATGTACATCATATTTGATGCGCGAATAACACAATGTATGAAACTATGATGATTCTCGTACATCAACACGTCTCGATATGAACTAGTTTCCAACCTCTGCAATATCAGTGCTAGGTTACAGTGCATTGTACTTCGCCCATAAATAATATCGTACTTAGACCGGGGAGGATTATTCATCGTCGCCGCGGGGAGGCTTTATGCACTTTTATTGGTTTGGTGTCGGAGCCTATTTTTGTAGCAGCCCTCGGCGATATTGGCCTCTATTGTTGCCATCCCCTTCGCCCATCATTAGCTCTTTGACCGTTATTAATACATAACTGGCTAATATCAATTTTCGTCACAGCACAGATATTGACAGTTTAATTATGAAACCTAAGCGAATGTCGCTAACGAAAGTTTCTCCTATGCATGTCTTCTCGTTTTCGATAGCAAGGTGAACTGTTTTTTGAAGTATTAATATTTTACAGGCTTATAATACCCTTCTACTTAATTTTAATCTCTAAAATATATGTCGATTTCAGCTTTTATAAATGCATCAATACATCCATAGTGAATTAATAAGCTCGAAATGAATAATGTAATAATCACTTTGAAGATAGTATTTACATGATAGTAGTGCTTATATGACGTATTTTACCTACTAAAAATGGGTTACTTTGTATGACAGATCTACTAGATAATTATAACAGACGATCTGTTTTAGAATATTTTATATGTAACATCAAGACATCAAACACTAATAACAATGGAATATGTTATATGATTTATATGGCTAATCTTAAATATTCGTATGTATATAAGATTGTCAATGAGATTTTCTATTATGTAATGTTAAAAAAAACATCAGCGTAAAAGATATTATCATAAGCCTGTGACAAGAAGGTGAAAATTAAGTCAACAATTGATTCAATTACAATTAACGTTTTCAATTATTATTTTTACATTACTTTCTTTATTATTTTACTTTTATTACCAATTACTCGAGCTGGATAGAGTTTATCTGTTAAGAATAAATTGTCATAAAATATGGTATTTGTAATACATTTGTCTGTAAAACTATTGATGAATATGTTTCAAAATATTTATCAGTTAATAAGAAAGCATATTAGAAAACCATACTATTACTTTAATTGGAATGATTCAAAATAAAAAGTTGTACTCCCACAAGTTACAGAACAATAAATTCTTCGTTATTTTCATCATTTTTTAAATTTGTGATTTAACATTAAATCCAAGTACATTAATGTTACTACCGTAATATAACTATCAAATATTGAAAGCACAACTGTTTATTATTTGTATGGCTGGCGAGAGTTTTTATTGTATCGGAGTTGGCTGTTTCGTCTCACGGCCGAGTTTATGTCATCATAACTAAAGTTTCCCCCATCAAAGGGAATAATGCTCTATAACAAATTACTCTCACATGCTTTTCCGTATTATTACTATACACTATGGTCGCATATTTTCTGTATCAGTTATGCTTAACCAATGTTTTATATCAGTATTTTACAAAACGTTATAGTATGAAGCATATAGATAGGCTATGATGATATAAATATTTATAGTATGAAGAAATATTATAATCTGCACTTTTAAAATTATACGTCAAAACATAAGACCACTGTTAAATAATGATTAAGATTTAAATAAGACTTATCTCCCATGCTGTGCCGTCAACATTTTTCTGAATTTATTAGTAAACAAAGTGGTACACTAATGTTTATTAAAATCAATGGTATTTTTGTAACGTGTATGATTTGGTGTTATCAGATAATGTACGAATGTATGAATGTATTGTATGGAGAAAAATTTTTCATTCGCTTACTACAAATTTAATTCCGTGTAAAGCAATAAGTACATTATTAAGTACGAGTATCATAGGACACTTACAAAAATAATCTTACAATTACAAAGTCCAATTAGAGAAAAAAATATTACACAGATTAAAATACTTAATCTTCAATAAATTATTATTAGATTATTAGAAAATAAATAGAAAAGTATACCCTTCGTATATAAAAATACAAATAAATAGTTGTATTAGTAGAAAATGTAAATAACATTACTATCGTTATTTGGTTATTAATTATATATGATTAAATATCCGAAACGAATCTTTGGGATGCGCTCACGTATTTTGCATTTCATCTTGAAGCTCAAAACTATCAGTTGATATTTGCAATTTTTTCAATCCTGAAATGAACTTAACCACTACATACTATTACATTACATACATTACTATAAAGATCTAGTCTACCCAGCTGAGTATTATATAGGCTTTCTGCTTGTACTCTGGCATGTAATTTGATATAGAATAATGTAACATTAAGGTTATCAACTGACAATACTTGGTGAAACTGCATAATTATAATTTTAGAATTAATTTTAATTAAAAAATTAATATATTAAACATATTTAGATTTGATTCACAATTTATTATAATAATAAATTGTGAATCAAAACTAAATATTTTTATTACTTAAATATACATATACTATACATAAAATTCTTTTTTCAACGTGTCAATCCAAGCACAAAAATAACGGCAGAAGCGGGATGCGAACCGCGGACCTTGGAAACCAACTATGCCCAGGTATTCATACCGCTCGGCGAACTGCGCCATTACTATGCCTAGAGTGACTTGCGTTGAAACTAGTATTTATATCATTGTTATCATCGTACGATAGATGTCGCTATTGTATATATTCAAAGTATGTATATTTTTATTATTATTCTATCAGTCTTCATTTATTCACAAGCTTAATATTATTACTTTCCGGCAGTCTATTTATTTTAGTAAGTACCACTCGGGTCTCGAACCAAACTATAGACTGAATGGATGAGAAACGACTACTTATAGTTCCGACTCGGACTTTATAACCAATCATTTACCTGTGTTACTGATGGATTATTTTACCTTCTTGATATTGTCTCAAGGAGACATTATTATATGATTTTTTTTAATTTTTATTAGAATGTTATTTTATTATTTCAATATTCTAATCTACTTTTATAGATCATTGACTATATTACAATATTATTATTACTTAAATATACATATACTATACATAAAATTCTTTTTTCAACGTGTCAATCCAAGCACAAAAATAACGGCAGAAGCGGGATGCGAACCGCGGACCTTGGAAACCAACTATGCCCAGGTATTCATACCGCTCGGCGAACTGCGCGTGGTACTTACTAAAATAAATAGACTGCCGGAAAGTAATAATATTAAGCTTGTGAATAAATGAAGACTGATAGAATAATAATAAAAATATACATACTTTGAATATATACTATAGCGACATCTATCGTACGATGATAACAATGCTATAAATACTAGTTTCAACGCAAGTCACTCTAGGCATAGTAATGGCGCAGTTCGCCGAGCGGTATGAATACCTGGGCATAGTTGGTTTCCAAAGTCCGCGGTTCGCATCCCGCTTCTGCCGTTATTTTTGTGCTTGGATTGACACGTTGAAAAATGAATTTTATGTATAGTATATGTATATTTAAGTAATAATAATATTGTAATATAGTCAATGATCTATAAAAGTAGATTAGAATATTGAAATAATAAAATAATATTCTAATAAAAATTAAAAAAAATCATATAAATATTTTTAATTTATTAATTTTTTAATTAAAATTAATTCTAAAATTATAATAGAATAATGTGCTAAAATTGGTTTCAGCAAAAAGAAAATGTTATTCATGACTGGTTAGCTGCGCTAGGTGGCTTTGTACAATTGTTCCAGTGAGCGCGATATTAACAAAAATGATTGCGTGGATCGTGTGAACCAAATCCCTGAGGGTGTCATATTCGCAAATAAGCCCAAATCCATCGTACAAATATCGCAAATTGAGTTATTCATACAAAAATTTCAGCGTAAAGTGCATGCACGTTTGTTGCAATATTTAGATGTTGCAATTTTTAATGAATGAGTGTTAATTTATGCCTTTTTTAAGGATTGAAATAACGTATCGTTCTGTATTAGTGTTCCAGCTGAGTGCTTAAAAAGGGGTCTATTTTTACTTCCAAAAATGATGTTGTCTCTAAAATATGAAATACGCAGAAGAACTCAAGTAGTTGATGCTACTCAACGAATAGGCACACTCAAGTGGCAATGGACAGGACATATCTGTCGAAGAGACGATGGTCGATGGCGAAAAAAATTATTGGAATGGCGCCCAAAAACTTGCAAACGAAGCATTGGCTGACCCCCTGCAAGATGGACTGACGACATAAGAATAATAGCGGGAGTGACCTGGATGCGGAAGGCGGAAGATCGAAGAGGATGGAGACTCATGCGGGAGGCTTACGTTCAACAGTGGACGGATAGAGGCTGATGATGACATTTATGATATAAAATTAAGTTTCTGGAGGACTCATTATTTATTGTCCTATCGTTTGAAAAATATTTATTAATTCTGAAAAAAAAAACACGCTCGGTCTTAAAACAAATACAAAAATATTGAACGTACAAGTCTAAGTACTTTGTATTTTCAAAGATAATTATTCTCTTCTCGATAATAATCATCATAAAAATAGAACATAAAATCAACATTGTATAACATGAATCTGAACATAAATTTCACACGGATATAAAAATGCTTTAATTCACCAAACACGCAGTGTCCAAATGAAGAGATCACAGATGATTACGCATTGTCCGTTGCACAATGTCGGACTTATTTCCCGACACTCGCAACTTTGTTCTCGGGGATTAGCTAGACGAGCTAGTCCCAGTCGGGCCCCTGATGGATAAGAGGTGGCGTGTCGACAACGTGGACGCCACGTGTAGAACGTCTAAGCTTACGTGTCCCGGTGTCTGAAACCTCGGAAATAAAATGATCTATCAATAATAAATAGTAACAGCAATTAATACTGAACTATCACACATAATAACCATGGTCCATTATAAAGTAAATGCTCATTATCTGGGAATAATAGATTTATAGAATCTGTACAAGTGCATAAAAATCTTCAAAAAACTGTCAAACATTTTCATTTATGTACATGAGTAACATGAGTTCTTTCTAAATGTGATATATACAACATTAATATGAAGCCCATTAAATATTAATGAATATAATTATATTTATTACGTATCACACGAACCTACTTTATAATTAAATTTGTTGTAAAATAAAATTTGAAACGGGTTGAGTTTTTGTCAGTTTTTTATTTACTTTAAAAAATACGAGTGTACTTGTATATTTATATAGAGACACTTAAATTTGGTGCCTTTTCGCCTATTTATATTACTTTGCATTATTTGCTTACTATACCAGTGAGGGTAGTAATAGTAAGAAGGGGCATATCCTTAATTGCAAGGGTCAACATCAAGTAGAGTTATTAAGATAACCATAGTACCGGCGTGAGAGGCCTTTCATTATGTGTCGGCCGTTATCTTTGAGGAAATAGAGTGGCCCTTCCTTATCCCATCGATCCCAGAAATGATGGCTCATACACCACACCATTCAAACTGTATAAGTAAATAGAGTTAAACTTTGTGATAATGTAAGTAGAAAGTACCTTATTTTATTTTGGTAAGCCTTAGGATTTTAGTAATGAATTTTTATGTACTACATTATTTTATTTACGAGTATATAAGAAATGTAATTTTCATGCATAATGACAAAATATAACAACTTATTTGAATGTGGCTTGGGGGAATCAAAATAATATTCCAATCTACTTACAATTATATGTAACAAAAAATCACTTATGCGGTGCTTCGGGTGTTGAGATATCTGGGGCAAGGAAAATGTAAACAGCTTACAAAACTGAGAGACAGAAACTAACTTAACGACAACGGTTTAAGAAATTATTAGACTTTTCGAAATAAATTTGTTAGTATTAAGATATGTCACAAAAAACGTACACTAAAGCTTTAAACTCCAAGTTTTTTAATCTTGAAAGACTGTTAGTTGAATTAATTACATGGCTGAACATATTTTTAAACATAAAAATGCAGAAAAATACTGCTACAAGTGCTATGGAGTTTAAAACTTAAATGAAGAACCAATAACCATAAGACACGTAGTGTAGGCTTAAAACATGTGTAGTATAGAATAACATATTAGGTACACATAAATGTTTTTTTCTTCTTCTCAAAATCCCTGTAAATTTTCTCTTCCTTGGCTCCCTTTTCTCGGATAATGTATCAGGGTAACAGAAGGCATCAGGAGCAGGAGGCGGAGGAGGTCAAAATCTTCCAGCGCCGGCACTCGGTAGCGGGGCGTCACGCGCGGTCGGCTGCTTAGCATTCTGCCGGCGTGCACACCTTGTATTGATTACCGACCCGCCGGGGCCGCCCGCCGCACCGACAGCCACCCCCTCGGCGCTATGGGCTCCTGGTAGCTAAAGATGCCTCCAGCACATAAGATGGACTTTCAAAAATATCAAACACTATCATCGGTGAGGTCTATCATAGGATTTTTCCATACCAATAAAGCACATTCGATCACAAATTGCTACTACACATATCTGTGTAATTGAAAACAGCTGACATATTTGGGTGTTGATTAATCATATATTTTAAGGAGATCGTATGATTAGTCCGATACTTTTAAAGCATGAAAAAATTGTCATAAGAAGCAGTTCAATCCAGCCAATGACACGATTAAGAAATTTGCAGTGAATCTTGTATTCATGTATCAGGATAACAGAAGGCATCAAGAAAAGTAGGATGACGAGGTAAAAATCGTTTAGCGTTGATATTGAATTTTGTTCTCTTTCTTTTCCATATCGGTTCCATATATTGAGCGTACGGTCACAACAAAGTTCCGCCACTTATTCCGTCAGATGACACTGTCCATTTCTCGTTCTCGGATATATCTGCACCTGTAGGTCCACTTGGAAACATATATGGTACCCGACAACCCCAGTTCAAAAGTCCGAGTACTTGAAGTAAGAGAACTGTAGTATTCAAGGAATATTTTTAGGTGATTTGTTAATATTTTTTAAGGAAATCAGGTGACTAACCCGAAGTTTCCTAGGCCTGGATTATTTTGTCATATAGGATAGTTAAACCTATTGATTTTGATTTGTTAGCCTGTTAAGCTACTACTAATAACCTGACTGCCATACTTCTAGATTACTCTTTTTCGTAGTGAAAGTATTGTGTGCCAGTGCTTGTATAATAAGTCTAATTTACCAAACATAGCGGTGTGGAGTGCACTAAAGTGCATCTGATCCTCATGCACGTGCTGGCAGGTGACTGGTGACTGTGGCGTCCATGTCGCAAATAATCCGATTATGATTCCCGCGCCCCACTTCCCTCGCACACCCTTCATCGGCTTGCATTAGCCCTTGTCAGTGATGACAGATCCAGGTGCTCAAAGGTGAATTGAAGACGGGCAAATGTGCGGTGAGGCAAATATTAGTATTATAATTTTAAAATTAATTTTAATTAAAAAAATAACAAATTAAAAATATTTAGTTTTGATTCTCAATTTATTTACCAAGGATGACATTTTTGCCTGGTCTTGAATTTGAGTACATTTTTGAACCTTAATAAACAGCTATATTCTACTATTATAAATTATTTGAAATCGCTGAATATAAATTATCACTGAATTATTGTTAACAACTAAAGATTACAACCTATATTCACCCTAGTTTAAGTAATTTAAAAAAACACATCCAATAGTCGTAAACGAATACATAATCTATATAATCATCAAAATATTATATTACTATACATAAAAAAACTTCGGATAGTATGCTCAGTTATGATACTCAATTTGTAAATAACTACACAAATATCGTCGTTGGATGATGTCTATCCAATATATAATTTGTCCGGCATTGGTTAATTTAATATTTATAAAAAAATAATTTGTAGTTTCGTTATTATTTTTATCTTACATGTAGTTCGCATGATCAACTGCAATTAAAACAAATATCTCTGTATGTTCAATATACGAGGTACAAGCTACATTGAGTTCAAAAGTAATAATAATAGCATATATTTTATTTTACGAACATGGTTTAAATATTTGATAAGCGGAAGATAGCGTATTTCCTCCATTGGTGACATTGTAAAGGTTTCTGCGTTGCTGGAACGGAATAGAAACTAAGGGTTAGTTTTTTGACGGAGTGAGAAGTTTATATAATAATTTGTCTAAGAAGCCTTCCTCATACAGGGCAGTTTTGTACAGCTTTGAGTATCAGGCGCACACAAGTTGGCGAGGGTCAAGCATGATTACGACTTTACATGATATTTAGTAATATGTTTAACGATTTTCTGCATTTTTGTACAAAATTGGAAATAAATAATTTCAGCTACATTATTGATATTTATTACTATTTTAGACACGAAGAATACGCGTATAATTATTTTTATTTTTGAAAATCTTTGTTCCAAATGATACTTAGATAAAACAAGCATAAAAAGTAATGTAAAACGATGATTACATTTACGTAGAGCATGAGATGTTTCCATTTTAGTTATTTTTAAAAAGTAGGCTTTTGTCTATTTAAAATATTAAAAATGATAATTCTATAATCCATAAATAGCATTATATGTAATTTCAAAATCAGACATGAATTAAATACTCAATGTAATATACATTTCTTTATATGAGTGAAACAATTATCTTTCGTAAATCAAACACATCGGTATATTTTTTTATTTTTTTTTTGTAATAACAATTTAATGCATTTTATTTCATCCTAAGCAGACCATAGTCGATCATTCATGTTGCAAAACTTTTTGGTTCGCAAATTAACTTACAAAAAATTATAGTTCGAAATTCATAATGAGCGTGTTATATAATTTATCAAACAAAGATATATAATTGAACAAAACCAAAAATTCTGTGAAATAAATATGTTTGAAGAAATATTATGTAAAAGAAGTAGTACATTGTCGCTTAATAAGTTGTGGTCTATATATTTCGTAATTATGTTTCAGGAATCCATTTTAATGCAAGTGAACTGTTATGTTGAAGATTGTCCTCATAAAATATAAATAAATATTCGATTTCGTTTTACAATTCTCTTTAGGAAAATTCATAAATGTTTCATACATTCACTGTGGCGTTTCCACAGCGCATTGGGGCGTGAATCGCGATCTGGACCCGGCACTATTAGAAACCCATCAAAAGCAAAATGTGTTATAAATATGCGAGCCGTAAAGAGATGGCATCAAACAGCACGGGTAATTTAAATGGGCCGGTCCCTCAGCTGGGGTTCAATTAAAGTTCAACACTCGTGTTAATTCCCTGGGTAATTCCATAGCGAGCCCTCCCGCTTATGAAATATCAAAACTGGAACATTTAAATATAATACATACATCACTCGTAGCGCTTGGTTCAAGTTGATTATGGAATGTATATAAAATTAAAATAATGTACATATTTGAAAGGTGTATGTAATATTTGTTATGGACTCCACGTGGATGCGTGGGTCATTTTAGAACTCACATTGATATGTTATAATATTTTTGTAAGGGTCTTACTACTCGTAAGATCCTCACAATGTAATGTTTTAGGTATCATTTTGTTTTGCAAGTATAAAAAAATATAAAATATTGTATACAATAAAAGCAACATCTCATTTTCTGAAAATGCGAAAAAATCCGACTTAAATCTTGTATACTTAAATATCAGTTCATCTAAGACACCTACAATTTGATAAATTATTTTATTTTAAAGCTTCCTATTATTATAATCAGAATAAATTCGGTCAATGATCTTCATCCTTTGACTTTCTTATCCAGCTTCCTACTACCATCCTTTCTTTGAAGTCACTTTAGCAGACGGTCGCTGAGACTGTTTGACGGTTCTTGAGCGCCTTTACAACATCATATTTCTTCATAGAATCATGTTACATGAAAAAATAATGATTGAGCGTTTTTGACGATAATTATGTCATCATACATAACAAAACAGACAAATTAAATTGATATAACCAATTTTTTTTTAGTCGAATCCTCGAGTATTCACTTCGAAAAGATTTTAGAATAAAATAATCCAGGCCACATTAACATCATCCCGTTAGCGCCTAAGAGCCTAAGCGCCTTCACCGGCTAAGCTTATTTTCTCAGCAGCTTTTCTTGGCCCGACCGCACTTTGTGCGGACTCCGCACCGTGTTTAGTTAAATGGGCAAGCGCCGAAATGGGGTTCGTCGAGCCTTCAAAAAGCTATGCCACTTTTAATCCATGCGTCCCCGGGGCCTGATCTAGCGCTGATAGGGGCCTACCCTTACCCTAGCCCTGAACCGAACGCCTCTGGGGTATTGCGAATTCAAAAGAACCCATTCCGCCCCGACACCTTTGGCGAGCGAAATGAAATGAAACAATCTATTCTAAATTTGAGCACTTTTTTGCTTACTTGTTGTCGGTCGCCCGGGGGGACGGAACGCATGTACATTTAAAATTTCACGTGTACCGGAGCGAATGTCCTTTATTACAATTTAAATATGAAGCATTTATTTTTAAAATAATAGGGGACTGGCCTGTGACAAGTTAAAAATCATCTTTGACTTCAATCAAGTAAGGGCAGGGCTAGTTAGGGCGGATCTGACCACAAAAACTTTCATCGTAAATTTTTAATCTTGCAAAAAATTTATTTATCAAAAAAAAAAAACTTTATTTGCGGATGAACGAGTAATAATAAAAAAAAAATCATTCATTTTAAAAAAATACCATGTACTAATAAAAATGTACATCTATTGTACATAATATAATTATTTTCATTGTTCATTACGAGTATATGAAGAAAATACTACTGTTTATAGCTCACAGATTATTTTGCCTTCTGTGCTAAATATCAACAAGCATCTACAAAATTGTCATCAACAATGCGAAAGTCTATATAACATCTACTGCAATAATCGAAATCGTATAATGATACATTTTATGTAAAACGATTTCCCACTTCTTGTTTTTTCTATGACAGTATAATGTTATTAATATACTTTGAACGTTCTGTTATCACTTGAACCTATTCTTGGAACATAGCTTTCCAGTTAGCATGACAACTTTTATGTGATCTTATTTTTTTTAAGCGATTTTCTTCAATAATCAATATTTTTATATATTTTGTTCAGGTCAAATGTTTTCACTTGGATTTATGTAACCTAATACGAATCTACTTAAATGTGATCAAAGAGCTTTAAAAATGAACATCAGGTGGTATTGATCATGCTCCAGCGAAAAGATCGGTATCTGCCCCGTCCCTTACAACCGTGCAGGTCTGTTCATTTAAAAAGCTCTACAGGGGTGTGGGGCGAATGTTGGACCGGTGACGAGGTGACGGTCCCCAGCGGACCGGTTGTTAGCGAAAAGCGTCACAGCGTTATGATGAGATTTGAAAGCTTTCAATGCGGTGTACTTACAAATATTTATTATATTGTGCACGTAGATGCCTGCAGCAGTGATGTAAAAAGTTGTTTTTGGGGCTGCTGGGCGAATGGCCGTATGAAAATTTGATGACTTTGTTAGAGAAAAATATTTAAATAAAAGAAACGCTCTTGAATACGAACTACTTTTAATTTTGCAGTATATTTATTTTTTAAAGGTAAAAGATAGGGGCTTATTATATATAGCCACTTAAGTGAAAGAACTGGTGTTAATAAGAGGTAGATAGTTGAATAATAAGAGGTATGATAGGTTGCCTTGGTGAAGGTGCAGACACGTAAGACTTCCATCCTAAAGTCGGTCAAGGGATAAAAATAAACCTAGCTCGAACATGTTCTTCGATAACCGCAGGAGATCTTAAACTACAGCGGTCTTTTTTTTGGCGCTAAGATTTTCGCCATTCCAGAAGGCCTTCGATAACTATACCTTGAATATTTCTAATAGAGCTGTAGGAAGTACATTGACATGTAATTAATATAAATAATTAAATGAGGGACATGGCGTCTGACTTTGCGTTTGTGACTTTAATTTACTTTAACTAGGGATCGGATATACTCGTAGATTAATGTACTCTACGTAGATATTATGATTGATATAAGTACCAATATCACTAAGTAGAAAGTTATTTAGATATATAAACAGGGATCAGGCTACAGATAGTTTAGTTTACTGAATACTTTGATTGGCGATTCGTTCAATGTACATTAAAACGTTTTTCTACATTATTTAATTCATTTTATTACTTATTACGGACTTTATAATCCTACTCAATCAAAGTGCGATGAGCTTAACTGTAGTAGATCAAAGCGGCTCTTGAAAAAGTTTCATTGGTACGTAAGTGGTGCGTGGTAGGTTGATGACGTGGCGGTCACTGATGAACTTGTTGTGAGGTGGAGGCGTCACCCGCGTGATCGGATTTGCAGCCGTCGCGTGCGCAATAATTTAACACTTAGGCGCTTTGTCGGCGCCGATCGCAGATATGGCCCTAAGCCCTTAAGCCGGCCCTGGATCTGATGCGACTGATATAAGGGACGCCTTCTGCAGGGAAATCTATTCTGCGGTGAGTAAAGTGAGTAGAATAGGCATGCTGCAGCACTCTTTTCACATATTTATAATACCAATAAAAATTAACAGGAATATTAAAAACTACCTTTATGTAAATATTTACAAGAGGTTATCTACAGACAATGACGGAGAAATGTCGGTGAATTATAAGACGATTGCCATTAGCTATGTGCTGGGTGTAATATTTCGATTCGTATGTATCCATAGTAAATTCCTGTATTAACCCATTATATTACGCATACTAAATATAAATGGGTGGTGTTCCTGGGACGACTTTCGTCTACCACAAATTTTGACTTCGAATAAGCCATGACGGCATTTTGCGGGTGAGAGACCAAATTCACACAAATCGGAAGTATTTATAGAGATAAGAAAATTTTGAAATTATTTTTGTAATCTTTGTATGATATTAAACCCACGACCTTTGGTTTGTTAAGCAAACGATTCACTTCAAAGTCATATATATCCACCGGGAGCAATTGCAGAAAACAACAAATCTACAGAAAAAACTATATTTTATGATTATCTTATCATTAAAAAGATAATAGTTTTCTATTGTTTTAATTGTTTATTAAAGACTTGAAGACATCGGTTTCGCTCTCAATGAAGCTTTTGTCGTATTATATTAGAAATCAATCAACGAAGTTAAGGGTAAAGCGTGAATTTTGTAAAGAGAAATCTTTCATCATTTTAAGGAGCTGTAGCAACCTAAAGTCGCATTAAAACGTTTAGTTTTTTTATTTATATATTATTATATCTCGTCAAATTATAGTTATAAATGATGTGAAAGCTTTTTCTACTAAAGTTCGCCAGGAAGTTTGAAAAGCTTCTCTCAGCAAGTCCAGCAGAAGAGATCGCATCCAGGGCGGATGCGCAATGAATGGACGTGTGAAAGGCGAAATTAACCAACCACGGCTTGCCATAATACTCAAGGGGACCGACTGAAGGGAGCGGGCGGGGAGGGGACTAACAAAGCGTGGTGTCGTAATTCGATTCGGTGAAAAAACGGACATTATGATTCACGTTTTATTTTTAACAATTATATCTGATTTTTGAAAACTATTGCATTTCATGAGTAGAATTTCTTTTGTAGAAACGTGATACTAGCATATCATTAGTTTTTTTAAGATTACATAAAAATGTATAAGCATGCAGGGGAGAGCACAGCCGATCAAGACCACTGCACTCTATGACGCTCAGCTAGGGAGGCTTGACGCTGTATGCGAGAAACGTGTTTTGTGTTCGTGTTTGTGTTTGTGTGTGGGTTGGGGAGATTGGAAGTGTATATTTATCTGTTTCGTGAAGAGATCCAGATTGTAGGAAAGAAGAAACACAGACGCTGGAAGAGCATTCCAAAACTTACCGGAGGTACTAAAGAAGGAACTTTCGAAACTGACAGTTCTTGTTCGACACACATTAACCGTGTATTTATTATTATGTTCGGCAAGTGTAAGACGAGTTTGTCAGTTGTAGATGTTGTACATTAATACATACAATTTAAACAGCCTTTCTTGAAGGTTTCTCCAGATACATAGCATTAACACTCCCCACACAAGAATTTAAACACTGTAAAAGTAATAAATTTTATCAGCCTATTCCATCAATATCATCATTACAATGTGTACGATTACCGTTTAACGTAGGCCTTCTGCACGAATCTCTTTATTTCTTCGATCCTCCGGCTTCTGTATTTAGCACCCTTCTGATATTATTCTCATAAGAAAACAGTCCATCCTGCTCGGCCAATACTCCCATTTATTTGGTCTTAAAAACATTTCTTCCTCAACAACCGACGTCTCTTCGACAGATAATCGTAAGTCTCATTTGTACTCGAGTATGCCTATTTTTTCGGTACCATTTACTTCTTCAAGTTCTTCTTCGGATATCCTCATTTCAGATTATATGTCAGTAACACTTATCATTAATAAACAATAATTAAACTATTAAACCAAAGGCACCTTAGTTTTAAATATGGTGAAATTTTCGCCTTAAAAATTACTTACTTAAAAATACCAAATACTACCCATTATTCAATGACATGAAAATTAGATACAAAGTAGTTTGAATTGTACAAGTCACTCAATATATCCAATTTATACAACCATACAATAAATGGACTTATAGCCAACTGCCGTTGTACTATTGAGTGATATTTAGTATTATAAACTTCCCATGCAACTCAGCCAAGTGGCAACCGACGTTGAAAGCCAACTATTCCAGGAATGCCGCAGGCCATTTCATAATTGGCTTCATAACTGAGCACCCTTTGCTGCATTATGTGACATTTTCATGGTTCATTGACGGCCCATTCAATATCCAACGAAGCCTGCACTAAAACCTTTGCCGGGTGCTTAAGGGATTATATAAAAAATAATCCAAGCGGGTAGCAAGCCAAACGAAACTCTTTTAAAGTTTATTTGTGATTCCTGTTTAAACGTATCGATTAATATTCGAAGAAACTGAATTTGATATAAATCACATCTGCTTCTTTCGTTTATTAAATTAAATTTGTTATTGTCTCTCTTAGGGAATTTGACTAAATTTTTATTTTTGAAAGTGTCTAATTTAACATGATAATAATTGTAAAAGACAGCTTATTTAAATGTTTTATATTGTATCACTAACGTTAAGCCCATTTTTAACGAAGATATATTTGTAGAGTTCAGTTTTTGTTATGTATTAGAGACATACAAGTTTATATTAAAAAAATGTTGTATTGTTTTTAGTGATATAAATGTATTATTGAAATTTATTGACGTTCGTTATTTTCACTTCAAATTCTTAGATCAGTTTGCAGTATTTTTTTATAATGGCTATTCATTTTTAGTTTTTACCATGTATAGTTTATTTGTATGCTGCATTTTTTCCCCAAACGAATTCTCAAACAATTTGTGCATTACAATAATATTATATTTAATACAAACTTAGACTCGTAGATTAGACTATTTATGAATGTTTCGAATAAAACACCTACATACCTGTAATTTTGTAACAAAACATATTTCTTTTTCAAATGAATAAATAACTCTCTGAAATAACCTATAAATTATAATTATAAATACAACATACAAATGAATATATTCTGAAATAGTGGTGTGCATAACAACTGACCACTGAGAATCCGACCTCAAGAAAAAGGCCCGACAGTCGAACATCAGTACCGCAGGAATAGACACCGAGTAATACATGATATGGACCCAGAGAAAACAGAAGAAGAATAGTACATCAATTACGCTATATTTTCGTAGATTTTTTAAAATGAAATGTTATTATGAATCACAATATTTAAGTATAAAAATTGCGTGTTGAAATCGTTGTTCACGTCATGATATAATTTTCAACCTCCATGCGGAGTATTTTTCTTCCTACCCTGGCGTTGATCTAGCATTAATGGCAGCCTGGTCCAACCCCAGCATCGCTCGCGGGAGATTTTATGGGCTTATTATGAAATTGATTGGATTTGGTCCATTCATCTGGTCTTTTTGTGGCGCGGATTTTTTCCCGCGATCCGACATTTGTTCGCCTGCGTTTTATGGGCTGTGAAGCCTCTGACGGTCCTTCGCCGTATGCCACACTTTTTGAAACATGCATGCTATCTATGAGTGAGATAAAATCAAGAAAAATAATATGAGTTTTGTCAAATAAGTATATTTTGAATCAAATAATACATTTTCCATTGCATCAAGCAAGCTACAGATGTATAAGTCTTATATAGTATAGAGCTTATCCCCGGAAAATTATTGACCAAAAATGTCTTAAAGCTTTGCTTCCATCTGCGTTGCCATACTATTTTATTTTTAAATTTCCCTTGTGAATTTTTTATTACATATAAAATGTGAGTAACACTGTTAAATATTCCGAATCATATTTATTTGTTAAATGTATTTAAGTTCAATACAAACTAGACGTGTTACATTGAACAGAAATCTCGCCACACTACATTGTGTAATAAGGTGATTACAATAATTGTGTCGTATCAAATGTACAATCTCAACCGAGCGGAGTGAAATTTTATGATTTTCGTTTCGTGAAACTTTTCCATACACGGCTTTTCCAAACAAAGAAGGAATTTTCGTCCCCGTATGTTTTCGGGTACGTGCCTGTAATATGTATATTATGTTTACTTTCCAACACGGTAGGTTCCGGACTCACGAATGCATGTACATTATGTATATGTTTAAAGGTACAGGATGCTTAGTACTTTTGATACAACGAGTACACCAGATTAAATATTTTTAATTCTAAAATATAATCGAGATATACTGATGGTTTTGTAACCACAAACTTGTTTTGGAACTGTATGTAATTACTGAAAAATGGTTTCCTAATTTTTCGTAAAGTATTTATCTATTATAACTCACTGTAAACAGGTGGTATTCACTCACTTTTTTCACTTGAACTAATTTTTTGTTAATTTCACTTTGACATTGGTTAACGAATCAATTTAATACTAATTGGAGTAGTAAGAAAGCTTATAAACTAATTAAAAACCCTAAAAAACTAAGTTTCATTAGTGATCGAACCAACGATCTCTTAAATAATACACTATTGTTTTAATATGCTTTTCCAAATATACATATTGTATGCTGATACCAGTATAATAAATTTTTAGTTAATATTACATTTAATTTAGTCTTTCATACAGTGGCCGCTTAAAGATCAGAATTAGTCTAAATGATCTAATGTTGATGATTAATTAGTATGTATTGTTTTTCAATTAGAAAGGTGAGCATATGTCTTCAAAAACTGCTTTTAAAGTCGCAATGATCCTAATTTCATACAATACTTTATCTGCTTTCTAGGTGAAGCTTTTATATTTATTTGTACAATACAACATAAGGATATGATAGAATTACTAAAATCTAGTTTTATTTTGTTAGGGTAAGTTTCGCAAATAATGACATTTCGTAAATATGTTTTGCACCAAGTTCAAATCACCTGTATACTGTGGTGAATGTGTATGGTAGCAGTTCGGTTCCTATAGATAACTATCGTTCCGGTTGTATTAAAGGGTAGTTATGTAGGAAACTAAAATAAGTATAGACGCGGTATAACCCTGTTAGTGAGATAAAATATGAACAGGGTGAGCGCGAGCGAGGCGAGGGGAGAGAGTTTTTTGTACAGGCAGTGTTGTGAAGAAATAAATTTCAGAAAAGTGAAACGCTTTCAGCGGAATTGAGATTATGGAATGCGGAAAATAATAAAAACGTTTACAGAGCGAATTTTGAGCTTTTTTTGCTTTCATTCACAAAGTGATAAATAATATAATTTATTTTATAATTACTTATAGCAACAGAAATTTATTTTAGAGGATTTCTTAAATGCTGTTTTTTAACTGAAATTTTTACCTTATTTGAATATGCTTCTATATAAATAAATAATAAAACGCCTTTCATTTCCATGATTAATGCTCATAAGTTTATGCATAATTACATCATTATTTAAATATTCTTTTTGCAGAATAACATATTTTATTTTTTCACGAGTTTTTTTTGCCGGCTGAAAATTTTAGGCAGACATACAAGTGCATCAAAATAGTACATTCAAATGTTTATTTATGATTCCTCGAATATATTTGTAAGCTTATTTATGGGCAAATAAAATTATACGACCCAGCAAGGGAAATTAATTAATAAATATTTTTAATAGAAAATTTGTGTTATTTAAACATGTTTTGTAGTTAAGAATGTAAGATTTTATTAATCGATGAAATGAAGCCATTTTCAAACGCTTCACTTAAGAAAATCTACTCAAAACATGTCTTCGTTAGAACTTTAAATTTATAAAGAAAAATCTACATTATATACTTTTGAAATTCCTTTAAAAGTAAAAACTGAATAAATGAAAAAACAATCGCGAAATTTATAATGTAATTTTTATATATTTTATTGCTTTTATATTTGTAAGAGACGACAAATTACCTTCAAATCAGAATATCTCATGGTGCGCCAACACTAATAATTCAAAACATACCATTGACTTCAAATAAAAATTTCACCTGTTTCTATTGTATTCGGCCGCGAATTAAGAGCCTCGTTGTTTGCGACCACCGCTCACTTTCTCTTTAAAGAACTAAGAAGGGTGCAGGCCTCATACATATTCAGTAGATGCACCCTTCATTCAGTCGGAGGAAGTCAGCATGTGACCCTGCACCTTGCCGGGGACGCTCCCCTCCCGGACTAACGAAGCAGCCTCACAGTCTGAGCGCCCAGACTCGGGGGCTTGGGGAACGACGCAGTACGTACTGTAAATTGTCAATAGGCATTGTGATGGACATGACGAAAGAGCGGGGAATTTAAAAAAAAGCGTTCCGTTGACGAAAAATGTGAATTTATTGAAATGTTGCGGCCGCAACGTAAATTGTGCGATGAGATGGGAGATACGTGAATATTAATCTTTTGACGTATTTTGACCTCTGCCTTTTCCCTATATCTTTCATCAATGTTCTTAGTAGATACAGTTTATTTTATAGCTTCAATATTAATATTATAAGTCTTAATAACTTTAAGCTACCTATATATACAATTAATAAACGATTTTTGTCGCAAAAATATTTTGAATTCTTATTACAAGTATTGTATTTTCATATAATTTTTCGGGAGAGCACAACCAGGTCGAGAACAGTGGTTGCCATGAAGCTTTGGGATACATCAATCAAAAACGAAGTCACCGTACTTTTTTAGATTCCCATTTCCATTCCAAATCTGGAACGTATGGTCAATACCAATTACCACAACTTATTTTATTCAGTTGTCACTGTCTATAACTCTATACCTTGAATCAAGACATATATAAACCTGAAGGTACACCTGGAAACATATGTGGTCTTTGACGACTTCCAGATCACGAATCCTAGATGTGACGATAGCTGTGATATCTGACAAATTTAGAAAAAAGGTGCTTGTTTACCTTTTTTAAAGATCCTGTAATTGATCCCAAGCTACCGAAGCGTGGACTATATGCTTCTAGGGGCGACTTAATCGAACAAACGGTATGCGTTAAGAAATAGGTAGTAACTCATCCAAGTTTTAGTCTGCGTCCAATGTTGATAATTTAATTAGACCCTCGCTTACAATGTGCTATTGTCATTGATCGTAGATAAATAATAGTATTAAAAAAAAAACAAACTTACGTTCAGTCCTCGTATCATATAAGACAATGCTTTTGTACAAAAAAACATGAACCAATTTGCGTGTAAATATAAGAGCGCACCTAATTTGAAACTCAGGACTAGATACGCCCTTACGTTATTAAGCTTACGATTTATATTTTACACACCATACACATGAATGATAATACTGAGATCATGTGTGTTTGTGTGTCGTTTATATCACACATACACTATCCACGGCATACAATAGGTTTGCGCGGTATATCTCGTACGACACGATGATTTTCGCGGAATCCGAAACAATCCTCGGAGTTTATAACTGTTCGGAAAACAATAAAGCCGCCCAAATGACATAAAATAAACCAGCGGGAGGAGCACCTGTAAGGTTTTGCTACGAATGTATTATATTTATTAACGTTATGCGTGACATAACCCCTGTCGCATTGATACTCGCATATTACCTCCGTAAGTTGTTTTCTCTTTGATTTAATTATTAGTTGTTTTAATTATTATAGTGTTTGAAATTATCCACTTGACTAATAAAGTTGTTAATGAACATGACTTTTGAAACCTAAGATATTTAAAATTTACATAAATCTCGCCAGTCTCACAAGCTATGTTTAGCAAAGGTTTTCTCCGTCAAAATTTTTTAGAAATTCCCGCAAGAATTGTGTAAAATTTTTCGAACTCTAATTACTTAAGAAAGTCAATCTCAAGATAAAAAAATACTACAATTAAGACCAGAGTTGCACTATTCATTATACATATTTTGCAATTATGGCAAACACTGCTCTTCCAGTCATTTTCACACACAATACATTATTGCCATACGAGTAAAATCATTTTCCTGTATACATTTTTTAAAAGCAGATTATCAAGAACTTACAATGTCCTCAATCTCTAGATGTACACAATTAAAACATATTACTCCAGACCGATTGTCCACTTGACATGGCTGAGCGCCATAAAGTTTGTGGAAGACAATTTTTTTTTTAATTTTTAATCTACCCTATGAGTATCATTTGATTATTAGAATGTTTATTATTTTAATTAGTTATCAATTTAAATCGATACAATATACGCCTCAATTTGCATATGATTATGATTATGATTCTAAAAGAAAGAACAGAATTTATTGTATCTGAATAAAACTTATAGTCCTTTGTAAAGTTCACCAAATTTATATAATTAAACCACTTTTAACCACTAAGTTACGGTTCCTCTTAAATTACACAATTACACAATTCAAACACAATAGGCACAAGTGATGCCGCGTATTATTTATCAAATGTTTTTTTAATAACCCGTTTTTTGTGTCCACCCTTTCCCCCTCCCAGGTACTCACTTCGGCCCAAAACTCACCGAGGGGAGGGGGAAATCCCTGTCGCCAATTGTCCGCATATTGTTTTCGTTTATTTTCCCATTGTCTTTTGTCCTGGAAGGCTCGCATCCAGGTTGCCAACCAGTAAAAGTAAAATTGTTGTCTCTAATGTTTATTTTGAACACAATTATACAACAACAAAAAACTAGTTTGTACTTCTTCGATCACTTCAGCTACTAGTGACCTTTCAACATTCTATAATACATTACTTTATATAAATGCTTCCAAAGTCCGAGCTCTAGTACTTACTATTCCGTGAAATGTGTTAGTTCATTCTGTTTTATTTTTTTTAAATTTATATTGATAATACGTTTATGTTACATTTCAAAAACCATTGCAATCGTATAGTAAATTCAGAAAATGCTGCCTGCGTAAAACGAGTATTTTTTTTTGAGGACTTTGATAATAAAACTTAACATGGGATTGATTACAGAAAGCATCCTTGATTTATAAGTAACAGGCTTTAGTAGCAAATACTAAACATGAGTGAAACAGTAATAGAATACTGAGAGTACTATAGCTTGACTTTGTGAGGAACGGTGAAACGAGGGAGCAGACACGACAGCCTTAATCCAACTTCCGAGAGTTAATCGAGAATTGAGAGTAGGCTACGCTGAAATTTTTTCTCTGATAAAATTAATGGCGTCAAATTGTGACGACCATAAGGAGTGAATATAGAAAAACAGAAAAATAAGACTCTTCTTAGACGTTTATATTATATTTCGCACATTCTTAAACTAAAAAAACTGAAAAAAATCCTAAGCTACGATTAACTAGTGAAACTTTATCAAGGTTGTATGTATTATATGTAAAATAAAAAATATATTACATTTTCTTTATTACGGTAGGCTACATTGGCTTGTGGTGACGATCCTTTCTTTCAGTTGCTAGACGGACATCTATGCTCTGCTGGCCACATCATCCGCTCTTTATAGTTTAAAAAATAAAATAAAAAACATATGCGACAAACTCGTTTTATAATATTATTTATTCATACCAATAAATATTTTATGGTTTGTTACGTTGTTTTTAAGCCATTACAGTTTTTATTGCCGCATTCGGTTATGATGTTATATTATTGTGATAATAAAAGTTACAGTAGGATATTAACCCTCTAAGTGCGGTGTACCTTTATTGATATATTTGAACTATTTATATATTAAGTATACGCATTACATTATCTTGTAAAGATTTCCACGACCAAAAATGTACTACTAAATTTATGTATATATACAATAAGTATACACCTTCGAATTTGTAGCATAGAATAATTACCATTTAATAACTTTTCTAATTTAGTAATATTACAGTATCAATGAAAGTCCTCCCATTTGTAATAGAAAATCAGATTTTCTTTATTCAGCGACTATATGTATATAAAACAATTTATTGTTAATTTGTACGAGTAAAATAATTTCTTTTTGTGACCAAAAGCGTCAACTACTATAGATAAAAATAATTATAATTTAAGAGAAAAAAATATTATAATTCCATTTTTATATCAATTACGTAGTAATTCACTGCCTCAATTCAAGAAAAAAAATACTTAAATTGTTTCAAACTATCTACAAAATCTTCAATATAATACTTGATCCAGGTGTATTTATTAACCATCCAATAAATTGGATTCTCGGAATTTCCTAGAGAGACCGCGTCACGAACAATAAGGTTCTCAGTATAATCAAGAAAGAAAAG
Source organism: Glossosoma conforme (assembly GCA_022606575.1). Classification (NCBI taxonomy): domain Eukaryota; kingdom Metazoa; phylum Arthropoda; class Insecta; order Trichoptera; family Glossosomatidae; genus Glossosoma; species Glossosoma conforme. The sequence continues at coordinate 925,802 of JAGTXR010000126.1, forward strand.
CACCTTGTAAGAACCATCTCAGAGAGGTGAACCCGATGGATCGGTCACATCATTCGCCACGTTGATCTTCTTCACGGCAGTGGAAGGGACGGTTGAGGGTAGAAACTGCAGAGGGTGCCCTAGACGGGAGTATTTGCAGCAAATGTTCGAGGACATGAGTTGTAGCTCTTATGCTGAGCTAAAAAGGATTGCAGAGGATCGAGAAGAGTGGAAATCAAGATGAAAGATTTTGTTGCTGCAAACCATTCCACCGGATTTGTACTACGAAGAAGAAATATGATTTATATAGGATGTTTTTTTTTATAAGCAAATCAAACACAAATTTGGGAATGATATAAAAGTACCCCGCATATTAAAGGTTACATAATAATTTTATTCTACCATTGACATTTATTTGGTTAATAATGTTGATAGTGATTTAATATATTATGTTGCCGGTGAATATTAAATTTTGTACACTTAATTGTATTAAATATAATAAATACTCGTAAAAGGATTATGACGCGTTATGCAAAATAAATATTTCAGAAATATCAAATGTATGATAAATAACCTGAAAGTGTTAAAATTAAATTACTACTATTTGTAAATCTTTGAAAAAAAAATTCAACGAAACAGTTGATAAATAATAAATATTTTACACTAGTTATGTACTAAGGAAGCTGATCTCTCAAAACACACACAAAAAAAATTAACGTGAGAATTACATAACATATATCTGTATATAATAATATTTATTAAGAATAAAAGGATTAAAAATTATTAACCATTTGTACAATTTTTTTTTTACTATATTCGCATCTAATTTGGCTGTCAAACCTACACCAGATGCTTTTTATAATCTGCCACATTCTCTGGTTCTTAGTAGATATTTTGTAATATATTTCAATACTCTATAGTAAAATTTGACTATTGATACAAATACGTATCAATTACCATGTTCTTAACTCGTACTAAATGAACTCTGCAGCTTTTAGTTCAGCCAAATAAATATTGTAGTTATTTTCATATGGGTGACAAACCCTGGGGATAAAATTCATCTATATATTATTTCCTTTCATTATAAAAAACGTTTAAAGTTGATAAGCACGCATGTTTATCTTAAAAATCTCTTATTAATAATAAAAATACTAATTCATTCACACCAAAGACAGAATAAAATGTTTATTCTCCAGTGATTCTTGTAAAAACGTTTTTGTTAAAGCATTAAATATTGCATATAAAGGTCAATTGTTTTTTAATTTTTTCAATATTATTCGTAGTACATATTATTAATAAAACTAGCAAGGTATTTGGTAGGTATATATCTTCATGGCTGCGAACATCGCAGTTGGTAACTAAATATCACGAACATCTGCAAGTAGTTGAATCAATATCTAGTTTATTAGACAGCAAGATTGTGATTTTACAAACAGACAAAAAAATATTCCGAAAATTTATATCCGACGTGTTTTGCTGCTATTTTTGTTAAATCGATTTTTACGACTCACCAAAAATATAAATATACAATTTTTGAACAGCTGTAAAATTTAATTCATTTGTTAATGACAAATTAATGTAGAACTTATATTAAATTCTCAAACATATATATTTTTCAATGTTTTCTTTTTTAGATTTGACATAATACAATCTCAGAAATCTAACATCATATATGTACAATTTTAATGTACCCGTACCATACATATACGTTGTAAGCTGTGTTTTGATTATACACTAGTATCATATTATTTTAAATAAATCTTACTCAATTGAAAAATACTGCTTATTGAAGCGTTTATTATTAACAAAAATAAATGTTTGACTATTTGTAATTTTGAAATAATTAATATATTATGTTAAAATAGATCATTAAAAATAAAAATAATTGACTTATTACAGTTATTTAATACTCAAGTTAAAGAATTATCTGTTTTGTATATATAAAAAAGACTGAAGAGAAATAAAAAAGTACACTTCAAAAGTTATTTTATCGGAAGTGAAACAAACAACCGATAAATCAAATGCGCAAACTCTGTCTGGCCGAGCCTGAAGAACTATGAGACTTTAGTGTATGGAGACCACTGAGTTCAGGGATGAAAAAAATAATAAATCAACATAACACGGATATATTACAAGAAATATTGTTTTAATATATTTTTTTACGGGTTTTTTAATAGCAAGCATACATACATTTAATTGGTTAAATAAATAATTGCATTTGGCTTAAAAAACATGTTACTTTTGTTTTTAGCGATATAAAAGGGAATCACATATGCAAATTAGAGTTTTACAAACACACGTTTATATCGAAAAAATGGTAATATAGCAAACTATATCATGCTGAACTATATTATGATAAATTTTCATATTATATGAAAAATTTATAAATACAGTATAAAAATCAAACCTTTTCAACGAAGACTAAAAACATACCCAGTAAACAGAAAACAAACTGCAATACATATTAACCATTTGATAAAGTCGATAAAAGGGAATGAAAAATAATAGAAAAAAGAGGATAAAAGATATAACCTGCATAATAGGACAATAAGCGAATTAATGTAGTGATTTAAGCAGCAGTTATTTTACTGTAACATAAATACATACAAAATGAAATTAATAACATCAGGGAAAAAATGGGCCATAGAGAGGGGGTTAAAATACATGGCCAAAAGATTGATATGATAAGGTTTGCTGACGACATTGCTCTGATTGCTGAAACTGAAGATGAACTCTCGGAAGCGCTGACATCCATGGAAAACATATTTAATTCTAACTACAATATGAAGATAAACAGCACAAAAACCAAAGTCATGAGAGTAAGCCGCAATGAGCAGCAGAAAATTAACATATCAATGCTAGGAGTACCCCTAAAAGATGCAAAAGAATTTGTATACCTTGGAAGTACGATCACCTGGGATGGCAGAACAAAAAGAGAAGTCAACAGTCGAATACATCAAGCAAGGCTAGCTTTCAATAAAAAAGCCAAAATTCTTGAGTCAAAGAATATTACTTTAGGGCTCCGCAAGCAACTTGCCAAAACACTTGTTTGGAGCATCTTAATGTACGGCTGTGAGACATGGTGCTTATCTGAAAGTGATAAAAAAAGACTAGAGGCCTTTGAGATGTGGTCGTACAGAAGAATTCTCGGAATTTCCTGGAGAGACCACGTCACGAACAATGAGGTTCTCAGAATAATCAAGGAAGATAGGCAACTAATAAGAACCATCTCAGAGAGGCGAGCCCGATGGATCGGCCACATCATGCGCCCCGATGGTCTCCTTCACGATATTGTGGAGGGGATGGTTGAGGGTAAAAACTGTAGAGGGCGCCCTAGACGGGAGTATTTGCAGCAAGTATTCGAGGACATGAATTGTAGCGCTAATGCTGAGCTGAAAAAGGTTGCGGAGGACCGAGAGGAATGGAGATCGAGATGCAAGATTCTGTTGCTGCAAACCAATCCACCGGATTGATACTACGAAGAAGAAATACGATTAAGTTGGTCTTGACAAATAGCATGAACTTTTATTAAAGTATTTTTTTGTTATATAATGCAATTAAAATTGATATTACTTGAGCATTTTCTATTGAATTCATTGTCGCTTAGTCAAATTATGTGTGTGCCGAGAGGGCCGTGCGGGAGGGCCGAGGCCGGCACGGGTCCGCCACGATTTATTACCGCCGTTTTGTCTAGGAATTCGACTTTACGATATTCCGAACCTGCGACGTCAAAACAGCTTTTTTTTATTATTTTCCGCGGCATTTTACAGTTACTTATATTTGATATATGCGCCTCGCGTCCGATACAATGCGGCGAGTCGAACTAAACTTTGGTTGCTGTAAATTATTAGAGTTGTATATATATTCTCTTGCATAATGGGCAGTAATATTCATGTTTTAAAGTACTTTTTATAAAGTCCAAAACAATGTTTTATGTATGTGATGTGTAAAGAAAAATTACCAACGGATACGGCATATATATCTTTATTATAAGAAGCATATTATATTTTCTGATATACTGATATATCTATGATTAATTAAAGATGACATTGAAAAAGTTTATTTATTAAAAGTAATATGGATAAATAATAATAGTTAAATATGTAAAGTAACATTAATTATAAAAAAGTAAATAAGAGACAATCAATAAAATATGAATTATCTTAAATTTTTACATAAATTTTATTAATTATCATTATTTTAATAATAGAGTTAGTGAATGTATCATTTATTACTTAAGGAAAATACAAACGTAGCAATATATTTTTGTAGTATAAAACCTCTCTTTATCATATTTGCTCCAACGATACAGAATATGGCCACCATAGAATATATAATAATATAAATATATACACACAACAAATGGGAACTAAGCTACCATGTAATTTAAAATGCCGAATAATTGGTGTCTAAGAAAGACGAGAACTAGGGGCCTTGAATAAAATCCATCTCTAACTTATGTTTTCCTATAATAAACAACTTCATAAAAAAGCGCAGTATCTGAAACTTCCGCGGTGGGAAAAAATATTGTTATAATAAGAAACAGTATAACTTACTAATCGTTATATTGTTATTTAGTATCAATCAATAATTTTATTGATACTCGCATTTTTATATTTGAATCATTTCAATATCAAGAAAATGTGTCACATTAAATAACAAAAGTCCACCATTATTTGATTTGACGCAAAATTTATGAGCATTTTTTTCAAATTAAATATGCCGAAAGAAGAAAAATGCAGAGAGCTCACAGAAAGCTCGGCCAAGTATGCTGAAAATCTCCAACGTATAAAAATATTTTCACAATATACCTCGTAAAGTATTCAAATGAACGCACGGGGAAAACTTTATTAAACCTGAAAGCAATTTACCCGCCAATCCTTTTGTGCCCGCGATGTTCAGTAGTCAGGAATTTCATTGTAAACCAGATGACTGCTGCTTGAAGGAAGATGCCCACACGGGCGCGGGCGACTGAAACGCTGTCATACAAATACAGGACGACCGACATTGCGATAAAAACATTGAATTTTCATGAAAAACTGTAAAAAAATAGTGGTACAAAGTATTTTTTCACGGCTTAAAATGTATTAATAAAAATACTTGTTTTACATTTTTTAGTACATTTTTTCAATGATTATGTATTCCTTTTTATTGAAGTGGTTTTTTGGAATAACATGATATACGTATTATTTTCCATAACGAAGTAATTAATTGTAAATGGTCAATGTATTTACTACTTTTTAATATTATATATGTAAATTTCAATTAGTTAGAATTATTATTACTTTTTGTAAACTTAACTTTACATATTTTAGTCGTTCCTTTATTTTAAAAATCGTGTAGTTACTGATTTCTTTTATATACCTGTATATGATAAATTAATAAAATGATATTTTCATTCAGTCTGAAATTCGTACTATGAGATTTTATTTTTCATGCGTCACCATTGTTTTAAAAAAAGAGCAATGACTTGTAGTAAAGAGAGCAAAAGTTAAATCAAATTGAAGGTATTTGCTTACACTCAGAAAATCTTTCGATAGTCAGCCTGTATGTCTTGCATAGTCGTAAAATATCAAATATATACTAGATTCTTAGCCATGAGCAATATGTTAACAATGGTAATGAACAACCGTTGTAAGTTCAAACCTTACTTAAAATAAAGCTTTCGTCATACTTTCAGTCCGCCTGTACTGCCCCGGCAAGGCTTTGCCGCTATGTCGAGCCCGTCCTGCCCCAGCACTCGGCACCAAGTTATTTATACTGCGACTGCGAGAGACGCCGAATCGCATTATTGACGTGCTATTTTTTTTACTGAAGGGTTGAGACGTAAATAACCATATTGTCAACTTTCATACACATTACGAGTATATACTCTAATCATATTGTAATGACTTGATCACTGTCATTATTTGCAAGAAAATTATGAAATTAATATATCATATCATAATCTATATATATAAAAAGGAATGTCTGTCTGTCTGTATGTTTGATTATTTGTATTTTATGCATTCCTTTACCATTAATCCGACTGCGATACAACTTTGTCAAATTATTGCTTAGACTTAGACTTAGAAGATAGGATACTCAAATTTGATTTAATTACAAAATTTAATTGAATATTTACGTAAAACGTGTTATCATACAAGACTATTATTGTAATACAGAACGGCCAATTTAGAACATTGTGTTTCCATAGCAACGCCGTAAACAAAAATTCACTCACCTGAAGTTATTTTAAGTAGGTATTTTAAGTAGGTACTAACGTAAGGTACTGAAAATTTTGAAACAAAATTCGATTTTCGAATAAACTATTTCAATATTTGAATTTTTGACGACTTTTTTGATTTAGTTTTATATCGCATGAAAGAACGAATTAAAATAAATATAACGTATAAATTGTGTGTGATATACAATGAAAGAGTTAATTTTGGAATTCCAATTGCTGGTTGGCTTCGGATAGTATTATATCATAATTTTAGAATTAATTTTAATTAAAAAATTTATAAATTAAAAATATTTAGTTTTGATTCACAATTTATTTTAATCATTACATGTTTCGGCCTTCCTGAAGACCATCTTCAATAGTGAAAAAATAAAAACAGGCCGTGGCTTATATAGGTATGGACAAGATCCTATATTAGTACACACATATTTACAGGTTGTATATGTATGCGGGTACAACAATGGAAAAAGGTTATTTTAAAAATTAATTGCTATGTGATTAGTTTTAATGTATTAAGACATTATACTATTTAATTTATATTATTATATTAATAATAATTTTTTTGCTTTCAATTTAAAAAGATATTATAAGATACTAGGTATTATAATTTTTAATTAAAATTAATTGTAAAATTATAATTATTTCACCAAGTATTGTCAGTTGATAACCTTAATGTTAGTATTACATCAATCAATTTATTTTTATTTTTATTTTTATTTTTATTTTTAAAAAGTGAATTTCAAAACGTAACATTCACTGTGAAATCAATTATGCCACCCAAACGATAAGCAATAAGTCAAAAGTACAACTCAAGCACGAATGAAAAGGGCATCTCGAGCTTCAGAAACAGTCGAGCAAAGGAGAGCAAGATTGGAAACAGATCCAGTACACGCTGCTCAAACCCGTTCATCTGGACAAATGAGCAACGGGAAGCGAGATTAGAAACAGTTAGAGTACACACTGCTCAAACCCGTTCATCTGAAACAGATGAGCAACGGGAAGCAAGATTGGAAACAGATCGAGTACACGTAGATCGTACCAGACGTACTCTGCATGCTCATTTAAATCATAGTGCTTTCCATTACGATCCTTATTATGATTACAGTCTGCACCAAAGGATTGTTATTGAAAAAATCGATAAATTATGCGTGTATTGTAGTGCCTTTAAATTTAAAAATTAAACACTAGGAATGTGTTGCACGAGTGGATGATTGAAATTGCCAGAAATACATTCACAACCCGAACCTTTATTGACGTTGGTATCGGGTGATACAAGTGAATCAAAACATTTCTTGACAAACATACGAAATTACAATTCTTATTACTACCACTGCCAAACGCAAATCATTCTTCATCGTACAAATGATCATGTTCAGCAAGTCTCAGAAACGCGTCGATCGTACGATGGATTGCAATATCCGATTTTATTTTGGCAAGGAGAAGACGGATACCATTTCAACATCCCGTTGAGAAATCCACAAACAGATGAGGAAACGACTTAGAAAGTTAGTGCCATGAATTACTATCCATATCGATTGATGATTCGTGAAAACACTGAAAATCATATCCTAAAAGGTCGAAATTTGTTCTATCAATACATATTCGCGAAAATAGAAACTGAACGACTCCTCTACATTTGATTAAATCAAACCAAGTTGCGTTCCGCAGAGTATATTCATTTACGCGATGCAGTTGTAAATGATGGCTGAAAAACAAAAAAACATTGTGTATCCAAAAGCACTCCAATAAATAAAATCACATACGGGCGCCATTGTCAAATTCAGGTAAGAACAAAATAACCTAAGTTTATTGTTTCTTCTTCTTCGTGTCAGCGACGTCATATTGTTTCTAATTGGCTGCAGTCACGCCTCAAGTCCGACTTATCCAATCGGAAGGCGAGAGGCTCCCGACGAGGCGCTTCCATAAAAACTTGTGGTTTCTTTTTTCTTAGTGGTATTGCTACGCATGCCGGGTACACGCTAGTTACTTATAAAAAATTATTTTTACACACTTGTGACGTTTGCAGTGAAAGTAGCACGTAGTCATAAACGAAGTGATTAAGCCATATTGTAATTACTTTTAAATTTTTGCTTGATTTAAATTTAAGGTACATACTCACACAATGACGACACAATATACTCGTAATGACGAGATTAATATATAATGTTGAAGATAGATAATAATCAAAAGAAAATTGTAAAAAAATATAACGCTTATAATAAGTTTGGATTAGTTTGTTTTGCATTGTCGTTTTGCATAAAGTTCACCCTAAAAAAATACAACAAAGCGTATTCAAGTTTTCTTTTGTATATTTTTTTATTTTATAAGCAACACTTTATTTTCTCATAGTATTAAATATTTTTCTAAACGATAAATAAATAGTTATTTAAAGTGATATGTATTCAATAAAATATTTTACGATTATGCACTCAATCATAAATGATGTATTAAAACGTTGCGATATTTGATTTCTTTTAATTTTGTTTTGTTGTTGATTTAAATGATGAAACTGAAATGATTTGTTAGTACAATAATTACGAAGAGTGAATTTTAAGCGAACTAAATTATGTGCGAATAAAAAATATGAATAAAATACAATTTATAAATAAAAAAATAAAAACAGAATACGTTTATGCAAATCTATTCATTGGTGATTGTACTGAAATGATGTTGGAAAATACGGTTTTTAAATTTTGTTCGTAAGAAATGAGATCGACTGCAGTAAATAATATCAACGATGGAATCTAGCCAAGCACCTTCACTGGAATGGAAAAACACTCCCGATCCGTCTTTGTGTTTGAGAATGAGACAGTTTTATTATGTAATTCTTTTTGGCATGATATCCTAGTGCCTAAAAAATATAAATAAGTGAATCGTTTGGTGTGTGGTTTAAGGATGTAAAATAAAAATGAATGTATTTATTAGTGCAATTTTACAAAAAAATATCGATGGCTTAAAAAAATAGTGGTAGTTGGTGATGGCTTGTATTTCATTTAGTATTTAGTACTGACAGATATTGATAGAGAAATTTCAACTGTGGATTATAAGACTTCTTTCATTTAAAAAATAACAAAGCAGTTTGTTGAATGTATGTGTTATATATAATCGTGTCGGAAACAACAGGGTCAGATCCTGTCTGCCCAGAAGTGGGCGACGTCGATGGCGTTACTTCTGGCCATCATCAGGTCTTCCTGGGTGCAGCTATTCGGGCACAGCGCACACTCCAGAAGGTGTGACAGGGTCTGCTCCACGCCGCAGTCACATTCAGTCGGTCCGCTGTAAAACTGCCAGGCCCTCATTTGTGTCCTCGTCTTGCATACTCCGGTCCGAAGTCTGTTAAGGGACCTCCATATATTCCACCCTTGGTCATGTCCAGGGGTTAGGTCTCTTCGGGGCAATCCAAGTATTCCCCTCAGTTGCGCTTCTCCACATGTTCAGCCGCAGGGTGGCCTCAGGTATCTCCAGTTCCGTTGTCGACTGTAGGAAACTTCTTCTTGATTTGAGCCGTGTAGTTATCTTTTGGTACCCAAACATAGGGTGCAGTGCGTCGTGGGTTGGTTTGGTGAGTTCCTTCTTGGTAGTAACTTCTCGCCGTATGTTTGGTGGGGCAATGCCCGAGAGTTGATATAGCTTTGATATTGGGGTAGGTTTTAGGCACCCCGTAACCACCCGGCACGTTTCATTCAGAGCAATATCCACTTTCTTGGTATGGGCAGACCTCGCCCATACTGGCGCAGCATACTCGCCAGCAGAGAAACAGAGAGCTAGAGCACTTGTGCGGATCAGGTTTGGTTGGGCTCCCCACTTCGTACCTGCCACTTTTCGGAGTAGGTTGTTTCTGGTGGACACCTTGCTTAACAGACTGACAGTGTTTCTGATAAGTGAGGGTCCTATCCAGCTTGACCCCTAGGTATTTAGGTGTGTCGCAGTGCTCTAACACCAAGTCGTTCCAGGTAATGTGCAGCTTTCTCTTGGCAAGTCTGTTATTAAGATGAAAGGCGCAGACTTGGGTCTTGCTTGGGTTTGGCTGTAGTCGGTTTTGGTGGTAGTACGAAGAGACAGTCCATTATTTATGTTTCGTATATTTTTACAGAAATTCAATGAATCCATGTTTTTTTATTGATGTACTACGTTATGTTGTATGTAAGATTTTAGAGAGCGCTCACTTGAAGGTCCACTTAGGAGCAAAAGAAAAATAAGATAAGCAGAAATTTGTTGTCCACATATAGAACGGATATCGAAAGAAAAAGAAGGCAGCGCTTTTGTTCAGAATTTATCTACGAATTTGATATTTTTAATGACAAAAGTAATAATATTTCAACGAAATTTATCAATCCAAGAATGTCAATGATTTTAATAATGAATAAAGTAATACACCTATTACTCAGTGGATTTTATGACAGTATATGACTACGCATACTGAATTCTTAGGTTTTTTTATTGGGACACATATGACATTACTTGCATAAGTATACGAAACGATTAAGCTAGTAAAGGGCAAGATACAACGTAAAGCGTCAAATTATGTACTGTTTATAGACTAATATCGTCTTTCTTCGTAGTATCAATCCGGTGGATTGGTTTGCAGCAACATAATCTTGCATCTCGATCTCCATTCCTCTCGGTCCTCCGCAACCATCTTCAGCTCAGCATAAGAGCTACAACTCATGTCCTCGAACACTTGCTACAAATACTCCCGTCTAGGGCGCCCTCTACAGTTTCTACCGTCAACCATCCCCTCCACAATGTTGTGAAGAATACCATCGTGGCGCATGATGTGACTGATCCATCGGGCTCGCCTCTCTGAAATGGTTATTTGGTGCTTATCTTCCTTGATTATCCTAAGAACCTCATTGTTCGTGACGTGGTCTCTCCAGGAAATTCCGAGAATTGTTTTGTATGACCACATTTCATAGGCCTCTAGTCGTTTTTTATCACCTTCAGATAAGCATCATGTATTGTCTATTACTCAGGTTAAGGATATTTTTAACGTAATAAATTGGAGTTTAAGACTCTCGTGTTTTAAGACAGTACACGTTTGATTCCTTCGCAACTGAATATGTCTATTTTGTCAGTTAATTTAGATCGACCATCCAGCCGCTGGCCGGGCAGTCAGTGTTGAGTCCGCGGATGAGTGATTATCTGCAGCGTGGGCTGCGGCTGATGTTGCGCTGGACTGCGGGGCGGCGGCTCCCGTGGGCAGCGGTCGTTAGCAAGCACTACACTCAGCTACTGGTTTTGAGTCTTGATATCCACCGGACAGATCACGGCAATACGCAGTGGCGGATTATGCATAATAAACTGAAAAATAACCCTCTTTTTAAGTATGAAACACTTCAATAAATTATTTTTTTATTCAGCTTACATTCTTAGTAGTTCTCCAACGCGCGATGAGATAATTATTACCACGAAGAAAAAAGCTGTTGGGGCCGTAAACAATTCGAATTTTATTTTCTTTTAACTATTCATCATCATGATCATTTCGTATGGTTGTCAACAAATGCCGCCACAAAACTCTGTCAGCCGCTATAACCATGTTTCATTCCATCAGCTTTGCTAATCAGAGCTCAGTGTATCCTATGTAACGTTCCCAACGGACTTCCAGAACAGTGAGTCCATTTGCTTAAAAAAAATGGTATCTGTAGTTTATTTATTATGTGTTTTCGTTTACTTTTGCATTGAAATCATTACAAAAATCAAACAGTTGTACATACAAGTATACCACAATGAATTATATCTAACTATTTAAAAATACAGTTAAACAATCTTAAGTATTTTGAAGAGACAGTAGTTACAGACCGAATTAAAATCATTAGAAAACTGCGAAACTTGGTGACATGATGGCTTTAAAGTAAAAAAGTCTCATACGTCACGTTATCTTTCATGATAGCTTTAACAAAAGCTTCCATAGCTCCGCCGTATAAATTTTATGCACATTTCCCGACAGCCTTCCAGAAATAGAGCTAGAGCTATTAGGATATTAATGAATCAATTTAAACTTATTTAGAGCTTCGCACAAACTACTACCTAAATTAAACAGTACTTTTAGTATTTTTCCAGAATTATTGTAATTTTGAGGTTGTCCCACTAGTTCACCACTGATGATGAGGACCACTTTAAAGCAAGCCAATTAAGATCTTCATTAGTGTGGCCAAGGTCACTTCCAGGAACCGCAGCGGCGGGCGCCCCACCTACCTTCCTGCACAGCCTCCTCGTGCTGCACCAGTCCATATCCTCGTGCACGAACCCAAGAAGACTTGACCTCCGCGAACTAAAACACTGTAGGTCCTGAACAATATTATACCACATTTTACTGAAATGAAGTTACGGAACAAGCTTTTTATATAACCTTTATCATCATCTCTGTTCTATTCATAATGGCACATCCCTATGATTATATATTTTATTATTAATCGTACATATTGCAGTTTTCTTTATTTTTCTTAATTATTATCAATTCGGTCGGAAGATTTTGGTTGATTTTATGCCAGTTTTTGTATTCTCATATCATTCCATGTCTGAAATTTTTAGGAAATCATTAAGTTTTTTTAACACAATATAAAAATTATATTTTTTTGTATTTTGAAATAAAATTATTGTTTTTTTTTTCAAACATCTATTCCTAAGCTTCAAAATAACACAGTAGTCACAAATTGCTTCCATAAATTTTATTAAGCCGCTTCGTCTTCACCTTATCACATGTTAGCTTTGCATCCTCCGGGAAGAGCTCCGGCTCTACTAAGTTAATTATATATATAGTTCTCAAAGACATTTCAAAATGGCATGACTAGGTCTTACAAAATCTGTTTGTTACAGGAGAATACCCACAGACTTGCAATTTAAGAAACGGTTAAGCACTGTATATGTTGTGTCGAATTATCAAAGTTATACTACTAAAGCCAGCAACATTTACGCATCATCCATTTTGCGTGAATTACTCGATAAATGGTTTGCGATGGTTTTTTTTCCAATTTTAATGAATAGGCTATGACTGACATTTTACAGGCGAAGGATAGAGTTTGAACGGCTGCCGTGCACGCTACCTTGAAAGGAAGTTTACCAAGGCGATATTTCTTTGTAAGCAACGTCGTAAATTTTGAATGCGCTTAATAAATAGTGTGTTTTTGGGAGTCTCACTTGTCCGTGTCAGGTGAGTCCAAGTCCGGCCTAATTAAGGCCCGGCTTGCCCGCGCCGGACATAATTATTTGGCCCCGGCGCGTCGTGTGAGATACGAGTTAATTGATACGGCCGGTGGCACTTCGTCGAGGCGGGCTTAGCAACCCTGACATAGACTACTTATTTTTTCATTCAACTACTTAGAGGAAAACGCCGCCCAAGAGTTAACGTTTCTTTAACGAATGTTTGCCCTTTCCATCTACGCGTCATGTTCACTCTAAGGTATAGAAAAAAATTTGTTACTATAAATTAACTGCCGTTTAGATTTATGAAAGAACTTTTAATACTCCGTCAATGCCGTATTGCAAGGTTTCATTCGATAAGATTTTTACTATCGCATTTAAAGGTATGAGAGTCCGGGATCTTGATGGAAAAAAAATGTGGGTTAAATGAATTGTTTTTATTTCTTGAAATTGCTTTTATTATCATCAAATAGTCACATTTCAATATGTGTTATATCTGTTTTGAAATAATATAAACACAAATAGGTTTTGTATATTTTTAATTTAGATTTATTAAAAAATAATAGGTCATTCAAGATATTGCTAGAAAATCACTTATACTTACAATGCAATTTGTAGATTCTTGTGTGAATCTGTGATTTTTTTTTTCACATTAATTATCAATAAAAAGAAATCATAGAATACTAATTCTTCTTCTTCTTCGTGTCAGCGACGTCAAATTATTTTTTCCCAATATCTGGCAACATCGATAGCTCGTGTGTTGCCCAGCATTAGGTCCTGAGATGTGCAACTTGTTGGGCACATGGAGCAGCATCGTAGGTGTGAGGCGGTCTGCAGGTCTCCACAGTCGCACAATAGTGTCTCTCCCTGCCGAAGCATTCCCCACCGCTCGAGGTTGTCCTTTGTTCTACCAACTCCGGTTCTTAATCTGTTTAGGGATTTCCAGGTCGGCCAGTCAAGGCTCTTGCCAGTTGGGAGGCCTTCCTTTGGAGTAATGAAATCCTCTGGTGCGATTTGTTGCCAGAGTTGGAGTCTCTCATTTTCAAGGCCGGATGTGAGAGGTTGTGTGGATTTCAGAAAGCTGCTTCGAGACTTCAATCTTGGTGTTGGGGGTATCTGATTATACAAGCAGTGGGACGGTTGGTTGATTGCCTTACGCATTTCTTCGGCGCATATGACTTTGCGTCTTATGTTCGGTGGTGCGATACCAGCCAAGGGGTATAGCTTAGAAATGGGTGTCGGTTTGAGGCAGCCTGTGACGACTCTGCATACATCATTCAGGGCAGTATCCACTTGATTACAGTGGGCTAATCGACCCCACACTGGTGCCGCATATTCTCCGGCTGAGAAACAAAGTGCTAAAGCTGAGGTACGAAGAAGGGGTGATTGGGCTCCCCAGTGAGTGTTGGTCAGTTTGCGGATGAGGTTGTTCCTTGTTGCAACTTTCTGTTTGGTGTTGCTGCAATGACGCCTGAAGGTGAGGGTGCGATCTAGAGTGACTCCGAGGTATTTTGGGTTTTTTTTTTTTTTTTTAGAATACTAATTGAAAATGTGATTTAAAACTAAAAGCTCGTGTGCTTAGTATATAAATTAATATGATCTTCTTTGATAGTTTGATTTTTATTAAATATTTGAGTTTTGCAGGGATTTCAACCTGGGTCTACTATCGAGTAAGTGGAGTGCTTTACCACTATGCCGTGACCCTCGCGTCTCCCTCCAGGCTCTTGAGTGTTTCGGACCCTGTGAGGAGATAAGCAGAGACGCTCTCAGTCTTGGCGGCTACCGAATGCGATGTCTCATGATACGGCTATCAGAGAAACTGCACGACATCAACTCCAGTCTAAACACTCAATAATAAGGACACAAACTCATTCCATTGCCAATGGCATTCAAAATAAAATCAACAATTATTCTTCATCATCGTCATAAGTCTGTATCCACTGTTGAACGCAAAATTACCACATGAGTCTCCATTCATCTCAACTGTCCGCTTTTCACACGAATCTTCTCCTTCTATTCATTTTGCATGGGGTCCATTTGGCATGGGTAACACTCCAATAGTTTTCTTGCTCATTGACCGTCGTCTCTCAACAGATGTTGTCATTTGAGTGTGTCCATTCTTTGGCTAAAGTTCTTGAACTCGTTTCGGATTCTATATTTTAGACACTCCGAACATAGTTCTTTTATGGCACGTTGAGCATCATAGCACCACGCACATGACTCATTCGACTATGCTTTCATGCAATCGTTTGCTTCAAAAAGCACACTTTTTAGTCACGATATGATATGTTACCATTGGATTCAGCAAATGATTTTTCGATTTGAATATTTAACTCCCTTTTCCCGTCTTAAATAATCGCTTTTTTATCATAAAACTCTGAATATACCGATTGACCATGAGTATATTGTTTGAAAACTGTCAAACTACGAGTAACTTTGCTTTTCTGCGCCGGATCTGGAAGTACTAGTTCAAATCGAAGAGATTTTTTTTGCGTTCTGAAACAAAATGAATCTCATTTACATATATTTCTTAAGTAGTCGAAAATAATCAAATATGAAAGATTTTATTGAATATAAAAAGGTTTGGTGTTGTAAACTGGTTTTAGGGGAATGCTCAATACATTTTATTTCCACATTGTAAATAAACGACCTTCGAGAAAGCAGGTAACTGATTATGCTCCGCTATGACAACTACACTCATCACATGGTTGTTAGAATCTACTACCACAAAATTATGTCAGCCGTTATGATATTGTATCAGCTCTGTCTCCCAGAGCATATTCAATGTAAAAGTTTCATAAGGCTTTTCATAACTGGGCTAAGATAAAATATAAGTAAATTTATTACATAGACAGCTAAATTGCACATATGACATGTCGTTACCAGATACACATTTGTCTTGAAACTAACTGTAGTATAAAAAACTACTGCCTTATCCTCTCACTTCTTTATTCATCACAAAACCAACTATCGTATCACTTATATTATACGCAAGGAACTATTCTATAGACCTGTGTTTTTGCTGTATTTGATTTTAGTGAAATAGAAAGATTCGCAACAGTTTAGAACTGTACTACAAGAGCGCAGTGTATTAAGCATTTCAGTATGTGGACGCAGTAAGAGTTGAGCATAATCTTTGTATAGTTGAAATTCAAGGAAACCAGATGATTGATCCAATGCTCCATTAATAACACCGTAAATAGCAGTGACATGAAAAAATAGTCGCAAGTGTGAACAGGCTTGTCTGGAGGTTTGTTCCTCTGGTCGTGAGGCTGGTATTGTGCGCCGGATGTGGGAGTGCTGGGCTCTGGTTCCAGATGGTATCGGTCCCGCCCCACCAGCTCCGGGGGCGACGCGATCCATTGTGTCGAAAAATGGGGGCCGCATCGGCGATTCGGATTGTCATTCTCGGTCTACACCTGTGCCTGATAAAGAGAATTATAACAGATCTTCAATCGCGCTCTTGTTGTGACTAACCTGATGGCTTTCGAAGGTGATCGCACAGTAGAAAGATGCAATAGAAATTCTTGCTGAATCAAAGCCGAAAAGTCAAAAAATTTATGATTCTATGAATTACAATGATATATTTTCAGGATCCCATTTGTACCAGGTTAGGCTAGATTGTTATCTCTGTACATAATATGTTGAAGTAATAATCTAAATATTACACACTTATAGTGCTTTTTAAATATTTAAATAATTATTCAATGTTTTTTAGGTGGTTATAATTTTTCACTCACTTATAAAATATTTTTCGATAATGTTCATGGTCTATATATCATCCAGGAGTTGATATTAAATCGATTGCAAAATTAGTCAATATATGAGAAAAAATATGTCTTTAATAGTTTGTAATTTAAATCTATTTGTTTTTACTCAATTAACATAATGTACTATAATCAATTTTCAACGTCAAATAAATAGTACCTCACATTTACTATATTAATTATCAAGACGTTATTATATGATCAACATGATATAAATGATAATAATAACTAATTTGGATGCAGATATTTTACATACACTTTTCACCCAAATTTTGATGAGCGATTTTTCCCTTATCATTTGTTGATTTTTGACCTCTTTGTGTGAGTGTTACAAAGTGTAATATTTTGTTTAAGCATAGAACCCTACAAAAATACACCAATAGTATTTTTACTAAATGTAATTTCCGGGCAACATATAAAATATAAATAACCACTAGTTTAAAATTTATATCAATCAGTTAAATAACTATGATTTGTTACTTTTAATTTTAGTTTAATGAGCAATAAAGTCAAAATTAATGTTATTAAGAAGCAGATAAATAATCGTTAACAAATGGCGCTCTTGACACATTTTATCGCAGAGAAAAAAACATCGTGTCATTGTATGTATTTATGAAATTTCATGACAATGAATCGTTTGAGACATTTGCTCCAGTACAAGTTATACGAGAAAAAAAGTTCCGTGGGCATTCTTTTTATGTATACATAAGAGTATTGGAATAGGAAGAAAATATATATTATGAGTCGTATCTGCTTGTTATTTTTAAGGATAGGTTATCAATTATTTGGTATATGATATACTTATACTTTTAAATTACATTAATAATTAACGAAATAATTTTCAGTTAATGCTTGATATAATTTATTTATAAATAAGGATAAAAATTTAGTATAAAGATTACTAAAAATTTGCCATTTAACTTTTTGAAAAATCTTTCTGATACAAGCTGGGTTATTTTTATAGATTTTGAAATCTTAATTTGATCATCTATCAAGTAATTTGATCAAGCCTACGTTTATAATTTGATAAAAAAAATATTTTCTTGATTTTAAACCCATCTCTTGTTTCGATCGACGGCTTTCACCATACTTATATTATTTATCGGATGACATCAGTTCATCTAGCAAACCTAAATAACCGCCTTCGACCTTATTTTCCATAGCACAGTGACATGTGCAGCGTACTGTTGGGTCGGATGCTCTTTAAGCAAGCTCAAGCAAGCAGATATCTCTGTTTCGGTCATTTAATAAAGCCTGCCGATTCTCTTTTTTGTACAATATTAAACTCAAGATGAGATTTACTAACCTGCGCTATTTAACGACTGACTCTGTTGGATAGGTAGAACTTTTAATATTTGTGGTGTTGTGGCAAACAAAGCAAGAATATTTCATTATTAGTTAAAATAAATTTCCAATTTGTTCTGATATTTACTTAAAAATCTATTACTCACATAACAAGAAATATTTATATGAAAAAAACTTTGGTAAATGCTTTTAAGAAGCGCAAGTAAACAATTACTTGTATGGGCGTAACCACCCAATATGGGAAATAATACCAAAAAAACACTGTTCAAAATGAATGTTCAGTCATGCTAATTTAGAGCTTCGTAGATCTTCATTGGGATTAAAACTTCTGATTGCTCGTACACCAGTGAAGCGTCTTACCACTAGGCTCTGGTCAAAGAAAGCAAAAACAAGTCCTCGAGCTACATTAGAGTGTTTATGTTAATCCGTTATTAAATATGTGTCGTTCATCATTCACTTTTCGTTGGCGGCCCACGCGAAAAAAATACAACTGAATTGTATTGTCAATTGTTGCTATTTGCCAGCCCAATTATTCTGGCGCACCTTAGTTCACGTACAACGCTGTGAGCCTATCAAACATTTACACGTAGGATGACAATCATTTCTTAAATCTTAAAACGGCCGGATATAACCAAAACAAAGTTTTATCAATAAAATAAATAAAGCGATATCAAGATCATCTAAATTAATATACTCTTGTTTCTTAAGTTATATAATTAATGTCCAACATTACGAGTCAATTAAGTATAAAGCCGGTCTCGTTTCCAAAAAACTAGGTGTATTATATAGATCACGTCGGTATTTCTACGATAAAAAACTTCTTCTTCTATATAAAGCACAAATCCGACCTATCCTTGAATACGGCAGTCACCTTTGGATTGGCGCCCAAAAGTACCTTCTTAATTTAATTGACTCAGTTCAAAGAAGAGCAATTCGTTTAATAAACAATGGCACTTTTACGTCCAACCTGCAATCAATGGAACACAGGCGTAAGATTGGTTCACTTAGTCTTTTCTACCGTTATTACAACGGTCGCTGCTCTTCGGAACTTTGAATAACTAATTCGTCTTGCACCCACCCACAACCGAAAAACTCGTCTTACACTTGCCGAACATCCATACACGGTTAATGTGTGTCGACCAAGAACTGGCAGCTTCCAAAGTTCCTTCCCTAATGCCACCGGTAAGCTTTGGAATGCTCTTTCCAGCGTCTGTGTTTCCTTCTTCCTACAATCTCTTCAAGAAACAGATATACACTTCCAATCTCCCCAACCCACACACAAACACGAACACAACATACGTTTCCCGCATACAGCGTCCAGCCTCCCTGGCTGAGCGTCATAGAGTGCACTAGTCTTGACCGGCTGTGCTTTCCTGCATGCGATTACATAAAAAAATTTAATTAAAGTATAACAACAAAAGTAGAAGAAAACTTTATTATTAAACTGATCTTACGATTTTGTATAAACTTTCTTTATATTTTTTTATTATATTTATTTCAAAGTATTAATACGAGAGTATTTTAAGAAATGTGTGGTGTTTTCTTAACTCATTGAATGCTTATCGCTTACATTCAAATATGTTTTTAATTAATGAAACATTTTTTTTTATAAATTGCATGCTCTCTTACCGGGATTATCATCCCGATCAAAATATAATGTAACGTCATCTAATAACCAATCTGTAATTCAGTATAGGCAAATGGATAATTAGTACAGATAAAAAATGATACTGACATCATGCTACTTCTTTCAGCTCGCGACTTGTACTTATAGTATTGTAGCAGAACTCTAATTTGCAAATCATAATAACAATTATTCTGTATGCAAACGTATTCAGGAACAAACGAGGAGATCAAATATAGAAGTCATCAATATGCATAATTTCTGTCATGACTTATATATTGAATGACATGAAAAAAATCACTTGTCACTTACAAGAGTGACAGTTGTATATTTGTAGATATTACATGCCAGTATTTGAATCAAATAATAACTGTTATTTACATGCAAAGCATTCACTTTAAGATTAATTTTGTATATTACATAGTTATGTTTTTTGTTTCAACATAGATGAAGTGGAGTAAAATCCTTTTATAGAAATTTGATGATACAGTTGTACATTCTATGCATCTTCACAACTATTAGATAAATTCATTGGCGGCTCGACCCAAAATAAAAGGTGAAATTTATAAAAAATATAATTTAGGCGTACATATGCATGTAAAATCCAGATTGAATTAAAGTAAGAAGACATAATACAAAAAGGCATTTGTAAAACTCGATAGATTTCAACGTATTATATAAGCAAAATATGTATTTAATAAGTAAAATAATGCTTTTATTAAATTGATTTGAAAAGGTATTATTCACTTGAGTTTATGTTTGTTTTTTTTATAGTATATTTTTAGTTCATTTCCACCGCTCAACTCTTTAAAAATATAGATATTTATTTATCAATTGTATGAAAAAATTTACGCATTTCACGATTATATGAAAATGTAACATTGTTAAATATTATAAATATTTTACTTGAAAGTATGAAATAATCTAATGTGAAATGAAAAATAAACTGCATTTTGTATTCAAAATAAAGTAATGTAGTAGATTAGAAATATGAAGTTATTTACCCAATATTTTGACTGAAATAAACAATAAATAATAAACTTGTATTATTTAAAAGCTCATATAAATCACGTGTTATCAATTTGATGTTTACACGAGCTTTTGCAGAGAGTGGAGTGAAATGTTTGAACGTACATATTTGATGCGATTTCAAAGAGCTCTGCAACCTGTATCCGACAGTTGCTATTACAAATGTCACCGGTGGAAAACAAAAAGCGGACAGTAAAAGTTGGGCTTTTGCGCTGAGCTGTTGCGGGCAAAAAAGCTCGCAAAAAAGCCGAGCTTTTGTGAAAATTAAGCTTAAAACTGACATCGCGTCAATTACTTCCGACAGCATACACGCGGCCTCCACGCCGCACAAAAATGAACATTGGACGTTGAACATACCCCCTGGGTGTGCCTGGGTATGATAGCTCCTGATACTGTGACGAACTTTGGTTTTACACGTTTTTTTTTCATTAAATTTAAAAAACAATTTTACTTTTTGAGCAAAAATACTACAAGGTGTAAATTAAAAGTAGAATAAACAGACGAGTACTTCAGAAACCGCAAGAGAACATTAACAATAACTGAATTTTCTTCAAGCCCGCGGACTCACGCCGTCCTGGGAAGCCGTCATTGATTATACTTGGTAGAGTTACAGAACTGACATACGATGAGGTGAGGGCCATGGCAATTTAAGAATGAAGTAAATTTTTTACGATGAACACATACCAAAACATGGATGGCTTATATCACCTATTGCTCCCTGCAAGTCAAGGGTTATTTGACCAAAAAGTGCAGACCCCACGAATGTCGAGCGTACCTTCCGATATTGTTGAAGTCGGTGATTTTCAAACACGCAAATATGTTTTGGATGTTACAGCTACTGTCTCTTCTTGTTCGCGAGATTTAAATGCTACTGGAAGTCACATATTTTTCCAAGTGGACTTTCAGATTCAGAGATGTCTGAAAACAAGGCACTGATAGAACTGTGAGTTGGCGAATTGTGATACCATATGCTCCAATGGGACGGAAAAAAAAGTGTTGATTTAAATTGAAAATAAAATTATTAATATTGATTAAAATAAAAATATAGTACAATTTCCAATTTGACTGCAACAAGCGTACTATTGTAGATATAAGTTGTTTTGTCGCTTTTCAGGTTATTTATTGAGCAAAATGTATGTAAATTCGAAAGGATGCACATCACGGTGTTGTTTTAGCGGAAAATCAGTATTAAGGTATTTTTAAGTCGAACAAAAGTGATTAATTTATTTAAAAAATTCTATTTGATATTCGTCGTAACAGTTGATACGTTGTTTTTAATATAGTTTTTTTTAATGGACAATCTAATTCTGTTTTCACATAAAATTTTTCGATTTTTGTTTTGTTTAGAAAAAGTAAGGTTAATCACACGAGTGATAATAATTGCAAATTGCCTTACTTTAAAATAAGAACAGAGCTACATACTTCGTTATACTATGAGTTGTATTGTAATGTTTAAATGTGTTTTTAGTTGTCATGTCTACGCAGCATTTGAAAGGGAATTGAGAAAATTATTTTTGCACATCTAATGAATTAATAAAAAAAACATATTTCATAGTGAAAATATAACACATTGATTTGTAATCGACAATAAAATATGAAAAAAGAGTATTTCATTTTTTTAAGCGTATGAAGTCTTCGCCTTGCCTAAATTTATTACGTGTGTATTATGATATGAATTTATTCGAATGAACTATATGTTCGTTCGCTAACCCTCCTATAGCGTACACTTCAATAACGATTTGGCCTAGAGCGTCAGTTTTTTAAAATGATTCTATATTTCTTTCTATATTGACGACTTAGATTCTATTTTTCTACCTCAATGCTTATGAAGGTTGACTGTATATTCAAATAAAACCTTAGATATAAAATGTATGTTTGAAAGCAATATTGAATTAAAGGAGTTATTTATGACTCTGAATTCCTTAAATATGTTTTTGGTTTATTTATTCCTCGATTGCTTTTCGCATTTATCGTTAACAATCATTTATTATATTTCCATTCGAGATACTTCATAAATCTATAAATTGGCGGCGTAGTTATGACTATCCCATAAAACTCTTGGAAGTATTAAATTTCTATACACAATAGGAGCATTAAAGGCTTTATTCCGAGGTTGTGTCTGACCTGGTTTTATGGAAATTTAATATCGTCTATGAGTAGGTATTGACAAAATATGCAAATTGCCAAAGTGGAAAATGAATAAGAACAATATTTTCCTTTCTAAGAAGATTTTTTTTAAAAAAGTATTCAAAAGCCTAGTTAGTATGGTAAATCCGCAATTTTGATCTAAAAATACACATCTCAACCGTAATATTATTTAATTTCTACATTAATTTAAATCTTGTGTATAATATTATGATATAATTATGTTGCATCAATGATGATTTGTGGTATAGTTTAGATGTAAAACACACAATATCAATCCTTACGTAGTTCAAGTTATTTTAAACTGATTTGTAAGTTTTTTCTATGAAATTTATTATTCACTTTTGAGATATTTAATTCATACAATTATATCAAAACATCCTAGTGTTTATTTAACGCTTCAACTGTCTGCGTTT
This sequence comes from Glossosoma conforme, assembly GCA_022606575.1. Taxonomy (NCBI): domain Eukaryota; kingdom Metazoa; phylum Arthropoda; class Insecta; order Trichoptera; family Glossosomatidae; genus Glossosoma; species Glossosoma conforme. Next base: position 949,430 of record JAGTXR010000126.1, read on the forward strand.
ACTGCCCCCAGGCTCTCGCCGTCCTGGAAGGCGTGCTGAAACTATACATAGAGTGAACTCCCTGAAACTCTGGGAAGCAGAGCTGACATGGGATGAGACGAGGACCATAGCGACGAACAGAGATATGAGTATATGTCAGCAGTTTCTGACTACCATACGTTAAGTAAGCGGATATAGAATGATGATGATGTTGATAATAACCTAATAATTGAGGAGAGACGAAAGTTATCCCATGAAAACCGCACCGCGTAAGCATGGATGATGCGTGAATGCTTTGTTCTAGTCTAAATATGTTGGTGGATCATAGGTTCATACCATATATTGTACATAGCCATTATCATAAACGGCAAGCGTCATAGATTTCAATTGTGATTTTTTTCATTACGTTCGTCGATATTTTGATGTTTGTGTTTCAGCGCAAAAAAAATAATAATTAATAATAATGAATATCAATAACGCCTTTTCATTGGTGTTTTAAAGACTATCTTTTTTATTTTCTAATATTTTATAATGTAAGAAATTTGTCCAAAATTTAGTACTTTTTTGGTTCCGGATTTTTTTTCCTACTAACATAGATTAAGATTCATTTCTTATGAATCGAATATATATCATAAATATTATAAATTATTGTAGATAAAACCACTTATTTTCTGAAAAATATATATAATATAGCTGCTGCTGAAAATGTGAAAAAAATTGTTTGGAGACCTGTAGTCCTAAGAGATATTTTTTGTCTATTTATGAATATGTATCTTGTGTACTGGAGGACTTGGTCGAGCGCCCGCGACCAGACAGGCAGACCCGACAATGCGAGAGATTTTTTCCTTTAAAATATATTTTGGCATCAAATATAAATGTTGAATAAGATTCCCTTTTATGGTATCGGCATAAAAAACAAGAAGTTGGGATGGCACAATAGCAGGAGGACTTCGCCAAGGCGCGGTGGCCGCGTATCAGTAAGGGTACACTGGGCGCAAATAGTTCTATATCTACTTCAATAAGAAAATTTCTACATTTTGAACTTGTCCAATTAAAAACTAAAATCACACTTCACCAAAAAAGAGCATATAGTTTCAATGAAATAATCTTATTTTGGATAAAAAAAATGTTCAATATATTTTTTTATCAATTAATCTTAGAAAGAGTTACGCTGGACATGAAATTTGTAATGCAGACAGTATGACACGTATGCTTAACAGTGGGTAAAAATAATATAATGGAGAACTAAATTTTAAACCTACCAAAAAAATCAGTACATAACAAATAACAAGTGCATTTATGTATATGTTAATTATATGTTTAGAGGCGGTGAAATGAATTCAGTGTAATAAAAAAGCAAATCTTACGAGCTTTTTTGACTGAATTGCTTATGAAAGACAACATATAACAAGGTTTTTGACAACGATTAGTAGAGTTAACCCTCCTATGATGCACTTTTTTATTTTTTATTTGTAATGAAGATTTTTTCTGCAATTTTTCATATGGAAATTTGTTGAATAGAGTTTTTCTTGTATATTTTTAGGAAAGTTTTCGAGCTTTCGTAACTTTCTTCCTCTGACTCTACCTCAGGCAGTGCTGGCGGGGGAGGGGGTGGGAGGGGGAGGGCGCCGGAGATTGATTCGTGGCAGGCGACCGTCAAGCTGAAGAGCCTACCCCCTTCCCCCGCCACCCTCCCCGTACCCCTCACTGCCCGCCTCGTGTTTTTGCTCGCCGCGTTTTTTTTGCGGAACGTCGAAGTCGCAGGAGCAAGAGCAGGTAGGCAGGACAACTACCGTCCAGACTGATGGACACTAAAGCATCCTCCACTTCAAAGGAACTGCTTCTGAAGAAATTATTTTTCATTTTGAAAATCCTTTACTTGAATTTCCTTTCTAACATGATTTTGAATGGACTACATTCAACCGCCTTAAAGCACAATATTGGATGATTAGCCTTTCGCTCCTAAGGTCTGAAACATTTCATCCTAAGAAGAGGTTATACTCAAAATACACAATAAAGAAGGACATTTATATGAAAAATCAACACAAACGCTGTAAGAAAATGTTTCAAATAATAAAAAGTGTACGTTATAGGAGGGTTGACTGCATTTCGAAATTCCTTGGTTTGTTGATATTGATCTACGGAGGATCCATGGAAGTCCATGACGATCTAGAATATAGATAAAAAGAACTTGTATGCAGCCTTGTAGCACGTCAGTAGAAACATTGAATGAGTCTTTGATCAACGCTTCAAATCGTATGAATCACTCTTTATTCTGAGTATATAATGGATATAATTTTGGCATGCAACCATAAGCGTGAAAACTTACACTCGACTTAAAACAAAATTAATTCTAAGGTTTGTATTTTGTGAATAAGTACAAGTAGTATCAATAAATCACTTATTGCATATAAATATTTTCATGCATTAATATCCGGTAGCTTTGTCAAATATTTAATACGTGCTTGCATTAAAATTATTACAGATAAACACTTACCAATCATCGGATACAATGCTTGTTCGAGCGCAAGATCGAGTGTATAAATCTCAAGACACTGTGTAGTTTCACCAAACTGTTAGAAAATAACGCTTTGTGAGCGTGATTTACTGCGGCATTATTATAAACGGCCGGTTAGGAAACATTTCCAGAGGTATCATATTAACTTACAAGGCCCGGTGATTGTGAGCGCGATGTTTGTCAAAGGTGGGTGGCGAATCTAACATCAATATCTCTCAGAGTTAAATATCTTAACTGGGTGTATACAGCCAGCATGAAATATTATATCATTAATATTGATACCCGCAAGATAATACATTTTTGGGACATTCGAGGTTTATTTACAAAGTAAACATCGCATTTGCGGGATACAAAATGTGAGCGTAATTAAATGGTTAATAAATCATGTATCATGCAAGATGAGCTTAATGCGTGGGCGCGTGAAAACATTTGGTAAACTAATATTTGATTATTAAGCAAATATATGTCATAAATCGATGAGACTGATGTTACAACCTTGAAGGTTAGAATCAGATCGCCTAAGATGAGACGGTGAAAAGAAGATCAAATATATATATGACTTCAACTTAAAAAAATGCAATTTATAATCTACTCTTCATTATATAAATCGAGAAACTACTTTTACTATGTGCACCTGAATATTAGGAATGTTATTCTAAAAGACTAAGCTCTCAAATTAATTTAGTTCGGCGATGTATTTTAAGCACGTATCGAACGTATGTAAATAAGAAGACCACCAAATAAGTAGCTTCTGTATCATAGATATTTTTAAGTATCATTCATTATCTTAATGAACAATGAGAATATAAAAATTATGATGAAAATTTGAATACCTTATACACACAATAAAAAAAAATGTTCATGAAAATTCCGATAACATAAAAAATACTTTGATTCATACATTATAAACTTAAATATATAAACATACATCCATATTTCACTATGACAGGAAAAATGCTTACAATTTTTACTGCCGTCAACCGTCTCCTAATTTCAATCTTAATTTAAATATTATAAAAAGACGTGTGAAAAACACTAGATATTCAATTTTCATTAAATATGTCCGAAATCGTTTCATCTCCCTTAGGAGACATTGGCAACAGTGAAGGTCTCCTTGAGATCACGCGCATTCAAAATATACGGTTTCATCAAGAATGTAAAAATTATAACCTTAACTTATATTTAAGATAATTGTATATGTATGAGCTAATTAAATACTCGTATACTTGCAAGTATTGCTTTCAAAATCTAGTGTTTAATTTTGAGGTTACCCTTTTCATGATGCGTCACATATCGACTGTTGGCAACTTATGAGCGGCAGGTTGCATTTTTGCCTTCTGTCTTACGAGCGGGTATTTGGGCCGAGGGTTCCCAGAGGGGAACCAGGAGGGTGATCCCCGCGGATCCGGGCGCGCGTCCTCCGGCATCCAGAATGCCAGGAATGGAGTGATTGGACTATTTAACGTTAAAGGTTTGATAATTTAATTTCCTGCTTTAAAATTTTAGGGTCCCGTACCCGCCAGGTGCGACCAAAAGATCTTTTACTGCGCGCACGCCGTGTATATTATACGGCCTACCAACTCGATTGGAGCCATGTTGTATGCAATGGCGGACTCGGTAATTAGACCGTTCGCTTTATTGGGTCAATTAAAGTTTTATGCTGTAAATCTTTTCACGTTTAGATTCGAGAAGACTTCTTTGTAAGGCAGCTTCGACTTGCGCACGTCGCCTTGAATTAAATAAACATTTAATTTGAAGCTGTAAATTTAATTTAAATTTTATTGAATCGACAATACTTTTTATTAAATTTTGAGACATTTTAAGATACACGTTTACAAATTCATATTTATATAGTCACAGGGTGTATATAAATTTAAAGTACACACAAGAACATACGAGTATATGGAAGATTAAAAATTTAATGTAATTTTTTAAAAAATAAGACGGTTTATCTGAGTAAAAATTATCTTTCGAAAAATGATTATTTTAGTCGAAATCCAGTGAAAATATATTTGGGAGCGTCGTGCTAATCATCCGATCACCTAGAAAAAAAGGATTAATAAAAGCACAATGCTGGTTGCTCATCAAGTAACCGGTCTCTCATCTAGGAAGGTTGTCATGAATTTTCACAACATGTGCTCTGCAGAGCTTCGGATGCAGAGATAACTCGAAACGAAGCCAGACTGTACAAAAATATACGTCGGAAATCGTGGTGGCTATTTGCTTCAGTTATGGATCTTCTATGAAAAAATAAACTGTTTTGTAAAAAAATCGGTCAAACAAACTACTATTATTATTATATCACCAACTTATTCTAAAACATTTTTATAATAAGTTGGTGATATAATATTAATCAAAAAATTTAAACATTGCATCATTAACGGATACGTTTTTTTATTCCGTCTGAATAGTGATACTTTGTTTATGTATTTAATGTTTTCTCGTTACCAAGAATTCTGTTACCTGGTTCTGTCAGCCACCCTGTACAAGGCTTCATCTCTTCTTCCTTTTTATCGACGATTTATTGTTTGTTCGCCGGTCCGATTCATTCGAACGTTTTGTTTTGCAACTGGAGCCACCCATTATAGACAGTGGGTGTTATTTATAAATATTTTTTTATTGTATTATTTCAACCGCAAAAGAATACCAAGAAATTCCATAATGATCGAATAATTCATTTAAAAGAACGCATCAATTCAAAATAATAATATGTTACTTCTATACAATGTATTAATTCAAAATTATTTATTTGATTCCGCAACAATGGGATAATTGCTATGATCTAATTTCTTTAATATTTTATTATTTAAATGTAGTATTGTATTTCAAAAAAGTATCACACAAGCTATAACAATAAATTATTAAAAAATAAGATAAATTTGTTTGGAGAATAACGTTCCTCAATAATTTTATTTAATAGAAATTTTTGTTCATATATTCGTATGTATATTTTTATTTATTTCATATAGTATTAATTGAAAAAAAATGTGTTTTTAAAACTCATGCAAATATTAATGAAAACATTTCTTAATCTATTGACAAAAGAGGAAGGCTGTCTTATTCGCTCCTTTACCTCGTCATTCCTCGTGAAGTAAAACAATCGTACCCTCAGTATTATACGCAAGCACCTGCTTTCATAACACATTGTGTGAGATGTCAAGATTCTCAAACATAAAGAATTATGGATATAGTAAAAATTGAAATCAGTAGAATTTTTTATATATATTATAGAGTGAATGTAATGCAAAACTTGCTGATTATGTTCTTAAATGTGATACACAAATCACCAAAAATATGCCTTGGACACTGAAAATTCAAGATTTTTTCGAAAGTAACCAAATTTTATTTAATACGATCCTGAAATAAAATAATACAAGAGAAACAATTTATAATTATATAATTATTAACAACAATTATTAAATAGTTCCACAGCTCGCATAACAGAAGACTCCACGAAATAACTTTGATAAATAAATTCGTGGAGCTCATGTCGAAACTGGGCTTCTCTCAAGTGGAATACACCAATATTCGAGGCGATATGGTAGAACAATCTGATCACTATCCCAAGAGGCATAGTCTCTGGCAGGTTAGTATTACTCCTAGAAAGAATAAACAATTTATACCTACTTATCCTTAAATAATTGTAATCATACGTCTCTTAGTCAGCCTTTGAGGTCATTGGAAACTATGTATAATATGCTACTAGGTAGATCTTTGGGAGTAGCGATGTCTTTTGCAACTGACTGGATTGAAGTGGTGGAATTTCGTGGTGACAATATGCTTTAGGTATGGAATATGCTAAAGAACGTGAAATGAAAAACAATTATTACGTTCATGAACGATTCAATTCCCAATGTTACAAAATCCCTTCATTAACGTATCGCGGGATAGATCCAAAGGCGGATCTACTCGATGCATCACTACGGAGGTCTAATTAAGTTGTGCGCTGCATTTCATCGAATGCCCATGAGGTTAATGAAAGATCGTCGCTGTGATCCGGGGCGAGGTCCAGCCTCGGGATTTATCAGACGCAGTCTCCGGTGCAGGATTTATCTGTCCTGGTCCATGTTTATGGTCCCCGGAGCCTGGGTGTGCTCGAGCAAGAATGCTGTTGACAAAGTCTTGGCCCACGTCTCTGCGGATGACGGCTCCCCCGCCCCTCTGTGCCTCAATCCTCCCACTTCCGAGAGCAAGTCTTTTTGCTTTCGATTAAAAGCGATCAAATTGTTCGTGTGGTGTTTATATAACAGTGTGGTGTATTAAAATACCTAACTTCGTTTAAAAACGCAAATCCACTGCTTTACTTAAATGTACTTAATGTACTTAAAATGATCTACAAAGATAAGGATACTTAGCATTTGATTCTGTATGAAAGAGTAAAATATAAAAACATTGTATATAAATGACATAGTTATTACCTTGGTTTACTGTTTTATCTACCTGAATGAATCTACCGTAAATTTATATTTTATATGAAGGAGCGTTGGGCTGATCATCCGATCTCCTTAAAATCGCTTATTATTGAAAACACAAATATTTCTCTGGTACTACAACCGCAATCTTTGCAATTTCACGTGTTCTTGCCCTGGAGGCTATCGTGAATCATTTATATACCCATTTAGACCTCCAGATATACAAGTGTTCTGAGTCAAGGCATAGACAACCTGAGCAGTACTGTTACTGTGAAACGACAATTTATGGTGTCCATTTGCTCCAAATACGAAGCGGATATGGGACAAAAAATATATTTTCATGAAATAAAAGATAATTTAATCATATGTGCAAGGTATGACCGGATGTTCTCTCCATATATATTTTGTGTGAAATGGCAACGACTCAAAGTAATTCGTAAATTGCCATCAAGTGTCAATCGAAAGGTAAAAATAATGCATTCGCGAAGTCATTTTAAGTTGCATTCCATTTACATCGATGCATCTTACATAATAATTGAAAAGGAAATAAAACGGTTTTTATTGTAAGATAGTGTCACTTGCGACAAATATTGACAATTTACAATAAGGGTTCTTGTTTTTTAAAATTATTTTTATACAGACATCCGAATGCATTATTATTTACTTTTCTGTTTTTACACATTAAAGTCTATTTTAGTTTTAGATGGGTATAACTAAATGGAACCATGATTTAATGTATTGATTCTATGTTTAATAATAAGAATAAATATACGTTGTATATATAAATACTTCATTTACTTATTATATGTTGTCGTTGTACAGAATGGCAGATCGCCAGTTTTTTTTTTTTTTTTTTTTTTTAAATAAACTAAACCGTAAATATTTTATGATTATCTAGAAATGATATATTTTTACATTGAAATTAAACAGAGATTGTAAACAAACAACATACGAACACAAATTGTTAGATCATCGCTATAATCTGTCACAAACAGAAAATAAAAGTATCGCAAACTTTCGTTATAAGAAAGTGAAAGAATTCATAAAATTTAAAGCGGCGTTCATAATTTAGTATTCACAGAGAAGTGTAAGAAAAGCGTGCGGTTTTCTTTGAGGGAGTCCTTCAACGGCGCTGGCGACGGGACCGTCTCGGCGGATGCGGACTTTATCGATCCTGCCCTTACCAATACAAAATATGTAAATTAAGTGTGCCCCAGTTGGAACAAGGTCAGCGCACCGCCGCTCAACTTGACAACCACTGGAATCGTTTCAAGTATAAGAAAACTCATTTTTTAAAACATTTTCTGCAAAACTTCTAGTATCGCTTAACGCCCAACACACGGGCTATCAATGTTGCCAGATACCGGGCAGAAATAATTTGACGTCACTGACACGAAGAAGAAAGATTTAACGCTGCATACCAGTGTTTGTTTCAATACTTTATTATTATATTGAGTACATTTTTTGAATATACCAATGCAGAAGAGCACTTCCGTTCTTTATCAGTGTGCTCTATGACGCTCGACCGACGCCTGAATGCTGTATACAAAAAATATGCGTTATTTTTAGACATTGATAAGAAATATAACGGATAGGTGTGTTATGTATTGATCATCTTGAGGAGATTCAAATTATATGCACGAAATAATATAAAGATACTAGAAGAGAGAGTTTATTGATGGAATTCTAGATTTGTTTTTGAAAATTGTCTGTCATTGGTCAATATACACATAACATTGTACATTGACCTTACATTGGTTAGTCTGTCGATCATAAAAGTCTGTCTGTAGTGGGCGGGTTCAGAAAGGTATGAATTCTAGTACTGGCTTTAGACCTTGCGGCGCCCTGGGCAAAAAAAAATCTGGCGCCCCTTGGTTTTTTTGGGTGGGAGGGAAAATCTTCAGAAAACACCCCCTGTTGGAAGTAAGGCCGCCCTTAGCGCCCTTAGTTGATTTTGCGCCCTGGGCAGCCGACCCACTGCGCCACCCCCTAAAACCGGCACTGATCTATTCTATGAGTTTACAGGAGCAGCGGACATAGTATAAGCGATAAAAACGTAAGTTAATTCAATCCTTACATCTTTATTCTAAGACTTGGATTTATATGTATAAAATCGTTCTCTCGGCGTCTTGTTGTATTTTCAAGTATTTTATATTTATTATTTTAATAATAGTTGTGTTATAATGAAATACATACAATATATAATTTTACACTGTGCTTCACCAAGAACAAAATTTATACATTTTTTTATTGAGTTTAGCTTTTATGCTTTCACTGAAGAGTCTATTTTTACTTATTAGAAGTCACTTGGAGAAAACCCTCCCTGTCCCGTCCTGTTTTTGGAGACCCAAATGGGGACCCGTTACTGGACGCACGCAAAAAGCTACTTGGTAGAGAGTGGATTAAGGCCTTTCCGTGATTCTAGGTGCATCAGTTAGATGTCAAATAGACCTCAGTCTAAGGCTGTGAAGTAAGTATACTACAACGAGTTTCGAATTGCCTTCTTTGTTAACACGTTGCTAACCACGAAATACGTGTGAATGGATAAGGAAATGGTGAGGTTGGAAAATGGATTCCGCAAACTTATTAGAAGTGTAGACATGCTACGTACGAGTATCTTAATACGACAAAATATGCAAATGAAGCGTTCCCCATTGGTAACAAGGTCAGCGCCCGCCCCGCGGCCCACGGGTTGGGAGCCGCTGGGACTGATGGAGTTACGACATACTAAATTTACTTAAGACGATAGCAGACTTAAGCAAATCTGGATCCTAGATATTGTTATTATGTGATTCTACTTGGCAGAGTTATGTGCGAGTTGATTATGTCTTCATTTAAGCCTGTAGCTATCTTTCCTATCTATTGATAAATAAATTTATTTTTGAAATAATAAATAAAGTTTATGATACTATTCAAGTAAAAATATATAAATACACTTTGGTTTTGAATAGCGTCGTAATTTTTATAATACCCGTATATATAGTACCTACTTTGAAATTTCGTAATACTATGTACACTTGAAACCAAAATCTTTAATACTTAATATTTCTACATCATTGTTTGATTATATTTTCACTAAATATATTCTCAAATATGTTCCATTTATGGAGCATATGGTAACTAGCAGTTTCTACAACTCAGTATTGTCAGCTACCATTGTCTTATCCTAAGATATTTCCGCACCCAATATATGGTTCCCAATGACCTCCAGGTGGGAGTCCGGGAACTTGATGAGACAACTGTAATATAGAGGTATATTTTAGGTGTTCTATTAAAGAGTACTTTTATAGAAATCGGTTAATTATTTTGATGCTCTCGAGTCTTGCAGTATTTAGTTCTAAGGATGGATTATACCAAACGATAAGAAACATGCGACAACCCATTTAAGCAGTTTTGTTCTATAAATAAACACGTGGTTTTTTATTTAAATAGTACGTTGTTGTTTTTTTGTATTCTACGGAATAATCACTCACCACTGGTACTGTAAGTATATACCTACTTCTACGTGAATGTCTTGCAATCGGACATATATTTAATGTGATGTCGTTGTAATGTGCTCGCCTAGTTGTAACAGATCCTCGCTGTGCTCGCCTTCCTACCGGCATTACCTTAATGCACCCACACCGCAAGCTCACAACCAGTAAACTTGGTGATGGAGGAACAGCCTTAGAAGAAGGTCTGGTGAGCAAAAAACTATTTATTAAGTATTATTGGAATTAAATATGTTATTTTGCCATTGAATATTATTCGCCAAATATCAATTATAGCGGCGTAGATGGTGGTTTTATGTATTTGTGAATATTTAAAAATCAATAGCACCTTAAACGAAATCCTTTTATTTGAGAATAATGTGCAGTGGTCATGAACATGATTGTTTCAAGGGGTTACAAATGTTTATTAATATGCTTCTTTAAGATATTGTATGTGAGTGGAAACATAATTTTTGATGTCTTACTATTTTCCTTTGCACTTGATGTTGCTCCCCAAATCCCAATTTTATATAACAAGATAATTATCGGGAAATAATTCCTTGGTTGGTTTAGAATTGGAGCAGATTTCAGTGTGCCTTTAGTGTTAAAGAAAGACCTCGAGAGGTTGTTCGTATTGACATAAGTCAACCGCACAGGTTGTTCTGACATGCTTCTACAAATCTTTTATGATGAGTACAGGTGAAAATAATTGAAAATGTTTGGAAGAACAGACCATGATAATATTGATAAAAAGTCCTTGTGTACAGACTGAACGTCTGTGCTTCAGAGTTTAGAGATCAAACGTTAGGGTGTCATAAATATGTGCATGTGGAATCATTTGAGAAGGTTATAAAAGTAAAGTCGTTGATCAGCACAATTTTGTCATTCTGAAAATGTTTCAAATGTTCAAATCATTAAGAACATGCTACCATCTGCATAGATCAATTCCTCCAAGACTTGCGCCACAAGCCGGCAATACCGGCGACCTATCGCACGTACCGGCTAAGCATCTCTAACTACCCCTAACTGGTCGGAGGTTCCCCGTCTGTGCGGCGCCGCGCCCCGGGGGACTCCCCACCGGGAGCTAAGGAGGAATCGGGGAGTAATTCGATAGTAGTGACGGATGAAGAGACGTATTGCGTCATTAGACGGAATTAAAGAAAATAAACACAAGTGTCTAATTTTTTTTGAATGAAAATAAGGCCCTTGTCTAAAAGGTGATAAACAAAAGCCAATAATTGAATGAAAGGTATGTTGAAAAATAAGTACGAGTTTATAACACAAGTTTTGATGTTAATAAGTTGGATGTTGTGAGAAAATATAAATGATATAAATTTTTCATCCATTTTTAACGATAGTATTTTTTTTTATAAGTTAGTTACTTATAAAAACATTGTATTAAACATTTAGAAAGTATAGTTATTTAAATATGTCAAGACGTTAAGAAATAAAGACGAACATTTTGCTATTTCAATATAAAATATTCCCAGTTATTCTAATGTATATAAATAGTAATGAGTAGAAATTGAATTGATAGTATATTTAATATTTACTCTTCATTGACTTTATATTAAAACAAATTATTAAATCGCTTATTTCTTATTAAAATTAGTATTTAGCATGTAAGAAGTATGTATTTCAAATGATTAAATTATTAAGGACGATCCATTGCAGGTAAAATTGTAATTTTTATATGAAAATAAAACTAAATATTCTTTATTACAGAATATTCCGTAGAAATTAATTTGCATATATTTAAGCAGAAATGTTGCCTAGGAAAGTATTTTTTTAAATTCTTGGTTGAAAAGTATCAAATAAATAGTATACCAAAGTGTAAGTAATTAACACTGAATATATTTAGTTACTTATTTATTAGATATAATTGGAAAAGGAAAAACATTTTGATGTAAAGTATTATTTTCTCACAAATCAGCATTACATACCTGCATTATAGATGTTCTATTTACTTTAGGCGTTAGGTGTCGTAAAAGCATTATTATTTGTAAATATTATAAAACGAGCTAAAGGTGAATGAGGTGGAAATTATTGAAAGCAAAATAATCTTAATGCTTAATTTTATACATGATATGCGAACAGTTAATTTAATGTATTTGTTAACATATGTGTTTCTTGTAATACTAAATTCATACATTTTATAAATTTAATTTATTTTATATCAAAATTATAAGCGAAATAAATTAAAAGTAATGTAATTATAATTGTACGTTGGGTTAAAAATAATTGTGATCATAAATTGTTACACCTGAATACGTCTCACCTGAAAATAGCTTTACCAAACCGTAAATGACATTAAAGTCACGGCAGCTTGTGTTTACTTCAAGCTATACTCAGAGTTGACGTGTCGATATGATTTTTCCATTATTTTCACAATTATTATGAGAGAAATAAAAAACACTTCGCGGAGCAAATTCGTGCACCGGCGCCCTAAACATGACTACCATACTTACTTGTTCATCATCAGCCTGTGTCCGTCCACTGTTGAACGTAGGCCTCCCGCATGAGTCTCCATCCTCTTCGATCCTCCGCCTTCCGCATCCAGGTTACTCCCGCTATTCTTCTTATATCGTCAGTCCATCTTGTAGGGGGTCGGCCAATGCCTAGTTTGCCAGTTCTTGGGCGCCATTCCAATACTTTTCTTCCCCATCGACCGTCGTCTCTTCGACAGATATGTCCTGCCCATTGCCACTTGAGTGTGCCTATTCGTTGGGTAGCATCCACTACTTGAGTTCTTCTGCGTATTTCCTCGTTTCGGATTCTATCTTTTAGCGACACTCCGAGCATGGATCTCTCCATAGCACGCTGGGTGACTTTTATTTTAAGGGTAAGACTTGCTGTCAGATTCCACGTCTCTGCGCCATAAGTTAATACAGGGAGGACGCATTGGTTAAACGCCTTAGTTTTAAGGCATTGCGGAATTTTCGCTTTAAAAATGTACTTTAGTTTTCCAAATGCTGCCCATCCCAGTTGTATGCGCCTGTCGATTTCTGTTGAGAAGTTATTTCGCCCTAGTTGTATTACTTGTCCCAGATAGGTATAGTCGTTTACAACCTCTATTTCTTTTCCTCCAATGGAAATAGGATCAAAGGTCTGTGAAATATGATTGCCTAAGATTTATTTTTTCAACAAGGCAAATCAAATAATAGGTATGAGGAACATGTTAATAATGCTGGTCATCATTAACGTTCACTGCACTTTTACGGTTAGTCAGTTGTATTTTAAAGGCTCGACTCCCCGTCATGTCTGTCTTTCAGTTGACACTGCAGTGCAGTTAAATGAAAATAATGATTGCCTGAATTATATACAACCTCCAGCAGTGCTTCTAGCAGAATAACAAAATAATTTTCACAAAGTAAATATAACTCATAATGTAAAACAGCCACATGAATTTGATTCCGTTTCAATCTTACGCCTTCCCGATTCAGCCTTGTCTCTTTATTTTTCATATTTCATCAGGCCGTCTTACAAGAGGTTAGCTAACAATCCGTTTGCCAATTTTTGGGCGCTTCTCAAACACTTTTCATTCTCATCGGCTATCGTCTTTTCTACGAAAATTTTCTGCCCACGAACGCTTGAATTTGCTTATTTTTTCGATAGCGTCCGAGTTTCAAGTTCTTCTTTTGATATTCTCCTTTTGGATTCTATCCTTTAGAAACACTCCTAGCATAGCTTTCCCCACAATGCGATGGGTGATCTTTATTTTATGGTTAAGATTTACTGTTAGATTCCGCGACAGTGCATCTTTTCTTCGTCATCGACTACATTTCTTCCACTTGAGGGTGTATATTCCTTCGGTAGCGTCCAATTAAAAAAAACGAATATACATGTTTTATATATTATTTATTAGTTTACCTTTCCGAAATTCGTACTTGTGATGATTTTATAAGCAATCGTATTTACCTTTTCAGCTATGGGTTGCCAGCATTTTTGGTAATAAACAAAATATTTCGTTGTTTTAGTAGGGAAAATTTTCGGTTGACTTGTACGAGTATAATAACAATTAAACACTTTTGACGTTTTAGTCAAATCGTGTTTCGTCTGTTGTTATTAACGAACTGCGGTTGAAATAATAAATTTGTTTAATTTGTATATGATAATTGGGGTGAATATTTTGTAAATAAAGCGAGTCGCTTAGAAAAAAGTTTGGAATTGATTATATTTAAACAAAACAGTATTAAAATTAAACAAAATTTGTTTATTTAAAGTAATTCATTCCATTATAATAATTATAAATGCATTTATACACTAAGTACACATAATTGTGAAGTGTTTTAAAATTGATGATTTATGCTTAATATGTAAATACAACTTATTTATTACAGATCTCATGTCTAAACAAAATATGGAGGGTTTATAGGTCTGACTATGGTAAAAAAATATCAAAATAACAAAATGAAAAAAATAACCAATAAAATATTATAGTCCGACTCTGCTTCGTAATAAACAGCTAGCCATGAGGTTCTAAAACCTTCATCCCCTTCCCAAGTCCGACCTTCTCCTTCCCTTGAAAGGACCCAAGGATCATAATTAGGTGGCCGAGTATTGGGTCCAAGTCTCTCCGAAGATACTGCAAATAGATATCTTTACAGGACCCGACTTTGGCCCCGTAATGTTATGTGCACACCCTAGAGGGCGAAACAGTGACACTAAAACTCTGAAGAAACAACAAAATTTATGTTATTTGTATTTCATTTTTTAGCGTGGTAATATAGGATGGGAATCCATACAGGCTTCGTTAGCATTGGTTTAATCATTCGATCTACTTTAACATACTAAATAATTAACACCCATATTTGTCTCGAATACTTCAGTTAAAATTCTCTCCTGAGAATCATTCATGCCATGGAGGTTTTCAGG
This sequence comes from Glossosoma conforme, assembly GCA_022606575.1. Taxonomy (NCBI): domain Eukaryota; kingdom Metazoa; phylum Arthropoda; class Insecta; order Trichoptera; family Glossosomatidae; genus Glossosoma; species Glossosoma conforme. Next base: position 964,684 of record JAGTXR010000126.1, read on the forward strand.
AACTAAATATATAAACATTCAAGTGAACCTTTAAGTACCTAGATGTCTTGGGATAAGTTTGGATGCATACGAGCTTGGATATATCTTAGATAATCTATGGAGAATCGCACATATAAGCAAATACCGACAGATGGTGATAGTGATACTGAAGTCTCATCTATGGAATTGTATGATGGCTGGCTTACCATGCTGCTTATAGCTAAGCGTGGAGTATTGATCCGCTTAGGTCATAGAGTACATCCCGACATTCATGCATCATCCTTATTATTACAGTAGTTCACTATGATTAAGTGGTCTTCAAGGCACGAAGGCTACACCAACCGGTATTTTAGAGCTCAGGAATCAATTAAAAATATATTTCTTTTAATATCCGCCGGGATCGAATCCACAACCTTCAGCTCTACAAGCAAACGCTTTAGCCAGTGAGCTATACCCACCGGCCAATATTAATTTGATGAGCTGAAATTAAAGGAAGGATGTTTGAATTGATCGGTTTATTGTGCAGATTGGGAATCTCTGCGCGCAGTCGTCAACACAGTAGCTAAGCCCCTTGCACATCTACTGCCTACTCCAGCGTGGCGATAGGCTGAGGAGTCCCTTTGACTTGGCACATCGTTTCCACAGACATTAGGGTTTTACGGTGCGAGGTTGTCACTCTTCACTCTTCCCTCCTCGCCCTTTGGAAGCATCCCAGAGTGAAAATGGATGCCTATATATGAGTACACAAATACGTTATTTGCGAACCGATCTCTGCTACATACTTGTGTGATAACCTTACGTATAGTTAAGTTGGAATCATTTTGCCATTCCATCCGATACTGTTGTCTTCAATGCTGTTCTTTGAGATTACTTCTTTGTTTCAAAAGATAATGTTATGAAGTAATTTTTTCGTTGAATTTTTATGTTTATCTGTAACATGCTCAATGATTAACAATTTCATTTTCTAGATTTATAATATGTAATTGGATTATTTACTGATGTGCAACTGCAGATACTTCCAGATTGAATCACAATATTCTGCATCATATGATCAAATAGCTGCTCTTTCCAAACAGTATATTGGTCAACACATAAGACATCTATGTTGCCATAGTAATGAACTTAATATTTTGACTTCACTTGCATGAAGAAGAAAGAGATTTGCGTTATTTTTTATTGTTTTATGTTATAGTTTACATTGGAATCATGTGATATTTTGTATTTTTTTTGCTCATTACATTAAATATTTGTTTTGTTGAAAAAAGGACCCGGTAGATGACAAATGAGTTGAGTTATTAACGAGAGCATTCATACATTTGCAATATGCTCGCTTATTCGTGCCATGTATGGTATAACAAATTACAAGATCGTCACGAAATCATAACCTAATTTGACTCATTGAGCGGTAGCAGCTAGAAACCCTAGCAATATAACATCATTAATTATAATTATTTATTGGGTAAAATCGTATAAAAAACGTGATATACTCGTATATAATCCGTGAACTTAGATATAGAAATAGCGAACCCTTTAATATGATTTTCATTTTGGTAAGAAGAAAACACTAGTTCTGAATTCGATGGCCGCTAAGGGACAAGGACCAAAATTGCTAATTTCGCGATTCTCTGAATTTGGGTTCAACACCCAGAGACTGTAAATGGATTTGTACTAAACCCTAGCACAATAAACCTACTCGATCATACGCGTATATATTTATCTATATATATTTGTAATTATTTGTTACCTGGTAACCTGGAGTAGTATGAAAATTTTCTTATTAAATAAATAATACTTATATTAATGTAGTAATAAAATTAAATAAAACGCATTCATCGCGATTTCAAACATTAAAACATCATATGGATTTTTTTTTTTTTTTTTTTCCGCGGTTCGCATCCCGCTTCTGCCGTTATTTTTGTGTTTGGATTGACGCGTTGAAAAAAGAATTTTATGTATAGTATATGTATATTTAATTATTAATACTATTAAAACATCATTTTCGCTATGGAATGACATGATAATCGAAGCAGTTCAATTACAAATGGCTGAAAAATGAAAATACCCGCGTACTTTGATTTGTTAAGAAAGGCATTAACCAATAGGCGGGAGGTTCAGAGGGAGAGCCTCTCCTACGTACTGAGACTGTTCGGTAAATCTCGGCTCCTTTCGGCCACCATCGGAGACAGACAAAGACCTAAAGAAAATAAATAGGATTTGCATTGAATACTTTAACACTTGTACTATTGTGAATCGTTAAAGTTAATTTATTGATACGACGTCATTTGGTTTTGTTATTGTTATTATGACAGTTTTAATGTTTAGATATATTTATTCGAAGCGTGCGTGAAAGAATTGATGTATATTGTTTATAAGTTTATGATGTATGAATTTTGTCAGCGCATGTAAATGCTTATATGGTAGTTGAAATAATACATCGAAGATGTACTCGGATAAATGAAGTAATAACGAAAATATGCGCTTTACTACTTAGTAAATGTGGCCGTGTATATTAAGAGTGGTTAAATACAAAAAATAACTTCTTGAAATACTGTTAAAATAAAGTAGTAACGCAGGATGCAAATTTAAAAAGTATGCAAATGCATTTATTTTGTATTATTTTTCATATATATTTATGATAAATTAAAACTTAAATACTTCTAGCTGGAGCATATGGCTGCCACAAATTCTCGGCATAAGTTTTGATATGATCCTCAATCATCGTCATATCTTATATGATCTTCGTACACAACAGCTAGTTCTTAAGCAAAATATATATATTTGTATACTACAAAACTATTGTTATATACGATTACTAAAACACGATATACATACATGTCGCAGAAAAAGTAATACTTGTATCTTTGATCAATAATGTCTTGGCAACAAAATAGTAATATTTTTTAGTAAATGTAAATTATATTCTTATATGAATCCATTTAGTCTCGAAGATATCGCGAAATGTTTTCAGACTCTATAAAAGAACACAAATATATTTTTACTGTTAAGATCTGAAATAATAACGTCTTCGCTGACTTTATCAGTTTTAGAGACTGGCTGAAAGCATCCAAGTGCTGTAATGTAACAAGTAATCTTAAAGGTACGATATATTCGGAGACATTTTATGAAATATATTAAACGTCAATACTTTGTTCTGAATGAAGTAATAAAGGGTGTTTATTATTTTATTACATTTGCTGCATACAGCTCGCATACAAGCAATACAAATAAAAGAGTATGTGGATAGAAATTGTTTGTATTTTTTGATATACAAAGTAACTGTGAAGCTAGCTGCTATACACTAATATTAGACACATTTAATAAACGACTTAAACATTATATACTCTCGTATTTAAAACTTACTTGCTATATTACACTGACAAAATTTTCCCAGACGTAACACTAGTTGTAATTTTAAATATTTAAATCTATTTTACAAGCATATCTAATTTAATATTTTGAATAAAATATTTTCAGTCCAATAGGAAAAAATATGATGACTTTTTATGTTAAAGTAGAAAAAAATTTGAGAATATATTTTTTAAATATCCACAATCGATATTATTCAATTTATTTCAAAATATATATTATTAACAACACGGTGTATCAAATAATAATAATTATTAGTATATTTAATACTATATAACAGTTTTCCTGAAAATACTGTTGCAGTAAGTATTTAGTTGTAATCGATGAAGTATATAGTTTTAATCAACGAAACCAGTTGCTTAAATTGAGAGATTTATATAATTTTAGCAATAAGATGTAATCGCACATTATTAGGTTATGATTGTTTTTTGTGTAGTAAAAATAATGTTTTCAAAATATGATAAATCCATTCATTAATGTATGGAAAGTGCGTCTCATTGTAGGAGAAGAATAATTGCAGCTTGCCGCCTTCCCCTGAAGAAAGAGAGACAAGTCATCTGAAAGTATTCACTCGAAGAAAATGTATCCCGGCATGTGGTGAGTCTTCAGCGGCGGTTAGCATAATATGAACCTCATAAACACATTGTTGTTTACTAAGTTGTCTAATAACCGGCCGCGCTGTAAACACACCGCGATGTCTATTTATTCCACGCATCAGGCTATGGCTACAGCTATAGATACAGCTACATAACTCAAACTCTCTCCTACTATAAAACAGAATATCGATTACTTTCCCTGCTCGCCGCTAGGGTATAATGTAATCCTCCGCCCACTCTCTATCACGCTCTCTTTCATTCCTTCGACTATCCCGACGGCCATCCCGCTCTGTCAGGCGGCTGTCCTGCTCTGTCGCGATAGACGCGTCCCTCTCCGGGACGCCCTCGCTCAGATTGTAATGGCGGTATGCAAATGACATGGCGCCGTACCAAAGGCGGCGGTACTACTTCTGTAGGAAAACAACAAACAGCGGCACACGAAAGTGATGTCTGCCGGTGCCTTATTGTTCCCGAAACAGAGCTTTCCACCATCGGCAGGTTTTCAGTAAATAACTCTATGCGGATACTCCATCAAACGCTCCGATCGAACATTTCACTGAGCAGTTGCATGAAAACTGAAAAATTTATCACTGAAAGTTTAAACACATACAAAATGTAATATTTATAATTTTAAGTAACATTTATCAAAAAATTCTTCATCATTCATCTTAAATCTATGTTTAAGTATTTATTGCTTTGTAAGATACTATGAATGCGCTGGAAAACAATTGAAATAAATTACAAAATTACAAAGTCAATTGCAACTGGATTTTTTTTCTAGTATTTATTTTACTTTATTCGTTTCAGGAAGTTACAAAATTAATTTATTATCATCCTACAATAGTGTGTCTAATAAGATTATATGAATCGCTAACTCGTATGATGATGATTATTTTGGATTGAACTAAAAATGGTTTACTTTAAAAATCTACTTTTGGTTTTACACACATTTTAAAACAGAATTTAAATTTAGTTTTTAAGCACAAACAAACAATTTTAAATGGGAAAAAATACAAAAAAAAACATTTGAAAATTTTTAAAACGTTTAAACTTTTTCTTTAACTTATTTTTCTTTTTTGGTACTTCGTTCTGATAATATTGACATCCTGGAATTTGGATGCTCAATGGCCGTTTGTCAACCACTATGCTCATCACTTTCCAGTGCTGTCATCTTGATTTCCTCCATCGCTTAATATATTTTTATTTTAAAATTCTTTTGATTTTTTTGGTAAATATATACTAGATATGTACAAAAAATAATTGAAACGTTGAGCATTTTCGTGCCGTTCTCTATAAGGAAACAGCTTTCTTTTTCCCTTTTTCACGTGGTACACCGATAGGTTTGTATGCCGGTAGGTATCAGAACGTGGATTTTTTTCTCTTTTTGTGTTAGTCCCGCATTACCTCGGAACAAACTACGGTTCCAGAATTTAATTGATAAAGAATTTTGATTCTTTTCGTCCTTTTTTTAGTTTTCATTTACGTTTCTCCCCATTTGTTTGTTTAATTTAATAATGGAAAAGTTTTTTGCGCGAAAAAAGGTTCGCCGGGATTACGCAAAAAAAGAGGGTACATATTTGTTGAATATACGAGCTGAGGTACGCACAAAAAGGAGTGCAGATTTTTCATTAAATGCACTGTAAATAAAATAATTCATTAAAATGGTGCTGAATTGACAATAATAAAATAATTATAAACTCAATTAATTCGAATAAAATACAAACAAACATGTATTAATAATTCAATTAGATTTTACTATAATTTAATTACCTAATTAATGGTACGATGTTCAACATTGGTCCAACGAATTAATTGAGGATATAATATTTTACAATTGTTTGAATTTAGTTGATTATTAAAACATTTTAATTTCTTTTTTTAAGATTATTTTTTACAGTATGATAATTGTAAAAATATATGAATATAATTCAAATTTACTGGAAATTGGTGCCAAAGAGATGACTGTCGATGAGAAAGAATAGTGTTGAAATGGCGCTTAAGAACTGGCAAATGGAGCGTTGACCATTCCTCTGCGAGGTGAAATTATAACAGAAAAATTATTGGTGGAAGCTAAATGTGGAAAGCAAAAGAGATTGCGGGAGATTGAGATTCACGCCAGAAACTTATGTTCACTAGTGGATAAGACCGGGCTGATAATGATGCCTAAAAGATAAATATTTAAATCGTTTATGATAATATATCATATTTCATTTAATCATTACATTACGTCTCTATTATTATAAAAAGATGGATAATGATTATATAATGAATAAATAAATATTTTAGTCTTAATCATTAGATATTATGCAACCTAAATATTAATGAAATTTATGCTAGAGCACGTAGGTGGTAATTATCATTTACTTAATGCGGTAACAATACTATGAACTATAAATATATTATAAATCGACAAAACAAACGCAAACACCTACATCCAATACGTTAATCAGCAAACACATAATTAAAAACATACTTCATAATTATGCTAAGCAATACATTATCATTAAAACTCAATTTGTATAATAAATGGTTACCTAATATAATAGGCTAATCACCTAAGTTATTACTAAAATTGTTTATTTAGACTATTTAGAGGAACATCTAGCGGAAATTGATAGTTTAAAAATATGTATTTTTCCTAAGAAATTGCTGGCTCAAATCCTAGCGATTTCAAAATAATATTTCATTGATAAAGAAGTAAATGAGTTCTTAAATTAATGAATCATATTACTGTGAGAAAGTGTATGTATACATTTAGAATATCAAACTTTTAATTATGTTAAAAATCATAATCTCATCCAAAAATACTGTTTATGATTATTTACTTTACATACTCCTAAATACAAACTGATGAATGCAACAGAGGGTGATGGAGAGATCTCACTTATGGATATATGATGTTATACCGAAAATTCAAAGGATTCGAGCTATATGAAATATTGTAAATTGATCATTTAATGACTTGCTATTAATGAGTGTTATTTGCGGAATAATTTATTAACATCCAAGTTCCTTCCTAATCCCGCAATTCCTGTTCTAGTTCAAGTTTCATCCAACATTCCTTCGTAATTGCCACCTGAAAGCTCTAGAATGTTCATACGGTATTTTTTTTTTTTTTTATAATACAATCTCTCTTCAAGAAGTATATCTATATATATTTGAAATATCTCCAATCCGCGCACAAACACAACCCATATTTTCCGCATGCAGCGAACAGCCGTCCTGCCTGGAACATCTTAGCTACAATAGCGGTAATGCTCTTTTTTAGGTGTTTATTACGAGTGTGTTAAGATGAAAAAATTAAAACTTATAAACAACAATATAATAATTACATATTCTTTATTTTATGTATACATATATCAACAGTCCTTTAGTATGTACGTGTATTTGCGTAATACAAAAAGCAATTATCATTAAAATGCGATTTGTATAAAATATGGAGTGAGTCACTCAATAAAACAAGGTAAGTTTACTTTTTTTATATCAACCTGGTGAGTTGATATAAAAAATTAACCCGTTCAGCAAGCGTTTCGTATCGCATGTCATAACACAGTAATGCTAGCAGTTTTATTTATTCGTATGCAAATTGGGGCTACACAAGAGAACAGTAAATCTTGGCAGTCTTTGATTTTCCGGCAGTAAACGAATTACTGATACCGTTTATCTTTTGTATTAGAACAAATAAATTTGAAGCTCATTCATAAAATTCGTACATTAGTTACTCAAAGTAAATGTTTGGTTACCCACTCGCTTACCTGCTTAATATGTAGGTGAGGTGAAAAGGCTTGTGTTTTATTTTAATTTACATACTAGTGAGTACAAACATAACGTTGATATTTGACGTTAATTTTAACTTGCCTATAGTTAAGTCCTTTCAGGATTTTAATAACTAATAAGCGCACAAATAATTATATGATATATATATCATTACTTGATCATCGTTTTTATTAATATATTTTCGTAATAGTTCAATAAGTTCATCTATTTATTAATATTGTTTAATCATTAAGCCTTTTTCATATAATTGCTATACACCATTAAAGAAACTTATGTTTACTTGACTTTGGCATTAATTTAATAAAAAAAAATCTCTAAAACATTAAGCTTATAGGGAACGTATGCTTAGAATTAATTATTGATTAATTAATTAATTTTGTGTATTACTAACCATCTTCCAAATTCTTTGCTTGTTCATATCGTTGTAATACAAATTGTTATTCAAATATTCAATTATTTACTGATTTCCATTGGATTAATATTATGAATTTTTGTCGATGTCTCTTTGAGATGATAAGAGTCACAAGATAACAATGTTTTCATTTACCGTTTAATCATAAAAAACTTTCTTTCGCGATTAATATTTATTATTTACTTAACCAGATAGTTATTTGACTTCCTCCAATATTTTATTGTAACTATGTCACAATTTATGTATAATAAAATAGCACCGTACTTTTCAACTGGTTTTATTTCATTCATTCACATCATATGTTTTGAAAATTATTGATTTATTATTTTACTTCACAGAGAAAATATTCCAAAAAAAAGCATATAAAAACACATGTTTAGAGGAAGCAAAAAATAAATCAATCACAAATAAACAAGACTTAAGTCATACAGAAAATGAATACCTTTTTATGATAAATATAAAAAAATACGAACGAAATAATAAAATTTAATAATGTTCAATTATAAAAGTACATATGAATTTGTGCATATAAATCATATCCTTAAAATAAAAGTTTTAATATTGAATCAATATTGAAGTTAACAACATAATATTATTCAGGATACGATGACAGAAAAAGTTTCAATGTTGACAATTCCGATTCTCTAAGATTCCCTGAGTCGTCTATGCACGTAACCAGCGAGTCTAGTAGAAGACAGGATCGGTCGCATGTCCTCAGTATTCGTATGCGCCCCGCGCAGGTGTAATAAATCGTCGGGCGTCATAACATCAGCTTCCCCGGCTCGCATCCGCACCCACAAAACAATGAGAGGAAGTGCCAAAAAACTCGACGATCCCTCCCTAATATGGACGCGGCCCTAACAGCGGCCCGAGCCGTGAGACGACCGACACAAGAGCTTTGAGGCTCCACTCCTAACATGGTTTTGATACCTTGTGAGAATGCTTACGAGTCAATGTACAGTACTTGTTACTGTCAATACTTGTAACTATTTGGATTTAATATATTGATTTAAATTAGTGTTTATTGCTTTGATTTGATAATTGAAATCTAAGAACAGCTCTAGATACTGAACGAACTATGTTTTGATACTTCACAGTTAATTCATAAACCTAAAAATTAACGAACTCTCTTGTGTAAAAATAACATCTACTTTTTTATTGATGTATACTTTTCTCAAGATCCTTACAGATAACAGTGATCACTAAGTTGGTCTTATATGGGTAGGTCAGCACATTATTAAAATATATATATAGTACCAACATTATTTTTGGGATTATGTATATATAATGAGTTGTTGAATTCGGATGATATCACTTACACTCATCCATCGAATTGAAACAATAAAATCCTTTTCATATATGGTTGAAATATGTCGATTAGAGACTTCGATCGAACAACTTCTTAAGCTCCTTATTCAATATCACATACAATACCAGCATCAATATATTTTCACCTACAAACAAGAATCAAACTGATAAACACTTAAAATTCCTTTAATATCTTCACGAACAGGACCAACACACATTCTGTTAACACGTAGCGTCCAGCCAATCCAGTTGAGTGTTATGATGATTTGTAAAGGATTGTAACCCATAAATTATGTTTTCTTGTTTATATAAATTACAGGTTTTATTTCATGTATTAGAAGTCTAGTCCGGACCATTGAAAAGATTTAATAAATATGATATCTGTTTCGGGCTTCTTGTCGACGTATTAGGTTATGGGTTCGGCCTTGCTGTGGCACAAGAGCACCGGTGACATTGGCACCACCTTCCCGGCTCCCAGGATGGAAAGTGTGCCGCCGCATGCTTGATGAGGACTGCTGCATGCTGATGAGGAGCTGAAGGCACGTACAGCCGCGTCACTGCATCAGCTCGCCGGATGCCCAGGAACGAAACCAAGACTCCGAGCACTGAATCATACAATCCTTATGATCAACCAAGAAAGCGTTTATAGCATCAACGGCACGATGATCATGAATACGTGTTGGCTACTTGAACGGATAGAAACATAGATGTCTGATACCAATGACCAACTTAGTCATTTAATGTATTTTAGTCTTGTATGGAATACGGAAGTCAAATACGACAATGTGACCGTAAACTAAGTTCAAAAATAAAAAAAATTCAATACATTATTCATAAAAATACTGTTTTAAATAAACTCATACTTAGTGGAGTGCAGTGAAAAATAAAATTCATATGTTTTGTAATGTGCTCACAGATTTACGTTTTTACGCTTTTTTGTGAATTAAGAAATAAAAAAACGTACCTATACACATACGTAACCGATAGTTACACTGAAGGTACAGATGAAGCATATTGAAAACGAAATTGCGTCCTTCAAATATGTGAATAATATATATTTTTTCATATATGCTCCATACTTAGAGCATATGGACATCGTAAATCACCTTTTTTGCAGTTTTATAAGGTCAGATTGTCTTTAACTTGTCGCATCTGTATATCCAGAGGTCCACTTGGGAACATTGATGGTTACCTGGATCCTCCAGGGCTAGAGGTGGTTAGCAAACTCCTTAAGGATGTGGCTCAACTCTACAGGGGCATGTAAAGAGCTTAGATTTAATTTAATTAAAAATCTAAATCGGTCAAGTTTTATACCGACAACTGAATGATGCACATTAAAACAAGACGGCAAGTATTTAAATATTTCATATTTAAAAAGGATCTGTAAGTGAATAATAAAATGATAATCAATTTAGCATTTTATCTCTTAACAATAACCAGCATTTCTATTGTAAAACAGCTTTGTGGACAATACAGACAATGCAGACAATAATTGTCACCAAAATCAATCATGTCACATCACCAAAACAATCCACAGACCACACAGGCTCTTTATATATTATACTACGAGATGAGTCTCCATGTAAGCTTTTACGGAACTCGCTCGGCAACTACCTGCGGTGTAAAAATGTAGAGAAAAATAAATGCAAATATGGGAAAACGGAATATGTGGTTGCGTATCTGATGGTTCCGATCATGGACCAAATCAAGTGTGTGAGGAATCACTATGCCCAATAGTCTGGTGAATCAATTTTTCCATAATCTTTAATTTAAATAATGTTCTTTTCAACGCATAAAGAAATAACAAATATAAGAAAAATCTTTTTTTTTAATTTTCAACGAACTTAAAACATTAATTTTTGTGTAAATGAAGACGAGCTCTATTTTTTTGTATTCTAATGCTGCTTTTAGAATTATAATTTACAAGGTGAAGCAGTATTTAATGTCAACATTTTCACTTATTTTTGTAGTGTTAAAAGATAATAATACCTTTTAGAGAAGATAATTAAAACAATTTACTGTGAATTAATTGTAAAATATCTTAATATCAGCGATGAAATATCAACAACAATGAAAGCAATATTTTTTTCATATTATATGTTATAATGCACACAGTAAAAATATTTCACAAAAATATTACATCAAATATTTTTTTTTTCGTAAGCTTTTTTTATCTCGCGAATATGCTGATAATTAAAAATAATTCCATTCATGAATCAAGAAATGCTGTTATAATACCTTCGAATTAGAATATTTATATTAAGTCGCTTTATGAATAAATATGCTGTCGTAGTATATTTTAATTGAAATGTGCGTTGATACTCCGTTAAAAAATCATGGTAAGTTCAAATATATGAGAAATACCATAAGATTTGAGATCTCTATATCTTGCTGCTTCGGTGAACGCCGACCCCACACACCCGCGCCAGTCCTTTCAGAACATTTCGCCACAACAAAAGAGTCTTTATCGTACGCGACGTACAGCGCGGAGCCTCCACATACTCAGGCAGGAGCTCCGAGCTCTCGCAGGGTCTCCCAACACACAGCAAACATATTGAACATCAAGAGATGTGTTGGATTTCATAAATTAAGCGTTTGGGGTTAGGCAAGAGTAAGTCAAATTATGTTTTCGTCACAGGGATTCTTGTTGTAATAACTTATACTTGTCAACGACTTAAAGAGAAAAGTAAAGCCGAGGTTTTTTTTATTTTTATGTAAGCACATACAAAATAATGATAGTAATTCTGAAGTCTCATCTGTGGAATTCTATGAAGCTTACCATGGTGCATATGGCTAAGCGCTGCATGTGGAGTGTTGATCCGCCAACGTCATAGACTACAACCCGCGATTCACGCAGCATCCTTATTATTACAAGAATTTACTATGAATGGGTGGTCTTCACGGGACGACTTTCATCTACCACCAATTTTAATTAATAGGCTATGACTGGCATTTTATCAACGGGGGGTATTTTAGAGCTCAGAAATCGATTAAAAATCCTTTTTTTTTATTTCCGTTGCGGATCAAACCCACGACCTTTGACTTGCAAATCAAACGTTTTGACCATTGAGCTATACCTGAACTGATCGTAGTATATAATCATACATCTCTTCCAAAGAGTGTTCTTCCATCTAAGACCCACTTCCCACTAGTACTCTTACAAACATACATTATATCCATATTATACTTGTGTGTGCTTATTTTGCTAAAACCCATGTATCTGCAAAATGTCGAGTAATGCCTCGTTGCATCCCTTTAGCAACACCACTAGTAAGCCCTTAAAGATAGTGCAATGGCAAATCTTTGGCACCTTAAAATGAGAGCCGACTAAGAAAGGAAAATTGTGTTTGTATATTATGTAAACTGGTATTCTAGGTTAATAAAAACGCGTGAGAATATAACCCTTTTTTGGAAATAAAATATGAAACCCTCTGGAAGTTAAGACAGCCAAATTTTGTAGCAAGATAGTGAATAATTGAGTTGGTGATATAAGATATGTTTCAAATAAGAAAGTTTAACTCCACGGAAATTGGAATCAAGTGCACTCCATATTGAGTATTTATTCATTTATTACACAGAACAGAAGTTCCAAGATTTTTTTTTACAAAATTATAAGAAACAGAGCATAGAATATACAACACATACAAAAGATAATAAAAGATAAAAATAACATAAAAGAAGAAGAAGATGACAATTGTTAAAGATCTACAGATCTAAGAGAACAATACCATCTACAAAAGAGGAAAAGGATGTAAGAAAAGGATCGAGGTGTGCTGGTAGGCCATTTAGGAGCGCCATTGCCGTTGTACCAAATTGAGTGCTTGAAGCTTAAGAAGCATCAACTGGAATCAAAAACAATGGATGGCTACAAGCACGGGTGTGCTTATCTGGAACATAGAAGTTAAAACATTCAAGAATTGTGAATTGAACCGCGAAGAAGAAGGAATGAATGTTGGAGTGCAGCAATTTTCCTACGGGACTCTAACGAATGGTTTTATTTATTTGGATTCCAAAGTATGCGCACTAAGCATTGTTCCAATGTACCACGAAGTGATAACAATAAAATTAATCAAATTCGCGTCCAGCTCTGTTGACTGCAACTTCAAAAGATTTTTTTTTAGTTAATTTACTCTATATGATGTAACTTATGATTTTATTTTACAAATCGCACATATTATTTATTTATCATTAACACCACGCGCTCGACCATCAATTCACCAACATTGCACCGGTGTTTAGATGCAAGTTCCCGCCACCAGTTCTTTGGCGAAGGAAAAAAAGCATTCCTATTCAGTGACAACAAGGGGAGGTTATCGAGGCGAGCATCGCTGCGCCCCCCGCCTCGCCCGCCCCCTCAACCCGGGATACTACCAACAGTCTATTTTACGTATTTTTGTAGACTCCGTTTTGTAGGCGACGTCCCATTATTGTATCCACTGACTCAACACTGGCGTAACTGATATGAAGGCTGAGACTAACGTAAGAGCTGCTTGAGCCACCGTCCTCAAGTGTCAGTGGCGACAGAGATACGTGAAACAAACGTAATTCTTGATGTCCATAACTCAATTTTAACAGAAGTCTACGCCTAATATTTTGCAGTATTCTTTTTTTCACGAAATTTCATCAGCCATTTTGTAAGTCATTATGGCACCATCAGCACCTTTTCGCCCATGTACTAGGCATCTCTATTAACATCAATTTTTCATTCAATTACTGAAAATAATATCATTACCGACATTACGATCATCTTTGCTCTTCTAAATGTACCATATATGGTTTTAACAAACTGCAGACACAAAGCTTTGTCTGCTGCCATGATTCTCGCTTTATCACATATCAGCTCTGCCTCTTGGAATTTTGATGTATATATTCCATGTAAAAAATTTAGCAGCCCTAGTATCTGTATGAAAGGAGGTTGTAATTTATGCTCCCTACGGCATCCGTAGTACATGTCCTAACTACGTCCACCTTGGTCTTTAAACCGAATGTAGAATGGAAGGCGTCGTATCTCGTTATTCTTCACATATTTAAACCTTTGTACTCCAGTTTTCTACGCAGGCATCTATTTTCAAAACATATTATACGGCTGCATTGACTTTTGATCAAATGAATAAAAAGAGATTTTTTATCAAAAGTTTATGATCAATTCGTCACTGGACTCAGGTCTTTCACGAAATACTTGAATTGTTTTTACGAACCATTAAAATAATAACTTAATATAATCTATAAGATGACCGTTATCTTCTAAGGTCGGTATGAAGCAATCTAATTTGTTATTGAAAGTGGTATCATAAGAAATGCATGGACAGTGATAGAACTCTGTAGCAATAAAATGGGATGACTATATGTTCCAGGAATGAAAAGGATATGAGGCAAAACATATATAATGAAATTTATACTATTTATTTAACGTTTTCACTGCTGAGCGAACATTCGCCCAAGCCTTCACGCCCCTGCTTTCGTTTTTTTTCTCGTAGAAAAAGAGATCTTGGAGAGATTTGAATCTTGGAGAGCAAAAAACATACGGTTTTTTATTGAATCTCTTGATGTCATGTCACTCATTGTGTCAGATTTATGAATAGGCGCCTGCCCAAGAAGAGTCGCTGGGTCGAATTGAGGAAGAAACTGTTCTGGATCCGTACAAGTCAAGAGTTTGTATCTATGTGAAAATACTACATGTGAGTAGTACGGCCATTGGATTTTGTCCTTTTTATTTCTATACAAATTTGTTTCTTATAATGTTCTTATATACTATTCATACATTGAGTTGATATTTTGTGTTACTCATTCATGAACGAATTAATTATTTTTTTCACTTTTATATTGTTCGGATAGATGTCCAGCTGATTATATGTAGTTTCTTATAAATTACATATACAAGTATGTTTATTATGAATTGAATTAAAAATATTTTTGTTTTTTTTATAAACGTGTAGATAGATCATGGCCTGACTTTACAATGACATTACAATGCGAATAATTTTAAAAAGATTATTACAAATCTGATTTAGCTGAATTCTGAAATAATTATTCCTAGTGTCTAAAAGTAAAAAGTTTTAATTGTAATATATATTAAAGATTTTTATATATACTATATATTAAAGGTTTTTATTTTAAGGCAATATCCAAAGATTTACCTTTAAAAATTATTGCGGCATAAATTCTAAATAATCATTTAGTGATATTTGATATTATGGAATTTCACATTGAATTATCGATCGAAACAATGTATCTGTAGAATATTATATGCTACTTTAACTGTAGTACAAGAACGCAAATATTTTTTTATCGTCAGAAATTTTAGTAATTAAATCAAAAATACTTACATCCAATTAAAAATTACTTTAAAAATGAAAATTGTCATTTATATTTTTCAGTAAAATAGAAAGGTGAAGCATATACCATTCTACGTGAAAGCATATGGGCGTTTCAGTTGCTACATTTCGGTGGTTGTCATAATTTGTATTGGTTTGTTTGTATAATGCAATCACGATGTTAGTTAGCGATAATGTCAACTTTGATAAATTGATTCCAAATCGCCTAAACTATTATGTTGTAGGGGGATGTATACAAAAAATGAACGTATACAAAATAGTTTTTTCTTAAATAACGTATTTTACGTGAGTGTCTTTGGGAAATGTTATATTGACTGAACTTTGTGATTTATTGAGTGTAGTTTGCATGACAAAAAGAGATTAACATTTTTATTATGTGTCGTAACAACTATTTTATGAACACAAATTATTTTATCTTGAGGCTATCTTCTACTTCCAATACGATGGATATATATAAAAAAATCACCATTAGAATATTTTTCGCTTATCAGATACTTCAACTTATAACTAGTCTATATTGAACAATGAAATTCCTAAAATTTAAATAAATATTCAAAGGCAGATGTCTTAATTTGATTCATTTTTATGCGTTTACTTACAGCTAAATAAATTTTGTAACCTTTATATTCTATTATCAATATTTTAGGCCACATAAGTTTATTCGAAAGCTTATATTTACTTGCATTTTATTTCAAATAAATTGTGTTCAGCTAAAAAAAAAAAAATTTAGGCCATATAGAATAATACTAAAATAAGAAAAAGTTGTAGACTATAATTTATTATAAAAAAGAGCAAGTAATAAAAGAAAACATCCTGCCAAATACAAGGATTTCAAAATAAAAGCTTAAAAAACAACTAATTAATGTACATTTTATGTTTTTTTTCCTGTATTGATTGATGAAAAATATGTTATTTATGTAAATTATAATTAAATTCAGACACACACGTAAATTGTGTAAGCATATGAAGGTATCAGTACACGTCTACGCTTACCTATTTGTATGTTTGTATCGTTTGTTGTAAAAAATATGCGCATCTGTTGATAGTCTCTTAAGATATTTCTTAAATTATATAAAAGCCTTCGAATATTGACCACAACATGTCTTACATAATGTAATACATACGGTATAAGTAATGAGGTAACTGGTTTGTTTCGCAACCACCCGGTAGCCAAGGGAGTGTCTCTGGTGACGTATCGCTTGTCGATTCCATTTTATGGCCCGCGAACACAGCAATCTGGTCCACCCGGTAGCGGCAACTACAGGAATGAGGTGGCTTTGTCGATGTGTCTGCACGACTCAATAAACTGAAGGCACCCCCTGTAGGTGCGGACCACAGTTTTAGAACAATATGTCTTCATTTTAAGATACTTTCACTGTGAAAAATGTTGTTTGTCATTTTGAATGACAAACTTTCTGTGCTCCTTTATCGCTTTATGAAAAGAAAAATGTGTGAATAAATAAATTTGAAATTCTCGTATATGACTATTACTAAGACTTCTAACCTAAGTGTATAAATATCATTCCCTTTAAATGTTGCAATAGAGTTTTTGACATTTAAATAATTATTTTTAAGTTATATACTCTATAAATACAGCTGTATTTATAGCTATAAATACAGCATTAAATTCAGCTGTATTTATTGCTGAAAACTAGCATACATAGACATTTCAGCAGGTGGCTTAAATATTGTAATCAATTACCTGTAATGGTGCATACAGCTGATATTTTCCATTTAAATTTACTGAAAATATTCATTAATTGTTAATATGTGAGTATGTCAACCAAGAATAGGCAGCTCTTAAAGTTCCTTCCTAAACACCACTGGTAAGTTCTAGAACTCACTTTCAGTACGTTGTTTACGAGTATATGTTTATTTTCATTCATAGACTATGTATCTCTTCAAGAAGCAGATATTTTCATTAAAACTTTTCTGCATGCAGCATCCAATCACCTTAACAAAGCGTTATTAAGCTATATTTTGTACCGATTGTTTTACTTAAAAAAATCACCTACATTATTTAATACGTCTGTATTGAAAAATCTCAAGTATTTTTTTGTATTGTGAAATTCAACGAAAAAAATACACTTTCATAATATAAAAGATTTACTTAAAAAGTTAGCATTAGATTTTTTTATTTCTTGGTTTATTGATTCGTCATAAAGTGTAATGGTACATTTTTACTTGCGCATGTTGTTTGTTGAATTTCACATATCGGATTTTATGGTCGCGGATGACTTGCACAATGCACAATCTTCAGCGATGCAATATTTATGGTTTACGAATGTTCAGCTGCCCCGCGGTGCATTGTTGTTTATCTTCGGAGCTGGCTGCTGGTGGAAGAAGGTGGAGGAAGAACTGAAAAAGACCTGGACGCAAGACTAGTAGCCAGGAGCAGAAACTGCTGGTGGAGGGATCTCAAACGACAAAGATTTAGTAATAAAAACTAATAAATTAGTATTTGTTTGCTAAGAAACCCACATGGTAGAAATGGAAAACAAGTGCTGAAAATATTGTATCAATGGCGCGTAGAAAGCCGTTTTTCATTCCTCGATCGTCATTATAAGATTAAAATGATTGTATTGTAACAAAGAATATATCACATTAATGTATGCATTTTGTTAAATTGGTGAATCAAAATTTTATATATATTCCGTAATTATTAATGCTTTGCCGCTTTTTTTCGCAAGACGTACATACACGTCATGAGGTTAACGGCGATTTTTGACCTTCATATTGCAATTACATATTATTGTATTGTTCCATATTAGCTGAATACGTAATCCATTGGATTTTAGTACAAAAATAAAGGTGAAAGTTGACGTATTATTGAAGAAAATGATTTACAAAATATGTATGAAAAGTAATGTTATCGTAATATTACAAATAAAGAAAATATTTTTACAAATCGACCAAAAAGGAGCTAGGGTTGAGAAGTTTAATAATAACTGTTGTGTTATATAAGCAAAGCTGTATTATTATTTTATCGATGCCAAAAAGACATTAACAGAAGTGCAATAACTCACAATAATCTACAAAGTTGTTTTATAATAAAATATATGGAACATAAATGAAAAAAATAAAATTATCTTAATTGTATAAAAAACATTTAACTTATAAAAGCTATATTTGTATGAGGCTTTCCATCCTTATAATAAAAATATATTTGACTAAAGCCTTTGCGACCATCCCTCACAGATCGTAGTTGGCGATATCAATTTTACGACTGGGGTCATCACTTCCTTATGACCCACACCACTGCACCGGAAGACGGATCCCGAAATGGCTAACTTTAAACCCAACGCACTAACTTAGTGATGCCGTAAAAAGGCTAAACTCTAAAATAAGGTCATATATCAACTATTTACATAATTTATTTTGTCAAGTTCTCGATTTATTATTAATATTAAATAAGCATTACGTAATAATGTGTATTAAATATAAATATATAAAGTGCTAATTAAATTAACCCTATAAGCGCTTAAGGTCTCTGAATCTTGAAGGTCTTAAAATGACATAAAAGTTTTTTTTTATAATATATTGAGGCAAACTATAATTATAACGTCAATCACTCTTTATGACATATCCGCTCCCATTTCGGTGCAGTTTTAGTTTTTCATACTACGTCACTTCGAAAAAGTTTTTTTTTTATCAGAAGCGCATTTTTTTTTCATTTATCTTTGAATTGAATCGGATGATGTGCCGCAAAAATGACATATCGATTGACGATTTTTAATGAGTTATAAAAAATACAGTGACAGTTTTCTTAAAAATCTATACGTATTACATTTTTTTGACATTCGAAAAAATACTTTAACAAAATTACGTTGCGGGTAAAACCTTCAAAGAACTTGAATGTGAATAAATGCGTGATTTTTAATCAATATAATAAGGTTTAGAAGTGATAGAATTAAATGTACAACGAGAACATAAGAATGCATGGAAAAAGTTTTCAAAGTAGACAATCAGGAAGTGTATGGAATCTTATGGTATTCCAGGATATGATGCATATAATTTGAGAATCTCTGGTCCTATAGGCCAACTTATCTATCCCGTGACCCCAAACGCCGATACCGAGCATCATTGTACAATAAACTTTATTCATAATGTCACGAAGAGTCGGTTTCGACTGTCGGCTTTCTCGGCTACCTTTTTGTCGTGGATCTTCTTTCATAATTCTTTTCGGTCGACCGGCTCCTCGGGCTCACACATACACACACAAACATATAATATGTTATTTTTTGTTCGCTTTGTCGTTACATTGTGTAACTCTTTGTGAATTGAGACGGAACTAAAAAGTTCCCAAAGGTACCCCATAACTCAGGCTTTATGTCTTCGGCAATATGACATGGAATTAATCTTCAATTATGTTACTTTTGATGGTCTATCGGCGGAATATTGTACGACGTTATGTATGCCTTCTCCACCGTAGCGCATTGTAGCGGGAGGGTATCGTGTCTGTGGTAGCGACTTTTTACCGCTTTCGAAGAAAAATAAACAACCAAAGCATCGTTTGTCCGTGTTTTCAACTCAATCTACGACTCGGTACCATAAATACGATTCTATTTTGTTGCCCGTTTACGATTGCTTGATTTATTTGTATTATGATACAACTAAATAGAACACGAGCAATATTGAAAATTAATTACAAAATACTTTTTTATGTAACATACTATTTGTTCTATATTGCTGAACGCTGTATAATTAAGCACTTCTTAAGATAATTGTTTGTTAAATTTCTTTTGCAGTTTTATACATGTGTCTCGAATGATTAATGTTTTATATAATTTATATATAAATTATATATAATTTATATAGGTATTTGATTGTAATTGACATTTTACTATTAAGAAAAGAAATCCGAAAATGCGACACACAAAAATAGTAACTAAACTATCAAGTAGTTTTCCATGATACAATGGTTTTTTTATGTACCTAATTTAATAAATATTTATTCTTTTGGTGTTGTTAGTTGGTAATTTATTTTCGTACATCACATAAAGCCAAACCCAGCATAATAAAATACAATAAAAAAAGACAACAAACTAGTCTACTTTGTGGTCATAAAAACGTATGATTTACTAAGCAAATATACTTTTTTTAAACATATTCTGGCTAATGAGTTATGAGTCGTATTGACGTCTTAAGGTGGAATTAGATTATAAAGATTTACATAAGTGCTGGAGAGCTTACTCTAATATGTTCCTGGCACGCGATGATATAATCTGGGCAGCAATATCAATCAGGCAAATATCACTATCGAAGCAATCTCAACACTACTAGCTGGCATATGATACGTAATAATTTATATTTATTGTCTTAGCGTATCCGACGCACTGTTTCTAAGAAATATGTATAGCGAGAAGCGAATCAGGTGGAAATAAACCGTAATAATATAATAAGATGAATATACCGAGTGTAGTTGAACTGTAAATGTGTTCAACTCTCAGGCGAGCAATGTTAAGATTTAATCCGTATAAACAAAAATATTCCAACAGATAAATGTGCTGTATCCTAAATAAGGGATAAAAAAACTTATTCTATATGAAAAAAACTATTTTAACCAAAGCAGGATAATAATCTTCTTCTTTAGCCTCGCCATTTCCCGTTTTTCATTCGCCATGACATCCTGTCCTGCTCTGCATTCTTGCACAGGCTAGAGTTTTCAGTTTCTCGTCTGCAGTTGCAGTCCAGGCTGCCTGTGGTATTTCGGGTCTTCTCTTAAGCGTGGGTATGTTGAGGGCTTTCTTCACCATTCTCATGGTCCTCATCTCTTCGTGTCACATGCCCATACCATCTTAGGCGGCAAAACTGAACAATAATCCGAGAAAAGAATCTCTAAAATTCTGAAATAAAAGAGATATGCGGAGTTGAAGATGTGCTATGAGGAAGATCAATAATGAGGTACTGGAAAGATCACGTTTGAAAAATGTGTTCTAAAATAATAACAAGGAATCACTGCAAAAATGATCTCCAGGAAAGACAGCTGCTCATTTGTGTCGCATGAACTGGCTTAGAATATTAACTGGACGCAGTTCTCAAAATTAAAAGAAGAATACATCTACATGTATGAAACTAAAAAACTCATGTAAAGGTGTATACGTCTTTTAAAGGCCATAGAGTTCATTCAGATTGAAAGGGTTAAAATGAATTACACATTTCGTGAAAAATTTGTGATTATTTACATTTTTTCGATCGATAATTCTTGGTGGAATTCCATAATATGAAATATAAATAAAATAATTTTTAGAATTTATCGCACAATGTATTTTTTGACAACATGTTTCAGCCAGGTCGAATGGCCATTTTCAAGTCAGTTAGTAAAGTGAGTGTTGTTTCTATATAAAGCAAAAAGTGAGTGAAAAGGTGGATTTTCTCACGTGGCTGAAACATGTCGTCAAAAAATATATTGTGGGATAAATTCTAAAAATTATTTTATTTATATCTGATTTGTGATTGCTTAGTTGCAGTGGTTGAAAAAGAGATCATGACATATTAATTTCTAAAATGGATGCATTCATGTAATTATAAATGAGACAAATATATTCATAGAATATTTATCAACGTCTGGCGGTATGCTTTTATATACTTGATGCGTCTGATTTACCAATGAAATAATGTATACAATGTATTTAACGAGAAACCTGATGTTTTCTTCGTCAGGTAGCTAATTGTATTATTATACTCGTACCTGCCTGAGGTGTGTTTTGTTGACTCCGGGCAGGATATGAACCCTACAAAGGTCAGCCGCCAGCAGCAGCACGGCTCACCTCCTCTTCCTCTTCTTTGTGTTGGGCTTTGAAAAATATGCTCCTCATTGTTGGCGATAAATAGTCCTTCAGTTCAGACGGCGGCTGCGTAACCGAGACGCAGACAGCATGGAAATTAAATAAACTACTTAAAAAATAGTTATTTAATATAGTCAGAACTCGAGACGTTTCTTTAAATAAAAAACACACTAAGCCACTATTTTAACAATATGCTACTGAAGTAGGTGAACACTGATAGTTTCAGCCGTACAAAATATCGATCAATATTTTTTATTCACGTACAATCATGACCATCGTATAGGCTATATTTTGTAATAAATTTTACAAAAAAATACAAGCTACTTATATACTATATATCATGGTCAACTTTTGTTAAATATATAGTATAAACTTAATTGACTCAATTCAAAGAATAGCAATTCGTTTGATAAACAATGACACCCTTACGTCTAATCTACAATCAATGGAACACAGGCGTAAGATTGGTTCTCTTAGTCTTTTCTACCGTTATTACCACGGTCGCTGCTCTTCGGAACTTAAATAACTAATTCCTACTGCACTCACTCACAGCCGACAAACTCGTCTTGCACTTGCCGAACATCCATACACGGTTAATATATGTCGACCAAGAACTGGCAGCTTCCAAAGTTCCTTCCTTAATGCCACTGGTAAGCTTTGGAATGCTCCTCCAGCGTCTGTGTTTCCTCCTTCCTACAATCTGAATCTCTTCAAGAAACAGATAAATATACACTTGCAATCTCCCCAACCCACACATAAACACGAACACAACACACGTTTCCCGCATGCAGCATCCAGCCTCCCTGGCTGAGCGTCATAGAGTGAACTGGTCTTGACCGGGTGTGCTCTCCTGCATGCGTTTACATAAATAAAAAAATTCAACTTATGTAAATATAGATATACAAGTATTTAACATAAGTTGACTAACAAATAGCTAATGCACTATAGTGTTATTAATTATTATGTAATGTTGAAACAGTGACATATATGTCAATTTTGTATTTGATTTGGAGACTTACACAGTGATTTACTTTATGTGACTTGATAATACTGCACATTTTGTACTACTTATTTATCATATATATTTAGGAGTGTGAAGAAATAACTATTTTTAAATAGTTTTTATTGAACTTTAGCCTTACCGTTTAGGAAACAAGTACGGTGCCGCTAAGCCACTCGGCTAATTTTCATATTACATTGTTGTCCTATTACATGCGGTGACAGTGAAAAACAAACAAGTGGTTCTCAAAGGGTTCTTTTGTTGACAGTTTCGGCGGCGAGTGACTCTCGGTGCAGCAAACAATAATCGGCAGCACAATGCGCGGGGCAACTGTGGCAACAAGGGACGAGTGTTCTCAAACTGTATTACTTCACAAGTACCAAATAATATAGTATATATTATATAAGTACGACTAAAACTCTCTAATAAGTTATTTGAATCATTGACTTAAATTTAAGTAAACATTCTAGATAAAAATAGCATAAATTTAAACAAAATTAATCTTTATTTCGGACATATCATTAAACGAAGATTATATTAAGATATGCTTCATAATTTGGTATCATAAAAATAAATAAATGCATTTAAAAAAAAGACTTGTAACTTAGAATTATTCGTGGAACTTGATAAATAAGAATAATATTAAAATAAAAAAGTTCAACAAGAAGTATTATTTTTGTATAATATTTCCTTTTCATGTGAGCAATATAAGGTTAGATTAGGTAAAGTTTCTGTTAGAAATATTGGCCTGATCATCTCTAAAAATTCTGATAGACCAACACCTAAGTAAACCTCGAATACTAAAAGTAATCGTCTCTTCAAGTGTGGACTCTCACCTTTAAGGCCGTTGGGAAACATTATTGTGAAACATATTCCTAGGTGGACCTTGGGATGCAGTGATGGGACAAAGCATAAAGAATCGCTGCTGATGCTGTGAAGAACTTGTGCGGCGGCAATTAGTGGCGGTAATATGCTACAGAACCAAAACAATCAATTGCTTATAATATTTAAGCAGGAATTATAAAATATAAGTGTTGATGAAATGAATAATGTTGTAAGATATTATTAAAGGCACAAGTTTATAATTCCCCACACAAATTATATTTGAATAATATTGGATTATGGTTGTCTTTCCAATTTAATTGAGTGTTTGTATCAGAGTGATACTGTACAAAGTTCAGAAGCTCTTGTTATAAGGGAAGAAACAAAAAGTTAACTATAGATCTGGAATGTAAATATTGAACTCCGATCCGTTTTGTTCCTCCGGAGTCGAAGGTGCTTTGTGTCCCTGCCGACAGAGGGTCACCGAGGTCTCCTAACTCCCCACACAGAAGAATATGGTGCGTCAATGGACTTAAATCTTCAGTCACACCATATCAGGATGTTTTTAAAGTGAGCTTGCGAGAACATCACCGAAAGGAATGTTCATCCATTCTCGATACAAGTTTTCTTACCACGATCCTGCATCACACGACAGACTACTCTTATTTTTTTTTTGTGTTTTTAAGCAATTTAAGCTTTAGAACAATTGAACGATTGTTCTGTTGTAGTTACAATATTTATCAAATAAATCTGTTATCAAGTGCATCACATGAAAGTTACTTGTGGCTTTTAAAATATTATTAAATAGTTTTTAAAATGAATTATTTCAGTTTTTTCAGCAATTCACAACTGTAGTGTGTTTAATGGCTATTCTAAAAAGTTACAATAATAAACGAACAGAGATTTTTTGTTAAGGTTTGTCGTCAGAATAATGCACCAAAAACGTTAAGTTCAAAATTAAAGTCAAAAGGACTATTTATCTTACTACTTACAAGCCAAATTAAATAACGTCCTCATATCAAACATTGTTATTGTGTTTAATTTCATAAATACTATCCATTAACAGAGATTACTATTGTTTTTGAACAGTATGTATGCTGTTATGTATTTTAATAAGATTGACGTTTCAACGCTTCGCTAACATTTTTTTAAAAACCTTTGTGTTCCGCATCCACCCTACACCAATTACATGCATCGCATAGTTTACCTGAAAATGATCAACGTTATGTGATTTAAGTGTGGCACCTCTTCAAAATTGTTTGTATGTATTACGAATATTAATAAAATAGGTACGAGATACGTCCATACAAACGATTATTTATGCGGAGCTTGTATGTTGCTTTAGATGACAGACGAAGATATTTGTATACGAGTGGATTATATGGCTACTTAGTTGTTGTAAGTCAGGCGTGTTTGTTGCTTATAAATATGTCTTAATGTGTATGTCTTAATTTCCTGTGATTAATTTGAGGAATATTGATATGAAATGAATAAAAACGCAATTTTAATTGGACTGATAAAATCATTTTTTCTATATTTATTTATTCTAATTGCAATTAGAAACGTAAATGCACAACTGAAACTTGGTGTTATATTTAAAATATACAAAAAAGATAAAATGTATTTATTTTAATAATTTATTATATTTTTCATATAATATTTTATATCACATGTACACATTTTTAATTATCATGCTTATTGCTTAATACTTTATAGAGAAGTATCAAAATAATTCAAGCATCCATTATTTGACAGCCTCTTTACTTCAAATAAAGCTTACTACACTCACTTTTGTTAAGCTAATTAAATAAAAAAGTTAATAAAATAAAAAACTGCACCCGTGCATAATAAAAAAACATAATAAATAAATTGTGGATCTTATTTTGTTAACCAAAAAATAAACACTTTTTTAATTCTTTCCTATATGCCACAATAAAGCCTTAATATTTATTGCATCAAACGAATTGAATATCATATACAATAAAACACAAACAATATATTTTTTTAAGTAATATACGCATGCAACTTCCCAATGCTTACATAAGCTCCATAGATTATTTACACACGTCAGCCCCTTATCATTATGCTTAACTGGTATAAAAAACAAAGCTAATTTAAACTTATTTCTTGTACTCGTACGTTAATCTATGAAAATGTATAAGTAATAGAAATATTTTTTCACCTCAAGTTGCCAAACAACGGATAACATTTCATTTGAAGAAGTTGAACGTTGGTTCGATTTGTATAGCACAATGCAATCCTTCGTATATTTAATTTTTAGAGGTCAGCTTTATTCTAATGGTTAAAAAATAGAAGGGCGCTTGGTTTGAATTACGCGTTCCGGAATACCTACATATTATGCTGACAATGGTGCATATGATTTGGAAGTTTTGTATGAACAATGGTATGGAATATTTATTCAAATGTGAAGGTCAAGTCATTGCCACTAGAAATAATTATTGTAACACGCTTTGTGACATAGTGGCTAAGGAATTTGTTTCATTTTAAAAAATACCGTATCAAACAAATGTATGAATTACTAGAATGGATTGTAGAAAAATACAGATGCGAGCTTGTACTGCGCTCTTTTTTAGTGTATTAAGCAGTACATTACAAAAAATAATAAAGGAAATTAGCTTTTTCTGTGCTTTTTTATATTATAATTAACTCGAATTCCACTTAAAAAAATTAAGAGTTGTATTTTGCTTTCCCGATTTTTTTTTTAGTTTTTACTTGTTTCCTTTAGTTCTTTCGTATTATTACATAAATTTTTCGTTTTTTATGATTCGTATAATAATCAATTGTATCACCTGACTATTTAATAAGATATTTATTAAATAAACATTATTTGTCATATAAAAAAATGTTTAATGTCGATTTGTATGGCATAGTATAATGTTCCAGATGTTCCAGAAATGTGATTGAAACAATATAACGTTAATATGAAAAATGTACGCTCATACTAAAGTTGTAAGTGATTAAAACTATGTGAAATAAATATTAAAAAAGATACATAGACAGAGGCTTTTTAAAGAGGTGGAAGAGCATAAATTCACAATGTGCAGATTGTGCAAAGAAAGTAAACTTCGCATTTTCACTCTCGCCGTTGTGAATAAATAGGCGATAGTTTGTTTCAGGTTTCGTTCAGGCGTCGAGTCGCTCTGGAGCTGGAGGCTCGCGCACTGAATGGCAATGAGATGATGTGGAAGACTTGAAAACCCCTGGATGGACTGCACTGGGATAACAATAAATCGTAACTGAATTATAGAAATATACCCTACGGTAAAAAAAAAAAAAATTCAAGAAATCTCGTATTTTTTAATGAGGATGTCATTAAAATAAATAAATTTCATTTATTAGTGACATAGGAATCGAATTTATTTAGCAAAAACGTAAATATTTTTTTATTGTTACATAAGTATAAATTTTAATTTAAATAAAAACCATTTACATATTACACATAAGTAGTAGCTTAACGGGTAAAATTTAATCGTTCATAAACTTTTAAATTTAACATTCTCAGATCAAGTTCTACATATATATATATATTAAATAATAATAAGTTTTTTTTACACATACTCTTATAAAACCTCCTATAATAAATTTTAATTTTAAAGAATTCTTTTAACATAGTTTTAACAAATGTTGACAGTCAACATTTCTAATATGAGTAATCTTAAAAAAAACTGCAACACATTTCTTCAATGTGAGGAAACGTATCATGAAAACAAAGAACGACATAGACGCTTAAATAAAAGACGCATTGACCTTTTTTTTGAATGTTTTTATTATTTTCTAAAGGTAAGTCGATAACAAAACATAATTTGCGGTTCATAAATTCCATTTCAAGAAAGCATTTGATTCCGGGATTCACGGTTAATAAGGGCGTAAGACTCCACGCAGCATGCTTTTCTCACTCTAACCCCACCACCTTACTGAAAACATTGCCTAGCATGCTTAAATAATTAATTTTAAAGAGATACAAGTATTCATTAGAAAATTTCATTTTAGGGAAAAGTAGGTTTCAGAAGAAGTTGAACGTGGTTTTCACGGTCATCGAGGTCTCACGGTTTCTTGGAAGTGAGATGTTTGCATTTCCTATTCAGCCCGTATCGTCTTGCTGTTACTACAGTCTGGCGGACACTACCCGCTGAAAACGTGGTTTTTACAGTTATAGAAAAATTATCATTGAAGGATCGTAAGAAATAAATATTTTCTGCCGAAATATTAAATTTTTTAAAATAAGTTATATGTTTTACTTAAAGGGTATCACGTTATTTTTTTAATCCAGCTGATTTTTTTATTTAAATAAACAGTCTATGATATTTGAATAATTTTTCGAAATATTTTATGTTTCAGATCGTGAATAAAAGTTTTATTTACTGACATTAAAGTTTTGAATTTCAATACATTATTTCACAATCATCCTCATAATAAACTATTGATAAAATCTTGTATATAAGCTGCTTAAGAATACTTGACACGACACTGTTTACAAAGCACACAGTTTTGGCGGTGTAAAAGCAATAACATTTGACACACATACACAAAATATATTTTTTCATCAATAAATAATAAGTCTGCAAGAGGCAGACTTGACAGTCGATAAAGCTAAGCTAGTCGAGTTTATGTTATTATTATTATTTCGTCAGTTAATAATTATTTATTGATTATTTGAAACAAACCTAGATATATCTATACTGTCTTAGGCTGAGAAAAAAATACGTTTATATACCGTCGAGCGAAGTAGATTTTGTTTTGTGGACTAAATTTTGAGGTTTTTTTTCACAGGATTTGATCCTGAGACTGCTTTCATGATAGTCGAGTGTACTTACCACTCGACTATCTAAGCATATTGGTGATTGAGGATTCACAGCGTCTCCCGCTGAAACACCTGCCGTATTGATTTACGTTGGACGTCAACAGTTCCCAGAGCACAGGCGGCCAAAACATTCAGCATTCCGGAGCGAGTTCATGAGAAAAATTCAAATAGATATTCGATGTAAGATACAACTACAGACTGATTTGGCAAGATACGAGTAAGTACCCATGATACATTTATTTTTGTTTACCCTGCGAATCTTTACAAATGCTTTGCTTTTCTGTATGTTCTTATGCAGTAATTTAAAAATACACCCAATACAATTTGGAGAAAATTTTGCAACCCAATGCATACTTATTCGATTTTCTAATCCTAATGGACGTCATTATTTAATATTTTTGAATTCGCCGAGTAGCTTATTCAATTCTCTAATTTCGTACGGTGAAAAAAATAGTATGCAAAAATATAAAATTGTTGTTTCTTTAATATAAGGAACATATTTTTTTCTTCGTAACACGTGAAGAAAAAATGACAAAATTAAAACACAATGTACTAACATTGTTTTTCTCATACTTTTAATGGTAGCGACTCAGATATGGTTTATTATAAATGTTGATTATCATTTATAAAATAAATCTTAATAATATTAGATTATTTTATGGTATAAAATAGTAACTTATTTTAAATAATCATTATATGACGCCAGTAGGAAAATAAAATATTCGAAAATTCAACTATAAAATTTTGCCCTATTACCTTCATTTTCTTTAGATTGTACTTGTATGATTTTTTAGAAGCTTCATACTGTATGGGTGATGAAACGAACATACTATGAAAATAAAATTGATAATATATAAGAATCAGTGTAATTTTTACTAAAGTTATTCAAAAACTATATTATTTAGAGCTTGTGAAATATTTGTTAATTTAAAAAAAATATAAAAAAACCAAGAACTTGTATAATTGTTGTATTCATGCATATAGAGCCTTTGCTTGCAGGCTCTTCACGTTCGTCTAAATTATCCCAAAGAGGAAAATCCTCACAAAAACAATGGCGACGGCACAGTCACCCACTTGCAGTTTTCACACGGGCGCCGGCCAAATGTATTCAAATGTATGCGGCATTAATGCAGGGCGGGGGCGGCTGGGGGCGCAGCGCCGAGTCAAGGTTCCCGGTCGATGCTAGCCGCCTACCGCCTATTGTTACGCTACGAATTGAACACCAGCTGACCCACGAAATGCTCAGACAACGTCAGTAAAGATGCGCATTATATACTACCAGAGTCTTAGCTGAGTTAATTATAGATTTGCCATTTATCATGGCGTTAAGGTCGTGAACAATAAGGGAAAGCTAGCTGTTAAAAAATAAACCTACAACTTCAATGAATATGCTTGAATATCATTTTGTATGCAGCTGTAGTTGATACAAACGTAGAACATTTAGCTTAATCATACAAAAAACTTAGAACCTTTAATGGGACATAGACGATCCGTCGGTTCAGTGAGCCTTCGCAACAATCATGGATACTGCTCTTTCGAATTTTACAAATTCATATTTTTTACAAGTATTCATTAACGTCAGTTACATTCATACATTTGCAAGCGTCCCTACACTAAAGATGGACAGCTTATCTCTTTCAACACCATGGAAAAGATTTGGAAAACTCTCCCTGTATCTTTATTTCTTCTAACTTACCATTTTGATTCCTTATAAATAATTAAGTTAATAAGAACCTTAATCTTTTCAATGCAAGCACGCACGCAACCACATCACATTATTCTCACATGCAGCGTCCAGGTGACACAGTTAAACGTCATATAATTTACAAAAGAACAATACACTTTGCATGTATTTCTTTATATATGAAAAACTGTGTACGCAACTAATGCTCTCTTAAAAATCTTTTTTATACATATAAGTAAACTGGAAAAAAATATTTGTTCCAGTTCACCGTAGTAGGGCCACCTTTTTAATAATTTAATTAAATCAGATATCTTTACATATCTTATGCTATTTTTTTAAACATTTATTTTTTATTAGAATTCAAAAGCATTAAATGCTTGAATTATATGACGTAGAATGTTTCTATGGATTTTCAACGCATTTTTCAGCGTGTCTTATTACAGTATCGGCGGCAGCCTGGTGGGGTTATTGCTTCCACCCCTTTCGTATTAATTATTCATCTGGCGGCTGTGGGTCTAGGTGGAACCACTGACCTAGTGGGCCTTCAGCACTTATTCCATTTCCGGGCCGATGTCCGCCCGAGCATTAGCAGTGACGTCACGCGGCGCATTTTGTATGCAACCGAGGAGACTGACGCGCACACTGACTGAACTGCACGCCTGGGGAATAAGGGATATATGCACTTTTGTGCACAACGATTAGAATTTGAGGTCATCGGTGAACGATCTCATCATCAGCCTGAGTCCGTTCACTGTTGAAAGTAGGCCTCCCGCATGAGTCTCCATCCTCTTCGATCCTCCGCCTTCCGCATCCAGATCACTCCCGCTATTCTTCTTATATCGTCAGTCCATTTTGTAGGGGGTATGCCAATACTTCGTTTGCCAGTTCTTGGGCACCATTCCAATACTTTTCTTCCCCATCGACCGTCGTCTCTTCGACAGATATGTCTTGCATATTGCCACTTGAGTGTGCCTATTTGTTGGGTAGCATCCACTACTTGAGTTTTTCTGCGTATTTCCTCGTTTCGAATTCTATCTTTTAGCGACACTCCGAGCATGGATCTCTCCATAGCACGCTGGGTAACCTTTATTTTATGAGTAAGACTTGCTGTCAGATTCCACGTCTCTGCGTCGTAAGTTAATACAGGGAGGATGCATTGGTTAAGCGCCTTAGTTTTAGAACATTGCAGAATTTTCGCTTTAAAAATGTACTTTAGTTTTCTAAATGCTGCCCATCCCAGTTGTATGCGCCTATCGATTTCTTTTGAGAGGTTACTTCGCCCTTGATGTATTACTTGCCCCAGATAGGTAAAGTTGTTTATAACCTGTATTTGTGTTCTTCCAATGGAAATAAAGTCAAAGGTCTCGGAAATATGACTGAACGATCTGCAAAAGGTAATAGATCAAGTTAAATAACAAATAATGAACATTTTTTTAGCGGCTAACACAGTAAAACAGTGCTGAATGTGATCCATAAAACAAGGTATGAACGTCATATCTATTTAATTGTCGTCTTCGCGTATTTATTTGGAAAATGTGAATAATTAATACAATAGATCACTTTATCACGAAAGCATAACATCCAGAGTACATAGAACAAAGGTCGAAATCTTATTGAATAAATGTAAAGCGGGCAAAAATATAGTGCTCTGAAATCTGCACGCCATCTGCGGCCATAAATCACATCATCGATCCCATGGACCTGCGATGCTTCAGACTAAGCATGTTTGGTGAAACTGTTTTTTTTTTTAATTTATAAATCGTATTCAAAAAGTGTGCAGCCCATATGGAATGACTGGTTCAGTCCAAGTGAATATATACCGCGGCACAAGAAGCCACGAGGAGTCTGGATTCCGTACAGCACGGTAGCTGATATAAATTCAGAACACACGGTGTGGCTTTTACTTGTGTACAGGGTGAGTATGAAATATATCCACTCGACGGGTATGTATTTTACATTTGTGAATTAAACACAAACTGCCAAAGATGTACAATGAATATTATAAAAAATATACTCTTATTTCATATACAGCTCTACTCTATGTTGCGAATGTAATATAAACTAGTTACTCCATCCAACAATTTCTTCACTTTCTCCACCTTTTAATTGAGAATTAAATAACAATTACATATTTTGAGTTTTTTTTCGTCGATTATTAATTGTTTTCTATTTTTAATTTAAATGAAGATTTGACGACTTAGTCAAAGCCAAGCTTTATTTGTATAGTTTTTATAGTGATGTTTTATTTATTCAAAAAAGATAATTTAATTAAATTATTACAATTTATTAATGAATAAAAGAAAAATATACGATTAATATAAAATGAAATAAAATAATTTGAGAATATAAATATGAAGAAAATATTAAAAATCACGGAGATCTAAGAAACCAATTCCATCGACAAAAGTAAAAAAGGATAGAAGGGTTCTGGTAGCTCATTTAAATGCGCCATTGCGGTTGAAACGTTTTGAGTAAGCAAAACTCCAAAAATAACAATTAAAAAAATAGATTTATTTAGGTGACTATTTATTACTTTTTAAATGCTTATTTATTTCCAAAAAGTATAATAATTATTTATGATTTTTTTTAGTTTATTTAAATTTCAAGAATAAATTATTTTTATTTGTAGATTTGAAAAGTAAGCAGTGTTTATTTTACATTTACGTGTATATTTTATGATTTTTGTTTAAAAAAATCAAATATCCACGTACTATTTATTAATTTCATTTTCAAAAATAAAAAAATCTCGTATGGAATATATCAAAAGGAATGGTGGTGATACGGTTGAATTGTGGATTATTTTAAAGCATCCTGTGCTTGATATGCGCATACGCGTCCCGAGGAGAAAACAATCGCGAACGTGGACCTGCGGGCCGCAAGAAAAGATTCGCGATAATACTGAAGACAGGGCCGCAGCGGGCTCAGAAGATGTCCCACCAAGAACACACTAAGATTACTAAAGTTTGCGAACCATTATTGAAACGGTAATGTTCTCTGAACCAAGTTGCATCCATACATTAGGTTTCGAGAATAAGTGCCGACATAGAATATTAGAGGTGATTTTGTGAGGAAGGGTGTGGACACGGCAGCCTTTCGTCCAACAATCACTTACGAAATGAAAGTGGACGTGTAATGTTCTATGGATGCTGCAGTAGAGCAATAATTACAGCTGTCTTTTCTTTGGGCCCCTGAGATATCGCCGTCCTGAAAGACTGTCAGCAACTATATACGAGTAAAAATAATATACTCGGTAGTGCTCAGGTAGGTAGAGCTGACATGAAATGAAACAAATGTAATAAAGGTTTATTATTACGAGCAGTGAGGGTTCGGATATGTGATAATTATGGTGATGATTAACTATGTTGATTTGATGTAATATTTTTCAAACATATAGTCAAATGCTCCACCAACAAATACCCTTTTATCTGGCAAGCCATGAAATACACATAATGTATTACTTGTAGCTCTGGGATATGGTGTCAACCTATGATGTATGAATCTTAAGAGTTTCCGCGACACTTTCTTTTCATGTTTTCAGACTTAAGTACTATAGGTCCACAAATGAAACATATTCAAGACAATATTAAGGAATGGAAGTAAATTATATTTTTTACGTTGCAATTCTCAAATATCCCTGAAATTAGATTTCGTAAGCCTTATGCTCCAAATTGGAATGACGCCCAAGAACTGGCAAACGAAGCATTGGCCGACCCCCTACAAGATGGACCGACGATATAAGAAGAATAGCGGGAGTGACCTGGATGCGGAAAGCGGAGGATCGAAGAGGATGGAGACTCATGCGGGAGGCCTACGTTCAACAGTGGACGGACACAGGCTGATGATGATGATGATGCTCCAATTTCGGAGTGGTGTATATAGAGGCAAATACCGAGAAAAGATTTGCGACAATGTTGCGGGCAGGGTCGGAGCAGGCTCTAGAGATATCGCGGCCTGGATACGGTGAAGTCAGTAAAGTACCGAGTCCGCGCTAAAAGACCAAGCGCTTTTATTGAAACGATAATGCTCGCTCTCGTGATTTATGAAACCGAAAGGACTCGCGGTTTTCTCTCCCCACAATGGTTATGATACGCCAGATTGTTTGCGACGAAATTTAAGTAAAAAAACGGTAGCTGGTACATATTGAGTGCATGCAGTAGCGGTATGTTCTGCTAAGAAACGTGAACTTCTTCAGCATCTCCAATAGCAAGATATCAAGGCTTTTATAGTTGTACGACAAATTTCGACGATTATTTGAAAATTTCTCATTGAAGTCACACAAAAATCCTTAAAAAATTCAATTAGTATTCTTTTAACTGAAATTGATTACATAAATTATCCATCTCCACATAAAAAAAACTGTGGGAAGATGATTCGAATCACATACAGTACCCATTACATTCCTGTCCATTACGCTCATATTAGCTACTGTACCATTTAACACGTAATATTAAAAAAAAAACCTTATAGAATATCAGTACTAGAAAGTGAGAATAAAAAGTACTTTGATAGTAATGCTTTACTAAGTACAGTTTAAATCTATTGTTATTGAAAGTGATTTACGACTTAACCGTAGCAATAATAACTTTTTTTAAATGCGTTCATCAGAAATCATTATAATATAATGATATGAATAACTGTTTAAGTTTGTAATAGGGAATGTGCCTAAAAAATTGCGAGTGTCTTTGGTGAAGTTCAAACGTCTGAATATCATGAGTAAGTGATTTTTAATGTGGGGACAGTTTTAATGGGTTGAGGTTCAAGACCACCATCCTAGATAATCGACCATTTCTATGGAAATATGACAATGTGCCACTACGAACATCCAAATTAAAAGTAGCAGTACTGAATAAATTTGTATTTGTCTGTTCTAGACATTTTCTTTGCAATTAACTTATCAAACTATAAGTCAATAATTATTTAGTTTTAGTCATTATTAGTCTACAGCCGGGCATTCATGCATCGTTAATTTTACGTGTTCTTACAACGAATGGGTGGTTTCTAGGGGATTCCATGTGAAACAAATAATGATGAATGTGCTACGACCAAATTTATAGAGAATAATTTTAAGTAAACCTATGTTCTTTTCCGGTTCGGTAAGCAAGCGCTTTTACTCTAAGCGTACAGAGGATTTTTTCAAAATTATTATGGTCCTAAAATATAGTTAACGATACTCTTTATAATATATATATAACGTGATCTTTAATTAATTACTTTTTTAAGTATTGCTTATTTTAGCTTTCATGTTTTATATATTTTTACCGAATAACAAAATGCTTTTACATACTTCCAGAGATTTAAGTCCAGGCTTAAGCTCACATTCTTTTAATAAAAAATAATTTCTTAAAATAGGCATGCATCATACCTAATTTTCTTGAGTTAAGTCTAATTGATTTTAAAATAGTATTCAATTTGTCGTGCTTAATCTGATAAACTTAAATAGTGTATTTAAACAACTGGTAAATAAGCGTTTTATCTCAATGTTATACCCGTCGGCAAACGTAAAAGTTTGTTTTTGTTCTAACTAATAAATATAGATGTGGATTTATTTGCAAAATTAGAATGAGTATTTTTTTTGAATATTGCTTTTGTGTATAGATTTCTAGTGAGGCCGGCTATAGGGTGGTGGCAGTCTATGAGTGTGAATCAATCAAGCTTTTCTACTGGTCAGAGGAGCTTTTAAGCTCTGGTGTGTTCCGTGCACCGCGCCCGCCGAGCGTCCGGCGCTGAGTGGCGCTGGGCGGGGGCGCGAGGGCGGCGAATCAAAGCTCGTCGTGGGAGCCGCGCGTGCCGTTGCCTGGAGACCGACGCGCCTGCGCCCCGACAGTAGAGGGAAGGCGCCCCACCCACCCCCACTAGTACCAACAACAGGGTCTCCAAAATAAAATTCGTTAATTCAATCTTGGCAAATCACCAAAAGCCAATGCAGCCGGAAATAAAGATGTCGAAAACTAAGTGACTTGATTTTTGTGAGAAATGACAATGTAAGGGAGTGAACAAGGCAGTCTTTCATACTTACGTCAGTTTAGAGACAAATATTATGTGTACCTAGTTGGGGTATATACTGCGGAAACGCAGGAGAGCATAAACTATAGCAGATTTTTATTGAAATCGGTAAGAATTACCTATAAAAAAGATTTAAGCAACAAAAATGTAGATTTTTTTCTTTCCATATCTGCTTAACAAAAAATGGTAACACAAAGTATTATCAGTCTTCATGGTTCTAGCCTTAAACTATATCAACTTTGTCCTCCGAGTACAATATATGTACAGTTTTTATAACGTGTAAGTGTGTAAATGTGTAAGGGTTTCGATAGCAATATTTAATTTTAGTATTAAAATGTTTAATTATATGACTTAATGAAAGTGAGTTTAATTACATAATGTAATTATTAAAACTTTTGGTAATACTCGTAGTTAGATAAATACATATAATTAAAGTTTAAAGTTACTACATTCCTTTCCATAAAAATATTGACGGTTATATAAGGGATACAAATAATTTGATTCATTGATGGTACAGCTTTTGAAAAAAGACGATGTTATTGTATGCAAGCAAAGTGTTGTGAGATCAAAAACATTGTGTTGTTTTGAAATATCATATTTCTATAGCAACTTTAAAAAGTTTAGACATACAATATCTATTACTCGATCTTTAGATGTTTGTTACTTTGTAAATAAGTTTATATGTGGATTTTTTAAATTATTTATTAAAATATTATTTTATTATTTCAATATTCTTATCTACTTTTATAGATCATTGAATATATTATAAGTTTATATGTATGTAATAGACTGCTTAAGTAAGTGAAAAATTAAATTGATTCGTCAACAGATAAATGCAAATTATTTAATGTAGTTTTCTAAAGATAGTAAAATATACCTGAAGGTAAAGTAACTTATAAACATATTCGATTACGACTAAGTTGCACTAGATAATCCAGACCGGTTAGCAAATTCTTCATTTATCTGGATGTGATAAAACTAGTTGTAACTACGCACAAAACAATTATATTCATTAATTTTTTAATTTTTATTAGAATATTATTTTATTATTTCAATATTCTAATCTACTTTTATAGATCATTGACTATATTACAATATTATTATTACTTAAATATACATATACTATCCATAAAATTCTTTTTTCAACGCGTCAATCCAAGCACAAAAATAACGGCAGAAGCGGGATGCGAACCGCGGACCTTGGAAACCAACTATGCCCAGGTATTCATACCGCTCGGCGAATCGCGCCATTGCTATGCCCAGACTGATTTGCGGTGAAACTAGTATTTATATCATTGTTAGCATCGTACGACAGATGTCGCCATAGTATATATTCAAAGTATGTATATTTTTATTATTATTCTATCAGTCTTCATTTATTCACAAGCTTAATATTATTACTTTCCGGCAATCTATTTATTTTAGTAAACATACTCGGGTCTCGAACCAAACTATAGACTGAATGGATGTGAAACGACTACTTATAGTTCCGACTCGGACTTTATAACCAATCATTTACCTGTGTTACTGATGGATAATTTTACCTTCTTGATATTGTCTCAAGGAGACATTATTAATTAATTTTTTAATTTTTATTAGAATATTATTTTATTATTTCAATATTCTAATCTACTTTTATAGATCATTGACTTTATTACAATATTATTATTACTTAAATATACATATACTATACATAAAATTCTTTTTCAACGCTTCTGCCGTTATTTTTGTGCTTGGATTGACGCGTTGAAAAAAGAATTTTATGTATAGTATATGTATATTTAAGTAACAATTATATTCAATTTAACAAACTTGAATATTCACTATAGTTGGCGTAATTCAAATCCTTTTTTTTATACACGTAACGATTTATGAAAAATTCATATTCTATTATAAAATTCACCTTATTTGATTCAACGTTCAGGTATTTTATGAATTTTTAATGAAAATAACGAAGCTTAATTATTTTTCTAATTAAAACGTCTTAACGATTTCAGTTTATGTCTCAAAATAAGTAAATTTTAACTCTTATTAATCACTTATATTGATCTTTAATGTCCTTCAATATTAAATTGTTGAGAATTCAAGTGAATGTAATAATGAAATATAAAATCAAACTATTAAATAATTTGAAGTCTTAGGATTTAGACGATTGTAATGACTTAAACTCTTAATGAATGATATATAAAAATAATGTTTACTGAAATTCAAGGTAACAAAGACCTGCTTAAATACATTCTGTAATTACTCGGTACATAAATTATCATTAAAAAATTTATTCTTATTCTTAAATCCTGAAACGAAATTTCATGATATGTAAGTGAAAGTTGCCATCCCTGAAAGCATCGCATGGCGTAAAGCAGAGGTTCAACATTTTATGATAGTGATTATTTTTAAATGTTTTTATAATTGTTTTGAAATTATTTTATTACCATTTTATGTTGCATGTAGTAATAACATGTGTCTTTTTTCGTACAATAATTTTTATTTTCATGTAAGAGTTATTTTTATCTGAATAAATTAACCGTATGTGATATATTACCTGAATTAAATTGTATGACGAATGTTTTAAATATTATTTTATAAAGTTTTTTATTTTATATTTAATTTTAAAAATGTTTATTTATTTATAAAATATAACATACAGGTAAATCTATTTTGTGTTTAAAAAATGTACTAGATATTAAATACTCGTATATTGAAATTGGTGAAAAAATATTACTTTTATTTTAAATAATAAATAAATATATTTGAGTATATACTATTAATACATGCATGTTAAGCTAATCTTAGCATTCCAATAGCTGACCTCAAAAGATAATAGGTTTTTTTTATCTTCTTATATTCGAAATTATTTGATTCTTTTGTTGTAAGCGCATTCCTACAGTAAATTATATTCAGATAGTAAACAAAGTCATTGAGGATGGCATAAATAACAAAACCAAACCGGATCTTGATCTGCAATTTAACCAAAAAGAAGCCTAACCTTTTAGACGTTACTGTCAAAGACAATAAAGTTAAACTATTTATTTGATTATTGGCAGTTGTTAAGGTTTCGTTAATGCAAAGGGTTAAGGTAACGGTCGCAGTCGATGTTTTTATAGGCGCATGCGCACAGCCGCGCTGGGCGACGGTTCACCGGAAGCAGACCTCAGCGCCACCTGCCCTTGCCGGATGCACTAAATAAAACTTACCGTAGATGGTCACACAAGAACACAGTATTTAACTGCATATCTCTTATTCGTCGTCACACTTCATTATGTGAACTGCGGTAGAAATGCGAGACGTGGCACATTTCGGTAATGATTACTTTCTTGAAAGGTTTCAACTGCCACTTAAGAATCAAAAGTCTATATTTTTTCATCTATGCTTATGTATATAAAAATAATGTCAACCACTCTGCTAAGAGTCGAATGATATGTGAACGTAAATAGAATATTTAATTTTTTATAAAAAGACTAAATAATGTCAACGACAAGAAATATTTATTCTATGTGACGACGAGAGTCTGGGGACCTGAAAAAAAGCATCTATAATTATTCTCTCCCGCGGTGTCAAAAGAATATGCCTAGCAATGATAACTTTCAACTTTAAGGCAATTGTAGGATAAAGATCTAATACGTATCCGTTCCCTTACCTCGCCATTATTCAAATGAAACTATTGATTTCTTTGTTGAATTTTTCCGTTTTAGAGAGCATTTAAAAAAAACTTTTTATGAAATTTGGTATCATAATTTTTTAATGAATATAACGACAAATAAGGCTGTCATTTTGAAAGGGGTGGAGCTCAAAATTAACACCATGGCAGTTTAAATTAAAAGAAACAAAATACGCGGCAGCCTTCGCTAGCGCAACTTTAAGTCCGTCTAAGAAAACTTCAATGAGAATCTTTTCTAACAACTTTGTACGTCTTTCAAGGGAATTACCGCTCCTTATGTATGGGCGTCTGAAGGAATTTGCATGACTAAGTGCTCCACCACTGACTCAACCTGTTTAGCACCGAGAAATAATTGCAGGTGTATTTATAATATTGTGATATAAAATCTTTTGAAGAGTCTATTAAATATGTTTTATTTTTTGTCGTCGATTATTATTTGCTCTATTTAAATAAATTATGTATTTTATATGATATTATGAAGGTAATAAAATTCCTTATTTGTAATGTTGACTTCTCGGTGGAATATTTTGAAGGCTTGCAAGACAGGTTGCTGTCAGGCAGATAAGATTTTTATAATCGTTATGGAAAATAGCGTGCAGAAGAAATTTGATTCACAGCAATAGATAATGAAAAATATATTGTAGAAGTTGTCGATAAAAGATTTCAACATTAAAATAAAGAAAATAAAAAAAATAGAATTTTTCTTTCCATTTAGATGGAACATAAGACTACATATAGTTTACTTTTCTATGATTAAATCATCAGCCCATATATGCACCTGCATATTATGAAAAACATTTATTTTATGGTTTTATAATATCGCGCTATAAAAAATGAGTCGGTAACCAACACTTGGCTGATATTTAAAAACATCATAAAAAATGTGTCAACATAAACTTTTTTATATGGTATGGTTTATATATAAAAAAAAATTATAAGCGGGTAAGTAATCTTAATAATAATTTGATTATTTCGTTTTATTACATACATATAAAATGAAAAAAAAAAAATACAAATAACATGACTTTTAAATATATCAAAGTGAACATGCTCTGCATACATGAGTGATGGTACATAAATATATCAAAGCATCGACAGAAACCATCCAGTACTTGTCACGTCGTACAGACGTCCACGAACAGGGGGATCTTCGAACTATGAGCCATACAGCCTTAGAGCTTTAGTACCTCAGCTATGTAAAGTAATACTTTAACTGGCAGTGTAAGTATTTCATGATATTTTATCATTTATGTTAAGTATGTGTTTATTTACATTGCTAAACTAATGATTTTATTTCATTCTCGACCCCTTGTTTGTTATCATAAAATAATTATTACACAATGCTTGTAATTTTTTTTCATACGTGTACAATATAGACCTGAAACAGAGAAAATTATGTTGGAGCTTACATTTTTATTAAAATGGTCACTTACTTCAATTTTGTATATCGTAATATAAACAATTATTTAGGAATTTAGGAAAATTAGGAAAAAGAGTAATACAAATTAATAAAATATTCATTCCAGCGCAATCAACATTTTTTCGTAGAACTCAGTGTTATTTTAAGTATTTTATTATTATTTATTATGTAATTATTAAAAGGATTGGTGGATTTTTGAAATACAATAATATCTTTTGATCTCTTGTGGTAACGATAATCTAGTTAAAATGTAGCATTCACTTTGAGCCACCATTTTATAATAAATGGATATTATTTTCAGTCTTTCTTTATTTAAAATTTAGCTTAATGTGATCCTCATTGAAATAAGGTATTGAATTCTCATCTATTAAAAAATCTACTGGATCAAAAATAAGCTTAGATACTTTTGAATGTAGATTGAATATATGATTAATATTATTAAATATTTAAAAAGATACCCTAGACCACCTGTAACAATAAATATGAATTATTTGTATTTAGTTTTCTGCATGTTTTGTTTGCTATAAATTTGGTATTGCACATCGCACACTGCTATCGAGGATAAAGTTTCAATAGTCAACCTAGAGTCTCAACAATGCCGTTTTCCTAAATCTACCAGAAGCATAATATGTATACGATGTTTAGTTTGACAAGGGACAAGCGTTTTGATGAAATACTGTTTTAATTTTCTCATGCTATATATCTGCTAATATCTTTAGTTCCATTGTGTCTTAAGCTGTTTTTATTTCCTAATGGGGTAGCTCATGACTGAGCATTGAAGCGATACACGCGTACCTTGCTATGTGGCCATTCTTTAAGCGGCATTTAACTACAAAGGCCCTATTTAATTAGGGCACGTTTTCGATTTTCGGCCTACAAATTATGGAAAAATGGAAAAACTATTGTATTCGTGGATTTAGGACGATAACAAATGGAGAATGCCAATAAGTCAAATGACTATCCGGGAAAAAATATGAATTTTTATTATAATAATTGATTCCTTATAGTTTTTGGAACGTATCTAAGCCGTAAAGCGCAGTTTGAATGTATTGATTTTACTATATAAGAGAATTTTCTATTTCTCTTTAAAGAACACGTTTACGAACAAGTGACAGTGGTAATTAGTTTAAAATCCTTAATCAGGGCGGAACAGCGCATTAAAATTGTTCGTATTAAGCGATTATATTCTGCAAGCGTCATCAATAGCTGTGTCTGCAAGTGTAAGTTGCAAGTTTTGCATTCACTGACAAAAAATACTGTCAGTGTGATCGAACCTTATGGGGGTTATTTTTGCGCGAGACGGTAAAGTAATAAATGGGTGCGTCTCCTCTAAGGAGAGGGGCGGGAAGCAAAGAAGGAGGAGGAAGAAGAAGAAGAAGAGAGATGGCGAGGGGAGGCTGTGTGGGAGGGGCAGGTACTTTATCGTAAAGTTTTTAGTGGAACATAAACCGCGTGGAAGAGGCCCATCAATTCTCACAAGCAACACTTGTCTTTATCAATACAAATGTGGCAGATAAAAATGGTTTTACTCTCTCGGCATAAATGAAACGTGTAAGCCACTCGGTATAAGGAATGTTTATTCAGAATCACTCAATAAAGACGCGAGATTTTTTAAATCTTTTATGTGTTTTTAAACGTTATTTTACAGCTCATGTGTAACCAAAATTCTATTATAATATACGAATACATGTATAAAGTGTTACTTATTTTAAATCGCACATCTAAAAGACGCAATAAGCAGAATTTAAATGTTTTGTATTTTGATTATAAACAACATTTACTTGAAAATCCAACAAAAATCATTTACGGTTTTGAGGCCAAAGCAGATATTTGTAAAACAATATGTCGGTAAGAACTTCTTAAATGCTCTCTCTGCTGCATTGCCGAAAACAATATCAATATCAAGAATAATAATTAAATAAAACGTGTAATATGAAAAAAAATTAACGATGAGAAGATTAAAGAAAACATTAGAGGAATGAAAGTGTGAACAGGATGGTAGAAAATAGGCTTTCACGAATAGCGCTTCAAAGGTTCTTCCTAGCTTAAGGGTTTCTTTGTGAAGGCAGAAAATCCGCAAATAGAGTCACCAAAAGTCAAAATTCTTCTAATAAACGGTGACAGAAAAAGTGCCTTTGTAAATAATGTTTACTTGAGTTAATTATTGTAATTAACGTACGTATATTATAAATATGAATTAAGTATATACTCAATAAGACGATTTTGTACATAATGTTTACATAAATTAATAACTTAACGAGATGCTAATAAAATAAGTGAAATTAAAATAAAACTCAAAATTTCATCTTAAAAAAACTATAAAGTATTACAAAATATTAATATTAAATATGTAAATATTCCATAATGAAGGTATGAA
Source organism: Glossosoma conforme (assembly GCA_022606575.1). NCBI lineage: Eukaryota > Metazoa > Arthropoda > Insecta > Trichoptera > Glossosomatidae > Glossosoma > Glossosoma conforme. The sequence goes on from JAGTXR010000126.1 coordinate 1,009,031, forward strand.
AATAAAGTATTAACAAAAAATAAACACCTTGATATACAAATATATTTTTTATTTTAAAGTGTTCACGATTATTTTCAAAAACAACAAGTCCATTATTGTCAAGCGGACAGGATAATAAGATCACATTCGTTGGTGTGAAATTTTTGCCGAAAATTTTCATACAATTCATAAATAATAATACTGCCGCCTGAAGTACAGGTAGCCGAGACGGGGAGAGACTCAGTACTAATGTACCTATAAATCTATGTGGTAAACTTTTGAAAGCTTACGTCTTTACCAAAAAAGCCTCGGTGTTTTGCTATTACGTTAAGCAGGAGTATAAATATAGCATTTTAAATAAATGAAAATTGTATTATATTTAAAAATATCTACTACGTAAAAGTACGGTGAACAAATATTTTTTAAATGGTGATCTTGAATTTTAATATTTGGCGCACTTTAGGTGAAACTGAGATGTAATGGATTTTATTCGTACGTATTTAACTAAATGTAATAAAGACATTTAATCTTGACATGACTCTAATGTTTTGATATAATACACGTATAGAGATACATAAAGACAGATGGTGACCGTGAACGACACAATAAAAACAGTAGTGACACAGAATCTATCTTCCATTTCCATCTCTTTACAACCCGTGAATGCGATTCTAATCTCTTTCACGGGTTCTTTCTTTTAGCATTTCTGTGCAGTGGCCACAATTGTTCAGAGACGACTCCCACTGGACTATTCAGTAGCTTTACTATGCCATATATTTAAAATCTTCGAATGCATACTACTCAACCGACTCACCCCCTTTATCGAACCTAAAATGATGATCCCAGCAGGCGGGCTTCCGACCCGGAAAGTCATGCACTGACTTGTGTCACGTGGGAAGGTAGAGTACTGGAACATAGCGACCATCTAAAATACCTCGGAGTCACTCTAGATCGCACCCTCACCATCAGGCGTCATTGCAGCAACACCAAACAGAAAGTTGCAATAAGGAACAACCTCATCCGCAAACTGACCAACACTCACTGGGGAGCCCAACCACCCCTTCTTCGTACCTCAGCTTTAGCACTTTGTTTCTCAGCCGGAGAATATGCGAAACCAGTGTGGAGTCGATCAGCCTGCTGTAATCAAGTGGATACTGCCCTGAATGATGCATGCAGAGTCGTCACAGGCTGCCTCAAACCAACACCCATTTCTAAACTATACTCCTTGGCTGGTATCGCACCACCGAACATAAGACGCAAAGTCATAGGCGCCGAAGAAATTCGTAAGGCAATCAACCAACTGTCCCACTGCTTGTATAATCAGATACCCCCAACACCAAGATTGAAGTCTCGAAGCAGCTTTCTGAAATATGCACAATCTCACATCCGACCCTGAAAATGAGAGGCTCCAACTCTGGCAACAAATCGCACCAGAGGATTTCATTACTCCAAAGGAAGGCCTCCCAACTGGCAAGAGCCTTGACTGGCGGACCTGGAAATCTCTACACAGATTAAGAACCGGAGTTGGTAGAACAAAGGACAACCTTGAGCGGTGGGGAATGCTTCGGCAGGGAGAGACACTATTGTGCGACTGTGGAGACCTACAGACCGCCTCACACCTACGATGCTGCTCCATGTGCCCAACAAGTTGCACATCTCAGGACCTAATGCTGGGCAACACACGAGCTATCGATGTTGCCAGATATTGGGAAAAAATAATTTGACGTCGCTGACACGAAGAAGAAGAAGAGTAACTAACTGATCATAATCTGAATGAGCGCATCATCAAGGAGACTTAACTGTCCACCGGTGTGATGCGGGTGTGAGGCGGGTAAAGATAGTGATGCAGAAATCTCATCTGTGGATTCTATGATGTTTACCATGTTACACATGGCTATGAATGACGTTTTACGGGGGAGGAATCACATTAACTGGGGAAATAAATAGAGCTTTGAAAACGATTTAGCATCTTTTTTATCTCTGTCGGGGATCAAACCCTCGAGCATCGGTTTGGTAAGCAAACTCTTTTACCACTTAACCGTGCCCGTCGGCAGTCTGTCTGCTTAATCAATATTCATGTTGTGCGAAGAGTAATTATAATATTTTTTACGTCGTATAAATAACTACATTTTAAATATCATAAAAAATGCATTTCATTTTCAAAAGTGCATTGTCACTTTATGATTTGTTTGTTAGAGATGTACAATTTGAAAGAGTCGCATTATTTCTCTCACATCACTGCGAGCAGCGTCGCGACTCGGCGTCGCGAAAGCTCTCCTTACAACTTGAATAATATATAAAAGAAGTTTGTCCGCAAGCTTTGAAAGCTCGTTTTTCAAACGTTTCACTGAGGATATTTTTATTGGTAAGCCGCTACCTGCTACTCGCGTGCTTTCTCCCGCCTACAAGTTGGCGTCATACATTTTACTTTGGTTAAGTCCCGCAAACTTTTAAGTTGTCGAATAATGCGCGTTAATGGCCAAGGATTAGAGAAGACGCCATCTCGCGTCCTGAGGGAGGACAGCAAAAGAAAACTCAAAAGGACGATATCGAGATTTCTATGCTCATTCAGAAGTTATTAAAGAAATACGAACTCATCAAAAGTTTTTTTTTGACATGCTTACAGCTGTATTGAAAAGCATCAAATGTCTTTTAATTAAATATATATTTATTATTAATGGCATAACAGAGTGTATAACAAATGGAAATAATTATTAAAGATGGATAGTATTCACATTCATAAAAAATCATCTCTAGTATCAGAAATATGCAAAATTAAAAAAGGAGCGAAACTTATTTTTATTATATAAAGCGTATTTCGCACATTAATGGCGCATTTATCAGCGTTCTTATCTACTGTAAATTAAAAAAAAAAACTCATTTTTAACAATTATAACATAATCTTATTAGAATGTGCAGTATATCAATGAGTTAAAAAAACTAATATACTTGTATACCAAAACATAGAACTGATATGGGGAAATAATGTACTTTTGAAAAACTTATAGTGTCTTGAATTCAAATATTGTGATCATTTTCTAAATATTTTAAATCTAATTTGCTGAAAACTTGCTACAAGGTATAAAATAATTTATGATTGGTTTATTATCGATATATAACTCGTAAACAGAATTATGTGTTTTGATTTATATTTGCTTATATTATAATTAACCCCTTATCATTATTTTATAAGAACAAAATATTTTATTAAATGTATAAATAATATGAATATTAGCTAGGATGAACTTCTATATCATTTTTGAAATAGTATTATAAAAACCATGATACAAAAAAAAAAATACGGGTATACAGTGTTATTGTTATATCCTTACACAGTATGTTATATGTTGTGTCGTCACGTAAATATGTCATTAATAACAATGGTTCACACATGAAAACGTTTTTTTTTATTACCAAATCATTTATACAAGCAAAATTTAAATAAATAAAAAGGCCAAATCGCATATTATATTTTTATTTAATAAATAATAAAAATCATCAAATAAACATCATTCACACAGCCGTGCGCTCTGAGCAGCGTTTGAATCGCGACTGTCGTTGTTTCAGATCGCGGGCGGTGGCGCACTCTGTGGGCGCCGCCCGCAAGCAGCAGCCGTCCATTTTGTTTGCCCTTCTTGCCGCCTGGCGCTGGGGACTCCCGCCCTCGCGCGCAGGTCCGCCCACAGCCGCCCGCCCCGCCCACACGACGACCGCCAAGCTTTCAAAATCAAAAAAATATATATTTTATAAAATAAATATATATGTGGCGTTGTTAACAAACTACTCACACAGTTAAGGATTTACAAAAAAAAAAAAAACATTTTTTTTAAGTTTAGTTATGTTTTGGTAACTATACATGAATGCAAAATGAGGTAGAGCTGATTTGTAACACGACGAAGACCATTTCGGTTGAAAAATTTTATTCGTCAATTTTTATTTATAAATGACGTGGATATGATTGAAAAAGGCAGCATTTTCATCAAAACTATTGTGTAGTTATGGTAGTTTTATTTTTTTAAGTACTTAAATGAAGAAATGATGCGTACGTAAAAACGTGTATTTTACATCATTTATGTGATTATTATGATCATATTGACTTCATACGAATATAAATATTATAAGAATAAGTTTATTGTGTTGAAATTTAACCTACATTTTGGAAAATATTATTATCATAAGAGTTTAAATCACGGGTCGTCAACCTGATGCGATATTCCGATGATTCCGTGGTGGGCGGTAGGCGATTTTTGTCGATTTTCAAATGTCTTACATTCCTTATGGAATTTTTTTCCACTCATATACTAAATTGAAATATAGCGAGGTTGATGGGCGTTAGAGAAATTTTACCATGAAAAATAGGCAAAAGTGGGCGCTAGACATAAAAAGGTTGACGACCCCTGGTTTTAATTAACGCACATGCTTAAAGCGGTTTTCGTTCAATCAAACATAGTAAGCATTGGACGCAGATCAAAACGTGGATGAATTACTGGCAGTAACTAACCGCCGGTCGTTGGTTAGATTGAGCCATCTGGCCGAAGCTTCGGTAGTATCAGGATTATCATTTGATCATATTAAAAATGGTGAATAAAAAATATCCATATATGCCTAGTACTAGAGCTGCCACCACTCTGAACTCTCGTTTAGGAAGCCGTCGGGAATTATATGTCTTGGTACAAAGCATGGACTATGGCAACTGATGCTATGAGGCGGAAATTTATGATGATCATATGCATATAAAAAGGAAAAAACGATGTTTCTTATATTCAGTATAATAGATATTAAAAGTAAAATAAAACTTATATATAAAATAGAAAATCATAATTATGATTATATGATTTCACTGAGTATTGCCAGTTAATTAACTGCTAACTTGTCTAAGAAAACTGATAAATTGAATTTATATAAATACAAGTAACTGAAACTCTTTATACAAGTAACCCTTTATAAATAATGTGTATTTAGTTCAATTTAAATGGTTTTATCTTGATTGCATCATTTCATCGTACCCAAATCGGTCCTTATCTCATGTAAAAGATTCCAATCTCAGCAGTTAAGGAATAAATATACCGCAATCAAGATAAATTCTCAATCTTCATAAATTAAAACATTCATATGCGCCGATAAAATAAAATCGAATCTTAAATATCGAGTATCGTTAATTTGGTTTTTGTTATTTTAAAGGCATCGCCATTTCCCGAATGGCACTGAGAAAAATTGGAACAAATTGGCTTGAAAGATAAGAAATGAGACAATTCGTTGTGCGGACAGCGAGGACCGCGGTTCAGGGGGACCAGCTCACAGATCCATGGAAAGATAAAATGCAAATCAATCGGACCCCGCAATACACTACTGAGTCTGGTTAGTTCCTCAACGGCATACGTTCGTAATAAAATTATCGAGAGATTGTTTTTGGAAGATCTGAAATCACACAACAAATGCTATGATTTAATAAGGTGGGAAAGTAATAATCAAAGAAAATTATAGAATTTGAACTTTACCATCTTATTTCACTGTCATATCGTCCATCTAATTTGAACATTTATTAAAACATCAACAGGAGCACTTTCGAGATATTTAAACCCTTGAAAGCTTATATAAAATAAACTTAAAATATGTACTAGATACTTAATTTATACTTCTAATATTAAAAAAAAACTAATAGGGAAAAAATTTTATTGCTTTTATTTTTGCATTGAAATTTAAAGTGTATATTTTCAACCAAAAGGAAGATCGATTTTTGGTCAATATTATTTTTATTAATTTTGATCGATCATAGATTTGATATCAAGACTGCACAGTCATCATCCTGTACCATGTACCTGACTTCTAACAAGGCCTTATTTTGGGTAAAATAAATTTGCGATGAATTAATTTAATGCCGCTTACAAGAAGAAGAAGAATAATAACCAAATCACTAAAAAGGACAATGAAGTATATTTTATGATGCGCATATTCAGATTATGATTAGCAATTGAAAAGTCCAGTAGGAGTCCCTTCAGAATAATTCTATCCATTGCACAAAAAATTAAGAAACCTGAATAAGACATTAAAATTGAAATCATGGATTAAATTTAAATGAACGAGAGATTTGCACTCAGAAAATACGAACAATATCGGTAAATGCGCGGAAATTATTTTTGTATCCATAAAATTAATAAGTCCTATAAAGCAGGTACTAAGTTACCTTCGAATGAATATATAATTAAGATACGTGTTTAGATTTACCTCACAATCTACTTCTAACCCCGAATATGCTCATTTCGAACTCTGTCCACTCTACAAATACCTCACAATACAAACATTTTTTTTTGACAATAGTTTATTCAAACCATTTTATTTTATTAAATGCCCTACTAGATCTGATAATATAACAAGATGATATACCTACTGTTCCCTTATAATTACTACTTAGAACAACACTAATTGATATTTATTGTTTTGTTGATATAATATTTGTTCAATGGTCATGTTAATTATATGCAGTAATTATAAATTTGTTTATAGTTTACGGTCATTTTATACAATAAAACCAATAAACACGTAGCGATTTATGACATAATATTTTTTTTAATTATTCAATAATAAGCAAATACTCATAAAACAACCGCTCATGTTATAAAACTACCTTATTAATTAATACCTATTACTATACTTTAATGATGTTGATTATGCTAATCATATCAAATACACGATTTGACATGCTTGCTAATTGCTTGTTTAATGGTTATAATATAACTGTGAAACGGGAGAAAAATTCGTGAAAAGACGTCTGTGAAATAAATGTAAGTTTTTTGTGAAGACTTACAAAATAAATTAGCGATATTTTACAGAATAAATGAAAATCAATATTCGCCATTCAATTACAAGCGCCAAATAACTCATTTTTAATGCCGTAATTATGCACTTTTCTAAGATAAATAATATATAAATTGAATGTAATGATAATGTTACAGTTGAAAAGTTGAAAAAAATACGTGACGCCATTTGCAGAAATATGTACATTGCATATTGTTGTATAATGATGCATCAACTACTAGTACACTGAGATACAATCTCGTCGAATGCATTTCGAATTTAATTACGGTTTTGACGAATAAAGTATCAACTAATTGAGTCGCCGGGGGTCTAGTATCTGCTAATTCCCATCTGATTGTATTTCCGGGTGGATGAACACCGGATATAGCACATAGCAACACTAACGGAAATGCACATAGAACAATATCAGCCATATGGGTATTGTTATTATATGCCGCACACGTAAACTTACATACCTACCGCTTATGGTTCGGTATATTGCGATGATATAATACATCAATAATACTTAGGTATACGATCTATAAATTTTATAATACGTGTCAATGGATTAACTTAACAGGTTAAATACGTAGTGCATAAAAAATATTTCTTTGAATTTCAGTATGATTTGTCGGATGAATCTGAGACACAGACTTGAAGATGAATTCGGCTGCCGACGGAGTTTTCTAGTGACAGCTTAGGATGACCATATACTCCGCTGTGAAAAAATATATATATATAAAGAGAGAGTCGAGATTCATTTATCTTACAATTTCATACAAAGAATCAAGTTACCAACATTCAGTACTTTACTAGCATTTTGAAGGTATTGTTCAGTGAATGAAATTTATTATTTTATTTGTAAAGAATTATACATTTTAGAAAAAATATAATTTTATTCAAATTAAATTATTATTAAATTGAATAACTAATAATATAATGCACAAAATAAACGTATTTTAAAAGCATGTACAATTATCTAGTAAGGTGTCTTTTTGCGTTGTGATCATATTTTATAGCCGAGATAAATGAAGAAGATTAGTGTAAAAAACTGGGAACATAACAAAATACAACAATGATTATTACAAGTATTATTTATCATAAAAGTGATTATACTCGTATAATAAAATAATGGAAACATATACTATAAGAGATACTTTCAAAATTGCGATTCGTAATATCAAAGCATCATCGCTGCAAATGCAAAATCTCCATCAATTAATGGCAGCGCTAGTTATTTGAGCCGGGCGAAATCCATTTTGATAAATATGATATACCTGGCATTTCCATTTTCGCATTTACAACTGTGCATCCGCGCAGCATGCGGCTTGTTTCGGCATAACTGTGAAATATGGTTCCGTGTATTAATTAGTGAGTATACCACGTGAAAGCCGATTAATTTCCACCTACAGGTAGTTGGGAAGCTTTGCATTCGGCCCGGCAGTCGTCTGTATGGCGCTCGGGCGCATTCGATTCAATATAAAACCCATTTAGATTTTAATCTCGTTACGTAGTATATTGGAACTACTACTCACTTCATACTCCGCGGACGTGTATTCAATATAGTTCAGTCGCAGAAGAACAGCGCGCGATTTATCTGAAAAGAGAGAATACTTGTAAATTACACTTAAAACTAGAATGAAGAGATTTGTCATTTCGACTTAATAGAATTTCGATCATGCCATTGTCATGTGAAATGAGTTGAAATTATGTATATATTATGTATTAAATTCTTTATGAATAAGATTATTATTCACGATAAAAAAATGGTTTACTTTACAAAGTGTTCATGCTGAATATTAGTCGTTCAGTATTAATTAAAACTCGTTAATTTAATACTGAAGTATTTTGAGAATATTGTAAATATTGTCAAAATTCTTCAGTGTATATTTTCCTAGGACCAGTCGTACAACATAAGAGACACAAAAAACTTTACGTAAACAGAGCCACTTGTAAAACTTATTTTCTAATAATGCAAATATTAAATGTAATAATTATGTTATAATGTTCGGTAATTCACTGTATTTTTTAAGTCATGTATATTGAAAACATGACCGAGGATCGTTTTGACATACTTGAATTAATAAATAATTTGTTGATTCCATAAAGCTTCGATCCTCAAAATTCAATCCAATCAAATATAAATTATGTCTTATAATTCATTTTAATGCAAGGGGTCGGCCAATGCTTCGTTTGCCAGTTCTTGGGCGCCATTCCATACTTTTTCTTCCCCATCGACCGTCGTCTCTTCGACAGATATGACCTGCCCATTGCCACTTGAGTGTGCCTATTCGTTGGGTAGCATCCACTACTTGAGTTCTTCTGCGTATTTCCTCGTTTCGGATTCTATCTTTTAGCGACACTCCGAGCATGGATCTCTCCATAGCACGCTGGGTGACTTTTATTTTATGGGTAAGACTTGCTGTCAGATTCCACGTCTCTGCGCCATAAGTTAATACAGGGAGGATGCATTGGTTAAACGCCTTAGTTTTAAGGCATTGCGAATTTTTGCTTTAAAAATGTAATTTTAGTTTTCCAAATGCTGCCCATCCCAGTTGTATGCGCCTGTCGATTTCTTTTGAGAAGTTATTTCGCCCTAGTTGTATTACTTGTCCCAGATAGGTATAGTCGTTTACAACCTCTATTTCTGTTCCTCCAATGGAAATAGGATCAAAGGTCTGTGAAATATGACTATTAATCATGGCTTTTGTTTTATCCATGTTCATTTTCAGACCAATTTTGTTCGACGCTTCATTGAGGTCGTAGAGCATGTCTTGCATTTAAGTCATGTATATTGAAAACATGACCGAGGATGTTTTGACATACTTCAATTAATAAATAATTTGTTGATTGATAAAGCTTTCACACCAAAATTCAATGCAATCAAATATAAAATATGTCTTGTAATTCATTTTAATGCAATATGCTTATATACAACCATAATTTTATTCTTTTTGTTGATAATTCAAGGTTTTATTTCAAAATTTATTGTAAATGTAAATAATATTTTTATATTATTTTATAATTTTATTGTCATGCCTTAACTTCGATGAGAAGTCGTTACACTTGATAATGACATCCCGCCTAACTGCCATGTCAAATTATGTCAGTTAAATTATGAAATATTTTTTAAATATGTCACTTGTGTAAGTTATTAAACAATAATTGTCATGAGCATAGCAAAACTTGTTTTATATAAGTGTCTCTTCGACCACATCATACGATGCTTTTATATAACAAAAATACATGGGCTCTTGGTTCCCATGTTTTTTATAATTTAGCTATTTACCTGGTGCTCATATCTACTGTTTCGGTGTTCCAACCCTTTGTATGTGGGACTAATTACCAAAAGGTGCGTGGATCGTTGGGTACCTCGATTGGCCAGACTTGTCACGCTTGGCTGCAGAACTGGCTGCAACCATCAGGAGTGTGTGAAGTGAGGGACGCAAGAGCATTGTCCAGCTCAGCCATTGGCCTCCTGTAGCTCACACATGACTGAACACCAGAGCTTGTGACGAGGATCGGCGTAGAGGGAACACAGCTAGACCCTGTGAAGGTTTGAACGTAAAATAACTACGCTAGTGATGAATTTTGTCATTGGAAAGGTAAATCATTATTAGCGGACTATGTGTGCCTTGCAACGGAAACTTTTCTGTACCACCAAAGGTTAACACCAAATAATACGCGACAAAAGAGTAAATATTATAATGAGAGATAAAAACGCTATAATTAATTGAAATAGTTATAGAAGTTGTAATGAAAGATCTGATTCTGATTTTATTATTTAATGCTAAAAAATTCGAAAACGTATTTGCATTTAGAAGGGGTTTTGGTCATATCTTGAATACTGACTACTATCTGCTTGACATTTAAAAGACGGTTTGATGCTGAAAATGACTTCAAGGTTCATAATGAGGGATAGTTTTATAAGAATACTTAAAAAAAAAATCTGAGCACTTAAAAAATAAATATTTTAATTAAAAATCATTATTACGTAAAACACAAGTATTACGTAACAATAATAAAAAATGGTAGTGGTAAATTTATTTGATTAAAAAAATGAGTAATGCGATCAGATTTATAACATTTTTAATCGGATATGGAGTACCAAATCAATAATTATTGATAATAATAAAAAGCATGGTTTACTATGTCATATATAATTATAATGGTTAAATGAATTCAATGTGGTATACTTATTTATATAGTTATCTACTTCTAAATTAATGTGCAATTATATTATAGTTCCTAAATTGAACAAATAAATTAAGTTTAATAAGAAATACGTGTTAAATTATTTCGTATGTACGTATTTTTTTGTTACTTCTTTCTTTAAAAATACGTGAAAAATCCTCCATACTTCTTTATTATTATGTTTTCAAAATTGCCGATTATATTTATTTATTTATGTTTATGTATTCTTGTTAGATAATTCAATAAAAAATGAATGTGTTATAGCCTGCAGAATACAATGTAGGCGTTTAATATAACAGCAAACATGACATTTGGAAAGTGCAAACTCGAACGCCGTTTAGCAAAGAAAAATGCGCTAAACGAGTTGCATACTTATCCTGAAAAAACTGTAAAAACAGCTCGTCAAAAAACCACAACGCACCGTTAGAAAAACAAATCGTTAGCTGCCACGCATGAGCAGGTCGGGTGTGATATTGTGATAGTCTTAATGGAAAGAATGATTGAAAATTGTTTTGATAAAAAAAAGCCTCTCGGAATTCTCGACACCTTAACGAGTGGCGTACTGTTGCAGACAATGGCACGAAGAGCATTGTTGGCACGACACCGAGCTGGTTGTCCTCCATCTTGGAGTCATGTCTTCAGGGTTGGGCAGTCATGCGGAGACGAGGCTGACGCCGGCCAACCAACTGACAACGGAATAATGGGGAACGGGAGAGAAGGAAGCCCGTCGCCATTTTTTATATACTGAAAAGTAAAATGTTTTATTTTAATTATTTCCCCATCATCAATCTAATAAAAGGATAATCGTTTGATATGATCTTTATTTTATTATTTTAAATTTCATGTGCTTTTAATTGTTCTTACAACTCGTAGTCAAAAGGATAAGAACTTTGTTTTCATATAAAAATGATTAATGAATACTTGAGTATTCTACAATAATAGAGGTTGAAAATATTTTCATGATAATTTTTGGAAGGTGCACTCTTCTTATTAGAACCAAGTAAATATTTAAGCAAATAATAACGCCGTCATAAAGCTCTATCAGCCGCCTTAGTCTTCGCTTCATCACATGTCAGCTCCACCTCCCGTAGCTCCACTGAGTACATTCTGCGTATAGTTCCGACGGCCTTCCAAGACGGCGAGATCCGGAGAACTTGAAGAAAAAGCAGCCGTAGTTAATGCACTCCTAGGGTATTCGTAGGGCATGTCCCAGCCAGGTCCACCTTCGACTTCCATACTAGAGTGCGTTAAGAGACGAAGTAGACGAAGGAGATGAAGGTTACACATTTTACTATTTGAAATTGTCGTCGCATTTTCAATATACTTTAAATCAACAGTTCTACTGATGCGGCTTTAATGGGTATTTCAGAATAGAAAATGTAGGAAAATACATATCAATCAACCGCTTTGCCGTGCTGGTTCCATTTAATCTAACTAAACTTAGCCGAAAAAATTGTATTTGATTAGTTAAAATACGTTAGCATATAAAATAGATTTGTACATGTGTTTTTCAAATGATATTTTGTTTAATTACTTAAAACGCCAGCCAAAGTCCTACATTTGGAGCAATCCAAAGCCTGTCCGTGGTCTTAAAGAATGAATTAGAAAACTGTTCTAAGTCAACATACGATTATGTCAACCATGTAGGGATGCTCAAAAGAAGTGAAAATATATCAAGTTTAAAATTACTTAAAAAAAGGTTTAGTGTACAGAATGAACGTATTTGTTTCATGGATTAAGATAATATGGTCATTTGAAACTACAATCATTTGCCATGCATTGTTTTTTAAGCTTTTGCCTGATCAAATGTATGCATAGTAATAAATACCTTTACAAGAGTCACGAACTCAAGAAAGCGAAGAAAGGTGCCTACCATAGTACAATTAAAAACGAATCAATTAACCTGTTTTCGCCGACGTACATGTCACATTTCATTTCGCCGTTGTCCGCTAATATTGCAGGTTAACTTCCTCGCGTAACTTCATTATTCCTCGAGCGATAAAATTTAAGTGGCGAGTCCGAGGCATTACGAAATTAGGCGGAACAACCCCGGGCCAGAGAAGAGGACCGTGGAAAAGGCGAGACGGACATATTACCTGCAAGGTGCAAGCTTGTGTCCGGGCTGAACACCAAGCACCTGGAAGGACTGCTAACTTCCTTCAAGCAACTGAGTACGAGAATAAAAATGACTGAATGTTACACTCAACATTTTGTTCTCATCACCATGAATGGTTTTACTATCAAATCGTACAAATTCTAAATAGACTTGAGAAGCAAATAACTTCTAATCAAAACTTTAACGTTCTTGGCTACTAGAGTCTACCTTCCTTGCACCTTGAATCATTACACCTGGCTGGCAACCGACCCTTGGACGTTGGACTTCTCCAGCAGATGCGGTGGTACTCGTATCTTCCTTCCTACTCAGTATCCTACTTGTACAGTTTTGTTGGCCACCAAAGCCGTGGATCAGAACCCGTGACAGTGTATTGTTGTTGTCCGTTGCGTATCTTCTAACATCGTTATTAATGGTAGATTGAGTAAGTCGTCAAAATTGTTTCCGGAACGTTTTTTTATTATCATATTTATTATCTGATAAAAAATACTTGTAAGTCATTATTAAAAATTTCATATTATAAAAATTAATTGTAATTTTGACAGTTAATATAAATTGATAATATAGTAATAAAAACAGTTATTTGTTACTATTTATCTGATTTTCGCACCCCTTCTAAATCGACATGATTATTGAAATATCTGTATTATAACACATTTATAGTTTATATTTAAATCCTCTACTCTTAGACTATTTAATTCTAATAGGCGGTTCAATGCAAGATTTTTTATAATCACTCAATATCCTTAAGAATACTACTTAAAAATGCCAATATATACTATGTATATTACAATGCCTTAATGTCCAGTGCTGGCCTTCCTGAGAGTCGTCAGGAACAATGCACATTATATACTCGGCAATGGGCTATTGGTCCATTATATGCATTGATACTTCGCAAGGATAATGGCAGCTTATAAAACTGCAATATTTTTATCAAAGACATCTTCTAGGAATGATCGGAAGTTTAAAAATAATGTATCTTTTAATTTGTATGAAATTAAAGTACAATTTCTTACATTGTCAAATATATAAGCCATTTCATATTAAACTAACTTGAGGTTTTACAATAACAAAATTTGTAATATGTTTTAATATACTCGTACATACACAGGTAAAATAATACAGGTATCAAAAAATAATACGCAAGGTGCGTCAGCGCATATTATACAGGTGTATCACATTTCGTGAACCGTTCCGGCTTATCTGGACAGGGATCTCTCTACGGCCAGCCGTATCGGACACCCTGTATTTAAATTCAAATGGACTTCATATTAAAGTAATAAACGTCAGGTCGCTTATTTCCTTCCCAGCGGTAAAACTGTCACTGCAATTAGGTCGCTTGAGGACCACTTACGCCAAATATTTATGGAACACTTCTTTCGTTTCGGTTTCCCTTCCTTCACTAAAGACGGTATTAGTTTATATGAAACGTATGCATGACAACACATGCAGGAATTGTATAAGAAGCTTGGTTGTTATCTACTTTTTTATGTAAGTACATACAGGAGAATACCGACAGATGGTGATAGTAATTCTGAAGTCTCATTTGTGGAATTCTATGAAGCTTACCATGATGCATACGGCTAAGCGCTGCATGTGGTGTGTTGATCCGCGAAAGTCATAGACTACAGCCCGAGATTCGCACATCATCCCTTTATTATTATAGGAATTTACTATAAATGGATGGACTTCACGGAACATCGTCTACCACCTAATATTAATTAATAGGCTATGACTGGCATTTTACGGGCGTGGGATCAAATTCACACCAACAAAGGGGGTATTTTAGAGGTCAGAAATCAATTAAACATTATTTTTTTAAATCTCCGTCGAGGATCGAACCACGACCTTTGGCTTGCAAAGCAAATGCTTTGACCATTGAGCTATACTTGCCGGCCTAACTGAGATTAAATAATTTATGAAAGACAAAATATATCCCTTTCACAGCATCTAACACCTTACGTAAATTCTTTAGACATCCCTTAAATGGCAAGCTTCATTAATCCACAGATGAAATCCAAGAATTGTAAATATAATGCAAGCTCTCGTATGAAAATCAGAAATGGTGTGAGGTGAAAACTGGGGCTGAAATTTATGACAACCATATACTCCAAATAATGAACGGATGTGAAATGAGGAAGATCGAAAATAGATCTTACGAATCCAATGGGAAAAAATGTCTCTCAATTAAAATTGTGGAATTTAATTTAAGAAACTTCTTTAACCTACAAAATTGTGAATGTATATATTAAAAATATATCTAATGATTAAAAGAAGTCATTAAACTTCCTTCGTTCCACTTAAAATTAAACATTCTTTATCAAGCTTTTAGCAATTAAAAACTACACGAACAACATAAAACGTTCTTGTAACGGTTGCCTGAATCGAATCCTACATGAGTTCCTGATAGCATCACTTTATAATGCGAGCCTCTTATAAATAATCAGAAGCTGGACAAATTACCTCCATTCATTGGTGTTGTCGAGGCAACGTAATTGCAGCCGACCATAAAAACAGTGAGTTACACGACTATGCACAATGATAATGATTGGCTTTAATAACCGCCCCGTGTTCTCAAGCATCGGTGGGAGACGATAGGACAAAACCTGAGAGCCACTGACACATTCCCATAAAGAAGAAAAGTACCGAGATACACAGATACTGATATGGTGACTTCATTATTATCAAAGAATGATTACAGACAAGCTTCATAATGATCTGGACTTGCGTTTAATGACTTAATAAAAAATATATTTTTTTATAGACGTTTTGGTTTTGATCTAGATCAGTGTTTTCTGTGATGATTAATGTCTTGTTTTTGTTTTAGTTTTATACATTATCATGATTATATTATCATCGTTAGATTTATTTAAAGATAAATACCTTTTCTGTTTGTTCCTGTTCTGAGATCGTCAGAAACCATATACTCGTACATGTTTCAAAGAGAATTTTCGGAAGCAGAGATGTATTGGGACAAGTTAAAGGCTTTAGCAACTAACAGATAAATGTTAGCAATTTATTGTATACGTTTCAAATATGCAACGGGTGTCAGGATAATGGAGCCAAAACCTCGGAAACGGACACATACAAAACAAATATCTATATTTTAAATTATAGTTTATAGTTATAAAGAAATAATTGAAAATTATATCCAAGATACTTGTATGCTTCCATTTTCTTTTAATGCATGGGATTAGCATGTTCCTAGATAGAAATACGGGTGCAGAGATGTCTTGGGAGCACTAAGAGTGATAATTGAACATATATTACAGATATGGGAAGAAAGAATAAACATTTTTATGTTTCTATGATTGTAGGGCAAAATTATATGTTTTAATATTTTTGAATAGTCTCGGTAGAAAATGTCTGAAATTAGTTATTTTATCATCATCAATATCATTGTACTTCTTTCGAATTTAAAATGAGAATTCGCGATCTCATCAATCAGATTTGTAAATTAATGGACATCACAGGTGATCGATCACAGGTCTTTGATTAATGCAGTTTTTTACTGACGATGCACAATATCTTATGAGGCATTCTGCGATGTGTTTTGCCAAGTTCTGTGCCGTGCGTGCCATGCGTAAAGCCTGCCGTATTGTATTATACTATTTAGTTCTTGATTTCCACGACTTTGTACTGCGCGGATAAAAAATAAAAACGCAATGAATTGCATTGTCGTTCATCCGAGGCACAATGAGCAAATATGGTAGAGTGCGTGTGATGCGGCGGAGTGTTAAACCCTTCAGTACTGAACGGGGTTTATTATAAACAAGAAAACCGCATAGCAAAGCCTTACAAAGTAAAGTGAACGATACTTTTTTTTCGTATACACAGACCCATGATTGAAATCTACTAAAGAGATTTACAGAGAAACCAGTAACTCTCGATATTATTTAATGTGGAAGAATTTAAGCACATATTACGAGTATAATAGTTACGCAGGAATAATATAAGCCGTCGAAATTTGAAGTCAAACTATTTTATTGATTTACTGTGACATGTTTTATGGACGTTTGTTTAGGTTATTCTAATGTGTTAAATAAGAATAAAAACAATTTATTTAAATTATCAAAATGCAAGCTCTGTATGTATCAGGTGTTGAGCTTGAATCATAATAGTCTATCCGTTTTACTTTTCTTATCTTAATACATTATGATGTTCACTGAGTTATGAACAATGTACCTCACATTGATTTATTGAGTAAAATAAAAATGTTTTCTTTGATTCATTGAGTGAAATAATTAATAAATTAAAGTCACGCACAATTTACAAATGCGCAACACCACAAAGACACATCAAGCAGTATTTAAATTTAATATCTAGATATCATCCATTTTTTATCGTCACTCGTGAAAATTACAGGACACTCAATATACTCAATCAAATTAACAGATTTTATTAATTATTTTTGACTTTTATAAACATGTGCTTAAGAAATGTTGTCAAAGTGAATACACAATAAAATGAAGCAAATTAAGTTACTTAAATGTACTATAATATTATTACATTTCATCACACAATATAAATATATAATGTAACCCCTATATCTTTGTCGTAGTTGCGAGAATACATACTTTTGAGAAATTCTCTGGGATTATCAGTTCTTCTTTTTAAATACATTCTCAGGGATTTTCAATTCTATTTTTTTACAAAAAATACCACTTTGTAAACAATTCGAAAAAGTTTCTTGGCCCTATAGAGTGCTAAAAAGAAATTCTGCCCCGTAATTAATTTTGTTCAAATTTTCGTTGAAATAATAATATGTCTTCTTTTTCCACCTCAGTTTAACTTATGACTGTGATTCAAATATATATAACTGATTCCTTTTACATGACTATTACTAACTGGTAATCATGAAAACAAGGGCATCGTCAAGGATATTTCATTATAAGTCCAGCAGAGTTAGGAGTGAAAATGTTTAACTATTAATTTTATAAATCTGTAATATCAATTTCAAATGAATCATTATTTTAGTAATATTTAAAAAGAATAACAAGAATTCAATTATCTTAACTATATATAAATAACCTAATTATATAATTAATAATTACTGCTATTAAGTGTAATTATTTCAACTTTGCACCACTACGCGAACAACATTGTTAGCGAATTCCTGGGGGTGCCTCTCGTGTCGCGCAAAAGCCTTCTGCATTTCAAACGAAAGTCATTATGGGTTATTCACGTTTTTTCTCATGGAAAAACCGCGTTAGAAAACCTCTGAACATTGTTGCGAGGAATTGCATCATTGATACGCACAGTCACACGATTTTACATTTTTTCTTCGTACCTTAGGCGCCGACACTGACGGTGCTTCGTTAGCTAAAGTCGCGACGATTTGATTTCTCGAAACGCTAGCTTGACCCACTTGATCACGCGAATATTGCAAGTCATGCACGTGATGTACACTTGCTGACCATCAGCTGCCTTAGTACCTAGGACCGCTAAGGATAAGCCGTGTAGTTACTTAACGAATTACGCTGGTTGTTCTACACCTAGCTAACTAGTTTCATGGCGCATGACAACTGGAATGATTGATTAATGCATAGGAAATATGTAATTATTATTTTTGCATTTTTGCTCTTGATTGACGTTTTGTATTTGTATTTGAAAAACAATGAAAAACACAACTTTTTATAATAAAATCTTTTTTTTTTTAAAAACTTATACAACTTTCGATACTCAAGAAAATCTAGCACGATTCCAACTGTATAACTAAATAAATTACATTTAAAAAATTCTTCCTTGCTTAATATTAAATTACCTGTGTGTAGGTTAATATATTAGTTACTTGTTGTTAACATTTATAATATAATAAATTCCTGATTATGCTATATTTTCTTGAGTATATTCGTCTGTAATTTAATCAAAATATCGACTAAATTTTTATAAACATAATATTGTTGTCATCATAATCGTTATAAGAAAAACCTCCAGAAATAGCTGAAATATCACATTTATTTTTTATTTTTAAAGCATTATACAAATCATCATAATTTGAAATCCGCCTCTTATTAGAAGCATATAGTTGTTAAAAACTGCTATCACAAAGGTCTGTCAGCCTCCTCCGAGGTCCTTTACTTATCACATGTTCAGGTCCACCGAGTACATTACATGTTGTGTATAAAATTGAAGATATTGCATGTTGTACAGGCAGCGGCAAAAAAA
The DNA here is from genome assembly GCA_022606575.1 of Glossosoma conforme. NCBI lineage: Eukaryota > Metazoa > Arthropoda > Insecta > Trichoptera > Glossosomatidae > Glossosoma > Glossosoma conforme. Next base: position 1,028,280 of record JAGTXR010000126.1, read on the forward strand.
TCGGACAGTTTTAAATTGGTTTTCGTCGTTGCTTTGATTTAAAACCGTCCGCTTTTTTTGCCCCTTCCTATATTAAGTTAATTTTTATGTTGTGTACCTTTGAAATAACCCAGTTTACTTGAACAATTTGTTAATATCATATTCATGTTTCGTGTTTGATTTATGTGCGAATTCACGTGTTTCGGTATTGACAATATCCTTCGATGAAAAAGTGTTATCAATAATTAATCTGAATCGTGGCGGTCTGCTCATATATCGATCATCGCCCGAGGAGGCTTGTTTTCTGTCGCATCTGTATGTGCATTCACGGATTACTTCCGTTGTGCAAACGGGCATCGCATCTGACCGATGCGGCGACCACAAAACATTGCATTTCACGCGCCCGCGCACAGCGGGACCCGCAAAGACCCAATATTTATGTTAATCCCATGCAAACGATATGTATCGCGACCAGATCGCTGCAGCGGTGTTTCCTTCCGCTGTAATTATAACCTCGCTATTCCTAACGGTCGCGGGAACCACGGGGAGTTGCGATGCTACCGCTATGATGGATCAATCAAACCTCCAAATATGGATAAACTTGTTGATATAAGCGTCACAAAAAAAAAAACAATACCAAAATATTTGTAATATTCACAAAAGACAACATTTTTCACTAATTATCAGAGTCATTATCTCCATCGCAACGTGACTTAAGAAATGAAGACATTAATACGTGTGATAATTTGTATAACTATTATAACTTTTAAGTGTTTTATATTTCAAGGTTCAATCGATTAAAGAGACCAGTAATATAAATATATTATTGTAATAGGACTAAAAAATTGTTGTTTCGGTACAGCTTAAAGCTTAGAAGTAGGATACGCTAATTCAATGTAATGTCTGTAAATAAATTAATTGATTGAAATTTGCCAAAAATATAATCATGTTGTTTGTTGACAGGCGCTATCTATAAATATAAAACATATATTATGTCTTGTCAAATTTATTTGATTGGGTAACGTTTTAAAAAATGCCATTGGTTTGAATCCTTTTATATTTTCTTAGAATAATTGATGAGAGAAACGATATGTAAGATGGTGTATACATTTTTGTGTACGTCATTTATTAAATTAATCGTATTATTAGTTCATATGTCTTATAATTTATTGTAGCGATGACCAAGAAAACAATAAACCACAGATTTATTTTGGAAAAACGTCAATAAGCATAAATAGAACATTGATAAAACGTGCACGTATATGTGCAGTTTGCTTATTTAAAATTATAAAATATTAGTTCTCTATAATTATAGAACGTATATGAAATAATTTTCATGTGTGCTTACAGATATCGGAATCATCATTTTCAATATAGTGAACAGTTATGGTAGTTTTAAAAAGTTTGGTGTATAACTTAGTATTCCCGACGCACGCGCTTAAAAAAACATGTTAAATGCAAAGCCACTCGATAAAAAATGATTACACGCAATAAACAAGCGAATGCGCAATTTGATTAGCCCGTTCCGTATTGATTTAATTGCCCAAAAAGCGCGCGCTTTGTTTTTCTCGAACAACGAGGCAAAGTATCAAGAAGGAATAATAAAATAACAGGTAAAATGTTTATAAAACGGGGAGGCCTTAGCGACGTTATACGTTAAACAGGGTATATGGGATAAAAAGCAGTCTGGTCCCATGGCGACTTCATTCATCCAACCGCAGCATATGGGGGCTTCGTTTGTTCATGAATATGGATTAGACCGGTGACTTCCGATATCCCCTGCACCTCCCTAATGGGGGTGATAAAAATTATCCCCGGCGATCGGAAGACAGATACCTGGCCTGGGGTCCGGGACCAGAGAAATACGTCGACTGTTTGGTTTCTCAAAAAGTTGGGATATCACATTACTACTCTTCATCTAACTCAATAAAAGCATCACTATGTTGTCAATATCTGTAATGTCGTATGGTAGCATTTCTCATCATAAGTTCTTGCATTTTCTTGTTAAAAAATGTTGTTTCAAATACTTCTTACGACGTCTTAAACAACAAAAATTACCCAAATTTGGTTAAGTAAGTAGTATTTCTTCTTATTGCAAATGATCTATAATGCTGATTTAGGCTACATTACGTACAATTAAACGTGCAAGTCGACAATTTTTCATCTAATATTCGCTTCCATTGAAACTATTTTTGACAGAAATTGATACAACTGTTAAAATAACAGCAAAAACATTAAAAATAGTGTGAAATAGTAAATCTAATAATATAAATAATACTAAGAACCATTATCCGTCAGTTATATTATTGATATATTGATGTACAGATTTTATTAAGGATTTAATAGCTTAATATATTTTAGTGCAGTGTTACCGAATTAGGAGGCATTCGAAAGGAAAACATTATAGAGGTTACATATGCCATGGAATAAATAAATAAAATATAAAATAATTTCAAAATATATTTAAATAAAATATTATAATAATTCTTACCTTGTGGTTAAATGTTTTTACCAAATTTGAAAAAAGTGGTCGATTCGGGTAGCCAGAAAGAGATTTATTGAAATACCTTTAAATTAAAATGTAAATTACAATATTATCATATGAAATTAATTGCTTCACTCTTTTCAATAAATGGTAAAGGCTTTTATTAAGAGTACAACATGGTAACTTAAAAGTATTAGGCAACAATCATTTTTCAGGAATGAATAATAAGAAAAATCAGTTTATAATAATTCAACAACATGCATATATATAATATAATGCAAATTACTACAAAAGCCCTACAAATCCCAATGAATGTCTGATTAACTGTTTATTTTGATATTCAAACAAGTATCAATTCACTGTTCATTTAAAATACAACCGAAAAATATGTAGATTTTTAAAAACATATTTTAAAGAAATGCGTTAAAGATATGAACACTTTTTAATTAATTTAATCAATAATGGTTGGCTGAAGTTGATCATCTTCCATGGGAAGATGCAAGATGCTTGCAATCTTCCCGGTTGTTCTTCTGATGAGAATGAATTTACGAAACAAACATCAGCCGGCTTCGGTTTCATTTAAAATTCAAGGTATTTGAATTAACAATCAACACGTTTTGCCAAAGACGCTACTTGCATGGACAGAAGCCGTTTCTTCACGTATTATATTATTCCTCCTGCCTCACATATAATTAAATGATAATTGCCTTGTCGCGTAAATGCTTAACGACTTCTCGCATAGTAATTTATATTCGTTCATATATTTTATTTACCATTTACAGAATATGATTTTATACAATAAATTATTATTATTATTATTTGTAATAACATACAAGTACATATTATAATCCTTGATATGTGAATGTTTATTTCCTCCTAAATATATTTATACAATGACAAATACTTTTGTAAAAATGTACGCAAAAGTGTGAATATTGATAATCGATAACAATTTATATTTATCCGTAAGATGACCAGAAAAATTATCTTATCACTAAGAACAATCGATAAAATTTAGCTCCTACACACTCTGTATACATAAATTAAAGTAATTTAACATAAAACGAATAAACATTACACTAAAAGTACAATAGATTCATCAATTAATTGTGTATTAAAATATTTTTTTATGCTAACGTTTAAGGCGGATGACCTACTAATCTAGTCATGATCCATTTTATTGAGTGTTGTATAATCTACATAAAAACTAGATTCATTTTAGTCGGAATTATTCTTCTGCATATTTTTACATTTATAAAGTGTAAAACATGAATACTATTACTTTTCAGTTTCATTATCTTCCTCGCTGTATATTTTGCCACTCCACGTGCTGATGATGTATTATTTAAATTGTTTGTTTTAATCAGGTTGTATTGAGGCAGGTAGAGAAATATGCAGAGCATTGTTTAATGATCATTTGAATGAACAGCGCGTGAAGAAATCATTTAACAGTATTAAGTAACCCCAATCATATAATTTTATTATTCTTAATTCTAATAATTTACTGCCAATCAGTGTGTGCATGGTGTGATTTATTGTTTAAAATATAAAAATACAAAATCCATAATATATTAATTAATTGAACAAAATATTTTTAATTCATATGAGACAAATTGCTGTGCCCAAGAAATTATTCTGGACTATAAGGGGTCACATATATTGGTAGTTACTTGGTGAAATTAATTGATTGCTACTGATGCGAAGAGTCGAAGAAAGTCTAAAATTAACATTAATTATACATATTTCAATATACTTTTACTTTTTTTTTTTATATAATTGTTAAATGTATCTATAAAATTTCTGTAAAAAATTGAAACATTTTAATTTGATAGGGAAAAATAGAAACATGTTTTCTTGATCTTTATATGATAGTTTCCTTTGCATTATAGTGATATCATATGAACAAAAAATTAATTGAACCATAAGGATTAAATTAAGTAATACATATTATTATCAATATTATTTAACATTACATTTTTATGGAGTTTTATTTTTGGAGCGATATGTAAATATGTATTTACTTACCTTGTTTTCACGTTAGAGTTTACTTGATCCATGTAAAAATAAGGTAAATAAATAAATATTCATTATTTTTAATGGCTCTCAAAGTGAATGTTGAAAACATTGAAAAAATATATTTCTGTATTTTTTCAATGAAAAAGTTTTTTTAATAATTCTAATTTTAAACAAAAAATAACCATAATTCATAACAACAAATAATATATTTATAACGATTTAATTAATGCTCTATTGAAAAATTGGCTTAACATTTGATTTGATCATTTAGCAATGGATGAAATTCGCGATGAGAATGATGATGATGTAAATCAAAAGAAACGCATTGTTTGTGGGCCAATATCATCTTGCGAACACTATTTTGTTGCATCACTCAACTTTATTTACATGGCTTGATTATTCTGTTATTAAATTTACATTCGCTTGCATAAATGTGTTAAGGTTACGAACGATTTTCAACACAAGTTCATGGCTAATGTATTATACTGCAGTGACGCCTAACCGGCGGTTCTCGAATGTGAAGTAGCTCGTAACGGCAATTGAATATACTAAAAATATGTGACATACACAGACTGACTGATACAGACTATATGACATTGCAAGTTCTGCCCCAGAACCTTATGGTGGTCAACTCATAAGCAACCAACGATTCCAGACACAACGATTTTAAATGAAACAAAATATCCAATAAACATATTAATTTTAATTATAAATTTAGCTTTCCAAGACTTATGGCTTAAATTTGTGCCATGCAAAATTGTCTCATATAAAATAAAATAAATTTTACTGTCATATTACAAAGAAATTATGAACACATACAATTGGTGTAACGACTCATCGGTAACGAAGTGGGGCGCACTAGATGTCTGGTGCACGGGAAATTTGGTACACGAGACAACTGGTCAACTGACTGTCTCGATAACCTAAGCTACCTTAACCTAAGTAATTTGTTGACGAGATCTATGGATCTCTGAACTCAACGATCACTGGAAAAATCCTTAGGTTAGGTTAGGTTAGATTAGCGAGACAGCCAGTGCACCAGTTGTCCCGTACGCCAAATGTCCTGCGAACTAGACGTCCAGTACGCCCCACGTCGTTACCGATGAGTCGTTGAACGAATTGTCTGGGGACGATATGTCGTGACACCAAATTTAACATATAATAGAACAAACCACGTCTTATCAAAAAATTAAAATAATTCAATTAAATTAATTACGATCATGTTTCGATTTAAATTAAAGTATTTGGCTAGATTGTTTGCAAATATATCATTCTACATAACTGCATTTTTTAATCCATGAAGTGGTGTCCCGTTTGACTGTGAAAAAATTAATTTATAAAGTGGAATTTAAGATTGCCTCGTAGAATAATGACTAAGACATTATCTAAAAAAAAAAAACTTGTTCATATCTTATGGAAATCAGGAAAAAATGGAATAAATTATGCCTTTATATAGTAATATTAAGTATTATTACAATTTTTGAAAAAAACTGTGATCTATGATTCAAATGATCTAGTAATAAAGACGTCTACAACTAACGAACAACCCCATCAACCTGTTAAGTTTACTGCGACAGTTAAGGTTATTGAAATTGTCACAAAACCTTATTAAAGCCAATTTATTCATATGGTAATTGTATGTTTATATACTAAGTATACTGGTTATCATTCACAACAAATATTAAATTGATAAATTATTTTTTGACCTTTGCTTTTAATAAGATCAATTGAAATTAGTGAAAAAATGGTTATTATTTTATTTTATTATCTTTTTGAAATTTAAAATATTAATAATCATATATGCATAAAAAATCATACTCGTAGCAATGTAATTATTTAGCGTAAATTCAGATACACGTCATAATTACAGCGATATTTGCGACATTTGAATTTAAATAAACATGTTGTATTTGCGTATTTAGAATGGAAATAAACCTAGTTTGATAATCAAAACGTTAAATTTTCTTTTTCTTTTTAAATGAACTCTTTTATCCATAGAAAAAAATCGAAACATTAATTAGATAATCTATAAAAGAAACTGAGTTTTAACAACAATAAAAGATGAATCTAAGTTCAGTTCTACATCCCTAAGATCTTGTTGAGGAACGTACATAAGACATCTGCTCCTAGATGGTTGGTAATCACTGTGTTACAGTATTTAATTGATGCGCTACGTGAAATGAAGCGGGGCCTTAACCGAATAATTTTATATTTAATATAATACTCATTATAATGTTTCTTACTGAGTCGTATATTTGGGTACTTTTACAAAATATTTTGTACTTTCATGTAAATAAATATTGAAGAAGGCAGACTGTGGGAAATTATTGTTGCTTCTGTAACTTTTTGTTCGTTATTGATACATCATATTTGTCTTCAAAATAATTGAGTTGTCAAAATTTTTGCAGACCTTAAATTATATTCGTATTATCATTTTACATAGAATTGCAAAAGTAATAATAAAACATTAAAATTTTCTACTTAAATGTATTTTTTCCTTATTGTTCAACATCAAATTAACTATAAAACACTTTAAACTTTGCTTGCTGCAATCATGGATACAGATAAATAAACAGTTGATACTTTATTTGGTGGTTATTTTTGAATATTTGCAACTAACTTATAATTGTTGTAATGTAAAGACATGAAAAATAATAAATCTCTTTAAATGGATAAACACAAGTTAGACTTATCCTTGCACCGAAACACAATTAATATAAGTATTTTTTTTACTCATATGCATGCAAACTCGATAGATGCGTAGCATATTATTGAAAAAGAGACCACTTTTTATACTAAAGAAAATATAGCATGATCCTGAGTAAACCTACCTACCTAGAAAACCTAAGTACTTGATATTATTTTAATTTGTAGTGTTTCTCATTTTATAACTTTGCAGTGAATTTAAGTATCTAAACTTTTGTATAAACATGAATTCTAGTAAATATAATTGAATTTCTGATTTATTTACAGTATTCGTAAGATAAAATAATCTGCGTGTTCCTGCTACCTGCTTTGAGGTATGGAAAAGAAATATTGTTTTCTAGCATTTTATATGTGAATTTTTTATTTTAAGCAGTTTGAAATTTTACATAGTCGCTATATTAAGAAGTAACGGTAAAATAATCACCGCGGTCGAGTGACCGTCTTTAATTAGATCCCAATACCGTCGAAAAGTTTGTATTGTAAATCTTCCGATAAAGCGTCTGAGTAAGAAAGTCCGCCGCCGGTATCCGATGGTCTGACCGGCCGTTGGGCGAAATGGTCGTTTTCCGTCACAGTCTGATGGAAAACCCAACCAACAATTTGATCCCCGGGAATTCAAAGACCCTCCTACACCGACGCTATCACGAAAATCTCACAGTTAAAACCGCGAGTTAAAAATAAAACCACCTCTAATTGGACCTCACTGAATAGATATACGTTGTTGCATCTGCGCCGCTCGGAAAAAAATTGAATAAATTTGCATTATATTTCATATCCAGTGAATAGGGGAATATAATTAACTCCGAAGTTACGTTTTATGAACGGTTAATTCCTTTAACTGCGCGCGTGAAGCGGATTCTTGGAAGGGAATTCGTCTCATTTCCTGAACAAGAAGTTTAACTTAATAACTACTAATTTGCCCGTCGCGTTAAAAAGATTTCATTTGCCGGCTAGTTTTAATGTTTACCGCGAAATGGGACAAGTTTTGAAATAATTTTCTGCAGTAATAATAAATGTTTTAATTGTCGTCGTGCGCGTAATTGATATTTTAAAATGCGCTTCATGTAAATTGCGTATATGTATATGGAGGTAGGTTTATCGACGGTATTAAAAATAATACTTGCTGTAAATGTTACGTTACCCAGATAAAAGAACAGTTAACTATTTTTTTTATAAAACAAATATGCCTCAATATTTTTAATTGTAAAAATTATCATTTGGAAACCTTGTGTGTTGCAGGAGTTGCCTGCACTACTGTCTATATATCTCATAATTCCAATTTGAAGTATATACAGTACAAAACAATTAACTAATTTCTTGTGATAATTTACATCTCATTTCATCTCATCACATCTCACAGAAAACATAATGTACAATCATCTGTGTAGGATATCGAGAATCCGAGACTTAAAGAAAATATAGCTTAAATGGTTTATGCTTTCATATGTTAATCGTTCAAGTTAAATCAAATGTTTGGCATAATCTGTAAAAAATGACATCCAAATTTTTTGTCTTAAGAGGCTTTTTTGGTGAGTATATAATTAATTTTCCTAACTTAGTCAAGAAACCGACGTTTTCTATACTTCAACTCCATTTTTATTATCACACGCAAGAAAATTTAATCATATAATTTTAAGCATTTTAAACCAACGCGCTTCTCACTGTACAGTAAGTATTTATTTACACAGTGTGTCAAAAAACACAATTCTTCTAAGTAACTGAATGTTAAAATATCAGTTATCTTCCGGAATGTGTTACAGCTAATCTGTAAGAGTATATACATAACATCCAGAATTCCATAAAATCTCCGATATAAAGCTTTCCCATTTCGCCTCAAAGCAATTTCCACTTTCAGCAAAAGCTTCCTTTGGTAATTAACAAGAAGAAAATATGACTTCAGATAAGGAAGTAAGCCTGTTGCCTAACGCCGCCTTCACGACGTGGGTAACTTTTTCGCAGGCTTCCCGGGAACTTGCACTAATTCCTAAATTAAGGGAAGTTTTTTATTCGGAAAAAAAGAATTAGCATATCACCCCATAGAGGGCTAATTATCCCCGCGACCGTTACAAAGGGAAAGTATTTTATGTACATTAACATTTCTTTTTCCGAATTATTTAAATTCTTCGGTGAATGCTTTCAAGATGTTGCAATAAATTAGGCTTCCAAATTGAAAGGAAAAACATTACTGTGTTATTTTATAAAAATATATTTGAAAATAACATTTTTTGATAAAGTAAACATATTTTGGTATTATTACAAATATATAAAACATTTCACAACAAACAAAAACCTAAACACAACAATAAAGAACACTTTTCTTAAAATATTAATGTAAATTCTTTAAAACAAAAATCCACAATTGCTTCAGCTTAATAAAATACAATAGCTTCCTCTGGAAATCATAGTATTTGGGCTGAAAAAAAATGTTCTTCTGCTACAATAGTTTGATCACCGTTGCAGGGTATATCATACTTGGGGCAGAAGAAAAAATCAATATTTACCTTAAGAACCTATCAAAACATATCAGAGTCGAGCATTTTGTAATAAAAGATGGATATGTATTATTATTGACGATGAATTAATAATACATTATAATGGAAATTGTATCTAAGTATGACTTTAATACGTAATGAATCTGCAAAGAAACCCTTACAAAACATACACGCCCTAAAATACATTAAAATATTTTGTTATATGAATCCTTAAGTATTTTTCGATGTTGTTTAATAAGGCTGATGCATGATCTGCTCCCCACCCCCTTATAAATATTTACTTATATCCTTACCCAGAAAAGGTCACTCAGAATAACAAGGGGCTTTTATCTCATTGTTTGCGTAAGCCTTGAGTAGGTTTTCCATCCACTATTTTATTATCGATGAATTACAATAGGTTGATAATAACACGCAGATGATTTCGAGAAACAGCTATATTTACTTTGGACTTAGAAACTTTGAACTAGAAAAACGATCCCTGAATATAAATGAAGTGATAAGCAAAAATAGAGGATCCCTCTATTATTTTATACTTTTTGAAAATAGTATTGTATAAGAAAAACAGTTTGAAATGTTTGCTTAAAGACAACCCAATGTTATACAATAAAACAAATAATATATATTTTCGCAGCCAATTTTTTCCAAAATCAAAAGCTATATACGCCAATTTTTCTGATTAAGAAAATTATATAGTCGTCATATGCAAAACCTCAAAAAAATAAGCAAATATCAGAAAAAATATGGATTTTAGGGATATAAAGGAAGTCAATGGAATACGTTAGAATTTGTTTACGCTTATTAATAATTATAAATCATGTACATTTAACAAGTTTGTATTGTTTTCAAGGAAAACGTTTTTGTAGTACAAAAAGTTTTTGAAAAAAAAAATGCATTATCTTCTGTATTTAAAGTGCTATTTTATATACAAAGAGTTGACATAATACGTAGATGAAAAAGCATATATATTTCTCTCTATATATACTCGTACTTAAAAAGACCAGTTTTTACTTCATAACTCAAAACGTTAAAAATACACTTACGGTCATCGCAACGCCGTCAACAATATTTATAAAATGTATTATTCTGAATGGGAGTTGTCCAGTATCTTGATATACTCCGTGGAAGTAAGTGCCGGACATAATATTTATAGCGGTCATTAAATTTCTTGATTGATGATCCCAAGGAAAATAATATTTCTCTTACTAGATGCATTCAATTGATTGTGTGTCTTACATACCCCCGACATTATATTTCTTGCAAAAAAATAAACATTCATTTTTTATTAGTTAGGACGTAACTAATTATTTTATGATTTGCGTAGTTAAGTTAGCATTTTTTTATATGTTTATACAAACACTAAAGAAATTGTGGCCCTAAAAAATTAATAATGTTGATCTTGGACAGCTGGATGCTATGCGTTAAAGGTTTATAAAGTAGTTGTGTGCGTGTAGAGATTGAAGGGATTGCATGTTTTTATTAGTTTACTTCACGGAGAAAAATAAATTGTTAAAAATAGGATAGTTAAATAACTTCTTAGGTTTTCACGGCCAGATTTGATATTGTGGCTTTTGGGTGTAGCCGTGTGTGGCGAACTTCCTTCAACCAATATTTCGACCGCCATTGCAGGGGTCTTCTTCATGATTGATGATTTATTTAGTTTTGAGTTGGTTTATTCAGATTATCTTTTTTAGACGAGCGTTATTGATCTCGATGGCAACTCAATCAATCCTGAAGAAGACCCCTGCAATGGCGGTCGAAATATTGGTTGAAGGAAGTTCGCAACACACGGCTAAACCCAAAAGCCACAATATAAGTATAGTAAAATGAAAAAAACAGAAGCCAATCCCAGAAAAAAGCTTGTATATAGTAGCAGTAATTTAATAATTAAATAAAATGAGATGTGAGAGCTGTAGGCATTTTTAAGATTTCAAATAAACGTGATTATCCAAATAATTATTTTATTAATTCATTACATTAAGAGCACTGAATGGTCAATATGATATATAAAAGTTTATTTATTTGTAACAATAAATTCAACTCAGTATTATTAGTAAACCTTTGTCTAAGCTATTTTCAGTCATTTTCTTTCAAGTTTACGTTTTTAAAAATATACACAATATGTGTACATTTGTAAAGTAATATATTAAGTTTTAAAGTCTAAAAAAAATAGCATCGTTTGAAATACTGTAACGATAATTTTTTTTTTTTATTTAATCAAATATAAAAGATACATTTTGTACATAGTAATTTACATTCCAATCTTTTTTTTTTTTTTTCTTTTTTTTTTTTACATTCGCTTACCACACCACTTAAAGATAAGATCTTGTGTGTGGCGAGTAAATAATACTTTTTATTGTATAACTTATATACAATATAGTAATGCAATGAGGATGCTAACAAAAGATCCACGCAAAAAATAATTGATAGGTAAAAGTACCTTGGATTTTCTCGAAGCAGTTTTTAATCAACAGTTGTCGTATTGCCTACAATCTTGGAAGAATTTCATTCAAAGGAAGAAAATGAATAAGTCATGTGGGAAAAGATGTTACCGAGGAAACCTGATCGGATGGTCTCTCTTTGAGATCACGGGGAGGCGACGGATTAAATTTAACAAGCTACCATTTTCATTCTAGGTAAAAGTACACAGGTAACAACTTTCTGGGAAGCGTCCATATTATGCTAAAAGTAAAGAGTATCCGTTTTCTGTAAGATTTTACATTTTTCTTAAATGTACATGTAGGTATTGTTAAAAGAATTTCAAAGTTGATAATATAAGATTATAATAGACCACGTTGTTTTTTTGGCATTGTACAAAAAGCTTGTGTCATTACAAAGAACATAAATGCCCAACATTGGTCCTAAATGTAAAACAAAAATTTACTAAATGAAATTAATATATTTTCTAAATTTCGTTCTTTTTCACAACAAAGTTTTAATTGCTGATTTTAAAATCATTAAATGGTGCTTAAAATCCAACATTTTTTTGTTTATAAACAATAAATTTAAGATTATTTTTTCTGACCAATTATTACATGCTCCAGTAAAGCATTAAACAATAATTTTATATTTCTAAACCGCGGTAATAAGAAACATAAAATCTGAGCACTTTTCATAAAATGTCTGTCTACGTTACTTTTAATGCGAAACACTTGATAATTACATGCCGTTATTTATGTACTTAACCTATTTATCTACAGGTATAAAGTTAATGGCTTTATATATTTTTAACGTAACTATTTATGTTCAAATACTTCTATTATTGTTTTAAAATCTATTAAAACGATAAGAAAAAATAAATATAATTAGAAATCACATTTTATATATATTGCTTTACTTTAAATATTTATGCTTTACTTATATAACAAATGTTTATCTGAAATATACCCTGACAAATCACATTTCTCATGAAATTTTTATGAAAGTAATCTTAAGGTGATTTCCTCTAAATGTTATTTATTGTATTGTTAAGGAATAAAATATATTTTACTCAAAATAATCTTTTAAATCAATTTAACTTATATTGATGTAATTATATAGATTACATACTCGTATGTTAATTTAAAAACTAAGCCCGAAGAACATATGTTTTCTATAAAATAAAAAGACATGGCCTAAAAGTAACATAATTATTTATGATCAATAATACATGTGGTACTTTAAAAACAACATGATACTAATACGTCCCACTCGTACAAATTTACTTTCAATATTGTATATTACAAGTATTGCGAGACTAGTAAAAGTATTATTTAAACAAGATATGGAAGAACTCGTATCAAAGTACGTTAATAAAAAGCACGTTAGATTTTACATCTCCAGTTTATTTATATCTCTCTCCGCCGAGGATACTTTATTTTCCTTTTGATTCAAAAGAGTGAGAGGATTTTAAATTTGAACCCTTGAATCGGTTTTTCTTTCACCGCGGAATGAAAAAACACAATCAAACAGGATCCCTCCTGAAAACCAGGACGACCGATAAAAGTTCATCAAAGCAAACTGCCGAATGGACCTCTGCGGGATAAAGTCTGCCCCGCCATTAAGCCACTTTCACATATGCCTTCAGGAGCTTTCACCTGAAGAAATCATAAAATTTGTTTACTAATATTTCTTGTGATTTAATATTTCTTATATAAACATATAAACCAATTAAATATGACATAATTTATAATAATATTCAAATAATTCATATATTGCGAAACATTTAAGACTGTCAGTAAGCGAGACATAGCAGGAATGCTTACGTCTTAATAAATTTTTAATTACTTGTAGGTTACAAAATTCAGCTACAAATTAAAAAAACAATATGATTCGTCAGGTAAATACGTAGTGAAAAAAAATGTTTCACACATTTGGCTCAAATAGCTAATACCTTGCAGCTACTTACAGTGATCTTAAGTATTTTAATTTTGATATCATTTTAGGTTCTAGTAAATGCATTTTATTTTGTTAAATATTTCGATTTCATAGTAAGTTTTTATTTAAATATAAAATAAAATAGTCTGCTTGTTCTTGTACTACTGAAGGATTATGGTTAGTTATCTTGAGTGCAATAACTTTATTAATATTTATAACTAAACTTCCTTATTTTCGTTATCGAAAAGTTTGTCAATTTGTGAAACAGGCAGACAGTGGGTTAGATCTTATTTGACCATACAAGCCAAGGATATTTAAACTTTAAACATATATAATTACATAAATAATAATATATATTAAGTTGATTTTTTTTTTTTAAATACAAAGCGGTTCCTTTTGGTTAAAAAGGTTCGTTGTGTAAAAGAAGCCTTACTTTGTTACGGGCATCTCCCAGTAGAAACCGCGGCCTGATTTGGCCGGGTCACCGTATCTCATTGGGCCCCGCCCTGCCCCGGCCCCTGCTTCAGTATCCCTGCTCCAGCATCTCTTCTCCGCACGCCACTGCCGTAATATAACAAAAATGAATGAAACATTAGTTTTGGCTTTGCAGTTTCCTCTGCGGCTCTCCTCCTTCTGATCGGAATTGCGCTGCCGCTCGTGTTGATTCTGATGCAGAGGCGACTCATGACAGTATTTACTTAAATTGTAATATTAAAAAATATACGTAATTATAAAGGTTACAGTCTAGAATCAAGATTATAGTATATCTTAGAATTTATATTTGGCAATCGAAAAGCATTAAATCCAAACTGCTTATGTCTAGAATGGAAATATTTTTTGAATTGGTCATTCTGAGAGTATGGATCGACGCAATAAAGCCCATGAATCATTAGTCCTTCATGATGCAACTAAAATAGCGTCATACTGTAAGATGATACGGTCACCATTAAAATATATCCCGTATTCAATGTTGCTTGACTTTGGTGAACGAACGAGTACCAGTGATATAATATGGTTACTGGTTGAAAAAAGCTACACCAATGTATTCAATGATAATTTAAAAAAACGATTCAAAAACATTTAGTTATTTTTTATATAAATTCAGAACACGTAAAACCGAAATTTTAAGTCCTTCAAATTGTAATATTAACTAGTATATAATAAGTCTTTTCCTTAACATCCACGTTTGACATTGCTCTCTAAAGCTTGTTACTTATTTAACAATAAATTTCTCTGGAAACAATGCTTTGATAAGTGTCCCACGAAATGTGGGTAAAAAGCGATCACCTCCAAAGAAGAAAATCCTTGTTTAGGCAAAACAAGTAAAACGTTAAGAAAAATAGTGGAACAAAAGTATTAAGTTATCACCGATATAATGAAAAGAAAATATTTTTAAATACAGCATTTTATTAAGAAATATTTAAGGTTTATTTTGTAAATGTCTCCACCACTGAAACTTCCTGTATAAACAGAGCCAGCATCTCTGTGACTTGCGGCTTTTTCCGAACTTTGTGCCTATGTACCATTGACAGTAACTAAAGTCCGTTCGTCCTAAGAGGTCTTACATTTAAATTGTATAAGAATATTTCATACACTAACCTTTGACATGAGAATGCTCACATATCCAAAATCAACGTGTCAGGTTGCGCTTATCATACCGGATAGTAACATAACGATGATTTTAGATTTTTTAAGTATTTTTTTTTGTAAAATTTGAAAAATGCAGCTGTAAATTTCGAATAGTAAACTAAAAAACATTGGAATGCCTATAATAAAAGTTAAGCGGTTAGCTTATGGATTTGTTACCTAACTAAGTTTCAATTAAAAATTTTATATAATTTATTTGCGTTGATTTTTCTCAACCGTGAACATATTCTTCATAATATATAATGGCACATTTCAGTCGTCCAAAAATAAATATAAATCAACTTAATCACGTTTTTTTGTTGACTCGTCTTTTTTAGAAATCTGTCATGAAAAAGTAAATAAATAAAAATTATATGCTTGTAATAATATTCTTTAACAATAAAAATTTATACGTTGATCACTTTTATTTTAAGCTACGTTTCAAATATTATATTTCATAATTATTTGTTTTGTTTTTATAAAAATGTTAATCAATATATTTGTATTTGCGCATCATTGTATAAATATTTTATGGATCCTTGTAGAAAATAATAAATGTAATAATTGAATTCTCTTGAGTATGAACAGAGTATAGAAATAAATACTCGAGAGAACGTACCTTTCCTTCGTGGACCTCAATATCCTCACTTTAGTAAATGAAACAGGCGAGCTTTACAATGTTCAATCTAAGAAAAGCTTTCTTATTGGCAGAGAATAAAATTGCAGTTAAAGGAGGCTTTTAACCTGGTGACATTTAATAAAATGTAGAAACCAGCTTCATTTAATAGTAAACTTTGTATACTATAATGTAATGAAAAATAAAAACGTTATTTTAGTTAATAATTAACTACAGTAACTCCGTTTAATTATATATCATAAACCCGGACAGTAAATATAAAAATATATACCTACAGCACAGTTTCATGTTTGAGATTTTTAGATTTAAGAAACTTATTACTAATTTGGTATTAAAAAAAAAATGTCAACGTTCAATGCATTACATTATACTATTTTTTGACCGACGGCTATTTGACTGAATAGACATTTGGCTGAACCCAATCAATTTCGCTAAGGTTTTACTTATTTGATCAAACAAATATCGTGGCCCATTATCTTTTCAGCTAAATCTTCGTCAGACAAATTATTTTTTGTCAAATCTACACAACAGCTTTTCAAAATCTTGATGGAAAAAAAAATCCGGCTTCCGAAAAACAGATATATTGTTGTTTGAATGTTCAATGTTCCATTATAAAGTAACGATGATACGAACGAGCATAGAATCTTGGTAAATATTAATATATTTTGTCATTTAGAAGAGATACCATTTTGTAAGACGGATAACTTTGTTGACTAGATTTTTACGAGGCCATCATTATACTGGAAAAGGCAAACAAACAAACAAGGTGGAAGCACACAGAGAGGAGCAATTCATTAAAGTGACTAGCATTAGTTACAGATGTGAATAAAAATAGTAACTCGAAAGAAGGAGACGCGCGGAGGTTCCCCATAAATCAGGAGAAAACAAACATATACGAAACACGGCGGCCATTATCTTCAATTCAGGAAAAATAATAACGAGAAAAGGGAAACACTCACGAGCGCCCGCCATTACAGTATGAGATAACATTTTTCCCCGCGGTGTTCCGAGAATCCCACGTCACTCTTCCTCAATATAAATGGCGAAATTATCTCCCGGTGTTACCTTAATAAAATAATAAGCATCTTTTCCCCGATATCATTCCGTTACACCCGCAAATAATTCTCTTATTTTCCCGCGCGAGGGAGCCGCTTCCCGCCTCGCCCCGGAATATAGCGCTCCTTTGTTCTTGCCAAGACACTTTGAATTTGAAATGAACCGAAAAATGTCGGACGAGTTCTTTTTATTTCGCAGCGCGTGTTATATTTTTTTAAGGTGAGGGCATTTCGAATGCAACGCTTACTTATTGCATCACAAATGAATTTCGCTGAATAAACCCTACATTTTATATTCCGTTTATGTCTACATCTTTGATATTCCCGCTTCCATCTCGTTACGTAAGGGGAGGTTTTCACAAAGACTTTGTACAGAATCATACTCGGTGTGCATGTGCCACACTTCTGCGGTAAAGACATAAACCTGATTAAAGAGATGATACTGCATTTCATTCCATAATTCATTTGCGAAGCATAAGCGTTTAGTACAAGTACAAAATTTATACATACGTTTTCTTATATTAAGGATAATATACCAGCGTATTGTATTGTTAATTTAAAGTTAATTAACCGTTGGTAAGTGAAAATAATCGTTCTTTTCCTTAATTAATAATTATTCAATAATTCGCCTAAATTTGTAAGTTTGTTAATGATATTATGAATTTTTAATTCTTTCAATGAAAAGTTATTTTGTATATTTAACTGCCACATCCGCTGCCTAGTTGGAGCATATGGCAAGTTTCCGGTGATGCATCAACTTATTTAATATTTACTTTATAAAATGACACAGAAATTTAATTTTAATGAAATAAACCCTGCTGGATGCACAAAACATGTGGAAAATTTTAATTATTTCGTAGGATTGCTCATTTTAAGCTTCTACATATCTTTTTAATTTTTGTTGAAATAAAGTACTTTTGTTATAAAAAGTTATAAAATATATAAAATATTATAAAATATTATGGTTCATAAGTTAAACAAAATCATTTTTTAATAACAATCACTATGAAAATAGCTAAATGTTTGATTTTTAAATAGCCTTATATTTCTTGTAAGATTGTGACATATTATCAAGTCGTATATGCTAGAAAATTGCTGTAGTCTAAAAAGATGACGGGTTTTTTTTTGGAATAAGATTACGTGAACACAACAATATAAATAGGATTTCCTAAAAATAAATACGTAATAAATAATATGTTCGTAAAGATATCGTAATAATAATATAATGTCTGATGCTACGCTGTAATTATAAATAGTTCATTAGTAACTATGACTCAAAATTATCAATATTTTTGCATCATTCCATATTTGCTTTGTGGTCATCACGATCTGCTGCCACAAAAGTAGTTCATCCACCGTGGTCCTCGCATCATCTCATGCCAGCTCTATTTCCTGGAGTTCACCGAGTGTAATTCATGTATAGTTTCCGGCGTTCTACGAGTATAACGGCTAGATCCCGGGAACCTAAGAAAATATTAATAATAATATAATTATATATTTTCTTGCGGCCTACGAAGAACATGTCCCAGCAAGGTCCACCAAGGTTATTCATTATAAACTTCAATATTATATAAAGCTAGTTTTCTTTATATTATGTGTCTAATATAATATGTAAGAGTTTACGATGTTAATGATGGTTTCAATATTGTGTGCAATATTTGTAAATAATATCAAGTACCGGAAAGACAGCGTTTAAGTCAGTTTATAGTGGCCCGAGTGCCTATTTACAATAAAACGACTATATATTATTGAATGTGTCATTCGCAGAGGTGGCTCTTACCTAAATAACGGGCGCGGAATGGAGGGGGGCAACAAAAAAGCAACATGGAGGGACGATAAGATGCTGAAGAAGAAGGGTGTTCTGGGTGAGAGCCGGGGGTGGGAAAATTGTTCATGTATGAATTCAGCACATTAGGAGTCAAGTAGGATAAAAACGGGACGCCGCTGTGAGAAAGCTTTGAAAAATATCCCCTGTATTTGCTTTACCCTGTGAGTGGAGGTGTGTGCGAGGGAACAGAGTGTAGCATACAGAAGGCGCCTCTGTATAGGTAAAGTGAGATAAGAAGGTGGATGCTGCAGAGCCATGTAGCACAGTAGTTAATATAATAGTGATCAATTTTTTTTACATACAATTATCTACCACAATGTCAGGCACTCAATTTATATTTCTATTTATACTTTTGCACTTGATCTACTAATATGCACTCGTTATGGGTTTAAGGTCTGTTTTATTGATAACAAACATTTATGATTTTGGGCCTTTCTCAACCAATGCAATCTTATAGTATTGGCGATATCGACTGCGCATCTCGTCGATTGTCAGCCTGTTTTTATGCGTCCTATTCTTGGAAACTTTTCTATCCTAAATTTTTCATTACGAAAATCTATATTAAATACGATAACTTAAGATCTCATAAAATATGTCAAATATTAATATCGACAGACTATTTTTTCATAATTTACACATTTATTTATGAAATTTACACAAAATATTATAAATTTGTACGTTAATAGATCTCTCACTGAAAATTTTTTTGTGTAAAAAATTATCTGTGAGATGTCTACTCCAATACTACTGAAAAAATATGTAACTATGCAGCATTCTCAAGCAATCAAAATACAAAATGTGTGGAATAAAATGTTACAACAATTTAATTAAAAATGTTAAGTGTAAGGGAACACAGACTATCTAGTATTATTTCTTTATATATTTTCCAAATCATATAGTTCATCAAAGTACTTTCTACGTTCTAATGGTAGTCGTCCAACTATCGAAGTTTTATAATATTTCACTCCTTCCTTTATAACTTTTTTTGTTAGTTTATATAAAAATGGCTATTGACAACGCATGAAAATTAAATTCGTATTAAAAAAAGTGCAAAAACATTATATCTTAAATTTTTTTTTAGAAGAGCAAGTAATGTTTTATATTTGTGTCATTGCGTCGTTATTTTCATAGTATCGTATTCAGGACTTTACCTATTGCGAAGTATTTAACGACTTTACTTTTCGTGTAATGCGAAGTTAAGTAATATATGAATCATTACAGTAATAAACCAACGCGTTAAAAACAGTTAAAGTAAGTTATTCATTTCTCGTGGACACATTTAGTTGATGATCTTTACTGAAACTCGTTCCAACACCGTTCACAAACACAATACGAGACATATTTTTCACACAAAATGCCATCAACGAGTCGATATGTTCTTTTAAGTTTACTGACGCAATACTATTATCAAGATTATTTATGATGTAATAATATTCACATTTTCAGTACCTTCGAAAATATCCCTCGTAACAAAAATAGGTCGTGTGATTTTAACGTTTCATATATTATATGCTTACTGATATGCTTAAAGTATTATTTTTATTCATTCCACTATCTTTATTAATTTATGTTTTTTTTAATCTAAGGAAACCTTCTGCTACGCTATGAACTCAAAAACCAAATCATTTTTTTTTATATAATTGTAAAAAATGAGAATAAACATGTTATTTTGTGGAATACACATTTGAAAAACTTATTTTTATGTAAGTACTTGCAAGGTGTTTTCCGATTTTCTTCACAAAATTATATAAAATACCAAACACGACTAAAATTTCTTTGATTTCTGTACTCATATTTTTATTTTTACTAAAATCACATATCATACAATTTTTCGAAATGAATTTTCTGTCAATGTGATTTCAAAAAATGTTGAAATTCAGCCTCTCGCATATTATATCGGCGGCAGAGTCGAGGCCCGTAACGTATGTGCATAAATTTCATATGTGAAGCCTTCATTCCGTGTATCGAGCTATATTCGGTTATTTACCGCGTGTAAGCCGACTGCAGCACGTGTGCTGATATTGTAAGGAGAGGGTACCTAAGTATACAAAAATGTGTTATTGAAAAAATTCTGTCTGACATAAAATAATTTTACAAACTCAAAAAAAAAACATATCGATGTTGAAAATACAAGCAATTACTTTGCAAAATGATGATTTAAGAATAACCAAATAGTATATATTTATATTATCATATTGTCCATTGTTGCGATATTCTTACAGTTAGAATATCTTAGTCAGAAGTTTTTAATTTGGGAGAGCATTTCAATGCGTATATGTGATGTGAAATTATTCTTACTTTAAGGATGCTGTGTCAAGAACAATTAATAAAAACTCCTTGTTTCTGCTTTTAATCATTTTAGTTACTTAAACTATCAGGTTTATTTATTATATGTTTACCAAAATGTATTATTTATTGTAATTAGTAAAAATAAATAGACATTTTTGCGACAAGTTTACTGTTAATTACAAATTCTAATAAAACAAGAACTAGAAAAAAATAATTATTTTCACTACATGCATATTATGGATCTTAAATTGCACAGACTATATTTTCATATTTTGTACTCTTTACTTTACTTCTCTACATGGTTATATAAATATTTTTTGGTTTTCATAACAAATCATAAGCTGTATTTATAAAAGTTTTCCTATGTGAAATTTAATGGAAAAGCTTTCAAGACTTCAGGTGTGAATATTCTTCATCTCCTTGTCGTGACCGTAATCCCAGTGATCCTTGTCCTGATCCTCGCGTGAGGCTTTTGTATTGTAGGGAATCAAATATCTTCCTCGGGAAAGCATAATACATACCACGTACTTCAATCTTCATATGTCACCAACAGAAACGACGCCGCTAGTATTTTGACAACTTTATTTTGAGTGTCTGTAAAATATAAATATTTGTTCATATTTACATAATATGTCTCAGTGTTGGCATGCCATTCAAAAATTATATTTTAAATCCAATTATGAAATTGTGATGAAAGCATTATAGTTATTGATTATTAACTGAAGAACTCGTGTAAATTTACTTATTCAAACAATTAATTACTACTAAAAACAACTTTTGTAGATGAGCATACTCGGACTAAAAAATGCATTTATTCATACACATATTTTAATTATGAATAATTTTTTCATTGACGTGTGAAAATAATCCGACAATTAATTCAATTAATAAGTTGATTGAAAAATATAAATCTATTCATGTAATTTTTTATTTTATGTTTTTTTTCAGCTGACCAAATGAAAAAATAAAAGTGTTAGTTCATTTTAATTAGTTTATTTTAATGCATGTTTTTCTTGGTTTATATTTTTAATTTCTCTATTTGTAGTGAGATACGAGTAATTCAAACGTTAGTTTATTTATTTGAATTCAAACTAATATTTTACTTTATCGCTTGAATTCAAATAGAAGAGGGTGTTAAATTTTTCTGGGGCTCGAATGAAAGAAAAGTTAAAATCTTTATTTAAAGTAACACTTGCGTCTTGAGTGTTTTCCGCGTAAAAAAATATTTGGACGCCTGTTTTTCCACACAATCATTTTCCCGTAAGGCGCGTTTTCTTTGGCAGAAGCGTTATTATTTAATGTATCTTACATTATGTTTTGTTCCAGCAAAATAATTCAAGAATACTGTGATTCTGGAAGCAAAACCAATATTTAATAAAATGGATATTATTTCTACTATAACATATAAGTTTTTGTTAAACATAAAATTTTTGTGTTGTTTTACAAGAGAAAAAGTCAATTGATTGTCTGTTATATATTTTAAATAATATTAATATTTATTAATTATAACATTTAATTAATTATATATATATACTTAATTATAATATTTAATTATAATTATAATATTTATTAATTGTCTATTATATATTATTTGCCTGAAAACTCTGATTTACCACATAAACAAGGCTAATCAACATAAGTTTTTTTTTTCATATTCGTATATAAAAATATTCTGTATTGGTGTGAGGTGTGTCAAAGAACATAATAAAAAAAAGCTTGTGAATAAATGTTGACTGAATAATAAAAAATAATAATATGCATACTCTGAATATATACCATAGAGACATCTATCGTTACACGATGCTATAAATGGTATAAAAACATCTTCTCACGCGTGTCCGTTCAGGCGGAGAAATAGTCGAGTGGACTAGGCGGTGTAAAAGACCTGAGCAAAGGTTGGTTCCAAGGCTCGTGGTTCGAATCCTACGCCTGCCGATATTTTTCTGAATTAATTGATGCGTATAAATTTTTTATGAATAATTGTTTGTGAATATTTAATTAATAATATAATAATTATTAATCAAATGATTCCATTATTCTAATTATGCAATGCTTATTTGGTCCGCTAGGAAATACACGAACTCATATTGTGGAGCCTGGAATTAGCGCATTGTCAATTTATAATCATTGTGAATGAACGGTGTTCATAGGATGACTTTTGTCTACTACTAAATTTATTATTAATTCCTCTAATTAAAGTCTGTCAAAACATATTAAGGCTATGACAGGTTTTTAACTGGCGCGGGATTTTTTTTACACCAAGCGGAATTATTCATTGATTTTATAAAATATATTTTTAAGCTCTGTAGGGGATCGAGCCCGCCATCTCTGACATGGTAGGCAGTAGTAGCTTAACCAGTCGACGTATACAATACTAATGTTTGCCTTTCAAAATATTTTCATCTCCGTCTTATAGACGCGAAAAAACAAGAATTTCTACCCAATGACGCACGCCAAGGTAAATTTAAAATGTTTAATTTTAATGATTAAAAAACTTATTTACTTATCTAATATATTCCTAATTTTTGAATGTCCAATGCCGTGTTTTAAAATACGTTCTTAACTAGTTATTTTAGCATTTATATAATAAGTTTAATTTATAAACTAGATTTTATGTAAATAAACATCAAATATAAAGGTTTAATGTCCAATAAAAATAAGCAATTACGCATGAAAGTCTTCCTGAGACCCAAATTGACGTCAATATGTTCGTCACGGTAGTTATCTATAAATAAATAAATGTATAATTGGTTTATTTTATAAAAAAGTAATTATATTACTATCATTAAATATTTTTAGGTAATTTAAATTTTAACTATACATTTGATTTAAAATACTAAAGGATAAATACATTAAAGATCATCAATCAAGTACTGTTGTTTTTTTTTACTATAGAACCAAAATGTCAAATTATTGGTTACAAATGTGATTGTCGCCCCTTTCTTTCTAAATTGATGCTGTTTATAATACGTGTCAAATGAATTTTTTTCGAATATTATATACTCAAATCAAACTTTTGTATAATACACCATTTAATTTGTTTTATTATGGTATTGAATCATATTAAATTATTTTTTAATGGAGTTAACTTTTATTTGTAGAAGCCTGAATCTTTGTTAAGTATCGATTATTAAAATTAATGTACGAAAAGAAAACATATTCACGATAAAGAATAGTATTTAAAACGCCTTCATAATTATTAATATTTGATGTACAAGGACACACCATTCTGTAATGCACTGTATTAAATTAACATTTCTTTCATTAATATCTTGTAATATTTTCGTCTGCTGCATGCATAAGTAATTTATGAATAATACAAAAATCTCGGTTAAGGAAAGGTTTGGCGGAGGGCGGGGACAGGGAGTTTCAGGGGGAGCTCCTTAAGGATGGATTATCTGAGAACTCTTACACTAATCAAAAGAATAAACATTGGATTTCCCCGTACGAAATATATAGTACATTTGTAAGTATTTCAATTCAAGCTGTTATGGAATTTTTGATATTTGTGTCATTGGATATCAAAACTGATTATACTCGTATCCATGGCGGGTAAAGATTTTTCGATATTCGAAATACTGTTCAAATGAAATAATTTAATTTTGAAAATGAATAAATATGATCAACATACTCTCTTCCTGTTCGTCTTCTTTGTGTAAGCGATTTTAAATTGACTCAGCTTAAAATCGGGTTAAACCAAAGTCACTTTTACTCCAATAATGTCAGCTAATCAAGCACTTGCGGTATCCTAAATTTTATATAATCTGGAAGTCTTCGCAGTCGTGCAGCAATGACTTTTACTGTCGCAGCAATCGCCATTGGTCTAAACAACTCTAGTATTATAACAAAATGCATATTCATCATCACATATCCGCAATCTAGCTGGAACATATGGTCACCACAAATTTGCTGGCATTAAGTTATGTTAGCCGCCAAGTCATCCCTAGCCTTGCCTCCTGGAGCTCCACCGAATATATATAATATAATTGATATAAAATGGGTTTTCAAGACAGTAAGATCCTGAAGACCTGGGTAAAAGGTAGTTTTAGTTTATGCTTTCCTGCGGAATCTGAAATAAATGTTTCGTTACGCATTCGTCTTTTAACTGACTGTCGGATAAAAGGCTGCCGTGTTGTCTCCTTTACCTTGTCATTCTTCACAAAGTCAAACCATCGCACTCCTAATATTCTACGCATTTTTTTTCACAACCAATTGCTTTTGACTTCGCTGAGATATATAGGATTAGTAGCCGTATGAAAGGTTGTTTAGATTCAATATTTGTACTATGTAAGTATCTTCTTTATAGTTCCAGTGAAGTATACGGAAATTAGAACAGTCTTGTTATTGGAATTGTACTCTTGTTTGAGCATTCATTTTCAAAAATAAATAGTGTCCAAGCAAATTATATGAACAAAAACTGTCTAAAAATATGAAAGTATTTTCAGTAGTTTTTAGAAGTCACCACCAAGAAGGAGCTCACCAAAGCAACCCACAACGCACTCCACCCTATGTTTGGGTATCGAAAGATGACCACACGGCTAAAATCAAGAAGAATTTTCCTACAGTCAACAACGGAACTGATGATACCTGAGGCCACCCTGCGGCTGAACTTGTGGAGAAGCGCAACTGAGGGGAATACTTGGTTTACCCCAAAAGAGGACCTAGCCCCTGGACATGACCAGGGGTGGAGTATATGGAGGTCCCTTAACAGACTTCGGACTGGAGTATGCAAGACGAGGACACACATGAAAGCCTGGCAGTTGTACAGCGGACCGACTGAATGTGACTGCGGCGTGGAGTAGACCCTGTCACACCTTCTGGAGTATGCGCTGTGCCCGAATAGCTGCATCCAGGTAGACCTGATGATGGCTGGAAGTAACGCCATCGACGTCACCCACTTCTGGGCAGACAGGATCTGACCCTGTTGTTTCCGACACGATTATGTATATAGTAGTTTTTACAAAACTGTACAATGACTTTATGACAATTATATGGTATTTAATTTTTCATCGTGACTTTTTAAATAGGAAATTATAAAGGTGTATACTTTTGGGATTATTAATCACTTTTAAATACCGAAATATAATTTATTATTTTCGTCATAATATAACACGTTTTGTAAAATTGGCGTTCTTTATAAAGTAAATAATTTTCTCTAATGTGAACAGAAGTAATTACTGAAGTTGCAATTAGTAATTATGTGGGCGTTAACAATGATTACAATAATTGACAAAGATTCCTTATTGATTATTTAAACGTACGAGTAAGCATTCTGATTTTCTGCTCAATTATTTTTTCAGTTAATGAATTGATTTTTTTACATAGGCTTCATAACTTTTGTAAATGAATAATAATTTTAAGCTTTGTAGTTTGAATGCTACGGTTAGCTATGATTTAGGCGTTGTTAGTATTTAAAAAGCCAATATGAGGGTCAACAAATACAATAAAAGTGAGAATAATTTTAATGTTACTTCAAATTATGTCAAAACATGATACTGCAAATAATGAAAACATTAAATACATCAATGTACATAAACCTATTTTTTATTCGTATTTTATTTATCTTTTAATGGGATACTCACATGACACATTCGAATGACGAAATTGCTTAACATTTGAAAAGCAACCGACATTTTTAAATATAACACATTTTTATCTTTTACTTAGAAATGTCATACGGCTATAGATTATTATATTTGTTTGTATTACAATGTCCATTTTAACATTAATTTGGCAAACTTGTCATTCGTATTGCTTTTGAAAATAGTAGTCGTTAACGTGCATGATATAATATTTGACTTGTGAGTGTCGTAGGTGCCAACATGCGGGTGAGTTTCTCGGATGTGACGCAGCGGAGACGCTCACCTGATGTGTCCGGAGGTTCACTTCTGAAACTTCTTCAGACACCATTCAGGGCCAAGTCTCCTCCACACGCACAAGAGACATCCACCGACTCGGAACTTTCGCTAAACTGTTTTTTTTTTCTACGACGACGCCACCAAATGAGATGTTAAATTTATTCCTTCTCGTTCCACGCCGAAGGGAAGAAGCGAGGATACTTTCTCCTCGCCCTCTTACAAGAATCATATTCTTACTATATGAATTTAGACCGGGCCACATTATACTTTGTGTTATTATGTATGATGGGGAATAATTTTGCGGGGGAGGCCGCGGCCACTGAGGGGGTGGCGGCAGGGGGAGGGAGAGGGAGGAATTTGAAGCGAAATTCATGAAGCACCAGCGGAGCTCCTTCTTACCATTGCAAAGTTGGTGAACTTCGGCTGAATATTGTATATAGATGGCCTATTCTGTTAACGTCACAGAGAAGGTGCCCGATTTCAATATTTAATTATTAAAAATACATCAAAACAAGACATCATGTCGAAATCAATAAACACTTAATATTTTATTTCACAACAATAAATATTTTTTAAATCTAGAAATATAAAAAAAAACTTAAATTGTATAACTCATCACAATAACATAATTTTATTGGTTAAATTGACTATAATGATAAGTTTTCTGCTAAAAAAAATATAGAAAAACATCGTGTGATTGACGATAACCTTGCAGGTAGATCAACAACATAACGCAGTTCTAATAAAGTTAATGTCAATAACAAACAATTTTTACTGTAATTGTATAATAGTAAATAATCTTGTTATATATCACAAATATTGAATTACTGTATATTTTTTCTCTCAAAATTGACTTTGTTAACAGTAATAAATTTTGCAGCTTTAAG
Source organism: Glossosoma conforme (assembly GCA_022606575.1). Classification (NCBI taxonomy): domain Eukaryota; kingdom Metazoa; phylum Arthropoda; class Insecta; order Trichoptera; family Glossosomatidae; genus Glossosoma; species Glossosoma conforme. The sequence goes on from JAGTXR010000126.1 coordinate 1,056,491, forward strand.
CATATTGTGTCTGTAATTTAAATAGACAGATAGCTATTGTATAAAGGTGTGCATATTTTATTTACAAAAACTGTAATGGTAGAATTTAAAAGAAATATGTAAGAAGTCGTTGTGTATTGCAGTAGAACTGAAGTGTTAGAGAGATAGAGCCTGAAGGCTGCAGCGGTTGTTGTGCGGCGCCGCTGCCGGCCGAAGGCGCTTGCCGCGCGACGCCACCGCGCGCCGCCGCCACAGAATGGCCATATTAACTTGTTAATTAGGTCCATAATACGACTTGCAGATGAGGTAGAGACTTCAAAAGTGAATACATAAAAAGCCCTTTTTACCCGTCGCCGGCTTCTCGGTATGGGAGGAACACTTACACACGTCGGCGGGGCGTAAGCCGATATTGTATTATGTATAGCAGAGCGGCGACCACCGCCGCGTCGGCCTCGCTGCTTTGCCGGTTCATAAATAAGTGTGAGTATAAAGTGAGCTGTATTCAACAACCCCCGGTGCTGTATGCATAACGAATCGGTGGAGGCATGGAGCTTTCGGAGGAGACGGTGGATAGTATAAAATTCACATCGACAAACCTGATGGTGAGCATTCTAGCAGTGACTTTCCACGGAGGCGGTAACCTCAACATTATCTCCTACAAAATAAGAACAAACCCCAAGTTCACCACCACAAAATCAACAATTAATCAATGCATAATAATCTCAACTTACATAAGTACATACTCGCACATTATTCTATCAAAGTGTTTGCTGTGAGATTCATTTACATGTTCATCGATCGTATAATGTTTTCGTATTGTTTTTTCAAAATGGTAATGCGTTGAGAGTACATTTCAATAACACGAGTTGGTGAAAGTCTGTGTATGGTGGCCACGTGCGAGTGACATTCGAGCTGTCACGCGCGCCGCCACGTGAGCGCTGGAACACGTGGAACATCTTCCTGTGCATAATCGCCAACTTCGCATCTGTTTACAAAACCATGCAGTGAGATAACTGATACATATCGATACAACATTACATATTTTTTAAAGTGATTCGGTTACGTATCGTGTGGTGTTTTGTGGGGTTTTATTGTTATGAAGTGAATATCAAAATTATTTATGAAAATAAAAAGTTTTTTAAAAATTTTGTTCGCCGGAAGCGGAAATGGCTGACAATGGATGCAGTGGAAGCGTGTTATTGGTTGGAATGAAAGATTACAGCGACACCTATGGTTTGTTTTTAAAGCTTGTTTTATAATACCTATTATCGTTGACGTATACATACCTATTACATGTATACATGTAAGCCTGCGTGCGTAGCGGCGTTAAGTATCTTACCATCAGAATGCCTTATGTACTATAGTAATTTGTATGATATGATCCGTTCTGGATTTGAGTAATATTATTGTTCTGGTACATCTAACAAAAAAGTTGTATTGTGTTAACGAGGAGTTTTTGTTTATGCTCCGTAACCCGTGACGGAAAAATCTTTTATCCTATTTCAAAGAACAAACCATTTATTAAATATTATTATCGCTAGGCTTCGTACCTATTGCGTATTGCAGTAAAAAGGGGCACGATACTTTGATTGAATGCGATTTAAAAAAACATATATTAACATTTCATTAAAAGAAGTGAGTAGTTATGTATATTAGGTACTTATTTTAAGGATTTTTTTATTATATATCAGAAATTAATTTAAAAATAAACATTGACTAAATTATATATAGGTTAATAATGATCGGCATATATCACAATATAATTTTGCGTACATTATTTAGCATGAATTTTTTACATATATATTTTCATTTTGGTCATTTTGTATAGTCTAGAAAAGATTTTCAATACTTTTGCTAAGAAAATTGTTAACGTGTATTATCATTATAAAATATTAAATTATTATATCTTTATTACTTTAAAAACTGTGTGAAGACAATCACCCAAGTAATTGTGAGTTACTTTAATTTAATTTAACCATACACTCGTTTACAACAATGATTTATTCTTCTATAAGTTAGGTTTGATTATTTTTATAATTATATTTTGGAATACAAATAATATATTATATCAAAAAAAAAAAAATGTTTGCAATTTTATTTTATTTATAAGCACCTGTTGTGCTTAGGGTTTATAAATATAATTATACGTTCACATAAGGCAACCTACTATAAAAAACAAACATATATATTAACAATTTATAAATAAATGTAATTACAGAAGATTAAGGTAAAGTAAACAACAAAAATATATTTTTTTAAATAAAATAACTTTCATGATAGTTAAAACATTTGTTAAATGCCTTAGAAATATTAAACGTATATATTACCAAACATTGTAACTATTTTTGTATTGTCCAAATATGTCCATTTACAAATGAAAAATTTGGGTGCCTGACAAGCTTGAGAGGCTCATATTTTATTTTGCTTGTGATGGTCACATCTTCAAAGATGTGTGACAAAGAATCGGACGGCCATTTTGAATTTTTAACTTCATCCGGTGCGGCGCATGCGCCATGATGCCTGCCCAGCTCCTTCGAGAGACCGCCCATACCTTCAGTCTCGCTGAAAATCTCAATTCAATCCACTTGAGAAAAATAGTTTTTATCCATTTAAAAAAAACGATGCTGTCTCACCAATCTCGAACTTCAAACTAGTCTTCAGACATCAAAATTATAATGAAATAAAATAATTTCGTCAGAAACTTTACTTGTCATCGATAATTGGTTATATTACTTAATATACTATTATATATTAAATTTTTGGGAGAACTCAGTAAATTGTTTCAAGTCCTCTGAAAATCCCAGCATTTTTTGCTTTATAGGAACTGTTTCCCTCTCAACCTTTCTCAAAGAGGTTGAACGGGTGAAATTACCATAATATTTTTGCACTGAAAGACCTTTTAAAAGCTTTCAGAAATTGTAAATATTACATCAAACATTTTCAGTTCACTTTATACATTAAAATAATTCAAAGAAAACACCTTTTCAAAAAATATGTTTCATTTCAATGTAAAAAGCATAATTACCGCAAAAAAGCTGCATAACCGTAATGATAAGTAAATATCAAACAAAAGACAAACAATCGAACAGGCATTTATTTAATTATAGTTTTCCAGAATTGATATGATACATTTACTCAAAGAGCAAAACCACATCAAAGTTTTCCTCAGGAAATTACAGTTTTTTTTATTTATTACAAATATGCTGGTATTTTTAACTTATTCTATCGTATGATAATGCAGTATGCAGTAAAATATCAAACTTTTTCAATGTTTTTAATATAATAAATTCCACATTAATGATTTTTTCTTCTAATAACATTATACTCCTTACTTATAGCATTAATGTAAGCGTATTTTTGCTGTAATTCAGTAAATTTATTTGTTACATCAGGAACTCTTACGTCATCTATCTTTTGCTTTATAAATGCATTGTTTTTTTTATCAGCAAATAATTATTGGCTGTTGTCATTGACGAGAGCAAAAATAAGCGGACGTGGAAATTATTTATATTTATGCAAATTCTGTAATAATAACAGGAAAATATAAAAGCGTGTGTTGCGAAAATAGGTGAGCCTCGTAATGGGTCCATTGTAGTTCGTACGACGCAACGCGACATATAATTTAAAGGAGTACGACTTTCATTTGAAACAGCCACATTATGGACGCTTTCTATCTGATACATATTCATGCGGCTGTTGGTCTGTGAGACAATGTAAATATTTCAACGCCTGTGCATTTGACAGACTTGTTTGCGATGGCTCATCTGTCAGCGGCGACAAAGCCCGGCACGTGATTCGACGGCTGCCAAAAATTAAAAGTGAAACAGATCACCTCATTTGTCATTTGTCGAGAGACGCTGCGGCCAAACATACATTGTCATGTTAATCAATGAAAGTCTTCACGGGCAGCGTCTTTGTGGAGATCGCCACTCACACGGTAACAAGCAAAAGGCAGAATGTCCGACGGTGTAAATATTATTACTCCTCATAATAATATATCTAAATATCTCACACTAACATAACATTAATTTCTATTAATTGTCACGATCGTTGCTTAATCTCATGTCAGTTATGTACAACTGCTGTAGTTTATGCTCTCCTATGGCATCCCAAAGCTTGTAAATTTCAAATTTATAGACCAACTGTTAGATGGTAGGCTGCAGTGTATATTCGCTCACTTCAGAGATAAAGATATATTAGCTTACAGTTACTGAAAGCGAATGTCTTCAAAATGACCCCTTCTACCTAAATTCTATACAACAATGCGGAAAAATGGAAGAACAACTTTTGCATAATGTATTATACTAGTAGTTTATAAACATAGCGTTCAATGCGCGATCACTTATCAATAACTACACAAAAAAATCCGTTAAATGACGGTTTTTATTTAATAAAGTAGAAATACGCTGTGATATAAATATAAAGCGTAATACTTCACATGATATAGTTAATTAACTAATTATTAGACATTGCAGTGCGTATTGATTAAAAGTGCTTTAACACTGCATGATTTTTTTAAAATTTATTACCAAATCCAAAATTAAAATAAATTTACAAGCTGAAAGAAATATAAAATATGCATAAATATTAATAGAACATATTATTATTACACAACCCACATGCAATTTCTTCGTAATGAGAAAACTTATTAACTTATTAATTTCAATATCAGATTTTTAATTCGCTTTATTACATTATCTCATTTCCCACGTATGCAATGAAGTATATGTGTTGTCTGTTATATCTACGAGATCAGAACGCAGTGCTGTTTCCTCTTGAGCGAGCGGGTTGGTTGGCTTAGTTGGTTTAGTTACCCAGACGATAGGCACTCCTCTCGGCCGAGGTGCGACCGGCCGTGGGAGGGCCTAATTGCCGGCCGGCGCGACAACAATAGCCGCGCATTCCCGGGGCCAACCATCACCGGGCCTCGAGAGTCTACTCTTAGTAACAGCGTTTGCAGCAGAAGTACGCGGATGTGGTCGACGCCCCGATGACAGTGCTAATGACTTACTGCGCCGCGAAGGCACTCGAGGAATGTTTTGAATAAGACGAAGTATGATCATATATATTGGCGCTGAAATGTCAGTGCCTGTAACGCCTCTTATACTTATTTAACTTTTCCATATTTGAAAAACATGACCACCACAATTTTCCGCCACTTGGTTCTGACTATTGCTATTGTTCAAAAACATCTCTGCACCAAAATGAACATATATGATTCCCGACGCAATCCGAGACAGAAACCCAACGATCTGAAAAGATTACACCTTTAACATCCGAGGATTTTGAGTGATTTTTAAGCACAGTTTAGCAGCTCAAATGTTTATCATGACGCCCCTAAGACTTGGACTATTTGTTGCGTCGTACGACAATCTGAATAGTAAAAAATATTAACCCTATGTAATTTCATTTTTTAGTGGACTGTTCTAGGTTGTTAATTCATTAATCAGAGTTCTAATTACTAAATTTGTTAAAATACATATATTTTCAACTATGCATTACAAATATGAAAAGTTTTATTCTTCTAAAAAATTATCGTAAAATGAAAAAAATATAGCTTTTATTGATGACACACTACGTATTTATATAGTTAAGTTGATGAAAAGTACAGAAAATATTACTCACAATATTAATATCCGTTATTATTCTGTTTTATTAAATGCGTTTGTTATGTTTCAGTTTAAATGCGGTTATTATGAATTGGATACGGAACTTGTATCCACCACATGGATAAGCTACATTATTTACAATGGTTCACTGGGTATATTCTTTTATACAGTATGCAATGCAGCTATTAACTTATAATTTTTATGGCCATAATCATATCAAAGATCGACTAAGATACTGCTTAAAAAATAACAAATGTAACATGTAGTTAATGTTGCCATCACATAAAAAAGTATTTTCAATGTTTTATAAGAAAGTTCTAAGTTGTTTTTTTATGTAAGAAAGTATAAATTATTCTTTTAATTATTAACTTAATAAACAGAAAATTTATGATAGCAACATAGACTGTTTAACCTGCACACGATATATATATCAAATACTATCATATCGAAAACTTATTAATATTCGGAATATTTGGTTTCTATTTTAAGGAAAAAGACGATGGGCTTGGGATACGAATTTCCTACTACAAAGAAAAAAATATGTTTTCTAATGATACTTTTTTTTCATAATAAAATAACAGTTGAATACAATGATTATACATAGCTTTTCCAATAAGCATAATTACAAACATATGTCGAATTAATAAGATAAAATATCAATAGCGTTACTTAATTCTACGGGACTACCATACCATCGCCATAAATAAAATGTCTTATACTGATGTTTAATTTTAAGGCTTTTTTGGTGTTGTAATTTTTCAAGGAATCCAGGTACACAGTTAAATAATAAATAACGTATTTAAGTCACTTTTTATATCATCAAATGTTTTTTTTTAATTTTAACTTTCTTTTCATATAATGTATTGTTATATCTCTTATTTACTGGATATATTTATATTGATCTATTGACGCTGGTGAGAACGGATGACATTAGAAAACAAATATAAGACATTCAGTGATTAAGTGCGAGAAACACCTGGTATAAGCAATTCCTTTGTTGACTTTTATTGCTCAATAATTGAAGTTAAATTTGTAAGTAATTAGTACGTTTTATTTAAAATACTGAAAGATCTAAATGTTGCACTATCTGAGAAAAGTTGCCCTCCCGCGGGTAGGCTTAAATATTGCGGTGGAAAACGGATATTTCCTAATAAAACAAGTTCTGACTTATAGATAAATATTTATAAATATCATACTTTAATAATAAAAATGAGTAAATTTAGACACATTTAAAAAATTTCAATTTGTTTGAGTGTTTTATTGTAAGTCGTTAAGATTTTTTTTTAAGTGAGTAGAAATTGATTGATAATAATAATAACATCAAATATTACAATTACTGAAGACCAATATACTTGTAAACTTGTAAACTTGTATACTTATGTTCTTGTAATTATACAAATTACTTGCTATCTCTTATATTTTTATGAATGATTTATTATCAATTCTTACATTTTTCTACGAAAATTATTCGGTTCAGATAAATAATGCGTATTAAATCTCAATTTTATCTTATTTCAAATTTAATAACGAAAAATCTTTGATTTACATTAAAATAAAATAAATGTAAAGCCATGTTAGTTGTAAAATTAAAAAAATTACATATTTGAATGAATTAATTAAAAGAAAAATCTGAAAAACATGTTCATACTTTTATTTGTAAAGAACTGTTTAATGAGAATAATCATAAATGTAGTTGATGTATAAGATTAGAAGACACACAGAAGGTGTGCTTATTAAAAAGAATGTAATGTAATGCAATTATTATTTAATCTTTTATGTCGATCACTTGGGTTATAAATTTTGACAACAGTTGAATGTTAACTGTAAATTAAAATCCAATCTGGAAATGCAAAAATGTGGAAAATAAATCTTTTCAATTTAACGGCGCATTAAATGAAAAAGAAAAACAAAGATTTTTGAAATGTTATAAAAAGTCATGTGACACTTTGATTAACTGTACATTCAGTGTAATTAATATCAAAGAAAAATATTATTTATGGCGGAATAGCGTCCAAGGTACACCCAGCCGTGCCGACACACACACTCTGTAATCGAGCGCAATTAAAATTGAAAAATCCCTCTAAAAACTTTATGTTGATGTTTCTACTCGTAACTTCACAAAGTTGCTGAAACATCCTGAAAACGTAACATTTAAATAATTACTAAAAGAAAACATGTTATTTTATTACTCATGCTTATTTTTAATTAGGTGGCTGAAAAATGATTCACTCGTTTTTTAAATGTGCGAATAAAAACCAATAACCAAGTCCTTTTCTGGATTATTTTTCCTTTACACACTTTATTTTTTAGAATTTTAAAAATATTTTATTGAAGCTTATAATTAATTTATTTTTAAAATTTTATGTTTGTACGTATTTCATTGTTTCTAGACATCCCGGTAAATTTTTCATTTCGTTTGGAATAACATAATCCAGGTAAATAATTATACCGAATAACTTATATATATGAATATGTAATGCGCAAGGATGATAAACCTGAATATTTTATATAAATTTGTGAACTACTTCACATGATTCGTTGATATTATATTCTATACATGAGTAGAATTCATTGAAAAATATTAATGAACTTGATACCAAAAAGAACACAATATTTTTAGTAATATAAGTGGAGCAACACATGACTTGATACACATTCCATACACAAAATGATAAAAAGTATTTCTTCACCATTGGTAATTTTTTATCTGCATCTTTTACTGATTTGATATTTTGATCTCTGACAATTTTGATTGCTGTGTCTTTATTTAAATTCTATTACACTATTTAAAAGTTGAACAGTCATATGCTAGAGCATCAAATATTTTCATCGCAGCCGCGACTATCACTCGGCTGAGCTCCCACTGCAGGCACTTCAGTTATTACTGACGAATTCGCGTGACCTGTCATTCATTTGTTTGAAATGAAAACCGTGTATGTGAGAAAAAAATATGAGTATAATAACTTTCAGCTCTCCACAATCAATTCCTGAGTGCGGCCTTTCAGGGCGAAATGGGCTTCACAACAAAAGCCTCCATTCTAATTCAAAAACCTTTACTAAATAAACGGAGGCACTGAGGCCAGACTTTATGTATTAATTCTATTCAGGCTTGGATACAATCGAAATAAAAATAATTTGGATAAATTGCTGGCAATTTTATATCATTATAACAACACCTTCATAGTTCAAATCTCTTGGCAATGAATGCGCAACTATTTTGTTCAATTAATTCACTTATAAGAAATAAAATCTTCATTATTAATTTTTCAAAAAGTAATACACCTGGTAAACGCCTTTGGTTCAGAATAATATTTAAATTTTAATGTTTATTTAATATAAATTTAATATTTTATAAAATCTTAATGACATTATTTTATAAATGATACATTTCTTTGCTTTGTGTACAATATAAGTGTTCAAATTTCAAAAATAAAACAGTATTTTTTTTTACCAAAATTTCATCATAATAAGTATCTTTTATTAATTCCTTTATTTAACATTAAGACACTAGTAACTTAGTTTATTTACTCATTGTATACAATTGGAATATGAAATGATGTAGACTAAAACGCTGCTAATTAGAGATATTTAAAAATTGTAACATTTTCTTGTACTTTGGTAAACCGTGAAATTATAATTCCAAATACATAACAAGCAGGTTAGTATCTTCGTGTTTCTTATCACTCAATCTTTTAAGGAACACTTCCCCTTTTAAATGGAGTTAATTGAGTGATATATTTTTTATCAAGTTCCCTAATATCTAAGCACCGCAATCTTGACTTTAAAAATAAAACATTGTTACAGGTGGTACCTCATTATTTTCGTTGAAAGATCAAATTTGAAGTAAATACATTATAAGTATATGACACATTTCACATTTCACTGAACATATCAAACCCTCTGGTTATTTAAACCAGACTATAGTATACATTTTTGACAGATACTAGGTGCTTTGATTTCCATCAAAATAATCCAAAAAAATACTCCAAATCACACGTCCTTATTTAATACAAACTGAATACTTTTTTTAAAATAACTAGTTGAATAACATCTTATCAAAATAAAACACCGATCTTCTAGGAGAAAATATTGATTTCTTTCATTTGTCGAAATTTCATATAAATCTTCACATAGTATTTAATTTTCTTCACTTTGTATAGATCTACACGAAGGTGAAGAAAACTTACTTAAGAATCAGATTGTCACTGACTAATATAATTGTCTGCGCATGCTACCCATGCAGTCAAAATTTCAACAATATAAAAGAACAAACAATATAAAAGTAATTGGTTATTGACAGAATCTCTGAAAGGTGATTGTTGAAAGTAGATAAGGTTTTTCATTGTTTTCATTGAGAGTGGCTAAAAATGAATGATTCTAGTACATAATAAAAGGTAATGTTAAAATCTTTGTAGATGTTTCAGTGAGAGATATTTATGTCTGTTTTTTCGTCTGCATTTTCAAATTTGAGGATGTGAAGGATGTCTTGTGTTGCTGAGGTGTGATTAGCCGGCGGGAGCAATGGTTCCACACCGCGTGTTGCCGCCGCTCCACGCCTCATATTACCACTGTTGCTACAAGAGCAAAGTTATTTTTTATGAAAACACAAAGGTGAGAATATGACCAGAAAGAAAAAAAAGTTAAAAAACATGTTTTTTTGTGATTTACGAATGACTTATATTTCTTATTAATAGTAAATCACTGCACGTAGAGTTTTGATCCATCAACGTTTATTTGCGAAGAATGAATCAGCATTACACCAACTTGGCATATAAATATACAAATATGTTTGAGTTTTGAGTTTCTGTAATAATTTATACTTTCAGCTCTATAAGGACAAGTTTTTCAGGATTAGGCACAATAATTTAGTTTTAAATTTACTCTTCGTGAAGCCGGGGCATATTTTTTGTTTATTTTCCGATAAGATACTTTAAAAATCTGATTTTAAGCTTTAAGCTCCTGAAGCCTGGACTATTTGGTCCTAAGGAGCGGCTCAAGCCAACCAATAACACGCTCTTAGTAACACGCGATGATTCATTCAAGTTGTGATATGCGTCCAATATTGCTTGACTTTGGTGTGTCTATTGAGACACTCGCCATTATCGCTGGATTCTTTTCATTACTCCTCGTCATTTCTTGCAACGTGAAACGATCCTGCTCTTAATTTTACTCACTACACTCAGATTAAACACTACTCGCATTGAAGTTGTCTGCTTTGCCACTCAGCTTGTGTTTTCTGTAGATGGGTGGTGCTTGGTGTGATGTGGTGTTGTGTGGTTCTGGTAGTTGCTGGAGCTTCTTGCCGCAAGAGCGCCCGTCACGGGGCCACGCCGCGCCTCTGTCACGCCAATTACCCGCCGGACCAGCAGCCGCCATTGCGTACACTTGGCCCCAACGACGACCATCCAGACATCTGCCTTGGTCCAACGTTTACTTCTTACAATAATCAAGTGATTATATTCTTCACTATAGAAACACCGCAAAAATAGTCAACACTATATAATAAGCTTTCTCAAATTTCGTGTTTTCTCTATTAAAAAAGGGAAACTAAGAAATACGAGTAGGTTTGCAAAGTAAAGTATTGGCATAAATTAAAAAAAAATCGTTACTATAATGCTTTGTTAGTTAATTTAGTTAAAAATTATAACTGAATATGCATTAGTACTATTTATAGTATCGTGTATTTTATAGATAAAAAGACGCTCTAACGTTTCAATTATGAGGTTAACCTTTTCATTAATGAAGAATGTACGAGTCGTTTCATGAGCTTTACAGGTTTGAGGGTTTTGAGCCTGTATATAATAATCCTTTAGTTACTATTATACTAACTCAAATATATAAATCAGAAAATTGTACTCACAAACTTTAAGTAACAAATGATATAATTTAATATAGTAAAATACAGAATAATCTACTAAACTAATTAACAAATCCACTGAAATGCGCCTTAGTCAAAGGTCTAAGTAGCGGCTTACCGATAAGTGTAATAATCGAATATTTCCACACTTAGGGTGAATAAATATATACTTTATATAAACACAAATGTAAGACAATAAAGTGGTCAATAATATAAATTCGTTTAAATTGTCCACAGAAAATGTGAAACCCATCATTAAATTGATTTAATCTTATTTTAAGCAACAAAAACGCAATGAATTTTCAAAGTAAACAGTTTTATTCATTGAAATCAAAGAAGCAAATTTGACATCTGAAGATTTTGTAGTAAACTACTTGTATACTTCACTATATATATATATTTTTTTATTTTTATTTTTTTTACTTTGTATTGAAGGTAAAGAATTAGGGCAATATAATTATGATTCCCCCAGAATTCTAATGAAAGCAGAGAAATGTTGTTTGAATAATGATGAATAAATTGACATACATTTACTGCCGTTTATTTTGCTTAAATGAACATTATTTATCTGCTTGAATATAATATTAAATAACATGTACAAAAATAGTATTTATTACCTTTTCTACAGCATATATTTTTAAGTAATTACGTAATTATTGTAAAAATTTTAATAGTACATGGCTTAAAATAATATAAGAAAACATAAATTTCTTTATAATACTTTTATCTAGTCAATCTATTGGCCAGTGGGAATTTATGAGTATATACGAGTATATACGAGTATGTCACTGGCAACTCAAAATACATTTAAGAAAACTTGTAACATGGTTTTTATTATTTTGTATTAAAGTCATTAATGTAGATTAAATTGTGGATATTAATTATTAGATTTCCAAAACTATATACAAGTATTATGAAACGTTTGTTTCCAAAACATAAATGCCTTAATCGATGACGTCTTTAACCATCAAAAGTTTAACAAGGATTTTTTAGTAAATTATTGCAACTATATTTTACTGTTTCTATTTTCAAAATAATCTAATTACCTATCAAAAATTATCAATTTCTCACGAAAAAACTCATGAATGACATACTTTATTACCAACATCATTTAAAAAATTCAACAAAAAGACATTGCATTCAAAAGGTTAAATAAAACCAAAATGTATAACAACAATTGTATGAAGCATATTTTTATGAGAATATTTTATTTTATTGAATGCCATTTTTTATGGAGTTTCTTTACGTTTATGGAAATGGTATTGTTGATGAAGATTCCCTCGTAAATGATATTTAATAAATTGTATATGTTAAGTAATTTCCACGTGTAATTTTCATCACGTATGCATTTATCAATGGATTTATAACTATTATTGTAATAAAACACACAACTTTCAATTGTTCATTGAATACAAAATTATACTCACACCGCATTCCACTTTGAATGCTTATTCCACTTATTTCATGAATTCATTAGTTTTTCACCTGCAATCTGGGTAACGTTTAAGCCGGGTAAAGAATACTTTACAATGCATTTACATACGTAATAGTAGTGAATATTAATTCATTAACATAAACAGTTATGTAATTATGTAAATTTAACGTATCTTCATATTTTTTTATAATCGTTTTGTGACGCTGTGCCCGCTGAATATGTTTTGAATTTATAACTAAGAATGAAATGGAAAACAATGGAATGCCGAGTGAGTGGTATGTAACTTATGAATTCGTGTTTTTTTTTCATCGTTTAAAACAGTGAGATAAATATATCTTTTTAAATCAAAATAATTATAAATAAGGTCACATATACTGTTATAGTTATACTATCTTTATATGGGATGGTTTTAATATATAAAACATTTTGCGGCATATTTTTTTCTAAAGACACCGAAAGCTTATTATATTAACAACCAAAATTATAAAACTTTCTAGTCATTTTGAGGTTTTTCGTCTCCTGATTAGTCACATTAGATTAATAACTGTTTTTTTCTGATGGCATTGATTAATTGACTATGATTATTAGGTAGCTTTCACTATTTTGGTAAACTTTTTGTGAAGATCAATGGTTCTTTATCGGTGATAAATGGAACACTTCTGTGAACATCGCGTGTTCCGCGAAGTCTTTATTAAGGTTCTACGAGTATATTAGAATAATTGTGACGGATCGAAAAGAAGTTAGATTTAATGGCTTATGTATTACAATATATTGTATATATATACTTTTAAATCTACGATTTGTATTGAATATTGCTTGCGGTGCGTTTTGTATACTTTTATGCAGGTAAATTTTAATCATGGTGTAATTGGTGCTACGCCATCATAGTCCTTAGTGTTCCGTACTGTAGAAAATATTGAGAGTTCCACCATCATCATTCGTTAATTTGAGGTTAATCTTAGATTTATCCGATATGTTGCTTTAATTTATCCCTGTTAAGAATGGTTATCCTATAAGAGGCGTTTTGTAAATAATAAATAAATAAATTTAATGTTCCATATTTATAAGAATGTTTTTTATGTTATTAATTTGTTGACAACCGCTAGACCATGCTCTTCTCCATTATGTTTTACGTAGATTTGGAGTTTTATACATGACAAATTATGTAAATGCTATTATTCGCGACAGGAGGACACCGCATTGTTTTCACTCCGGCCAAGCAATTTATTATCTTAATTAATTAAATACTCATACACGTAAAGGTAAATATTTACTAACAATAAAAAACACATTTAAACAAGCCTTTTTTTAATTGCCGGAATACTTTTGTGGAAAGTTGGTGCAATTAACATAATAATGCACCCCCAAATAAAAGTATGACGACTTTTTCTATGCACAGTGGACACATCTCATAAATATGTAATATTAAATGTATATTAAATTGTAGTATTCATGCATATTCAGTTATAATTTATAATTTTATTTACTAACAAAGAATTATGGCAACGCGATTTTTTTAAATTAAAAAATATGTTCATACAAACTTCAGACATTGTTGATTTTTCAAATAAAGAGTAATAATGAAAGCCAACAATAAAACATCTACTTTTATATCTTGTAACACTTTTTGTAGCGCCGACGGCTCCAATGGGAGAAAGAGTCCACAAAAAGAATGAAATATTATTAAAAAAAAAATATTTATAATATTTAAATTTATACTCACTAATAAAAAGCTTAGAGAGAAAGCTTAAAGACTAGCCGGCGGCATATTCCAGTGGTTAAAGCTTCTCTCTCAGACGCCGTCGGCTTGCATCCATACCAAGATTAATTTTCTTTAATCGATTAAATTAAATCTAAGCTCTCTACACGCCCCCCGTAGGCTTAAGTCACCCCCTTAGATTAAAAAAAATCCAGGCCTAGGGAGCTGATCATCCGATCTCCTGAAAAACACTGATCATTGTGAACACCAAGATATTTATCTGATACTACAGCCTCAGTCTATGTCAGTTCGTGGACTCCTACACTGGAGGCTCCCGGGAATCGTCAATGTTCCCATGTGTACCTCCATGGATATAGGTGCTCTAGGACAAGGCATGGACAATCTGAGATTACAGAGTGGATATGGTACAAAAAACAAATAAAAATTCTAGCAAACCCTGGGTTCGTCATTACTCTTGACGTACAATAAGATTAATAAAAATATCGTCCTATAAAAGCATTATCATAATAAACGCTTAAATTATAATTTACGTTCAAAGTACTAAACTAGTAGGTATCTTATTTATCAATACTTTTTATCATTAGGGAACAGCAATGTTACACAATTCAGAGTCGTCGCTCGACACTCAAACCGAGCGGTCGTGTTTTGTCGTCCTACCTATAGGATGGCATAGTTGCGATTGTGACATCGCGCAAATACATCGTCACTTAGACGAACACCGATTGCTGCTGGAGCGGCTCTTAAAGGCTGTTGGATGCGGGAAGGAGGATACAGCGACGTCCGTTGGTGTGGACTCTCCACCCAACCCAACAAGTCTGCCGTCTTCCCGTAGAAGGCGCTTGCCTAGGAAGTGCAAGAAGATTCCGGCTACCTTCGCGGAAATTATTACTAGTCCTCGCCAAGTTTCGCCATCGCTCAACTGTGAGAGCAGAGACTCCGAACCTGCCGTCGGTGAAGCCCTTACTTCAAGTAAGGCTTCCGAAGAAGAGGAATCCTTGGAGTGTGCTGTGCAAGGAGTCCCTGCTGTTCTGAGTAGGGCTCCCAAGGAGGTCCTCGAGCTCGTGATTTGAGGAACTGGAGGCCTTGAATGCTCTCTCCATGGATGCTCTCTCCCTCCCACGAGCAGTCTTTCCGGGGAAGTTTACCACTCGGATATAAGTTGCGCCTCTTTTGATGGGAAAAGGCGTTCAGCACGTCACCTGATCCGCGGTTCTGCAGCTCCTTCGAAGAAGGTTGCCGGAGTGAAGATGGCGTATCTTCACGCCAAGGGTCTTCACCCAGATACAACACCTGATGACTTGCAGAGCTTCTTGGCAGCGACCGCTGCATTCAATCCCTCTTGGATGACCATCAGGAGGATTATCAGCAGACGGACGCTGTCAACTTCTTTCAAAGTCGGGGTCATCGCGACTTTGCTGGAGTCTCTCATGGAGCCTGAAGTGTGGCCTGAAACGACCATCGTTCAACCCTGGATACGTGTAAGACAAAAGAATCGCAGTGAACTGTGGTTGAAACCAGTTTAAGTGAAGATATTGACATATTTGGTGTAATATTACTTCAGATTCAGTGCTGGCGTTGATGGATGCAAAATGTTGGACGTTTGATTTTGTGACAATAATGCCTTGTTTTTTGTGTGTCAATCATGATATACCTATGACAGGGTTTTTGTTGTTACATATCAACTATTTGCATTGAGTCTCCTAACGCTTGTTCTGGGTGTGGGGTCATTGACACTCAATGTGTCAATATATTTACAGGGCCAAACTTATACACTTATGAGTAAAAATTCTTCAATAATGAATTGAGATGTAAAAATATTTTGTAATATTATTGAAGCAAATAAAAATAATTGAATAATTGAATAAATATAATTGAATAATTGAATTTTTACAAAATTACATTTCATATAACAAAAACAGTATCCGATATGTAATTTGATTTGTTTTTAAATGTAAATAGGAATATTCGGTCGGCTCTATTATTTAGTCTTCTTGCTTACAAGTCACCGTCCGCGATTAATATTATTTTCCTTGATGCAACATTGCTTTGTATTCCTTCGGCATGTAATAGCCTCACCTTACCCCTTTATTACTTGAACGCAAGGAGAATTGAAAGCGACGGCCACTATTAAGCTCCTTTTCAAAAGGCGTTTAGATTTTTAAACTGCAATGCCTTTAATAAAACCTCCGTTAAACGAGCGACTTGAATAATTCCTTTATGGAGCAATTACAATGTTGTATTTACAGCCGCACACCGAAATGGCAATAAACGATCATTATTCTAATTTGAAAGCCATTATAAATACTTGGACTGACAAATTAAACTAAGCTTAGGTACATTTTGATACATGGTATAATTAAGCAAGTTAATTATCGATTTATTCTTAAAATACTCCACTATTCCTGACTATTTAACTCAATAAATTATATTAACTAAGATACTGGCCTATAAAATAATTAAAAATACCGTTGTAGGTGCAAAAAATTAGTTTTTTGGGAAACACGTAAAACATTATAGTAAATTTAACATTCAATTTAAAACTGTAAGAGAGATTTTAAGAAAAACAGTTACACTTTCTTAATTATTAACCGAAACATGATTGTAAGTATTCATTTATAATATTTTAATGTATATCTATATTGTAGCAAGTGATCTTTCAAATATAAATATATGAAACACGGAAATGAGAAGTGGACAGTAATATTAAGTCTTACTGCCAACATTGAATGCTTAATGATTGATGATGATATAATAAAGTCGTCTTCTAATGTTATTTATATTTTAAACAAATACCTTAAGATACATTTCAAAGATTATACACATAATAATTCTTTCATTGTTTTAATATGGATAACTGAGGATTTTAAAAGCCATTTGATTCGTAAACATATCATTTCAGACTTAGCTTTCACGGAGAGCGAAAGGAAAAGAATAATTATTCATTTAATACGCTTTATATATTATGATCTCAGAAATAATATTTTTCAAGTAGGTATAATGAGTATTTTATAACATTGTTACTCGAACGATAAATTCTTATAACGAAAGCGAAAGTGAAAATCTACTTAAGTAAGCAACAGCTTATACAAAAGATATATACGAGTATGTATCCTTATATAAAATAAAAACAATCAGAGTTTCCATGGATCGTATAGCGCTCCGTTAATTTATTTTTGTATGCCGATACACAATAATCACGAATCGCCAATAAGACGTTAAGTTTATCGCCTCGTGCGCGGGATGCCTCGCGAATTTGACATTCAAAAATTCGTCGTCGACTGGGACATCTTTACCGGGAATCCGTTTTTCAGACCTCTTTGGCTCATAATAATAATAAATATAGTTTGATTGTTCTATGTCCCTCGACTCTTCGTACACCCAGCTATTCAGGCGGGCTCGCCTTGACCCCTGCTACGTGGGAACCTGCCTGTTGGAGCGCGTTACCGAGACAATGCCCGACCGAGGCCTATGTGACCGGGGTTTTAATTACTGAAGCTACAGAAGCGACGGCCTCATCATCAGCGAGACTGACGAACAACAGCCGACGGTGGGGGTTAGGTATCAGAGTTATAACTGCTTCATGCAGTTTTTATGCATTTTTTTTGTGATAAACGGTTATAAGAGCAACTTATTGATATTTTTACGTACTTGTATATAACCGTTCATGGCAAGTGATACCTGAAAATCACAAATTTATAATAAAAGTAATGTGATATCAATTTAATCATTATCATACATATTAAAACACATTATTTGTAAAAAGTCTATGGCTCAATTAAGCTTAATAAATTTAACATAAAAAGACTATCATCTCATTAGTTACAGAAGAATATTTAGTTAGATGCACTATAACAGTCAATGTTGAATAAATATCCTCATTTATCATTTCCATTTCTGCTCATATTTACAATATATGAACACCATAAAGTGTAATTGACAAATAATTGGTTTACTCTATCAAATCCCATGTCCACCGTCTATTTTTATTAATTAACGAAATATATGGCATAAAATATGACTTAACAAAGAGTTAGTCAGTACATTAGTAAGTTTATAAATATGTTCAATGATTATTTTTAACATTTGCCTAATATTTTTATTTTTCTATATGCCATTCAAATTCGATTCTCATCTGTGTGTAATTTCATTGGTACTTTAATCAAAATTAAATGTCTTGCTGTCCTAATTCTTTCATCTGTCATATATAATTTTGAAGGCCTTGGTGTAGAAGAAATTTAGTTCGTAATAATAGCAATGCATCACTCGTTCTACATTAGCTCTATAATTAATTAAATTATTTTGTTAACTGCAATAAATGTTGTAATAAGAAAAATAATCTGAATAAACAATTCAATACAAGGACGGCATATTCATCCGACAATAAACACCTGAACCAACACCCAATGAATGGTAACAAATAATCAGTGAAGTTAAACCAATATCAACTAAAGCGGCCGACAGAAGCTACTCCACATGTTTGACTTACACATAGTTTTGAAAAATATTCGATTGTAATTAGTATTTGTCAAAAAGGGGTCCAAAGGCATGAAAGAAGTTTTTTCACACATGTCGGCTTAATGAAAGAGCCACTGCATGTGTGTCGGACCTCAAACTGTTCGCCTTAAACACACGGAGGAACATGCCTTTTATGATGGCCACGGAACATGATTCAATCATTTCAATGATGGTTTTATCTGTGAATGAAAACTTTGTGTCTGCTGCGATGGAGTATTTCTTTGATCTTATACTTGCGCGTTTGTTGGGTTTAATTTATTCCTAGCTTCATACGGAAATCATGTTTTACTTAATAGATTCGATAATACTGAGATTATGGTAGTTATTTCAATAAAAAAACTTATTGATAAATTTTAATATGTAAGAATTCGGTATATTATTATAATTTTAGTTTAATACAAATCATCATGAAACTATTTCTCATTACTGAAGAAAATGACGCTCAATGATGTTCATTAATATATTACTTTATTTATTATAGAAAACATACAACAATATCATATTTAATCCATATTTTTCTCCAATATTCGCTATATATTTTAATGCCGACGGGTATAGCTCAATCGTCAATGAGTTTTCTTTGTAGACCAAAGGTCGTGGGTTCGATGCCCGACGAAGATTAAAAAAAACAATCGTTGAGCTCTAAAACTATTCACCACGCATTCATAGTAAATTCCTGTAACAATCGTCACACAGCTCTGCACGCTGCCATTATCCTTACCTCATCCCAAGTTATCTGTGCATATAAATCACTACCGACTACATACATCTAATACAAATTTGACATAGCAATTTCAAAGTAAACAGTACAATATAATATATACTCGTTCATATCCTGTGTACGCGACTTCGAAAAGATGTTTTGCGCTACGAAAGAGATGATAATGTTGAATGTCATAAATCTAATTTAACCGTAATAATGAGAAAAAAAAATATTATTCCTCATGGTTGAGCTGTTGATCTAATTAACATCGTTGATGTAAGCGTAATTAGAGCTGTTGATCTTATTTATATCACTAGTAGTGTCGGTTAACAAAAAAGGTTAGGATTTTTAAAGTTAAATAAATAAATTATACTGTTGACTAGATAATTATGAGGTTTAATAAAATATTATTTTAATCGAATACTTTATATATTGCCTACGTTTATGAGTTTTAATCTCAAAGAAAACACCCAACACAGGATATTTAAAATTTACAAATAGTCTGATAGTTTCATTATTGCAGTCGAAGAAATATAATGATTAGTAATGAATTAGTTAAGTATTATAAAATAACAGTTACAAACAACATGTCATAAAAATATTCCATATAAATTAAATATACACATATATTATCTAAGAAATTTGTATTCAATTCACAAATGTAAACAACTAATAATATTATATGCAATACAAACATTAGCATTTTGCTGATACATAAAATGTTTGATTGAGGTGAACGCACACATAATTCTTGCAAATCTGAATCGTTTTAGCAAATTATTTTCTCGCATCGACCGAATAACTGTCCGCTGGAAAATTAGATTCTTTGTTAAAATAATGGTATCATTTGCCGCGGTATTTATTCCATTATGTCATCCACTTCATCTCGGAACAGCTCTAATATTACAGCGATGTCTCCAACTTCATGTACAAAGTATAGTTGATGTGAAGCATTAATGCATCAATCACAAATTGTGTATATTTTATTTTCGTTACCTTATTTTAATATGTGTTATGATGAGCACTGATTATTCACATATATACGTAATTTTTTTTTTAACCTATTTAATATTTTAAATTAATCACAAAGTAAATACTACAAATTTAGAAATCATTATATTTGATGAAATTATATAATATATTCATATCACCGTATATAAATCACGATTAATTCAGAAAACTTTAATCGTTTTGCTAAAACAATTATTTAATACCGATGTATTAAAATATAGAATTACGCGTATATTAAATCGAGTGTTACCATTGAATGAAGTTACAATAAAATTTGGTGAAGGTAAAAAAAAAAGAATATATTTTCAGATATTTGAAACAAATATGATGTGTCCAATATATTTATTGCGTACCTGAAATCAAGGGAATGTCTTAACTCCGTGGCTTTAAAGTAATTTCAGCTTCATAATTCAACACTTATGATATTTGATTTGTATGTTTATTGTACCATCTTCGTTTTCAGAATATTATAACGATATATTAAGATGATTGATATATTTTTTCTTTATCTTTTTTGGTAAAATTATTACGTACAATTATAAAAAGATAAATAAAATGTTTATTTTATATCTGCGTATCTCATTGAAAAACAATATATTTAGACTTAATAAGGATTTTGGTATTTGCATATATAAATCATTTAGAAAGCTTTTTCTAAGTTGTTAAGGATATTTAGAGCTATATTTGTAATAAGAATATATTCTAACACGTACAGTGAAACATTAAATTTCACATCTGCAAAAAGTCACCTCATCGATAGTGTAATACTTTCTAAAATTAAATCAATAAACAAGCAAAATTGTGATCGAGGATTATTTTTACATGTTTGTAGAAAAATATAAATTAGAATATGATAATCCGGTGCCACAACACTTGGAGCTAGCTTTGATCCCGCGGAGTGTGGAGTTATATGCCACTTACGCCCGCCGGAGTCATACCACGCTGAAAAATAATTGGATAAGAAAATTTGCAATTAAAATTAACGAGCTTGTTAAACGTGTTCCGTATAATTGTAGTGTTTTGATTTGTTTATTAGACGCGCCGGCACCGGCTACTGGGGACTACCGAAGTGCCATCAACCAACAGAAGAGGATTAGAGGTATTATGAAAAAGAGTGTCCGAGGGTTTTTCAGCGATTTTAGCTATTGATATAATAAATTACGTGACACCGAATCGAATGTTATTCGAGCTACTAGCGGCTATCTTAATCATTTTATTAAACAGGCACTTTAAGTATTATTCAAACATGAGACAATATTCTTGATTAAGTAAAATCAAGTTCTTAAAAACTATAATAAGCTGGAATATTTGGATTAAAAGGATTTTCGTTCTGTTAGCTCGTTTTGTAACTGTTTATCATCGCTTCAGGCAGTCACAAATACAATGTTGTATTTTAACATACAAGAAGCAATTAAGTAATAAAAAGTAATTTAAGACATGCTTTTCTTGCGTGAGATTAGAAACAGTTCATCTGGATGAGGCCCCGTTTCTTCTCCACTATTTAAATTACATTTACTTATTGTTAATTTAAGTTAGCTGTATACCTACGAGTAGATAATAAATTATATTACTCTTACATATATCACTATTTGTAAGGTATTACTTTCGTATTAATAAAAGTATCAACCAAAAAATAAATCTTGAACGAGGATGTGCACTTTGTCTTCATCAGGACGTTGGATAAAAGGAAACGTAAGAAAATACGTTTTAAGTAGAATTACGTTAGGGATTCCAAATCAATTTCAGTATTCTTAATTATACGCTCATTCTGTTTATTATTTAACCACTAATGGAGCGGGATTAATTAAGCAAAATTGTGACACCGCATAAGACAATAGCAAAAAAAAGGAATACGTAATTGATATTAAATTGAAAGTCGTGTTAAAATGAGTGGGAGGTATAGATGATTTCCTTTTACAGCGGACATACGAGCGAAATAAGAGCCTTGCTCCACCTCTGTAATCTTCTTCACTAGCTGCTAGAGGTTACGGAACTACCTGTGTGGTGATTAAAGCATTAATCCTCACAGAACACACGGAGATGCCCGCCTCTTCTGCATCAGTGACGTATCAACACGGGAGGGGTCGTCCATAACTCCTGAGGAGCAGCCAAGTAATGAATGCGGTCAATTAAGGCTGGACAACCGTTTAGCGGCAACAGCACATCGCAATGGAAACTACTCTTATGAATAATCGGACAATTTAATCCGTTCATTGGGGTATTCATATTGGTACATTCCATTCAAGTATATGTTGAAGATTTAAGAATATTTGTGCAATTAAAGAATAATGGGCTTAATAGTGGTAAAGTAATAATATAATTTAAGAATCTTATCACTCATAAAAAATGCAAGGATCATAATTTTAATCGTTTTTTAACCTTTGTATGCTATATACATTCTGTCACTGCTATCAGGAACAACACTTCACAATAAAAACAATTAAAACATAATTTGAGTCTTCTAGTTCTTAAGAATCTGCGTTGTAATTGGCACAAAAAAAAACATAAAAAATACAAAAAGCATCCAATTACAATTAACCAGACATAGTAGCAGAATTTCGGAATATATTTATTTCATATGAGTCAAAGGAAATGCGTACAAAATTATTTAAATTTGTCCGCTTTCAGTGTTTTAGGAAAAGTTGTAGATAAAAAAATCATTTATTTCTTTATTATAATTTAATTTACCAGAATTATGGTAAATCGAATTTGATATATATTTAGGACAAAACATTGGATACCATTGCATTTCCGTTGAGTAAAAAAACTAAATATCCAAATCATCTATATATCCATCCAATAATATAATATAGGTACGAAACATTTCTATGGCGTCGCTTAATGTTATGTTTATTGATGATAATATAAAACAGGATTATTATTTTCGAAGTGGCGCATTGGAATTTACCAAATATTTTTCGCAAAAAGTTGACCAGTCTATAACATATCCCTCGGATATTTCTGAAATAATTCAATAGGTTTTGTCTTCCAGGCGATAAATTCCGATAGCAAGAATACCAAACCAAAGTCCGGAGTAACTCCAGTTCTATACTGCACCGTCACCATACAAACTGGAGTAAATTTTCGTAACTTGGCAATATTTTTTTATTTATTTTTTATTTTTGCTTTTTGTCAAGCGTGTGTAAAAACGAACTACGAGTATTAAGATAAAAATAAAAATACTACAATCAAGTGTTGGTTTATTCTATTAATATATTAGTTTTTTGCATTTTTAACGGTTTCTGAAAAAAGTAATTTCGATGATGGAAAATCCATTTCAATAGGTTAAATTAGAAAAAATCTTTTCTACGTTTGAGTCATAGAAACCATTCTTTAGTTTTGTTTAATACGACCGTAATTCGAAATATGTACACGTATGTTATAAATAGCTGTGAATACTACTGTAATATTTTTATTTTTACTGATACTGAACATATGATACATTCGCAAATTTCAAAAAAAAGTATACTCATCAATATTTCAAGGATGCATCAAATTCAATCCTTATTTTCTTTCATGGAAAAAACTCTCAAATTTTTCGGAATAGTAAAAATTAATATAAAGGTAACTAAATCAAACATTTGGTGACAATCAATCATAGTCATAAAAATAAATATTTTTAGTATTTTTTAAATATTCAGATTTTTCTTGTTTTTTTTTTACTAATAATGTTCTTTTATTGATATCCGATTTTTTTAAACTTTTGCTGTCATAATCTTGTTCCTTGTTCCTTTGAAGCGTTATCAGCAGAAGATTATCATATGTCATCCTGTTTACATTTTTGCTTCACAAACGCCTTCTACTCATATATACTTACCCCTCTAACGTCCTCTTTCACGTCACATGTGATAAGGTTTTAACTGATTATTATATGGACTCACAAGTATTTTCTGGACTTAGATATAAGAGAGCTTACATTTCAGATGTTCTCAGCCTAGGCATTCGGAGGTATCTGATCTGATTTCAGTACCGTAGATGGCTAATGTTTTTACTTATATGTTATAATCTACAAATATAACATTAGTTCTTAAGTATTCATTTTTCTAAATTATATATTTAAGGCACATTGATTGCCATTTCTGTATCATTTAAACGGCAGTGAAAAACAGTACAAACGATTCATTTATAAAATAATAAAGTGGTGCCGTTTTGCTTGGGTATGTTGCAAGACCGTCCCATTGTGTATTCGATGCTTTGATGGACGCTTCATCAATGCGTCTGCTGACCAGCCTCGTCTCCTGCAAAAGCAGATCAGGACCAGACGAAACTGGTGACCGCAAAAACCTTCCTGAAGACATTATGGAACACCAGCGACTTTCAATCAAATCCCAGTAAGAGTCAATATCCATCAAGATACTTTATTACCTTAATTACGTATAGTTATCTTAATTCTTGATTTTGTATTGTCTTAAAGAAAACCATATTATTTATAAAACCAAAGATTTTAACTGTTTAATTTCTGGGATATTGCAAAAATACGTTTGTGCGATATTCATATTTATTTCGATTGACTATTGATATCATCGTTTACTCATGATTCGTAATTTACATGCATTACATACTTTGTAATAGCAAAAATATAACCAAGTAATATTACTTTGATTTTATTTAAATATGTGTATATTTTAATCATTGTAAAAAAATGTTAATTTGACTAACTAACTTTAAAATAATCGAAACAAAAACATTGTAAAAATAACGGTGTCACTCAAGCATTTCTAAGTGTTGATTTGTTTTATTTGGTTAATTTAATTAACGTGTTATATGCAAATTGAAATGCCAGCTTGACCTATTAATTTGAAGTAGTTTAACTTATCAAAAAATCTATATATGTAATAGTTTTTTTTTTCAATTCAACCTTTTTGTTTTACGAACCTAATAAATAATCTAAGAGTTCTTAATTTCATTTATGTATTTTTATTTAAATAATTATTTTTAAATTATGAAAATCATCACGAGCAGGTGGCAACAAATGTAGGTTTTGGTAAAAAATATAAATATATATTTAGATTCACTCACTTTATTCTGATCGGCACTCAGAATGCATGTATTGTATAATTAATGACATCATCATTTACAGTTCCATTTAAAAGCTGCTTTCAAACATCTGTCGTCAAAAAAATGTTTGAACTGTTTCGAAGATTTCGTCTCTGCGAGTTAAAGATGCATCAGTTCCCCGAATGCATATTTAATGCATTTTTTGTGACGTCTCTACCATCGAAGACCCGAAACATAGTCAACTTCGCATTTTAACGATTGACTCCAGTAAAAACTAACATCTGCTTGTTCTTAATAGTTACGCAACGTATTGTTCTTACAAACATTTCGTTAAGAAAACTGCAGGAGGAGAAATATCAAATGTGATTGCTTGTAAATATGTTGTAGTTCAATTATGTTTGTACATATTTAATGCCGCATCGGTATCGAAAGAACCAAATTGTTTTTAATTATCGTATTTGGTGTGATACCGATTAAGCATTAAATTCTAATTTATAATGAATTATTACCCAAATTAGTATGAAATACGATGCATTTGTGAGGATCTCAAGTACGAATGAAATCGACAAAATCTTCTATACTTCAGTTCCATGATACTCGTTGCACCATAGATCAGCGAATGCGAATCGTACAAATTACCAAGTACATTAAATGTAAATTATTTATAGATATACAAATATATAAGAAATACCATCATAAATGAAATTTATTTTATCAATTTATTAGTTAAAAAATAAACGGCAGTTTTAAGATTCGAACCGTAGACTTGATAGCTATGCCTTTTCCATTACACGGACAATAATCTCAATGCCATTTTATTAACTTTCTTCTGTTTCTTTGATAAATGGATAAACTGTTATAGCGATTTAGATAATGTAAGTTACGGATTAATATGCTCTTAAATTTAATAATCTAGTAATGTACATTTTAAAGAATGAAATAATACACTTGGTTAAATCACTGACTTTTAATTTTATTGGTTTACCGGTATTGCCAAACTTAAAAAAAAAAATGAGACTAAGTAGTCTTATAGTGTATTATTTAATATGACAAACCACAAATTTACTATGTTCTACGTATATATACGTATAATATTTCCTTAAATTATAAGAAAAAAACCATTACATTTCATTAATAATTAAAGTATTTAATGTTTTTAAAATACAAAAATATAAATAAAATAATTGTTTACATACATAAAAAAAATATTTATTTTCTCATGCACTCGTGTTTTGATGATCGCTTCAAGTAATTACAACATATTTACATCAAATATTTATTTTTAATCAGTTTCAATTAATAAAATACACTTATAACTTACTATGTATGAGTTTAATTTGCATCTATTTGAAACGTAAGAACATTTTACTATTGAATTCACGGCATTCAATATCCCGTTGAGAGCAATAAAGTGGGCAAAAAGATTAAAGATTACGCACGCAGCAAAAGGAGATAAGGTCCGTTTGCTAGTGAAATTATAGATTTTCTTGATAGTCGTTGGTCGGTAAAGAGCAAAAAACGTGTTTTCTCGATTTGGCTTTATCCATTGCTCCGAGGCATCAGTCGCTGAGTAAAGCGACCGGCCATCCCTCGGGCCAGTAGCCTGGGACAAGTCAGTTTGGTTGGCCAGTAAGCGAAAAATATGCCCCGCGTGTTGAATCTATTACAATAAATTATGAGATGTGGAAAGGCGCGTCGGATAATTTGTCTTTAAAAGTTCACAGCGCCACCGAGAAGGCGTTAACCCAGATTTTATTTATGACATGCGCATGATGAATGTAATCGAAATATTATGGAGAGATGTCATGTAATGTCCTACCGTAAAATGAATTAAAAACGCTTTAATAAGAATTTCTTCTTGAACTGCAATGTGCATTAATTATAACAGATTTACAAAATTGAAAAAATTATTAAAAAGAGTCACAGATTCGTAATAAAATACAAATTTAATACAGTCCATTCCGCTTAATTGGGACACCACTTAATTGGGACAACCGCTTATTTGGGACAAATCTCAAAGAAAATAAACCAAACCAAGAAACCAATAGTAAATTTATATGTTTGATTGGGACAACATTCCGCTTAATTAAGACAGTAAATTTAAGATTACAGCACATATTATGATTCTTTATTATGTAAATTCTCAAGAAAAATATGTACAAAGAATTTGAAATGATGCGCTGTCTTACAGCTGATCGGCTGTATGTACCTACCCATTTATTATTTTAATTATGATTTTTTTTTCTTAAAATTTATTATTACAAATGAAATATATTAATATAAATAAATTACAAATATTACATATTTTTAATTTATATGATAATTTTATTACCTATATGTAATTAACAGTTTCCAAGAGTTTATAAAATTAAATTATTGAAAAAAAAATGCATTATTTTGCTGGTTAATGGCCTGAGTTGCAAAAACCAAATAAATGAATTAAAAAAAAAGTGAAATTCGCTTAATTGGGACAGCCGATTGTCCAAATTGAGCGGAAAATGCACAATAACCGATGTGTCCAAAGGATTGGGTGGGAATCGACTGTATATGAATTGCTTAAACTACGATACTAAAACTACCACGAAGAAACATTCCATCGTTGTCAACAAATTTTTATTGAAATATCTGTTATGGTGAATAATTGAAATAAACGAGTGTATTTTTAAATGACATTTAGCGCAGTGTAAAAAAGACTACTTGTGACACTTTACTCAAAAAGTCAATTCAACATTTTCAATTCATTGTAACCTCATCATTTTAAGTTAATTTCCATTTTAAGATCATTTTCTATTGAGTCCAAGACGCATCATATTTCAGCCGTCAACTTTTGATAAAATCTTAACGGAAGCGAGTAATTTTGGTCGCAATGTTTTTTATCGATCGAACCAAAGAATACAATTTCTCATCAAGATGTATCGAGACTGTTCCCAGGGCAAGTGGTCATTACGGTACAAAGCAGGACAGAGAAGGGGCAATATCGGGCTGGGCAGTGAGCACGCCTCGTCTCGAGTCCGACTTACCCGATGTATTTATGTCGTCCTGCCGGCAAGCACGCCATTAAGTAAACCAATCACGTAAAAACGCCACAGCGACCTCAGCACATAACCTCAACAGTCACAGCGTGGATCAGCGCATTGTCACACCGAGTGCTGCCAGACCAAATAAACTGAAATTTATTTTAAAAAATCTTGATGTTATGCTTACTTTTTTTAGACCTAATAAACGGAATAAATAACACGAAGCGAAGATTGTTGTACAATTATAAACATTGATGATATTTTGGGTCACCAATGTTTCAGGGTTTGGGAGCATTGGTTTTATTATCTCCTTTTAAATTCTGATATGGACAAACACCTTAATATGATTCAAATAACTACAGTTTTTCAAGATCCTCGCCCTGAATGTCGTCGAGAATTATGTTTGTTCGTAGGTATACCGTCGTATCTTGTGACTAAGCATGTATAATTGTTAACAAATTTATGGTGAACAAATTCTCCAAATATTTGAACAGTTATGGAAGGAAAATGTTACACTTAAAAACATAAGAGGTTTAATTTTTTTTTTATGTAAGCACGTACAGGAGAATACCGACAGATGGTGATAGTAATTTTTTGAAGTCTCATCTGTGGAATTCTATGACGCTTACCATGGTGTATATGGCTAAGCGCTGCATGTGGAGTGTTGATCCGCCAACGTCATAGACTACAGCCCGAGATTCACGCATCATCCTTTATTATTACAGGAATCTACTATGAATGGGTGGTCTTCACGGGACGAATTTCGTCTACCACCAATTTTAATTGATAGGCTATGACTGACATTTTACGGGTGATGGATCAAATTCACACCAACCGGGGTATTTTAGAGCTCAGAAATCTCTTAAAAATCCATTTTTTTTCAATCTCCGTCGGGGATCGAACCCATGACCTTTGGCTTGCAAAGCAAACGCTTTAGCATTGAGCTATGACCGCCGGCATTGTAATTTATTTTGTTTTAAAAATCAGATAAATAGTTTGCCTGCTATTTTTTTTTTAATAAACTAAGCGATTAAATATAGGGCCTATAAAAATGACTTTATTTTTTATGCAGGCTGACTTAACCTCTCCTCCCCGGTGATGTCTATCGCCTACACATTGCTTGTAATAACTTAAATATCTCTGTAAATATAATACACACAGGGTTCAGATTTTAGGTATTCCTCCTTAATACATTTACGCATTGAAAATTTTTTTTTTTATAATAATAGGCACTCATCGGGAGCAGGAAATATTTTTTCTAAAATCCGGAATAAATTCACCACTACACTCAAGACGCGTCAACTGTCATGTATTCATTCGATCTGTCGGGAGTCATACAAAAGCGTGTGCAAAAATAAAATAAAAAAATACCCAGATACGTCGGCATCTATACTCCTCACTCTCGCTGACGTACTAATATGAGTGAGCGAGACGGGAAACCTCAGTTGGCCGGCTAGTTCGAAATGATTTCGATGCGCGTCGGCTCATCGATATGTCGACAGGCTAAGTAGTGTTAGTAGCTCTCGTAAGTTCACGTGCCAAGGTGCGTCTGGCCGTTTGAGGTCTTCGTCTGATGTTTTTCATGTTTTTAGCTATTAAATGTCAATTATTACTGTTTATTGACATCAACTATCATAAAATTAAGCGATATCTTTGAATATTTTCATTTTTTCGAATTTCTACTCATTTTATTCACCTTAAATCAGAATGTGTAACGAGTACACACCATCGGAACGCGCGGAAGTTTTTAACATAGTAAGGTGAGGGTTGATGGTGAATCAGTGTTTTGCCGAGTTGTTTTCCATATATAAAATAATGTATGTCACTTTAACTAAATAAATTAAAATATTTGTTTATTTATATATATTAATTATTGAATAAATTTCAGTATCTTCTAAAGATATCTCCCGAAAATCGTATATTTGATGAATCTTAACAAATTGTCTTCTTAAATAAAAATTTGCTTTTATTCTAAAGTATGAACTTTAAAAAATGATTTCGTATAGCACACAACATAGCCACATAAAAAAGGTTCCCTTGGTGGGCAGCACTGGTAACATGGTACTCTCGAAGTTCGTCGCATCAACGGACAGCATTTTTCTATGTGTCCGCATTAACTGATGTATAAAGAATTTATCGATGATTTTTTAGCCTCGATTGTGTAGGTTCATTCAGCAGCTGGAATGGAGCTCATGTACGAGGCGATGTAAGAATTTATATTGGCCGGTCGCCCGCCCCATACAACATTTGAAAGTCCACATATCTTACGTTCTGGCGACGTTTTCTTGGATCGCTTGAACCGTTTTGCAAGAGGCGCATTAATTATATTATTATACAGATACTGAATGGTTAGTATTAGTACAAGGAATATATATGACTAGACACTCTCTCGTCTCATAAAAAAAGTTTTTTCGCCGTGCTGGACGCTATGAGTATAATATCTTACAAGAGAACAATACTAAATAACTGCATATCTTTGACTGAACGATTACATTTTTTGAAAAATTTAACATTTTATAGGAGAAGATTAAAAGGAACAATATTTTTCATCAAAATTATTATCAAATGATTATGCATTCAAATGTTTATGAATGTTAAAGCATTCACGAATGCAATTTCACGAAACTAAAGCGACAGTATTTTTCCGTATGATAAGATTCGTCAATCACTAGTTTTAATACTCGTAGTTGATGATTTAATTAATTAATGTAACTAACAATTAAATAAAACTAAGAATCATGTAATAATGATCAAAACATTTTTAGGTTCATTCTATTAACAAGTACGTTGTCTATGAATAATAGATAAGCCACTATGACGATAATAGTTTTTTTATTTTTTACACAGTGGATCGCCTTCGATTGTTATTTATAGGAGTAGTTCACCGTAGACAATATTCGATTTCTATAATGGATACGTTTAAAATGTGATTTTAAGATTTATGAGCTTACATTACACGAGATCATTACTCGTTGTATTAATTAATGTGTTAATTAATGTATATACACTTGCCGAGATAAGTTGCATAAGGATCAGAGATCATTAAATAGCTGCTGTATTTTTTTTTTCGTTTTTTTTAATTTATTTTCAGTCAACCGAGATTTATTATTTTCAATTAATGTCCGTAATCCGATATAATCTTTGAGAGAAGATTGCTACAGTTTCTTCGAAACGTTTCACTGTCAACAGTTACGCACTCATCAATGGTCGACCACATAAAAATGCTCTTAATTGTCGTCTTTCAGAGATTGCGGGCTTATTGAGATTGCATCGATGGACTTTGGAATGGACGGATGTACGTGAGGTATACCTGACATACATCCCCGGTATATCAACAATTACCCGCAAGTTTCTCTACTAGGATCCCTGGCTAACTCCTCTCCTGACCGCAAGCCTGCTCGTGCTTTGAAGATAATTCTTAGTGACAATCTTTAGCGTCTGCGTACGAATTCATGAGATATTCACTGGATGCCTGAAGATACCTGAAGTTTCATCAATAAGTCACAATAGCGTCATATGGCGGTTGAACTATCAAATCACTTTTTTTATATTATAAAAATAATTAAGAATCATTTTTCTAACACAAATACATTGTATTTAATTGAATAACCAGAGTTGAAAATATTTTTACATCATTTTTATATAATTTTATATTCAAGCAATTAAATCAATTACAATTTTATGAACACACAAGATAAAGGCCGCTGTTCGTCAAAAAATCTATGACCAAGTTGGATGGACGCTTCGTGTGGAAATAATATGTGGTGGTTGCGTGTGAGTATGTATTGAGGGTAATGTGAGTGTTTCTTAATAGGTTTTTTTAAGATATTCACATCAAATACATGTTTTGTAAATAAGTTTGATTGTTTTGTACTGATGGAATATTGTATTTTATTTAATACTCGTAAAATGGCATACAAATATTTTAGTAAACCATTAATACTAGTATACTGAATAATAATTATAAATATGAATTTAAAAGATTAATACGTTTTTATTTGCTTAAAAGTCAAAAAGAAAACATAAAATATAGCTGCAAAAGTGTTATGTCGATTTGAAGTGTATGATTAAGATAATGTGTGTGCCTACCTGTTTTTTATTTTGATATATATATAATACTTAATCTTCGTGTTTTTTGACTAAAGAATATAGTAAGCTATTTATAAATAAATTAAAAATAATAAATAAACGTATATACCTATCCACATATATCAATAAATTTTGTTTTTACATTTAAAGTATGCACACAATGTAGGCGTTTGTAATTACGAAGCTTAATTTTCACCTCAATTAAAATATTGCACAATACACCCTCGGTAACATAATTATGTTTCCCGACATGCAAAAACTCACTTAAGTTACATTTATACGGCACAAACCGTGCAAAATTAGACTTATTATTTATGTACTCGCCCATATTTCTAGTAAATATCCCGGAAAACTTGCAATTTTTAAAAAATATAAGTTCATTTTTAAAGTTCTATGGACTCGAGCGAGTGTTCTAATGATGTAAGTGGATTTATATCTACACGCAATAATATTGAAAATTTATTCAACTGGTTTGTTAACTCTCATCTAGGATATGAAATCACTACTTGAATTGATATTATCATTTGAATTGTATCTTAAATAAATCAAAATATGTATTTTATTAACAATTTGTTTATTATATCAGTTGTAAGCCGACAAGTTCATTTAAAATATCAAATACCAATTTAAATTATTAGAGTTAAATTATTAGTAAATAAATAACCTACTCCTTTTTAGCTATGTAGTATATCAATTCAATATATTTAGTAAAAAATCATGTACACTTCATTACATTGCAGGTTTTACTTTTCAAGTACTTGCTCTTATTCTGGAAGGCATTATTTTTTCAGGAAATGACGTAATACGAAGAGATATACCAGTGCAGTTTTTTCATCTCAGGCATTTAATCGATAACCATCGTTCAATGTTAATAAGGTTGGTTGCGGATTCCTTCAGCTGTCCCGTATTATTTATCACGCTCATGAGGGCACCATTCTTTTTTATAGATACACATATAGTAGTGTCCAAATCAGACGGTGATAAAGAAATATTACATGATGATTATACGTTGCTTTCTAAATAAATATCAAAATTTATTAATACATAAATCTTTTCAGAAGTTAGCTATTCATTTGTAAACAAACTGGATGCTATGTTAGGTCTTACTCTTAACTCATAGGAAAACTATTATCTGTAGAACAGATACAGGAATGTTTCATAAACGACGTCTGTTTTATCTTTATCTTCTTATTTAAATAAAACTTAAAAATTAGTAAATATATCCATATTACTACTCATTATTAGTCGATAAAATAGATTTATAAGGGTAACAAAAAGATTTTCAAAATATTTACTGCAACTTACTTAAACATTTATATCATGCGTCTTGACTGCCAACCATTTATATGTGGTTGATACAAAATAATAAAATCTTGAAAATAAAATATCACGAATATCACAAAAAATTCTCAGTATCATCAAATTCTATAGGCAACTTTTAAGAAACCTTAGAGAAGTGAAGCCGATTTGCAAATGCTTGAAGATAAAAATTCACTTCGTGTGTTAAGCTGAAGAGAGCCGTAGAAGATGGATGGATTACCAATAATCAAGATTTATAAAGTGAAGTATGCTTACAAAAAACGTATATTTGACAGTATGTTTTTAAAGTTCACGCGAGATTCGAACTCAAGACTTCTCGTAAGTCAGTTGAAATCATTCATCGCTCGGGTTTTCCTTCGACTCCATCCTTGACGTGATGCTCTTCGCCTCGGATTTCATAACTTTGCTGATTCACGACTGGATGTCTGTTCGTGTTTTTCTTGCGCAATGATATCTTGACATCACCTTTTGTTCTGCCAGGGCCAGCTGGGTGTCAGTGGTGGCAGGATGTTGATTCATGTTGATTCATGTTGGTCTATGACACGGTATTGAACGTTACTGGATGAATACATTTTAGCCTTCATCCTAGCTTGATTCAAGGCAAAATAAACTAATAATAAAATAATAAAAATACAATTTAAAGAAGGATTTATCTAACACGGCTTATCAAATTTAGTTGATATTTTTTATGTAAGCACAAACAGGAGAATGCCCAAAGATGGTGATGATAATTCTGAAGTGTGACGCTTACCATGGTGCTTATGGCTAATCGCTGCATGTGGAGTGTTGATCCGCTAATGTCATAGACTACAGTCCGAGATTCACGCGTCATCCTTATTATTACAGGAATTTACTATGAATGAGTGGTCTTCACGAGACGACTTTCGTCTACCACCAATTTTAATTAATAGACTATGACTAGCATTTTACGGGTAAGGGATCAAATTCACACCAACCGGGAGTATTTTAGAGCTCAGATCCTTTTATTTTAATCTCCGTCGGGGATCGAATCCGCGACCTCTGGCTTGCAAAAAAATGCCTTGACCATTGAGCTATACTCGCCGGCAAAAACATAGTGATGATTTAAAATAACATAACAGACGATGATGAATAAATCCAATCTGTGAATTCTACGACATTTTCCATTTCAAAGGATAACTAAGCGCCGTATGTGTAATGTTAATCCGCCAACGTCATATTAGACTACAGCTTGGCATTCAAATATCATTATTTTTTACAAAGACTGTCTCATTGATGGTTTGTGTTTATGATACGACTTTCGTTTTCCATCATATTTGATCAATAGACTATGGCTGCCATATAACGGGTAAGGTTTAAATTTAACTTGAAAATTTGATTTAAAAACCGGTGATTAAGCTTTATATATAATATAAGATCCATAGGGCATTGAATTCGTTACCTCTGGTTCGATAATCAAGCCCTTTACTTCTAAGACAGTACTGCCGGTAAATATTTTATTTAGGTTCTGTGTATACTTTGAATCATAAACAGTAATCGTATTTGAAATTGAGTGCTGACAGACGGTGCATTGAAAAGATATCGGATTTTCCGGTGTTTGCACGCCATTGGTCGTATTTCCCGTGACGGTTGTCCGTGCAGTCAGCTCGATGGATTCCAAGCCCTCGTTAAGTCGGACTGCGAGTTTTTGTACCGGCGATCACCGCGCACTGCGTACGTGTTCATTTTGATCATATGACGAGTTTTCTTCTCCGAGGCATGCGCACCTATATGCACCACATTGTATATGGATAGGTGGACGTAGAAAAAGTGGCCTATTGGAATACGCACACGGTTGAGAAAGTAAAATCGAACGCTATACGTATTTGTGTAAGAAAATAACATACTTGATACAGGTCGATACAATTTTAATAATAAGAGAATAAGCGTAACTTTGTAAGTGCAATAAGTTCAGCATTCAACAAACCAATTATTTTGTACAAAAATATATATATATATATATTGAACTATAAGTGTGATGAAGGTGTTAATGACAGAAAAATACGAATAAAAATATCACAAATATAATTTTGTCATTAATTATTTTTAAATGATTTTTATATCTCTCTTTCATTATTCTAGCACACTCGTATACTTATGCACACAATTATTAAATCGGATTTAATATGTGAAAAACATGTACTTAACCGTCAATACAATTAAATTTGTATTTCCAAATATAACGCATTCTAATAAATCACGTGTAAAGTAAAAAATATTCTGCAAAATAATGAGGTTTAAGCATCTATTGCGTTTTTATTTACCTTCATAAGTATTAGAATAATGCGCCGACGTTTGTTTTTTTGATCGGAAAATAACTCCAGCCATGACACAGTTTTCCGAAGTGCCTGTCAAAACATCTCATTGTACACGACATATTTTTATGAAGACTTGTGCGCCGTACAGCGAAGGCATTATTTTCTTTTATGCGGCAGCTAATTTTATCCTTATATGGTAAAAGCTGATGAGTCGCTTCGGTTTTGAGAAGCTTCATTCACTTAAACTGTCAACCACGGAGACATGATTCCCCGATGATAAGTTCCATGGAAACGATTCCCTGATCGTTTCATATTGATATCGATGTATAGCGAGTAAGTGGAACAAATTATTATGAAAATAATAAGCGCAGTTGTGGAAGAACAAAAAGTTTTGCAATTGTACAAATAATTCATGTCTTAGTATGTTACAGTTAAGCAGGATATCCGCAAAACACATTACTATACAACAACGTAACGTTGTACAACGGATTAAAAACAGATAAAAAACGATAAGAAAACGCACTATTCGTGTATTTTTAAGTGTTGATAACATTCATTACATGTTTCACGCAATATGTACTGGATAGTGTTTGAATTAGTACTTATTTATCAAAAACCAAAATCTTATTTAAATAAATGTCACGAAAAACTTGCGAAACATTATTTTTTCTTAATAATATATATACGACATACGGAGCTCATAAATATGAATCATCATCATCATCAGCCTGTGTCCGTTCACTCTTGAACACAAGCCTCCGAATGAGGCTCCATCCTCTTCGATCCTCCGCCTTCCGCATCCAGGTCACTCCCGCTATTCTTCTTATATCGTCAGTCCATCTTGTAGGGTGTCGGCCAGTACTTCGTTTGCTAGTTCTTGGCGCCATTCCAATACTTTTCTTCCCCATCGACCGTCATCTCTTCGACAGATATGCCCATTGCCACTTGAGTGTGCCTATTTGTTGGGTAGCATCCACTAATTGAGTTCTTCTGCGTATTTCCTCGTTTCGGATTATATCTTTTAGCGTCACTCCGAGCATGAATTTCTCCATAGCACGTTGGGTGACTTTTATTTTATGGGTAAGACTTGCTGTCAGATTCCACGTCTCTGCGCCATAAGTTAATACAGGGAATTATCTGGAAAACTAAAGTACATTTTTAAAGCGAAAAAAAATATATGACTATATAACAATAATTGAGTCCATGATTATGAAAGTGGTGTAAGTCATGTTTCATTCGTTCTGAGATATTTAAAGGTTTGTGTTTTGATGTTGGTTGAAAACCAATGAAATTATGAAAGCCATCTACTGCACAAAAACGATATAATTATTTTTTAATATTTACATTTAATTATAGGGAAATTATATATAACGTGATGATGAACATAATAGTATTTTGGAATGGCTTCCTATTATGAAGAGTCAAATATGCAATAAAAAAGTAAATTCCGTCAAATAACGCAGGTTTGTGATTTAAAAAATTTCGTCAATGCAAATGACTTTTTATCCACATTTTGATTTAAATAATAAACTGTTCATTTGAGGACAATGCGTTGGACGCATTCCTTCAGGGATGGTAAAATAATAACAATAAAAGTTCTTATAAAATAGAAAGAAGGCTTAAATATATTCTTGTAACAGGTTTTAAATGTAAAATTAAGTATGCTTCTTTAAATTTGACGTTTCAAAATCTAATTTATGATTCAGAGAAAAATATTTTTGACAAATTTGTAGTAATAAAAATGTTCATATGTGTTTTTTTTTGTTTTTTTTTTCATTTGTATAGCTTATGATAAGCATCGCCAACTTGATATATCGATAAAGATAATTTCACTTATATTACAAATAATGCATTATTTCAATTGTAAGCTAAAATTTACTTATAAGTTATAGTAAGAATCTCTTCACTTTACCAATGTGATTAATTAGTAGCTACTTACATAGATAGTGATTTATATATTTTTTTACTTTAATATTTAAAAAAAACTACTTTCTATATCCTGCAACTTAATCAATAACAATAAAAATGTGCCTTCTACTAAAAAAAAATCATTTTCCACACATTCAAATCAGTCTCTAACCAACCTATGGATTAAATTTTACAGTTTATGCAAATGTTATTGAAAACCTTATAAGCTGTCAATCAAATAATTTAACTTACAATTTCTTATAGATAACGGGAAGGAAAGGCATTAGTACATAAAAAGTATAATAATTTCAGATTTATAAACTTCTTTAGCATGTTCATAAAATTAATCATTACAAAACGCTTGGCAAATAACGAATTTATCTATGGTTTATATTTCAAATTTCGTTCTCACACGTCGTTCCGTTCCATAACCAAATTTTAAGATTACCACTGAAATAACAATTAAATTGTTTTAATTCGTATTCAGCGTGCATCCAAACTGATTAAATGTATTTTTTAAACATAATAACGAAATTATCATGTCAAAACATTTGCATGCAGGAGAGTGATTTTTGTTGTTTTAAGCGACTAAAACTTGGATCATAAGTACTTTTTTATTGAGTCTATGATTTTTTAAATTTTGAGCGTAAATAAAATAATTGTTTTGATATTGTTAGGATTGTCGTCCCTGATAGTGGCAGCCGCCTGCGCCGCGAAACCGGCAGCCAGTCTTCAGTGGCTGTCCGCGGGCACAATGCAGCGAAAGATTTATGAGCGGGATCAAGCGAAATGCATCGGAATGCATCGATCCATCGATCCGCCGGAGACAGGAGGACGTACCAGAGCCTACCTGCCGGGCGGTGGACCAAGGAGACGGTCAGGTTAGAGGGAATGAAAGACGAAAAAAATCAACTCGGTGGCAGCTTTTTTGCTCGCCGAATGGACGCATTTAAATAAGCGGAATAACGGTTCTTTGGAGCTTGGCGATTTTTGAAGGTGAAATTGTAAAAAGTTTGCCAATCTTGAATCGTATATTTGTAACATAAATCTATCAATGGTTCATTTATTACCTTTTATTTGTTTTTCTTAACCACATTATGAAAAATATAAGTTATATGTGTTGGAAAATAAAAATATATTATACTCCTTTGCTATAAACCATGTACCACAAGTTTTGTCGTCAGGTAAATAATTAAATCACTGAAAAATTTAAGTCTTGACGAACGTACTATGAAATAATTCAACTTGTATGGTGATTGCTAATCTAATAAATAATTATAGTTGTTAATACATATTTCATCATCATTTCATATCCGATACCAAATAGGATAGGATAATATACAAAATAATTCTCAATCGTATAGAAGGATACATCTGCTCTACAGTCGACACTTTGTACTGATCAATTGTAACATGCATATTTATCTACGTTGTGTTACATTTAATCGGTAAATTATTTTTTTATCGAAACAACTACATCAAATATTATAATAACAACCTAATATAAAAAGTATTTTTCATTTGATTTTATATAGAAATAAAATAAAAGTGTATAGACTCGTAAATACTGCATGCTCGAAAACTGCTTACGTAACACTTTTATTTCGATCGTATTCCCAACAATCGAGATATCGCAATTCGAAATATTAAGCTGCGCATCTCGGAGATAGAATTTCTCCGGAAATTGAAGAAGCGCACGAAGAAAGGGGCGGAGCCGCGCCGTCCTCGCTGCCCCCTCATCAGGCAAGTGTAGTAATGAGAGGCTTCCCATCGGCAGACCACGACCGAAGCAGCTCGAGGCCCGAAACCTGGCGATCGCAGAGGATCCGAGACGCTTCTCGCCCGGCGCTCAGCAAATATTGGCACTCGTGCGCGAGTTTGCGGGTCTAACCTTTGACGCGCAGGCCGCCGTGAGCCGTGAGCGGCCGGGGCTTCGTCAGGACTCCGAGACCTCCGCCGCCTGGGAGATTATGAGCAGTTTCTCATCGCGTGAACCACGGCCATCGTGATGATGAATTGACGATTGGCGAGCGGCAGCTGGCGATTGCGGGACTAAAGAATCAAAATAAACGGTGATTCGCGATTTTTGTTATCATAACCACCGTACTCGATTTTTTTATATCGATAAAGACTTAAATATATGGCAAGTCAACTGTTAGAAATTTAAAAATCATTAAGCTACTGATTTTCAAAAAAAAAAACATTTTTTAGATGTCATTACAGAATCTTGCTGTTTGCCTCTTCTAATACAAGCGATCATACTTCTTGTATGTCGTATGACTGTATCACGGATTCACGGTGGATCACCAAAGTCAAACAACATCGGACTTGAGATGTACTTAAATATAGACTGCTTAAATACACCGAGTGTTGGTGGTTGGGATGAGCTATAGAACTTAATATTACAGGCTCCGATATCTTTTAAATTCATAGAAAACTGTTCAAAATATGCTTTGGATACTAGAGTTGCGTTCTCGTCGATCTGCTGAGCTCTTGTTATAAAAGTCTTCAGGAAGCCTTTATCTAGCTAAACGAGGACAGATATAGTTTGGTGTATGGCATGAATAATAACAGCTAAAATACTTAAGCTGTGTGGGAGCAATTTGTTTAATTTCTCATATGCTCTAGATATAAAATGATTATACATACTCATAATGCAATAAAGTCAGTATTACAATAAACAAAAATACATTTAAAATATATTTTTGATTGAACGAACGAGTATTTTTATCGTTGTACAATCGCATATGACTTTTAAGTATCATATATTTATTTTCTCTATTTCTCATTTTTCGTTGAATATTATTTACAAAAATATAATTCTTGTAAGTTGAAAAAAATACTGGCCCTTAACTCAATTTGGAGGTATTTCGATTGAGAAATAAATCAAATCGCAATGCGGTCATTAAAATCAATCTCGCCATATACACCGACAAAAAAGAGTGCGCCTCGTTGTATATGATTACGCGGCGGGACGCTGGGATGCCGAGCAGAGTGAATACCTGCAGAGTCATGCTCATAAAACCGAGATTTGCCCGGACTCCCGATATGGAGGATGCTGCTGTGCTGTGGTCCAGACTGGTAGATTGCCCTCCCCACCGTGAGAGACTCACAAGTACACCAGTTTCGTCGTCTTCATCTGGACCAAGCAGATTCATCGGATGAGAAGCGATCTGAAGGAAATATCTCATCGCATTTCAGGCATTTCTTCAGTTGAAGAGTTTTTTATCTCGATGGTTTGTCTTGTCTTAATTGATTTTATTTCCATGTTGTGTTAATTTAACGTTAGGAATAATAACGTTTTTGTGATAGTTTTTAATATAAAAGATTCTTACCAGCGATAAAAAACGTCATAACGTCTAATCATCATCATCATCAGCCTGTGTCCGTCCACTGTTGAACGTAGGCCTCCCGCATGAGTCTCCATACTCTTCGAACGTCTAATGCCGTCAGTCAAACATAGCATATCTGAAAATATGACACACTAGATATATAAGAATAATGCAATATTTATTATAGATTAAATGACCAGATTTGACGATAAGATGTAACAGAAGAAGTTTTCTTCAAGCCCCTGGGTTTGCGCCTAAAGGCCGTCAGGAACCGTAAATAGAATGTACTCAGCGGTGCTGTAAGAGACCAAACCGTCATATTATGAGGCGAGGACCATGGCGAATGACAAAACTTTGTGGCTTTCGTGACGTCCAATTGCTCTAGTTAGGGGAGTCAACATGGTGATGATGATAAAATATATATTTAAATAAATGTAATAATTTTGTATTGACTTAATTACTTAGCGCAACTGAGGGGAATACTTGGATTGCCCCGAAAGAGGACCTAGCCCCTGGACATGACCAAGGGTGGAATATATGGAGGTCCCTTAACAGACTTCGGACCGGAGTATGCAAGACGAGGACACAAATGAGGGCCTGGCAGTTTTACAGCGGACCGACTGAATGTGACTGCGGCGTGGAGCAGACCCTGTCACACCTTCTGGAGTGTGCGCTGTGCCCGAATAGCTGCACCCAGGAAGACCTGATGATGGCCAGAAGTAACGCCATCGACAGGATCTAACCCTGTTGTTTCCGACACGATTATATATATATTGACTTAATAAAAAAATGAAAATAAAAGTTCAAGCTTCTGGTGAAATATTTATCTATGGTAAAACGTGATGTACTATCATTTCATACAACCTGCATCTTAAAGGAAGGCTCGCAATTTTCTGGTCAAAATAAATATTTTTGGTCAGAATATAACATGTTATAATTTATATTTTGCATTATTGAACAAAAAACATGTTATTTCATAATTGTGCGCAAAATACCATTATGATTTTTAAATTGCTAAAGTGTATGAATTATATTGATTTTTTTATATATATTTTTTATTTTTCATAATAATCGTAGAATACATGATATTTTAAATATTACTCATAGCTTATCTTCAAGTTATTCACAACTGTTTTTTAAGGAAGATGTGTAATCCAATGAGTAATGCATCATAACAATAATACTACCAAAAATGTCATGGTACTAAATCTTAACGAATCGTGCTGCCGGTTAGCGTGAGCTGGTCGATACTTACATATTAGGAGGCATGATTGTTCCTCGATGACTTCTAAATCCACGATCTTATACCACAATATCGAGTAGTGGGTAAAAACATCGGCCCGGAGTATTTTCGCAACACTCCATTGACATCCATTCTGAGGGAAATCACGAACTTCGTAATGTCAGTGCCAGGTGGCGCAAATAAACCTGTCATAATATAATATTTCAAATATCTATGATGGACGGCATCAATTATCGATTTGCATTTAACTACATGCTCGTACATTTACAGTAAACGATTATACTTGTACGAGTATGCTACAATATTGAATGGTATAGATTATTCAATATTTATTTAATTATGAAAAAAACCTAGTTTTTAATCATATTTTAATAAATGAATTTCGCCTATATACAATATGTAACCATGTAAAAATGATCAGACGATTATTATTATTCTCAAATTTTTTAAGTTTTCACAGAAGAGGTATATATTTACTTATAGTTTTGGTTAAAAATGTATAAGAAAAATACTTTGTTTATATATGTGTTCATATATATCAAATGACTTTTTGTCAAATCACTGAGAAAAATAGAATCTTATCTTGACTTGTAATATTTAAATTAATACAAAAAAAAAATCATTCTTCATGATTGTTGAAAAAAGGGTTCCATTAGTATCAAATAATCTTTTGTTGCAATTTTTATAATTTAATATAATATCTTCGACTAAAAAAGTTATTTTTGTATTAAGCTTGTACTTAATGACGTTGAAAAGTTCGCCTTAAAACACTAATATATATTTTTGAGTGGTTGCAGCTTAAAGTAATTTTACAAAGTAGGATAAATGCAAGCGCTGCCTTTGAAATGGCAATTCATCTTTCCACTAGTTTCAATTATAAGAGCAGGATATATTAAATCTGCATTTTAACACCTAGAACGGCTGTGAAGAATATTAAAATGTACGAATATAATGGTAGAAAGATCGTAGAGAGTAGAGAGAGAAGTATTCTGTAATACTTAAAGACATGTAGCCACTAATTATGTATTAAATGCGGCGTTACGTAACATCTCGAAGGCACTCTGGCAAAAAAGAATGGTCCGTTTTACGTTTTCTGTAACGTAATTAATATAACCGATGTGCTGCTGCGATAGGGCCGGTAAGTAAGTAGGCTGTCGTGTCTGCCGTCACCGACCAGAGCATTGTCTTCATCCAGGCTATCGGAACAGATCTTATTCTCA
This sequence comes from Glossosoma conforme, assembly GCA_022606575.1. Taxonomy (NCBI): domain Eukaryota; kingdom Metazoa; phylum Arthropoda; class Insecta; order Trichoptera; family Glossosomatidae; genus Glossosoma; species Glossosoma conforme. The sequence goes on from JAGTXR010000126.1 coordinate 1,100,723, forward strand.
CGGCAGCGGTCAGAAGGATAAAAATACACCCACTTGCTGAACAACTGAACAGCCATCGCTGAAACACGGATGCTACTAGAACAAATAGTCTACCTGCTTAATATTCCCATGGATATGATGGCCGATCGTAAACATTGCATTTAAGTTTCAAGTCGTTGCTGTGAGAATTTTACCTTGATAATTATCGATTAGAATATAAAATAAAAAACATTTTAGATATACTGTTTAAATTTGATTTTATATGTGGATGATTAAAGTAAAGTGACGAAACTCTGTATACTTTGCGCTTATTGAAGATGCCAATGAAAGAAGTAGGTGAATAACAAAAATACTAAAAAACATTTAACCGTTGATTCTAACTAATTTTCATATTATCTATGCAATTAATGAAGTTTCATGAAAAATTCTTATGATTGTTATGTTAAAAAATATTTTTACACAATTTTTACAAATAAAAGTCAATAAACAAAAGTATAATTATCGCATAATGTAATTTTTTCGAATTAATAACTTTTCATGGAGTTCTCAATTAATATTAGTCATCAAATTACTGATTATTTTGATAATAAGAGTACTATAATCGTTAATTATTTTTCATTTATCTGAGAATCGAATCCGCAAATGTTTTTCTGTAGGTCGCCCTTATCTCGTGTTTTATAAAATTCATTTAAATATATTTAATGAAATATACTACAAATTAAGTATCATTATTTGAAATGTCTTTAAGTAAGTTTTAGTAAATAAAATAGTTTTTGTCAAATTCCGTGCTTCATACTCTTCCATTCAAAAATATACGTGACTCGTTGTACAGTAGTCCACGCACATAAAACAGATCTCGCGGCAATAAAAAGCAAACAAACAAAAAAACTTAAGAATCATCATAAGCCCACAAACGCACCGCCAGCTCCGGTAGCATTCGGTCAGGCGACCGAAGGCACAAAGCCTGGCAGAAGATGTGCCCACAATGGGCCGATTGTTTTACGGTAGCTGCGACCCTCGACCCGCGAGTCGTGCCCGCGCAGTCGTGTCGCGCGCCCGCCGGCCATTGAGATCATCGCCAGGCAAAATCTGATCGTTTTTCGCCATTTCGATCCCCCAGATTCCGCGTGATCGGATCGGCCGATCACGCGAAATTCCCTCATCGCGTCCGAATTACCCGACGTTTGAGATCTTAGGTGTTTCTCTTCAGATGTTTCCCAGGCTGCTCGTCGATAATTTGCGCGCGCTCTATTATATCATTCGGCATAATCCGGATAACCGATCGGCAATTTCATAATAGATTATACGATTGATAAATTATTACAACACTGGTACAAAATTATTTGTAGCTTTATTTAAAATGCTTTATTAACACTTCAATATTTGACCGACACACAGTTCTAAAGTCTTCTCCAGCATTTATCATCATTCCTTTCTATACTGGAATATGATCCTCCATTTCATGATTTGAATTACTCTTACATCATTGTCCAGAGTCTACACATAAGAGTTAGAGTCTGCCAATCATAAGTTATACTTATGGTTTGGCAAAGAGTACCTTAAGCACTCTTTCTTCACCAACTTACGCCACATCTCCAAAGACAATTTTAATTAACAGATACGAGTATGTGTAATAATGCTCAATTTCTTCGTTATACGATAACGGATACAATTTTACAAGAGTATTTTTCTTTTCGAAAATTGATTCTATTTACGTGCTAGTCGGCATATTCGTGTGATTTGTGTTTAAAATAACTATCATAAATCAGTTAAAATATATTTTATTTCTAGTTGTTTGCTATTGATAACTTTTAACATTTAGTTTTGAGTGTGTCATAAAATAGTAAATCAAAATTATCATGAATAACATATATTCATAATAAGCATATTCAATATTACTTAAAACTATTTTTGGCAGCAAAGAACCCAAAAAATCCCAACTATGACAATTTACATCATGCCTAAAGACTTTTGTATATATCCAGGGAAACCTTATTCTTTGATTTCATAAAAGTTAATTTGTATAAAATACTTCTTGGAGGAGTTTCTGATTACTTTTTGCTAACTTTTATACATTACAGCTTCTATAGAGTTATTGCCAGTGATTATCCGGGAAATATTGAGCATTTGATCTCACGGGGCAACGATAGTCAGATCATGATGGTCAGAGCATAACGGACTCTTGAATGATTAGGCGTCATTTCGCTTGATTCAATGCACGGAGCCTGTTCCATGGGAACTGCGAGAAAGAGGTATTATATCTAAGGCAGACATCATCAACTACTCATCAAATCATATATTGTTAAGATAATCATATTTTTTCAGATATATATGCCATATACTTGTAAAAAAAAAACCCTTTTTTAAGACCACAACTATGTTAAAAGCTGAATGAAAAATCCTTAAATAAATATATTTCAAGTCTGCATTATTTTAAATATCGTCATATATTTCACTTCTACATTTCTTAATTTAATTTATTGTTTTTACACAATAAACTTATATGGAAATCCTGGTTAATCTAATAAGAATAAGAAAGGCCTGAACTTAGTTTCTGATCTGAGATACACAGTTCTGACCATAAAGTTAATATAATACACACTTATCAAAAAAAATGTATGTATAATAAGTAATTTTTTTTTTCAATATCTTTACAGAAGAAATACACTTTTCGTTTATAAGAAAAATCGCTCAAGAGTCGTAAATCATAACCTACAAGCGTGTTTATTTATTAACAAATATATAACGGCGGTGTTTTCAAGTAAGCCAAGTATAATGTTGTGGAAGTGAAAAATATTAAATTGGATTTGCATATTCACGGCGTTTCGCTTTTATTTACACCGAAACCGTTTTAGCATTCGTGAAACGCGGGTGATTGATGCCTTCTGAAATAAATGGCGTTAAATTCCTGATTTATCAGCTGAAACGGACTCGACCTGCACGCCAGCTAGCCAGCCCAAACATCTACAGCCATTTTAAGTAATCGTAAACGTTAACGATTTCGATAACGAAACAGCGTCGAGCGTGGAAAGCATTTGGGTCGATGACTGTTGAAAACATCGCGCAGTTACAAATCAGACAATAATTACCTTTTAGTCATACATTTCTTCTTCGCAAATGTGTTGCATTTCTAGATAATATTGTCACTAAAAGCTTACGCCACTCAGTTCTGTCTGTTGCAATTGCCAATGTCGTATTCCAAGACTCTGTACCCAAAGATCCAGTTGTGAACATAAACGGTTTCCGTCGACCTTAACGGCAAGAGACGGGGCTTGAATATATGCTTGCTGTTGTATATGTGGCATATTTGAGATGATTTGTTAATAAGTTTATTTCAAAAGATCGGATAATTTGTGCTAACATTTAGAAACTCTTAAAATTAATATATTTTTGAAAGCTTTCTATGAACGTTTCCATTTGGTGTTGCATAAACACTTTCCAAATTTCCTTGATGGTAGGCGGATAGATTTCTGTTAGTTGTGAGGAGCGTGGTGGGCGGGGGCGGCAGCAGGTGGGCGGCCAGAGGAGAGGGCGGCACTTAGCCACGGCGTGGAAAAACTCATTCTGTCGCTATCACAATGTCCATCGACACGACAAAAATGTCTTAAAGGTAAATAAGCATTTTTTAATGACCGTCTTACGAACGTATGTACACATCGGTTAACCCTGCAATGCATGATAATAATTTAAATATAATAAAATAAGCATATAAAATATTTTTATGCAAAATATAATAATAAATAAGGCCGCGTCACATATATTTATGTCTGTTCCAACACTCCTAATGCGAACACTTCTTTTTATTTAAAACAAAGAGTTTTCCTTTAGCGTTTGCCGCAATTTTTCTTACGGCGGTCCCTTTAATATCTTATGTGGAGAGTTAAACTACTACTTAGGGCAAATTTTACATGTCACTAGAGCAGTGCTCCGCAACCGGTGTGCCGCAGCCAATACAGGTGTGCCGCGATCAAATAAAGCAATATTATAAATAAATAATTTTACAACGGTCCTCAAGCTTCCATCGCCTATCGCCTATCGCCTATTTATGTAGACATACAATGAGGTACTTGTTTTACTAAGTTCTAAATGAAATTTAAAAAAAGTGAAATTGATCAAATTAATATATATTTTTTTGGCTTTTGGTGTGCCGCGGTATTCAAGTTGAGAACTTTGGTGTGCCTTAGAATCCAAAGAAGTACTTTGGTGTGCCGTAGATGAGAAAAGGTTACGGAGCTCTGCACTAGAGCATCGAATTTATCATTTTAAATTTTTAAAAATAACGTTTTGTAATTATATTTTCGGCTGCAGATAGACGAAAAGTTGTTTCGTAAAAACCACTGACACTCACTCCCAGTAAAGTTTAAAGTTGCCTTAGTCCCTGGCCATAATTTAATTACATTGGCGAAAAGTTAACAGTTTGTTCCTTTATCAATATATTTTCTACGTTTATATAAAGTTATATTCATTTTGACATTCGACGAGACCGAATAAAAGCGTTAATCTGTATTTGATAAAATTGTAACGAATAATGTTTTATTTCATAGTTGATATTACTATATGTTTCATATAGGAGTTGTAGAGGGTTGGCACTTGAATTTTCGCAAGTACATCAGCGCTCCACAAAAAAAGCCAGGTATTTCCGAGTTCCTCGCGATGCGTCCTAGGAATAGGTCACGCGAGCACTTAAGGTAGGCCAAATCGAAGACAGGTGCCATTTCTGACCCCAACATTGCGGGCGAGCGCGCGCCGTGGCACGGCAGGCATTCTCAAGTCAGGGCAGGGAAACTAGAGCCTGCAACACAAATACGGCCTACAAGTGAATAGTTTTATGTACAATTGATTTCAATTATCTAAACAGTCATAACCTTGAACTCTTATAATCTCGGAAAGTTTTGGAGGGCTTAGCCGAAGACCTGAGGCATCAATTGTAAATCTTGTAACTGCGGGTAAAAAAATCACTATCTATAAGTGAGTTTTATTTACGTTATTTTTCATTGCACATTAGTTAAAATCTTCATAGAACCCAATCACCCCAACCAGGTGAGACGCTGTGCTTGCAAAGAATTTTACAGTGAAATTCTAAATATTAATATAAATTTTAATGTTTTATAAAGACAAACATACTTTAATCAGTTGGAAATGAGCAGAGGTATTTTTAGAAAATATAAGGTCGTTTTTATGTTTCAATAGAGAGAAATGATAAAATTTTGGTAATTAATAAATCTACATAATTTTAACATGATGTATTGAGTATTACATGAGTTTCCGTGAATTAGTAGTTATACAGTCAATTCTGAATCTAAATAGTCCGTTACTCCAACCCAATAAGTATATGGCATAAACATTAACATCTCTAACTTTTCATAGATGAACACTAAATTTTAAGTGAGATTACACTTTTAAATAAGGTTTGCATACCCCTGGTATAAGTAATGGAGGCCTCGGGTCTGAAGACCGGTTAATTACAGGTCATTAAATATTTAATCGTATCGCAGTGAGCGGGTCAAAAATTGAGAGAATGTAACGCTGCCCGGTATTGAGATATGTTCGTTACGCATTGCTCGCAATTAGCGAATGGAATCAACGAGCAAAGCAAAAATAAAATAAATTATTGATCATCATAAATGGACATTTATGTTATTAAGAGGACACGTGCCAACTAAAGTAAATAAGTTAATAATGTACATAACCGATCAGGTTATTTTTTTCTTTACACAGTTTTTCTTCTTTTGTAATCTAAATAATGTTTTAACCGAATATTTTCACATCGCAGTTACCTTTATAATTCTGTAATAACTAAATCTCTTTTGATCGATGGTAAAGCCATATTTTTTAAATAAAAGCACGGTTCGCTGTTTGACTGCTGGCATCAAAGACACTAAGAATCATATATAGTAACGTTTGATTCGGAATCACTTTGTGGACTTATGTACAATATTGAAATGGGGTCATACGTATGTCAGTTTAGTTGCTGGCCAGATTGTATTGTGGAAGGTGTTTATATATAGGACATAAAGTCTTTGTTTTTGAATTTCATGACGCACGCGCACCTACTCGTCAGGAGAAGGACAACAATTTAATTGACAGTTTGCTTAACACAAACAATGAAAATGCCAAAGGATTCTACAGGGTGCAACTGTGCAATTATAATGGAAACAATAATTTCAAACGGGAGTTTATAAATGTCAAAGTTACAGTTTGAGAATACTTACACACCCGATGAAAAGAACACATTCTTAGCTTTAAGCATATTGCTTTTATTACTTAAATATACATATACTATACATAAAATTCTTATTACAACGTGTCAATCCAAGCACAAAAATAACGGCAGAAGCGGGATGCGAACCGCGGACCTTGGAAACCAACTATGCCCAGGTATTCATACCGCTCGGCGAACTGCGCCATTGCTATGCCCAGACTGACTTGCGTTGAAACTAGTATTTATAGTAAAATATACATACTTTGAATACCATATTTATAGTAAAATATACATACTTTGAATATATACTATAGCGACATCTATCGTACGATGATAACAATGATATAAATACTAGTTTCAACGCAAGTCAGTCTGGGCATAGCAATGGCGCAGTTCCCCGAGCGGTATGAATACCTGGGCATAGTTGGTTTCCAAGGTCCGCGGTTCGCATCCCGCTTCTGCCGTTATTTTTGTGCTTGGATTGACACGTTGTAAAAAGAATTTTATGTATAGTATATGTATATTTAAGTAATAATAATATTTTAATATAGTCAATGATCTATAAAAGTAGATTAGAATATTGAAATAATAAAATAATATTCTAATAAAAAAAAAAATTAAAAAATTCACATATTGCTTTTGCCTAAATATATTTTTATATTTAGATATTAAAATCATTTTTTGGAAATAGTTGGCTATGAAAATGATTGTATACTTCGTAAGCTTATTATATATTTAGGAATAAAATGATTTCATTCAAAATACATAATAGTAACAGAGATGAATGAAAATTATTGAACCATTTTATTTTATAATTTATTGACCAGTAAGATATTTTAATATATATTAATAAATTCGTTTCACTACTTTCAACGGTATTAACTCTCAATGGTACATGAAGATTCATCTTTTCCTTTTTGGTTCGCTATCATGTATAACGTCTTATATATTCAAAATAAAACGATGGTCAGAACAATTAAATTTCATAGTGAAGGTGATATTTTATATAATCACAATTTGAATACCACATACCTATATCTTTTTTATAATTTGAAAAATACTATTCACTAAAACATTGTGCTTACGTGCAAAATTATAATGTTATAAATCGAATCGATGACATGATTCGCTAGTTCTAAACATTCGTATTTGCAAAATATACTGTAAATATCATTTTTTCATGTTATTTACTTAAAATGGAGAAATTGTTTTTTCAAGTGTGAACCATAATTAATAGCCTTTGGAATATATTTGATCAATTGTATCACGATCTCAAAATAAAAGATCATTTATAGAAAACAAACATCAAAAGTGAATCATAACCATCATTGATGAACTTGTGCATTAATTTCAATAATAAAAAAAACACCAGTACTATCTTTTTATCCTATTTTTTGATCGATACTTCTTGGTGGAATGCCATAAAATAAATTAAATATTATTTCTAAGTATTCCAGAATTTTGTGCGACTTGTTCCGACTGCATCTTGAACCCTTTTTCAGGTTGCTTGCGCAATATGGTTAGATAATAATGATTAATATGTTTCATAAAAATAATTGTGTTCTAAATATTCCGCCATTATTATGATCAATTCACTGAGGAATGACACGTCTGGCAATTTGACAAACACTTAACAGATGTGATATTAATTAGCTTAATGCACTTATTTACAAATTCATTATAATATTGTCGATAGTTAATCAACACGTTTGAATAAATACATACATTAAAGTCTCACGAAGCCATTTGAATAAACACCGGACTTGGTTTCCAATATCGGCGATGCATATTTTCTTATGCACTGAATTGTGCATTGAAATTTGTGACCTACACAGGGTTTTCGTAATATTTATTTTACATAAGTTTATGGGTCAAAATAAATGTATTTAAAAACACAAATAGTGAATTTATATTATATACGCAAAAAGTCAAAAAATCTATAAAAGTTACTCGTATCCACAAAACGATAATTTTTGTATTAAAACCAACTTCTTCAAAGAAAGCACTACAACGAGCCGAAAAAGTAAACTTCTTAAAGTATTATTTTGATTAAACTAGTTGTTATCATAATACATTTATACTCGGCAATACTTCAGCGTTTTATTTGTTTTGAAATTGATGAACGAAATAAAGAATGATGAAACTATATTTTATAGTAACGAGTTTTTAATTATTATTACAAAGTTTGAGATTATATGGATTTTGCTTTGGATTTTTATTGTCAGTGTAAATAATATCATTATAATTTCATATACACTTCTTATCTGGATCATACTGTCGAAAAAAAAATGTTTTATCACCTACATTGGTATTTATGGTTTAGCATTATAGGTCTTCATCATACTTTCTTTCCATCACCAAAATAATATGTAAGTCAATATAAAATAAAATTAATAACGTTGGTAGAATGTTTTATCAGAGTTTTAATATTAACTATATGATTTCAACATTTAAAGCACATTTGAAAACCACTGCATCACAGCAACAGATCCATTCTCGACTTTCATTAATGACGAGGACGAAATGAAGAAGTAAACAAAATTTGGTCTCGACTCAACCAAACACATCTCTGTGTACTCACATGGCAGCTCCATATTATGTGATGATTATGTGGCACGGACCGGAAATGTGGATATGGCTGGGGTGACCATCCTTCATTCATATAACAGACAGATAATACCGAATTTTTTGGTTCATACGACACGTATCATTCAAGAAAACTTCCAAACCCATCAATAGGATATGATTTTGTCATACTTTTGACTCAATTTAGATGGTAATATTCTACGAGATCACAATCATCTAAGAACCTAAAGCTCACAGCTATTTTTCCAGACGTAATTACTTATTATTGTACATTTATGTATATTTTTTTGTTCTCTATTACGCATATAAAATATAAAGCATAAGAATATAATTTTATATAAAGCATAAGAATATCATAAAATGCTATTAAAATATCTTTAGCCCTCTTATCCTTTACTTCTAACCAATATCTGTACACAAAGCCTTCCTTTATAGCTTATGACTTAAAGAAAAATATATTTGGTTGAAGCTCACCTGCATAATCTTAAAATATTCATACAATTAAAAAATATGATGCTATGCTTCGTCGACACGCATGGTGAAATGGTTCAAGCCTCAGTAAGATCAGGCTAATCGTGGTAAAAAAAATATAGTTTTGATTAACAGACGCCCAAATATAATCGAATATGAAAACTTTGGTTTATTGAAACGGCCAGGTTCTCCTTCTGAAAGCCGACTGATACCAAAGTAAGTTCTCAAATGTTTTAACTATCTATTAATAAGTCGGGACAAAACAAATATAAAATATATAGCTATGTTTAACTATTCAAAGAGTCATTTATGAATTCGTAATATATTTTAATCTAAAAGGCACTCGATTATGGGCTTAATTATGAACCAATACATCGATAAATATAAAAATCAATCACAGGAGCCTTAAACCATGGTTACAGGGTTCTTCTGCCCCAGTCTAGCGGCCGGCGCCGCGGGCCTCCTGTGCGGTGCGCCTCACACGATTTGCATGAAAATCCATTTACACAGGTTAGCTATTTTAATATACTTTCCACTCCGGACGCGTATAAATATTCAACGTTAGCTGCGAGCTGTGACCCGCGGCAATTACTTTATTTGCGACGGGGACTTATTGCGAACTGTACGGACAAGAGACAACAGACAAGAATTTCATCTATTTTCATCAAAACTATTACCACTCTTAAGTATCTCAACCAGCACACTCCTAAGAGCCTTAAATCTTTACTGAAAACATTTAAGTATATTTAAGTTTTTCACTCACTAACTGAAAAATAATATCCTTTTTTAAAAGTATACTGAATTAATATTACAATATATATCCACTTTTTAGCCGGATCACATGGTTTACAGATTAACGCCATAAAGTTATGTCATCCCGATTGATCTTCACTGAGTAGATATTCAGAAAGTATAACTGAAAAAAAAACGATGTACTTGTAATTTAATTATTTTATTGAAACATTGATAATATATTTATTTCATTTCTTCACAACCATTTTTTGATTATAATTATATTTTTCAAGTATGTGAGAAAAATATAATTCGGCTACATTTTAAATTTAGTTGACTACAAAAATTTAACTTAGTTTTTGGATAAACAAACATATAGAATATTATAATAATATGAATTCAAATAAGGAGTAATGTATAAATTGAAAAACTAAGGATTCTGAAATTTAAGTGTTTTATCTGGTAAGGTTTAATCATTTTTTGAGAGACTTTTATGCCCAAATCGGCATAAAGCGTCCTAGCGGCATTTAAATAACAACAGCGGCCAAACAATCTCGTAACAATTACATTATTCTCGTGTTCAATTACCCCTAAAACCGCGCTCATTCCGCATCCACGTCGCTGAAAAGCGTCGTTACGTTTCTCTGCGTATCTTTATTTTTCAGTTTTCCTTTAACCGTTTTGTTTCAGGCCGCGTATTATGTCCTCCACCCGCGTATCTGAAATTAACGAGTAGGTAAATATTTCAAAAGGAAGGTCTATTTGTTTTTATTCAAATGAGGCCTAAATTCATTTTTTTTATAATCGCTTAAAATGTTTACTTGTCAACGTTGAAATGATAAATTTTAATGAAATTGTAATTATTTCGTAAATGCTTTAATTTTCTGTTACTTCCATATTAATTTTATAAGCTTTTGGTATATATTATTAAATGAGATTGCCTCATAAATAATATAGTTTACTACTTCTGTATCTGCATCAACATATCTAATCAAAAACATTAATTCTTAAATTATTAAAAAAATACGATTCAATTATTTACATGTTATGACTTTTAAGTCGTAATATTTTAAATGAATAAATTTGTAGAGTTGAAAAAATGTGTTTTTTTAGTTATCAGTGATGATATATCTAAATAAAGTATAAAACACTTAAACATAATTAAACATTACAATCACGTGACGAAAAATAATATGAAAATAAATGAATACAATATTTTTTGTAATCACTTAACTCAAATGACACATTATCTGGATATCACTTTTAATTTTCCATTTATTAAGTTATTACTAATTTTTTCCCTTTGTCGAGCGCGTCCACTTTGGTCACAAACAATTGAATGATATTAAAACGGCTTTTTTACAGTCCGACAACGAAACTATATAACGAGATAATAAAGATATATTGATTGCGTGGAGTAATGATGTATTTGAATTCAGGAAGCGTAGAGGAATAGTCTTCACTTGCCGGCTGAAGAGGCGATAAACTCGTACTTTTGGCCTCGGTTAACTGTCCGGATTTATTGTCTTTATCTTAAGCGTCCTCGGCTTACTAAACTTATTACATTCCATAAAAATACGAGAAGAAGTCGCGGATATATGAACTGAATAACTAAATAGGTTCGTATGATATATATTAATATTTTTAGTTTTTATGTACGAGTATGTTTTAGAGTAATTGACAATAACTTGAATGTACTCGTAAGTGAGTTAGAGATATTACAATCTTTAGTTTATAAAATGCTTTGTATATAGAATTTTGACTTTCTCGTTTGTGTGTTTTTTAGTTTATTAACATTAAATAGTGAAGTAAACATTAGAATCACATTTTTCTGACGGCAAATTTATTCGTTTTACTTATCATAAGACAGCTCTACATTATGAAGTTCGATCAACTTAATTAAAAAAAGTATTATTGATGCTATTTTTAACATTATTTTATTCATATTATTGTTTACGTATTTTGACTTACATTTTTTTACTGTCAATTAAAATAAAAAAAAATAATGAGAAATGTTATCTTTAATATTCACATACAAAATGGTACTCGTAGTTGTCTTAAGAAAGTATTGTATAAATTACTGAAATAGAGTCTCGTAACTCAGCAAGCTACCAGCCACATTTTCCAAATTTATGAAACGTCATAAAATGTATAATAACACACGTAAGAGCCTCTCTCTATGCGCGGCTCGAAACCGAACCCTTTCACAACATTCACGAAATTTCTCATAATTATGACGAATACTAAATAATAAGCGCCGGTTGTTTTGTAGGCGAGTTGTGATTACACGGTCGGTCATAGTTGTTCATACTTCTTGGTACTTTGTGTGCCGTGGCTGACCGTAAAAAATTGGGGAAGTCCCGCGACTATCAATCAAGTTTTGGCCAAGCCGTGACGAACAGCTAATGGCGTGACAAGTCGGAGTTAGGGCGGCGCCCGCCCACACCACCGCCGCCCACTGCTGCTGAAGAACAGAGCGGGATTTTTTTAGATTTTACAGTTTCCTTATTTATTCAATTATTCATTTGGCTTCATTTAAATCGACAAATCAAGAATTAGAGCACTTGCATGAAGGTTAATTAAGCGCAAATAGTTTTGTTTTAAGCTCTCAATTCTACGGCGTTTACACGAAATTCGAAAGACATTCTCTCTTAGATAGAGCAATATTAGTAAACGTATTTACTGTTTGGGTGAGAATGTGCAAATTCTCATTTTGTCTACATCCATCATTATACATTCGCTTCTTTGAGAAAATGGTCGCCACAATTTTCGGCTATAAATTATTGTAAGACCTTAATATTTATTTTATATTTTATGCAATAAACAATGAATAAATATTTAAATGAAATATATTTGATATGTGTCAATTATAGAGGCTTCTAATATAAGAAAATGTAATTTGTATAGATTGTTTTTATTTTTGACAGCCTAATAAAAGCTGACCGCATCCGATGTGCTAGGATTGCATTAAGCATAATGGAGTAAGGAAATTATTTAACGTAATTTATGATTAATTTCAATTCATTTATTGCACATTATAAATAGAAAACCATAGTAGTATTCACACATAAACCATCGTTCTTATGATAAATATGGAGAACGTACATCTAGTGTAAGATATTTTTCTGAGAAAATTGTGTATGTGAAAAGAACATATAAAAGTAGATACCTTAAGTATTGAACTGTATTTAAAAAAATGATTATGCTATGAGTTTTTTTGATCGGCCCGACTCTGCTACGAGCTGCTTACAAGTTTTAGGTTACCGATATAAGTATATGAGAATGAAAGTAGACTCACTGCAATGAAGTGGTAATAAATAATAAAAATACAAGTCTCTACTTACTAGCTATAACGAAAAGTAACCACAATAATCATTGCACCAATAGAGGGAAAGGTAGATAACTAATACGAGGTACCTTAACTTAATAATGTTGAGTAATTGTAATCAGTAATATCTACCTCCAACAAAAAAATACTTAGTCATAATATCTATTTTTTTACTTTATTAAATGTAAAATTGTTAAGTGATTAAGTAGCTGGTGGTAATGTCATGAAACATTTTTCATACGGGGGTAAATTTTTTAAATTTGAAAATATATTTTGATTGTTTTTCTTCCTAGTAAGGAAATTAATGAGGTCCTTGTGGTGTGCCACCTAAAGTTGTTTTACAGATATTTCATTTTCTTAGTTAATATATCAAATTTTATTAAGAATTTCTACGCGATTAGACTTTATATTTTTTGTATACTAACCATTGAACAATTAAATTATTTACGTTTTTAATACCAAACTACTAACTTGTCTACATCATGGAATGGCATTTTATGAAATTCAATTTATTCTAACTTTTATATCTAATTAGAAATCATTTGCTAGCTTCAATCTATGGGTACAATTTATGTACAATATTTATATTATTCAAATTACCCAATCACCCTTTTTAAAGAATTTTATTAAAATATCATTAAGTAATATAAATTTTACAATATATGAATGTTGGCTATATGTTATTATTCTTGATTTTTTGACCGATGCCTATTTTTATCAAATTAAAGTTTGACATTAAATAAAAATAAATAAAAAACTTATCATATTTAAACAATGGACCTTAAGGTTAGTTTATTAACAGTTTTGCTGGTATGCGTATTTATACACCTTTTTTTAATGAATTTCAATGCTAAGCAATTATTTTCGATAAGTCATACTTGAAACGGCAAACACAATAGAGATAAACCTACGTAATATTATAATTACAGTTACTTTTTACATACGACACCAAACATCACCTGATGACTATTGTGTTACAAAATTACATGACATATTATTTCTCGACAAGGAGAGTCGTCATGTAGTCATGTACCATCAGCAAATAACAGCATCATGTATCGAAAGTACCAACCGCATGTTTCTCTAATTTTGTATACAAACATTGTAATCATTGTAATATTTACATATTCCTTTAATCGACTGCAGTAGAAATATATTATTTGTATTTTTATCTAATCTTAAAGCCCAAATGTCAACTATCCCCCCATGAACATGATTAATTTAAGGTCAAATAACTGTCAACAGTATAATACAAACTTTGACGTACAAGATTAAAATGTTATAAAGTATTAAATTCTGATGCATTGCAGATGAAATAATTTTATGAACCGTAGATAATCTGAATATTATTTTCTTTTTTATTTATCCATTTGTGTTAGCTATACAGATAGCTATAACGATGGTAATAAAAATGAACAAAACGATTTTTAAAAATAATACAAAGAAAGAAAAAAGCATGGTATTTATTGTATTCACACAAATAAAGGATGATCCCTGGGAATTGACAATATAAATATATACTCGTTTATGCATTTTTACAAATTGATGAGAGAAATTTGGTATAGATTTGTGTGTGTATCAATTTATAAAATATTGGTAAAGATCAATTATCTATAAAGAATTTAGAGTATCGAACTTATTTCCATTTATATATGTCCGTATGCTAGTAAACATAATTTATTTGTGTAAATAATCAGGGATTATCCTAGTTGTTCTTGAGCATAATAATCTTATTAAAGACATGCATAGTATAGTAAATATACAATACTATAGATATTTATTGTTTACATTGTATTGAATAATAATTTTAATAAAATTGTACATTATAAAAAAAGATCTTAAAACAAGTACTCATATAAATACGTTTATCGCCGTACATTGTCTTGCTGAAACACCTACTTCACCTGAACATGTGAACTCGTCAAATTTAATTCCACTCAAAGTTCAAAGTCTTTACGTTGGAAATTGAAATCTCGGCAAAGTTGCTAACGCGTCACAGAGCGCAGCCACGGCTCGGGTCGGTTCCAGAGGTGACATTCCTTAAGCAAATAAACTTGAGTTAACAAACACGCGTGTAAATTCACATCACCATCATTTCCTGCGTCGTTGGGAAAGTTAGAAATGACTCTTAACTTTTTACACGCATTTACTACTTGTAGAATAGCAATTATTTATGCATTCTTTACCCCGTTCAGAAGGTTAAAATACTATTGAACAAAATAACTTCTTAGGTTTTCACGGCCAGATTTGATATTGTGGCTTTTGGGCTTAGCCGTGTGTGGCGAACTTTTTTCAACCAATATTTCAACCGCTATTGCAGGGGTATTTTTCAGGATTTATGATTTGACTATTGAGCAATTACTCTAACAAAAAAATACATGCAAAATCTAAATAAAAATTCAAGAAGACACTATAAAAACAAAACCACCACCTCGATTGTTTTAAATTAATCTACATATTCATATCATATTTTTGTTTTTTAATCGAGTTGCCTCTTTGGTGCATGTCTCTAAGCGTCAGGACAATCTTTGTATCTCTTTAAATAGTGACAATACAATTGGCCGAATGAACATTAACTAAAAATAAGTTTTTTCGAATGTCAATTTTGCAGAATTTCATCATATTCTGCAAAAATTAACGTAAATAATTTATCAATCACTTAAAATCACATATACATCTTCATACACTTAAAAAAAAATGCGAAAATAATCTTTTGGCAAAATATCTGTTCAGCCAAATATCCTTATAGCTAAACATGCTTTGGTCAATTTGCCGCATTTTAATTGTTTTCAGACAAATAATTTGAAAAATGCTGATAAACATATCTTTGAACACGCCTAGGATACTATTTTAGCCTTCGCATAAAATCTCGGTCTCTCTTTTTTATTTCGTATCTTTATTATTTTCTTACTAAATTTTTACTCACAAAACTGGCATTTTCAGAACAGACTAAATCTAAATATGTTCCGTTGAAAAACCGAGTCTCTGGTCTCCGTACCCTAATTCAATAGTGCGCCTTGCTGGCCAACAATAGCGAGCTGATGGGGTTGCCAGCAGGAGTCGGCGGACTGGAAAATCACACGTCAGCTCTCTCCTAGCAGCCAGCGGGACCCTCAAGAAGGAACCTGGCGGAGTGCTCTTGACGTCAATCACTAATACGCCAAAACTGAAAAATATATTAACCAGCAGATTATGTGACGATTTACGTGTTGCTCAAAATTACGCCGACGTAGTTCTATTTTGAAAAAAAAACACCGGCTTTAGTGAAATGAAGTATAGTAGATACAAATATACTTGAAAAATCATTGTATCATCGGTGTAATGTAATGTAAGACAATTGGATTGTTATATTTTAAATGGATGATAATAATTATTTTATTCGAGTATTGCATTATTTTTAAAATATTTAAAATACATATATATCGTGTTCTCTTGATTGCATTGATGGCGTCAATTTTTTTTAATCGAATATTAATTTAATTCTAAAAAATAAAATTTTGTTTAAATTACATTAAAAAAAGTACTTTGCATTTGGCTTAACCAATGAATTCAGTCCAGAGTACAATTTTTCATTTTTAAAAATAATTTATAACATAACGTAATTATGTTGTTATTATTGTTATATTTATAAAAAAAAAACAACGCTTGTATTAATAATTATGAAAGTAATATAAATCTAACAAGGGATAAATTTCTTAGCTCTCATAAAGATCACATTGTTATTTCTAAAATATAAGCATACATTTGCCATCAACTTGGAGCTCTTAGATTAAGAATAAGTGAATAATTCCATTCTCGGCATCTAATATCGTATAGACTCATAGCTAATATTTGTAAATCAAGTATTATTTTTTGTTATTAAACGTCCATCTCATAGATCTAGCGACCATTTTTCAGCTAGTGATTGTGGATTAAGTATATTAAAAATTATGCCACAAAGAAAAAACTTTCATAAAATAATACTATATAAATAAAAGTGAATCTCTAAATTAATTATGTACGAATATTACTTTTATAAAATAATATTCATGTCTTAATTTGAAATTATAATACACATTATATGCATAAATAGATTTAATATATTGATATAGTTTAACATGCAATGGATATTTTCGTGTCAATTGATTTACGTTGTATCAATAAATATGAATAAAGAAATAACTTACATAACAGTATGATTTAACAAGATCATTCAATCTCACTAACCATAACAATTAATATTCTAATGCATCCAAGCATGAATATATTAACATAAGTTTTAAATTGTTTATGCAGGGTAAGCATTACGGTTACTGAACTTTAAGTTAAAGAATAATTGTATTTCTTTTTATATGTCCCTACTAAATTGAAGCATAATGATTCATTAATTCTGAACGTAATATTATAATTGAATTAAAATTGAGTATTGATATATAAAAAGAACTTAGGTAGTGTGGAATTATCTATTTTTATCGATTTCCAATATGTCGATTTCATTTAAAGGAGTACTCGAAAGCATGCGCTTTGTAATCAGTGCCAGTTTTAGGGGGTGGCGAAGTGGGTCAGTGCCCCAGGGTGTCAAATAAGCTAGGGACGCCGAGTATAACCAATCTTGCTTAGATTTTTTTTAATATTAACAATATAGAACGCCAGAAAAAAATCCCTAGGGCGCCGCAGGAACTAAAGCCGGTACTGTTTGTAATAATAATTTTCAATTCAAGATATAAGTATTTTGTGAGCTTCTTAGATTACAAGTGACGTTTTAATTTAAATACGAAATAGAATATTCATCTGTCGAATATTTTATATTCAAAGATGACGATTAGCTTCATTCATACGATGCATATATTACACAGTAGTCTCTGAAGCTAGGATGTATATAATTTAGTATACACGCATATCCTCAAGATTGAGAGTGGATATTAAACTGTAGAATAGTTCAAACACTCGTTGGTTTACCCTCCATGTTCTCGCGAATATAATTATTTATTTAAATCCAATCACGGCGCATCAAAACAATCACACGACCGTTATGATAATTATCTGTAAAATTTAAAGGCGGTTATTGATTTGAATACAAAGATTCCGGTGGCTTGTAAGTGATTAGCGGGGCATTAGTAGTTTAGTGGTAACTACACCGGTTCAGGTGTAATCTGATTGTTAACCGCCTGATTATTCCTTTCTGGTGTTAGCGGCTGAAACCGAAAGCGGGAGGTTCAAGATTCATGAATAATTACGCCGCATTGCCTACTTATTGACTTCACTTTGCATACCTTATTTAAAAGTACAATTATGTTCTCGCATTTCACAGATGTAACAAGTTTCTATTTATTTCTAGAAATTACTTTATTGATGGCGAAAAGTAACGTATATCTTATTTATATACTTTTATAATAAAATACATATTCATGAACAGTATTAAATTATACTTCTTAAATTTAAAAACCCCTTTCCATAATAAGTACGCAAATTAACCGGACAGTTTTTTGCTGAGTTGCTGTGAAAATAAAAACTTTTCATTTCATATGTTTTTTTTTATAAATTCCTTTGATTAAACTGCTTTTATTTTTGCATCCTTTAAATAATACTTTAAAAATAATTAAGCAGATCGAATTTCGCTTTGTATAAAACAGTCCTTCTATGGTTTTATATATAAGATACTCATTTATATAAGGCAGCACACCGGTTACAGTGCGGTCCGCATTCCTAACTTGATATAACCAAGAAACCTGCAAGAAACTCTCGTTGCAAATCCTCGTGGAAACCTCTTTGAGGTAATAATCTTCCGATAGTCTTCTGCAGCAAATCCTCCAGTAGTGTTAAGCGAGGCCGAGGGCAAAAACGGACCCGGCGGTGACACCTATCGTAAAGTCTTGAAACTAAAGTCCTGTTATTTTTTTGCAGAGGACCATTTCCCCTTCCACCGAGACGCTGCTTGCCGAGCGCTTAAAGGCAGTGGCGCCGGTTAAGATGGTTTTCAGGAAAGGTAATAGCTTGAAATCATTGTAATTTAATATATATATATTTTTTGTAACTGTTTTTTATTATTTCAACTCGTTTAAATTCCATCTATTAATAAAGATAGATCATGGATGGAATTGTAGATTTTCCGATTCGACGAATCATTATGACACCATTCTAATCTAATACTCGTATCTTGGTAAAACATTCAATTGATGACATGCTAAAAAGATGGTTTCCAAAATACTTACCCTCGTTTTCCTAAAAACACAATATGATTATATATAATTGGAAAATAAGAGTTTCTGCATTTCTGAGATGAAAATTTAGGACTTTTTTTAATTTTATTTAGGTCTTCATTATTCAATTTTAAATATTTTATTTTTCAAAAATATTATTTACGTAATGTTCCTTCAGAACTTTTGGTCAATTTCATTTTATTTATTGAGACTTGCAAAGTCACGTAAAATGTGACGAAATTTCATATTCCCTCCCTATCTGGAGCATATGCACAATTTCAGATGCCAGGGTCCTCGTCTCATAGTATGTCAGCTATGCTGAAGCATGATGGAGCACCGCCGAATACAATATATATATATATATATAGTTCAATAATATATTTTCATATTTATTAATTACTTCTTCTTCGTAGTATCAATCCGGTGGATTGGTTTGCAGCAACAGAATCTTGCATCTCGATCTCCATTCCTCTCGGTCCTCCGCAACCCTTTTCAGCTCAGCATAAGCGCTACAGTTCATGTCCTCGAATACTTGCTGCTATTAATTACAAATGCTTACAACTAGTCGTATATTGTTATATGATATCTATACGTATCTTGAATACAGCAATAAACAGTGAATAGTGAAAGAACACGAAGAAAAAAAGTCTTTTGACATTTTTCACGAGCCGCCACTGTTCTGTCACCGCCACGACTCGCCAAACAAAAACCGAGTATTACTCAGCACGAATAAAACAAAAGATACAAAAACATCCTTCAAGTGTTCACGATACCGGCATTCTTCAGGCGGCGCCGACAAACCACGCCAGAGCAAGACACAGCTATGCGACCATTACAAAGCGAGCGAGAGGGACGAGGACACGCTAGCGCTGCATCTAAAAATGGGACGGTTATACCGGCCTATCGGAACGCCCAATCGCTCCAAGCCACGCCCACTGAGAGTATTTTTTTATTCTTGGAGTGTTCAGGTGTTTTTTTATTATTTTTCTGCAACTCGCTCTTTAACGGCAGGTGTTTCGGAATCCGCGAGTTTGCGATGGTCGTAAAAGCGAATCGCCGCTTAACTCACTGCGCTATCTCCATGTATACGACTGGAGCTGGACGTGGCTGGTGCGTGGCTTCTTCCTCCACTTGCCAGGCCATAAGAGATAGCACACCACTTCCTTAGCGGAGGTTCCCATGATGGTCGGGAGTCCACGCTTGCACTTGAATGGGTGCTTAGGGACGGTGTTGGGATATGCATCGACCTTACTTGCGAAACAGGAATCGGTAACCTTATTTAGTTGTTACTAAATAAAAGACTACCATATTAAATTTATAGCATTCCATGTAATTATAAAATTACACACTAGCAATGGATGAAAAAAAGTACTTATATTAATTCAACAAAGCACGTCAAATACAAGTAAAGATATTATATTATAATAGCAAACCTAAATAATTGTTGATAATAGACGGAATTAATTAGAACCTTGCTGCTATGTTCGAGTATACGTGAGGATGGTAACAGATTTTGGAGGCTGTCAAGAACCACAATCTCTTGTAGTGGCACTTAGATAAAGAAGAAAGTAATCTCGTGATCACCATAATTGGTCTTTTTAAAAACGAATGATGCTAGTTTTCTGGGATAATTGTTTGTGGATCAACACCCTATACACATCGCTTAATCATCTTTAATATGGCAAACGTTAATAATCCACTGATGACACATCAATGATTGGGATTATTATATGTTTTTATTAACCTAAGATAATGTGAGCAAGTTCGCAAGTTCACAAACTTAACGGTGCATATGGCTTCCAAATGTTGACAGAACTTATCTCACGTCACGATATGCTACGATAGACCTGAAATGCATTAAATACTGAAGTATTTAAGGAAGGCTGATATAACAGATTATTTTATGTACATAACTGTAACTTCCGCTTTCGTTTTTTCGTTTGTATCATGCCCATTCTATATTTATATATTTATACCTAATTAACGTAAATTCACATTGGTAACTTTTCATTATTAACATATTCTACGTATGACACATGTCTCCTCAACCAGGGTCGATTTTTCAACGTTAAAAAAACATCCGTTGAGAATTTCATTTCACAACTTTTATGCCACTTAACTGATTGTTTTTTTTCTCTTAATATTAAATAATTGACGTTTCAAGATAAATTTTAATGTCCACATGCTTATAAAAATCACTTTAATGATGCACATACTCGTTAGTAAATAATCAGTGATATTAATTCTAAAGTAGTCAGTAACATTATAAAACAGACAGTCGCTTAAAAAATTAAATATTATTATTAACTGCGTTTTGAAATATATCTTTCCATATCCCGAAACCTGGAGGGCGGTATAGCCCAAATCAATCCAAGAATAACGTAATTGCTATATGCCTATTAAATTCCTGAAATGTGTAATGTTGGTGATCTCTGATGAAGCGACACAATGCGTAGATCTAATTTGTTTATAGAAGGCTCAAAATTTAAATACGGTAGTCGTGATGTGGTGTTGAAGGTATAAATACTCGTACGACTGTATGTTATCGCTGCATATCATTAAAAAGCATGTACAGCAATCTATGTTTGTACTTTGAGTACATCATATAACGCATATAAGTATAACATACTTCCGTCCTTTTTTTCCATATCCGCTCCTTAGTTTGATCGAATGGTTCTTTCTTATACGAGTATAATGTGTGATAAATAAATAGGAACATGTTATTTCATATGTTTTCTAGCTAATGCTTAAATCTAAACAGGGACGACTGAAAGTAGTATGTGAGTAAAAAGTGAGATGGTTATTTGATGTGTGTATAGATTTTTAAAAGGCTGGAAGTGTTTATTAATCTACTCCTTAAAAAAAACATATAATAAATAAAATATAAGACAGATGAGAGAAAAGCATTCTAAGTTCTGCCTTTGGTGTTAGAAAAGAGCTGGAGAAGCTCTGCGTCCTGTAGCAACACACGTCCACCGTGTAAAGATGCTCGGAAAGTGTTCCACAAGTCAAACGTTGATGAATAGATGCAGGTGGAATAAATTTAAAAAGTTCAGGAGAGCAATAATCGTTTGATAAAAGGATTAGTTAGGGGTAGCATAAAAATACGTATTTTTGCAATTATTCGCATATTGTCAGAAATTATACTCAGTATTGAAACTCATAGTAAGTCATCGATGAAAAATTGATATGTTTTTATTAAGATGCACAAATTTCTAGATACATTTTGTACCTCGTACTTGATCGGCCTAAATTTTTAAACTGTTTCTGAAATTGTCATTTATAGAATGTTAATGGATCTCTTATACTGAAATATGCAATCGTTCAATGTTACAAAATTCACTAGGATTTTTATCATAATATAACTTCTAGAGACGTTTTAAGTATGAACCAAATCCAGATACTCTTAAAATACGTTTATAGAACAGCAAACGGTTGCTAAACCATAGTCAAACAATGTTGATAATCTAGGTATATATATATTTTTTAAGTACGTTAATATTAATCAACATCGACTATCAAATTATAATACATCGGTTTGTCTAACGCTTACAAAGACATTTGGATATTTTTGTAACGAAAACTTATTGTTTACATTAATATGTTCTCCAAATAACCAATGTGTAAATAATGTTTTCAAGAAAACAATAATTAAAACATTACATATTTTTCTTAATAGTTTAATACGACATTTACCAAAATATAAAACGCTTAAACCTTTAAGAGTATTTCAGTACGCAGTTATACTTGTAAGTGTATCTACTGTAATAAACTTGACTTTTATCTTAAGTACCAAATAGATATAAAAAGACGCTAAATAAAACGGACGTCCATTTTAACGATGGCAGGTCAAAGCTTTTTCGCATTTTACCCGGCGAGCTTATTTTATGCGAGCTTTATATTACGGCCTTATATACGGTCTTATGTATAAGAGTACTATGTACCGAGAAAAACATCCATCTCAGTCTCCTCACCCACTCCCAAGATAAACTTCATCGCACCACTCACGCCTAAGTTGGTACGAGTGCCTGGTGTAGAGTCTCTCCAGAATTTTCTCTCGCCTTTATATTTTTCCGCTGAAACGCCATTGGATGAAAAAGCCTTAAGATACAGCCTTCTAGGGGAGGATCATCCTCCAGGAGGCGAGGGGGAGGGACTCGACACACTCCCACTCGCTTTTACGATGGAAGAAAATGAAATAAAAGGAAAAAAGGCATTTCTCTTTGTACACAGGCGGATCTAAGCAAACATTGTACAAGACTAACCAATGCGTAAGACTCTTTCATTTCTTATTTTATGTTAAAAATTACTGTTTTTCTACGTCGTCCCTTTTATTACCTACATACTACTTTGTCCTTGTGTGCATCTATCCCTGTCATTAATACTATAATACTTCAAAATCACGATTTATCAATGTATTATAATGAATATTGAAGTGACCATTTTTATCGTGTATAATTTATTAAAGCCACAAAAGGTATCATCTTGAAACCGAAATACGATTTCAATCAGGTAAATTTTACATCAAAATACAATTGTGAAATAATTCTTAATATTATTTAATTTACTCCAATGGTATTATGGATTTCAACCAATAATAACATGTAATCATATCAGACTCTTTTAGGAAACATCATTCACCACATGATAGCCAATAATATCATTTTATTTGATTACCTCGTTATTGAATGTGGTCCTAGTGTACCATCCACTCTTTATATAAATAACTAGGCAAAACGGGAAAAGATATTATTCAATTGTTGATGATAATTTGCTCTCAAGTATATCTTAAATGGTATTATAATACAGATAAAAGAACAAAAGAAAATAAGCCATAAAAATACAGTTTTTTTTACAAAATACAGTCGATTCCGCTTAATTGGGACACATCGGGACTTGGTCATTTTGTCCCAATTAAGCGGCTGTCCCAATAAGGCGAATTTCACATTTTTAAAAAAATCATTTATTACGTTTTAACAACTAAGGCCATAAACCAGTAATACACATATAAAATTAAGCAATGCATGTTTTTATTCAATAATTTTATTTTATTAACTCTTCGAAACTGTAAATTACATATAGATAATATAAATTATCATATAAATTTCAAATATGTTATATAAACTTTTAAGAAAAAAAAATCCTAGTTAAAATAATAAATGGGTAGGTACATACAATTTAATTCAATGCAAAAATGAGTCGAGTGTAGTCTGTCTTTTGTTTTTGTAACATTTCACTTCTACAAAATCAGCGCAGATATTCAGTGCGGATGTAGGGCTCCCTTCAGTTCCTTCCTGCATAAAATAACGCTGTAACACGGCCATACATTTTTTTGCCTCCTGGTTAGTCACAGGCACAGGTGACTCATCATCATCATCGTCATCTTCGTCTAATTTTTCATCTTTTGTTTTAATACCTTCTACAATCGAATCCTCACAGTCTTCAATATCATCATAACATGGTAAATTGTTATCTATTCTTGAATGTGTTGAAATTATGTGTTGTGATCTTAAATTTACTGTCCCAATTAAGCGGAATGTTGTCCCAATTAAACATATAAATTTGCTATTGGTTTCTTCGTTTGGTTTCTGGTTCTTTGAGATTTGTCCCAAATAAGTGGCTGTCCCAATTAAGCGGTGTCCCAATTAAGCGGAATCGACTGTACAGATTTTGCAATGTCTCGGCTTCCGTTTTATTTCAACAATCACATTATACGTTCGTCCGATATATTGAACTGCGGTAAATTTATAGGAGAAAAAATGTCTTTGACATAAAGTCGATGTAGAAAATTTGATAACGTTTTAATTTTTGGTTTAAAGATTTGTCAAGAAAAAATCAAGCTATGGTAAAAGACGTAAACGTGAAGAATTTAATAAATCGAGATGTGGCTGTTAAATATGTCCAGAATAGTGTTGGGATCCGCCACTTTATTGGGAGAGCTCGCTCTGTTTATTATCCGCCTTCGCTGTATTTGCTCCTCGGGGTGGGCGGGAGTCCAGGAAGCGGCCGTGGGAACAAGTGGGCGGCGAGAGGGCGGAAGCTGGGCGAGAAGTGGGCGGGGGCGACTGAAGAGAGATAAACCCTCCGAAACCCATTTCGCAGAAGTAGCCATTTCTGAATGAGCCTGTCCTTCTTTCGGATTATACTGGAGCTACAAAAATTTCCATCAAATTTAGATTGGATATTAAGCAACGCAAAAATATTATTTTGGCATCTTCTTTGGCAAAAAATCTCTTATTGAGCGTCGGCGTATTTTTTTCGTCCCGTAGCGTTTTTCAACAGTTGCGAAAAGCGACAGATATCATTTTTAAATAATACACAGCAGCAATTGTGTTGTTCTGAGATATTTATTTTACGGCTTAATCAAAGACAAAAATGATTGTACAAATATATAATTGGCAAACGTTGCATGATATTTACTGTACCGGTTTAAAGCTCTGCGGCGCCCTAGGTTTTTCGGGTATCCCATGTTGTTTATATGTTTAAAAATCTAATCAAGATTAGTTGCTTCCGGCGCCCCTAGCTTATTCGACGCCCTGGGGCACCACCCACTTCGCCACCTCCTAAAACCGGCACTGGATATGTATATAATATAAATATAACTTATATGGCGCTAACCTTTCAAACGTGGCATAATATATATAGTTTATATTAAGCATAAAATAATCTATTATATATAAATACGCGAGAACATAATGGTGCATAATATAAACTAAACTTAGTATGGTAGTATTAAAATACAAAGAAATTTGAAAATATAACTTTCAAAATATATTACATATACGAGTATATTTATATATATTGTATATTATACATTAGCTATTGTAGTTTGTAAAAAAAAATATTGTTACATAAATTAATCATTTTTGAACATAAAAATGTTATTATAATTTATTTTCCAATTAACGTAATATCAATTAGCAATTTATGTTTACAAACTCATAATTATTGTGGCTTTTGGGTTAAGCCGTGTGTGGCGAATTACTCTTTTCCGATATTTTGACAGCCATCGCAGGGGTCTTCTTCAGGGTTGATGACTTAAGGCCCCTGCAATGGCGATAGAAATATCGGAAAAGAGTAATTCGCCACACACGGCTACACCCAAAAGTCAAAATATCAAATCTTGCCGTGAAAAATTTAGCTATTTAACTTATAATGAATTTAAATATTATGAAAGGAGGTTAATCTTTGTATTATACATTAAATATTTATATAAATATTATAAGTAAGTTACTTAATTTGTAAACCTATTATGTTATACCTACCTTTAGTTTACAGTGACTGCTATCACTAGTGTAAGCTATGAGCAAATACAACAATAAAATATGAATTATTGTTTGTAAAAATGTACAAAATCAATAAAATTTAGAGATACGTGCATATCAAATTGCACTTTAGAAGTTCAGAGTTAGATAATGATATGACAACTTGGTATTTTTGACATTAAGACATTTGTTCGTCTGGCTTAAATGCCACTTTTTTTTAAATATTAAGGGACGAATATATCAAATAAATACTGTGTCTTTTTAAATGTAATTGCTATGTATGTTTATACTAAAACATTATAAATAATTCGTTTATTTGACAAATATGTACGTATATGTCTGACGATCATTTAAATAATATTGTTCACACTAACTGTTGTTTTTAATAGGTTGGTTCAACGACCGTGTACATGATAAAAACAACCACTTAAAGTGAACAAATAAGCGGAATACATACTCCGCTAAGCGTTTTCTGAGGAGAGTGTAGCAAAGTGAAGTCTAAGTTGAGCTCATCCTCGAGTTATTATGTCTGCAGCAAAGCCACCATTCGTCATTCGATAATACGGATTTTCGTTCTACCTGAAGAGGTGTGAAGCTTCAAGAGTTTGTATGGAGACTGTGAGAGTGGAGTGAGGAGGTTCTGTTGCCCACAATGGCTGCGACAGTCTCCGCGGTGAAGGCTTTCAGGCGGCGTAAGTAAGTGCCGCGACTAATCGGAGTCCGTTACTTGTCCGATTTGTTACACCGGCTTTTATGAAAATATGAAAATAATAACAACGCAATAATGGTAGACGACTTCCATACACTTATTCTGTCTGCGCACCGTTGCTAAGCTTACACCGACAGAGATATGATGACCACATTCTCATTGAGTGTGCTTATAAAAACATGCCATGACTCTTGATTCTGTTTCTAAATACTAAAATAGTTATTAATTTAAAATTGAATTGTTTTGTTTCATTTGACATTTATTTAATCTGACTGATCACAGCTTAATAAAACAATTCATTAAATTGGTATAAATTATTTATTCATGTACTAACGTAGCTCAAAAAACATTTAGCTTAATTTGTACCCTTATGTTATACATTAGCATTTATTGCATAATAGTTCCATGTTTATGGTAATTTTCACCTTTTTTGTTTCTTTGTGTTCAGTTTCCTTTCAAAGTTTTAAAAATCAAAGAGAGATTGTATTTGTAATTCTAAGTATCCATGATACAATAATTGATAGTGCCTGTTTCCGAATTTCATTCTCTTGTATTATTTTAATTTAGAGATCACTGGATTCACTGAAAGATTTTATTGAAAGGAAAAAAATGCTCCGTCCAAATAAGTTACCATTTGACCAATTCGAATATTTCGCCACATACCTGCAACGCACTTGAAAACATTGAAGTCATAATACTCTAATATAAGTCCAATTGATGACGATTGTGGACACTACATAAAAGCACTGTCAATTCTTAAGAATTGGACAGTTATTAATAACTGTCCAAAAACGCTGTCCATGTAAATTTCGCCACGCCTCGCAAACGCCGCAGCATTTTTTCTTTCGTCGCCTGTGTGGCGTGGGCCCTCTGTGTGTAGTAGCAATGAGACATTGAAAGAAAACCATTTCTTCAGAAGTGATGGGCATTGTTGCGTTGCTGACCATTGTCAGGGGAGCGATGGCGTTTTTCAGAAACGTGATGAATGAAATGTACGAGCCAGCGTGCATGAGTTATTGTGAAAGAACCTGGCGACAAAAGTGAGTTAAAGAGTCAAACCTTACGTCTTATGAACTCGATTCGTTAAATGACTGTGTCCGCTGAGGACTTCACCATTATTTACTTACCATACAATGAGCTGACTATCTATTTATTGGTTATTTTGTACAAACAATCGACACTCTCAAGAAGGTTTAAAGCAAATTATTTAAAAAGGTTTGTATTTGAAATAACTTCCAACGATTCTTATGTGCCACACGTATTTACGTGCTTAAAAATACCCCATTTTACTCTTATCACAAAATAAATAATTAAATTAAGACGTTATACTCCTTTTTCTCTAAAATGAATTCAGGTAGTTGTATAGTATAAAAATTATAATGTTTCAACCTTACTAAAATTATACAAAAATGTCTATATATGTGTGGAGTGTGTCTATATACATGTGGAGTATGTTTCATGTATTATAATAGCGCACACAGTATTACACTACTTTATGGCTTTATAACGTTTTGATATTTTTTTAGACATTATTTCAGGCAATATATCATCAATATTAATTAATTACAAATATGCAGAAAAGTATAACAAGAGCCGAGACGCTCATCGGTCGACGCTCGATTTAAAGAAAATTGCAACTGGATCATGGGACAATAACTTAGCTGTGTCTCCGAACCATATTTCTCAACGTCGCTTAGCCATCATGTAATATAATGGCACAAGCAGTCTTTTACATGATCTTTGGTATGCAGGAGCCAGGTGGCCGTGGACGTGGCTCCAGCTGACCCCGGAGGAAGCCGCGACCCGCTGCTGCTCCGCCGGACGCTCGTCGCATGACAAGCACCGACAAGGGGACCAACTTACTGTTCTCGAGACGACCGCTGACAAGCCTGACAGCCGCATGCTTAGCCTAACCTGGGCCGCAGTTCCTGGTGCATGCCGCTGTCATGTATCGTCAAACAAAACTGACCACTTTAGTTGTAAACTTTTTAGTAATATACAAAATATATTTTCACACTGATACAGCTTACACTATATTTTGTGTCAGTATCTAAATATTGAATATTTAATTAAAAATGCAAGCGCTTTCTAAAAATATGAAGAATCTTTATTTATTTTGCCTTTTACAATACTTCAATACCATGTGATATTAATCACAATGTATAATTTTTTTTTAATGATTACGGGTGCGCCAAATAACTTTTTTTTTTTGAAAATGGGGCGCAAGACATCGAGTGTAGCTTCGGCTGTGTGTACGTAGCGCCGTCCTGTTGAAACCAAATGTTGCCAATATCCTCCTCTTCAATTTTTGTGAACAAAAATGGCCCTTTAACGATCGCCGTTGACTGTAACGGCCACTCCTTGCTCATTTTCGAAGAAAAATGGCCTGATTTTCAAAGTAATGTCGCAATATTTCCCAGCGTTGTTCAAGCGTATACACAACCATATTTGTTTAGCGGAAAGATAAAACTAATTATCTGGCAAATCAGACATGAGCTAAGTTTTACCATTCGCGAAATAAGCACTAGTTGAAAAAAAAACGTTAGATGGCGGGCCCTATATATAAAATAATTTTACTAAAGCTTAACTTAATTTTTCAGGTATAAATAAAAGATTTTTAGAATTTATTCGAAAATATATTTCTTTGACGACATGTTTCAGCCAGGTCAAATGGCCATTTTCAAGTCGATTAGTAACGTGTGTGTAGGCTCTATATAAAGCAAAGAGTGAATGAAAATGTGGATTTGAATTGTGTGTTTTAGGAAATCATTAATGTATATAAATCTTTTATTTATATGTGATATTATGGAATTCCACCAAGAAATATCGATCGAAAAAATCGAAATAATTATTTTTTTACTTTCAATAGTATTTTTCCATCTCTCTGAATATATTTATTCGACAGATATAAGTAACTGTTTTCTTAAGGCAGCAGTATTTAGTAAGATACATTTATTTAATCCACTTTTCCAGAATCTTCAAATCTCTTGGCTTAAAATTTTTACTATACCCTCAAATCTATACACTTCATTAGCCAATCGTCCAATAAACTGCAATGTTTCATCGTCATACGACGTACGTAGTAAGTCAGCTTTCAACTTAATATATGAGCATTTCTAAGTGGCAACTGTCGTTCCATTTTTTGGCAGGTATATCAGACGAGTGTTCATATTATGACTAATTAAGGGATCCTCGCTCCATGCACTCTCTCAACATGAGCATAGACGAGTCAATCAACTTTTTACCGACAAACCTGTCGATGGACGCTATACACCTTTCATTAATCCGTTAAAATGGCGTTTTCCATGTGTGGCCCTTCAGTGTCTCACCTTTCAGCAGCCAATCAGGCTAAGATGGCTTTCCCAGGTGTGAGGCCGCTGCGACCGCTGACAAATGGCCGGCCGCGGTGCGCGCCGGTTTATTTTTTATCCGTCTCGGGAGCAATGTGACTTGCATATGAATCATGTTTTGCTGACGACGTGCCCAAGAAGGGGCTTCATACTTATGAAATTCCTTTAGCAATACCGACGATTATATTAACAAGTCAACTATGACTTTATATGTTGATACCGACGATTTTATGAAATTACTTAATTTTCAGTAAAGAACCATTTAAATATACCTTTATATGATTAAAATTTGTTAACCTTTACCAAAGTTTATCATTTAATGTAAGCAGTTTCATTTTAATCTATCAAACAGTTTGCGTTTACACTTAATTCATTAAATTTGCGGCAAAGGTAGAGAAAGCAATGTTAAACTACGCATTTTTCAATTAAACCAAATAAATTTGAAGTTGGGGATAGAATATGCGAATGCTTGTGTCCATTCATTTCAATATCATTTATATTTATACTGATTTACTTTACCAGGAATATTTTTACGGTTCATGCTAGGAAGAAAATGAAAAAGCGAATTCACAGGTATAATTATGAAAATTTAGCGAAATTCTTTTGTATTTCATTAAATAAATTATATTCAGTATAATCTAGACTTCAATAAAAGATTAAATACCTTAAACAGTTTCAAAGCATTAGGTAGTTGAGGTAAGCATATAAAAAGTTAACTGTTCAAAAGCCTACTAAACTCAAGAAAATTTAGCTTGATCCCCAAGTATTTAACTATACTCGTATAATAATCAAAATTACTAAAATAATATAAACGGTATTAGTTACATTTAACCCACATGTGAAACATTAAAAGTTCTAATAAATATGAATTATTTCAGTAAATACTCAGTGATAATGCTATATTTGTACAGTATAGGTGATTTACAAATAAGAATTTTATTTTATAGCGGACTCTTAAATTAATATCACTAAGTTGTACTCAAAATTGCGCGTAAAGTATGTGTCTTGTTTTCTCTTTGCCGGATTTCAGCAGTGACGCACCTCCTCGTCCATTGTATGCATATCACGGCGGTGGCTTTCTTCCTGCAGCCGATCGACGCTCCTTTCTGAGCCGCCAGACCCGGGCAGGGCCGCACGCCCACTAGCGGGAGAGATACAAGCAGACCATTTTTACAAGAATTTAATGTGTATGATTACGTGCTTGGAAACGTTTTGTGCAGTAATCAAACACAGCTAACTGTTTTTCAAGTATTAATTACTCCCTGGTGGCGGGAGAAATTAATATTGGCATGGAAGTCTTTTCCGTTTCTTAGTAGGACCTTCCTGAACTGCTGCTTGTTTTTGACTGTCTTTTTCTCTTAAACTACATCAAAGTCATCGTGAGAAAAACGCGCGCGATTAATGAAGTTACTATAGAAAATAGACTGCTATATATTTTTTTGTCTTTTGTTTGATTTAACCTTGTGTGTTGATAGATGTTGATATTATTTAAATTGACCCAGAAAGCGATCTAAATCTTTGATGTAAGGCTTTTCTATCCACCACTGAATAGGAAATGTTAATATTTGGAGGAGGACAATATTATTTATGACAAAGCGCATGTAGTTGCAAGTCAAACAATATGAGTGAGCTGGTCATGTATCCAGACGAGAATATGGCTGATGGGGTGAAAGGTTATGGAGTGGCGACCAAGAGCCGCACAAATATTTGTCGGTATCCGA
This sequence comes from Glossosoma conforme, assembly GCA_022606575.1. NCBI lineage: Eukaryota > Metazoa > Arthropoda > Insecta > Trichoptera > Glossosomatidae > Glossosoma > Glossosoma conforme. The sequence goes on from JAGTXR010000126.1 coordinate 1,133,245, forward strand.
CAAGAAAGCCCAGAGCCGTGATTAATGGTCGTTAATAAAGTAGATTATTACCCAGCAGTGGTATACTATTTATATGAATCTGATATCTTATGTCACTTAACTTTAAAATACATCCAGTTATCTTCTTCGTAGTATCAATCCGGTGGATTGGTTTGCAGCAACAGAATCTTGCATCTCGACCTCCATTCCCTTTCGGTCCTCCGCAACCCTTTTCAGCTCAGCATAAGCGCTACAGTTCATGTCCTCGAATACTTGCTGCAAATACTTCCGTCTAGGGCGCCGTTCTGCAGTAATGTTCGAACATTCCAGGTGGCATATCTTGTTGGCTGAAGGTTTTTCTTATTTGTCTTGGTTGTTTTGTCTCGAGCAGTCCCCACCCGGAGATCCGATTGGGGGACTATTTTATCTCCGGAAAATTTTACTTGAGATGCAATCATTTTTTTGCTGATACGTGGGATGTCTTTAAGACCTTTAATGTGGTATTTTCCCCTTTATTTCCACATCCTAATGCCGTTGACCATAAAGGTTCATCTGCCTTAGGAGGGCATTTACTACCTCCAGGACAATAGAGTGCCCTAACCAGCTTGACCTGATGAGGTTAGCTGGGTGTTAGCTTATTCCGGCCAACATTCGGTCCAAAAAATCTGATCTTTCAAATTATCATCAACCACAACGCAAATTGTTTTTCTGCGTAAAATCCAGTTATATGCATCGTAATCTTATTGAGCTGCATATTATACATTAGACACATTACAAATTTCAAATGTGTGCATTTCGAATAAGACTCGCAGTTCATACATTTTTTCTTGGTTTTTGTTTTTACTTTAGTAAGAGCTTTAGTATTTATTTAATTTAATAACCATTGGAATAAAAGAAAGTGAATTTTAATTTAATATTTCAACTGAAGCATGTGCATAGATTAGTTCATAACTTATCGTTAATAATCTAAATACAGGAAATGTACAGGAAAATGAGTTAAAGATCAAATTGTCACGTAGTTTTGTTAGTCCCGTATCCGGCACTGCACCGCGACACACACCCAACACAATGCCCAACACTTTGGACAATCCAAACCAGGCTTTCGGCTGCGATCTCCCGCCTCTATTGTTTGTTTCACTTATAAATACGACCCGACCATTGTTTAATATAAAGCATTTTTTCAAATAACGCGACCCGGCCGAAAATAAAAATGTATACGGGACAATAATTTTGGAGCGCGCGGACGGGGCGATTCATAACAGATTAAAGGAAATTCAATTTCAACAAATTTGTGAGGCCATATCAAATTTAATGCTCACCCATAAAAACATGAAGTGTGAATATTGAATTTAGAGCTACTTATTTTTTAGTATTCTCGTGTAACTTACGTCCAAAAAACCGGGAAACAAGCTCAACAGCTACAGTATACGAAGGTCATGTAATTTCCTTGATCAAGTCAGACCAATACAATGATATTCTCTCTTTTTGAATTTTTTTTTTACTTATGGAGTGCTAACATTCATTGCTAAAACCCTCATATTATAAATTAATATACAACGAAAGTCTACCTGCGTAACACAAAGATGACTCGAAATTTAAATGTCATTTTCCTTGCTTTTTAAATAATTATTTAATCTCTCTTATCATCAATTAAACTCCATCTCTGTTGTCGTCCAGCCGTACTTTACTGTTCAATTTTATAATAGGCACGTTAGGGATAAGCATTGGCACAATCTACGGGATGGTGACAGGCGAGACTGCTGTCCATACACGGCACTAACAATAGCTGATAATTTAGCTTCAGCAAACGTATCAATACACCGTTGGGAATCAAGATAAATTATTGGGGTTAAGCGTTGCCTGTCTCGTGGCGCGGATAAGCGATAATCACACGTCGCGTCATTAATCCGGGCAATCATCATTGTTCCTCGAGGGCTTGGCGCGTTACTTTCGCACCTCCATCACAATGGACTGTTGGGCGGCAGCAATCACGGGCAGTTATCCCAAATTGGCCCCGAAGACGACAATGAGGGTGATTAGATGCAAATGGACCGCGTCTCAGGCCGCCCAGCGCCTGCAGCGTGCAGTCCGCAGGATGAAGCTTGGCGCCTTGCTGAAGCCTGGTGCATTGCCAAAGCGAGATTCACTCAACTATGCATTTTGTGGTTATGCACTGGACTATCACTCTGACAAATGGGCTGTTCATCCTTGATTTTACTATTATAAAGTGATTTCTGGTAAAGTTGTACAGCTATATGAAAAAACAAATAAAATGTAGGCTTGGCGAAAAGCTAATGCACTAATGAGAATAGGTCAAAACAATTAAAAGTTTTTTTAACATATATAAAGCAAAAATCTGTTTTTGATTGGCAATGAACAATACTTTTAATGAAAAAAGCAGAATATAAAGTATTGTTATAGTTTAGAAATAGTTTTTAATGATTTTTCCGTGATTGAAGGTCAATACCTAGTATATTAATACAAATTGAAATTCAGTCAGCAATGCAGTATACGATTAAATAATAACATAGTTATCAGTCCAAAACATAACTTAAAAAATGAAATACAATTTTGGTAATTTACATCCGAATTTATTTATCTATTGAGAGATCTCGTGGAATGAATTGAGCCTTCTATAGTCACATTGGATTACTAAAAGCACCATATTATCAAATATTCTATTTAATTCTTCGCCAATTCATAAATATAACTTTCCCTTATCTTATATGGCTCAGATTGCTTTAGCCTTGTTGTGTTGCGATCCAGAACTTCCCGAACATCATCGCATTAATTGTGTTCACACAACATGTACTGTGTGGCTTTGTAATTATTTACTTTGGGCGTGCGGTTGAAGTGCCCGCGTCGCCCCACCTCTGGGAGCACTTGTCGGGCGCCATCTTCTTGGGGGCGCATCATGATTAGCCCGCTACTATTCGGGGGCGCTAACCGAAAAATTAACCTCTATTGACGGCCCCGCCACCGTGTTTATGTATTATATTATTCGAATACAATTTGATCGCGCCGGAGGAGGCAGGGGAGGATGAAGGATGTGGAGGAGACAGCATTTGAAACGACATTATCAAAGGGTTGATTTTGTAATCTAAGCTCTAAAGGATTAAAAAATATTAAAATAATGAATACATAAATTGTAACAATTGCAAATAACATCAAAGTTAATCTTCTTCAATGGTAGCTCAATAAAATATATATTTACTTAGGCTTAGTGTTTTCTTCTGATTATTTTTTCCGTGAATTTTCAGTATTAAACATACCAATGCTGATGAAATGTTAATGCTACTTGGGACGAATGCAATTTGGCATCTAAACACATAGTACTTAGAAGCTTTCTGCTCCTATTTTCTTCTTCCAGTAACATGTTGAGATTTTTTTCGAGCCATTTTAAGACGTGACCAACAATGTACTAAATTAAGTGCATTTGACGTATCAGACTTCTAGTGCTATTACACTGTTAACAATAATACTTTGCCTAAATATTTTTTGTCTTGCTTTTATGCATTTTGTATTATTTTTTCGTTCAATATCAACGTTATATGCGCTACAACGGTATTAGTGGAACAACTCATTTAAAATAAATATGTATATATCTTATTTTAAATGCTTCCTAGTAAATTGGTGCATTCTAACTACGTCTTGCTGTCAAATAATTTCTCGTGAAACGTTTTTAATTTCGATTAAAAGAGTGCTTTTCGCTTAAACTGCATATAACGGTCTGAAAAAACCAAATTCCGTATTAAAATGTTTATGATTTTCGCTCAGAAAACGGTGTAAAAAAATTCTACATTCAAAACGAAATACTTATTAAAGAAACACCAATCATTGAATACGAAGAGTATGTGATTCTAATTCACAACAACGTGCTACCCAATAATTGGGCTACAAAAATGTTGGCAAAACTATCTAGTTCAGCGTTCCCAATACAACCTACGTCTTTTTTATTCACCATATTTGACTTCAGACTAAATTCTCTGTCAGACTCCTTGCTCCATGAACGCACGGGAGCATAATGATGCCTGCTGATGCTGAGGTCTCCTATTGACAGACTCGGGTTGGCGTCGGGACGCTCGCCCTACTGGAGGGCCTATTCATATAATGCTATTCAGATTATTAGCGAGGTGACGACGAGCCCCATCTTTGAAGAAACTAATCAAAATCTTTTCATTCAACAGTCATACAGATTAATATTGAAAAATACGCTTTATTTACAGCTTAAAAGGCTTCCTTTGTCGTGTAAAATTAATGCAGCAATTTTTTTTTGTAATGAAACTAGCTTTTTTAACACAATTAGCTGAGAATACTTGTAAGATTCACTTAAAAGGCATATATGATGGAGAATACAATACAATACAATAACAATATTTCTATAAACAAAGTTGTTAGACAAGGAGATGTTATATCTCCAAAACTCTTCACAAACGCCCTAGAAGATATTTTTAAACTGCTATCCTGGACAAAATGTGGAATAAATATTAACGGAGAGTACATTTCTCACCTCCAATTTGCCGATGACTTAGTGCTAATAGCCGAATCACCTGACAAGCTCCAAGACATGCTCTACGACCTCAATGAAGCGTCGAACAAAATTGGTCTGAAAATTAACATGGATAAAACAAAAGCCATGATTAATAGTCATATTTCACAGACCTTTGATCCTATTTCCATTGGAGGAACAGAAATAGAGGTTGTAAACGACTATACCTATCTGGGACAAGTAATACAACTAGGGCGAAATAACTTCTCAAAAGAAATCGACAGGCGCATACAACTGGGTTGGGCAGCATTTGGAAAACTAAAGAACATTTTTAAAGCGAAAATTCCGCAATGCCTTAAAACTAAGGCGTTTAACCAATGCGTCCTCCCTGTATTAACTTATGGTGCAGAGACGTGGAATCTGACAGCAAGTCTTACCCATAAAATAAAAGTCACCCAGCGTGCTATGGAGAGATCCATGCTCGGAGTGTCGCTAAAAGATAGAATCCGAAACGAGGAAATACGCAGAAGAACTCAAGTAGTGGATGCTACCCAACGAATAGGCACACTCAAGTGGCAATGGGCAGGTCATATCTGTCGAAGAGACGACGGTCGATGGGGAAGAAAAGTATTGGAATGGCGCCCAAGAACTGGCAAACGAAGCATCGGCCGACCCCCTACAAGATGGACTGACGATATAAGAAGAATAGCGGGAGTGACCTGGATGCGGAAGGCGGAGGATCGAAGAGGATAGAGACTCATGCGGGAGGCCTACGTTCAACAGTGGACGGACACAGGCTGATGATGATGATGGAGAAATAAAATCCACAAGAAGGAATATCTCAAAGCGAAGTAACATATAAGACGCAGAATGTTCACTGCTGACTGTGTTTCTTCGGCCTGGAAGAAAAATAAAAAAAACGCGTGCAGGATCATTGGTGTCACGGTGGCACCAATTATTAAGTACAATGTTTACATTTTGTAATAAAAAAATAATACTTTGGGTTAAGCATTCAAATTTGTTGTTCATCTGCATGTGTACATTTACAAATAAAACTAGAAAATGCTTCGATTAATGATAACATTGATTTAATCATTTATTTTATAGTTGCACTTTTAATAATTTCACCAAATATTATTTTTGTAATAATTATTTATAAAATTATACTTTTCTAAATAGTGATTTTCAAATTGATAATGATATTGAATTCTTAAAATATTATAGTATGTGTTATAAATATATATCAATGATATAAAAGCATAAAAGCTACCTGAGTTTCTATACTTTTAAGCAATGAATTCAATGATTAAGTATTATAAATATTGTAAATATTTTTTATGAATTATGAAAGTTACATATATCATGGGTGTGTATCTAATATTTTTTAAAATAAAATATTTTTGAAAATATTAAATAAGTATTCTAAATTTTTTTACGTTAAACAATATCAAAATATTGGAGAATGGTCTCATTGTCAGACAATATTACTGATCCCAATACAAAAATAAAAAATCTTTTGTTGCATTGAAAGTGAGAAGGATTTGTATTCACCGAATTTATATGTCACCCCAAGTGATATTGAATGGACCGTGTTAAGGGAAAATATATCAATGTTTCCAAAACATACTTTTAACATATCTCTCTTAATTTTTTCTAAATTGAACCTTCTCATTTTTTTATTTGACTTACTCTCTTATATAGCGTAATGGTCTAAATCCTCTTGAGGCACCTTGATTTCAAGGTGCCAATTTTGATTTGTGCTGCTAGTTCAAATCAAATGGTTCATATCTTGTTAGTATAAATATTATCAAGTCCATAAAAGAAGTTAGCTAATAATCGTCCACACAATATGCTTTAGGAACTGCACCTGCCTTTTCAAACCTCCTGGATCTCGTCCTGTAAAGCAGTTTGAAACAATGTACTAAATAGTTTGAATCATTGCAGTTCAGTTTATTATACAAATGTAAAAGTATGTATTTAATTTTATTTTTATCATTTTTAGAGTATGTTTTTTGTAGCATACTTTAAATAACATTACGAATGTGATTAAAAATAAAAAATATACAATCCTAGATCCCTATTACTGATATTTTTATAGTAAGTAAAACTGTTGAATATTGTTACATATCTAGAAGGACATATATGGAATGGCTGTATTAAGCATATGTGATAAATAATATTGAAATACTGTGGATTTTTAGAACTAAAAATTTAAGGTCATAGAACCTTTAATATCTCTATTTGAGAAACACACAATAGATGACTGGGGTTGTTAGGGAAAAGGGTATACTGGGGCAGTTTGCGCCAGGTGCCGCAGTAGTTACAAATAATAGATTGTTTGGTCGCGGTTACCTCGCCCTTCCCGAATTAAATTAAATTATTAAAACAAACATGTTTTTAACAATATATTTCAAATTAAATAAGGATGGGTTCAGGTCATTGGTAAATATCAAGAGCTGTTGTTATATTGTTGTAAAAAACGTAAGCGAACCATTAAGTAAATTATTATTCAAGAACTCTTGCAGCAAACACAAATACAGGGATATTCATAGTTTTTCTTGACATTATACTAAACATTGACTAGTAAGACATCAAAAAGTGGGAGACGACATTTTTAATGAGGATATAAACGTAATAAGGCACTATAAAGGTAACTATTATATATAATTTATTTTAAATTTTATGAACTAATACTACCATAATATTAAACGAAACTTTAGTATTCTATAAAATTAAGCACAATAAGAAGGACAATTACTATTGTATCACAATAAAAAGTAGCCCTTTCCACCATTTTTTTTTTGTATTTTTATTATATTATGTACCATGAAAAACTGCCAAACATGGAGAAACAAAGTAGTATTTAATACAAAAACAACTTAATGAATTAATACATATTTCAGATTTATGGTAACAAGGTATAAGAACTTAAAACCCAAAAAATAATTGGCATTAATAAAAAAATATATAAAATATATATTACATTTATATTATTTATCAATCAATTATACAATTATATTTAACATTTGATATTCTTACGAAATGATAAATAATTATATAATGTGTTCTCAAAAGATGCATATAGATTTTAGACATATACGCTTATGGATAAAATAAATATCTGATTAAACTCAATCTCAAGATCAACATTTTGTTGTTAGAAGCCATATGTTTACTTATTTATTTGAAGGATTGTATTTTCTGTGGATTTAATTTATTATGAACTGTGCAATTGGTACATTCATCACGTATAAAATTTAACGTGCAAATATTTGAATGATGACATCTTGTGTGATCGCTCCTTCCGGAACATCTCAATCCCACAGTTCCCCGGACACCAGGTTATCAGTGGAGCAGCAGAGGAGTAAAGGAGAAGAGGAGCTCGTCAGCCGGCCTTGTGCCTACAACAAAGCGAGTGTGTTCAATTTAACCCCTTTTTAGAATCAACTATCCGTTCATAATTAAGCCCAACACGGGGAGAGACCCTTCCTCGTGTGCTCCACCCCAGGTACAGGAGGGTGGCAAGGCAGCCATGTGTGATTGAGCCGCGGAGACCCAAGAACGAACCCGGCAATCGCCCGGGCTCTAAACTATAACCTACACACTCAAAAAACAACCCTTATTTCAAATGTATTTATTAATACTGAACCCCACAAAACAATAAGCATAACTGGTTTTAATAAAACTGGAAGAACTTCTACTTTTCCTTGGCTGAACCTTGAATGATGTTTGATAATCCATCAGATATACGTACACAAAATTAGGAAAAAGCTTACATCGGATAATATCTTCAATGCGAAGACTTAAGTGTTACTAGAATGAACATTTCGAAGAAATGACAGGCTTTCTTAGATGATACTTAATAAGAAGTAAAAGAAAAAAATAAGGAAACTGCCATGATACACATTTTATGGCATATTAGCTAAAAAAGTTTATGTTTGTCAAACATATTTAATATTGGATTTAATTCAGCTACATTGGTTTTTAATCCGTCCTCTTTAAAGACACAAAGCGCGTAATATAATGAAAACTTCATAGCACCGATAATCTTATACGAGTATGGCAATGAAAATTTTTACATTAATCTATCAACCATATGACGTATATTTAAGCTTAAAATTATTAAATGTAAATTATATAAAATTATTTTTTAAGTAAATTAATATTTTAAAATTGCGATAGGTTGCCTCTGCGTTTCAAAATGTACATAATACATATCGCGTAGTTTCGCGCGGCGGTTACGCTCTTGTGCGTTAGGGTCACCGTCGATCCGCTCGCGAGTTATGCCGCACTGGGGGCACCGGGGTATAACTGGGGTGCTAAATACCCACAGAAGTTCTCCGTAACTAACCCTTAAACACTGGGCGCATTGGCGGCTGTATTGTTGGGTGCCGAGCATTGTTTGCCAGAGGGGCCGGGGGACGTGTCGCTTCACGTAGTAAAGGGAGCCTCTCAATATTTAGCCATATCTATTTACAAGTAAAAAGAAAAATTAAAATCTTATAAGCTTGCCTGTGCTGAAAACAGTGAAAGAAGGATGAATCTATAAATATTGTATATATATATTTTTTTAAATAACAACATTTACAGGTTTTCTTTATACTACTGCATGTTTTTACATACCTTCTTGATCCTATTTATCTGATCTCGTCAGTCTATCTGGCTCTTGGGAGCTACTCCATGAACTTCCTCTTGCATCAACCGCAGTATCCTTAGAAAAAGTGTTCTAAACATTCTTACTGAAGTGTACCAAAAAGTAAATTTTGGTAATGTTCACAACTCAAGTTCTACTACTGATATTGTCATTTCAGATTCTAAGCCTACAAGACACTCCAAGCACCAATCTTTCAATGAAAAATGTTGCTTTTATGATGAATAGCTGGATATTATTTTATGATAAGTACCAAATACTGTCAAAATATTATCAAGCAATATATATTATTCAATACAATCAACCAATTGTATCGCCGTGTGATGCTTATTCATTAGACGGAATCCCTGCAGTCACACATGAATGGTGATATTTCACAACATTCAATTAATCTATGACCTAATTTAATCGATCATATAAAGTATTTTAGTCTCATATTTCATAAGCTAATAGATAATATTATAAGTGGGCGCTTTTAATGTGTAATGTGTTATATTTCCGTCGTATGCAACTTCACTAGACATGGATATAAATGTGAAATTGTTTTATGCAGAGGAATTTACCGGTTTGATTTTTATGATTTTGTGAGATGAGTCGCACACTTTGAGGGCTGCTGTGGTGGGGTTGGGCGGCCACACCGATTGAGGGATGATTCGCGCCGGCACGTCAGATTATTGTCAGATATAGAGATAGGAATACGTTTAATTTTTAATTAAGTTTTCCCCGTGCTTGTTGTTATGGTTCCTGTACACAATTCAGACACATCTCCATAAGACGACACACGCATGGGCTATATTGAATAATTAAATAACAACAACGACGGCTTATTTTTGATACTTAAAAGGACATTAGATTTTTCATTCATAATCAATGATAACTCCCAAATTATTATTTTTATATATTTTATAAATGATATACTCGTAAATATCTGATTTTTTTGGACATATTAATCCCACTACGACAGCTTATGACATTAGAAACCTGCTTAAGATATAATGGTCTCTGAATTTTGTTGGTTAATTACGCCAACAATTGAAACGTGTTATCGCAGGAGCAATAATAACTTTTCATTAATCATTGTAATTTTATGGTGAAAAATACGAAGTTCATCACATGCTTCAAAATGGGTTAATATGATCAAAATCAACAATTACTGTCTAATAATTATGAATATTTAATAATAATACTTATTAAATAAGCGATCCCGTTAGACTCACCATTCACAAAATAGCACTCATTTAATAATAATGATTAGACAATTCATTAAACAACAATGGTATTCACTCCAAAAAATACAAAACAATTAAAATGTTTTTCACTGATTTTTAATCTAGACTTACTATTTTAATTCATAACAAACAGAAACAAATAATATAACTGAATAATAAGCTGTAAAAGCGACATCTGTTTTCAAAACATTGATGTTTATTTTTAAATTTGGAACGAAATGAAAAATATTTGTTACCGATATTCATAGACATAACAATTGAAGGTACGCACCATACATAATTTAAAAACAGTGACATGTTTTAAATGTTCATTTAAATAATGGATCGCTAATTCCCCATGAAGTCTGGGCGTCTATTAATAAAATTTATGATCGCATTTCGAAAAGATTTCTCACAAGCGGGGGATTATTTCTCTTATAATAATTACTCGACACATTGCCGCCGCTTTTTATTTCCATTCATTAGTACCCCTGTGCCTATTGTCGCGTTCAGTACAAACGTAATGGCCATAAATACAACAGAGTCTCGCGGCTATAAATCAAACCGAGCAAAAACCCAACGATTCGAGTTTAACAGTTGTTTGTTAAACGCTGCGATGACAAATGACGTCACATATGCCGTCCTGAATGAGCCACAGCAGAATGCAACAATGTCATTCTTGCATTGACTCCAGCAATGAATGCTTTGGGCGGATTCAATAATTAAATAGCGACGTTTGAATTTGGAATTTTATAAATAATTGCGGGAGTATTTGCAGCAAGTATTCGAGGACATGAATTGTAGCGCTTATGCTGAGCTGAAAAGGGTTGCGGAGGACCGAGAGGAATGGAGATCGAGATGCAAGATTCTGTTGCTGCAAACCAATCCACCGGATTGATACTACGAAGAAGAAATAATTGCATATTCTTAGGTTAGGTTTCGTAATTTCAAATACTTTCAATTAATATAATCCATGAAAATCAAGAAAATTTCAAAGATAACAGAGGCAAAGAAAGATTCAATAATCTTATAAAATAAGGATCTCCAAAAGCTTGTGATAATTTATTTAAAAAGTTTATCTTTGACTTACATGAACTTTGTTTAAAAATGCATTTCGTTACATTGATATATATTTGATAGGTTGTAGTATTATCAATTAAATATAATATTCTTTTTGAGTTTATAAAAATTATAAACATATGACATATACAATTATTTAATTATATTTGCCTGTATCGTAAATACATAGCATTCAAGCATTTAGCTGATGGTTCTCCTTTCACCATTAATGTGTCGCCTTAGCCTCAAATCCCGAGCAATTAAATGTTTTACGGCTTCGACAAATGTCATATTTTCCTTCATGATGCATTTATATAAGCCCGGCGTGCGTTTTATAGAGCAAAGGTATCATGGGCGTTATTACTGCTATATCACTAGAGTTTTAAGTTCAGCACCAGACCTTCTTAATGATATATCCAAAAAATATCTCCACCGTTGTAGCCTGTGACACTAATATGTAGATGATAAAAATGTTCTTAAGTGACTAGTACGCAACACTTAATCATTGTTACTAGATACCGGGTTACTTTTATAAGCTTAGTATTTCACAGGGTAAAATTATTACAAATATTATTGTAAAAACGGAATAACTTTTCTATATGTTCGATTTAATTTATGATTTTAAAATGACAACGTTTTGTTTTGAAATCAATAACTATGTGCATTCCGTTCAGCGGTCCTTCTAGAGACATAGTATTACGTGGAATGAAGTGGGGGCCATGGTGGATGCCAGGAATTTATAGCAGCAGTTTGTAACTGCTACATAAACCAGCTATAGAGCAGATATGAAATAATGATTAAAATTATCAGATTTTTTTTTGAGAAGATTGATATAATTTTTTTGCTTCTGATTTCAAAATTCCAATTACGTTTCAGTTCAATAATTATTTTAAATTCAGCTAAAATTTAAATGTAAGTTAATTAAAAATCTCTTCGATCAAAAGCTTTTCATTAATGCGTATGATTCATAAAGTCCGACGCAAAGCTCAGCAAACGAGCTTTCATTGCTGGGTTTGTGACACCGCGTGGTTGGAAAACATAACGCGAGCTTTTATGGACAATTATAACCTCGAGGTCGGCCATTAAGAAAATATTAAATTCGATGTGCGTTCGTTGCTTAAAGTGCGCCTGCATGCCGGTGAAATTATTTACAAATAACGCAAAATTGCAAAATAAAATTATTGCTGTAATTATCAATCATAAATTCAAGAGTTTTTATTATAAGCCGTTTAATATCTCAAACTATTCGGTTTATGACAGTTAATAATTACGTATATTAGTATAAGAAGTTATAGTATTAATGTATACGCGTGATATGTAAAAAAAGTAATCCAAAATTAAATTCAATGAGTAACCTTTTGTTAAAAGTAAACACAATATAAAATATCTATATTGATTGAGTATTTATCTTTGGCTGTTCGCGATTGATAATAAAAATAATTAAAAATAAGTTTTTTAATATGTCATTATCTAGACAAGCACAGTGGTAACAAAAATAAGCAAAATATGATTCCAGGCGGCAGAAATCAAATCAAGGTTTTCTGTGTGTAAAATTAAAAAATCATAAAGTAAATTATAAATCTATCGAATTGGAATATTATATTATATTTATATATTTGAGAATGACTGGATTGCCTGAAAAGACAAAGACATTTCCAGCGTGGAATCCGCATGCTACCTGAAAGATGGGAGAAGATCTTAGCTGCCGATGGACAGTATTTTGAATGATCTAAGTATGATAATCTTCTGAAAATAAACTGTTGATTTTTATAAAAAAATACGCCTATTTTCAATGCAATGTATAAAAAATTATTATTGTATTTTGGTGGTACAATCTATTAAAACTATGTATTAAAGCACTAATAGTTTGACATAACTATACACATAATATTTACGGTAACAGTCGTATTTTTTTAGCAATTTTGACTGACAAATTTATCGTAAGCGTAAATAAGATCAAATTTAAAAGCAATTTATTTATATAATTTTATGACATATAATATTACAAAAGCTAACATAAAATCTTTATTTAATTTTTTGTTTAAAATCAACATAGGAGCTTCGTATCATTTTAACTTTTTCCAATATGATATTTACAATTCGAGTATAATTTGGTTATAAATGATCGCTTTTAAACAATTTAATAATTGAAACAAATACTTTTATATAACAGGCTATTTATTTATTTATTAAAATCATTGATCGCAATGTATATGACGCATAAATATAATTTAAAGTATGTAATAATTTAAGATATATATGATATTTTAGCTTGTATGCATCAAAGTAGGAGTATATTAAATCAATACCATTAGAATATTTAATTAATCATATGCCGGGAAATTGTAATTCTTTCTGTTGCTTACTTTATTAAGTAAATGCAGTGTATCGTGTGGGACCGACAATTCTCAGCTGAACATATTAACATAACAATATTATTTATTAACTGGGCGACTGTCTACTCATTAAATAAACTAACTCGTTATGTAGTTAGTATCTTTTTGAAATGCCGCCGATAGTAATATAACATAATCATATTATGAACGAAATGGCGAAAACATGTTTTAAAATTCATCAATTTGCAAGCCACGCTTTATGTACTCGTATATAACAGTGCATATTTAATTTAAATGAATCATCCTAATTACACATGAGCCGATGAAATATATCAATTATTTATAAAAAAAATATATTTTGAATATATAAAAAAGAATCACATTTAAAGTAGTATTTTTAAATCGAAATGTTATAATAGAGAAAGCAATTAGTTAAAAGTTGTTGAAAATAACATAATGACTTTCTAGTTGGAGCATAACATATGGTAGTTACATACTGCCGCCATCAAGTAATACCAATCGTCAAGGTTTTCCTTATCATATGTCAGCTTTGTCTTCCTAAGTTTTACGAAGTATATTACAAGTACAGTATTCAAAGGGCTTCGAGAACGGCGAAAGCATGGAGGCTGAAAAAAAGGTTTTTCAAGTTTATGACCTTCTGCAGCTTCAAGAGAACATGTTCCAGATAGTTGCTATGTCTTATTAATCATTATATTCTACGGAAGCACTTGTTTTCTAAAACAAGGATCCGACTGCATTAGTTATTGGTACGGTGTCGAGCTTTTCAGCCATATGAAAGATAATTATAGGTAGCTAAACGACTTTTCAACAAGTACATCACTTGTATAAATAATAGCCTTAGTTTTGAAGTATGTAACTATAGTATGTCATAAAATATGGATTTTGTTATTTGTATTCTAATCTTAAATAACCATTTATTTAAGAAAATGCATTTTCATAGTTAAACCTAATAGTTTTCAATGGTATTCAGTGATCTGTGTAATCTATTCGTTCCGAATCCTCATCAGATAGAGTGTTCGGCAAGCGCCCGCACTCCGTGGCACATTTACAAATCGGTCCTGAATACCAAACAAGTCATGAGCCTTGCAGTCTGCTGGACCACGTGGTCAAATGGAATCAGAACATTTGTCTTCCGGCCAGACCAGTGCAGACAGATAAACGAGTACATTGGAACTGCAGTCGGCAGAGCGTCGATGCAATGCAATGCCAAATGGTATAGAAAATTAATGCATTTTTATGGCTTTTATCACTGTTGTGAGCCAAACATTTTGTAAGATAGTTACAAATATTAATTGGTATAAGGGTTTTTAAAAAACGTAAAAAATCTTATAGTAATTACATTATGTAAGCATTAAAATGCTATTTACATATTTAAATTAAATTATCGATTTGAAATTAATTATAATTACCGTTAGTAGTATTACTATTTTAGTATCTATTTACATAGTAATTATACAGCTTTTAAATTTTGAACTAATGATATTGGATAACATAACTTATCAATATAAATAACAATGCCTTGAAATGCGTTAAGGCACTGTATTAATCATTTACTCGTATATAAAGAATAATGTTATATACCTGAGGTCTTTAACAAAACTAGTAACTTTTTTTCGTATCACAGTAGTCTCTGTCATTGCACCTCGATAGAGTGGTTTTCGAAAAATAACTCAAACTAAAATTATTTTTCTTTTCAGTTCTCTACATGTCGTCATCTTCAAAGACATAATAAAAATACCAATGCAGATGACTCTACAACATAAATTTCTGATGTTTTTTTCTGTAGTGAGTGAATGCTCCATATTTGTTGCGGATATAGCACAGAGAGAGAAAGAGAGGCACGTAAAAAAAGCAATATGGACACTTAACTTATGTTCTAAATACTTAAAAATATATTTTAAATTCAGATGATTGGCGATAACGTAATTTTAAAAATTACATAGAAAATAAAAAAATTAAAAAAGTACATTTTTAAGGCCTAAATTCCACAATGTCTTATAACTAAGGCGTTTAACCAATGCATCCTCCCTGTATTAACTTATGGAGCATAGACGTGGAATCTAACAGCAAGTATTACCCATTAAATAAAGGTCACCCAGCGTGCTATGGAGAGATCCATGTTCGGAGTGTCGCTAAGAGATAGAATCCGAAACGAAGATATCCGCAGAAGAACTCAAGTATTGGAGGCTACCCAACGAATAGAAATACTCAAGTTGCAATGGGCAGGACATATCTGTCGGAGAGACGTCAGTCGATTGGGAAGAAAAGTATTGTAGTGGCGCTCAAGAACTGGCAAACGAAGCATTGGCTGACCCCTTGCAAGATGGACTGATGACATAAGAAGAATAGCTGGAGTGGCCTGGATGCGGAGGGATCGAAGAGGATGGAGACACTTGCGGGAGGCTTACGTTCAACATTGGACGAATACTGGCCGATGATGATGATGATGTCATAGAAAATTTGAGAATGATTTGATAATGATTTAATAATACGTGATGGATAAGCAGTTCAGTAGTATATTTTAATTTCACGTTAATGTCACGTGTGACAAACCTTTTCAAAAGGCAGGTTCGGCGTTTATCTCTTTGTTTTTATAAACCGAGCGAGCGCATCAGTGTGAAAATAATGAAAGAAAAGAATGTGTTTTACCATTATTTTTCCATCCAATCTCGAAAGTGGTTCTCTCAGTGTTATTATTCTTTCAGGGCCAGGCGACGTCCACTTTCATTGAAATAATTCACTAAAGAATACTTCATCGCATTACATGGGTGAGTACGTGCTGAAGCTTGAGGGTCTGACCACATTCCAGACTTGTTTGGTCCCTAATACTTTATTTTATGCTACGAAATCAAATAAATTGCATTATTAGGTACAACTTATATGGAGAATTACTGTTGCGAATATCACCGTCCGCAATTATTATTTGGATAAGTTTGCGATTAACTAAGCAGTAAATAGTTTTAATAACACGTGTTACCATAAATGTTGTTTGTGAAATTTTCCACTTAATTTTTATACTAGTTTTTATAATTTTTAATTTTTATACTTTCCACTTATTGTAGTAACTTGACTATCGTTTTGTAATTAAATAATATATTTTTGTTGATACAGTAAATATTTTTTATTCTATTTTTTGTGTAGAACTAACAATATTTTTAACACATTGATACACACATACAAAACTTTCAGAAATTATAACATTTCTCCCATGAAAATCTGAGAAAGTAAACGGCGAAATATCGAAAAGAAGGAGATGTTTGCCACACATGGCTCAAACCAAATTCCAATTCTGGCTGTGAAAACCTACGAAATTATGTAACGTGTAAATAACTTCTTAGGTTTTTACGTCCATATTTGATATTGTGGCTTTTCGGTTGAGCCGTGTGTGGCAAACTTCCTTCAACCAATATTTCGACCCCTGCAATGGCGGTCGAAATATTGGTTGAAGGAATTTCGTTACACACGGCTCAACCCAAAAGCCACAATATTATATTACGTGTGCTTACAATAGTTAAAATTCAATCAAAGTCTTAATAAAAATACACATAAAAAATTATGTATTATTAATATTAAAAGTTTTTTGTAATTCGCTTCACATATATCTGTATTTTTGTCAAAGCTTTTATTTTTATCACTTTATATATTTAATTACACCTTCTTATTAACTATATCAAATATAAAACTATTATTTTAACCATTTTAGTAAAGTAAAAATATATAATATGTATCAACACCAATATAAATAAAAAATAATCTGCGTAATATTAAACAATTATAAAATGTATCGAAATACTACTAAATGAGCTTTTTATGTTGAAAACTTTTGGTCAGAAACCAGCATCACCATTAAACTACCCGAAACCAGCTCGTTGAAAGGAGTGTCGTGTCATTTGTTCGGCACTCTTCGCATTTGTTCTGAGCGCCGCAAATCCACAAAGTGTCTAAATTAATGGCTGCAAGTTGCAAAACAATTCACTGCGCAGGATAAACTAACTCCACATAACAGATTGGGGAAACCAATCGGACAAATGGCCAGGCCCAGGTCGACCTCTCACCAGCTGGGGAATGGCCACAGATCGAGGCTTTTTGTTCCAGGAAGAGTAAACAGCCTGGATTGTTGGAAAAATAGGGAAGTGGCGAATGTGAACATGTGGCCTGTCACTTTGCTTCCTCTCTCCCCTTCTTCCTAGTTTGCCGCACTTGTATTTACGTATCACCGCAAACTGTAATTTATTTTATTTCAATCGTCGTATTCCCCTAAACGGTTGGCGCTGTGTGGAGCCCGGTGCATGTTGGGATCCAAGAGGTGTGTCGTCGTATTATGTGAAGTCTCATTTTATGACAACTTTTTCTTTACACATATTTCAGTTTTATTTTCTCCTTAGACATCCGTAAATCGTGTCAGTCTAATCCATCTCCACTTCACGATTCATGACCACCTGTAGAATGCAAAGTTATGGTGATGGCTTATTTACCTCGTCCTTCCTCACAAAATCAAACCATCTTACCTCCAAAATTCTATGCAGGCATCTGCTCTAAAAATTCATCATACATAGGCGTTGACTTTTCAATAAATATGATTAAAACTGTACTAAATAATGAGGATAGTATATGCACTTTATGAGCAACACTTTGTTATAATCGATTGCAGCTTTAAGTCCCTGATATTGCGCATGTCTGCTCTCAGTAAACTATACGCTATGACATCTAAAACTCTTCACCTCTCAATATTCCGACCTTCACTTGTCTAATTCGCATTTTTACAGGCGTTGTTGCATTGCAACTGGATCTCTTTTTGCTTTAAATAATAACAGACTCAATATAAAAAACAATTATTATTATACAAAAACTTTATACGATTCACAAATGCTTTCTAGTCAAAGTTATACAAAGTAAATAAATTTTCATTGGCATAGAAATATGGTTTTCTGAGAAACTTTCGTTTTTTTTTATAAAATACTGGAGTAAATTTGCGTAGCACCAAATTATCTAAATTATGTATAATATGTGCATACAGGTACACTTACAAGTGGATTTTTTACATGCAACAAAATCAATAGTGTTAACGTTAAATAACTTCTTAGATTTTCACGGCCAGATTAGTATATTGATAGATAGCGTTATTGATTTATATCTCCATGGCAACTGCTTGGAGATATGAATCAATAACGCTCGTACAAAAAGAAAATCTGAATAAACCAACTCAAAACTAAATAAATCATCAATCCTGAAGAAGACCCCTGCAATGGCGGTCGAAATATTGGTTGAAGGAACTTCGCCACACACGGCTAAACCCAAAAGCCACAATATCTGTGTAAGCGTTATTTACAAGGCATTCGATCGTCCTTTAAGGACCTACAGTCAGCTGATATCTAAGCTACTAGATGCCATTTTTACATTTAATTTATCACATTCAGGTGACCCTTGGTAAGGTGGACGAAATATATTACAAAACGATTCTGTGCACATTGTTTAAGATAATAACCATTAGCTTCACAGATGGTACTCTTTACCTCTAAGGTGCAGCATTCTTCTTACTGATCAAATTAACTAATTTGTCCTTTTCCACTGCTGTCGGCCTGTTCCTCCTGCCCGGCTGCTCCTGACTGCGGTCGGCTCTTCTTTGTTTGCTTCGCACAGATTTGTATTTATTTAGTCGGTGTAATTCGGTAACGCAGAGTCAAATAGGGTAAATTTGTTCTAAGTCATTTGTCCCTGATATAATAGTTTTATTTTGTAAGCAAAGTGGGGGATCGAAACTCATGCGCCGATATTATTAATCAATAGTGACTGAAATACACTCAGAAAACATGAATATTGAGTATTATTATAAAATAAATCTAATTCTTAATATTAAAAAAAACAAATATATATATATTTTACAAACATATTGATTTTTCATTCGTGATTACAGTAATTATCAAAAATATAATATTTATAAGTTCATGTAAAAATATATGTATTGTATGTGTATTATATAAAATCATAGTATTAAAGTAATTTTCCCAATTATAAAGTAGCGCTTAAGGTTTAGATTTTTATATTTCTAGATTACTCAAAGAATATTCTAGCATTGCAGTTTGTTACATATTGGGTAGATTATTTCAAGATATTTTGCTTCGCAAATGAGTAGAATCATTATAAATATTTATTTATTTATTTACCTTGTTTTCACATGGATCACGTAACAAAAGTTCTCTATTAGGAGACTGCAGTAGAATCATTGTTACACAGAGTCTTGTTCAAGCATTCATTATTTACATAAACAAATAATGTTATAAATATTATAAATGATAATGTCATAGTATAATTTAAATTTAAAATGCTCTTTTAATAATATAACGAATCCAGATCAATCAAAATATTGTTAAATAAGTAACACTTTCCCGCTAAATTAATGATACTCGTACATGAATGCAGGGCTGTATATAATCTGCACCAATCAACACATGACATGAAGCGCTCAGCCATTATAAAAAATGACAAGAATTACATGTACGAAATTTTCTTTTCACCGTCTGTTGATATTATTACACTGTAAGTGTTTCCATAAGAAAAAAGTTTTAAAATATGATAAGTATGCACTGTTTTACATCGGCGCAGTGCCATTGCATTCGCTTTATGAATGTCACAGCACATCAGTTATGTTCCCCCGCATATCTCTTATAAGACTAACAGCACAGACTATTTGGGAGCTGCTGGGGTGGTTTGGATTTATTTAATAATCTTGCTAAAAATGCTTAATGACACAAACCCTGGCGGAGCGAATTTGAAACGTTGGCGAATGACATTTGTTTTATTTAGCGTCAAAAAATCATCGCCAAATGTATTCAAAGTATCGCATTGTGATATTTTTTATAGATACTTTGTCAAATAATCTTTGTAATTATCATAAATATTAACAATTATAGCATTAATACTCATCCTTATTTAATTGTATTGTAATGTAACATACATTTCAATCATTACCATCTACGACAACTGCAGGTATTAATAAATTAATAAATTTGTATTAGTTCTTGTATCTGAAAAATCTTGTTCGTTAATGATATGTTTAATAAATAATATAAAACATTATTTTAGTAAAATTATCTGTTTGTGTAGTACAAACTATGGAGGCTACACATTCGAGCGATAATAATAACAAGACTATGTACTTTTCTTTATAAGAGAGAAAAATATATACTAGTATGTAAATAAATCCTTATATTATATATACCGCCTTAGCTTATATAATTACTATTATATAATTCGTTTGAGTAGTAGTCTTTAGTTTTACAGTACTTTTGTTGTCATGACAACACTGTCATATACACTTATAGAGAAATAATGAAACTGAAATAGTAAGAATGAAGAAAGAGAACACTGTTATTTTAATGTTGTTTATCGTGCAACGAGTACGAGTATAATAATATGCAAAATCTGAAAAAAAGATGTGATCATACTTCCAAAATATGGTACAAACGTCAAAGAAAAGAAAAAAAACTCCATTTAAGTTCCATGTCGACTTCAAATATAATTTTAGATAGCAGATGTTTACCTGTCCGCGGAGCGATACATCTCCACTTTCTTTTAGCAGACATTTTGTATATCTCCCCTCGAAACGCCGATTTTATGCGAGGATCCCCCTTATTTAATAAAATTTTAGAAGAAAATTTACCATAAAATATGGTTCCGCTCTCTCATTCTGATATTACATTGTATTAATATTCATACATAATTTATTTTTCTCGGCGCGGAAAGTTTTTATCGCACGGCGCCTACAGGTGGGCACTTTATCAAGCTGATGGCTTCATTTGGAAACAGAGCGGAGCCTTTTCTAAAGCCTCCTAGCGGACAGCAGATACAACGAGGCGCTAATACTATAGAAGCTTTTTCGTTGATTTTTATAATTTATTTCAATACTCTAATATTTATAGATTATTCAAGATCTATACAACTATTAAAGTTTAAGTTATAAGCACATAAAAATTCACAACCATATAATGTTACATGACGCTGTGAATTTGTATAAACGCATCAATTTGATAAATATTGGTAAAGATCTTCAATTACCTTTAAATATTAAAAGTATTAAAATATATTGTACAAATCTACCAAGAACAATTTAGTTTGACTAAAAGATACAAAAATACAGATTATTTATATCTAATTTTATGGCATTAGAAATGTTTACTTCTAAATCATTAGTATTATTAAGCATATTAAATAACTAACTACCATTTCAAATACTTATAAACATTGATGTAAAAATTGTGGAGATTTTTAACAAAATATTTCCTTCTATTTTTGATGACATGTTATAACTTTGTTGAGAAGTCTTTTTCAAGGGTATTCAATTTATATGTTTTTATTAAATTCAATGTCATATATCAAGCATAATATTTTAATTATAAGTAATATAACCTTTCTACATTTACGCAAATATATATGTTTTGTACCTAGTTTTTATCACGGATCACGTTGAATAAACTGATAATCAAAAAAAACGTGACCATGGCTTACGTAAACAACACGCTTCATCGGTACGTCTCTTGTCTTCAATTTTATTTAAGCGAAGAACATACGTGCAGTGTACACGAAACCACGTTCTATTTACTGCGGTTGATCAACGTGATCCATGTTAAAACAAGGAATAATCTTTTTAAAATATTTGAAACGGATCTCTATGTGAATATAAAATTGTATAGAAATTTTTGAAATGTTGTTCCAATTCTTTAGAAATTAATTCTTCTATGTTTTAATAATGTATACGTTCGTGACAAATCTTAGCCTGTGTCAAATGTACTTTAAATAATGGCAAGAACAACTCCTATCTCCAAAATTTAATGTTTAGTATAGTTAAAAATATATAAATAAAACTTTACACTTTCAACAGGCGGGAGATGGAAAGGACGAGAAAGAAAAAATATCCCGTACTTTCTTGCGAAATATTGCTCCTGAGCTGGCTAAATGCAAATGAGGATGAAGTGAGCGTCGAGCGGTGCGGACGGTCTTGTATGTAGATTTTCAAAATGTACGCTTTTTGAAAAATACCTTTTGTTGTTACTTTGCAATATAGCTTAGCCGCGAAAGTTTCTCCCGCCATCGCCGCCTCTCGTAATCAGAACAACTTGCGAGCACTCGAGTACTTGCGCCTACTTAATAATACTTACGAACAAAACTTTTGCTTCTTTGCCGCAGTCTTTGCGAACTTTTTGCAAAGTTCCTCTCGCCTTTTTTTACCTTATTCTCCCCTTGAAAGAAAGAATTTAATTAGGAATTAAAAGTACAAGCAAAGAGGCGGGCGACCAAGGTGTGAACCCAAAGATAAGCAAAGTACCGAAAAGGTGATTAAGAATCGAATTCTCATACCTGCTGTCCAGGCTATGCAAATTTTTCAGCTTTTAATTTTTTCCTAACTTAATTACGCAATTTGGCTACCTTCAGGTGATAAATATAAAGATTTTTGTCTTTTGAGTGTATTTTTTAAACTCGCGGTTATTTTTATATGCGATAATTTGCAAAATACTTTTTATTATTGAATCAACACACTATTAACGCAACTTTTATAAATATTAATTAAATACATTTTACATATTCTTAAACAATGTTCTAGTATTTTTCTTATTCAATAAGGGTTCGATTTTTTTAAATAATTTGTATTTTTTACTACGATATTCGTGTCCATATGAAAATTAACCATTCCATTAGAAGTATTTCGTATGTGTAATGAATTATTTGAGCACCTTGTAAAATACTTTTACTACCCACTTTGAGAAATGTTACAATTCGTTATTTCACAGTACTTTTGAAGTTTTTATATTTGCTATGAGAAATATAATATATAGCAAGCTTGAATGATTTAATATGCTTGCTATGCCAATTATGCTTGAAATAAGAACAAATAAATTAATATTTATTTATTTCCGAAGCTTTAATTAACTTTAATCAGTTAATGGTTTTAAGTTTATAGTCACAGTGTTAAATTTAACAAATTACTGTAATTTGTTGGAAGTTATATGAATGCCGCTCAATAATCCTATGATTTTGGTAAATTATACTTCAAATTCAAATCATTGCGTCTCATCTCATAAATGATAAGGGAAATAAAATTTAAAGACATGTATTTTTTTGCTTGAATTCTCACATTAATAATTAATTAAATAAATTATATGATAATAGTGCAAACAATAATACAATAAACCAGTCAAGTGTAGATGCTTGGTTTCAAAACATAAGTTATTTTATATATACTGCAAGAATCATCGAGATGATTGTATATTGGAGTTCACGAAATATAATTAGATTAGGCGGTGACGTAAATGCGAGTCGCAGGGCCGACTAATCGAAATATGAAATAACTAGGCAGTCGACGTGAGGTTTGGATGTTTGCTAGCCGGGATTCAGGCTTCAGGCTCCGCTTCCTCGCCCACCTGGCCGGGAAGGAGGCTCTAGTCCTGAAGGATCCAGGTGTTTACCAGCAATCAGAGCTCCCCGGCAGGAGCTCGGTCCGCCCCAGCCCATCAAACTTGTTTTGCGTTATGTGTTTGCGGGGAGGTTGCGTGTTTCATCTCTAAGTAACCAGCCTGAATATAAATTATTTTCATGAATAATCGACAAACGTAATGAGTTTTGGTTCTTGAAATGGTCTCCCCACGCGTCCCCGCACCAGAGCCTTCATACTCACCGCCCTTAACATCTCAAACTGTTTAAATAACCACGATATCATGTACAAATCATCCTTCTATTCTAACCAATGATCTATCTTAATCTATGGGTAATAAAAGTTAGCAGATTTTATAGTTTTTCTCTACGCCTTTATTCTTTCTAGAATACAAATCTCATTCATACTCTTGGTGTTCTCTTGTAAGAATACTGTTTGAGAAATGTCACACTATAACTATTTTGCAAATTCTTTTACTATTTGCACAAGTTTCTTTTGTTAATAAATACATATTTATTTTAGATGGTTAGTCCAGCGATAATTGCAAACACTAAGATTTTGACGTTGTTGAAAATTAAAAGACTACAAATACTTTATTTAAGAAATTTTATAATTATGAACTATTATTTTTAAATTAATTATTATATTAATTATTATTACTTTAATGCGATGCAGATGTAGACAAAATATCAATTTCATACATCGAATATCATTGATATAAATTAACCCAAATGACTTTGACTAAATACATTATAAAGTATGACATTAATGCACACTATAAATATTGATTATAATGTACATTAAATAACACAAACAAATTCATACATAAATTCTTTACAAATTCCACATATATAAAGAAAATTGATTCAATAAGAAAAGTCTACAATGTATTACATTACTTATCTGATTTTTCTTTTACCGTTTGACAGTTGGTAAAACTAAGTCCGATTGGTTAAACTTGATATGAATTATTTTTGAAAGCCCACCGGCTAACCCAACCGGTTAAAAGCAATGGTTTTTGTGATGCTCAGCCTTGGGCTGAACGCTACTTCTTTATAAGCCTTACTTGTTTAGAATTCGTTTCTGATAAAGCATCTCACATTGAGAAGTGCTGCTCTTTAGTACACGTTTTAATACGTTTCCTGCC
The DNA here is from genome assembly GCA_022606575.1 of Glossosoma conforme. Lineage (NCBI taxonomy): Eukaryota > Metazoa > Arthropoda > Insecta > Trichoptera > Glossosomatidae > Glossosoma > Glossosoma conforme. Next base: position 1,158,561 of record JAGTXR010000126.1, read on the forward strand.
GCCCTCCGAGCTTTGATCTCCGCTGATGAAGACGTGTTAAGTCCCTCGAAATGTTTCCTCCAATTATTTTTAACATTTGCTGGATCTGTAATTCGTTTTCCTGTTCAAGAGCTTGTTTGTTGTTTTTTGAGTGTCGAAAATTTAAATATAAACACTCAGGGGTCCGTGATGTCATGATAATAACTCCACCCTCCCCAACTTTATAATATTTTAATAAAAGTCATATCTTGTAAGGCACACAAAATATTTTTTCAAAGGCATATTTTCTGCAAAAAGAAACTGAAAAACATTTTACTTTATGCTTGAGCCTGATAAAATAAACTATACAAATTACTTCTATTATCCCTTTTTTCAATTCATGATTCTTGAAGAATTAAGATATCTGAAATTAATGTAAGTGGAGTGATACATCCGTACTAATGTATGTATAGGGGATTTGGTCTGCGGTTATATTTGAGAGGTTGTGTTTCGGTTGTTTTGGGTCACTGTTCAGGGTTTTAAGTAATCTCCATGCCTTATGGCTATTTCTTGAAAGATCTAGCTCATTTAGCATGGCTGCCCATTTCTCTCTTTTATTTTTTGACAGAGCTTCCATTAAAGCATTCCCAGCAGAAACAGTATTGAAGTTGAAAGGGTCCTTCTCGTACAGCTGGGTATAGTCGTCAAGTAGCCTCTCTGCTTCCTTCTCCAGTCCCTGTATGTGATGTCGTTTGCAGCCTCTCGGGATTGTCTGTCGAGACACCTGTTTTACCGTTTCCACGAAGTGGTCGTAGTTTTCTGGCATTGGGGTGGTATTCCAGATTTTGGCGTCGAGGGATTCTGAGAATTTATCCCAGTCGGCTTTTTTAAAATTAAACCTCCTTCTGAATGGCACGGTCCCTATATTTAGTAAGGCTGACACCTTGCATAGAATAGGTCTATGTTGAGACTGGGGTATGTGCTTATACACCGATTTTTCGCACTGCTGGCTAATTGTACCTGTGGAGAATATTAGGTCCGGGTTGTAGCCTCTTTTCCAGCGACCGCTGTTGAATGAAGGTGGGAGCTTTGCGTCGTGTATAAGCACCAGATTGTTTGCTTCTGCCCAGCACTCCAGAGACTCTCCATCTTCATTTGTCTTGTCATAGCCCCAGTTTATGCTATGACAATTAAAGTCTCCAAGTTGCTCGGTTCGGAGAAAGCAAATGGTGTGTTTGGTGGTTTGTAGATGGAGGTGACTGTGCATGCTGTCAGTTCCGTCGTTATGACCTCTATGTCAGATGTGTCAGTCAGGGCTGTTGATATTATTGCTAGGTCCTCTCGTGCAAACACGGCACTCCCATATTTGTTATGGGGCCTTTCTGCTACTAGTCGCATACCTGGCACACTGGGGCGATTGTTGTTAAGCCCGCGGTGAGTTTCTTGCACGCATAAGATGTCACAGTTGCTGGCAAGGCAGTATTCTGCGAGTAAAAGTTCTTTACTAGCTGATTACCCTTCAATGTTGATGGTCATCATTGTCAGTTTTGGCTCTGAGAAGAGCCGTTTTAGGTTCTTCTGCACTTTTGCGTGTGTTGATGTTGTTTCCGTAGTAGACAGCGGACCGACTGAATGTGACTGTGGCGTGGAGCAGACCCTGTCACACCTTCTGGAGTGTGCGCTGTGCCCGAGTGGCTGCACCCAGGAAGACCTGATGATGGCCAGAAGTAACGCCATCGACGTCGCCCACTTCTGGGCAGACAGGATCTGACCCTGTTGTTTCCGACACGATTATATTATATATAGGGGATATTTGATGTAGATTTATATTTTTGTATCAATTTAAAAAAATATTGTGTTAAATCAATTATCTGTAAGTATTAGAGTATCGAAATATATTCCAAAAAATAATATTAATATGAAAAATACAGCTTTTATCTTTGATGAAATAATTGTATCTCACCAAAGCCGAAATATATAATTTGAAATATTACGTATATTAATCTTATAAAAAACAATGGTACCTGTCATAAAATCTACATATGAAACATCAGAATCACTATAGCCATCTGTCAGTATTATCTTGTCAGCAATCAAAGAATGTACTCAGATGTGGCAGAATTCCTGGGGGCAGAATCAGTCTTAAACTAACATGAGCTTATAGAAATATAATATAAACTTTCTTATATAAGTCCAACCGACCACAACTCGAATAAACTTTTTAAGCGCGTTGAATGCTTTCACTTTTTTTCTATTACCGGTCTATTGGACGTCATTCAAGCATCATCAGGGGTGGTGAAGGTCCTCCCGCAGGCGTCTCCAGGGGTGAGGTCCTGACGCTGGACAGCCGATCGCTCTTCATCCATCATCATTCGATGCCCATACAGCGCCCAGTCTGAGCTTCCGCCGATATTATTCTCGTATTAGAATAATGAGGCCGGCCTAGCGGTGGGGTGCGAAGCATTATCTGAAAGAAGAAAGCCTTTATTTCACATATTTTCAACCTTACATTTAAAATATTGAAAAATTGAAATAACGAGCGTATATATCTAATTAGAATTATCTTTATTCAATACTTTCAGAGATTTTTTTAAACTTTATTTTGTTTCAATTTAATAGATCAATGAAAATAAAAAATATTGAGGATTTCTCTTTTTTATAGAGTGGTCTTCATAATCTTCACTCCCTTTTCTATTACCCTCATTGGAGCATCTGGTCGTCACTCACTGCCTCCATAAAAAAAATGTTACCCATCATGGTCTTCGTGTAATCTCATATCAACTTTGCCTCCCGTTCGCCGTACATTCGAGTACATTTAGTATATATTTATAGACCGGGAGTTAAAAAAAGGTATATAAATGTCCCAGCCACATCCACCTTTGATATATATTTGCAAGGTATTTATGGTAAATAAAAAAAAAAACTTATTTACGATTCTAATAATGTAGATGGAATTACGAGTAAAAAATGCAAACCTCAGAAATGTAAAACAATTATTTTTTTACTGTTGTAAATAAACTCGTAAATATAATAAAACATAAAGAGAGCATATATGAAGTCTTTCTCATTCACCAGTACTGCAGATAAAATAGATTAATTCAATGTTCGTATGATTTTAGCTTAGATATTAATTTTGCTGACTCGTCCGTCCCGGTGCGCCTTACCCCCTAGCTCCTAAATCCTTCCCTCGCCCCGTGACTCGGCACATAAAAACAAATACGCCCGAAAAAGATAAATTTCAAAACACAGTAGCCGCGAGTAACAAAGGGAAAATAAATAACAAACTGTAATACCCGACAAAACAAGTCGCGCCAATATATCAATAACGCGGACAATGGGGCGCGCGCCGGGCACGCACCCACGCCCCACTATCCCTTACTGGCCGGGTACGCCCCTGGTGACCCGAGAATGTCTATTGCCGCTAAAAGTCATAAAACGTGACTTTTTACCAAGTAAAGAAGAGTTACACATGTATAATGTGCTTATAAAAGAATATTTAATACATCAAGGTTTTTTCGGTTAATCCGTCATTATTGAATTTTAATCACGTGATTATCAGCTCCTTACGATACATGATTTTTAATCTTCATTATAGATCTCTCATACATAAGTGTTGGAGTTGCGCCCAAATACTGGCAAACGAAACGTTGGTTGATCCTCTGCAAGATATTATTTTCAAGATATGTTTTCAGCATTCATTTTAAGATCCATTATAAATTATAAATATTTATTTATTTACCTTGTTTTTACAAGGATCACGTAACAAAATTTCTCTATTAGGAGACTGCAGTCTCGACTAACTCTTAGCCTTTCTCAATCCTTCTCTTACTAAGAGAAAAGTTAACATTATTATATTATATTAAGGATTGAGAAAGGCCCCATGCAAGATAGACTGACGACATAAGAAAAATAATGGTAATGGCCTGCATAAGGAAGGCAGAGGATCGAAGAGGATGGCGACATGCGGGAGGCCTACGATCACCAGTAGACGGACACAAGCTGATGATCATGATGGTTATAGATTTCTCAACTGTTATTTAAGACTATATGAATCTTCTAAAACATCGCTGGTTTCTGGTGGATAACATGTCGTAGATTAATGTCTCTCAAAATGATAAAATGCAGTTTTAGAAAATTATGCCTTTTTTTATTTTAGAGTATGCATACGAGTATATTGCAATTAATAGTGCAATATTTGTTAGCACAATTTTTATATTATTATTTTTTTATTTTTTATGTAAACACATACAGGAGAATACCGACAGATGGTGATAGTAATTTTTTTGAAATTTCATCTGTGGAATTCTATGACGCTTACCATGGTGTATATGGCTAAACGCTGCATGTGGAGTGTTGATCCGCCAATGTCATAGACTACAGCCCAAGATTCACGCATCATCCTTTATTATTACAGGAATCTACTGTGAATGGGTGGTCTTCACGGGACGACTTTCGTCTACCACTAATTTTAATTGATAGGCTATAAACTGGCATTTTACGGGTGATGGATCAAATTCACACCAACCGGAGGTATTTTAGAGCTCATAAATCGATTAAAAATCCTTTTTATTTTAATCTCCGTCGGGGATCGAACCCACGACCTTTGGTTTGCAAAGCAAACGCCTTAAAATTGAGCTATGACCGCCGGCGATTAATTATTTTGAAGAATTGTACACTTTAATTACGAGTTAATCACTAAGTAAACGTAATGTATCAGAAGACTTTCCCATATTCGTACGCAGTTTTGTACAATTTTGTTTTACATACTGATATATTCTCGTACGCGTATAATAAAAGAAAACAGTACTTTTACCATCCATAAAAACGTCCTTCACTTGCAGTCGCTCTGTAAAAGCGGAACAAATTTATTTCAGCTTTAACTCGGGATTAATCAATCAATACAGTTCGGATAAATCGTTTTGAATAGTCAGTAGCTGCCAGGGACTCGGTTGAACATGGCTGACGCAACAATAGTCCTCGCCAGCCAGCAGACCTTACTCTGGATACAATGTATGTAAGGCTGTTGGCCAATGACATATTGAATGTTTAAGATAAAGAATACAGTGGCTTATAAATGCAATGTAACAATATTGACCTGCCAGTTGTTCCAAGTACGTATGCGTTTAGTATTTTGTACAATATATTTTATGTTAATATCAATTGCTTTATCTTCTTATTTTTCGGTATAAGCATGAGAATCTGTAAATAATACTGTCATACAAACTCACCGAACTGATTTCTAAATTCTAACTTAACTCTCTGTTGCATTTCTCCCCATCAGTTTAGTTTTTCCCGTGTTTCTTCATTTCTCATATTCAGTTGATTAAGCTATACTTGTATAAGTAGCTTATGATTTATTAAATCCAATTTAAGACATAATTAAATTTAAAAATAAACTCCTTTATATTATGAATATAGTATTATTTTGAAAATTCTAGTATGTAAAAAAAGGTGGGTATACTTTGAAACATAATTGACCGAAAAAAAAACGTACATATCTTAAGAAATTTGACAAGCAAATAAAATTAGTGGATAGATAATTATTACCTTAATGTATTTATAACAGTAGCAAATCTCTTACTTATTTTATCAAATTTCATAAAATATTGGAAAAAATATCATTTCGTTTAATATTTTAAGATCTAATTAGAACTAAATTCTATATTCGAGTAAATTCAGCATGATTCCTGACTATAAATAAACAAACTATATTTATTAGAAGAATCAAGGCTTATATAAAACACAAAATTGTTTAAATCACTAAAAGTAGATACATGCCATTAGTTATTTTGGACAAACATTTGAAAGATTAAAAATTATAATAAATCTCAATTATTTAGGTTAATATTCAGTGATCATGCTTTAATACTTATTAGTTTAATTTCATACATTCATTTAAATTAAATAAATGTAATTTTACTGTCTTTATATACGAGTATGTATATATATACCCGGGATTTTTTTGTTACATAAAAAAAATTTTTGATGAACACATAAAAAATACTCCCACTTTTCGCTTGCTTCATCGAACAAATATAAAAAAGATCTCTAGAGATGTCCCGATTGTCAAAAAAACTATATTTATTAAGACGTATCCGGCCAGGGTCATAAAAAACTTCTCTCCGGCAATAAAACCATCACGAAAAAGTCATCGGAAGTATCACGAAGCAAATTGCTCGGAAAGAATATAATATAATATGCGTGCTCTCCATACACTCAATAAGCATCCTCATGACCGAATTTGGTCATCAACCAACGATGTGCGAAACTTGAAGAAATATCCAAAAAAAATCAAAACTTCTATCATTTAAGTAATATCTTATTTATTGTGCATAAATTTTACATGTAGTTGATTTTCACAAACTAGAAACTCTAGTTAAATAATAAATAGTATTTGTACAACTTCGCATACAAAGTCAAATAATCATTAATTAATAATGTTTCTACTTACACCTAACTTAGATAAAAAAAAATAGGTTTTAATTTTACTTATAAATATTGGAATTTAATGTGATAAACATTTTATTATTGTTGGATTAAATTGTCCAGAACGTTGGGTTTGTAGTCTAAAATAAGCGGCTCAACCAATACAGTGAAATTATATGTGCTGACAATCACCATGCTCACTAACAATGTATCTTAACTTCAGTGACTTTACTATAATATAAGCAGTCTCAGAACTGTTAAGTTTTGTAAGATAATTCAATTTGCTTGCCAAAAAGGTTTGTCATACGTGTCCTGACGCGTGTGCATCGCATGCATCGTTCATTATAGCATCGAGAACGCTTGTCGCACGCACCCCATCACCCTGCACCCCAGCATCCACGTGCCCCCCTTTTGTTTACGCCTTTTTCTTAATTGCGTCGTGATTTCCCGCAAAAAGGAGGTCGCTTTTTGGACGGGGGCGCAGGACGCCAGCGCTCGCGCAGCTTCCGGCGGCGCGCGCACAAAGCCTAATCTCTGTTGACAGAGCGCCGGCACGGGCCTGCGCCCCTCGGTGCGCCCCCAACCATTGTTGGCTTATTTATGATACGGACAATATTTAGGAAGGAAGTTTTTTTATTGCAGTCCTAATACTTTTTTACGATAAATGACTCTGATATACTCGAACCAACCATACACATAGAACATCCAGCAGTAACAGTTCGATAGCGTATTAAATTTAATTAATATTTTAATACGATTATCATTCGGAATGACAGTAACACTGAACTCTCAAATATCTTCTCATAATCGATATAGCACCGAGTTAACATGACATAACATGCACAGTTCATATTTAGACGTTTTAAAATGGCCATATGATATGGATACGATCTGTACAAAATATTTCCTTCGTGACTTTTCTAGATGTGAGAATTTTACTCTAGCCAAGATTATGTGAACATGTTCTTTTTATGGGCGGCTCAGGAAGGTGATTCATCTGATATTATAACATCTTGGAGAGATTCTTCTTTCTTCGATAAATCCAGTTTTTTGTTATTTTCTTCGTCCTGCAACAAAAAGTGTAAATTTTCACTTCAATAATACGAGTAAATCTACATAATATCAGTAAGACTTTTTTTTTCAAAAATATTTACAGTTTTAGTTTAATAGCCTAAATAATCTAATAAATATTTATGCTTTCATCACAGCGTCATATTTTAAACAATTTAACTGATTGAAATATGCTCCCTCGATTATTTTTTACTGAACGCTTAATACTAGTGCCACAGAAGAATTCAAACTAGATACTTTTTCATCAAACCAAGCTACCATCAACCTGAAAAACTAAAGACGTTTTTTTTTTAATCAAATATTAAAAGATACATTTTTACACAGTAATTTACATTCCAATCTTTTTTTTTTTTTCTTTTTTTAGATTCGCTTACCACACCACTTAAAGATAAGATCTTGTGTGTGGCGTGGGAAAATCGTATTCCAGTAATTCCTTAAAAGAGTTGTGACTAAAATAATTGTTTAGATTACTAGTTTTGTATTGGCCATACTATATGCTAGTAAGTAATATAAGAATTTTGCTCCACAAAACACATAAATAAATATTATTTAGGAATTGAAAACATACATTCGATATGTTTACTTATTTGATGTAGTAAAATAAATAATCAAACACCTATTTTATACCATACATATCACAATAAAATGTTTTTTATTATTTTAAAATAAAAAAATAACATTTTTTTTTATTTTACATTCCAAATCATATCATTTAGTTTTCGAAATACACATGCAAATAAACATTTACTTTATACTATTTTTATCGTATCCCACAGTTAGTTTAATACTTTACCCTAAAGTTCCGGCCCAGCACTCACATTAGATTTAGTGTTTTATGTACAATCTAAAATATATATTACACTAGTTATTTGTTTTATTGAATTTAAAGGCAAATATTGGTCGGATAATGTTTTGGTATATGGTCGGATAATGTCATATATATTTAAAACCAATTATTAAACAGCTTGGAAGCTGAATGAATTTTATATTAAAATTAAAATATTTTCTAATATTTCATTTTAATTATACATTTATTAAACACTTTTTATTTATATTTTATAACAAGCTTATGAAGTTAAAATTCAATGAATTTGTTGAAGGATGATAAGATCATTCCAATTTATTTACTCACAACAAAGACAATTATGTTGTCTTATTTTTGTTTTGTAAATTAAAGGATTTCTTCATCATTATATCATGAGCTTACAAAATGCATTTTTTACTGTATATATATTATGTCTTGTCGTTTTAAGAAGACAAGCCTTCCAAGATATGACATTTGGACTTTTTTATTTATTAGACCCTAATTGAGTCACCAATCATTTGTTTATGATTGAAGCAAATTTATTACAAATATTATATACTTTGTAACTTACTTTGCATTACAATGATTTTCCATAATATTAAATTTAATATAAATTAATTCAAGTTACTTTAAATACTTAAGTTTACTTCTTTAATACCCAATTCTTCGTGGTAACAATAAAAATAATAGTAAAGACACACTCTTATATAAATATTTTAAAAAATTGTCAGCATTTCATATAACAAATGAAATATATATTTTTAATGATTTTACTGAGTGACAAACATGTCTATTCTGTGAGCAATAGATAGTATTTTTTACTTAAATATAAATAATTCATCACTTAATGTTTTTTGTAACTGATATTTTGTAACTTAACTCATTTTTGTAATTGATATCTGTCTTAGAATCTGACGTTTAAAGTACTTTTATTGTGTTGTTTACGTGTGAACTGTCATTGTTGGACTTGTGTTAAAGCGGAGGCATCCTTCAGAAGCAGACTCAAGACCCACCTTTTTACTCAGAGAGGCAAAGAAGCGCTTTTGGAATGATCATTCGGTCATAAAGAGCGCTATACAAATACTAATATAATAATAATTAATCAAATTAAATGCTTATATATTATATTCACAATTTAACTGTGCCAAAAAATATGAATTAAAATGCAATGAAAATATGCATAATTAAAACAACCATAACGCTATATAAATATATAATCGCTCCCCAAAGAAACGCTGATAGAAACTTTTTTTTTAAAACGGTATATTGTATTATTTTTTTCATAATAATTGACAAATGTAATATTTTTTTCTATTTTAATACATATAATATGCATTAAACTCTGAATTTTTTCAAAATATTGTGTTCAACATTTTGTAAACGAGCCCTTCAATTAAAACATCTCATTTATCAATCTACTATCAACAAACTGTTTATATTTTAGTTTACTGTACATAGTGTACATGCTGTACATAAATAATTGCTATTTTAAAAAGTGCGTGTATAAGCAATGCTTTTCCATATGGTGATTAGTTCATCACTCAATTGGTGCTCTGGTGGTCCTCCACTACAGCCAGGATCGCTAGTAGGTAGCAGCAGTAGTCGCTGCAAGCAGCAGGCACTAGGCACCAGGCAGGCGGCCGGTAAGCCTAATCCTGCGAGTCGTATGCAGCCACATGCGTCGCTGGGACGTGACAAACATCATCCCCAAAAACACAGGGTGACTACTAGCCTCATATCAAATTAACCCAATAAATAGTTCGTTGGGTTAGGATAAATCCTAGGTACAAAATGTGTAGGTGAATTTACTTATAATCATCATTCACCTGTGTCTATACACTGTTGAACGTATGACTCTTGCATGAAGCTACATCCCTCGTGAACCTTCCGCATCTAGGTCCCTTACTTATATAGTCATTGTCACTTGAGTGTGCCTTATTATTCCATAATGCTCACTTCTCGATTTCTTTTTCAGAAATACATATTTTCTATTTTGTCTTTTAAAGACACTCGAAGCATAAATCTCTCCATGACACGTTGCTTTGCAGTTAACTGATAAAATACTTTTTTCTTATAAAAATGAAAATCGCATGCGTATGATCTTAAAATATTAAGTAAGCGATGCGCCTAATTGAATGAGTAAATGCAATTATGTTAACACATTGCTTGAACGATTGTTATTTTTCTGGCGTTTTCACTTAATTGAGCGAATGTTGATAAAGATAGAGAAAAAATGTCTAAATCTTGTAGCATAAAAAAGCAATAAATAATTATGATTGTGACTATTGTTTGATAAATATAATTATTTATTGGTTATTGATGTAGAGTGTCATCATGTACATCAATCATCATTACGAGTACAATAGATAATAATATATTTTGTAGATTGTGATTACCGGTATGCAAAACAACCAAAATGAGTGATCAAAGGTGTTAATCCTTGTATGTATATACGAATATTCATTTATACATGATAGCACCAGAATGATTTGGGTTTTCTTTTGGACTCTATGACGCCCAACCGAGACGGATAGATCCTACGTATGTGAAGGATTCATTAGGGACTGAGAGTACATAGGTATTAAAATGATTGCGAGTGTTTATTAATCTGCGTCTTGAAGAGATTTTGATTGTGTGAGGGAGGAAACAAATATGCTTGGAGAGTATAACAAAGTTACTTGTGATGTTGCAATAATATATTTCTTCTAAAAGTGTAAGATTGGATACAATTGTTAATTAAATTTACTGTTTTTTTTAGTTAAAATTTTTTCTAAAAAATCAAGGTTGCATTATTTTTTGTTAAAAACTAAAAAATATACTGTTTGATAAGATAATTAAAGAAATAGATCGTTGTTCAAAATTGAGAAAACCAGTGACAAATTTCACATTTCCAGATATATAAGGTTTTATGAATGAAATGTTTTGTTGTCAGGTAAAAGGTTTTAGAGAACGTTGAATTTAACACTCTAGAGCAGGGGTTATCAACCTTTTTTATACCTAGCGCCCGCTTTTGCCTATTTTTCATGGCAAAATTTCCCTACCGCCTACCAACCTCGCTATATTTCAATTCAGTATATGGGTGGAAAAAAATCTAGAAGGAATGTAGGAGGTTTGAAAATCTACAAAAATCACCCACCGCCTACCACGAAAGCCCGTATCGCCCACTAGTAGGCGGTACCGCCCAGGTTGACGATCCGTGGTCTAGAGACTTAATTAAGTCGGGAGTTGGGATGATTATGAAAATAAGTAAACATTAATAAAATAAATAATGATAAAAAATATGTTTGAACCACCGTGTATCTGCTCTGTTTATCTGATACATAATAGGAATACATGTTTTATTAATCCCCTTTTTTATCGGCTGGCTCAAAGAGCGTGGCTGGTTCACACGATGATTTTAAAATTTCATAGCGCGCGCTTTTGTATTATTGATAAGCTTCTTATTTGCCAATAACATTCGAATGTTTATCTCCCCGACACCCTCTCTGAATGATGAATGCCTAATACAGATAATTCATTATTTCAGACCGTATTACAAATGTTTTAATCTAAGTGCACACAATTCATATTATGAAAGCTGAATATTTCAAATATATTTATAATTATAATAAAACTATCATGGATGACTGTATACTATTTATTTTAATATGCATTATACATTTAGAACAATTTCACTAGACTTTATTTTGATTTTTTTTTATTAATCTTGCTTTTATGAAATCGACGTGTAATAAATGAGAATTTTAAAATTTATAGAAAATACAATAATTTAAGATTACAATTTAAGAATTATTTGAATGTTTGCGTAGTATTGATTAATTTATATTCGAGTATCGATATATTTATATACAAATCGAAATATATATAATTGTCTACGTGAAAAGATTTCAATTTTATCAACAATTCAAATGAATTCAAAAGACTTTTCTCATTTACACTAAATAATTAAAATTTCTTTAGTTTTTATTTTATTCATACACTATATTTGTTTACTACTAAAAGTTATAACAAGAGTGCATTTCTTTCTCATCTTTAGATCTCGCATACATAACAGTACAAACATAATAGTAGTGCATACATAATAGTAGGCATTTACAGGTATATCCAGAATGTAGTATTAAGGTAAGTGCATTACCACCTTAGCTTTCACGTAACAATACGTTAATTTAGAATATTTCATCTGTAATTTAACATTCCTTAATACTCATCTAACTAATAGGCTTTGTGTTTTTTATAACCTACAACATAAAATTTTTGCTCATATTTATTAAGTATTTGTATCACTAAAAGGTCAAAATAATCGTAACATTAACTAAAATTACAATATGATTTATATTGAAAATTAAATCATTCACAAGTTCATGTAATTGCAGGTTATGATTATTGGAGGTTCATTTAGATTATTAAGAATATTTATCATGATAACAATGTTTTCATAATTGTTTATTATTTTAATTTTAAAATCTGTTTATTATCTTTTTCAACCGCAATATTGAGATGTTTTTTGAAGAATGGCTGCTTCCTTTTCCGTAAGTTTTATGAGGTGATCCGTATCAAGAAGGGAAAAGAAAAGCGAGGAATTTTTCCACCACCATTTTAATAACGGACTCTTAATTAAGTCGAAGGGTTGTTTTAATTCATAAAGCCGCCTCCAAGGGAAGGGAGCATAACCTCAGTCCCCCAGTGATCCCCCCAGATGCTCACAGATACTTCCAGACAAGACAACGTTTTTTCAAGTAATTTAAAGGAGGACTTTCAAACAATAAGTCATAAAATATATTAATTAAATAAAATAACAAAAAATACATAGGATCATTCTATTAATTGAAAAACTACTTTAGTTTCATTGTATATAGAACATTCCATTATATTAAAAATATTAATTTATGAAATATTTATTATGAAGGTAACACTTAAAGGATATTTAATTGTGTTACACAGATTGATCAATATACATTTGTGATGAGATTTTTTGTACATTCCATTTGATGATGGAACTACCTCACTACCCAACTAACATTGCTGTTAAACTACATAAACAGTGTTGTAGGAATAAAACGCACGTTTAACGAGCCCAACATGGAATAGATTTTTGTCTTTTCTTTTGGTATAACCATGTTGTGTGTACTTCGTTATTTCTACACATTATTTATGTTAAGATATAATCATAACAAAAAAATAAACATATATTTATTTTTAAAATATATTAGTTAATATAAATGTCTGTTCTTTACCTAGATCATATTATCACCACAAATCTATGTTAGCTGGCATGATCATTACCTCATCTCATGTCATCTCTGCACAAAAAGCCTCACCAATTACATGGCATATTTTGTTCCCTCGTTCTCCAAAACGAGAATACAGGGACTTGAGGATAAGGCTGCTGTAGTATCTAATAAATATATTTAAAAAAAAAAAAGTTTGGTCTATTCATCCTAAAAGTCAATCCAAGATGTACAAAATATAATAGAGTATCTTAAAAAAACAACACGTATTCTTTGCTATTGTGTTTTTAATTATTTTATTTGAGCGTCAAAAAATGTTATTAACACCACGTTCTCGCCTGGTATAGAGGAGCTGGGCTTGTTGAGGTCTGAAGAAGGGTGTTATGGATTTTTCTACGTTAATTAAAAAGAAGCGTCCTTAAACTTTGACTAAGTCTACTATATTAACATAAATATGGGTACAGTAAAGGGAAGCGGGAAAGCAAGGAATATATTGTTTATATGTTTTATTATCTACAAGTATCTATACCACTTAGTTTTTTGGATAAAACAATAATCATTATATTTAAAGTAAATTTTGTATAACATATGAAAATGTATATTTTCGTATGAAAAATAATACTTTAATGATGGTGTAAGTAATGTTTATATGGAATACATGAATTAATATACTCGTAATATAATCATTATTTTTTTAAATTTTAACCCTGTTACTGCTACAACGACGATATATCGTTTTTTTTTTAAATCGGCGTAGATTGCTAACGACGATCGTCGTTGACATCAATTACAAATATAGCATTTTTCCCTTGTATTTTAAAAAACCTCTATAGCAGCCAAAAAGTTAAGTATTTTATTTCATCGAATTTTATAAAAATCTTAGTAAGTAAATAGTAAATGTATATCATTTTTATTTTAATTAAATTTTGAGTACTAGTTTTAGTATTTTCAAAGAGTACTTGCAGGAGAAAGAGGTTACTCGTAAGTTGATATTTTCTGAAATTATAAGTCTCAAAAATAGCATATTTAATGAAAGAACCTAAAAATCATGATCATGCTGACGTATCCTTAATACATGAATTGACTTACTGAGTTTAGGCAGACAAGCATTTACAGAAGCATTCCCAGAGTTCCAAGATTGATTCAAATGGGGAATATCATTTCCAAATGTAACTATAATGACAGTCAGCATTAAGATATTGAAAAATCATAATACGATATGAAATTGCCAATGTACCAACAAATAATAACGCATCCTTTACAAACACAAGTATCCACCAGCTGTCATTCATTACAATATTTAGAACCACTTTAGTGAAGCTTTACGAGTACTTTACAGAGCAGGTCATCATGAAGGCAGAAATGTGTCATCTAATATCATATTAGAAATGATGTCTGTCATAAAACATAATCGCGTGACAAAGTGTCATTAAGTTTCAATATAAACTTTAACGTCCTGACTCCTCCTACGGAAGGCTCTCCTACACAAGAGTCCATGGCACCTGCAACATTGTCGCAGGGAGATATTCGAGATATTTTACGACGCAATAACTTTGGGGCCGGTCCATCTGAGAGTTTATCCGAAAGCCTAATGTAAAAAAGCAGAGAGCCGAGCAGTTTATATTAGAAAAGCTTTAATGTTTGAAAATTTGCATGAAATTTGCATGGCGGTCCGTCCTTGCCTCTTATTACTTGGGCCATTCCGCCGGGCGGGGCTCCACCCAGAAGGGAGGACGCTCTCTGCCCAACGAAATTATTTAATATTTGTGCACGAAAATCGTAAAATTACGTTATCACTTTCACGACGTGTAAATAAAGGAACAAACCATCAAGTTTCTAAATTTAACCTTTTATAATTTATATCAAAGACACAATCAAAGTGAATCTTAGATTATCATTAACAATAAACCCGAAAACATGCTTAACCTTCGTAACATTTTAATAACACACATACTAAATTTTTTTAAATTTGTGATATTGGTACTGAATAAAAATTAGACGTTTGCAAGCAATGTAACATATCAACATAAAATCAAATTTATTTTCATTATAATGACATATTAATCCACAATTAATTATTCATATTATAAATATCAAATTTGAACATCAACATGGTTCTACGAATACTTGAATTTATGTTTTTTGTAAGTTATTTTTACTTTGAAAATAAAAGTTGATTTCAATATAATGTATTAAAATTAAATTATACAAAATTAACTTTTTTTAAGAAATATATAATTTTAATAAATATATTTAACGTATTAGACTTTAAAGTTTACGGTCTGATGCATTGCTTAAATAAAGTACTGAGGATAAAAAGCTCCTCCAGACTTCATTAAATCAAGTATCGCCCTGTTACTTGACGCCAAATGTAGATACTTCAGCGAAGCTTCTGACCTTTCTTTAATAAGCTTTATTGACAAAAATCTCGATTCCCCGGTGAAAATTTCAAAAGAAAGTGAAAATAAAGAATTTACTCTGTATGGCGTAATGAAATCTTATGAATTATGCACGAGCTCTTAAAGTTAACATAAAAACATATTTTTATTTTCTCCTGCGCGGAAAAAAATCAAAAGAAAACATTTATATTTTTTATGAGAAAAAACATTCTACAAATGAACGCACAAAGATTTCTCTACCATATAATCATAATCAAATTTAAAGCATGCTTTCTTATTATAATAAATATTATAATATACTAAATATTATAAATATTATAATACATAATTTTATCATTTTTAAAGTATAAGTAAATAAAGGGTTGAGGAATCCGAACACTTTGTATTTGCATTACTTTATAAAAATGTGTAAATAATAAGTATAAAAAAAAAAATTGTTCAATAATTCGCATTTATCTTGGCACTTGGCAATCAAGTCAAATTTATTTAAATAATTTTATTTGATTTTACAAAAATCAAATTATATCTCACAAATCACAATACTTCTGAGTGGTTGTTTGTCAGATGGCCCCCTCCCCAAACTTGAGACCCTCCCCCCTTCTCCTAGACGTTCGCCAATGACAAACACAAAAAGGAGCTTTCTTAATGAACCGCATTGGCATCTCTCCATAGCCCAGCAACAAATCAGCTTAAACGACTTGAGCTTTCGGATACGAAAAAGCTTTTCTATAAATTCCAATCATCAGAATTCGATTGTTTTTCATTCAAAGTGTATTTCTTTCAGCTTTTCAGCTGGTTCAGAAAAGATCCATTTGATCTTAAAGTGATTTTGTCTTAAAGAGTGCTAAATTGTGAAATGAATAATATTTTCGAGCACTAACATTCTAGATTTATTTATATCATCGACATTTATATTAACTTAAAATATTTCATCATTGATTTAAACTTTTGTTTGGAAAAAAACAATAATACTTGTCAAATACAATTCTATAGATAAGCAATAAATCTATTTTTTAATAAGATTTTTTATTATTTCAATACAAAAAGTAATCATAACAACAAAGCATATTGGCTGAGTTGATTTATTTTGCGTAAACTACTTACAAATATGGCTTTTCATTTTCATAAGAAGTGTGAATATAATATAATAACACTAAATTATTAAACATATAGAAGTTTCTCGAAACTCTTGAAAAAAATTGTAATTATGATATTAAAGTAGAAATAACTGAAATACACAAACTCCACGTTCTTAAGAGCCCTCTCTCAATGTCTACAAAGCGGACTGGGAAACTTAATTTTATTCAATTTCTTAATCAATCTTCGTTACATATTCAAATGTATTCGTTTACCGCCGGTGAAATGTTGGCTCCAGTTTATCTCAAGAAGTACCTACTGTGGTTTTGGGCTAATCTAACTTTTTATACTGCTATCTTTATACTTTATTATCTACAAAAAATATATTTGTATGTTGTATTTGTATAGATAATTAAGAAAGCATTTTATTTTGTAATTAACATATTATTCATTGACGTAAATTTAAATAAATTTAAAACACAAAACAAAATATGTATTTATTTATATTGTATGTAATTCCATTCCATAAAAGCATTTTTAAATGCTTTCAATGAAATGACTTAATAGTGATAATTAAAAAAAGTCCCCATTATCAGTCCAGATTCCCTCCCATTGGGGATTGTCGTAATCAAAGAAAAATGAGAACACAGAAAGCCTCTTATTTATCTTCCTTCGCCCTTCAATCCAATGATGAAAAACTCTCTGAACGAACAGACGGAAAATAATTTCAGGAACAAAGGAATTGAACATGAATTAGCATTTTATTTTCATATACAGTGAACTTGTATATCTCTGCCAGGAATACAGATATTTTATCTTCATTTATATTGTTTGAGTTTACTATACAACGAGTTATATATTGTTACATACTGTTTCAGTAGTATTATTGAGCAAACTATACCAATTTCTTTTAATAATGTAAATTTAATAAAAACATATAATGTTGATATAATGTCGACTCTCTTACTTCATTGAAGTTAAACCCAGCATCCACATACAATGCACGGTGACAAAATCTCTGCGATCCGCTCCACAAAATATGTAACTTATAATCGTGGACCTTAAAATGTAGTAAATATATTACTTTATCTATCATAAAACACTTGAACATACTTTGACATAATTTTAACTGTCATTCTCAGTGATGAAATGTCACCGTAATGTTCACGCTTTAATGATACAATTTGGAAATTAAAATAAGACGTATGAACATTTAAGTCGATAATGTTATGCATCAATAAATTTTAATGAATCACTTATTAATCTAGTGTTACGAATGAAAATGTTACATTCACCGATTTGTTGAAGTAATTTTATTCGGTAACAATGATAAAGGGACACCAGTAGTTATACAATCTACCTACTGCAACAGTGTACATATACGAGTTATATACACTATACATATTAGTTTCATTCAAAATAAAGTAAGTATTATTTATGGCGATATGTTACTTTTTTAATCGATATCGTAGAACTATATCGACGCTTAAATAAATGTACTCGTAAATTAGCACAAAGCTCTACATCTTATCATTTATATTATTAAAATATTTTTTATCAAAACTATGCATGTTTATTAAATTTTGGTAAGATTCTAAAATTATAAGAAATCATCGACAACGTAGAAACAAATGATTGGCGAAAACTATTTCGAATGAATTTACTATTATGTCCAGTCATCTTCTATTACATCAGTGTTTTATCATCGGAAAGAAGAAGTATTTTTATTGGAAGTATGCAGTATTTCGTTGTAAATATATATTAGTAAGACCAAACGTAAAGTCGATCGTTCTGTTGTTTTCTATAACGTTATGTAAAAATCAAATGAAAAATGTCTTGGGCAGATATCCAAGATCCAGAGTACCATCTGTCTGGCATAGGTGTTTAAAATATGGTATAATTAGAGAAATATTTGCATTAGTTATACCATTTTATTAGATAAAGTTATAATTAACAATATCTATGCGTGCACTTAAAACTGCTGTTTCCACGTAATGATCTTGCTTGGCGATCGGCGTGAAGTTGGCGCTCTTTTCTCGCAAATGCTTTTTCATACAAAGAGAAAAAAAAAGAACGTCAGGTAATGGAATGTTTTGAATTTTTATATGCATTTTATAATGCGATAATTTGATTGGTCAGAATTGTGTTGGAAGGTAGGGAGGGGGTACTATAAGCCCCCCCTCGGGGCAGAGAACTTTCATTTTCTGAATTTGTTGCATCGATGAAACATATTATGTGAAAAAAGAATTTATTTATGTCAATAAAAAATATATTAGGTCCTGAGATGTGCAGCTTGTTAAGCACATGGAGCAGCATTTTAGGTGTGAGGCGGTCTCCAGGTCCAAACTGTCAACAACTACATATAAGTACATACAATATGATGTAAAATAGACATTAATAAAATACTTCTTCTTTGTGTAATTAGATTTTTTATTGGAATTGTGAAAGTTAAGTTAACAGCTTATATTTTTAATTTCATATTTGAATCAAAATCAACCTGATTATTACAATAAAAATCTTAACGCTCATATTTTTTACCATGGCTGCTTAAGAGTAGAAAATAAAATAAATACATATTTGGCAAAAACATATGAAAATGCAATCCAGCAAGATGCTTTTGAAAATCTATTTCTTTTTTATTATTTTGAAAACATTACATTGAATTTATTGATAACAATGTCCATATTTTACGTCCTCATAAAAAATTCAGTCGTCAAATAATCGTTGATTTTTAAATATACAAGAACTGATACACACATAAATTCACAGCAAACATCGTATTATACAATGTTAAATATAAGCTATTGAATGAGATTTACATGTAAACCTTACACGATACGTCGTACAGTAAGGCCACGATTAACGCGAGATACGTTCCATCAAAGTAGAGCGTAATGCGAAATAACGCTAAACGAGGCTATGCAAAATGAGTGATCAACCAAAATCAAAAATCAAAAAACTTCAGTACTCGGAGGAATTTATTAAATTTGGATTAATACCTGCTGTGCACGATGAATGTTTTCTGTGTGAGAAATCCTTAACTAATGAAACGAGGTCGTCTTGAAGCACATTTGAAGGCGAAACATAGTACTCATATTAATACAGACATTATTTTCTTTCACAATCTTAAGGAAAAATTTGGAAAACAAATAACATTAACAAATCTATTTTGGATACATATACAGGGAAAACTTGGTGGCTAAAAACATTTCACCTGTTCTAAATGAGGTGCTAAATTCCATTATAAAGTGTAATAATACGATTAAAACTAGTGCCAAATGTGAGCGTCTCTTTAAGTTATTTTAAGAAGACTAAAATGCGAGCCACGTTAGACTGTTACTTCACAGTGAAGTAAGATGGCTTTTAGAAGGGAATTTCTTAAAAAGATTTATGGAATTATTCGATATTCTTAGTGATTTTTTCAGCAACCGAATTGATATGAAGTTTTTGATGACGGTCGACGGTAAAGCATTTGTGAGTTATTCAACTGATATATTTGAAAAAATAAATATTTCAAATAGCCAACTTCAAGGATCAAAGAAACAACACTTGTCAATGCAAAAACTAAGATATTTGCATTCACTACTTTTATTGAATTGTCTACAAAAAGTATTTGTAACAAAAATTTTGAAAAAAATTCTTGGCTTCAAAAATCTGAAGTTATTGATAATGCTTAAGTTGTTATTTTTGACGATCTGCAAACTTTATCTACTAAATTTAAAGAACGATTCGCTGATTTTAAAAGAATAAATTTTCCAGCTTGGTTGACACAACCAATGCTGGTAGATATTTCAAATGAACAACTGTATCAAGAAGAACCTTTCGGAAATGCAAAATGATGATTCTATTACAAATTTATTGAATATAAAAGGAATAATGGCATGGATGTGCGAAGAAATTAACACAACATATGCTAGTATTACTTTGCATGCCAGAAATGTATTATTTCCCTTTCCATAATCTTATTAGGTGGAATGTGGTTTTTAGCGACATAAGTTTTTTACTCATTAAAAAAAGAAATCGATTGGATATAACCAATAAAGGGGACCTAAGACTGAAATTAACTAAGTTAGATCCAGACATAAAAAATATTTGTAGCAAGCGTAACTGAATTTGTGTTTTTTATTGTTTGAAGTTTTATTTTATTTTACTTAATAACATTTCAATTTTTCATTTGTGTTTTGTAATCATTTTAGTTATAATATATGTTTTGAAAATTTACCTACTGCTTAATTAAAAAAGAGGCTGGTGGGGCTTATGATATGACTTGTGAAAAGACTATGGTGGAGCATGGTATAAAGAATGCTGGGAAACACTGCATTACATACATTCAGTTCTACTGAACACAAGAAAAAAAACATGCAATAAGTACACTATTCTATCCGCACTTCACAAGAGAGGTATTCGCGAATCATCCTCGCATGGCACCGGAAAGCGATCGCATTCTGGGCAAAGTGAACCCTCAGCCTGTCCGCCCCATCAGCCCAGGAGCCCTGCATCACATAAGCCCAGCATCACTGGATCTAGTGGTGCCAGCACGAGATGAGTGGACGAGGGCGGCTTCGAGTGCGACAACTCGCTAAAAGTGAGTCGTATGCTAATGTGAAGTGGATCCGAGGGCGTCGCGACGCCTGGAGAAACCCCCGTCACGCGGACCAACCTCTCCTCTCTCTCTCTTTGATCTATCCGGAATAATTTATGAAGCGTCACAGGAAGGTGCGAGCTTCCTCCTCTCCGAGGCAGGTGGCGCTGACCGGCGACGAGTTATGGACAAGTCGTCCGCATCAATAATGGAAGGTGGAAAATACCCATTTAAATGATATGCTAAACTATATTTTGATGTTTATACTCTTTGTTTATCTGTTTGTGAACTCAATGCTGTGTGAGATACCGTCGATAATAAAATCTCTTTGATAGTTTGTACAGTTTGCAGTCATGTCAAATATAGTTGTGTAAGTTAAATTAAATATGTCTTTAAATTTATACGATTACAATAGGAATATTATAAATAAACTATGTAACTAAATTATTATATATTATTATTGGTTACATAAACATTTTTTTGTTGTTGTTTAAAATTAAGTTCTTATTAATTTTTTATTAATCTCAAATTTACTGTCATGCTCTTGAACGGTTCTTTAAAATATATTGTTATATTTTTTAAAAACATTTCTGAATTAGTCATACATCTAATTAAGTGTATTACACAATAAGAGAACATGACATTTTTATTATTAAAGCGATGTAAACTTCTTGAAAATATTTTACAATATTAGAAGTATTACAAAACTACAAATTGTTAAGTATCTTGTTTTTGAATCTCAACATGAAGAATCATTCGTTGTGCAGTTAAGACAAAATCAGTTTACAACAGATTTCGTTAAGAACAAAGGCACTCAATATAATTGCCTACAAGTTGTGAACCCCGTGGAGCTTTTCAGGTTGCAGCATAAGGTTGCATTGCAGCATCACGAGCAGGTCGAGCTTTGGAGTGGGCGGCGGGTGGGGGCGGGGACTCATCCGCCCACTTTTGTTCGCCCACCACTCTTCGGGGACAGCTTCAGAACACCCTGTTCAAGACAAAGATGTATATTTTTAGCCAACAGACTTATAGATTGTTTTTGTGAATTTGCAAAGCTCGCTGTTGTTCAAATACAAAATTTCTGAATGGATAAATTCAA
Organism: Glossosoma conforme; assembly: GCA_022606575.1. Taxonomy (NCBI): domain Eukaryota; kingdom Metazoa; phylum Arthropoda; class Insecta; order Trichoptera; family Glossosomatidae; genus Glossosoma; species Glossosoma conforme. Next base: position 1,181,206 of record JAGTXR010000126.1, read on the forward strand.
TTTATTTATAGTCTTATTATTGAACACTCAAATATATGTCTAAAAATAAAATCAATGAGTGATTATTTAAATTTTTTTATCGCATTAAATAAATATTCTAGAATACTTAAGTATAAATATATTTAAAAATTATGAATAAATAAAAGTTTTTTTTTATTGACATTGTTGTAACATTTGTCAACAATATTTTGATTCGTGTATTCGTGAATCGGATGAATACAATTTGAAAAATATTTCCTTGCGTATTATTAAAAACCATTATTTTGACGATTAGACCGTGGAAAATCATCCACTCTAACTGTGGGCGGGGGTGGGTGCTCACCCCTGTGGGTGCGGCAAGGGGAGGGCGGGGGTCGAAGCCGGATCGGGGATTTGCATATTGTGCATAAAAACATGAAATCGTATGCACCCTTTTCGTTTTGATAACCGTTTGCGGTACATAACTCAGTTACCCACTGCAGGCGAAGAGGGAGACGGAGGAAATCTCAAACACAAAGCGTTAATGACCACTTGTGAATTGAAAATGATTTATTTTTTACGAACGACATCAATATTTTGTGACACTTTTAAATGTCATGCCTACATTCACATGATGATTGTCGAAGTAATTATTTCATGAAATGATACAATATCTGCTTGAACGGCGATCTAATTAATATTATATAATATTTTAGTTTAGTTATATACTTCAACGAAATCAATTTAAGTCATCAGACTTTATCTAAGCACACTTTACCTACAAACCATAAGATATAATTAAATCCAAGTCATCACATACATTAATGATAATCTTGTAATATACACTTATTTCACAAAATTTAATAATTAAATGTTTTGAATTATATAACAGACGTTTCATATATTTTAAAAATTATGTGACGCCCCGAAGGAATAATTTTTTACTATCCATTATTTCGTTGATTTAACATTTATTATTCTAGTAATAATGTGTTTGTAAGTACAAATATTATACTTTCCAAAAAGATATGTATTACAAATATTATTACTATGTATAAAGCTGATATCTGAGATTCCTTTCTCCAAATTGAGCGTGAAGAATCGCGTGAAAAAAAGAGAGTCGGTAATGTGTTGCTTGTTTGATTCCCTGTGAAAATGTTATGTAAATTGGACAAAAAGCCCCGCTAAGTTTTATTTGATCCTTATTTAAATAAGATGAAATTTTTATGGCGCGTACACTCAATAGAACACTCAATACGATAGTACACTAGAATAGTACCCTCAAATGAATAAGAAAAGCTCTATTTTTATCCTTAAAAGATAAATGAGTCGAAGTTCAAAAGAGCGAATGGTTGAAAAAACTTGTAAAAGTAAAATTTATTCTAACTATAATTCCTATCCAGACTAGTACTTCAATTATCAGAGAAAAATAACATGTTTTTAGTAAATATAAACAACAATGAAATGTGTGTATTAATTTTTAGCAGCAATTAAAATTATTAATACTCTAATGAAGTATTCTAAAATAAAATAATATTGGTAAACTATCTTAGTGAGCACAAATATATATATATTTTTTAATTCAATAACAATATTGGTTAACACATAAGACAGCAAGATTTTTATATACCATTGAAATTGATAATCACATGTTTAAGTATCAATAATTTATAGTAAATATCAACAAATTCAATGAAATAAATCAATTATAAGTATAACAAAATATATCTTCTTTTTCGTCCTTCCTGGTTAAAGGTAAATATAGCCGCCGAAAGAATATATTCCTATTGTTATTATGAAATTTATATTGGATTATTCATAATATATACTTGTTAGAGCTCCAAAAAGCAATGCTGACTTGAGATGAGGCAAAAAAATCAACGAACAGTAATTTAAAAAAAATAATAAGAAATATATTCCATATTTTTTTTTACCTTATGTTGCAAGTAAAGAGCTGAAATGGAGGAAATTTCTAGGTTTAAGTAAAAAAAAATACTAAATACTTGTAAAAGTATATGATTGATATTATAAAATCGTATATCAAAAGACTGCGTCTCTCTTACCGTCCATGCAAGGTGGTTGACATGTTTTTCTTTTATAAGTTTTTGAATGTGCTCAGAGAGAAGTTTTATGACAAATCACCGCCCTGGCGAGTGCACCCTTTCCGAGGAGATTTGAATACTATTAAAGTTCTTTCTTCGCCCCCTACTGTTTATTCTTTAAACGTAAATAAAGTGAACTCATAATGCCAGAGCCTGCATATTTTGCCTTTGTTTGCAAGTGTTAGAATATCTCTTGTGCCTAAAGGGATATCTTAACTGTTCGAAAGCCTACTTATATTGAAAATAATATTTTTCTTTGAAACAAATTAGCTGACGATTATTGTGGAACTTATATTAAATTTATTTTGACTATGCGAAATGTTTATCGAAAAAAATACAATGTCTATACAATTCTTACTTTTTACCACTTCGTGATAAAAAATCATATTTTTATAAGAAGACTTCTTTTAACGACGCAAGTACATATAGTGGTACCTAACAGAACTGCAAGGTTCATTTTTTTACGATCGTATGCGCCATATATGAAACAAATATGCATGAAACATATTATTAGTATTCTAATACCAATCAAAACCTGATTTTTAGAATCTCTCAGTGTACCATTCAGAAAAAGGAGAAGCACGATTGTTTACCCAAGATTATATTAGTTTGTAAAATATGTTATTTTATTTCATGATTTCTTGATAGTGGCATAAAATCAATTTCAAATATTAACTAGTTTATATATTTGAATCATAAAATCATAAACATAACTATAATAACCGTGCTATAAGCTTTTTTGTTAAAATTGAGAGAATATTTTTATTTTTTATAAATTAAATATGATGTTATGTTTTGATAACATTTTTTTATGTATTGAAAATAAAACGGCAGAATAATTTTTGGAAAATCTATACATGTATACCGTCACGTTGAATGAGTGTTTGGATCTCTAGTGGAATATTACGTGAGCCTACGACATTCATCACAGCGCCGTCACAGGAAGCTGCAAAGCCTTCTGTAAAGAGGTTTATCTTTCTCCTTTTTATACATTTTCAGCAGAGATGATGCGACGTGCGCCATTGTAAACACATCCAGCATCTGAATTACGTGGACATGGTATCAATATTTTAGCATAGTGGATGTTGTGACATTAATCTGACTCATTTGATACAGTATGATGTTTTTGACATAACTATACCTATCAAAATCACTAATATTAATTAAGTAACTAGTATTTATAAAATGTTACACTTAATCAATCGAATTGCTATTTATATACATTCAGACAACGCAGTGCTTCGAATGCAAAAATATTGTCTGCATTACACCTTTATAAAATTAAGTTAAAATGATTTTACAATAAAAACCATATTAAAGCTGAAGTATATTGTTCCCTACAAGCTTTGCTAAATGTCATTTTTACCATTTTACCTTTTAAAATGCCATTTTCTCATACCAGAACAAAGCGGAGCTGATTGAAACTTAGGGAATGTGATTTGTTACAAAAAATATTTTGGTAAGATCGGTGGTTTTATTTAACGTTAAATTTAAAGCGTTTTTTAAATAATCCTTACAAAAAATACCACCAGAGATGCCATATATACTTAATTCAATTATTTCAATAATTTGGAGTAAAAAATATACTATTTTATATTGATTAAGTAAAGCAGTACTTCGAGAAAATTGTAAAGGGTGGCACAAATAACAAATCACGTTAAGCTCTTTAGCTTTTAAGACGCATCGAATATGTTTCTAAGATAAATAGTTTTTCCGTTTCCTAGATCTGCGGTTTTTGTGCTTTTATGGAGGCTTAGTTCTAACTGATGTCGATTTAGCTTTTGAACTAGTCAAATTATTGGAAAACGCACTTTGCGAAACAATGACAATATATTTGCAAATCTCATAAACTTAAAATTCTTCTTAAAACCTTAACGTTTTTTTCAAAACACTTGCAGAAAAACTACCGCATGAAATAATTTAATCGAAAAATAAATGAGGCGTCAAAATATATTTTTAAAAATCTGTAAAAGTAAATAATAACAAATCTTACAGTTACATATAAAAGTTATTATGTCAAAAAAAAATTTTGTATACCGAAATAAGAGTAAAGAAAACGCGACGAAAAACATTTTAGCTTGGGTCATTTTCTTCTTACACCCCTCTTCAAATCCGCAAATACTCTCGCCGACGATGTGACACATACTGCTCTTAGTGTATTTATGTGCAAAGTTCACGTTAAAAAATAAAGCTTTCATATTATCCTGCCACAAGAGAGATGCTGTGAAATGATATGGAAAATATATACAATCTTCACTGTGTCATTTGTCATGGAGAGTATTGACAGGACCCTCTCCGGACATCCACGCAAAAAAATATCCTCATCTCCTCTCAAAACCACAAAAAATAATCAACCTTATAATGCATTATCAGAAAGCACACTTTCGCTCAAAATAACCGCATCACATACACAGTTGTCACCAGAGAGATAATATATTTTTACGGTGAAGCGATCGTAAAAAATATCAGAGATAAAATATATATGTATTTTTATTATTTTTTCTTATTCGCGAAAACCGAAATAAAATGTTTTTCCGATTTGCGTCTATTGGGTTGATATTTAATAAATTTATGAAAAATTATTATATTTTTTTCTGTGTCAATAAATAAGAAACAATGGTAGTTTTCAATCCATCGCTTTATGATAAGTATGATTTTATTTAAATGGGAAATATTTGATCATATGTTTGATAAAGCTATATAAACCTGTTTTAATACAAATTAATAAAAAATAAATATTTGACTCTCCAAATGTGCATAACATATTATTTTTTAAATTAGTTTTACAGCCTCTTCATCCGATGTATATTGATGAATTGGATTTTTCTACTAACGTTGTTGAAATAATATGTTATTCAAGTCTACTACCAGAAATTACCAAATTTAAGTAATTTTTTGCATGCCTGCATAAAAAAAACATAAAATGGTGTCTTAATTTTATGTAATGTACAAAACGTATCGATCATACCAACGTACAATAACACACAAGTGCGTTAATGCAAGTAAATAACTGATGAAGACCTAATTGAGAACGAAACCGCGATCTTTGCGTCAGGAAGTAGCAGTCAATTTGATCTGCATTAAAAGAAGTAAAAATGACTCCGAATATAAGTAGCATCATAATTTAACAAATTTCATTAATTTATTGTGAAATTAATTTCATGTTCTAGTCGTGTTGCTCTAGTTTCAAACATTCTGCATGTTTGATATGTGGGTTTTCGTGTACATAGGCAGTGAATAGTAAATTCATTAATTGTACAATCGTCTTAGCGTTCTAATTCATCTCGCATATCACGCCAGAATCCCTTGGATTCAATCAGATATAACAGCAAGCATCGCGCCGAGCAGTGCTCTGTCACTAACAGCAGGGATGACACTCGAGCTCTAAAACATTATGCTATTTATTATAAATACCAGCTTGTGCTTACTTACTTACATCAAATAATAACAATTTGTATAATATAATTATTAAAACCAATATTCGCAGGTATTCGCAACTTATTATCAAGCCAAGCTTTGGGTGTAATCCTACCTTCTTCTTCTTATTCTTTGTGTCAGCGACATCACAATGATTCAGCTCAGTATCAGGCAACATTGATGGCCTGTCTGTTGCCCAATATACTATATAAGTTCTGGAAGGAGCAGCTAGTTGCGCACATGGTACAGGATGTAATACGGTCTGAATGTCTCCGCAGACTCACAGTAATGACTCTCCTTGTTGCAGCACTCCCCATTGATTGTAGTCCTACTAATTCTAGACAATATTGAATTGATGAAAACATTTAGCATTAATAAATAGTTATCTAAACTTATTTTTGAAAATTATTATGTTATTCATGAAAATGTGTTATAAAAATTCATATATTTTTATTCAATGTTTTTAAAATATTTTATTGTGTCAGACGGACATATGTTAATGACTTATAACAACATCTAAGTAATCATTATTTAACAATTATTAAAAAATATATAAGCGTGCATGTTCAAATAAATATTGTAAATATTTTGTAAGGCAATTTTGGGATATTGTTTGCTGCCCAGTGAAAAGTCTTCGCAAGCCACCGGTCGAGGAACATTGTTATAAAAAAATATTCTTCCATTATACGTATTCCTTTCTTCATACAATCTAGATCTCTTCAAGAAACAGATCAATCTTGCGGAATTGCGACCACAATTGTCCACATAAACACGCATTCGCTAAACCTATCTTGGCTGAACGCCCACTGGTCTTGACCGGTTGTTTTATCTTACATGCGGTTCCATATAAAAAACAGATATTACTAGTTTTCCCGTGGTTCTGGCAGCCCTCGCGGTGGAGATGTGTGCTCACCCAATTACTGTAACCGGGAGATAGGAGAGAGAAGTACCGGTACGTCACACCTTGCTCCAAGCTCGCCCTCCGCAGACAATAATTTTCGGACGTTTGATAGTTGTGTTGGGCCGCATTTGCAATGCTAATATCCTCTGCGGTGCAGCCCGACCTGCGCCTTGTGCTGACGCTCGGGCAGGAAGGGAACTAAAGCCCGGAACTTTGAAGGTTTCTTTCTCCACACAGACCACTTCCGGAATCAACTTAATACTTACTTATTCCGTATGCTACACCAAACTTTATAAGGATCCTATTAGAAAACTGTTAAAATATTTGTACATATATTTCTCTTTGAATTTTATTTCTTCATTCTTCAATGGTGGACCAAGAATGATCATGTTAAACTTATGTGCTAAGTACTTAATTAGTGAATTAAATAATAGTAGTTTTGACCATTGTTATATACTGTAATATATAAATGAAAAAAAAATAAAAAAAAATACAATACTAGAATATAACTCTAATAAGCAGCTAAAAATCAGAGTAAAGCTCTTGATGTCATCCCCGGTGAAGAGTAAGGTGGATCATTTTCAGGAATAAAAATAACTGATAACACTTTTTCAGAATAATTACTATTTATCTTTTAATATAGCTTTATTTAAAATTATGCCATCATAGATTACAAATTTATTAAAAAATATATTTAATTATAGTATATATATAATCGTGTCGGAAACAACAGGGTCAGATCCTGTCTGCCCAGAAGTGGGCGACGTCGATGGCGTTACTTCTGGCCATCATCAGGTCTTCCTGGGTGCAGCTATTCGGGCACAGCGCACACTCCAGAAGGTGTGACAGGGTCTGCTCCACGCCGCAGTCACATTCAGTCGGTCCGCTGTAAAACTGCCAGGCCCTCATTTGTGTCCTCGTCTTGCATACTCCGGTCCGAAGTCTGTTAAGGGACCTCCATATATTTCACCCTTGGACATGTCCAGGGGCTAGGTCCTCTTTCGGGGCAATCCAAGTATTCCCCTCAGTTGCGCTTTTCCACATGTTCAGCCGCAGGGTGGCCTCAGGTATTATAGTGAATTTAATAGTTACATAAGTGTTTTCATTGTAAGCAATACAATGAATTTACTTCAAATCTACTTCAGGCTACTACTACAGTATCTGCTTTAAGCATAATACGATCGCCTAGTCTTTTCTTTTTGAGAGTAAAATCAGATTTGAAATATCTGAATAAGGGTAGTCACATATATATTTCATTGATCAAAATATATATTCATCTTAGTACATATCAGAGCATGACTTGCAGACTTATGTGATTTCCTGCAATGCACACTTGTACTAAATGCATTCGCTTGCATTGTACAGAGTCATTATGAAAGTTACATAAGTCACCCTCCAGTGGGTGGAGCGAGGGGGTCGTGTGAAGCAATGCGTGAACAGAGGGTTGGGCGGGGGCTGGTGTTGCCAGGGGAGGACACGCTCATCTGCGAAAACAAATATATACTTAGCGAACAAGTGGCGCAGCGTTTGCATTCCGAGTCAGCGGTTCTGTCTAATGCCAATACAACACAGTGTTTAGAGCGGAAAAAAAGTGATGAGTAGGTATGTTTCATATTTGAAAGTATAGGTTTATAAATATTTGTTAAAAAAGATCTAAAAAAATGGTTACTCGTATCAGGAAAGTGATTGTTATTTCATATGTAAATCATCAACCAATACTAATGAATTGCGGCGCTTTGCTGTTAAGTCATCTATCAGTGTGAGCAATGTGTCCTTCTCGCACATAATTGTAACATACAGAACAATATGCGATACAATCATAAACGTTTAGACGTTTCATGCCAAATATATATGATAAATAATGCAAAGCTATTTAGGAATTTAATATTTTGTATATCGTGTAACTAAATAAAAGTTATGTACCTAATTATGATATTTATGTATACTTTAGAAAATTTACCATGATTAATGACTGTTTGACTAAATAAAGTACAATTACTTAAATCCTAGTAAATACTAGTAACTACTGAAAGAAACGTATTCGTGGCATACACGTGAAACATTACAAATAATAAAAATACTAATTATTTAGATAAATTGACAGGGATTATTCTATATTTTCTTGAGCATATTAGGTATCTTGAATGTAAAATTATTATCCAAAATAATGCAATATTTGGGTGTTCAAATTACTCGTTGATGAGTTCTTAATATTAATATGTCACTATTATATAAATTATCATGAAACATAATCAAACAAAGTATAAATTTATATGCATTGGGTTATTTGTATAACATATTATTAAAATTCAAAGGTCCATTCCAAAAAAATTAATAAGTAAAAAAAAACAATATTAAATTAATTTTACGTCTGCAAAGTAGTTAATAAATATGTAATATTACTTAAATATACATATACTATACATCAAATTATTTTCAACGCGTCAATTCAAGCAGAAAAATAACGGCAGAAGCGGGATGCGAACCGCGGACCTTGGAAACCAACTATGCCCAGGTACTCATACCGCTCAGCCAACTTGGCTATTGCTATGCCTGGACCGACTCACGTTGAAACTAGTATTTATGTCATTGTTATCATCGTATGATAGATGTTGCTATAGTATATATTCAAAGTTTGTATATTTTTATTTTTATTATTTAATCAGTCATCATTTATTCACAAGCTTAATATTATTACTTTCCGACAGTCTATTTATTTAAGTAAGTACCACTCGGGTCTCGAACCAAACTATAGACTGAATGGATGAGAAACGACTACTTATAGGTCCGACCCGGACTTTATAACCAATCATTTACCTGTGTTACTGATGAATAATTTTACCTTCTTGATATTGTCTCAAGGAGACATTATTATATAGATTTTTTAAATATTTATTAGAATATTATTTTATTGAAAAGAATTTTATGTATAGTATATGTATATTTTATTATTAATAATATTGTCATATAGTCAATGATCTATAAAAGTAGATTAGAATATTGAAATAATAAAATAATATTCTAATAAATATTTAAAAAATTCATAAAATATGTAATATTTTACATGTCTAATTTAAATCACCAATAATTAATCACGAAATAATTTATTAAATTATAATTAAGCTTTTCATAACCTTTACATTCAAAAAATAAATATTAGAAGTTTAATATTGAATATTAAGAGTTATTTTAATTTTAATCGTAAGTATTGTTTTATCCCTGTTTTATTCGTATATTTACTATTTACCACGATAGGTAATGGTCAACATAATTTATTAATATTAGTTAATGAGTTTATCTATCATTGGCTATGTTCAATGCATTGACCAATAATATCATTTTATTACTAATTTTTGGTTTTGTAACAATACTTTTTAAAAGTTTTTCTTTCGGTATCTATAATTCGTCACTCGCCGCTGGGTCGCACTGCAGGTAAGACGTTATAAATTAATCCTCTAATGATCATAATTGTTCCATAAATTCACTAATTCATATGTAATATTAGATTCGTTAATATTTCTTATTGTTTTCAATCATAATTAATCTAAATAATATTCATCATAATTCAAAAACATCCGTCTGAATATATTTTAAAGATTAAAAGACATGATTTTATTTTGTTACGTGTTTTTAACCACGCGTTTTTACAAACAGTTTTATATATTTTAATTGTAATTAAATACTGCTTGTGGGAGCAAAATATTTAATCATTTTTCATTGAATAATATAATATTTAATATGTTGTACCTGTACTTAACGTGTACATAATATAATTGTTTTACTTTAGAAACCTTAAATTTTAGCGCCCGTGACTTTGTTTAATACAAATAATACCACAATTAAGCTATAAAATAACGACACGCATATTTTATAACAATGTCACACGTTCGCTCTTATTTTAGAGTTTATTCGACTACCGTTAAAGGATTGCTTTAACGGTAGATATTTTTGGCATAATAATTTCGAATTTAAAATATTATGTTACAATTCAGTGTACATTTCCTTTAAAGATTCATTGTATCCGCTACTGTTTCCGAGTACTTTTTTTGTAAAAAAATCTGTCCAAGAAGGTTATACCTAAGAATAAAAATGCTGCTTAATATTTTTTCTCATATCTATAGAAGCACGTCAAACTGCCACAAAAAGTAGGCGTCCAATTGGGAACATTGATGATTATTGACTAAAAGAAACAGAATCTATAGTACCCGAGGCATTATTTTAGTTGTTTTGTCAATAATATTTTTTTGGGGGTCGTATTTATTAGCCCAACGCTCTCAAGCCTGGAACAATTTGGTCCGAAATACGGCTTTACCCGACCTGCAGCACGTGGTAACCAACAAACGCTGACCAATTCAATGTTTTATTTCGGTGATCGAACGAGAACCGCGTTAATACTATTATCATTGGTTAATATGTACATGTTGTAAATATGTATTCAGCTATTGTATGCCTCTTTCCATTAAAAAAACTTATTTTTATACAACTCTTAAGATATTCTAATTCTTGTTTTTATCACAAAAGTTTTATTTCATAGTTTATTAAAAAAATGATCGGTTTTATTTTAAGTAATTTTCACATTTTTTTAATTATTCAATTGTACTTTTTATTATTCCTTTTCATGATCATAGTCGTAATAAAAACGAAATCGATAAAGCTTAGATTTATATCTTTCCTTAAATCACAACTACAAGTAGAAAGTAATCATTTATTTAATGTAGAAATCGTAATTCTAATTGACTTTGACTACCAGAGATCGCTTCATAATGTGCTTCTGACTTCATTCATTATTAACTTTTGCTTATTGTTAATAATATATATTTTTTGTATTATTGTTACAGATATGCAGCGCTTCCTAGCGGCAAGGCCCACGAAGTTAACCAACGTAGAATGTAAACCGCGTGGTTTTATACCTACTTCCTTCATTTCAACAGTATGTGCCCTCTACGAACAAAACATACACATACCATACAACAATATCTTAATCGTGAATAAGGATGACGACTATACGGCGACAAATTGTAAGTCATTAATAATCCATTATCATTTTAGAATATTATTTCATACATTTAATTAAACATCTGATCGGTATTAATATACCAAATAAAACACTGTTTATTCGCTTTGAAATCCAGCTGTTTTCACTTCTTACGATAGAAGTAAATAAAACTCAAAATATTTTCCACATTTATTGAAAACAAGTTTTTTAAATTTTTAGTAAAATATATTTTTCAAATCAAGGTCTTAACAGCTTAGCATTAGTGATTATTATTGTTAATTACTATGTAAATTAAAGTTTAATACAGTCAAATAAAATTTAATGCATTTATAAAAATACATTAACATTACTGTCGAATTGTTACAATTATCATTAATACTTTTAATAAAAATACTTTAATAAAATAATTATTAACTCTTAACTTTCTTCACGCTTCTTCCCCGTTTATTAAGCATATTGTTGCATATTATTGTTCAAGCATTAGATGCGTGCAAGTTTCAATAATCCGTGATTTTTTCCACATATGACTTAAATAATATGTTATGTTTTTTAGATTCGTCTTCGATCTTCCATCCGGGATCTTTTAATGATTGCTGACATTTTATTTCAAGTCCTGTTTCCTGACTTCACTTCTTCGGAAGTGTTTTTGCTTCAGGAAATTTTGGGATAAATAATAAATAAAATTGACTATTCATATGTGTCTTTTGAAGGGATGGCGCCATCATTCCTTCATATAAGGCAAAAATGAATAAAAAATGTTCCCGCGTATGAAAAGTGAAGGTGATAAAAAAATGTATATTAAAGTATTATTTTTAAGACGTAGAATAATACAATTAGTATTAAAATTATATGATCATACCTCGTTACATTTTATATACAATTAGTTTATTTTTTATTAAATATTCTAATTTGTTTGTTTTGTTGCAGATGTAAAATAATACAACATCAGAAGAAAATTGAGAGTAACTAGGTTCACCTTCCAATTGAATATAATTAATGTTAAGTTTTTATATAAGTATACATTTTAGTATTTGTTTTGGCTTGTTCTTCCAAAGCCATAAGTATTCGAGTGCCTAAAAGACGGTTTTCCTGTTTTAAAGGAATATATTGCAGGAATAACATATACCTTAAAACTACATTTCTGCCTTTTTCATTTATATTCTACATAATATTTTAATTTGTAAGTTCTTTAAATATTGTCATTAACGAGTTTTATTGCTTTCGTTTTGAGGAAAACGCAAGTAACAAAACTCGTCAAATTTAAAAAATACTAGGTATCTAATTTCCTTGACTTATGTTTTTTTAGATATAGTTATATCGAATTTAGGTAATTAAGTAACTATTATTTTTTATCTGCTTGATCATCTTTTGTGTTACTAAATAAATGCTACAAATACTTAATCCTTGTACCTCATAACATAGTTTAGTATTAAGATTTTTTTACACCCCACGATAAGTATATTATAAGAAGATAATATCTTTGCTCCATGGTGACGTACACCATTATTATCTAAGCATCTGCAAAACAATGATTGATTATAAGAAATTCTAATGATTCACTATTAATATTTTGTAATTGTATTTTTTTCCAACTTTTATGCTTATTTTAACATCACATTATTTTACTTTTTTATATCGAATGTTCACATTCATTTTTATTTTTCGTTTTATTTTCTCTTACATGCAATCTTATTTTTTTTTGTACAATATGATATGTTTAATCTGCTTAATAAATATTTTTTCGCTCCTTATACAATTGTTTTTAATTAGAATATCTTTGAATCTTGCTTATATTTTTATAAATTAGACTAATTCAAAAAGGCATTTGAATTAGCCAATCAAACATTCACTATTTTAGTTAGTTACAAATAATAAATTATAATTTCAAATTAATTTTAATTTAAAAATTAACAAATTAAAAATATTACGTTTTGATTCACATTTATTTTAAACGATTACATATTTCGACCTCCCTGGAGACCATCTTAAATAAATCGAGGGAGGCTAAAACATGTCATCGCTTAAAATAAATGTGAATGAAAACTAAATATTTTTAATTTGTTCTTTTTTTTAATTGAAATTTATTTAAAATTATAATAATGTAGTTTCACCAAGTATTGTTAGTTGATAACCTTATTGTTATAGAAATAATAAACTCTAAAAGTTGCCTTAAATTACACATTATTCATAACATTAAAATTTACATTACTTTTTTATACTTATAAACGTTAATTTCATCCAAAAAGATATATGTTTAAAAACAATAAAACCGCTTGTTTATATTTTGTGTCTAATTAGTTATATTATACAATATCACTTTTATCATATTTAAAAAGAAATACAATTTATCACAATACAAAGCGTAATTAGTATTATCACATATAAGCTAGTGTTATAATCACCTGACAAAATAAAAGCGAAGGTAAATATTTATCAGTTTTATTTATTTGAAAGCCCAGTGTTATTATTTTTATGGGTAATAATTATTTTAGAAAATTAAATTCTCTGCTGTACGCTCTTTTAATTGTGTTGTTCTATTTCCACTATATTTAAACAATTGAGACATGATTCTTAGGAAAATCATTTTTTAATTGCATATCTCAAGTTATCTCATTGTCTCAAGACGCAAAATCAAAATAAAAAAATAATTAAACAGAATGATTATTTATTCCATGATTAAGAAATAGTTATTATGTAATGTAATTGTTTAAATAACACTCATTTTTTGAGAATTAAACCTTATATTCATGAAAAGTAAATTAAATAATATCACTCAGCGTTCTTAAAATGTTATATTGGGAGAAATTACTTAACCTACCTCTTATACACTTTACTTCCTCACTACTACCTCATATACACTCGTTTATATAACTTTATTTTATATTAGTTATTACTAATGAGACCATATATCATAGCTGTGAAAATTAGTGTTATAACATAGAAGTAAGTTCAGAATATGTAGATGATTTTGGAAAGGCGGCCAACTGAGATCCTCAGTGGTATTTTATGGTGTCCAAATCAACAAATTAGATGTAGTTTTGCTATAGAAATTCCTTCACAAAAATAAGACGTCGATCTACAGGCAGGTCTTTCTAAAAAGACTCAAACTTTTTGCAGGAAACCAAAGAGAGATCAATATAAATCATTCAGCGACAATTCAAGCATTGTTGATTATCGTCAGTAATTATTGATTTTGATAAGATTTTTTTAATATGCGTATATTAATTGTCGCACTACAATAATTTACTTAAATCAAATTTGTAAAAAACTGATTTAGTAGTTTTCATGGTTATATAATTTTTAAAATAATTTAAATTTCTGGGCATATCCATTCAAGATTTTTTCTTTTTATTGAGTCAAACTAAAAAATCTCATCATTGTAACCCTAAAATATATTTTTTTGTGATTTTTTTTAACATTTTTATTAGGTAGTTATACATTACCAATTACTTTATGCAATATACCTACCCAATGATGTTAAGGTTAATAATTGATTATTGTTGATGGAACATTTTTTTTATAAGGTAAGAATTTATTCATTGTTAAAAATAGTTTCATTGAAACAGAAACGCGTACAATAATTGGAAACATGAATTTATTTAAATGAACTCACCATTACAGCTACCTACTCAAATTATTATATTACAAATTGATTTTGTCTGATTAGTTCAGATAATTAAATTTAAATTATTTATAAAAAAAAAACTTAAATTCAAATATTTGTAGTCGGTCGTGTCTAGAGCTAGACTTACTTTGAAAAAAAGTATACTCTACTAAGAATAATCTACTATTATATTAAGGACATCTTCGCCCATGTTTACTTAATACATATGAAAAACATGAAATGCTTTTCGCGAAAACGCAAAATGGGCCATATTCTGATACACTTTATAAATATTTATTTATTTACCTGTTTTTACATGGATCCATGTAAAAACAAGGTAAATAAATAAGTATTTATTATTTATAATGGATCTCAAAATTAATGCTGAAAACATTGACATAGTCTGATACACTTAGTTACTGTGTAAGGAAAGCTTTATCTATATTTTTGATATTTTCATGTTTCATTGTAACATTCACATGTTCAAAATGTATTCAATTATTTTATTAATAAAGCTTGTATTCAAAACACTTGATAGTCATTAAGTTAGAATAAATTAAACGAATTAGTATTTATAAAATATGAATGCAAAAAATATATACCTGGTGTTACAGAAGACGATTAATTTCGTTCACATATAGGTGATTAGGTAAATTTGAATTATTAATTCATAGATTAAGATCAAGAAGAGTGGAGTTCGAGTTGCATGATTTTGTTGTTGCAAACCAATCCACCGGATTGATACAACGAAAAAGAAGAATGTATAGATAATATGCGCCTTGTTTGCAGAATAAACTTGTTTTATTTATATTACTTTTAATGATATAAATTAATTAATTTTTTAATTTTTATTAGAATATTATTTTATTATTTCAATATTCTAATCCACTTTTATAGATCATTGACTATATTACAATATTATTATTACTTAAATATACATATACTAGACATAAAATTCTTTTTTCAACGCGTCAATCCAAGCACAAAAATAACGGCAGAAGCGGGATGCGAACCGCGGACTTTGGAAACCAACTATGCCCAGGTATTCATACCGCTCGGCGTATTTTTTAACGTTTTTATCAATTAGTCAAAATTTAAGTCAGGCTAAATAAAGTACTAAGCAATAATAATCTTAAAACAATACATATCTTTTAAATTAAAAAGTAAAAAAACAAAAATATATATGT
Source organism: Glossosoma conforme (assembly GCA_022606575.1). NCBI lineage: Eukaryota > Metazoa > Arthropoda > Insecta > Trichoptera > Glossosomatidae > Glossosoma > Glossosoma conforme. The sequence goes on from JAGTXR010000126.1 coordinate 1,197,371, forward strand.
ATACAATATTTACATATTATTCTTATAATATTTCAATATGTAATGTATCATTTATTGTGATAAGAAGTGCTGAATATAATAAATATTACTAATTAAAAGTGTATTTGTAACAATACGGGATGTCATAACTGTTTGTAACCAAAAATACATTTGTATATAATTTGAATTCGACTTTTATTTAACATTTGATTTGATATTATTACTTTGAAACATAATCCATTGTATCCATACCAGTTGTATATAATTTTGACCCAAATAATAGTATTAAAGCAGCGGTCGGGGAACTTTTTTAACCATTACCCCAAAATATTTATGCGTAAGTCGATATTACCCCTTCCCCCATTTCGAAAAGAAGACAATCAATGTATGTTTAAATAAACATTATTTATTGAATTAATTTACACGGAAAGTAACAAAAAAGTTACATGAAAATAGTAAGTTTTATGAAATAGCAAACTAGAAAAATTTCCTTATTACCCCAAAAATATATTTTTACCCCATTTGGGGTAATTTACCCCGGTTCGCCGACCGCTATATTAAAGGAATAAAATTTTCATAAATGTATAAATATTTATAATTTATATAAGGTAAAGAATTTTAATAATTAAAATGATCATTATGAACTTTAGCCATGTTATATTATGAACCAGTTTTCTACTGATATAACAACAAGTAAATATAATTATTTCACTACGACAGAGCTTAGGAGAATCTAAATGAAGTCTGCATTCTTTTAATTCATCGTCATATTCATATCAAACATTATTTTCATGTTTTTAAGATGCAAGGACTGCAAATAAATGTAAATGATTTAGAAACAAATAAACATGTTTGAATATGTCCAAGTGTGTATGATAGAAGCAAAAAAGAAGGTTGTAGAAACTATCTATAGATTGTAAAAAAATCCTAAGGCTGCGTTTTTCATCAAACTTTACAGTCTAGATTTAATGTGCACAAGAAAATGTTTCAAGTAATAATTTTCAGTTAAAAACTTGATTTGAAGTGCATAAACTGGGAAAATATTTATTTTGAGCTCACCTGAAAACATAACTAAAAAAGTTCGACCACTTAAAGTGTAGTCCTTGACCTGAAAAACGTCTTTAAGGCTGCATTTCCTCCTAGAGGCCGTCACAGTATTTACTCAGAGGTAAATGTTTCCTCGGCGGCCGCCTTGTCGCCGCCCCGCCACTTCCGGCGCCCTTATCGCTCTGGGAGCGGTTTCCGGTACGGGATATTTCTTACTTCCGCTCTCGGATGTATGAAAATGTTCAATTGCCACACTGAAAGCACTGCACTTCCCTAAGAGGCATTTTAAAATTCATTCCGACTGCAACACTGCGTAAAAGCATATTTATCGACTATGCAAAATATTAATTTTGTTTGATTCTATTCTTTTGATATGAACGTTAACATGCGTGACGAATAGAAGGATAAAGATAGTTCCAAGCATTAATGTATATTTTTAAAATACGAGTTTTAATATTAATATTTAATACTGACGGTTTGAATTAATAATATTTACTTTTATTTCACAATTTTAAAAGACTGTTTCGCCTTTTGACAAAGGCAACTGAATATTTTTTCAATAAAAATCGATTATATAGGCTACAGTAACACTTGTATTGGTAATTGCATTCGTTCACAAAATTTTTAATATTTTATGTGTTAATGTACGCAAGTTTTTCAGGGGTAATAGTCGGTTGCTTAAAGCCCCTGGGTTCGGAGGAGCTATACATATAATTTACTTGGCGGAGCTGTGGGAGGCGGAGCTGATATGAGATGAGGCTAAGAGTATAGGCGTCTAACAGAATTTTATGTCTGTGGCTCGTGATGTCTATATGCTCCGGTTATTGGAGCCAACATGGAAATGACAAGTTAATTATTTCATTTAGAAAATTAAATTGCTACATCAACTACATTTTAATGTGAATCAAATATTTATTTTCTAACATTGCAAACATTAATTAATATTTTATTACTAACACAATTTATTTGTTTTCATTTCATTTTGCATTTCCAAGGTAAAATTTTTCCCTTTTTCGTAATACATATTCCATTGTTCGAAAAGATAAAGCTACGTTAGTTTAAACGACCAAAAATCTACTTATTAAATCACGATCCGGCTGGAATACATTGAAGCTCTAACTGTGCAATATAAAAATTAATTCCGCCCTTTTCCTAATGTTTAGCGGAGCTTTAAAAAAACAACAAAGTATGTTCTGGAGGGCTGGAGGGCGGCTAGAACAGTGCGCCATTATATTTTATTGCCTTTTAAATTGCAACGAGAGTACATCAGAACAAACAGCTTTAAAATATTGTCTGAACGACAGACACTACATTTGTTTATAAACTCGTACAGAATCTTTTAAAGATACTTCAATCATTCATTCAAAACACAACCAAACAGATTAAAAATTAAATATTGGTTCAAAAATATTTTAACACAATTTAGATTATGTTTTTGAGTTTTTTATTATTATTATTTTAAAGAATATATCTAGTGATTTGTTACTTGCTTACGAGGCCTACACTATTTGACCCTAAGGGGCGGTTCACCCTGAATACCTCCGTCAATTATGGAAAAGAATACGATTATGTGTGCACTAATTACATACACCCTTTTCTTCTGGCTCTAGGTATCGTAAAATACTTTTTCGAACTATATAATCGTCTGTATTATACTCTCGAAAATCTGGAAAGCAGAACCGATACAAAACGAGGTGAGGATCTTAGCGATCGAGGGAAATTTTTGACGGAAATTTGTTGAGTCCATATGCTCCAGTATATATACAGATAGTTTTGATTAGACTTTTATAGTATAAAGATGAGCAAAATAGTAGAAGTAACAGAAACTGTGTAGTAGCATAATTTTTCCTAATAAAAATATATAATACTGCATGCAGAAAAATGAATGTTGAACGCCAATGGTCTGAATTCGAAATTCAGTCTCCCGTGCATATACAGCTAGTCGGTGTATACGACGTATTTTTATATAAAAGCAAACTCACATGTGAGTACATGAATCACAAAGAAAACCTTTGAAAAGAAAAATATTTATTTAAAAGTTTTCGCCGCTTTTGGGCGTTCCCGGAAAGCAATAAATCCACGTGGAGACCCGCAGAACTTCATCCTCGAGGCTTTCGGTCCAACGGAAGCTCCTTGTTTTTTTTTACATCCGGCAAATCTTTATTCATATGTTTCCTAATTTGTAAAACAATGTCCATTTATATACAAGCGGTATAATTCGCCGGCTTTAAATGGCCTAAACTGCTTCAATTAATTCTTCTTTAAAAAACAACCTAGAAAAATGTTAAAGCATATTTACGTATTTGCATTGAAGTCACTTAATTATAATTTGCAAAGAGTTTACGTACTTGTATTGTTGCATATTAAATATGCCTTGCAAATCAAATGTGTAGATAATACATTCCATATTTCAAGTATAAGTGACATAAAAAAAAACTAAGATTTTTAAGAAAATGACCAAATAATTTATAATTTATTAATATCGAAGGCGACAGATTTTTTTTAATCATATTTTTCATAATGTACTTTATTCTACATATTACATTATACTTTTAAAGATTATTTTTTAAATTTTATTTTTAAAACAATTTTTTTATAATATTAAACATACATTATATGATAATGAAACAAATGACAACTTCTTAAATTGAGTAATATTGCATTTTTGTACATTTTTGACGATGTTTTTTGCTATTTTCTGTAGGAATAATTTAAAATAAAAGAAACGTGAAAAAATATCACCTTTTTGGTCACGTCATGATGACATCGATCAGCACTGCAATAAAAATCTCAACGTGACCACATCGCGACATGAAATTGTCACTTAGTTTATTCCCACCCCAATCAACCCCAGACATCAGGAGCCTTGCTCAGGTCCGGCCCCTGCCTCGGGGCCACCCCTCACGTCGTTACATCGATAAATCTTCATTATTTTGGGTGTTTTTTGCCAAAAATACAAGACAAACAGGACTCTGGGGGAGGACTGTGAAGAATATTGAACAAGATTTAGTGACCGCTCACCAAAGAAAGGATGATCTCGGTCTTATATATGATACATACAAACACTTACATTTAAAAAACTTAAACATTTATTTTAATTTAAAATATTTAAAAAATAATTATATTAACATACACAATAATTTTTCTTTTTGTTTATTAAAATTGACTTCTGATAATAAAATATGGCAACAATAAAAAATTGTTAGAACTTAAATCAATTTCGACCAGAATTTAAATGAGCTCATGGTCAGAATAAAATATATATATTATTATTTTAAATTTAAGACAGTATTGAAAAGGTCAGTTAGCTTAGCTTAGGTAAGGTATTCTGACCGTATACGACCCATAAAATATCTAGTTATGATTGAAAATAAATATTTTAAAACATTATATTAAATGAACATTATATTTTAAACGAAAACTCGAAACAAAACTTATATTAAACAAGACAAATGTAGGCGTATTATTTGTATTTTTTAATTTTTATATTTGAATTGCTATCATTGATTTAAAACAGTTTTCACATTATTTCACGACAGCAATTACAGCTGGAGATGAATTATAAATAATAAAACCTTATCTCGCTGGTTTGTAAAGCATCTTCCGTTAAACATGTCATATCCTGGGATTTAATTTGCATATTAATCAAAACCACATCTCCCTCTCCCAGGTACTTCCGAGCTCACGTTACTTCCACCTGAAGAAATACTCTCCACAGGCTTGACCTCAAGTACCTGACCTGATGCTGATTAGTAAAAATAAGACCTTTCCTTTTCATTTTTAATTAAAAATATACTCCAACTTACCCGCAGGGTATGTCTTTTTCTTTTTTTTATTGTGTATGTTGACAATCGGAAATTTAATGCATTCAAATCAATATGAATTTCATACCAAATTTTAAAGTTTCGTTTTAATATTGCTTCATATAGTCACCACATTAATATTGCTTTTGTAAAAAGAATACTTATATGAATACCAATAATCTAGTACATGTTGTAGTGTGTTGAATAAACGTCAAATTTTCTATATTTTAATACAATTCTTTATGTATCGTTAAATATTACATGTATTTGCGTATTTATTTACACATGAAATAAAACACAAGGCATGGAATAATATTTCATTTACTTCCAGGGATGAAGATTACGTTAATAAATTAATATAGTCAACAATAGGAAATTTCATCCGTAAATTTTATATGATGCTTGCATTTTTCTTTTTAGAATTGCTAAGTTGCTATATCTGTAGTGTTGATATGCCAAAAATAATTGAAATATTATTTATTAAATATTAATTGTCATTTTATATATTTTATATTTATCTATATGTTGTATATTTATTGACGAAGATAATTAGCGGTAGTTTTTTCTGCATTGTTTATTATTCAAAATATTGAAAAAATGTCATACTCACATGCAAAATAATTTATTTTTTAATCACATAAAAACTTAATCTATTAGGTAGATTGTGTGTTTATAAAAATACACTGACTATTTTTGCAGACATGTAAATTTTCCACTCAGACACGCTTTCCGCAAAGATAAATAAAGTCAAGAAAAACGTTTTGCCATTTTAGCATAAGTGATTTATTCTCCGGGCGAGCCTCCCCTCCCCCCCTATGCTAATGCCCCACCAACACCTCAGTCTTCAGCGCCTGTAATTTTCCCTAATGTGCTCCGGAGAAATCACTCGCAATCAAGAAATAACAGCAATCACACTGACATATTACACCGCCACTTAAAAACGCCAGGTAATTGTCTAATTTCTTTCATATTTGCATTTCAGAGCTTTGCGATGGCGTGCTTACAGAATGCGCCACTTGCAAACGTGGAGAAAATAGCACACGTCGTTTTTTTACGAATCACGGACGAGTGCCAATTTAAAAGAAACTTAAACATTCATTTCAAAATACTCACTAATGTATCTTAAAGCTGCTTGTACATATTGATCCACTGAAACATATTAGTACCGCAGTTATAAAATTTTTGATACTTTTTCATAGAGATACTTTTTCCACTTGTATAAAAAAATATTTTTTTAAAAAGAAGCAAAATAAACATTTATTTCCATAAAAAGTAATTTTTGGCATTGGAAATGTGAAATAATTATATTTAATTGACAGAAGGTGTTTAAAAGTTGATACCTCTCGTTACCTATTCGCGTATTAGATTTTTGATATTATTTTTTCAACTCATATAAATACCATTAGTAATCTCAGAAATTTTCATCGAGCATCTAATACTTCCTTTTTTTTAACAATTTTGCATCTTTTCTTTAAGAAACAGAACAATTCTCTTGCGAATTTTTCAAACGCTTACACAAATAAAATAAATATTTCCTGCATGCAAAATCTAGCCACTTGGTTGAACCTTATAAAACCCACTGGTTTTGACTAGCTGTGCTCTCACTTTGCAAGCAAATTATATAGTATGATATCTGAAGTCAAAAAATTCTTGATAATTCTTATTAAGACCATCCAGTAATCAGCAGATTTTCTTTTATAGTATTATTAGAATGGTCATTGTACTAATATTTTTATTGGACTAATGATGCAAGATAGAGAAAACTTAAAGCTCTTGATACAGCTCACATTCTCGTAATAGATGAAGATATTAGTTGTATATTATCATCATACAGATTGTCGATTGATTTTTGTCTGTTCATAGTGTGTTTTTCATAATGCTAAAAATAATAACCTTTGGGAACCTCTATACCGACCAAGGATTTGTTATAGGGAAAGCTCATAGCTCCGAATGCTTGAGATGGTAAGATATGGCAATCGGGTGCAGATATTTGTTGATACGGTATTTGTTCGGCGCGTGGCACAAGTCTTCTCCCGCGGGAGGTCCTTGCGGAGTGTGTCTGTGTCACAGTACCAAAATAATGAGCGGCCCGGCATAAAATTATAATAACTCACGAGTGCCCGGACCAACATTCTCTCACTACCAGAGACTAGCAAGAGGACTCCAAACAAGGGTGCTGCGTGAACATTCACTTATCTACGGTATTTTCTTTTAAAAGTAAGAATATCTGGACGATGCAATGTGTGTATCATAACGTCGTTAATGTTTTTGTATTTTATATTTATAATAAATATATGTAAGTCCTAGAGTAGTGTTTGAGTATGTCCAGTGTGTAACACATACAAGGCGAATATAAAATCATAGTGATAACATTTTTTATTTACAATGCTCCATGTATTATATAAATACAAGTAGAAGAATACTTCACTGATATTAGATGTGTGCCTCTATGATGATTTTATTTATAAATTTCTACAAACTGGCTTCTGTATCAACGCATAAGAAAAATACAACAGACAATTACAGAGGATTTTTTGTGTGGATTGTATGACGTTTGCTGTAAAACTAATAAAAAAACTGGTTAAATCCATAAAAAATAAAGAGAAAATATTTTTGGCGTTTCCCTCCACCCCTGGAAACGGTAGTTAAGGGCCTTATGCCCCGCTAGTTTAGACGCAAAGATAAAAGATGAGATGGGATCTGTCTTTATCTTCAATATCAACCGACTCAGAACTGTGCGCCGAATGTCAAATTATTTTATTTTAATATTATTTGCTTTCTTCAGAATGAAAATCTTTTAATTCGTCCATACATTACTTGTTCATTTACAAATATAAACATGATCCTATAAAACTTAACAATCTCATACAATCAACACGATTCCCAAAAAATCCATGCCGTTCAAATGTTGTTTTATTTCATTTTTCACAGACATTATTACTGGTGTATTTTTGTGCTTCCCCCGTAAAATGATTTAGGGATGAATGGTGTAGAAATAATTTATTCGCAAAGTATACCCGTTTGGGGGATCAGCGTAGAAACAAGATATTCTTAATATGGTATTTGAATTACATATTATGTTATATTGTATTCAAATAATAAAATATCAATTTGATTTTCTTATTCGTTAAATTGAAAAATGATTCGTTTATTTCGTTATTTTACAGGGAAATCGGCAAAAAAAACTTGTTTAAATTATTTTTTAAATAATTAAAAAGTAAATTGTCTTTCCGCCCATACCAGTTCTATATATGGAGCACATTATTACAACAAATTACTAACATACAGCTCTATCAACTGCTATTGTACCGAGAAATCTCTGCGCCAAGCTCCCGATGAGTTTCACTACACAATGTTAAGAGATGGTTGCTATAGAATTAGAGACATTAAAGTTTTATTAATCAGTTTCTGTAAGGAAATCTCATGATTAACCAAACGCTCGCGAGGCCTGAACCTTTTTGTTGTAAAATATCGTTCAATCCACACAGGTTAATAAATAAAATAATATTTCTCTGGAATTTTTCATAAATGTACCTGAAAAACAGCCTTGTTAAACAGATCAATGAAATAAACGCATTAAGGCGAAGCAAATAGTTTAAATACTTTGAAACTTTCAACTACAATTAAATAAAACATTATTATTATCTTGAGTATGTATAGATGACTTAGTTATTTGCTTTGTTTTGGCGCAGAGTCCAAAATATTAGACGGTTTTTTGCTTCAATTCAGCCGGCTTTACGGTCGCTACTTGTGGCCATTAAACTGAAGGTGGCTGCGGGATCCGTGGAGGAGCAGCAGAGGCGACACCATAATGTATTATATCAAATGAAGTCAGCCGCAGAAGTCTCCGCCATTTTGAATCAATTACCGCGACAGTGACGCCATTACGTCACTTATAAAAACTTCTCGCCAGGAGGGGGACAATAACAAAAAGGAGCGCGGTAATTCGCCGATGTTTCTAGACTTTTTATGACCGCCCATCGTGTGTAATAAGTTTTTTCAGGAAAAGTTATGATGACATAATGTCATCCCTGCAAATCCTCTACGCCGCTGAAAGATACTCTCCGTTAAAGAAGTTCCACTGGAGATGATTATTTGTGTTGCAGTGTCACAGTTGGACACTTCTATGACCAAGAAAAGTCCATTCTTAAAAAAAAACGTTAAGCAATTAAAATAAAAAACTTATTGAAATACCAGACCTATAAATTGAAAATTGATTTTCAATGCACATTGAATAAAAGATTAATTGGCTGTTTATGGCTTCGATATTTTTTTTCCTTACATATTATTGAATTCATCAAAAAGTTGTGTGCATTTTCATTTGCATGTGTGCAACTTCTAACTTATCCATAATGTTTCAATACTTTTTATGTCCGCACCTTATTTGGAGCATATGGTCACCAAAAATTTCAACCACACTTATCCTAGCCTTGTCTTAAGACATGTCTGCACCCTAAACACTAATGAGTACATATTGTGCATAGTTTCGAGAGCATTAAAAGAAAGCAGATTATTCAGTTGGTATATACTTTTAAAGCACTTTTAAGATTATGAAATTACTAGCTCGACAATAAGACCTGAACCGTTTGATCCTTAAAGGAGGCTAAAATCAATCAATGACACACAATACCATGCAGTCACCGTGTAAGAACACTCCAATTCGATAACCATTATTTCAAAAAGCAATTAATTATTTTTATCAAACGAGTACATATGTGTTTATATTTATTTTAAATCAATTATACTATTAATTATTTAATTTAATAACGCGAATGGTATTTCGAAAGCACATACTATTGGAAAACCATCCATACTCGTATATATAATTTCACGTACGATATTATGTTATATATATGTGCTTATATATCTAAGTTTATATCAAAGGCGAAGAGAGGAGACTCCATCTCTCAAGTAATCGCCTCACACATGACCGTACAAATCTTCAATTTATATTAAAAACAGATAAAAATAGAGAAGATGCAGCGCTCCCCAGGGACTCCTTATACATACACACAAGTCTACTACACATCACACAGGGAGGGGTTTTCAGTAAGAATAATGAAAAAAAAATGCAATGAATTTAACATTAAAACAAAATTATTGATGCGTGATTTTTATAAAGTGGACATTTAGAGAGAGGTCGCATACGTTTTTTCCCAAACTCAACGATATCTGGACATTGAAATAATAATTACTCTATTTAAAAATATTAATTTTATTGAAAAATCAAGCAATATTTCAAATCGTATCTTTCATGTGGCAATCCCTCTAAATTATGATATTATACAATATACAGTATCACGTGTTGATACAATTTTATTTTTAAATGATACATGTAAGACTTTTCAATATGTATTTTGATGCATTTAATGTTTATGTTGTATCATTTACAGTATTATTTATTTACCTTTAAGTTGAATTATAAAATAGTTAATTTTTAATTACTTCAATTTAAATATTCATTCATATAAGTATATTGATTTGTTATCTTTTAAACATAGACAACTGGCGGTTTTATTGTTTCGCTTTTTAAAAATTAACCAAAATATTACTTTTCCCTTGCAGCTGCTTCGGTTGAAAGCCCCTAGGGTAGAATTTCTAAAACAATGTAAGTATTCTGAAAATTACCATTTTTTTCATCATGCGATGCACCTGTAATAACAAGCGAAAGAAAAACATGAAAAGTCTCCCACATGCTACTTCCGTTTCCGGTCTGAGACCGCTCTTCTTATTCATGGGCAATCAAGAGACGAAAACCCAGGAAAAAATTCTAAGCATTTTTTTTCTCTCTAACTAGACCAATATAGCATCTTATTCTTGCACTCATTTTGAGTTGAAATTGCGTTTTCCCTGCGTAAAATAAGTGGGGTGTTGTGCGTACAACGGATGTTCGATATAATTTTGAGAATACAATTACATTTTAGAATGTTAAAATTTACAAGATGCCTACGCTAGCATTGGTTGTAAATTAAGGAATTTATATCAAACAACATATTTTGCATCTTCAAATAATAAATAATAAATTAAACTTTACATTAAAATAAATCTATACTTAAAAATAAAAATTAACCTAATATGCTAACACCCACCTAATCAACATCAAAAAAACTGTTTATTTTTATATAAACCTATACAGAAAAATACCTATATAAATCTATTAAAAATCATTCATTTTAAAACCATTGAAAATCGAACCCATGAAATCTGGCATTGTAGGCAATCAATTTACTTATAAAGCAAATTCATTATTGTAGGTGGCTAAAGTTGTAAACATTTATATCTATTATATATTAATATGACAAAACCCAAAAAACTACATCAAAAAATATTTAACTTTATTAATTCCATAAAAAAAATATTTTTAAGCCTATTATTTTAGCCGTCATATCATGAAAACAAGTTAAATATAATTTTTTTCTTTTTATAGAGGTATTAAATTTTTATTTGCATCCAATGTGGTTTTACTTTCTTCATTTTATTTTCCATAATGTATTCTTGATTTTGAATTCAATTTGAATTATGTGAAAATTAAATATTTTATTTTAGTAATTTTAATAAAGATTACTCCACTGTATCCTGGTGTGGTGTTTCTTGGTCATCCACGTCCGCCTCCCCGTGATATGAGCCTCCCGCGTCCTCCCAGCTGCCTGAAGGCTTCAGCCTGATGTAGCTAAGCTTCTTTGATCGCACATATCGCCTCATTGCCTTATCGGCTTCCAGGGTAACTCCCGTGCTGTCAAAGGGAACTTTCCTGGCGGCAAAGTACTTCCAGCTACAGACAAACTACTCCTGAAACCTCAACGGAATATGCCATAGACGAAGGAGGCTTTCATAGCCAACTACCCAGGTTTTCCAGTTATTTATTATTATTTACCTTGTGTTTGGGGTACTGCATATAATATTTTTAATCAATGTCATTGAGTGTGCAAATATAGTCACATTTATACTAAATAAACAATTAATTAAGCACTTATACACTTAAATTATAGTAAAGCACATAAATGTTTACAATTTCATATTTAAATAAATGCAAAAAATAAGCTGACATCCGTATTAAAAAAAAAGTGTAGCACACCCAAGAAAATTTAGCATGATCCCCGACTATTTTACTCAATAATTTTTTATTTACTAGAATTTAAGCTCATATAAGAGTTAAAATACTTGAAATTACTGAAATTAGGCTTAAGTTTGTAGTTATTTCAGGGGAAAATGTAAGCCATATTTCGATATACATCCGAATCATATTTTATTATATTAAAAATAATAAGATTTTGTACGAAAATACACTGAAAAATACTAGTAACACACTCGTTTTTGCAACATATAAAATTGCGAAGAGATAATAAAAACATTTTTTAATCGCTTTTATTACATTTCACATAAAATCACATAGAACAATGCAATTGAATAATTAAATTGACTTGTAGATATAGAGCTACCTAATTTGTTTATTCATTTTTATATAAAAATACATTATCATGATATTTTCATATGCAAATTACATTTATATCATTATATTTACGCAAGCAAATATGAATACATATTGCTTAACATTTTCAACATGTTACAAAATCAATTGCGCCACAGCGGATACATTATTGAAATATAAAAGCTTCTTCTCACAAAGAAAATGCGATGCACTTCCGACTCACTCGCCAAGGTACAAGTACATGATATTATGTGAGTACACTTTCGAGGTTTGAATACATTTAGTGTGGGCATAAATATATGTGGGTTTTCCAGGGCGGCGAGGAGAAGCGGCGCATTTGAATATCGTAAGTGTACACAATTTCAAAAATGTATTTTCCATGTTTTATAAGAGCGCTGTATTCCTCACAACGATAACAATTCAAATTCAATGCATTATAAAAGTAAACTGCCTCGGACACGACAAACATACGTAATACGACTTTAAGTGAAATGTTTCAGCGCAGGCTCTCTAAGACTTCACTCTTAGAAACAAACAAACAACAGTTACTATTGACGAAATATTAAATTCTTATAAAATCTGCATTTTTATATAATATTTGGGCAATTATTTAAATATACAAATATATATTTTGTTTTAGATATATCCTATTGGATCATAGGTCACTGAGAGCGGTGATCAGAAGCTTGTGATACCTTCTTACCTTCTAATTATATGCAAAACATTTAGGACTCGCAGCTACACTATCAAAATAAACAGCCAACTATACAACATTTATATAATTCTATATGGCTGCGAATATTGGTATTGCACCAGAAGAGAGTACTGCATATATGCTTTGAAAACGGATGCTTGCGTAAATACTGGAGGTTCGATGGTTTGACTATGGAAGTAATGACACTAAGTGATGAAGCAAACACGGCATCATTCTATACTACAGTTGATAAAGATATGAATGTGTACCTAGATAGGGCGTTTACTTCGGATGCTGCAGGAGAGCCAACTTACAGCTGCCTTTTCATCAAGCTATCTGGCTCTCACCATCCTGAAAGTAATTTCCCTGGTATTTAATATAAAAATTGACGGTTCAAAGACCTATTATACTTAAGAATAATAAGCATGATCTCTAACAATTCATTTATATGAACTAGAATTTACCGTTATATAAAAATTTAAATACGTGAAATTTCTGAAACAAACATACAAGATATTTGGGATTGTATAAACACATTTTATAAACAAGAATTAACGTTTAATATGGGTAATTGTGATGACAAAGCGATAAAATCGAATATATATAATATATATGCTTACTCACCAAGATTAAAAATAATGTTAGTTTACTGTATATACAAAGAGATAAAAACCGTTTTTAATACAGATAATAACAGGTTTAAACGTTACAAACTGTATGTTACTAGTTTTTTTATTTTTCTTATATATATACGAGAAGGTAAATATTATTTTCAAATGATATTAATAAATTACTAAATTTAAAAAGTGTACTTTGGTTTTTCACTGCTGTAAGCACTTAGGCGGTTGGCGTAGTTTAAGGCTTCAGCGCAGTGTGGCGTAATGCGGAGAAACCACCTTTGGTTAAAGTGCGACAGTTCATTATTGCACTTTTATCGCAGTGGTACTTTTATGAATTGCGAATAAAAAATATGTGGTATATATTTTATCCAGGTGGAGTTCTCACAACTTCTTGGCACGTTTCAAGTCGAATTTATTACCTTCTTTAAGATGCTATCAAATATCGTGCCATAAATCGTGTGAAAATATCACACGTACTTAGTATAAACACGGCGTAACGTGATGAAACTTATTTATAACAACCACAAAAAAACAAAATCCTAATGCAGTTAACATTCGCGTAATATAGTATTATACATCATTATTATTTTTTGTGATGATTTATATTTTACCTTCGTTGTAAGTAATATTTCTCGTTTGATCAACGAAGTTAAACAACACGGGATGCGGAACGTACTTTGATGGTAATTGTTTCAGTACACCGCGTGTCGCTGTTTGGATTGAGTCACCCCATATGATTAAATAGTCCAAGCCTTGGATAATAACAGATGACAGAACAATGAAGCGGAAATCGATGGCGACTTTATATGTATTAAATTAATAAAAAATATATAACAATATAATGTGTTTTATTATTCAAAATATCTTGAATTCATGTATTTATCAACGACTCTTTCAGCCCCCGATGACCAAATATACGACCTTCCATTTCATGGATGAAACATTCATGCTCACGTGAGGTCATTGATGACATGATTTTTAGTCACAAGCGACACTCATATTAAAAAGAAAAATAAATCAACCATTGTTAAATTCAAATACGTATTACAGGTATATCATTCAAAACATTATAATCCTGATGAATATATAACTTCCAGCATAATCTAATGTGGTAAAGTCAATCATTCAATTATTTTCAATACAGCATGTAACTTTGCTTTAAGATAAACCTTAAAATATCCCATTACATTACGATATTTAATCCTTTTTTTGGAAATAAGAGTTTTCCTTTAAGCCGCACTATTTTTATTTATGTTGTGTTTGCAAAAATCTCGTTCAGCCGTTAATAATTAAAACAATGTTTCGAGGCTTCCATTTTCAAATGACGTTGGCATAACAAAAAACGCCAACTCCCCTTCCCGATGAAAAAATAAAAGCACGCATTGCAAGTTTCTCACGCACATATTGGGTGGTGCATTCCCCGTGTTGTTTTTTATCCGATATGCATTTTATTGAATGTTTTTACAGATTTTACGTTCGAATAAATAATGTTTAAAGCATACAAAAAAAAAACATCAGCCATTTTGCGTGACCGCTCACTCTCTGATAGCCTGAATAGATACGTTCGGAAATTTACTGATTCATTAATATTTATAATTGTTTTTTCAATATTTTACAGAATTTTTCGGTGGCTTTTTTATTTGTTTTACTGATTTTTGATAACATTTTATTAACACTTTGATTTCATTATTATAATATGCTAATAATAATTCAGTTCATTTGGAATAAATCATAAGGCAATTTATGAAATTTCTCTGTTTTGTTTTAATAAATATTGTGATATCTATAATATGTATATTAACTATATTATTAATGTTTGGCTGTATATTGTATGGACTTACAAAAATACAAAAATACAAATATCCAGTTAAAATTAATAATGAACCTTTAAATACACCAAAAATGCAATAGTATATATTAAATTAAGTATGTATGAGGCAGGAAATATCTGTTAAATAACTATTCAACCAACATAATCCTACATAGAATTGAACCAAAAATCGAAAAGACTCTCACTAGTGATCAATTTGGATTCAGAAAAAGATTAGGAACCAGAGAAGCAATCTTATTCCTACGTATGGTCTTGAAAAACATCATAAAAGTGAACGAAGATACATATATTGCCTTCGTGAACATTGAAAAAGCATTTGATAAAGTAGATTGGGAGAAGCTCTTCGATGTAATGAATGAAATTGGAGTCAAATACAAGGAACGAAGACTCATATTTTCATTTTACAAAGAAGAAGCTGCTATAATATCACTTAGAAATGTCCAAAAGGAAGCAAAAATACGTCATGGGGTGAGACAAGAATGCTCTCTGTCGCCCATACTCTTCAACGTATACATAGAAAATGCAATAAATAACACCAGGTAAAAAATGGGCCATAAAGAGGGGGTTAAAATACACGGCCAAAAGATTAATATGATAAGGTTTGCTGAAGACATTGCTCTGATTGCTGAAACTGAAGATGAACTCACTGAAGCGCCGACATCCATGAAAAACATATTTAATTCCAACTTTAATATGAAGATAAAGAGCACAAAAACCAAAGTCATGAGAGTAAGCCGTAATGAGCAGCAGAAAATTAACATATCAATGCTAGGAGTACCCCTAAAAGATGCAAAAGAATTTGTATACCTTGGAAGTACGATCACCTGGGATGTCAGAACAAAAAGAGAAGTCAATAGTCGTATACATCAAGCAAGGCTAGCTTTCAATAAAAAAGCAAAAATTCTTGAGTCAAAGAATATTAATTTAAGGCTCCGCAAGGAACTTGCCAAAACATTTGTTTGGGCATCTTGATGTACGGCTGTGAGACATGGTGCTTATCTGAAAGTGATAAAAAAAGACCAGAGGCCTTTGAGATGTGGTCATACAGAATAATTCTTGGAATTTCCTGGAGAGACCATGTCACGAACAATGAGGCTCTCAGGATAATCAAGGAAAATAGGCACCTAATAAAAACCATCTCAAAGAGGCGAGCCCGATGGATCGGTCACATCATGCACCACGGTGGTCTTCTTCACGACATTGTGGGGTGGATGGTTGAGGGTGGAAACTGTAGAGGGCGCCCTAGACGGGAGTATTTGCAGCAAGTGTTCGAGGACATGAGTTGTAGCTCTTATGAGCTGAAGAGGGTTGCGGAGGACCGAGAGGAATGGAGATCGAGATGCAAGATTCTGTTGCTACAAACCAATCCCCCGGATTGATACTACGAAGACGAACTATTCAAAAACAAACGACATAAAAGGTAGTAAGTGTTTAGTAGGTATGTGTTTTTTTTATAATTAAATTAAAAAATCATGTTGTATAATCTTTGATAAATCTTAAAGAAATTGACAAGATAATTAAGATAATTAATTAATTTATCAACATTATAACTTCGCCAAATATTATATTTATTCGAATAATAAAATAAATTATTTTCTCAGGGCTCTCTACCTACTTTCAAATAACAATTTCAGATAAGAATAGGTATTGGATACCTCCTCAAATGGTTGCTATGGAAACCCAAGTAGTTTCATGTCATACGAGACGTAGAAGTATTGTTCAAGTATATAATGTGCTTCCTTCGTCTGTGTAAAGAAAAATCTTTTCGCCTGAGAGTCGAGAAAATGGGAAAAATGTTATGTGGTAGACCACGCCCACCGCCGTGACGCACCCACCGGAGATAAGCTTCCTTCTGCTGACCACGCCCCCTGCCTCTCTTATATACAACCCGGGGATGTTTATGTGCTCCTTAGAAGTGTGCGAATTTCCCAGATCATAAACGGAAAAATGTCAAAAATGTCTATCTCACTCTCTCGTCGAATGAAAAACGTCTACATTTGCGATAGATGAATTACGTAATATCCTTAAAACATTTTTCGTTTTTATTGTAATATAAGAGTCTATAATAATATAATGACACATGAGTTTTTATAGCAGCTGGTATAACAATAAATAAGTTACGAGGTAAGCATCTTTGGAAAGTACTCTTTGATGCTTCTTTTATAACCGTTCTTGTCAACGAATTACTTACGAAAATAATATCAATACAAATATATAATAAATGATTTTTATAGCGGGTAATCAATTAACTTATTCTGATTGTATAAGAGAAAAATGTAATTTTTTAACGATATTTTTTCTTGTTATTTTCGTTATTTGTAAAACTCATGCGAATATTCCTTTAAAAACTACCCACTACATATACGAACTGCACAACTTATATAACAAAAAATATATATAATAATACCATAATATTTATTGCTCATTTCAAACACAGAGTTGTCAAATGAAAGAAATTAAAAAAAGTTAATAGTACTTCTCATATAAAAATAATAGAACTTTTATAGACATAAATTTGTTTAGTTAGTTTAATATTTTTTTCCATTCATATCGCTCATGTAAATAAACTCTTAAGGATTTATAATAGTAATCATATTTGGAGACATTATTTTGTATATTAGTTTGTTTTTTTACAATTTAATTTATTTAAATTTTAGAAACATTTTTTATGAAAAATGATATTTATATTAATACCACCTTCTGGAGTTTATCCAAGTTACTTCATCTAGGATGATCTGATGATGACCATGAAAAGTATAATCAACGTTGCATAATTCTAGGCAAATTATTACTTCACATGCAGCTCTAAGCCATATGTAGAAACGGTAATCGTAATAGAATCCTCAGACGAAAACTTCAGAATCACTATCACTATCTGTCGGTATTCTCCTGTATGTGCTTACAAAAAAGACTAAATGGAAATTTGCACATTCTCTTCCGAATCCATCAAATTTGCTTAGTATAAATGGTTTATTTATATTCTAAAGTTGCTTCATCTACTTCGCTGTAAATTTCTCACAAATATGGTGTACACACCACAGGTTTGATAGGTTAGAGAACCGATTTACCCTGAATAAAAATTATTTATCTTGCTCCTATTCTGTGTTTGTTTGATATATATTATATATTCACCTCAATATTTACAATTATAAAATATTAACTACCAAATAAGTCCTCCTTAATATTCATTATTTTAAGCGAAGTAGTTGTTAATCATCATTTCACAAAATTGTCAACAACCCATTTTACATGTATATTTTAATTACTATGTATCACTCGCATAAAAAAACTTAATTATTCAACAGATTCTGTTTTTGTTTTCATGTTTTTGCGCCTTGATTTCTGTACAGCAAAATAATTTCTTTAAATCAAAAATAAAGAGTCCAGTATCTTTCATTTCGAATCAAAAGCAAACTCGTCTTTGTTCCCGGCCACTCACAGCGAGGCGAGCACTTTGAAAGTTGCGAGAAGAAATTCTAACTCCGAAATAAGAAGTTGAAATCCGATTTTGTGCATTAATTTGAATAAGACAGGCCGAGCTTCTCGGGAAGGTAGGGTAAATAATACTAGGCGGATTGCTCGGGTACGTCTTTGGAATATAACGTTCAGAGCCGGAACTAGGCATTTAAAAATTACTATTTACTTCAAGCTTCAATAAAATTACCCAGAAGTCTTACTTATTCTGAAGTGTTTTAATTTTCTTATTATCATATATTCTCAGACACCGTGAATCTTGTAAGGATTTCTTTTTTAAGATTTATATATAAGGAACTTATATAAGTTTGCATTTGAAAGTCTCCTGGCCATCTTCATTCTGGAATATCATCAAATATTATTGCTAAAAATATATTCTTTTTTTTTTTCATTGTTTACTGAAAATATCACCTGACAACTTTGGAAGACTTCAGTAATCAAATTAATGACCTACAATTTTTGGGGAATACATATAGTAAGACGACCTATCCTAAAGAATACCTAAAAAGACTTCAGACTCTCTAAACTAGTATGTTCAAAGTATACACATTTGAAAGTGTCGTTTGATCATGGGTTTCCGATTTCTTCCACAAACTCTATACAGTTTAAGTGATTTATGTAAAAAAACAAAAAAAAAAAATCAAGGCGGTGATTAACTTATTTATGAATCAAACTTCTAGTATATTATTATGAACGTTTTTTATTATAAATGTAATAATTCATTGATTCTCCTTATATTCGAAATAGTGATCAAAGCTATCATATAGTTTTACTTTATCGGTTCGAATGTGCATCTGCGTTTTTAGTAATAGTCACATTAAGTAAAAGAAAAAAAAAAATCCGCATATAAATTTAAAACAGGCAAGCATGATAGTTGAAAGCCTAGTTCGATAAATCAATTGATACGTCATTAAACAGTGTAAAGCCAAATATAAATAAATCAAAGTGAAAAAGAATGCAGGACTTTCGAAAAGAAAAATCTATAAATATTCGAACCCCTGTTAAAAATTAAAAATGTTACACCGAAAACCCAAGGCTTAAATAATACAAAAAGAAAATATTTTATTCAAGATTTAAAAGTATGAAGGAGCTTTACGCTAATCTTCATACACTGTTCAATATTTTGAAGAAAAACATACCACCGGCTCACAAATGGACTGTGATGCGGCTCTGCTTCGGGGTATGAGATAAGACGCAGACTGAGGAAGAATTCTGGAAATATCCTGACTTTATTTACATTTTAAAAAGCAGACTTCGTTAGATGGATATAGGTACAAATAAGTCTCAAAGGAAGCTCAGCTCGCCCGGTGTACTCTGGGAAATTTGTTCGGCACTCCGCTTGAATTTATTTACTCAGCCATTTGTACGTATTCATTTGCCTGTTTTCCATTTATTTGCGGAACTTTTAAATAAAATTACAACGACTTGCTTAATATAACTCTATTACTATAAATGTAAATACATATTGGAACTGATAAAATTAGACTACGCTAAGGTAAGGCTTTAAAAGCTGTTATTATATTTATAATCAAACGTATTTCAAAATTATATACTAGTAATAAGATTTTCAAATAAGTTAGACAGGAATTTGAGCTAAGATAATTATTTTCAAATAGAAAACCCATGATTAAACGACACCTTCTAATGTGTATACTTTACACAACTCAGTTCAAAAAATAGGCAAATAATACTATTTGAAAGGTTTTCGACTCGATTACATAAACCAATTTTATAAAATAAACTCTTTCTTCTCACTTAAGGCCACTTTTTATTTATCATATGCGTATTTATTTGTATTCTGATGTTAAGTATGTTTTTGGTTTCGCATTTGACGTTCAATAAAAAAATATATAAATCGTTGCATCGCATTGCTTTGTGAGCAGTCATCAACGATACGTGTGACGACGTGTGCTTTTTGTTTTCGTTCTCATTTACCTTTGACTGGCCAAAAAAGCTAATTTAAAGATGTTTTTAAAAAGTTTTTATTCGTAATCCTGCAGATTTATACTCGCTTAGTCTATTTTTTCAGACGCATTAATTTTTTAAATCTTGAGTAGATACTAACATTTGGTATTGAGCGTTTAGTAGTTGTATTTGCGAAAAGCTACGGGAAAAGGCGATGCTAAAAATAAGTACAGTAAACTCGATTTCGCTTCCCCTTTTATTATTTGCTTTCTATGGTAATTTTCAATAAAAGCCATTCTAAACGGAACCAATTTCGTATTTTCCCCAGAAGATATAAATTGATGGATACAAAAATATGTAATTTACACTAAATTATCCCAAAAGGTCCGATAGGTATCCATGATATCGACTGACCGCCGACAGCCAGTCAATCTTACTCTAGGCGCGGTATTTGAAATTCAAATGGGTAAAACTACTCGCATAATAATATTTAGAAGCTCTGAAAAAGTCGCTCTTAAACATTTTTGTTTGTGGAATATTTTCCAATTAATTTTATACGACTATTCTTTGTTTTTATAAATTATGAAAATATATTAGAGAAGTAGCTTTTGTTTGATGTTATGTGTAAGCTAATGTATGTACTCAAATTGTGTTTCAAAGCTTCATTCTCATTGACCGCACAAAACAACCATAATTTTAAGAATATATTATATGTGATTTTAACAAATGGGGTTTTATCATTTATTGTGATATGTTAAAAAACCATTATACCTGAACAAATGTGACAAATAATGGCAATTTTCCAACGATTTGTGATGCATCCTTACTTAACTTATACAGTAACTAGGTCCCTTGTACTTACTTGACGTCTCAATTCTCAACTGACACTATAATAATATTTGTTTTTAATTAGATTCGGTATAAAGAGCATTTCATTATACCTACATGCAAAGTTGATCTACTAACATTAAAAGAAATAAATTAATAATAAACAGCAATTTATATAATTAACAAAGTAAAAATCCTACGTTTAGTGCTTTCACGCATATCAACATGGAAAACAGCTCATTTCGTTATAGGACCGAACAACATAAAATCGTCTGCAGACACTTGTACAAAGTATTTTACTGTAGCAAATTCATTCTATTAAGTAATGTCACGTAGGATTATCCCATCTCTATGGCCTATCAGCTTTTATCGCAAACGAAAATACAGCAGCCGAATAAAAGAAAACAATAAAGGAAAAACAATTCGCATGTGTGGGAACGCCACGCTCCCCCATATCCCTACCTACCTATTACGAAATGTCCGACCATCTTGACCGCATAGAATTTTACGAGTATTCTCCGTATAAATTACCATACATAACGCTATAACAGCCGGGGAGGGTTTATTTTCATTGCTTCTAGACAACTACTATCGTGATGGAGGTTTTCAATCATGAAACGTTTTTATTTGAGCTCAGAGACTAGTGAGAGCTCTCACAGAAAAAAAACAATAAATAAAAGCATAAAAACTTGTATTCACATATTATTATTTACTTTTATGTGAGAGATAAATTTCAGAAGTTGTAAATATTATGTTTCACCCATTGAATTGTTGATAGTGCTACCATTTCTTGAAAAATCTTCCATGTCAAAAAAAAGACACCAGAAAAAGATTTTTTATTTGGTAACTAATATATTACACAGCCCTAGGGGCATAAATAAAACTTGTGGCCAATTTGTCTCTAGTGCGGTAGCATTCTCGTACGTAATCTGTGACGGTGTAATCTCAACAACTTACTCAGCAATTATTTTTAACCCATTCGATTCTCCTGTTGAAAACCCGCTTTTGAACATCCTCAAAACATCTTTCATCCCGGATTGCGCTCCAACGCTGTGAGATCGAAGCTGCATCAGGAAACAAAACAATAGGAAATAACTGGACTTGGATAAGAAATATCTAACGGAATTTCCATCATGTGGAGTCTCTCAATGCGTTGCTGCACACATTTCAGTAAATTGCATAGGTGTGAAACTATTAATACTTTAAATAACGAATACCTAGTATTTCATAATGTCTTTTTAAATTGAAAACAAAAAAAAATATTATTATATAATGTCTTAATACATTAAAATAATCACATACCTATTAATATTTAGAATATCTTTTTTTCAATTGTTGTACCCGCACACATATACAACCTGTAAATATGTGTGTACTAATTAATGTAGGAACTTGTCCATACCTATATAAGCCAATGCCTTTTTTTAATTTTTCATTATTGAAGATGGTCTTAAGGAAGGCCGAAACATGTAATCATTAAAATAAATTGTGAATCAAAACTAATTATTTTTAATTTATTAATTTTTTAATTAAAATTAATTTTAAAATAATACCTACTCTATCAACATCATCATTAGCCTGTACCCGTCCACTGTTGAACGTAAGCCACCGACATGAGTCTCCATCCTCTTCGATCCTCTGCCTTCCGCATCCAGGTCACTCCTGCTATTCTTCTTGTCATCAGTCCATCTTGTAGGGGGTCCGCCAAAGCCTTGTTTGCCATCATTGAGCACCACTCCAATACTTTTCTTCTCCATCAACTGTCGTCTCTTTGATAGATATGTCCTGCCCATTGCCACTTGACTGTTCCTATTTGTTGGGTAGCCTCCACTACTTGAATTCTTCTGCAAATATCCTCATTTCGGATTCTATCTTTTAGAGACACTCCGAGCATGGATATATATATAAATACCCATAGCGCGCTGGGTGACCTTTATTTTATGGGCAAGACTTCCTGTTAGATGCCACGTCTCTGCGCCATAAGTTAGTACAAGAAGGATGCATTGGTTACACGCCTTAGTTTTAAGACATTGCGGAAGTTTCACTTTAAAAATGTACTTTATTTTTCCAAATGCTGTAGGCAGTTGTATTTTTTGTGTTATAAATAATATATACATACCTACTTATTGACATAAAAATAGAATGATTTAAAAATAACCAGTGTTGAAAACATAAGTACGTTTTATGCTTTACCTAGAATAACATTCCTAATTAATATTTATTTGTGGATTAAGTATTCAATAAATATAATTTATTAGAATAAATAATTTAAAATGCTATCAAATAAACCAGTGAAATAGGATGTGTTACATAAACGTTGTGTCCAGATGCAGATCAAGCACTTACAAGTGGGTTTTAAAAGGGTCGAGAGTTTCAGATATCTTGGTGTAAAGGTCGTCAGGAATGGTACAATTTTAGGACAACTATTTATGACGATAACATGAAACGGGCATATTACCAAGAAAAATATTATGAAATAAATTATAAAATGTATTATTTATGCATGGCAAGGTAGTTCCATCCTTGCTCTAAGAACTACGATAGATTTACTCTGCTGATACCTTAAATACTAGCTACCTACCTACATATGTATTCACATCATATTGTATAATAGATAGTAATTCACCATTTTCATTGTTTGAATATAATTTAATTATCTTTATGTTTTGTAATGAATTATTAAAACTATTTGTTTTATTTTCAGCGGACAAAATATACATTTTTATAAAATAATGAGTGGTACTTATTTCAATAATGTAGTTATATAACTAGTACTTACTCGTTTCATAATGAAATATTTTGAATAATGTTCTGAAACTAATTGTTTGAGGCTACTTAAATTTTCGTTACTATGAAATAGTGGATAAATATGCTCTCCATTCAAAATTATTTGAAGGTAGGTCTCATTTTGTATACATACACTAAATACAAATAGAAAATGCAGCATATACCAAAATGTTTCCATTTATTTACATTTAAATGGAAAATTAAATTTCTCCTAAATAAGTAAATTATCCTGTCTTATCCTTTCTTTGAACTGTCTTATCCGTAAGACAGTTCAAAAAAAAATCCTCAAACATTATCTTGAGAGGACGTTCAGAATTACATTATTTTTAGCGACAATAATATAAGTCTCGCTTCTAATAAATACCATGTTATTTAAGTAAAAATATCACATAAAATAAATAATAATTTCAAATTAATACATATTGTTATAAATTAACAAAAAGTGTATCTAGTTGAAAAATAACATATTTGTCTACTTGTAGTGCAGGTCATCAAGAATAGAGAATAGATAATAGGAATTTTGTTTAATTTATTACTTCCTAAAAAAATTGTCTCAATGACATTTAAATCAAAGTGCATCTAAGTATATTTAAACATATTCAAATATAATATGATTACACTTTTTACAAAATCGATTTTAACTCCATTTATTCAATTTAAGGAATGTAATATTAGCATATTAGATTCCATAAATTTAAATATTAGAATTATTTCTTTGTACCTTTAAGATAATATTGAGTAGAATGAGGAAAAAAAACCCTAACAAAATAAAAAATAACGTCATTTTAATTTAATTTATTTATAATTAAGGAATTACACATTCCTAACTTAACATTCAAGATATCAATTACATAATTTATGAAATGTTATACTTAATTTAAAAAGAGAAACCATTTATCACTGAGAATTTTAGTTTAATGGTCGATTATAATTAATTCGTCAATACTCCAATCTTCATACGAGTGGTCTGGGAGATATCTTCGAATGATGATGGGGATTTTCCTCTGCTTGAGCTCCTTCATGGCGATCTGCAGAGGATCTGTCTCTCCCTCAAGCTCCACCATCACGGGCGCACACATTGCAATCTGCAGCGCCCGCGTCCCAAGAACCCTCGCCCGTTCATACCTAAAAGATGTCAAAATAAATTCATATGATTACAAAACTCTCTACAATACTTATATATGATGGAATTTGTTTTCTATTTATTTAACTAATGTAAACCTATAAAAAAAAACAGAGATATTACACCGAAAAAAATATTGACTTGAAATATTGACTATATTTATACTGTGATATAACAGTACTTGAATTAATAATTAGAAAGAAACAAAACAAATCTTTAATATGAATTGTCGATAAACTGATTAAATTTATTTTTAATGTATAGTATTCTATTTTCTAAGTAAACTGAGGAAGAACGTCATAGATTTTTATCTCCCGCAGGCGTTTAGTAGACACAGAATATTTAGAGAGGTCCTAAAAAGGTTTGGCCTCCCTTCTTGTGACGCTAGGATACAACAGACAGAGAAACATTCTCTGATGGGGGGTATTATTTATGAAAACAGGAGACGTTTTCTGTGTTGTCGCCTGGGAGTCTCTGCTATTTTTTGGGAGGACCTTATTGAACTGCAGCTTAGTTCTTACGGTTCTTACTGTTAAGCTACATTAAAGATATTATTGGAATAAGGTACGCAGTAGACGAAGCCGAGATGGAATAAACTCCTATGTTCTTTTTATTGTTTATCTCTTCGCATGATCCAACCTTGTGTAATTTTCAGGTCACGAAGCGCAACCATTTTTTTATTTTTATTTTTGTACTGTATATAATAAATATACATTAGTACCTCGACATACGAATTTAATTCGTTCCGCAACCTTGCTCGTATTTCAAATTACTCGTATCTCAAAGCAAATTTCCCAATTGAAATTAATTGAACTGACATTAATCCGTTCCAGCCCCCAAAATGTCATCTCAGTTATTTTTGTTATGTGTTTTTGAATAACAAAAAATGTATTTATAAATGACAAATATTGTGCAAAAACATAATAAAAGAGAATGTAAAGAAATAAACTAGATTTATAAAGTGTTACTTTTCCTTAATTTTCGTCACTGCTTTTCTCTTCACTGGCCTTTGCCTTTTTCGCCACGCTTTTCTCACTTTCACCAGTCACAAAACGCGAGCACAACTTATCAAAGAGGGTTTGACAGCGAGAGCACACTGATAACTGATTCTCTGGCGGTGGCCAGGGGATTCACGCGGGAAAGCGTGACACGCGGTTCATGTGCAACCGGCCGACCCGCTATGCCGATTGCTCGTATCTCAAATTTTGTTCATATTTCCAAGCAAAAATCACTCGCTCGACGGTTCGTATCTCAAAAAAGTCATATGTTTGGGCACTCGTATGTCACCACTGTATATAAAAAAAAATGATTAAAAAAACTAACCTCCTTTTATCTCTAAAGAGTTACTCACAAAATCAATATGGATGCCTCAAACATAAAAAAAAAACACAAGAGCCATAGAATCAAAACCACCTGTATATTTCTTACTCATTTCAGTGTTCACTACACTGCAAAGCTTTGTGATACCTTATTAAAAAGAGGGAAGATTTACAGATGCATAAGCTTTATACAGAGACCTTCTGAGTAGGCTTTAAGATAAAACAAATTGAACACAAATTGATCACTTAAACTGATTGATTTATCATATTATAATTTAAATAAAATCATTTGAATACTTTGCCAGATACATTATATTAAGCTTCATTATAAAATAAAAAGTGTATTTATTGGCTTTCGATATTTCTCTCCACTCCTCATAAGGCAAAATATTGCTCCAGGGCATTACATATGTTTAAAAAAACTAATCAAGTAAAAATATATAGATATTTGTCTAAGAGATATAGATATATAGGTTACCAAAAATATATATTCTTACTTTGTCATATATTTTGTTGTTATTCTTTTAGATTTCTCTACACCACCACCTGCCTGTCCCGGGGCCAAGAACTGAGCTTGTTCTGCGTCTTCCTAGAAAATAATTAAAACAGTTACAATGACAAGACAAAAAAAATTTAGATTTCAATTGCAATTTGGACAAATATAATCCCTTTAATTAAATATTTTTGTAAGAAGTCACACTCAGAGTTATGCTTAAAAAATGCCATTAGTTTCATAGAAGAATCAGAATCAGAATCAGTGATGATATGATCAAACAGTGTAAAGAGATTTATTTCAATAAGTTTTCAAGGCCAGATTTGGAATTGTGGTTTTTGGTTAAGGCGTGCATAGCGAATTTCTGCTGATTTATGATATTTCAACCGCCATTGAAATACAGAGAGAAGAATAAATTTGCCACACTAGACTTAATCGAAAAGCCACAGTTCCAGGTTTATTTCAAGACTCTTTAAAGAGACACTGTCAACTATTGTCAACGTCTTCTTAGATGGATGAAATACATACTCAGTCAGATTAAATGTAAGTGAATATTAAAAATAAACCATGATTGTACTTACACAATCGAAACTATGTTGCAAGTAATGGAGAAAATTCTTTAATAATTAAAAAGTAGTCTTTTATTAAGACATTTGTAGGTATTACAACTATTATCAAAATGGCAGGAAAAGTGTGATAACACTTTCACTCATAGAATAGTAAATTTAACAACAAGAAAAGGTAGTCAGAATCACTATCTGTGAGATATATGGTAGTTTTGATTGAATTAAGCATGTATTTGTTTTATAAAATGATTAAAAACATGTCACTACGGTGTGAAGAGTTACCAATTATCATTTAAGCCTTTTGAAATCACACATTTTTGGTTGGTACATCCGAAAAGGCCCACGCCGTTTTGCATATAAAATATACTAATAACAAATGATTAATAAAATATTGATTTGAAAAGAAAAAAAAAGGCAAAAAAGACAGTCACTATCATTACAAACTAAGGTATTTTTTGTCATAAAAAGTCCAAGAAAAAATATATAATTATACAAAAACTTGAAACTCATATTTTTAAAACATTAATGCACCCTTTAATAACACACTGAATAAACAAAACTATGTTATTCTTATTCGTTAGAAACATACGTATCAGAAAATATATGATAACTGTAATAGCAATGTGTATTAGCAATACCACAACTGAGGACTTTTTACCAAAGCTTTTTCTGATTATTTACCTCTTGCTCTTCAACTTCTTCAATATTTTCATCTTCTTCGATATCCTCGTAATCTCCTCCTCCAGCACTGAAATTTAATAATATTTTTGGTTAATACAAATATAACCTCAAAGACAAAGTCAGTCGCAATAACGAAATACTCACTCTTCCGCATCATACTCATCGTCTGCCATCCTTAAACAATAGGTCGATAACTATTACTAGAAAAATCTAGATA
Organism: Glossosoma conforme; assembly: GCA_022606575.1. NCBI lineage: Eukaryota > Metazoa > Arthropoda > Insecta > Trichoptera > Glossosomatidae > Glossosoma > Glossosoma conforme. Next base: position 1,226,167 of record JAGTXR010000126.1, read on the forward strand.
CAGTACAATTAATTGAAGTTATTTAGTGAAAAAAACTCTCAATTCCGCTGACATTTATCAAAAACTACCGCCACAGAAAAGTCACAGCAAAGCACGGTGTAGCCAGAGACAATAGTATGCTTCATCCATAGAGCTACGTAGCTATTTGCTTGGTACGGTCATATAACAAGTCTTATAAAACGAAAAAAATGTTTCACTCAATTATTATATAGTAAGAAAAACTAATCTATATCAGTGTTGTATAATTTTTTGAACCAAATAAAAGAAAATGACAGTACGCAGCATATAAAGCGGTGCTTGTTTATATTTCATTAGGTATGTAATTTATGCTTTTACTACTTAATAGGCCTAGTACACGATGCACCAAAACTAGTATTATTATAAATATTATGTCTCGCTTTTTTACCTTAGTAAATTTTAAAACTCATGCCTAGTGGAAAAATGTAGTTCTACGTATTCATGGTAAGTGACTTAAGTGACGACAAAACCTCATCATCCCTTCGTATCCATTATATTAAAGGCCTGTGGTTACAAAATCTAGTGCAAATTACTTCCGAACACTAAGTTGAAAAATTTACGCGTATTGTATTAATGATACATATTTTCTTGGAAGGCGCTTGTTGTAAATTGTATGTAAAATTTATTAATGTTTATTAAAACATTATACAGCTATTTATTTACTTGTGTTACTGATGAAGCTTTACGCGTTTTGTTTTTAATGCACAGTATATTGATTTTAGTGGATTTTAAAAAATATATTTCAATACTAATTGAAAGACATTTAGAGTTTGGAAGTGACCCGCACTAAATCTTAAAAAAAAGGAATAACATTGTCAATAATAAATAATAATATCGGTGAATAAATTTAATTGATTCAATTAATAAAACATACATACAATTTACTATAGGCACCATCTATTATAATATGTATCAATAATACATGTGTTTAATATCTCAACGTAGTATGCGAAAGCAATTAGGAATGGGCCAGCGCTGAGTTAAAAAATTGAACAATTATTGCTTAAGTTTGTGGTTCGAATCCAAGCGTTTGACATTTATTTTTTTCCAATATTTATGAGAGAAATGTCATAAGATAATGCTTGCTGTGAATTTGAATGTGTGAATCAATTTGAAAAACAATGATTATCGCCAAAGGATAAATAATTGAAAATGACATCATGGTTCAAATACAAGAAACATGGTGAGGGAAATAGGAGCATAGAGATTTCATATTTTAAATGCTGAAATTTATTGACTGTGGAAAGTTGGATAGAAGGTTATAAATAACTTAATTCATAAAGAATATTTTTAATTTATTATTTGAATGCCATCCAGGCATTATAAATGAGTAATTATCATAATAAACATTTTTATAAATCATATCTCTTTATGACCATCTTTCCGATCATCATTTTGACAAAATATTATTTGATCATTTCATTCATGGTCAAGCCATCAAAGAAAATCACAAGTTTCTAAAAAAAATCCTCTCGGTGGGCATGGCGCTGCTTTCAAAATAATATAAGGTCTTGAACAATCCAGATGACTGTTTTGAGTGACATGTGTATGATTTATTATATTCCTGTGTAATTAATTATATCAGTGGATAATTCATATTGCAATTAAATTTTTGTGTAGTTGATATGTTGATATCTTGTTATAAAATACATTTTTTCAGTAGGGTAAAACAATGAAAAGCGTTTTCGATTATTTTAATTTGTACTTTTTTTTAATATAGAAGTATAAAATGTGTAGTATTATGTAGTCATAAGTGGTGTAATGTTATGTTAATATGTTACAACACTGATTGTTTCTTTTTTAAATATGTATGAACAAAGGAAAATTAAAATAATCCTATAATAATGCATCTCGTAAAATATTTATTTGTAAATAATGCAACAATGGTAAATACAAAGCCACAATAAGGTGTTATAGCATATTTTTAATGGAACTCTACTTAAAGACAAATAAGCAGACCAACCTCATAAGAATAACAATAAACAATTATATTGCTGAATTAATATATATATATTATCAACCCTTTAGGCTAAAAATAACTATTTTATTTATATTGTGACCATTTTCTTATGATTTATGATAAATTCATTAATAAAAGTATTATTGCTTAAATGAAATTGAATTTTTGGGTATGGATTATTTACTTAAGAATGAATTTATAAAATAATCAATATTTACATAATGATTTTATTTCTTTAAATAGAAAATTTATTTCGATTTACTTGCTTGGCTTTATCTTTACATTCCTTTTCTTAGTTTATAAATGTTGTTTTTTTTTAATTATTTAATGAATTTGAATGTTTTTTTTTGATTTAGCAAAGATAAAAAATATTTTTGTTTGTGTTTTTGTAATCTTACCAATAATCAATAGTTATATTGCATCAATTAAATTGATCATGTTATTCCAAATAAGATGTGTCGTATCTTTAAAAAAATTATAGTAGTCTTACATTATCATTCAATTTCTTACATAGGCTAAGACTATATAATTTTTCATGAGCATATCAATTGTGAGTTATTTCTACACGGTAGGTTAGTATATTAAATATCATGACTTTTTCATATTTTAAAAATAGGTATACAAAGATAACTTTTATTTATTAAGATAACAGATATTTTGCCATAAATTAAATTTAAAAAAATATTATCACGAACATTTAAAAACAAATTGAAAAGTTTAACAACCATTGATTATAAATATATAGACATTTAAAATAAAATAATATTTCTTTTCCACACACCTCTACATATGTTGGAATTAGCATAACTATATTCCATACTTTTGGGATAGACAAAGGTTTAAGTGATAATCTCAAATGATCTGAAATGAATATGTGAAATGTATCAATTGGTTTTTCTTTAACCTTTTCAGTGCTGACCTACGCCAGTGCTGTTGATCGCATCGGTATGTGCGCTAATCTATTCTGATTGTATTTTTGGCTACGAAATTATATTTTTTCAGTCTATGTTATAGCTTGAGTTTGCAACAACATCTATCCTCTACCCAAAAACATAAGAATGATGACACCGTTTAGTAGGACAAATCTTTGTTAATTCACCAGGCGTTACATAGAGGCATTCAGGGTCATAATACAATAGAATCCAGGTATAAACGGCATAAAGTTTGGAGCCGATATTTCTGTGGGTTGCGGTTATTTATAATTTAAAAAAAGTGTAATTACGACGGAAAAAATATTTCTTAATATATCAACATACAGTTGGCGACTTGACTTTCGTAGTGCACGCTTGCTGTTTTTTCTCTTCCCGAGAATATTTGTGTTTCACTAACCCTGAGAATATATCAAAGTACTAGTGCTATTGGAGTTATTACCTGCTGAACATAACAAGAGCCAATATTTAAGTGAGTGATTATCAGTTTTTTTTCAAAAGTAAAAGAATTCTATGATTTTAAAAATGATAAAAAATTTGTGACATTGGAGGATTCGTATTTAACTAGCTGACAGCTAAACGTTAAGGCTTTCCCTGTAAGACATTGTAAAAGGCGTCTAAGATGTGTAATATTTTTAGAAAGGGAGATGAGCTATCCTTGACCTTAGTATAAATATACAACATAAATAGTAAAATACAGTGGATAATAGTTTCTACAGAAATTCAAAAGAGATAATGTTATCTGTTGTAGTGTAATAGATAATAATAGTAAAGTATGTTTACAATTGATTTGGTAATGTGCCCAAATTATATTAGCTGCTAATATTTTAATCTCATTATCAATAATTTAAAAGTTAACAATATATAATTTTGAATCACATTATTTTAATTTGGCCATTAAAGAGGTTATGATTGTGGCAAAATAATAAGATGGTTTATATTCTTCTTAAAAAATATTTTTTCTGTTAACGCCACACTATTTTATTTACAATGTCAATAATTCCTTTTGTTTTCAAAATGTAAAAGCTAAAACACATTGTCTATAATTTTTAAGAAGTTATGTTTTGGCCATTAGAATATATTGCTTTTCACCATCAATATAAATGGAGCGGCAAAAAAACCTGACTGTTTTAAATCAAAACAACGACGAAAGCCGTCAGCTTTTTTTGCTGTTCCCTGTAGCAATACATTTCATTATTTTTCTCAGGTTTAATTTGAATCAATAGTTTATAACCACCTGCAAATAGATAATAAACTGCAACAATAAATTAATTGCTTTTAAAATTTTATAATTGGCATGCTTAAAACCACAATTTAATTAATATGAATGCTTTTTGAATGAAACGAACACGGTTAAGTCCACTTAATTTTTTTAATGCATTCGACTCAGAGGCCATATAGGTCACATTTAATGTTAAAATTCCATTGAAATGTAACCGCTGGCGTACAGGGACTGTTTGTTAAAAAAAAAAAAACCTAGGTCACCGGTGACCTATGTGGCGTTAAACGTGTTAATGCCAATGTGTTAACTCTTAAATTGTTGGAATTTTATGGTAAAACAAAAGTTCTATTACTTTAAATTATTTCTCAATAAATTGAAAATAAATTAAATTAAAATTAAGAAATTAAATTAAATATTAATAGGTAAGATTTGACGGAGTAAATATTTTATTGCGTTTTTGTTATTTACAGAATGATGATTGCCAAGTTGTTAGATTAAAATAAATAAAAATAGCAAAAACTTATTTGCTAAGGATTTGGTTATGTTATTTACACACAAGAAATGCATTGAATGTATAAAAAATCAAGTAAAAAATATTATTAAAACAACAATGAAATATCTATGAATAATAAAACAGCACAGCTTCAAAATATTAAAATTAGTAGGCGCTAACAAGCTCAGCACACTCAACACATGATTACTAAGGAAAGTATGATAAATAGAATATGAGAAACAAAACTATAAATATATCCCGATCAAAACTGGTCAGTTAAATAAATTAATATATTTTTACATATGTGTGCATAATAAATCATATGTGCAATATATATATATTATTTAATTAATTATGTAATGGATAATAATATTTATATTTCTATTTAGATATTAATTTAATTACGGTTAACAAATTTGCAGCATAAAATTTGGCTATGAATATTTCTAAGTGATACATTATAACAATACCTATAAATATTGACTCAATGATTGGTAACAGAGTATTACGCTTACATCATGAATGATAAAATCATCCAATGAAGAGTATAATATTATTTCTCGTAATCACCTAATTATAACGTTATAATAATAATTTTTATCACATAGAAATAACATTCCATTTCTTTAGAATGCTTTTTGGCAAGGCAAGGTATGACAAATAAAATTAAATGTGGGCTAATTAATTTTTCATTAAATTAGTGACAAAATCATTAATTTCATCATGAGATCACTACTATTAATAAAATAATTTCTGACAAATTTGAACAAATAAAATGAATTAAATTTACGTTATTTTTTTAAATAAAACATTAATTTTACTAAAAAAACACTCTAAATATTATTTTTAATGAAATAAAATAGTTTACCTGGAGTACAAAAACAATCGTTCAAATAGAATAATGTTAGTTGGCTTAGTGAAAATACACCCACAGAAAAATACAAAAATGAAAGTAGTAAAACATTTGAGTTAAATTTATTTCGGAAAATGCTTCTCTGCAATACTGAAGTGTATAAACACAAATAAATATACCATTAATATTAAAATATTGCTTTAGTTAATTTATATTATATAAAATAGTATGGATTTAATATGACTATTGTTACAGTTAAATATATGGCACAATGCAAAATACAATTATTGACTTAGTGAAATATTTTTAAGTACTTAGTAAAATATGTAAAATATTGATTAATTCGACTAAAACTTTTGTAACTATTTAGTTTATATGACAGCAAACATTTATGTTTGTTTTACAAATGACAATTACACCGTACTATAATCATAAGTTACCCAAACTTTATTATTAGTCAGAAGCTTTTATTAAGGAATAAACATATTGTCAAACCTTTATCAATATCATTACCTTTTGATAGGTATATTATAAATGGGCAAGTTAGTTGCTTATTCATTATACTTAAACAGTTAACATGGTTAACAGTTAAGTTGTTAATTTATTGAAAATGTGATAGAAGTTAAAATGAATCGTCATAGTAAATTTACGAAAAACAAAATTATTTTCCTTAAATTATATAAATATGTTTTGATAAAAAAATTAAGAAAAAAAAACAAAAAACATTTTAGCATTAACTTATTTCAGAAGCTAACCAAAAATTAATTGATTTACAAATAAAAGACTGTCTGCCCAACTCAGGTAATCATAGATACTAAGACAAGAGTGCCGATTTTCCCAATATGGGCTGAACAAGGAAAAGTGAGGCATCTCATTAAACTTAAATTCTTGTAAAATGTAATTAATAGTTAACAAAAGTCAATATAATAATGTAAATATTAGGTTGTAGCCTTGGCAGGAAGACGTTTCCATAGAAATGTACTTAATATATATATATATATGTTAAATATGGCTTACATAAAGATTCGAATACATTAGTATTAGTTATACTTTATTTAATAAAAATAAATTTGTTTTAATATCTTAGTCATTGATAGTAAAAGATGATTAACACTAAAATTTGATAAGCTTAAATAACATATTTCGGTCCCGAAAATTATCATTTCATTTTGAATATTATTTAACTACTTGAATTATAAAAATGCATTGGTGAAACAAACCATATTTTCATCAATTTCATTAGAACAAAAAAAACTACATTTAGTACGACGGTCACATTTAAGAAAAATATATGAACTTTTTATGATTTCAAAATTATTAGTTTTGTTTGTTTTTATGTGAAACCAATCATGAAATGCTTGACAATGTTTAAAAAGTTTAATTTAGTATTTTTTTTAAATGTATACATCAATGAACAGTTAGTCGTTTAAGTCAAAATTGGATAACATAGAACATTGAATAAAATTCTGGCCCGGACTAAATATGTATTGGTAGTTTAAGATCTCAACACTCTTTGTTAAAAGTAAAAATAAAATTTACTCCATATAATTTAGTTTTAATGATTTCACTGTAATTACATATAATAGTAGTTAATTAGCCCTTAACCAATTCCTCGATTTACACAATAATTAATATGTGGGAAATAAAACAGTGCGTTAACAGTTTTATAATGGGCGTCAACACCGATGCTTGTGAAATTTCATATTTTTTTGAGATGGTAAATAATTTATTAAAAAAATAATAACAAAATAGAACTTTAAAACAATTTTAAACAAAAAAAAAAATTAACCGGGAAGTGGATAAGGAGAAACATGTGCAATATCAAAATAAATAGATAATTATACAATACATCTTTCTCATTATGCCATTGCAACGCTTAAAAGACTGAAGGCAAACCTACAACACTCTCCCTCTAATGGACACATATAATACTTTAACATAGGATCACCACAGTGCCTTGGAGCACTAACCATGAGAATTAAATGGTTGTTATATTATTGCACGCTACTTGTTGAGAAACAAATTTCAAAGTATCACCAGAGCATTTTTGTGCTTGGATGTTAAGATGACTGTTCAAGTTGTATCCGTGGGTGATAAGTTTTCTTATCCTCTCTAGTGTTTTGAGGCAAACTACAATACAGCAACCGCTCTTGATCCCTGCAGCTGCATTGGAGCAATTACATTTATTCTCACTTTTATCTAACTTATTCATTATATCTTCTAGCGGGTTGCCGATCGGTTGCTTGTTTCCATTGCTCTCTTCAGGATCCGCAGCATCTGTCTCAGGCAAAGATGCATCAGAAGTTTGACTGCAGCAACACGATGAAACATTACTCGCTTTACGCTCAGACATTTCAGTAGCTGGAATCGATTTAGGATCATCTGTCATTCTTTGTGAACTCTCACAGCAAACTTTCTTTGGAGTTACATCTTTTGTACTACAGCATGCAGAATTTCCACTATTTTTCTGTTGACTATTGCTTAAAGCGGAATATGATTCTGCAAACAATCCAAATTCTTCCAAAGTGGAGGGACCGTGACGCTTGTGGTAATCCAGATAGCCGGACGGGTCAGCATCTCGCAAGCCTCCGCAGCCCGCCTGGCACTGCATGTTAATAGGATCACATTTGCAATCTACACAACTACATTTTGCTTTCCTTTCAATGGCATCATTAAATACAATTACTTCAGGTGCAGTCCCGCAAGAAGATTGACATTGCATTGAGAGTGGATCACATTTACAATTGTCACATTTGCAAATATCAGCATCGGCGGTGATGTCTTTCAAAACATTTCTCTTAGATATATCTTTGAAAATGTTTTCAGTTTGAACGACTTACATATCCGAGGGCGGCTCATTATTAAACAGTAATGTATCTTCAAGATTCAAATCATCATTGAACAAGACAGAATTGGCAGCATTTATTTCAAGACTTTCCAAACCGAACACGCTCGCACTCGTTTGAACTCTGTCATCGATTTCAAAGAGTTTGTTAATTTCACTTTGATCTAGGCTTTTTGAATTGAAAACGTCGTTAATTTCAGGATCGTCATTAGCATCGAACACTAAATTATTTGTATCCAGAGGATCAACATTTTCAACTGTAAATGAATGCTCACCCTCTTCTACAATATTAGTTTCTGCTACGAAGGGATATCCATTAGAAGAGGTTTCCATTAATGTATTTTCTGGGGAACTACTGTGAAGATCGATGTAGCTTTGTATATGCGTAGGAACAAAGGTCGCCCCAGGAAATATATTTTGAGGCTCTTGTTCACAAACATTAACAGTTGGATTGGTGATGGAAGCGGCCAAAGCGGATACATCAATCCAAGAAGAATTCATCTCAATCTCGTTTGCTAGTGCCAGTTCTATAGCTTCATTTGCACTTTCAGATATTTTATGATTAAATAAATTAGTCTCAGGTTGCGGGGTATCACGGATGCCAAAGTTATTTTCAATTAATATATCACTGCTATTGTCACCGTCCGCTGCAGTTAGCAAGTTTTGTGATTCATTTTTATCAACATCACAGAATATTTCAGATAACTCGGTCTTCTTTTTATCATTGTCATTTTTACAGGGCAAGTTATTGATTGTACTTATATTGTTGAAAATTAAATCCCAATCATTTTTTGAAAGATCTATTGGCATACCGTCAGATTTATTATCAGTTGTTTTAACTACTTCATCACATTTATTTCCATTTTCAGAAAGCTTTGACTCTACATGTACCTGAAAAAAATGCATATTTTGCTTAAACTTTAAATGAATAGCTATTAAACCAAGGCAAACACTGTAAGAAACGATCCTCCATCACTGAAGCTCACAGAGAAAGATACTTAAGTATATAGCACAAAATCTTCAACCCTGAGAATGACCCTGCAATAGCAGCAGAAATACAATAAACTCAAAAATTACAATACCACATCTGGCTGTGAAAACCTACGGAGTAATACTCAATTATAACTTACATGAATCTCTTTGGCAGGAGCAGTAGGTTCCGTTAGTTCTTTTTTAATTTCTCCAGATTCAGTCCTCGAGGCGTTTGTAGTTTCCTTTGCAGGTTCTTTCAGATGGGTTTTCTGGTGACTCTTGAGACTATGTGGAGTAGTAAATGCCCTCGAGCAATAAGTCTCCACGCAAGAGTAAGGCCTCTCTCCAGTGTGGGTCCTGGCGTGAGTTTTTAAATGATGAGAAGCGGTGAATGCTTTTCCACAACCATCTTCCATACATCTGAAAATATCAAGAAAAAATATTTGTTCAAAAATATCAATCAGTGCCATTTGATGAATAATGGAATATTTAGTATAACAAATACAAACTTGTAAGGTCGCTCTTGGGTGTGTGTCCTGATGTGTTTCTTTAGATCACTTAAGGTTGTAAAATATTTAGTGCACGCCACCTGATAACAATTGAAGGTGTCGCCATTATGTAAACGTTGATGGGCTCTCAACCTGAAACACGTTAGCCAAAATAGGTTAACAAAAAAGATCAACAAAAGAAACATAAATTTAACTCTAGTATCAATACATCGGTTTTGGATGATTGATTTATTATTTGGTCATTAACTTTTAAGGCATATGGTTTTTTTACTTATGGGGAGAAGTGGCAGCAAAGTCGAAGACTACTCAGGGTGGCAAAAACTCTAGAAAAAAACTTTATTTTGATAAATTATGTGTCATAAAACACGTATCTATGGTTTTATTTGGATGAGGATACTTTCAATATAATATTGCAATTTTATCATTGTAAAGAGACAATATAAAATAATAAAAAGGCATCACAATATTACACTAATATATGAAACTGATTCAATATTAAAAAAACACTTGTGTAATCTTAACAAGTTTCTCAAGTGCCCTTTAATAAAAGCTTCTATTTGTAGTTTCGCCGAGCACAGCGGAGCAGAAGAGTGAGAGTTATGTTCATCTTTCATACTGTAATAATAAATTGGTTATTCATTTTCTTTTTTCCTTATGCCTATCAAGATTTGGCAGCGGGCCACTAGCCATTTACACACCAACTCTGCCAAGATAATTTTAGCGGGGGTTTATCACTGCACAATTACATTGTGGAAATGTTTTTTATACTAAAAATAGAGCATTTCACTGCAGATTTCAAATGCGAAAAATAAATCAAGCGTAAACCTGGCGCACTCCAATATAAACAGACATCAAACATTTCAGAGCAAAATTGCAGCATTAATTTGCACTTTATAAAATTGGTCAAATACAGGCTGTTCAAAATGAAGAATTAACGTTTTGTAAAATAATTTTCCTTTTCATTAATTAAAACCATAATAGGTGTTCATAAAATAAATTGGTTTGCATAAATGATAATGTAAATAAGTAATTAATAACATCTTATATGTTTAATTTCTGGGACTTGTATTCATTCTCTAACTAAAATAAATTTAGCAAAAAAGAATCAGTAGGTAACGTCCATGCCTACTTCAGCATCATGCAAAAATCAAAAATAGATGCAATCGGGAGTATTATACATAAAATGAGTTTTAAAATACTAGACAGAAAATAAAAATAACTTATTATTGTATTTTTAATGTTTGTGTAGACGTCGTTTTCTAACAATGTTTATTGAAAATTAAGTTATATGAAGTTGAACTGACCTGTATAAAGTGTTGAAAGTCTTGTTGCAGCCGAATATTGAACAAACATAAGGTTTTACTTTTGTATGAACTCTCACATGAATTTTGAGGCTGTATGATGTGAGGAATGCTTTGGTACACAATGTTTCCGGACATTTAAATTTGTATTCACCTGTCCAACAAAATACAATTTTTAAGAATTCAATTAAATTCAATAAATGTAATTTAAAAAAAAACTATAAATGGTTTAAATATCTATTATTATGTTATATCTAATGAATACTTGTAAGTTATTTTTAATTTTGCTTTCTAGATTTTAGTAAGGAAATGGTAATAAATATTTTATCAGATATATCATGCTTTTACTGTGGTAAATTTGAAAGTGAATAGTTAATATTTATATATATATATACAATACGTTCATAATAATAATAATAATAATAATAATATAGTTACGTAAAATATACAACATATGAGATAATAAATAAATAAAGTTCAATTTAAGTCTTCCTGACCTCTTCATGTCACTGGAAAAGCAGCATGAGATATAAAAGTAAACCAATTACAATTAAGATAATAGAGATACACCAATAAAATTCAATAAAAGTAGATGTATGGAACAAACATTTTATAATAAGTCATCCTTTCATAATATGTGCTCATAAAAATATTTGGAATACTTTTATCCCTTAGATCAGCACAACATTATTTTATTTTCAGAGTACTGAATGCTAAGCAAAGTAATTATGCCTCTATGGCATGTGTACTGTGGAGACGCGTAACAATTTAGATCTTTGAAATGTTTCAGCGTCACACGCACTATTAATTTAATGGCATTATGAAGACTAGAAGAATATCTATTACCGACGCGATATTATAATTAAAATATGTAGCGAGATGTATCGTTTTAAGTATTTTGAAATAAAATGCAGGGTTAGCATGCGGTTGAGTATCAAAATAAATGCACACGACTAAAAAAATAATTCAGCAATCACAAAAACTTGTTTGCAATTATATTTACATAATTGGGTTAATTGATTTAAATTTAAAGAAATTGTTTATGACAAAGCAGTTATTTCAAACTGAGGGAATGCTATGCTTTTTATTTTAATATTAAGTGTACTAAAATTTACCTACATGCATATATTTTTTGTATTTACTTATAAAAACAAACCAATTATATTTTTTAAGTACACTCAACAAGTTTGGTATTTAAGAATTGGAGGGATCTACTAACACAACAATAGAAGTGAATGAAACACATTTCGTCCGATTGTATCTATGAGTATAATAAAACACGAATACATCAATGGAATATTATCAGAAATTTATTTGTGTGTTGTGGTTTGTGGTTCATGCAATATTTGTTTTTCATACAAATCATTCTTAAAAATAACAAATCATATCTAAAAGATTAATACTTTTATGCTAAAAACTAAAGCATATAATTATTGGTAAAAAATCATTGTTGAATGGGGAATGAAGTTTTTTTTTCAAAATTAATAATTAAATGTCTCGACATTGGGAACACATTTTGGTAAGGAGATTTTTCAAAAGCAAGAAATGAAATATAGTTTTTGAGCCATCCTTGATGAAAACATTGATCTGAATTATGTGGCGTGTGTAGACTAGCTTACTTAACAATATTACTTTGACACTATACTACTGAAAGTTTGCCTATACCTAACATGTTGGTTAGACTAGGTTACGCTTATATCTGAGAGGCTTAGAGAACTGTCAAGTGTGGAAATAAGCAAAGAAAGAGCATTAAAGATAGGTAACAAGAGAGGAAGAAACTAAGCTTTTATATAGTTTATTATTTAAAAAGCTAGATGTTGTTAATTTTAGTGAGTTTTAGTTAACATTCTAAAAATATAGTAGATGAGTTATTCGTTGACAAAAAAATATTTTGAAAGATAAATTACCATTGTGAGTCTTCATATGAGTTCTCAGATTGCCCAGCGTGCTGTAAGTTCTCCTACACCCGATGAACTCACAGCTGTACCTGGCCATGGAGTTGGGATCTCCATTGATGTCCGGTTCCGTTTTTGTCCTGATGATGATCGTCGTCCGGTTGGGGGAATGGGGTACAGCAGAATTAGATTCCGGTGGGTCGATGGAAAGAAAGATTTCTCCTCCATTTTGAATGAGCTGTTTTAACTTCCTAAAAATATAATAATGAAATCAAGTTCATTGGATATATTGTAAAATAGTGTTCGCAGAGGATAAAATTTACTATTTTAAAGTAAATGTGTTTTTTTGAAAAGCAATATTTATAAACGTCAAGCAATAAGTTTTGTAACTATCCTCCAGAATCTGTGATCGTTTTACCCATTAATTTGTATGTCTATAATAAAAACAACAATATACACTTGTAATGTCCCGATTTCCTATTTGAAATACAATGAAAAAAAAAATATCAGATCTACAATAAATGTAAAATATAATTTATGATTTTAATTAAAAAATTTACAACAATTAATCAAAAAATGTGATTTTTCAATAATTTTGAAAAAAATAATATTTAACTGTGTTTAATAATATACAATAAGTGTGTTTAAAAGAAAAAAAATAACCAATGGTTATTTTATACACAGTCAGCTTATATTTAAAATAAATCAAAGAGAATAATGTCAAATGAAAAAGTGATGCTTTATGCCAAATAGTTCGTTGAACTGGGTTTTTTTTAATGAACAGAGAAAAATAAAAGTAAAATATAATATAAACAGTTGTATTTACATTTTAGACATTACATATAAAATTGTCAACAACACATTGAAGTAAACGTCCCAAGATTGATGGTAGATGTATCAGACGTATTTATAAATGTGTAACATAATGTCGGGAGGAAATCTGATAAACTTGAATAAAAAACTAAAATTAATCATGAAGGGCCTTAACACCATTCCGTAACACATTTAGAGTGTGAGTGACATCATTCCTGTAACATAATCATTTTTAGAAACGGCGAAATTTCGAAAAAGAAGTCTTGGCAACTGCTCAAAAAAATAATTGTTCAAGAAAAGCCAAAGAAAACATCAAACGATTAGGTAAACTCTAAAAAAAATTAGACAATCGGTCTTTGTATTCGACGATCTGTCTGAAATCAGACAAGTAAAATTTTATGCAGCATTGTTTATGTCAATAATTCTAAACTTAGATGAATCGAAGAATTTTGTTTAGACAGGGTCTGATTGGTTTTAATAGAAAATACGACTTTTACGTACCTAAAAAAACCAAGGTAAAAATCAAGATCATAACACAGTTTTGTTTACGAAATAATAAGGTTTTTAAAGTATTTTTTCAAGTGACGTCATTAATATAACGATAGTTTTATGTTAGGATGCCAAAAAAATAATCCGATATCCCCATGCTGCGATGAATAAGGGCATTTGAGGATATTTTTAACAAAACTATATAGGATCTGATATTCAAAGTGAAAGAAGCGAGAAGCTTACGGGTGATGCGAGCGAGCGAGCGAGATGAAGGATGTTATTTACACGTACGAAAACATCTGATATTATGCCCGCTAGCTGTCATTTTAAAATTATTCAAGCGAGTAATTTAGAAAAATACAATACATTTTAGAAGTGTAATTAGTTGCTTTTTTAAGCAATTTATTATTTACCTTCTTTTCTTCTTTTCGTCGTCTTTTGCTGAAGACTCGGTGTCAGTTTCGCACTTTATTTCGGACGTCACGTCTCTCTTGTGGCTGTTGGTCGCGGACTTGGGGGAAAGAGGAATTTCGTTGAATACTTTTTCAAAGGCTGACAAATCCAAGCTGTCGTCGATGCAATCCTGTAGGTCAGGCGATGCGAACACTCGCGCAACGGGCGCAATGTCGCGGGACGCCTGGTTGCTGGGCCATGCGGCCATGTTTGCCGACTCTTGCGCGCTAGCTCCGCGCCCAGCCGCCAGGTGGCGGGCACAGCGTGACGTCACGCAGCGGTACAAAGTGTTTAATACTACGGCCGCGTATCGCGCATGTCCCGTTAGCCGACGAGAACACTTTACAAAATCTCGTCAAACAGTCGATGTAGTTATTCAAAATTTCTGTCTTGCACGGGAGACGGCTCGTCTTTCGACAGTCGCGTGGGTGTTTTTGAAATATTAATTTGAGGTGAAACCAGTGCACCGGTGCGACGATGAAAGTTCCCAATTGAAATTTCAGTAAATATCAAAGTGCCAGCTTCGACATATAAACTAATTACCGCCAGTTTAATTTTTGTCGTGTGAAATCAGCGATGATTATTAATTGCGATTTGATGAGCTTTTCGAGGGTAAGAACATTTCGCCTGCATATTTTCTTTCTTATTATTCTACTGGTCTCTGGTCATTCTTTCAAAAGATTCTATTATATCCATGATTTTTTTTGTTGCCACCTAAACTCAAAACTAAATATGTTTTATTTAATTGTATTTAAGAATATTAATTTTAAGAACAGCTTACATTAGTAAATTATAAAGATAATCTCTTTATATTTTCCATTTCGTTTACATTCCTCTTGCGACGAGTTTAAAATAACTACATCCCGAAGAATGTAAGTGAGTAAGAATTACCGTTGTTCGAAATGAGTGTGCTGAAACCGCGCAATTTTCAAATAATATAACGAGCCACATTCTTTTTTTGAGCCGGAGAGCCGTCTCGGCGGCTCGCGGCTAAGTTCAGAAATTATCAATGTATCAGACGGTTGGGTTAAACGACCGGCTGCGAAGATACAGTTACTTCTACCTACTGAGATATTTTCCTATAAAGTACCGGATGCGTGCAGGTCTTATCTCCATAAAATAATAAGTTGGAATTGATGCAATGTCGATTATGATTTTCATAAAGTTTGCTCTGGCAACCATAATTTTTTCCTCGCGTCCTAAGATCGCATTACTGTCAACATCTTTCGACATTATAATTATTTATTGTCTATCAGATTAATTAGGTTAGGTGATTTTAGTTCCGATATTGCAATATTACACTTTTTGTTTACCGAAAAACATAATTGAAATGAAATACTGGAAATCAATAAAGAACACGCGATTAAATGTACAAATATGTAAAAAAATATAAATTTAAAGATGTTATGAAATATCAACTTCCGATTATATCTAAAGTATGTGGTTACAACAAAATGTAGTTATTAAATTATATCAGCTGACATGATCCTTGCCTGTTCAGAGTCTCGTTCAGTTCCTGATGGTTAGAGACCCGTATTTTTAGCATTTTGAAATAAATGCGAAATAGATGCTAAAATTCGGAATAGATGCTAATAGATGCTAATTTCATAGAATATGCAAATAGATGCTAAAATCTCAATTTGCTTGTTTTATGAAACGAACTTCACCATTATAAATATAAAATGATACATTTTCACATACCTATCTTACATGGACACACTTTACATCGCCTATGACAATATTTTTACACCGGTATCATTGCCAATACATATCCTTTCGCACATTTATTATGGGAGGAAATTGACAACATAAAACAGCCTACAAAATGATATAAATGGAGTTTTTTCTGTTGAAACATTAGGAATAATTTCATTCACTACTGAAACAATAAAAAAATAAACTGGAATTTTATTTAACTGAAACTGCTAAAATAGCCTTCTTAAACTTGAGTCTCATTTAGTGATAAATAAGGCCAATTTGTATTATGAGACTTTGAGTCAACTTCTTAATCCATCAGTAGCAGGTTCAAATATACCATTAATGTGTAATAAACAAGAACTTGCCATTATTTAATTTATTATCAGAATCTCAATGTATAGAAGGATATCAAAATTTTGGAAATTATAAAAAGTGATTTAAATCGAGATATTTTTTTAGATATTAACTTTTGTTGGCCGCAAAAGTTAAGAATGAAAATTTTAGTTGCACTGCTATCAAATCAATTTGGTGTCCATTAAAAAGTGTTATGTTGAAATATTCTTCAGCAAATCTTATTTAATAGTAACTGATTGTCGCATTAATCTAACATATCATAATCAATCTTTTATTTAAAAAATGTTAAAACTTAGTGTAATTGATAATTATTTGATGTTTGTGTCATACAAAAATAGATGCTAAAATAGATGCTAAAATAGATGCTAAAATCCATGTTTTTAAATGCTCCATAGCGCTAATTTTGAAAAAAAATAGATGCTAAAAATACGGGTCTCTACTGATGGTCTTTCGCGTCGAAACCCTTTGGGTTTAAAAAAAGTGGTTGAACCATCCGAGGCATATTTGGGTATTTGATAATCAGCTCGAATATTGGGTGACTTAAAATAATAGATCCCTGGTATGTCAATGTCACCAGCCTTCTGAACCATTCTTCTCCATGTCGCTTAGTCGTGGGACATACTGATGGACGAGCCAAAATATTCGATAAGTATAGCCAGTTACAAAATTATTGTAATCATATTTTTTTCTATTTATGGTTTATTTCTTAAGCTTAACATAAATAATTATTATTTCAGCAAAATGTACATGTCATATAAATAAAATTAGTTTGGTAATCATTAAAACAGTAGTATTTTGACAATAGTCACCAGCTTATACCTAATGGAGATTTAACAGTAGAGATAAACCAGGTAGGTACTTACCTACGTCGTATTACGTTCTAATTATTTTTGTTTGCAACGTGAGTCAGGATGGATAAAACAGACTTGAATAGGAAAATATGTGTATTCGCTAATATTACATATTGCTACTCGTATGAGTATAATTCACTCATAAATGTAAAAAATAGTACTTCCCTAATCCTAGGATATAATAAGGAGCGTTGTTAAATCTTCATCTAAACCAGAGGCTCCATATCTTTTTCGGTTTGCGGCTGCCATAACACAGGAACATTACCTTTTTGAAATGTTGATTACCCATTTAACAACGAAAAGTTAAAAAAGAATACTATTTTCCTTGGGATCATATAATATATCAAATTTCAACTGTTTCGATAATATCCATATTGATACTGGAGAGCGGTTGGTCATGTGTCCAAATGCATTCAATAAGGACAGCAAACATGCAGTTGAAGTGCAATTTAATGTGGAAATTTCGAGAATTGGAAATTTAAAGATCTTACCCGAGTTGTTTGCCAGTTCTTGGGCGCCATTCCAATACTTTTCTTCCCCATCGACCGTCGTCTCTTCGACAGATATGACCTGCCCATTGCCACTTGAGTGTGCCTATTCGTTGGGTAGCATCCACTACTTGAGTTCTTCTGCGTATTTCCTCGCCCAAGAACTGGCAAACGAAGCATTGGCCGACCCCCTACAAGATGGACTGACGATATAAGAAGAATAGCGGGAGTGACCTGGATGCGGAAGGCGGAGGATCGAAGAGGATGGAGACTCATGCGGGAGGCCTACGTTCAACAGTGGACGGACACAGGCTGATTATGACATGATGACCCGAGTTGTTTGATTGAATATTTTGTGGCGCCCACACTAGCGCAAAATTCGTAGTTATAAATAACATAAGTATGTAATAATAAGTGTTTAACCCTTTATTACGGCTCGGTTTGAATACAAATTATAGTTTCGATTATAAAACTAGTATTTGAAGCATAAATGTACTTATCTGGTCTAATTTCATATATCACATTGGTTCTTGTATCCTTTAGCTATCATATGATGCATAAAAAACTATTCTAAGAAAGTAGCAAAACGATATATCACGTCAACCGATGTCAAAGGTCGGGGAATCTTATGACGGCATATGCCGACAATTAATTAAGGTTAATAATTATTTGTGTTTTCGGGATAAACCCTTGAAAGAAAATTCTGGAACATAGATTTTTTATAAGTATAAATAATAGTTACTTTCTACACAATATCAAAAGGTATGTGTTGAAAATGGTAAACGTATTGAAAATCTCGAAAAATTAATATAATTTCTAAATCAGTTTCATGTTGATTTTAACAAATGGCTTACTTTCCTGCTGTTAGAAAATGCGAAACATATATAACTATGAAAGTTTGTATACTGTATAAATATTATTTTAAATATCATTTATCCACCTACAAGACGTACCAACATACTAGGATGTAAACCTGCTTTCTCTCTGCTAGTTCTCATCCGCATTTTCCCGCAATTCCGTAAATAGGTACATCCATATTACTGGAAGTCTTTGTCTAACAGGATGCTTATGATTATTACATGTTTACAGGAAGTAATATAAGTTTTGAAAAGTAAATATAACAAGAATTTTTATACGTGAAATGTAATTTTGTTCATATAAAATATTATGAATTTTCTTAATTGATCCTACACTTATACATAACTGTTTGACCCGTAGGACCCTTTCCGAGCATTGACATACCGTATGTAGTAGTTTCTTTAACATCACAGGCAAGTTTTGGAATGTTCTCTGAGAATGTGTGCTTAATTCTTTAAATACACTGAATATCTTCTTCAATTAATAAACACTTACAATCTCCTGAATATCTTCACGTACGCAACTACAAATCCACGGATGACTAAAACCCTTAACTGGTTCTATCCTTTGTGTTTTTAAATAAATAATTTTAAAAAATAACTATTTCATGCAAAGTATAACATTATTGTTTATTAAATTGTAATTATTTTTATAAATAATGTGGAATAATTTTAATGAATTACTAAAAATGAATGTGTACATCATTAGATGTAATAGTAGGTACATCAGTAAACGTAGAACGTTTGAAAATACTATTATTTAGATCAGGTCACTGAGCTGAATTTCTGTTTGTGGTGTACAATTATCTTGGGGTATGGAAAGATGGATAATACAAACTTCCGATGCGTAATACAAACCTGCCTGAGTCGAAGAAATTATTACATCAGGTTACCAAATTAGGCACAGATTATCGAGCTTCGTATTACAGCTTTTTTATCAAACTTAATTAATTTACGGTGTTAATAAATAATTTATTATTTCACATTAATTACTTCGTACATTATATGTTATCAATTATCATAATAATGTATGACGTATAAATTATGCATTGGAATAAGGATATACCCTTGAAAAAGGTCACGAGTCTCATATATCGAATATGTACCTTAAAATCGACAGAAAAAATCGTTCATTCGTTATAATAACATACTATCTTCCATGCGTTGGTGGCGAATTATCCTAGAATTCTATTGATGTTGGCATTTAGTTACATAAAATAAATAGTTGGAGAAATGTGCAACCTTTGTCCCACTTATCTGATAGGTACAATCTGTATATCCAGTTTCCACGTAATAACAGTTCAGACGATTGTTATACAGGGAAGTGGGTTAAGAGGACAGAGGGTACAGAGATGTACAGAGATATTATGCATGTCAAGTGCTTATGGTTAACATATGACATAATTATTATGTTTGAGTATTATTGTAACAGTGTTGAGTTTAGTCAGCATATCATTTTGTTAGACTTTTGTTTAAATAATCAAGACCAATTCGATCTTTTTACCAGGTTTTTAAAAAATGAAAACATTTTTCATGAAACAATAAGGATACCTATCGATGTAAATTTCGCCAAATAATTTCTTGTTAATATATATAAATAATGTTTAAACAATCCAAACTGTTGTATTCGAAAATCAAGTAAATGTTGGCTCTGTTTAAAGGAGTAGTTTTTACCTGGTGGTCCACGAGGATAATGTTGGCGATCGCGAGGGATTCGCAGTGCTTGTATAAGGCTCGTTAATTGGTGACCTTAAATTTATAGAGGCGGTTATTTTAAGGTTATAGTGAAAAAAGAGCGAAAAAACAAGTATATTATCATTTGTCGGAAAAAAACCTCTGCAGGGCATTCTTCTAATTTTCTTATAACTGACTTTAAAGATTGATTATTTTGATACAATGAAAACATTTGTCATCAACTATTGATAATAAATAGTTCCATGCGGTAAAAAACACACATTATAAACATGATACCGAGTTTTCGAGACGCACGTTCAGGGTAAGAGTTGCCCTGAACTTGATCAATTAGAAGATCACTCTTTACGGTGTCTGCAATCTTTTAAAATAACTAACTGGATCCACGCGAATCTTTTATGTTTTGGAGATATTACACTTGACTATGTTGAATTTCAACATCTTACTACCTTATCGAGAACCATGTTCACTTTCAGCAGCAGTATTTTCCGTTAACATTTAATTGTTGTGCTTCTGTTACAGGTAGGATGCTATCGGTTGGCGTTGGTGGTAATATTTGCCGCCTTGGCGAGTCCTAGGGTTGCTGGAGAAGAAGGAGAGAGATGCCGAGGCAGCGGACTAAAGAACTTGTGGGGCGATGCTCTGACTGACTCACTGGATTGCATCGGCCCCAACAACCTTCCTTACCCCAGGTTAGACTATTATTTATGTAGTATTCGGGCAGTACAATTGTATCTCTCTTGGAGCAGCACGTTTCAGATATTTCTAATGAATTCCACGTGTCATACAATATAATGTCCGAATCTTGTTTTTTTATCAATCTGTTAAAATAACGCTAGGTACTTAAGCGTATTATTTTCATTCTTTATAACTGTACTTTGTATAGCTATGAGATGTTAATGTTAGTCAATGTAGAATTTCATTTTTTCATGTCATAAGATTTATCGTAAAAAAAGTATTGAGTCATTAACATGTGTTTATACTGGTTATAACTTTCACGGGCGAAACAAGGTCGGGTCGGGAAATTCGATTGGAATAGTTACAAATAAATATTATGACTCATTCCATATACCATCTCATTCAAATAATTTTAATTTGGAGTTAAGACAAAATGCGATAACTTTACTACTACAATTACATAGACGGTGTACGTTTTGTCGTTAACAATATTGTTTTATAAAGGATGATAATGGAGGCAGAAAAAAACAACATTCTTTTTTGTAATAATAAAACTTTCTACATCAATATAATATGATATGTGGATTTAACCTAGATTATTATATACTCGTCCTACGCATAAATCGCCGTTATTATATTTTTTTGTTCATTTTTAGACCTACATACGGGAAACGTACAGATGTCGTATTTTTAGTGATCGGTCAGTTTTACCAGAGATCCATTGTATATTTATCACACTTCATGGTTTTCCTATTTTTTCATTTAGAGTCTTTATTTTTTCTTTGCAGAGCAGCCATGGCTAGAGCCTTCAGAACAGCGTGGGGTGGTAACTCCAGGACCGGCCGAGCTGGGTTGAAGACTCTCGATCCTTCCATAACTCAGAGAGCTCTTCTGGAGTCCTACAGAGCAAGCAACGAAGAAGACTCGTTTTCTTCGTCACACAGAGTTGGTATGTTAAACACTAATTACTTGCTTGAAAGCTGTAAGATCGTTTAGTTTCATTAAAACACTTTCGCATATGTGCTTCTATCCAGGATAACAAGATCGAAAATGGTGCAGGATGCATTGATGACTAATCCGATGAAACTCAATGAATCAAATAGATAATTACGAGTACATTTCACGCACAGAGAGATAACAAAATGTTTAAATTTTGTTTTGCAACCAGTATCGATAAAACTGAATAATATACAAATATACACGAAGATAATTTGTAAAATTCAATGTTTCCTTTATTTGATATCTAAATGTAGGTTTATTTCAAAGCCTTAGATAATGATCGTTTTAATTTCTAGTACGGTCAATGAAAACTATTCTATGATGACCAATTAAGATACTGTCACGATGTCGTGATAATTTTTAATTATAATAAACAGTAATATTATAATATTTGCACGGTCGCGACGTTGTCAGCGAAAACTGATCACCGCCCATATTATGTTTCAATAAGTGGCACAAAACTATCCGCTGTCTGGTCACACAATACCAACGTCACTTTCTAGGACATCCTATTCGATAAATTAGTCCGATTTTCGCTTTCACATCTATTTCAAATTTCATTAAACGAATATCCTTTACCATCCAAAATCTCTTTATCTTATTGCTAAATTTATTTCATTCCGTAATAATATAATATTTTAAAGGATTAAAGATTTTTAGTCAATTGTGTACGAGCATTTCCCCTTAGATTGACCATATGTTTTTAAACTTTTATGTTTCAAGCTTTATTATTTTATTTAAAAAAACGAAATACATATCAGGTCAGCTTATAAACCACTCCACTCGTTTAAAAACAAAAGGTGCGCAAATATTAATTGCTTTGAACTCTTTATGGTAGAAAATTTATTTTGTAATACCGGAATTTCATGTTTTTTAAAATTATTTTCGTTTTCAATTTGCGGTTTCTGTTTTTAAAAACATGGCTCAATATAAAATGTAGTTTCTATCATCTTCTATTTTCGTTTCCTAATTGAAGCGTATGGTTGTCATAAATTCTCCTCTACTTTATGTCAGCCGCCATTGCCTTCGCCTCGTCCCATGTAAGCTCTGCTCCTTCCAGTGATCCGACGTGTGCACTCTATGTATATTCTCTGCGACCTTCTACGATGCCGAGAGCCCAGGGCTTTGAATAAAAAGCAGTACACACCCATAAGAATAATAAACATTCTTATATTCGAATGGAAACATTTGATTTCTTTCAGGCTTCTTTAAAATGTTATTCAGAAATGCGTTTCTTTTCCTGGGTCAGTATATTTAGCGCACAGTATTTGATTAAAAATTACTGAACGAAAGCTATACTGAAAAAATTCCAGCGTGCTTTGTATCTCCGTTAGTTTAATTAATATGCAAGGATGTACATAGACAGTTCTTTTGTGTACGTGTTGTTCCTACCGAACGTGTACCAGAATCGATACGAAAATAAACAATCATATATTACATACTATATGTCATGCTATTGAACTTAATTAGCTGCATTTTATATTCATTTTTAGGACATATTTATGTTTCTTAAAAACGTGATGCGAGTATTTAATAGAAATATTGGCCTACGATCTAAAGTCACGTTTGAGCGAAGTTCCCACAATTATTATGTAATGTAAATTTAATTGCTTCCCACAAAAAATGTATGAATTGCATCTTTGCAGTTGAAACTAACGTTACGTTTGACTTATTCGAAAAAGTATTTTAAAAAGGTTTTAATTATTATCTTTGTTCTGGGAATTTTATGACTTATTCGTGTTGATTGAATTTTATGACAATCTTATATTAATTCGACTGCCATCCTTTCAAATACATTTCATA
Source organism: Glossosoma conforme (assembly GCA_022606575.1). NCBI lineage: Eukaryota > Metazoa > Arthropoda > Insecta > Trichoptera > Glossosomatidae > Glossosoma > Glossosoma conforme. The sequence continues at coordinate 1,250,339 of JAGTXR010000126.1, forward strand.
TTTCTGTTTACCCATTTTTGGTAAATTTGCGAACTTTCTAACTAATGATAAATAAATTGTTATTATGTAAATAAGCTTCTAAAGTTAAATTATAAATCTGCTATATGTATTACGAACAATTTTTTTTACTATAATACATAAAATAACTGAGCATAACCAACTTTGATATATTAAGAAAGGTAACATCAAGTTAGGTATTACTTATACAACTTTTTAGGAAAATATTGAACTGGTGAAGGAAGATACTAAAAAATACATAACTTTTAAAGATAAAACAAAAGTACCTATTACTTAATTTGCCCCTATACTAAAACTGATCAGTTAACCTTTTTAAATATGCCTGTATAAGTTTATATTACAACAACAAATAACCTAATTTCTGACTCTTGACTTTTTTTTCGGATTCCATATTATATATATGTATATAATCGTGTCGGAAACAACAGGGTCAGATCCTGTCTGCCCAGAAGTGGGCGACGTCGATGGCGTTACTTCTGACCATCATCAGGTCTTCCTGGGTGCAGCTATTCGGGCACAGCGCACACTCCAGAAGGTGTGACAGGGTCTGCTCCACGCCGCAGTCACATTCAGTCGGTCCGCTGTAAAACTGCCAGGCCCTCATTTGTGTCCTCGTCTTGCATACTCCGGTCCGAAGTCTGTTAAGGGACCTCCATATATTCCACCCTTGGTCATGTCCAGGGGCTAGGTCCTCCATATTGAAAAAATGACAATGAATATAGAACAGGATTTTTACGAAATTCCAAGATTTTTTTGTAATCATATATCTTAAATTTTGTTCATATTTTTATTTTGCATGCTCCAGTAATGCGTTCTCTGAGAAGCATCTGAAAAAAACAAAACAAGCAGTATTATCTAATAGTAATGTTGTATAATGTCTAACCTAAAACCACATATTTTGCGGTTTAACATGTTATTCAATTTGGTGTGGGGAATGAATATAGAGATATTGGTAAGTACACGAATTACCAACACAATTATTAAATATTCTTGTCTGTAATAAAAGCGTAAAATAATTATTCTCTAAATGAATTTTTAATGGAAAAAATCATTTAAAATAGGTATGTTGTTATATAAATTATCACTCAATTTGATGGCAATTTTCGTAACTGTTTTTAATGATCAAACTGTATTTAACGATCGAACTGTTATTATTTAATAATATTTAAAGACATCCCATGCTATTTTATTAAATATTTGATTATGGTTTCCGTTATTTTATCAACTCAGGCACTACATCTACAAGTTTGTTTTTTTACAAGTTGTAAAATTATCCACTTCTAAAGGCACACAAGCACTGTGGCGCGCCTGCGTATCGTGTCACCGTGTGATTGAAGTACATATGTCAAAGAAAATTTTGCATCATTGTTTGTCAAATTAGATACAAATTATGGATTAGGTTCTCTATCATATTATAATTAATATAAATCGTATGTTACAATACCCAACCAATATAGCAACATTGCAAATATATTGTCTTCTGTTTACCTTTTAATTATAGGTATATTTGAAAATATTTATTTGGCTTAATTGTGTCAATAAAACCAATATAACTATAAAATAACGTAATGAAAAAGGGTTGGGTTTAGTTAAAATGCAAATATTACCATTTATAATAATTGAAAAATTTAAGGGTTTTCTTCAATGAGTTGGCAATGTAAAACAGCTGTAATCTCACTATAAAAAAAAGGTTTTGTAAAAAGATATAATGTGGTGTTCAGAAAAATGGAATTCCTTCATTAATTATCAACAACAAGAAATGTAAAATAAAGATAAGTAATGTTTTGTGTTATTTTGTTTAATTAGATTCATAAAGATGAAATAAATGATATTATTTTTATTGTTAAATTCATAATAATGAAAAAGACCAATCATTTCTTAGTCAAGAGTGAATACCCACAAAAATCATCAGTTCCAACCTTTATACTAAGCAATATATTTCGGCTTATAGAGAAATTACTCAAGTATATTTAATGAATGTCAATATTTGGAAAAAAATCTGATGATTTTATTTAAATTCCAGGTCGTGCAGCTGCTTCTTCTGATGGGAGTGCTTGCCGCAACTCAGGGACTCCTGCTCGCATGTGCCGCACGCGATACAACACCACTGCTCCAATGTATGGGGTGTCGTTAACCTCTGGCCAACCTGTCACTATTGTTCAGAAGTTTCCCGATCTGCTGCAGCAGGTTGTCTTCGAAGTCTGCGAGTGAGTACATCCTAACTTAACCTTACCTCGAGACAGTAATTTACTAGCGTTCTTAAGTTCTCTGAAACACTTCAAACTGCACCGCATTTCACCTCTTAAGAAAGCCATTCTCCACAGTGACTTAACATAAAAAACAATAAGTAAACACATAGTATTAAAACATTGAAAATTATTTACAACATTTACATTAAAATATGGCTGTATTTCTTTGCTCAATAACTAATTCAAGGTTTTGTCAGTAAGTTAAATTAATTGGCAGTATCCACTGTCAGTATGAATATGGCCAGTTATAAAATTGAAATGGCAGTCACATATTCAATATTGGTAAAAATTTATGTAAAATGAATGAATAAATAACCAATAAAAAGGAAACCTTAACTAACGTAATCTTTTATTAATTACCATTCATTATTTCCTGCCAATTTATTATTTTTCTACTGCCAAATGATTATTTTTTACTTACCTTTTTAGGCATTTATTACTTGCCGTTTGCTAAATAATTACTGCTCATTAATTTAATGAAATACTACTAAAAAAATAGTTGCCATAAAATATTTATACATTTCTTTTCATTTCTTCTGTAATAAATTAAAAATAATGCAGATATTTGAGCATATTCAGAGGTGAGAATAATATCACTGTGCAGAACCATTCACCCATATAGGTTTGTTGCACAAAATGTATTGTTATTTTATTATAATGAAAAATAAATAAATTTCAGATCATCAGAATGCGATGTCGTCCAAGGCCAATGTACGCAGACCTACGTTCCATATCTGTTCCTGGTCATCCCGCTGGGACCGGTGACTCTGACAGGACAAGATTATGTTCTCGTTGAATCAGGATGCGTGTGCAAACCCAAATATGCATCTAAATATGCTCCCGAAGCCAACGCCATTTCTGCTATACCGTGACCATAAACACTGATAAGAAGTATTATTTCACTAAATTTATTCTTATTTATTCACATTCCATAATTTATCAAAATTATACGTTATTGTTTTAGAGACTTGACTAAGTTTGTTACTACATCATTTCACTATGAGATGCTGCTAAAATCTCTGCCATGTTGTTAACGCTGCCATTTTAACATTTTAAAATAATCATTCCGTTTAGAGTACGCGCCATTCTACATTTATCCGTCATATTAAATAAATGCACTTGATTGATCATGTAAAATTAATACTGTCAGAGCACTTCTTAGCAGATTAGAAATTTATTTAATGGATTCATATTAAATTTTGTATTATTTATTTGTAGTAAGAAATCCTGTATATTTTTTATGTTTATCATTAAGTTGACTGTAAACTAAAAATAATTATTATTATGTATAATCATCACCATCAGAATCATTCGACACATCGATGATGATGTTGCTTATGATGATGATGCTAATTATAAAAACTTAATAATCAACCTTAAATAATTTATTATAATTTATTTCAATAATCATAGCGTATATTTAAATGTTATTCAATTATTTTCAATAAATTTTGTATCAAAGAGTTAAAGACATAAATATTCTATGAATTTAACTTATAATATAAGGTTTTCTACTTTTTTCTACATAAAATAAATCGAATTTCAATAAATATTAATATTGTATCATGTATAAATACTTTTTAATGAGATGTTTATAGTTTGCAAGAATATATTTTACTTAAAAGATTCATTTTTATGGTGATATCAATAAATATTTGAGCAATCTAAGGAAAAGGTATTTTTTTCATTAGAAGCTATTGTTAGCTAATATATTCACGTATTTAAATATTGAATACAGGAAAACTTGTAAGAAGAAGCTTTCTAGATGCCTTATCATGCATAAGTAACTTTGTTTCATAATGAGTAATATTACTTTTTTTTTTATTATATGGCTGAAAAAAGAGTGCTATAAGATTGAATTATGTTAAAATTAGTTAACTGCAGCTAACTAGTTCTCGATCATTTATATGTCAGCGTCTCTCTATTATATATTAATAGATTTAAAGAGCTATTAAAAATATTTTAAGGGAGAACGTATTATTGTTTTTGTACTGTAAGTCTATAATAGTTTAATTTATTTTTTATATGATTGTGTGATGTATTTATACTGTTTATAATTGTTTTAGTTATAATCACTGATTATTATTATATTGGATACAAAAATAAATGAAAGACCCAGTCTTGTAAAATATAATTTATTTATTTTTGGGCATCTCAAGCCCGGTCTTGACCACAATATTTCTGAGCCATGATGACATTAGGCAGCTCATTAGAATGATTAATTTATAACTATTTTTCAAATGTAAAACATAGACTCAATGTAAAAAATTTGGAAAAATAACTAACGTGACAATATGTTCTTACATATTTTAAATCTGGTTTTAAAAAAAACATTTTATTTATTGGAATTTATATTGCTTAAAATAAAAGAACAAATAGTTTTATCCTTCTGTAAAAATTACAATTTGTAAAAAATAACATTTTCATTTAAAACATTTAGAAAATGAAAAATGATTTTAAAAATTAAGAAAATGAAGAAGTTATTTAAAAGTTTAGGAACATCAAAATATAGTTCTTTTTTAAATTTGTATTTTATGTGAATTAAATTTAAATAAATTTAATTTCAAATTACCAATTATTATATACATTAGGTAACTATAAAACACCTTAATACTGCAAACTTATAATAACAATCAATCTTTAAATAATCTTAAATGCAAATCACTTGGTCAGCTTAATCTAAAACCTCGACGTAGAGATCCACTTTCTTATTCATACACAGCTGATCGATGCCCAATTTATGGGACATACTGCATTCATTCACAAGCTTAGATGTATTGGCTTTTGATGGAACGACTTGATGTAAGATATCAAATAATATCTTCTTATTAAAATTATTTTGATTTAATGCTCCACAACAGGTTCCCTGAACATGGATGCGATATTTCATCAGATTTTGGTATCCATTATCCTTGTACTCCATCAAGAGAGCAGAGGTTCTTTATGGTTGTTTTGTGGCACAAATACTTCTTACAGAGCAGTTGTGATAAGAAGGAACGGTCTTGATGATTGTACGAGACACAAGTTGATGACTGGTGAGATTCAGTCTATTGTTGGTAGCGGTAGTACTGTTGGGGCTGTGGCCTGCCCAGTTGCTGTGAGGGTTCCAGGTACTGTTGAGGTGCTCCTCCTCGCAGTGGAGACTCCTTTGGTGGGGCCGGGGTGGGGACCTTCACTACAATATCTGTGGGCTTACGGACAACCTGGAGGCAAAAAATAAAAATATAGTAAGTAATGTCAATCTTATATTTAAACCCTATTTAATTGTATCTCCTTTTGACTGCGATTCTAATCTCTTTCAGGGGTTCTTTATCTTTAGCACTTCTGTGTAGTGATTACAATTGTTCAGACGGGACTCCCACTGAACTTATCAATAGACGTAATTGATTTTTAATCTAATTGAGTGTGAATCATATTTGAAAATCCTTTTTTAGATATGAAATTCAAAAGATTGAAATTGTAAATGAAGTGAATTGTTCGCAATACCTCAGCCTTGAAGCCTTCTTTGGGGTCAGCGGTGTAGGTGACTGTCCTGATAAAGCCATCGCTGTCCACCACGGAGTAGCTGCCCTTAATGACGCCTCCTTGACTTTCCTCCTTCCTGTTCTGGTAGTTGGTGAACTCATCGTCGTTCACATCGAAGCCGAATTGGTAAGAGGGGTTAGGCTAAAAGAACAAAATTTAAGAAAGCGTTTCGTATTAATAACAATAAATTATAGTAAAATTACATTTCAAAAAACTTCCATTAAGTTTCATTAGTGTTTAAAGCTGAAACACATTAAACTTAATCAATCTAAAAAAATGTTTAAATTGGCTTTGAAAAAAAAACGTCACTCGCAGGGTCTCCAAAATTTATCACATTAAACCAGGGGCTTCGAAATCGACCCCCAGGCCCTCAAATTTGCAAGGGGCCTGAGAGTTAACCCTGTCTCCACAACCTTTTTTTCGGGCATTTATGTGTAACAATGTACGTTTTTTTGGACTATTTGGAACACCAGAGAGAGAGAAAAATGGAGTTAGGACTTAGTTACATCATTTGCATGTAAGTAATATTATATCGCTGTTTTTTTAAATAAACATCGTGTGAAATTAAATTATGACACTTGTTACTATCCAATATAATTATTAATGTAACGTTCTTACTAAACTGAATTGTAATTTTAATACCTTTCTCGTCATTAAATTACGCGTATTTTATTGACTTCATTCTTCCGCATATAAAATATCCAATACAGACAAGATACGTTATAATACTGGAGAAAGTAAAATTATTACAACTCTTCGACGTGTAAGCTGACATTCTGACAACCTGATAATATATAAACCTTCACGTTATATTATTTTCACATAATAACCAATATTATTAATCTAACAGTTACGAATAAAATTATCACTATACAAACCAATGGAATGGATGATAGTCGGATACACACTCGTATGCAAATATAAATAATGATAATATAGCGTTAATGGCGTACGAGGAATATATTAGATTAAAAATAAGAAATGTTGACTATTGAGTTTTGAACATTATTGAAATTACATCATTACATATTTTAACGGAATTTATACAGATTAATATTAAAAAATGTTCTTAGTCCTTTAGTGTATTCATCAAATTGAATTGATTGTTGTACAATGTACAGTGGAACCTCTCATAACGAGCATAATTCGTTCCAGAATCTTGCTCGTTACGTGAAACACTCGTTAAGCGAAACTGATTTTCCCATAGAAATCAATGTAAAACACGATAATGCGTTCCATGCGAAATATTTTTTATTAGTATATTAAAAAAATGCTTGTTAATTGTTAAATATCGTAACAACCTGGAAATAAACCTTTTTAAAATCGAAACTAGCTTATTTTTTTATTATTTTTTAACAAATAAATAATTCTTTTTTACTTGAAACCTGTCTAAAGACATTTATTTTAGCCGATTCTTTAAAATTTGGTGAAAATATTATACAGAATTTTCATTGAATAAGTTTGTAGCACGCATAGCCACCTTCTTATTGGGATGATGCTTCTCAATGTAGGATGAAACAGTTTCCCATGCTTTCAGCATTTCTCTAATTGCGTCAGAAGATTGTTGCTCTGCTACTTCCTCTTCCTCCAAACTCTCCTTCATAACTTCTTGCTGTGAAATACGATCATACTCCATAAGCTCTTCAGTGGTCAGCTCTTGATTGTGCCCTTCCACAAGATGTTCAAAATGTGTAATCACATGCGATCACGTGCTAACGGTATGAGTGCTAAACACAGACTGATGCAATGACGCGGAAGTCCCGGCTCACAAGTGCGTCAAACGTTAAGTGACTTCCCCTTATGCCTCACTCGTTATGCGAAATGTCGGTCGTTAAGACAGGTGTATTTTCACAGTTTAATTTGCTCGTTATGCGAATTACTCGTTATGAGAGGTGCTCGTTAAGAGAAGTTCCACTGAATTTGATTTTACTTTAAACTTTACGGGTACCTTTTTAAGTTCACATAATTACCATGAAATGTAGATACTTGTAGATTCTTACATTGAATATTCGCTATATTGGTTTTCTAAGATACATATATTGATTGTTGATTGCATATATTAGGGTTTTTGTTCACAAATCAAACCATATATAATATTCTAAAGAGATCGTGTAGCTCGAATAAGTACTCGTATGTACGAAAATAATTATTGATTTTTTCATTTGAATTGGAAAGTTCTTCGTACGCGTATGATGCGATTACGATCGGATTTAATGTAACTTATCCAGTTAATGACACCAACATCGGTCGGTTGCGTCTTAGGCCAAGAGACTCCAGCCATCCACGTAAAGAACATTAGAAAACGGCAATCATAGCAATGACGCACACGTCAAGGTAACACGTACAAGATCACTGTCGCAGTACACTTGATTAATGCTATTACCTTATTGCAATTATCTTCGATTACTGCTCTTTATTACGGAGAAACTCGTTACTCAATCGAATTAATTAATTTCACTTTTGTGCATTCCGGACAGGAAACTGCCGGTCATGAGGTGAAACTGGCTGATCATAGCAGGGCCGCAGCAGCAGAGTACGCGTAAATCTGATCCGGATGTTTGAATATCTTGGAAGATAAATTATATTTTGTAAATACAACTTTTTATTGACATTTTTACATACGAATTCACTTTATAAGTATCTTACGATATTCCTTAACAGTTTGAAGATATGCACAGAAATACTTCAATTAGTTGAATATGAGAGATATACCAGTGATTAAATTAGGAGAATGATAGCTAATTGAATTAATCATGATCACTGATGATTGTCTGGTTCAAAAGACTACATAATGTAACAATAAATACATATTGATACCAGCCTCAAATGCGAAGGGCGTATGGAACTAGCATCATATATACTACGTAATCTGTTAATATATTTTTAAAATGTGTTGCTGGAAGATTTATATTTCGAATATTTTTTTTTTTTGTTTGTCAAGTATCTTTGTTAAGTAACTTCTTAGGTTTTCACGGTCAAATTTGATATTGTGGCTTTTGGGTTTAGCCGTGTGTGGCGAATTACTCCTTTCCAATATTTCAACCGCCATTACAGGGGTCTTCTTCAAGATTAATGACTAAGTAAACCACTAACCCTGAAAAAAAAATCTTGAAGAAGACCTCTCCAATGGCGGTCAAAATATTGGAAAGGAGTAATTTGCCACACACGTCTAAACTCAAAAGCCACAATATCACGTATCTTTGTTATTTTCAATTGAGTTAAATTGTTTAGCAATGTTTTTTCTTTGGATATTTTGCAGTGTGTCGCTAATCGTTACTCGACGATGGTCAAGACCAATAGTGATTTTGTTGAACCGGTCATCTCGTAGTTCTAAGATAATTCTTGAATTTTTTATTTAAAATAAAATAGAGTAAGATGTAGCGCTTTAGATTTTTTAATTCACCCATTAGTATCAATATATATATCCCATCATCTACGCACAGTGCATATGGTCAAGTTGCAAGATTTATTATTTATTGCGGACCTGCAGGCATGGATTTTGCGAGTTCGGAATAAACACGATCGCGGGTCCGCGTTATGCAAGGTGCCCGTACGCTCCAGATTGAAGAAAGGACATTGCGTAACATCGGCTTAAGTTTAAATTCGCTCGACTCGAATCGAGTCACGGTTAGGAGAAAGTCCGAGAGGCGAACTCGGCAGAGCTATCAGTCTGAGCAATGGCCAGCCCCACCGACGATTACCTGACAGATGTCGATCAGCATTATGCAAGTTGAATAATCACTGTCTGATTAAGAAATCTGATACCAAGAGATCACAGGCTTCCGACTATACTTTTTGAGGAAATATTACGTAGAATTTCTCTTCTAGCACCTTCAGTCTGATAGATGTAAAATTACAGATGATTAAGTTTAGTAATAACTTAGCTAAAAAATTCGAGTATCTTTTATTTGAAATTAAACTATATATTTTAATATACATTAATATAGTTTATACATGAATGTTAATAATATTTATTTTCTAAAACGCAACGAAAGAAGCTTTGGTTCCTACCAATTAAATATTTAAAACATTGACAGAAAAGGGAATTAATTTGTATAAGCTCTGATCGTATCAGATATCCGATTAACTACATAATTTTACTAGTATATTTCAAACAATCTGTTAAATAAAAATGATAATGTACGAAGCGATTCTGAAATGTTGTTTAATTTACAGTATAACGTATTTTTTTCTTTCGGCGATCTATCACACACGTAATTAACTACAAAAAGTAGGTTAAAAAAGTTCTACGTATTATAAAGATAATTATACTTTAATGTAGGTTATAAAGTTATTCAACACTAGCCTCGGGCCTTTGTTACAGAACAAGGAAAACATATTATATATTTTTTAGATAGCAATCACCCTGTGGTAAAAAAAACTCCTATATTCAGCAACTCAACATCGAATTTGAAATGTTTTAATACGTGCTACAGGATAATGGCATGGCAACAAAGATATGCAATTATTTTCAAGCAATACATTGTAGCGCAAATATTTTTTTTTAATGCCAAATTTTTAGCAATATTCCTATGAACTTAGAATGTCCATTTGCTATTGAACGATTTAATATATAAAGTAATTAATCTATTAAATATCTAAGAATTGTGCTGCATCAACTCGGCAAATAAAATTACTTTTTCACGCAAGATTAATTATCAATCTTCAAATAAGTTATGTAGCGATTTTATGTTCACAGTTCGTCATGTGCCGCGAAAAGTTTCAACAATGTGTTTGTTTCTAGGTTCCTACAATAGTTTATCTTTGATACTTCAGATGTAGTAATAGTACTCCAATTGTTGATATATATCTTTTCCGTTCAAGAAAAGTTAAGTCAAGCATGGTAATCTAGATGTTAAGTCAATCTGAATTTTAAAGAACTAATAAATTTAACATCTAAGAAGAAAAAATTATACACTTTTAAAAACTTATAAGTTCCAAATTTTGATGAAATAATACTGTATAACATTCAGTTTTAACCCCGAATCAAGGAGCAAACAAAATATGTCTAAAAAAGGAATTATTAAATTCAATGTCACTTTGACACTTGATGTTATGTCGTTGAAAAATACGAGTAGGTGAACTTGTTCGGTGTTATTCAATATAAATTTTAAGTTCTAGCAATCATAATGTAATAAGGAAAATTAGAGAGCTTTCGTTTTATCTTGTAGTATTATTTGTAAAATAGAAAAAAATATTCTTGTTTACGGGTATTTATCATATTGCTATGATTTCTGGTTCTTGCATTTTTGTTCTTACCTCGTAATCTTCAGGTTCATCTTCAAGCTGCTGAGGGTGTTGAGGGCGGGGGCGCGGCTGGGCGGGTCTGGGGCGGTATTCCTGCTGGGGCTGGGGCGCGTACTGGGGCTGCTGGGGCTGGGGTTGGGGGGCGTACTGGGGCTGCTGGGGCTGAGGGGCGTACTGCGGGACAAACTGGGCTTGTGTCTGTTGCTGCGCCCTCTGGACCTGTGAAACATAAATCACACATCATATTATATGCAATACATATTCATTTTCACTTCTCCGTGTCCTCTCTGCCTCCCGTAGCTCCGCCGAGTACTTTCTGTACGTAATTATATATGTAATTCTGTATATAGTTATACATTAAATATATATTTTAAGTTATTTTGACAAATAAGCATACAAATATACTCGTTGATAAATCGATATCAAAAATATTAAAAGAGCATCGAAATGTCTTTAAGTACCTGTACATCTATGTAATTAATGAATTTTGTTAAATTTGAGAATGCATCTGTCAAGACAGCGTAAAAGTTGATTATTTTTAGGTATAATTTGATATAGTTATAAATACAATTTTATGAATGAGCTTTTTGTTTAGGGACAATCATCATAAAAGACGTATTATTTCTCGATAAATGATTTTTTTCCATATAAGAGATCAATCACTGAAAAGCTAATTATTCTTTCAAATCTTATTATATTTGAGTTCACGAAATATACATTTTGTGTGAGTTTTAAGTATTGGAACCTTAAATATAGTATACGTATATTTTACCTTTTGTGCATTGAAACACTGTAAATCTTGCAATACCATGCGCATTAATAGGATGTGCATAATAGCAATCGAGGTTGACACGAAGATAAACTCTGTTGATACAGTTTTTTGTGGAAGAGCTAAGAAAGAATCACTGAGTTTGAAAAAAGTGGCTTACCAGTCCAGCGACTCCACTGTTCCTCACTTGCTGACCCTGGCTGGGGATGAAGGAAGGTTGGGCACTGGGTTGACCATCCTGCTCGTAGATGGGAGTCTCCTGCCTGCCCTTGGTCTGTTGTTCAGCCAAGTACTGGCGGAGGAGGTGGGGTGGTAGCGCGACAGGCTGTGTGACATTATTAATTGCGTAAGATTACATTATTTCTTATCCACCATTTAATCAATAATTAATTAGAATAAGTAATAACTTTTTACGATACAAAAAAAAATATATTAAAAGTTTATAAACTAATATAATAATCAGTATAAATAATTCAGACTACAGTCTGTATAGAATATATAGATATAATGCTCTTATTTATAAATATATGTTTACTTTAATAAAACCTTCAACATTTTTAGACTTTCAAGAAAATTAGAAAAAAACACGGATTCTTATAGTTTACCAATAACTTTATATATCTTCAAATATCTCATTATTATTTTTACATATCGGCTCCACATAAGGAGCATATGGTCGCCATTTTTCTTTTCGACAGACAATTACCATCGTTTCTTGACTCAGATATATTTGGGTGGTTGATGATTAGCATAAGCATGCTAATCATCAATACCCATGCTTCCTAAGCAGGTAGAAATATAATATAATAAAAAAACATTTCTTAGTAATATTTTTAATTTTATGTTTTACAATTTCAGCCATATGTAATACAAAACATAAAATGAGCCTTTATCTTTTATTTTAAAATAAAATTCTACGAAGTTAATAAGAACTTACCTGTTGTGCATAGGGGAAGGCTGCTACCGCTGTCAATCCCACGAATAACACTGCACTTAAAAACGCCGCCCTCATCTTTGCAAAAAAATAAAAACCTAACGCGGTGTTAAAATAACTAATCCGTGGATTAAGCGGTCGACTGTCTGTGGGGCTGAGAGCTGTGATACACACATTACCCCGTGTGTGAGGTTTTATACCGCCGCCCCCACCTCGAGGTGCGAGTTCACTTTCGTCTACCGCAATGTGTGGAGCTTCCGTGCGAAGCGAACGAGAAGGGGTGAGCAGATTCAATAGCCTCAGATCAATTCAACGATCCCGATGTCTTAATAAACACACCGTTTGTATAAAACATGACGATTGCTGAAATTAAATGGAGGCACACAATAACGTAATTCCTCTTTTTCCGTAAAAACTAAATTCTCCGTTCATATATTGACGCCTCCATCCACCTAGAAGGCAATAATAGCGCGAGCAAAATATCATTTGTGTTATAAACTCGTATTTTTTTAAGAGCTTCTGTAAGGTTATTTTGCTTTATATATTCAATAGTATGTTCTTAATACAAAAACTAAGAATGTTGATTTAAATCCACAATCGCGATCCGAATAAAAAATGAAGCAAATTATTGTTATTGTAAAATGTATGTATGCATAAAATAAATATTTGCATAAAAGCACGATTCCAACATGATTTTATTATGATAAACGTCTACAGTCAAAAGCTTGTATATTTACTAAGGTTATGATTGCTGCCCTTTACATGCAATCTACTATTGTCTTTTAAATATATGTAGTGTTATATTCCATTAGATGTGCAAGAACATGAAGGTTTTTAGACTTCTACAAACGACTAATTTTCTATCTACTTTCTTAATTAAATTTATTAATTATGCGATGTAAGCACAATTTTTAAAATTATTCAAAGAGTAGGTAATTAATGTATTTTATTAATAAAGCCAGGAAGTACTTTCCAAGTAGGTAGTTAAAAGGGCAAGAAGCCAAGTACTTTCTAGCCTTTCTGACAGTTGACGAGATAAGTATTCAAGCAGAGAAATACTAGATCAAATATTTAATAGTTAACCCACAATATCCAACATTATTCTTATATTTAAATATGAAATTGTATTAGCCACCTACGCGTGATACAGTTTCAGCTGAAGATATGATGTAACTAAAAAATATAATAATGTGCTCTCCAAATTGAGGTGAGCCAGTACAATAAAAAACGATTATGTATTAATTGGTCTAATTAAGGAGGTTTTTGCATTGTGCGATTTTGTTAAATGTCGGTATCATTTAATCAATCCTGAAATTCAATGCATTTTATGGTATACGTCGGTTCGACAACTAGATTTCTGTGTCAGAAATTTTCTCGCTAGTTTAGTTTCAAACTAGATCGGGTAAAATTTACAAATAAGGCCGTTTGGACTAAGAACCTGAAATATAAATTTAACATTTTATGCAGTGGAAAGCAGATATTTTTATCATATTTATTAATTTTATATTGAACATACCACAAATGTATTTTTTAAAAAGGAATATCTTATTAGGAAACAAACATACATACAATTAATTTAGATTTTATTGACTAATCAACTTAAGTATATCTTATACACTAAGCCTATATTTAAATTAATACTTGCGTTTTTAAAATCATATATAATACATTTTAATAATTTCTTCAATTTGTCGTGTTTTAAATTATTTATATTTATTCTTAGTTATATGTTTAATTAGATATAAATGTAACCATTACGTCCGCATAAACAATAAGTTTTACCATAAGAATGTACATTTGTTATTCCTATAACTAATAGTATTTTAAGTGTTTTTTATTTCAATGCTTAGAAAGTTGCAATGATATTTTTGTGCATTTATGTAATTTGAAAACAACAGAAACAATGGACAATATGGTTTCATATTATTGTATGAAAACGATCATTTTATAATTAACGTATTAAAGAAAGTTCCCGTCTTCATTATTATTCTATCAGTTTATGATTAAAATAAAATGTACTAACTTATTAAATAGTTTATGTCATTTAAAGTTTTTCAACCTTGTCAAATTTTATATCTAAAATAGTGATCAAATTGAACGAAGAAAATATAAATACCTACCAGTTTACCTCATTGTTCCAAATAAATCAAAATATAATAATGTTTTCTTTCAGATTTATGAAGACCAATATGTTTCCCACGATATTTACCGGGTACATATTAACAATATACATCTCACATAATTCACTCACTGCTTTCACTATATATTTATGTTTACTTCAATTCTTAATTTAATTTATTTATTATTTCCATTAAATATACTTTTATTGACAATTTTATTCGCCTCTCTATCCGGCGTAGTGATTTTCCGGTCTAAGTGATCTTCGATAGTTCATTAATTGATATCCGTGACAAATTAATTGCTAATAGTACAAAAAAATGCTGACTACGCAGGGAACATGGAATATTGAAAAGTTTGCAATAATAAAACCTAAAAATCTTCCAAAACTCAGGGTTGATATATTTAAATCTCTAAGAATAAATCCATCAATTAAAAAATAAATACAAACACCTACAGGAGAGCATTTCAAATAATATTTTTACTGATTTTATGTTTATTTTGAAGTGTTTGGTATAGATTTATAAATATTTGAATTTACTTACAATTCATCCCTAGTTTACTAAGTATTAAGATTGCTAGAGAAAATCATGGTTTTTGGGTTTTCAATTATGTGCTTACAAATAATACATTATATGAAAACAAATTAGTGACCATTTCACAATCCTTAAGAACTTACTGGGAATTTATATTTTACGTTAAATGAAATAAATATTATTA
Source organism: Glossosoma conforme (assembly GCA_022606575.1). Classification (NCBI taxonomy): domain Eukaryota; kingdom Metazoa; phylum Arthropoda; class Insecta; order Trichoptera; family Glossosomatidae; genus Glossosoma; species Glossosoma conforme. The sequence goes on from JAGTXR010000126.1 coordinate 1,265,919, forward strand.
TTTTCAGCTCGTGACCTGTAAAAAGTGCCTAATGTAGCATTGTACTATTTGCTTACAGCACCTGGGTGGAGGCAGAGTTGATTAAGGTCAGTGATTGGTCCAGCAGATCAGAATGTCAATATCTGTTATGAAATATGGGAGTTGAGCTCATTGTCTCGGCGCTCGCGGTGCTTTATGTAACCACCGGGCTACGTGACGGAGAGTGACATATAGAGCTCTCGCTTCAGGCCCGCAGTGTGTGGGAAATTGGCGATTACGCAAAACCAGGTCCAATGCTGTCCACACACTAACTCTACACTATCCACACACTCGATCGGCTCAAGTGAATACTTCCAAGTGTTACCAGATATTTTAATACTTACAGTAATTATATAGTTGATAAGCAAGAATTTATTTAATAAATAAAGCTAGCTACTTCTTATAATATTACGAATGAGTTTAAATGGATGATATGGACGTTGGAAATATGTGGAAGTGTGAGCTTTGCTTAGCCATATATCTATTTTATTTAGAAAAAAAAATTATAACGCTCATGAAAACGAACCATTTTTTTTTTTTGTAAAATAATACTTTTTTTAATGTGATGTACTTGTGAACCTTAAATAAAATTAGACATCTTTCGATCTCATTAAAAATATTAATTAACTAACGCTCTAATATGCTTGAATACTATAGGTACATTTTGAAAACCTTTTAGCAATCTCCAAAATCTTGGAGGTTGCTAAGAACTACACATAATATGTTCTCGACGGAGCTCTTAGTTGTATCGGTGCAGCAGAAATGACTTGGACAGAGACAACGATAATGCCAGCTGACAATATGGAAGAATATAATTTTTTGAAAATCAAGTGTTTGAAATTTTACACTATTTTTAAAAATATATAATTTGCATTTTAAATGCTATCTAATTATTCACGTCATTGCCAAAAATATAATTGGTAATTTACGTGAATCGCGAAAACGACTAAATACAATGTCATGTAAAAACTATAACAAAGCACTGAGTCATTCGTCCGGTTGGTATTAAAATTTCAAATTTAGACTGTATAAAAATCTCAATATCCTTATTGGGTTTGTTAACAGTTAACGAGGTAGCATTTTTTAGTATCGTGGCTAACCGGGCTGCCGGACCTAGTTTTGAGCCGTTCTATAATCGATCGATCACGCGTAATACCTAATGACCGACACAGAATATCTATTCAGGCGATAACTGATCATTTTCAATACTTCCCTTTCTCGCAGCTATAATCAGCCATTTGAGCAACGGAACAGAGCCGAGGTAAGCGGTGAGCAATAATAGTGCCTAATCGGCTCATGAAATTTGCTTGAAACTTTCTGCATGATATCCGTATGAGATAAATTACACAATTAAATAATTCAAAATCGACAAATCCGGCTTCATTTTATCTATTTAGCCAGAATCGGAGAATTTAGTTAAACTCTTAATAGTTGTTAGTGCTGTACGTATAGAACCTAGTACCAGTTGTTTCCTGTAATAAACATTTTTGATTTACGAAAACACACATTTTCCGTAAATTTTGTCAAAAATATATTACTAAAACTTAAAAAAAAATGTTTATCTGAAACAAGACATAAATAAATTAATATGCTCATGAAAGGAATTACGATTTGACGACAACTGTCACTTGGGAACAAATATAATATCCGTCAATTAATTTTTTAATTTTTATTAGAATATTATTTTATTATTTCAATATTCTAATCTACTTTTATAGATCATTGACTATATTACAATATTATTATTACTTAAATATACATATACTAAACATAAAATTCTTTTTTCAACGCGTCAATGCGGATTTCGGCAAAGACAATTTCAACGCGGAAAGTAATAATATTAAGCTTGTGAATAAATGAATACTGATAGAATAATAATAAAAATATACATACTTTGAATATATACTATGGCGACATCTGTTGTAAGATAATAACAATGATATAAATACTAGTTTCATCGCGGGTCGGTCTAGGCATAGCAATGGCGCGATTCGCCGAGCGGTACGAATACCTGGGCATTGTTGGTTTCCAAAGTCCGCGGTTCGCATCCCGCTTCTGCCGTTATTTTTGTGCTTGGATTGACGCGTTGAAAAAAGAATTTTATGTTTAGTATATGTATATTTAAGTAATAATAATATCCGTCATTTTATCAAGTTCCATAACACAAGATTGATGGAGAATAAATCGATTTGAAACACGTTTTGGATACGGCAGCAGGAGGCATTTTGTGGTAGCCATATGTTCCGATTTGGTTACAGATATGACATTGTAAAACAATAATTATCAATCTAAGTCAACAACAAAAGTTCGCCGTAGATAGATAAGTATATGTTTATATTAGACTTAATGAAATAATTCATATAAATTAATACGAATTTATAATTATGCAGTTTCACCAAGTATTGTCAGTTAATAACCTTACCGTAGATAGGTATTAAAAAAAAATCTTATTGTTTCCTGTTTTAAATATCAACATTAACATTTTTAATTTCATTCAAAAAATTATTTTTATTTAAACCAATTTACCGATCCATATCTAAAGAAAAGGTTGTGCCTGCCCACTTATTATTTTATTATGAGTTAACAATTTTTGTGGCGAGATATCAAATGGTCTTAATTTAAGGCTGTGTACCTTTAAATTCTGCACGACTTAGTGTTTATTTGGGATGCTGCTGTTAAAAAATATTTGATTTATGTGTTTTCCTCGTTTCTAATTAATAAATAATTCGTTTTCGAATACATTTTCAACATAAAACATCAAAGATATCAAATGCTCATTCCTTTATACAAAATTACCGTCGCATCAAGAAGTTCCGATGAATGCAGACTGTATACAATAGCCATATATAAGTTTATCATCGAAAAAACAAAGCCTATAGTCTTAGAAAAATGCAGCTACAGTAACGCAAAGATTAGCCATTTATTATCGTTATGTTGAACAGGAACACCATTGTACTTCCAAAACGAAAGATAATATCTTTGACCATACAATTGTTTCTTGATTTACAAAAAAATTAAGGATTTTTCACCATCTTAAATTTAACTAACTATAGTTTCAAAGTAAGATTTGCCAGTATGAACATACATCAAAAGGATAAAAGTAGTTATAAAAATATGTACGAGTATACAAAGGAACTATAATTATTGCATTAACTGTGATTGATTACCCGCCAAATCTTATTATATCATAATATTTGCCTTCAGTATTACAGTTCAAGGTAAATAACCTCAACTATGCGTTCATTGGTTGCCAAAAATTAATGATTCAGATATTTCGTAATGAAATGTAATTAGGTGCGTATTTATAATTTTTCTTATCATTTTTTTTTCATATCTACCATATCCGCTTATAAGTTGTATTCCTGGTTCGTGTTTTCAAGCCGGGGTCCAATAATTATCGTACCTACAGATCAAGACGTAAAACAGTCTATTGCAACGGTAATCTTATTGTGTTGCATCGCGGGTAGAAATCGTGACTTTTTTGTTACTTAATCAAGATTTAAAATCTTGACGATCGCTTGCAAGCCGATCACGTACGTTATTTTAGACGAAAAATATGCGTTTGGATTCTTAACTCCCCGAAAGGTTTTTGCAACAATTATTATCTGCGAGGAACGTCTTTGTGTAACAAATGGGTGATTTTATGCACTGGTGAGCAAATGAAACAAGGAAGAATATTGTTGTACACCTTCATGGATAATTCTTTGATTCTTGGGTAATTGAGTGTGTAATTTTTTTTGTTTATTAAATATCTTTAGAAAAATGTGTATATTTCCATTGCCGTTTTGTTGGAAGAGCTTATTTTATTTGCTTAATTAACTATTAAACAATACTATTTCTATGGCTACTTGCAGTTATGTTTATGAAACCATAATTAAACCGGATCTATATGTTTTTTGATTTTTTGATGATGAAAATAATTTATATAAATGAATCAACAGTTGTGTTTTATTGTTTGAAACAACAACATTACCGATTTCAATGTTCCAGACAAATTTATAGATTTCTAAAGTATTTATTTTAAGACGGTATGTTTATGGATTGACCTAATCCACACCTTAATAGATACACCATCTATATACTGTAGTAACTTTTAAAATAGCGTTTTACGACTTGCGATTATTAATAACTGTCACAACCGCACTGAAAAATATCAATTTGTTTTTAAAAAAAGTGAAAATCAAAAAATATGTAAACAAATTGACTGACAAATTGTAACTTGTGTTTTTTAAAAGATCCTTAAAAAATACAAAACTCAAATTGAAATTTATTGATTTGTTGCAATTTATGTTGGACGCAGCATAAATCTGACGTTATTACATATTTAAAAGAGGGTATATGTATGTTAACAAATCAATAGATTACTGTTACGTGGAAGAATTTTATAAGTTATTTCAGTCGATTTTCAAGATCATTGGTGCCAATATTCTTGAGCGATAAGATTATATTTAATAGGATGTTTAGGCAATTACTCATATTTCTGTATTTGCAATTGTTGAGATTTAATTGACACGAGTCTCAACATCACATTGTTTATATTATTTTCCGTGTTGGCGATGCTGCGTTTCGATAAAAAATATATATGTATATGTATTAGTTGTACAAATTCCCTGTACAAAACGTTATTTATTATTTATCTTTTCTTTAATAAAGTTTGTACAAAAAATTACGGAAGCAATGTTTTTACGTGGCTTTTTGATAATAGTTTTCCACTTTTATCATAATGGGATTTTGATTGATGGACACTAAGAACAAGAAAAATTACGATAAAATATACTTGTAATTGACGAACGGTATTATTAAATTTTCTAAAGTAAAATTAACTTAAAAATAATATTGTGCTATGTCGAAAAAACATTAATGGAAAACAACTTTGTTAAAATTGATCAGTAATAGGTAAATATGAATGTCTGATTCGCATTTTTCACAAATTGAACAATACTTAGTTCTTTTGATTCATAGATTTTTTGTCAATAATTGTATAAATAGAATATCAATTGAAAACTTTTGTGTGTTTCTTAAACTATTTTATAATAATGATGTTGTGTAGTCATCAATTATTTCACGAACGCTCAGTGAACACGCTAGCGAATGATTGTTTCTTACTTTCCTTACTTACTGGAGACCGTCGAAGAAAGCATGTTACGGTAAATGCCTTTTGTCCGACAGGCAACCGGGGCAATATGGATTTGTTTATATTTTCTCAAAAAAAATTTTTTACTCATTTATTGTGTTGAAATATTTTTAAATCGCACATTCTAGCAGTAGTGTAATTCCTTGATTATACAATTTAAAACTCTCAGGTAAACAGGCTACTTTCTTATATGGCATAAAAGTATTCCATACATGTACATCGATTATTGATCAAAGCCCAGACAATGAATGGCATATATATTCATACGTAAGAAAGAATGTACGAGTATTTATTCTACTGGCTATGATACAAGTGAAATTTTAGATTAAGAAATCGGAAACCATTCTATATTTCGGGAGAGTACTCGGACTATATAAAATATTTAAACTCTCTAAGATTTGTAACTCACGATCATACATATACTATACTTAATTTAATATTTATCGATTTTACTGGAAAACTTGTCGTGAGCTAATCACATAATAATTATTGATAACATAATCAAAGCAAAGCTATTGGAAAATATACAGCATTTTGTGTCGATCTTCTCATTCTCCCCACAGATTGTCCGTCAGCCATTAATTGGCGCCTTAAACCGATTACCATAATAATTATGCATGTAATGAAAAAATGATACGAATTGTTTTTATTGTATATTTTATCTGAATTTACTGTGAATGATGGCTATATCTCTCTATAAGTGAAAATATTTTGACAGGTGATTCGAAATAACATGTTTACCAGCACAAACGCATCACGAATAGATTAATTTTGAATGAATAAAAGTAAAGACAGTCGTGTTTGGTTTTTACTTTATATACAATGTAAATTTAAGCAAAAACCATTATATTATTATGCCTATAACATTGCGACTAAATTGTTTTGTAATTTCTTTTATTTAAAATAATTAGGGTTGTAATTAATTTTACGGTTCAAAAAGTAGGATTTCAATTAGAAAAAAATTAATTCACTCAAATTGGATACTTTCTTTGTCTAATTGCATTATGTATATGCAATGAACATATGTAAAACAGTTTTAATATTCATTGTTCGCGATAATCTACGTACTTTCTTTTTTAATTTTCCCATAAGTTAGTGTGCCGTAATCATTCTATTTAGAATTTCAAATTGAATGCGGACCGCCAAATAGAATTACAACTGATGCGCTGTAATTTGCATAATATGTAATGTAGTATTGTAGTCGACTTGCATATAAAAGGACAACATTTTTTTAACCACCTAAAAATCAAGAAGCTTTCACTGTTTCCAAAAACATTTGTATATTGAATCGCATGTAGTGAAAGATTCTTGTATTTCGACCTTTCAATGGATATCACGCACTAATTATACAAGATCTTGCTCGTATTGATTTTATCTGAGGTGTAGTATTTTAGAATTTAGATAATGGGTTTCAGATATGGTAGCCGATTACAAATATTAATAGTTCATAGATGTAGATTAATTACATTAAAATTACATTGGAAAAGCTTTCATCAGCCGACGAGTTAATTCAATGCATAAATTATCATTATAACTATTCTATATAAATGTTAAAAAAAAGTTTTATTCTTTGATCTAATGTCTATATATGTTTACGAACTAGTGATATGAGTGGTAGGCTGCAAATACGTTTAACAATGGGCTCGCTTAGTCTCTCTATAGTCTATAGCTATTCATAATGTTTCGTTGAAGGGCAAATTTTCACTCTTGTAAAATTTACTTAACAAATTCTAATGTTTTAAATAAAAATTACGTACTACGTTAAAAGTCTCTATATAATCTGCAGCTAAACAGATACGTTTTTATTCGATCAAAATGTGTTTTTGTTATAAAAAAGTAGTTAGTAATGGACTCGCGCGTGACTCTCTGAGTCCACCTGTGAGTGTTTAATAAATTACCATAAACTTTTTTAAATTACCAATAAACCACAAGAAAATTTAATAAATTAACTACATGCATATAGTTTAATACTTTGTATACTTAATAATTTGTGTAGTTATGTGTCGTATTATATATTTAACAATCTTCGCTATAAAATACTTATTTCTTGTATTATCTTCGTTACTAATTACTTTTATAGTAGTGTTACGTAACAGACAATATAAAAAATAAAAGCTTTAGTACCCCGCCCATTGATCATTTAATTATTTACCAGTGTTATTTAGAAGGCGCAAGTAGGTCACGTGATGTAATTTAAAAAATAATTACCCTTTGTCTGATGAATCAAGCCAAGCATTCATCAGCCTAATAACTCTTAAAGCAGTGATTGAAAAGAGATTATTTGTTTAATTTGCGATGTTTTAAAGATCAACTGGTAAGTTCCCAAAAAAATCATTTTTGTACGTATTTTGTGAAAATAAAAGCATCCGATTCATGAATATTAACTGACAATGTATGATATGAACAGTTGCTTGTTTCTAAGCGGTGCAAAATCGAAAGCATCTGGCTCATCACCCAGTCTTCTTAAAAATGCTTATTGAACATCCAAACATCCTTCAAACACTACAGTAGCTTATTTTTTAAGCCCCGGGATCTTGTCACTCTGGAAGACCATCGGTAAATATAGATAATAGTGTCCTTGACGGATGATATTCGGAATGCAAAGTTGTCGACTTGGGTGGGACCAGGCGATCGTGACAGCTCACAGAACTTGGTGTATTTTGTGGTTACCGTATGGTCCACTTAATGGGTGGATATAAAAAAGAAGATGAAAATATTTCGTATTTAATTTAAACTCATAATAAATATAATGGAATTTAAGTTCTAATATTCAAAAATTATTAAAAAAAAAAACATTTATTGATTAAATTATTTTTTATGATTTATGTTAGTACCTGGATTTATTGATAAACATATTGTCAAAATGTTCATACTCGTATATATATATATATTTTAATATTACCTGATTTGTTTTAAAAACTTGTAATAAAATATTTAAATACAATTATAAGTAGGTAACCTCATTGTGGTTTGTGATCGAGTTAAAAATGATATACATGGGTATCTACTTTTTTACAGCCCATAAACCACTTTCAGTTTCGCAGGTAGCGTGTTCATTATCTATGTATTTTAACAGCTGCTCATGGACCGTTTTGTAGAGTAATGGATGATGATTGATGAATATATGGCATCTATAATTAGTATAATATAGGTAGATAAATACAAAATAGTGTATCTAAAGTAAATAAGCTCCTTTAAAATGGAATACCTCATAGCTGACATTATACCGTCACTGTTTATCGATATTCTCATATGTATATATACTTAATAATTTAGCAATGACTTTTAATAATTAGTTTTTGAATGCTAGGTGAATGCAAGAGTTGTAAGCCATAAAAAGATGTAAGCTAACTTAAACATTATAGTAACGAAGTATATATCCTCTGTTTGAACCGCGCCCAACCCTTCTAACTTCGGCGATCGAACAAGAATAATTTCAACAATTTAATCCATTTACCAAAAAGTGTTTTAGCTACCACCATACTTCAATACAGAAACATTGTATTAGCTAGTTTTTATAAGATTGAAGGATTATGAATTTTATAGAATCCCATTATATGTTGGTGAGTTGAGATAAATTTAAATAAAAAAATAATTGAGTTACAGATGATATAAAAGAAAAGAGTATAAAATGCCAATGTAAAAATTAGATGCTATAGTAATTATTTTCAAAAAGAGGTTATATTTAATCTTTGCCTACCATAATTAAGAACACAATTAAAACATTTTCTATGAAATAACAATAAATCATATTCGAGTAGTGTAAAAAATGACTCGTGAAGCAGTTACAAGTGTAATACTTGCTTAAAAAATGCCTGCAGATGTAGTACGTAGTTAATAGTAAAGTCGACATTTGTAAAGGTGTGAAATTGCAATCGACTTCTAGCAGTGTTATTCGGTTCAATGACTTATTTGATGGAATCTGAACACAAACACATTTCTCAGAAATGTAATAAGGCATTTAAAAATATATATTTTTATTTAAAAAATAAAAAGAATATTTTTTAAATTATTAGTAAGGCATAAAAGTTAATGCATTATTGTTTTTGTGAATAAAAGGTTCATAGGACTATATTGAAATGAAAACATTGAATCTTGTACATTTAATCATTTATTTTTATAAAATCTTGGAAAGTATTTCTGCAAACGGTTTGAAATGGTTTTTATTTCACAAAATAATTGATTATTTAAACAATATTATAAAAATAAAGCAATTTTTAGCAGAAGGTATCTAGTAGTAGAGCGTATTGAATATTTACAATATGTAAATTCATTAGGTACATAATTTCTAGTGTGGATAAAAAATTAACCTAAAATTAATAAAATAACACGGTGTAAATATTAAATTCCTTTGGTTTTTTCTCGCCGCAGATGATGATGGTCGGTGAAGGGTTTTGACGATATTGTGCATAATGTTGCACAAACCCTATTTGTTGCTTATGTGTATTGGATATTATTCACGTGGAGAATTATTTCCTTTGGTCTCTAGTTCCTCCTCGATCCTGTGTGTCTGGTCGATGGAGTACTTAGGCGTACTTGTGTCCCACGTGGTGGCGGACTCCCCATTTGAAGTTGGCGTGTTTGTCTGTCTTCACGAAGGTGTGCACGGGACCCGTGATGCCCTGATGATGGTTGGGAGAGCGGCGCGTGCGGAAGAGCAATTTCTCAGCAGCTGCAATGCTCTGGGCTGAAAAAATACTCTTAAGGTAATACCAATCTTATTTTTACAAGTTACATCAGATAACTGTGAGTAAATAAGATGCAATTGAAAAAAGAGTTTCATTGACAAAATCCATTAATTCTCCTGTAATAACTATATAATTTGTATTGTATTCTACGCACAAAAAAAAACATCTATATTTTCACCTTTAGCAGAACATTATACCCATCAATTTTAATGTTTGATACAATTTTATAGACTTGCAACAACAAATATATTATATTATATAAACATATATTATTGACTTAGTAGATTTGATATAATATATCCTACGATGATTTTAAAAAATGTATTTTATTATTTTCAAATTTGAATGTAAAAATAGCTTACCATCATCGAACACATACACACTAGCGTAGGCTTGGGAGACAATAGCTACCATCAACAGAGCGACAAGGGTGTACTGTAAAAAATAGTAAATCATCATTAAATGTAAAATATCTCCCATACCAGATAAACTCCATGCAGTTTGAGTGATTTGGATAAGAAAATATATTTAAAATAAATGATTATATATTAATAAGAATACTTTTCATAATTCTTTAAATTGTATGTTATAAACATAATGTATTTATTTTTAATCTGGGTTTGTGTACTAACAATTTTGAAGGACACCATTTTCGAATATTTTTCGTTATTTTCGACGTGGATACGATGTTCAATGCGGCTGCGTTCTGATACTCGAAAATGAATGTTATATCAATTTATACCTCTTCCGAGATTGTCACCGCGATTTATTGATTCGCAAACCGAGCTGCTGGGGAAACGGAAATGTCGAACAAAACGTAAAAAAACTATTCTGCCAGTAGCGTTGAGAAAGAGCCAACCAGTAATGCTCCACCATTTTTTCATCTCCAACGGTCCAGTGGCTTGGACAGTGACGGTAAATTTATGTTTTCACTTGAAGTCAGTTTGCCGCCGGCGTTGCAGATTTTCTATACATTTTCGATGATGCCTATTTCAACTCGCTTTATTTTATGGTCTACCACGTAAATGTATTATTATAAAGGTATATCTTTGATTTCAAATTGATTTACCGCGTTATTATTGAACACCACATTAATTTTAAAAAAATCAATAATAGAAATCGGTTGAATTTACAGTAAATAATATATTTAAAAAGTCACCCAAAATAATTTTTAGTGATACTGTAGGATGCAAAATTTAACAAACAAAATTTTAAATTAAAGTAAAGTCTTTTGTAAACTTAAAATTGATAAAAATATATTTCTTTGTCCAAAATATTATTTTTCTAACTATTATTGAAAACAAAAACATATCTATAGGCAACATTATAACACGCTTAACTAAATATAGCATTAATTTCTTAAATATTTAGAGATAGGTAAGTGGCACAATCACAATTCTCAATGAAAAAACTATTTGATTTCTTGCGGTTGATCATTTTCATCAACGCAAATAATATAATGAGTACCTACTAATTTAATAGGCTTTTTCGCCGACCGCAACAAAGTAGACTACCTATACACAGCATACAACACTTTTATTTTTCACTTACCAAACTACCTTATTAAGAGACCCAAATTAACACGGCAAAAACGTTTGTAGTATTTTTGTTGAAAGGGTAAAAATAAAAGTATCTCGTGAGACTTTCCTTAAGATTGAATCTAGATATTGCTCCCATAGCGTTGTCTCGCCGAAACAGCCAGATTCGGTCCAGTCAGCCGGTTATTGAAGTGTGACGTCTGAGCTTTTTGCCAATCTCTCAATATAATTTCTAACTTATTGCCAGAGTATTTGCCATGTGCGATTGCCGAAGTGAGCATGCTCCATTTCCTTACCGCGGTATTTTTTAAATTCGCTTAAACTTATTGAGTGTTTTCACGCTTTTTGTTATAGCGTTATTAGTGACGTAGCCACTGAATTTGTTAATTTTTGATGTTGCCCCACTTTGCGGTAGATGCGTACTTTGCATAAACGCAACGACAAAGTACCCAATATATTTTTAGCCGCTCTGTAGTTAATGAAGTATGAAAAACAACAAGTATTTACATTATTTTTATTAAATATCCAAGACGCGGTCGCCGTATAAATAGTTTGGACATTGGTTTATTCCGCACAATAGCTTTTTAGTCGCTTCAGTGTAAACATGAAGATCAACGAACAATTGACTGTCCAGGTTAGAAAATCGTTATTGATAACATATATTACATATATATAAATATAACTAACTTAAACATTAAAATATATGGACTGTGTATAAGGAACGTGTTAATTGAGTGGATGTTTATTTTATAATTTTCTTGTAATTTTTAAGATGTGAAAAAGTGTAAAATATTTTCAATGTTTTGAAACTTTGGAATAAATTTTTTTATTTAAAACACATGGATTCAAGGACTTAAAATAATTATCAGTTTTTCCGTTTTTATAATAGGAAAAAGCTTACATTTTATTTATAAAAAATTACTTATGATGTATAAACCTAGTAAGCTGAAAAAGATACACATTATTAAAATCTATTTTAACGTATTTTATACCTGGGCTTATATTCGTATATAGTACATATACCAACCCTTTTATTAGACCTCACATTCATTTTTTATGAACTAGGGGAGAAGAGAATCACACTATTATTTTTTATTGACAAATGAACATTTTTTATGACATTCACGCGTGATGATAAAAAATGTAATGAAAAGAGGGGTTTCTTTGATTTTTTTAAATCATTGCTAATTGTAAATTTGTTAAATTGGGGTCATGCACTGACGTTCCTTGGCGAAAACTAATAAGCTGAGGGTGCCATACATATAGTTTTTTATTTCATTTTGATATACTTATTCTACTAAGATTTTTTACATATAATTTTAATTAATAATTACAAAAAAGTGAAATCTAGTGAAATCATTTCAGCTTCCAAAACTATACCCTCGTCCAAAATTAACATCCATTCATTTAAATTATAGTCGTGAACGCTTTAAGAGATTACAAGTTTACATACAAACATATTTCCTCGAGTCAACTACTCAACATACTGTATTGGAATCGTAACTTATATGTATTTTAAGTAGTGTGAGCGAAAGGAAGAAACTTCGAGTATTTTCGATGAGCTGATCAGGAGAAGTTTTAAAACATAATTACACCGAGTCATAATATTTGCATACATAGTTTGTTTGGAAAAGGACTAACTGGAAAATCCGAAAAAGCCACGAAAGTCGAGAGCTTTTTTATGTACTGGACGCACTTAATTATATTCGCTAGAGGACTACAAGATGGTCTTTTGTCAGCTAACTGATGGTTCTAAAGTGGTTGCAGTGAATACAACTAGTTCAAGATGTAAGGTTATGAGTCATTTAAATACGAAAAAGTTCCCTTTTAAATTGATGAGTCTTTACATTGTTTTTATTGTTGTGTTGTCTTGTTCAGCTGGGCGTTGCGCTGCTGGCATTTGTAGTGTCTGCGCGCGCACTGCGTGTGGAGCCTTCCGGAGGCAGACGGAGGCAGGTTGGAGGCTCCAGAGCCGCGCTGGCGGCTCCTGAAGACCACGAGGCCGAAGCAACGGGATTCTTGGGAGCAGCCGCCGTGCAGGGGCATTCAAAATACTTCCAGTCAGTATTAAAATATTTTATACGCTACATTTTCAAACAAATTAAATAAAAAATGTCGAACACTGTGTGACCTCTTGATTAGGTCTGTTTGGTAGTGTAATGATTTTGGCTAGTCGTCATATTACAATTTAAATGCAGTATTCACAAATATTCACAATATTTTTCTAAATCTTTTACTTCTATTAATATTGCATATGCTCCAATTAGGGAGCGGACATAGTATGATGATGATGATGATGATGATGTATATCGCATACCGACTAGCGTTCAAATTGTATGTGAAACTGATACGTCTTCGGTTCCGTTCTTAGAGCTACTTTAAGAATGTAATGAGTCCCTTTTTTTTATTTAAGAGTAATCTTTTGCATGTGTTTTTACATAAAAAAACATGGTTATTAAAATGAAACTCAGTAGATTTATCGATGGTAAATTTATGACGTACCGATAAAAATAAAAGTTAATAAAAGTTTATACAAAACAATGAAAAGGTTTTGAAATGCAAGAGCTTGTACATTGGCATACGACTTATGTTGAATTTTGTTTTAAAATATGTTTTTATGAGTTTCAGTACATCACAGCAATAAAAAAGGATGACCGAAGATCCTGTTTTTTAGTCCTGAAAATTATATCCAATAAAGTCTGAAAGGCTTTTAATTACTGTAAAAAATAATGACAATGAAAAAATATTTATAAAAAAAATGTTAAGAGGGTTCTCCCCTCAATTGTTGTTTAATGAGTATAACGAAGAAGGGGTGACCTTCTTGTAGGGATTTTTTCACCCTTCAGCTGGCCCCGCACAAAATAGAGTTCGGCCACGTCTGCGAGAACCCTGACGAGTGGGAGCAGCGATACGAGAGCAAGGACTTAAAAAACCACAGGGACCAAGGAAAAGTAAACCTCAATCATTTTTATCTACGAACATAACCATTAATTATATCTAACTCGGTGTGTTTTTCTCTATTTCCTTTTTTATGGCTTATCCCGAATCGGCATCGACTCGCGGCATTAACCGACTAATCTTCATCTGGACTAACCCTGGACTCATTCTGGACCTAACCTGGCTAACCCTCCATGGTACTTGGTGATATTCGGTGTGCAGGTACGCCCATGTACCCCACAAGGATCACTACGAGGCCGGACACAAGAGAGGAAATGATCACCACTTCATTGAGAGGCATGAGAAAGCTCATCCTCATGCTGGAGAATTCAAAACTAAAGTATGATCTTCTTTAAATTCATAGTCATAGTATAAAATACATTTCACGCAGTATACATCTCATGGACAACATAAATTGTTACCAAAAAAAGTAAAATTTTAATTTGAATTTCTAACTTTTGTTTTTTTATGCTATCCGTTCGAGAAAAAAACTGTGGGTAAACGAGCTTGGATTCGGTAAATCTAACTAGATTTAATTTTCGAAATGGGCTAAGAATCATCTTTTCTAAATACTAATACTAAAAAATGTATAAAATGCTAAATCTTTCAATCACTAATTTATTCAATATACATATATTTATTTATTAAATCAAAATTATATTAATTAACGACCTTCCTTACGCTATATATATAACTACATACGAGTATTCGTATTCGACTAATGTATTTTAAACTGAAATTAATCATCGATCTTACCCAAAAATACTATTCTAACATATCATTTTAAATTTATATCAAATGGCTTTTTTTGTTTATTTATGTATTAATATTAAACACTTTATTTATTTAATATAATATTACCAACATAAACTAAACACATTCAACACACAATTTAATATTTAAGTACTGTAGTTTACTATTTAAGTAAATTTCTTTGATATTTAAGTATGGTTGTACATTTATTATAAAAGAGCACTTCGTTTATTAAATAATGGTGCACTTACATGTAACAACCTATCCTCGGTATACATAAGTAATGTTGATTTACTTCGTGTTTTCTAACCCTATTACCACGTCCGCTGCTCCTCTGAATTCAAATAATAAGCCTTCCGGCACCCACCTACAACTGTCAATTAACCATGTCGATAAAATTAGTCATTTTTCTAAATTCTTTCCTAAGCACTACTAGTAAGCTTTGGAATGACCTTACAGAATTATGTTTCCATATCTCCTAATCCTTTACATATCTAACTTCAGCCGCTCTGATAGAGCGCTGAAGTTAGATATGGTTTTGGCTGGTTGAGCCCTATGGATCGCACTTAGATAAAAGAGTATTTAATTAATAATTATATAAAAAGGTTTTTAAATGAGAGTCACTCGCGAATCGAAATGTAATATTACATTAAATTTCACAAAATACTCTTAATTTATTATTTGATTATATAATCGTCAGGTTCGTTGGGGTGATAAGAAGGGAGGGTATGGCGAGCACTACTGGGACTACAACCACGCCGGACATGGAGACAACAACGACGAGGGAAGTGAAGCCATCGCCGACTACCAGGAGTCTGAAGAAAGTGCCCCTCGCACCAGGCGTCATCAATCACCTCTGCCCAGAGACTTGGTCCTTGATGCAGCAACTGGCCGCGTAACTGATCAGTCCAATGGACGACAGTTCTTCCTTCAGCCCATCGAATAATCTGGAGAAACTAACAAAAGACCGCTTAACCTGTTTTACTAACAATATCACTCTTTAATTAAATGTAGAAATAATCTTGTTATCTAATTGTTAATAATTTTTTTATTTATAAATTATGAAGACATATTAATCATCATGTTATATCACATTAATCTACTAGTATACATATTGTACTTATCATGGGTACTTGATTTGATAACTTCAAATATGTATAAAATTAATTTAATGTGCCTTTGTGGTGAGACACAATTTTTTAAAGCATACGAGCCTACAGTGTTATTTTTTGTTATTGTTAAAAAATATGTAGTGTTATATTCCAAAGCTGTACAGATATGTTATTTTGTAATGTAGTTTATATGAATAATTACTAATCACTAATTATTTTGAATAATTTGCGATTGTATAAAATCCATGAAAAAGTAAATATACAAATCGCACTGTTATTACAAAACCAAATACTTTTATTGAATCACCCATATTAAACACTTTCACACAACGATACGATTTTTAAGAAATTTTTCACATAAAAATATTCGCTTGCTTGCATTTGAAATACCCTTCGAATTATTTTCGGAGCGATTAGAATGTGCATCCAAAGTTGAAGAATAATGCATTTTTGGACAATATGCAAAATAGTATTGCATCACAATGGTTCGACCTTCCGAACCCTTCTTGTTACGTCCAACAGGTAGGAGCAAACAGGTTTTCTCTTACGATAAAATAAATGGTCAAATTGAAAAGGGGTGGTTTGTCTTTTGAATAGGACATCGGATCCAACCCCTCGCAAGAATAGAAATCGTCCCATTCATAACTGTATGGACACCAGTAAAATAAATGCGATTATTACTGCGCAGGGTATTTTATAATAAAACCGGTCATCCCGCATTTTTGCAAGGAAGTATCCCTTCGATGGACACGTTTCAATTCTGCAATCCAATATGTACTTTTAACTTTACTGCATAGGGTCGCGTTTTCGCTGAACTTGGAGCGCGTGAATTATTTCAATAGGAATCGCCGAAAGTGGTCTGTCCAGTTTTGTATGGGTGGGAAATGTGTGATTTTAACTGAAGGGTTACCTTGTCTGATGATGGTTGTCCATAAAACGATGGTCATAATTTCAAAGCTTCCCTTGGAGTTGAGATCATTCATTTAAGAACCTAGAAATGCTGACCTTCTTTGAACTGATACTCATTATTGTCCATCGAGTTTTACAATCAAAAGGTAGAATGTGCCATCGCTATTCAGTAAACACACCGTACAAGTAAAATGTAGATTTAGGACTGTTTGGACTTGAAGATTGATTCTAATGCATGTCATGAACAATTGCAAATATTTTAAGGGCTTAAATAACGGATCAACAGACTTTGGTGTGAAGTAAAATATAGTACCCCGTAAATGAATTTATTCGTTAAAAGGACAAAACGACATTGCAACGACTTTTCTTCATTCAGGAAGAGGGGATAGTGCCTTCTTGGAGGGACTGAAAAGTTTCCGGTCTAGTTTCATTTGTGACCTTGCATCATACTGAAGTCATACTGAAACTACTTATCATTTTTAGCAACTTCTTTTTTTTTATACTTTGTGATACTTCGATACGATATAGGAGACAACAAGGACAACAAAAGGTCAGTTGGATTTGCGTTATATATTTATTAATCGTTACATAAGCTACTTTCATCGATTTTAGTTATAATACATTCATTTTGAATAAATAATTATATTCCATTAAATGTTTAATGCACAATTAACTCCTTCAAATATAATTTTAAATCAATAAAAGCGCGAGCGAGACCTAAATCATTTGGTAATTAATTTAAAAATAATAATTGATAAAAAAAATCGGAATCCCCACGCAGTTAGTTGTTATATAAATTGTTTTATCGATTCCGAATTAGATTTATTTTATTCAATCAACCAAAAAAGATATGGGAAATGATGTGTTAAGTAGACAATCGTTATTCCGGAGAAGAGTTAATTAATGATTGGTTGAATGATTAAGATAATTTATGACACTTCTGGTGTATTGTTTTTTCGAAATTTTTCACTTTGCTTCCTTGAGTTTTTATTTTTGTTTACATTTTTTGTAATTTTTGCTTATTTTTTTGGGTTTTTTTATTTTTATTTTATTATCAATTTACAAGATGGTCGGTTTAGACATGCGTTCGCAGTTGTTACATTCGTTTGAATGTTTGCGTGGTTTGTCAAGATTTCCTTCTTTCTCTTGGGTCGGGACTGGTCGTGGTGGCTTCTTGTTTATTCCGGTTCGTTAAGACGCAGACGGGCAAAGTCTTCGAAGACAATGTTGTCTTCTTCTTCGTTGGTGTACAGAGAGTTCTCATAACGGTGACGTTCAATGGACTGCATTTTCTTCATGGCATTCACGCGTTGACGCTCGATGGTTCCTAAAAATTCACATTCATGTATAAAATTAATTTTTAACTGTGAATTCACCGACCTATTTAAAAATCTCTGAATTTATTGACCCATTAAAAAATGAAACACTTATCAGGTACAATACACAGAAAGTCAATATAATATCAAATGACTTGAAGATGAATAACCGGGATGGTATTCAAATAATTTCAGTGAATAAAATTATGTAAAGGGACGCACGCATTTACTACAGGTGCGAATTATGTAAATTTATCTTAAAAAAATACCCCTATACCGAAGAGATACTTTTTAACAAGGGGCGGATGATAATACCACTTAAAAAAGTATCCACTTAGTTTGTATTATGTTTTTTTATGAATGAAAGATAATACTGCATCGAGTTGCATAGCGCTGTGGATGTTGAAATTCAATAAATTTGATACAATTGTAATATTTGGCGCAGATAATTAAATTTGATAGATCAAAACATCAATTCATGAATCGATTTAATTAAGAAACCGCACATGCAGCTAAGGAAGGCACGATTAAATTTTAATTACATAAGAAGTAAATTTTGAATCAATTAAATAATTTTATTATATTAATTTAATTAAGTTCAACAGGTGAAAGAAGTTCAACTTTTAGTTAATATTATAAGCATACCTATAGGACGTTCAAATATCTATAATTCAAGATTTTAAACTGTGATCGGGAATACAGCACGTGTTGACTATATTCATATAGTTTATTTATTATTTGTGTTTTTTTAAAAAGGTAAATATGAGTATCGCTATAGAGTGCAGGTTCCATTAGATGGAATTAGGTTAGGTTAGGTTATTGTCTTACCGGGAGCAGGGTGCAGTAGCTTGAAGGGCACATCGGTGACCAGCTCGCCGCCAAGAGTTCCGCAATTGAGCTTGACCCTCAGGGAGTATGAGATGACGATACCAATGGCGTCAGCTGGGCACTTGCCCTCAGCCACCAGGGTGGAGCTGGCTAGGTTCACATCATCTTCCTTCAGGTGACCGTCCAGAGCAATACCTGGAAACAATTATCACCAAATCCCATTTTGATCCCTAAAGTTCTTTTAAATATACTATCACAGTAGAACAAGGTATTATTTTTATATCATCTTCTCCAAATTTTAAGCATTTATGGACTCAATAATCTGATATTGGTAACATACAGCAACCGTTACCAAATTCATATTTTGTTTACGTCCCTTTTAGATTAATTAACTTAATTTACTTAAATGACAAAAGTTCTAACGTTGAAGAAATAATGATTTTCGTGTAACAACATAATTATAATATATAAAACGTCATTGTAAAATGTATTTATTATGTTTCATTGATAAGAGTTTAAAATAAAACCTCTTAGTTAGGTATTGGCAGATTAATACTATTTATGACTGTTTTTGAGGCAGGTTTGTTGTTATATTATTTAAATAGCAAACCCTTAATTATTGCTTCAGTGAATGATAATGACAATAAAGTCATTTATCTTTATTATTTGCATTAATATTATTTTTTCTTTATTTTCGCCTCAAATTTCCATCGATATAATTATGCGGTTTTACGGAATGACCGCTAAAATTATTTACAAATCCACATTATAAGGTAAAAGAAAAAAATCTTCTTGCGAATTTTGTTCATATACCTGTATAAAAAAAATACGATGATCTCAGAACAAGACACTGCATTTTTAACTCTAATTCATTGAAAATATTTTTCAAAGTAATCAATTACGCCCTGTGATTATTATTATAATAAAAAGTGCAATTTGAATTAATAAATTTGAATCCAAAGTTATCTTATATTATACAATATGCCACAAGAGTGGTGTTACAACATTTTTTTTATAGAATTATGAAATCTTTTTGATATCCGATTAAGTAATCGTTCATTATCTTAGTATAGGATTACTCGTACTCCTAAATATAAGTGCATCACTAGTCGTGGGGTCAATCACTTTTGGTCATGATTCAAGACTATCAGTAAAGTTAAAATAATAAAAACGGAACAATTACCACGACTGTCCCTGTTGGTGCGAGCTAGCGGCACCAGGTAGAAGGTCTTGGAGAGGCTCGCCCCAGGTGTTACTGGGCATCCCTCGCGGCTCTCCAGCGAGGCCACGTGTCTGCTGAACTGCGAGTTGATCATGGTGATTTCGCAGTGCTGGATGACGTAGCACTTCATGCTGCGCACGGACTTGCGCGAGTTGTTGGACACGATGACATTGGCGGCGATCTTCTCGCCGTGGTAGTAGATCTCCCGGTCGAGGGTCACCTCCAGGTTGATCTTGCCGTTACTGAAGGTGAATCCCTTGCTGACCAGAGAGCTCGGAAGGCGGCGGCCACGAGTGGCTGGTGCGTATTGCAGCTGTGAAAGAAAACTAGCTCAATCGACATCCTTGTTATGATCAGATACAAATACTATGGGTCGAATTAGTCTTGAGCCAGCCTCGGATTCAAAAAACTAAGTGCGCCAACTTCTTCTGTGTTCTTTATAAAAGACAGAAAATTCGTCGCGGTTGTCTTGCATACGCGTTCATAAAAAAAATGTACTAAAATAAATGGTTTATTTAGTTTAAAATATCGGGCGGTATTCCGTTTATAATTGAATAAATTATTTGACGTTGTTGAATGTGAATCTGGTTGAAATAATTTGTATAAGCTCATTCTCGTTCCACCATGGGTTTATTTTTCTTCATGGCTGATAATTCAAAAAATAAAAGTTGTTTATTTATTTATTTTTATCTTTATTTAGGTCTAAATGTGTACATTGCCCATTTACGTTGGTTTATATTTGTCGCATTAATGAAAATACTGTATCTTTTTCCCAAGACTCTTTTATATTTTAAAATCTGATTAAATTATTGATTGTATTGCCTAATATGTATGTGTATTCTTACCTTCTTAATAGCCAGAGTGACGGAGCTACGCTTGTGTCCCTTGTCTTCCTCGCTCTCAGCCACATAAGTCCTGACGCTGTATTCCACTCCCAGAGGCTTGCCCTGGTCATCATCACCGGGCTGAAGAGTTACCTGAACAAACACAACACAAACTCATAAGTCAAAAGATTTCCACATAGCCGGCTTCGTCTTAAAGATTAAAATTCTTAGACGTTGTTGCAAACAAACTCACTCGCTGGACATAATTGGATTATTGAGGCATTAAACATCTCACAAAAAATATATGTAATCCTATTATATTCAGCGTGGCAACGTAATTTGCGTAAGTAAATTGACACAAATTACGCAAATCTAAAAGGTAAGTGAATTAAATCGCTTTATCGAATTTGTTATATTACCACGAAAAAGATTTTTTATACATTATTTATAATTTAAGAATAGATTTAAAAAATATAATAATACATTTATTATTACATTAAAAATATTTCTAAAAGTTGCATGTCTAAATATCAAAAAGATTTTTTAACGTTTATATATTTTTTTTATTCCAAATCCGTCATATTTAAACGAATAATAATATTATACATACTTATATTATATATTTCAAAAATTTAATTTCATACAAACTTAATCACTCGATAAATACGTGACGTAAAATATATACAAAAATTAATTTAAAAACTATTTATTAAAACATTATTGCTGAACATGTTGATATTTACCGAGCTAGGGGCCATGTCCGGGAAGGGGAAGGTGAACGGGAAGGCGTTGGGTCCCAGTTTCTTGAGCAGCTTTTCCTGGATGGGTGTGAGCTCCATCTTGTTGTTGACCATGGGCACCACCTGGTCGTGGTTGAGCACCATCTCCTTGGAGAACTTGACCCCCATAACCTCATCCTCTTCTCGGCCATAGCGATAAGTGGTAACGAGCTGCAGGCAGAAAATACAAATAATAAGTCATTGACGTTGTAGCGTAATAAAAATAGGTAGATAGATATAAAATATTTAATTTGAAATTATCGAAATTAAATATCGGTTAATTTTTTCGAGGAAGGTCATTATTAAAAAGGTTATTGGTAATTGGTCATTGCTGTAAAAAGTAGTTTATAATATTTTTCGAATAAAAGTATTTGAAAAATAAAAATCAAAACAAAATTTTTTGGAACGTATATTTTCTTTATTTAAAGTCAGTGACGAAATCACCATAACTTTGCGTTTTAAAACGATTTTTATCACTTTTTTAATAGGATAAATATTGTAGGTTTATTAGATTGGTATGTAAAAATGTGTTTTGTGAATAAGAGAAGAGGATAATTAGGTATTTATGGATATTATATATTGACCTGGCTGTAAATTTTCCTCCCCTTCAAATAGTCGGTATCCACAACGATTATCCCATCGACGGGATCACAAAAATCCAAATGATCGATGAAATCACGTCTCCCAAGATAAACGGTCACTTTGCCATTGGGAGTTGTTTTTTTAAACACCTTCACTGCCACCACATACGCTAAACTCAGTACGGAAAACATTTTTTTTTCACTCGAGTAGTTTTTAAAGGATTTTCGAAAATTCGGAAGATAGATGTTAAATATCCGTCAGATGTTCTGTTTGAATAGTGGAAGCCACCAGAAGTGAAGATGCTGAAACTAGACATTGCTTTTATAGTATTCGTTATTTTGTAGGGTTTCATTTTTTAATCGACCGATGTTGGTAATAGGATTGCATTTTTGGCGGGGGCGTTCAAATAGGATTATGTGACGTGTCGCCGCGACATAAGCATACGTTATTGATTTGCCAGGAAGCCATGCAACATACCCCACACTACTCACCCGTACCTACACATCCGTGCTATCATTTTTGTACGTATGTAACATTCGACTCCAAATAGAATGACAAGTAATCAAACATGGCCGAATTATTCGCATCGGCGCATCTTGCCTAGGATGTTTTCATCTTATTTATTTATATTAACTTTTCACATAATGTGCGATTATAAAGAATGCGTTCGATTATAAAATTCGTGTAGTTTAATAGGTAAATAAAATTATAAAACAAAAACCGGTTAAAGTTGGTGATATTCATTTTTTAAACAGTAGCTGTCACATCGGTTTTTCTTTTGGTTTTACAGGTCTCCTGTCAAGATGCCGACTTTTTTGACGCCGAACCGTCACGGCTACAGCGTGAGGTTCTCTCCCTTCAACCCTGACAGGCTGGTGGTGGCCACGAGCCAGTACTTCAGCCTCGCCGGCGGCGGAACGCTCTTCCTGCTGGAACTGTCTCCTGACGGTGCTGGCATATCTGAAGTCCACACCTTCCAGTGGAGCGATGGACTCTTCGATGTGGTACGTGAATACATCATCATCTTATTCCATTAATATGCTGTAAGCATATTAGTTACGTCTTCCACAATTTTAGTATTAGACAGGAGACGTCAGTGTAAAATGAAGGTTATTTATTTATCATCGGTATTTTGACATTCTTAATGAATCATAGTTCGATGAGGTTCAACAAGTCCAATAAAACAACAATATTAATAATACTCGATGATAAAAATGCCTTGGCAACTGTAACATATCATAAGCATGTCTTTTTCATATCATAATTAAATATGACTTTTTAATATTATTTTGCATGTAGGTGTGCAAACTGCCATTTATTGCTAATCTGCTATTAGCTATTTTGTAAGGTTTGTTTTAGTATGTTTGTCACTACTACCTTTTCTGGTGCACTTTTTAATATCACTATCAGTAGATGGTTTAAATAATCTCATACATTGTTAACCGATACTTCTGTTACTTTCTTCTAAAATCGGTCATTCGTTTTAAAAGTTGTGTATATAACCAGGTAATCAAATCTACGGTTTGAAACTAAATACTATCACAACACTGTCCCATATTGATCATTGCCATTTGATTCTCGTAGAGAAATAAATTGTATGACTTCATAAGTTGAATATTCCTTGTAGGTATGGTCGGAGTCCGACAGCAACACGGTGGTGTCTGCCTCCGGAGATGGTGGCCTGCAGGTGTGGGACGTGTCGCGGCCAGCCGTGGCTCCGCTGTCGCTCAGGGAACACAAGAAGGAGGTCTACTCAGTGGACTGGGCTCGCACTCGCCAGGAGCAGCACATCCTCAGTGCGTCTTGGGATTGCAGCGTAAAACTGGTAAGAGAATTACATTGTAACCCAATCATACCCCTCTTTTTGTACACATTTCAAAATATTTAATCAGTTATAGTGAGTCTGTTTATATTTATTAATCTGTTTATTTGTTGATTTTTTTGTTCAATTTCATAGCAAATGTTATTAAAATAGATAAATATAAATCAAATATCTATCAAAAATGAGGTATAAATCAATTATTATAGCTCATCTTTAAATATATGTCATGGAGTTCTAGCGACACTGTCAATTTGTTTATACATTTGTTATTTCATTCTAAAACACTGTTTTTTTTTTTAAATATAAGTCATGCAATAAAGTCCAAAATAAAGACAGATTTCTCCGCCAAATTAGTATTTTTATATATGTTGTATCGCCACTGTTGTAACTCCTTTAATTATCATACAATCTGTATTTACCAAATTAACTTCATCACACTTTTGTAATGCGTCTCATTCAAATGTTTTCAAAAGCATAAGTTGTTCAAATTCAACCGTCTAAGGACACTTAAGAATGTATTTGCTTTATTAACATGAATAAAATATGATCCTTACTTCAAATAAACATTATTTTTAAGAAAATAAAATGAAGGTAAAGGAAATTGAACATATACATTGTCAAAATGTTGATTAGTTAAAATCCAATCAATTTTGTAAGAGTCTTTGAACGTCACTTCATTCAACTCGAGCCAGAGATGGGTTAAAGTAATCGGAATTCCAATACTTCTTTGTAAACACATAAAAAATACATAATGCAAAATTAATATTAAGTCATTCTGAATCTTAATGTATTTAAGCATTTCTACATATTTTTTTTTACATACTCATTAATTCTATGTAAGTAGAAGAAGACAAGAAAATATAAATTACATAAAAAATGCAACAGTCAGGAATCATGCTATAACATCTCAAGTATAGTTTTATACACGATTCTAAAATATTAATGATACATTTAAATTAGGATATTTCTTTTTTCAGTGGGATCCCAACCGTCAGAACTCGCTCAATACCTACCTAGGACACTCACAGCTTGTTTACAATGCAATGTTTTCGCCTCACATCCCTAACACATTTGCCTCTGTGTCTGGTGATGGATACATGAAGATATGGAGCAGCATCAATACAGTTCGGCCCACTGCAAGTGTCAAAGCTCATGAGGCAGAGGTGAATATAATGAATACGTCTATGAGAGTAATGAAACTACATTCCAATTCGGCATTTGCTTAAAACATATTCAGTATTTTGTGTAAAAACCCCGGCGTTATCTTGTATGAAAACAGTCATAAAATAGCTCGGAGATTTTATTATATATTTTCTTGCAATACAATATTATTATTTTTACCTTCTACGTAATTATAATAATAAATAAGTCTTTCATTTTATTTGTTATAAAAAAAAACACGTATTTTTGTATTAATTTATAGGAGTCGAAGCATAAAAACATTATTGTATTTCTTTTAATAGTCATTGCCTCATAGCTCACCTGATTTATTTTACAAGGTTTTTGTGACGTTGCAATCTTTCAGGTATTATGAAGTCATCGAAATCAATATCTACTCGTCACAGAAGCCTTATTTATTCTTTAGAAAGACATTTGCCATTTAAATCTAATGTAAATAATTACCATGCACTTATGTTACAAAAATGGTGATGGTTGTATTATTAAATTTAATATAACGGCCAATTTATCTTAAATTGACAATTGTTTTTCATCATTGTTAAGTTAAATGTGATTATGTTTATTCTATTATAATTATTATAAATACACTTAATAAATGAAAAGACAATTTTCATTTTGTTGATAATTAAACGGGTTAACACAATTATTGAGAGGTAACATTATCAATTCTTGGTTAAAATGCATAATTATAATATAAATTAAATAATATTTCATTCCCCAGCATTCCCCCAAAATTCCCTTTATTGTTCATCAATATTATTATTCATCAATATTTTATTTCAAAATATTTTTTTCTTCTTATATACATCCGATGTACCGGCTTGGCATATAAAAATAGTGATTTCATTATGCATTCCTGTTATTTTGTTTCAGGTTTTATCTTGTGACTGGTGTAAATATGAACAAAACATCTTGGCCACTGCCGGATCTGACGGCCTCATCAGAGGCTGGGACATTCGTAATCTTACAGCTCCAATATTTGAATTGAAAGGTAAAATTTCATAACTAACCCAATATTTTTTAAATAATTCAAGTTGCGTTTATTTCTCATGAATATTTATTTATTATAATGAATATAAAAAATATCATTGATTTTTATGTTCAGCAACATGTCTTCATAAGGGGCTACTTGAAATAATTTAATATCATTTAAATTTTATTCATTTCAGGTTGTGAGTACGCAGTAAGAAGAGTGCAGTTTTCTCCGCATTCTTTGTCAGTCCTAGCTTCAGTATCATATGATTTTACTACTAGGTAAATTTTCAAA
Organism: Glossosoma conforme; assembly: GCA_022606575.1. Classification (NCBI taxonomy): domain Eukaryota; kingdom Metazoa; phylum Arthropoda; class Insecta; order Trichoptera; family Glossosomatidae; genus Glossosoma; species Glossosoma conforme. The sequence continues at coordinate 1,292,827 of JAGTXR010000126.1, forward strand.
TTAAATTATTTAAATAATTTGAATTTATCAAGATGAACTGATAATAATATTGTTTTTTTTTTATTTCCAGGCTTTGGGATTTCAAACAGAGCTCAGATCCCATAGAGACCATTAAGCATCATTCAGAGTTCACTTATGGATTAGACTGGAACACACTTCGTAAGAACCAGATTGCAGATTGTGGATGGGACTCCCTCGTCCACATTTTCTCCCCTAGATGTTTGCAGGCCTTGAACTGAGCCGGTCTTCGTATGTCTTCACAGTGTATTATTGTTATTAAGTGTATTTATCCTACAAGTACATATACACTAGGCCATAGTGTTGCATTTATCCACGCCGTGGAAATGGCTTATATTATTTATATTTTTGTTGTGATATATTATTTAGTAAAATGTTTTTTAGAGGAATCCTTCCATCTTTAAAGTCGATGTCAGCCACTTTAAAAAGTAGATAATCTGGTTTGTCGTGGTGTAATATAGATGGTGTTAGTTTAAAAAAATGGAATCTTCTTGTAGCATTCTACTTCATAATATAAATTAATAATTATAATATGGAATGTTATATTTATTTATAGTGTCAAGTGGAGGTTATTTTTATTATTTGAAAACTTCACAATATTATGATTGATCATATGTTATTGTAATTAAATAACATATTTATTAATAAGGGGTTATTATTTTTTATTATGAACACAATTTTTTTTTTTAGTTAAAAATATTTTTTATACCATTTTATATTTTCTTTCATAGCTTTATGAAAATCCTTTTTTAAATTACTTATGAATTATAACTTACTATGATTATAATAGTTTTTCTAACTTGTTACGATGTTTACACTGTTTGCATGAGTAAAAACATTTTAATTGAATGAATGTAAGTTCTATATTGTATTGTAAAATGTTGACCAATTTGTTTTAAATACCATATGTACTGATTTTAACCCTAATATTCATGTAAAGTGGCCCCTTAAAATTGATTGAAAAAACATATTTTTATAGTTCCCAGAAAATGTAAGATTTCGTTATAATTATTGTAAATTATTATTGAAATAATGGCAACACCATTTTGTTCCTGTATTGGTTGTACTTTATAAATGTATCCTATCAATTGTATGTAGAAATTATTCAGTCCTGAAGTATTATAAATATGTATTTTAAAATGTAAGCAACATTCCTTATGTTATAGAATGATATATTTTATTTGTGTGAAAGACAATTTACAAGGAAATTTACAAGTCAAATGATTTTATCAGTGTTTATATTTTCAAAACAACAATTGTGGCCGATATTGGTAGTGGACTAATCTAATTATTTATATTATTTGTCAATAAAATAATAATCATTCAAAAATCGCTTACAAGTATATTTCCAGAGTTTTTTTTTAACTTTCACACTAGTGTAATATAAATTGAATGTAACTATGTTAATTATATAAGATCCATAAATATAAATTATGAAAAGAGTACTTGGTGCGTTAGATATCCTGCTGGTTCCTATGACTAATATAGTTTTGGTGGTATATACATAATAAATATAATGTAATAATATGTTAAGAATAGGACCCTTTTAATGAGTTCATAATTATGCATCAATTATGTTCTGTAATATTTTTAAATGTTATAAAAATATTAACGGGCATTTTTTTCTAACAATATTTTATTTTCGTCAAAATTACTGTCAAATTTTGCTAAAACTGCTATGAACTATTAAAATTATCACAAATAAGATGTACTAATATAAAATGATTTAAAAAGTAGACTTCTTACCTTCAATCCGAGGTATAAATTACAGATAATGTATATAACGGATTGAGGCTCACTTTAGTAGGACTAGTTTTTCAAGGAAAACACTAAAAGTTCATAGTATAATAATTATTATCATAAATTTTAAATGTTTTTATTTGAATACTCTTATTGTTTTTATTTATTTTGAAAATGATTGCAGAAAGATATCGAAGGAATATTGTGATAAAGGATAACTGTAAGGTAATTTTGGATGGTGTAGCTTTTTTATTTGTTTTGTAGACAAATAAATAGTGTTTAACTCTAGTCTTTTCCTGTTGGCCGCTTACATGTCAATTATTTACTTTTACTTTTCCTGGGACGAATATTATCATTAATGTCACAAGTGTTGTATTGTTTTACTGACTGATACAATTTTTGAAAACTTTTTAATACGTTGTGAAAAAAATAGACAGTCTTTCAGACTTATTTAAGTCGTCAGCTTAGTTTTCATGGGTTTCAGTGGAATCGAGTGAAGTGGGAACAATCCTAATGCTTAAATGTTTTATTTATTATATGGACGTATGTAAACGAATGCAATATTTTTAATTAAAAACTTCCTATAACTTTATTCAAATGTATAGATTAAAAAATAAATCTTTGTATATGATGACATTGTGTAGTAATGATAAGGATCAATATTGATAATTTTTTACAAAATTACAATATGTATTTCATTAGCATTTTATTTGAATAAAAAATATATATTTAACTGTCAATTTAGTTTTATTTTTTTTTCATTATTTCAGCATTAAAACATATTTTTTTAGCCAAAATAAATTAATCTATTTACAGAAGTCTGATTCAATTAATATTATAGAAATAATAAAAAACTATAGAACCCAATACATGGATTTATAAGGATATATAAGCAGAAGTACTATAAATAGACCATGTGTTATATTATAAGAAAATAAATATGTCTTTATATCCTATCTTTTAATAGACAGAATAAAACGATTTATAGCTTTGGATAGTCACTATTAATTGGATACTATAGTCCAGGGCTGGCGAACCTATGGCACGCGTGCCACAGGTGGCACGCGAGACGATTTTGCGTGGCACGCGAATGAGAAGAAAAAATAAAAGTGTATTAGAAAAAATTAAAAAAGTCATAGAAATAGTATTACAAAAATATTTAAATAGCGACGTGTATTTTCTTCGATCATAAATAATTTCAGAAACGAAGGATATGACGACATTCATGCATAAATAAATCATATTGTTCAATGCTTCCTGCGCGGTGCTAGTTCCTTGAGGTGTATTTTTTTTTTTGTAATGAACTTCGCTCCCGGCACGAGCCGTTCCGAAATGTTCACGAAGGGTCACGACATACGTCACACTGCGCGCTCTTGATGCGCATTAGATCGTCAGCTCTCGTGTGGTTTAGGTGTGTAATTGCTACTCTTGTGGATGAATATGATTTATCAACAATTTAAATTCGACGATTTGATGTGTCAGTGACAGAATAACTCTTTACCTGATCGGACAGTTTTGTTTTCAATTTGTGCTATAAAAACATCTAATTAATACAGAAACAAACTGTTTATTGGCACCCACAAAGATGGCTGTACCATATAAGAAACAAAAACTTGGTGAAGGCAGCAATAAAAATTCTGGCAGACAATTTCAAAATTGGTGGACTGAAATGTACGGTGTAATTGAAAGAATTGACAAAGCAATATGTGTTATATGTTCTGTGTCAGTGGTATCTAGAACATCATCTGTACAAAGACACTATGAAACAATTCATAAGGAACTTCTTGGCAAAAGCAGAGATGAATAAAAATAATATTTTTTAAGAGCAATCAAAAACAAAAATCTACAATCGAGTGCTTTAAATAAGTTTGTTAATAGTAATTCCAATTATGTTGCTGCTAGCTTTGAAATAGCCAAAATAATTGCCAAAAATGGAAAACCATTCAGCGATGGAGACTATATCAAGAATGCATTTTTAGAATGCGCACCATTTCTTTTTGAGGATTTTGGAAATAAAGAAAAAATATTCGAACGAATAAAAGAATTGCCTATCGCTCGAAATACAATAAAAGACAGAATCTTGAAGATGGGTAAAAATGTAACATATCAACAAAAAACAGATATAAAATTATGTGATTGGATTTCTATTTGTCTTGATGAAAGCACTGATGTCACTCTCTCGGCTCAATTAGCTATTTTTGTTCGATATTGTGTTGGCAATAAAATAATGGAAGAATTAATAAGTTTGGTATCTTTACCAGAAACTACTAAAGGCACAGATGTTTGCAAAGCAGTTGTAGAGGCTCTTTCTAAAGCAGAAATAAATTTGTCGAAAATCGTTTCAGTAAGTACAGATGGTGCACCCAGTATGATTGGCCAAACAGCAGGATTCGTCAATTTATTTACAAAGTTTGTTGGCCATCCACTGTTAGCATTTCATTGTATAACACACCAGGAAGCGCTGTGTGCAAAGGGTGGTCTTAAATCTTTTGAAGATGTGATGACACTTGTGACTAAGATAGTTAATTATATTGCTGCGCATTCTTTATGCAAAAGAAAATTTGAATCATTATCAATGAGGTCAATTCGATGTATAATGGATTAACGATGTATAATAACGTTCGTTGGCTTAGTCGCGGCAAAGTACTTCAGCGTTTCGTCGAGTGCTTTGATGAAATTTATATGTTTTTAAGTAACCAGAAAATAATTCAGTATGAAGAATTATCAGATGTTGAGTGGATTTCGAGATTGATGTTCTTTACTGATTTTTGCTCCCACTTGAATGATCTAGATATAAAATTACAAGGCCGTGGCAAAATAATTACTGTTATGTTTGATAATATAAAAGCATTTGAAGCTAAGTTACAAATATTTAAGCATGATATAATGACCAGAAATTTTAAGTACTTTTCCAACCTAAAAAAATACATGATGGATCTGGAAATCCATGAAAAGCCAGACGTAGGAAAATTAATAGAATCATTTGAAAATGCCTTAGACGCAACAATAGAACAATTTTCAAGAAGGTTTGTTCAGTTTCGACAACTTGAAGAAACTACAAAATTTATTACCCATCCAGACACATATAAGTATCAACAATTAAACTTAACAATGTTTCAATACATGGAATTAGATGATTTTGAAATGGAATTGGTAGATTTTCAGTCGAGTTCGATATGGACATAAAAATTTAAAGACTTAAGAATTGTTTTGGAAGAAATTGAGCGAGATCGATTCGTTGGACCAGTCCAGAGGAATGCCGAAAATGAAGTACTTACAACTTGGCAATCCATCCCGGAAACGTTTTCTTGTCTTAAAAAAATAGCAATGGGCATATTAAAAAATTTTTCGTCGACGTTTTCCTGTGAATCATTACTTTCTTCGATGAACTTTATTAAATCAGACATAAGAAGTAGCCTTACAGACGAAAGTACTACTGCTTGTATTTTATTAAAAGCTACCAGCTATGAACCCGATATAAAATATTTGGCATCTAGCATCCAACAACAAAAATCTCACTAATAAGTTTTGAGGTTCACAATTTTTTTCAAGTCTATTTTTTATTTTTTATTTATTTTCTTAGTTCGCCATTGTTAAGTACTTAATTATTTTCCTCAACGTATTAATTTTTGGTTTTATTAAAAATCTGAAGTTACACAAACATTTGATGCATGTTTATTTCCATGGCATGTGGCACGCGACATATTATTTTATTGAAAAAAAAAATTTTTTCGCACTCGGTCTCAAAAAGGTTCGCCACCCCTGCTATAGTCCATCCAGTGTATGAAGAACCCTGTGACAAATTTATTGGCCTGTGCTAAATATCGTCCGATATAACGTTGTAAAAACGTTCGCTACCTATATTAATTTTATCAACATAAACAAAAGCCTCTCTTCTTATATATAATAAGTTATTTAGGTAAATAAATATACACAATAAAAACAAAATAATAAAAAATATATACATATTGTTACAAATTAGAAAAAATACGGCAATTTGTAACTATAATACTACAATATCTGACGCACTAGAATCCCATGTCACATTACTGCGAAAACCAGTGTTGGGGTATAGATAATTGTATTTTCGATTGTTTTTGTAAAGACCTACTAAAGTGAAATATTATAATTATTACCAATTATAAGTGAATATAAACAGGTTTTAAGAGACATGTAAAACAAACTATAAATAATAATATTAGTAATATGAAAATTATGAAGAAAAGCGAGTGTAGAGATAAATATTAGCACATAACTAAGCTTAACTTAGTACTTACTAAGAGACGTCGCACTGCCTTGAAATAATCCGACTGACTTTAGAGAACCTACCAGTTTAAGAAGTGTTGGTATTTCGTTGCGGTCATAGTATGCATACACGTGATTCCGAATTGCCGCCAAATTAAAGCAATCGGGTTTTGTAATTGAGCATTTCCTTTGTCGTTTCTTATTTAGTGTTAATATTTTTTTCTCTTCTAATGAAGATTCACCGTATTTCTCCTCTGTGATCCGAGATACTGTAGATTTATCGATTCCTAAGGCATCCGCGACCCGATCTCGAACGTTTTCAACAGACAGCAATGGTCCACCATTTTGATTTTCTCGATGAAAATAATCACGCAAGCGTACGACAAATTCACGTGATTCACTGCTGAGAATAGTTCTTTTTTGTCTCTTCGGCATTGTAAAAACACAAAAATATGATTCAATGAAACAACTTTAACAGTTCTAACAATAAATAAAATAATTACAACAACAAAAAACACGAATCGATCGAAGAACAACGCGCTACTAAAAGTCGGACATTTGTACTGATCCACACGCCGCCATGCGGAAAAAAATGATACTAAAGTATAATTATTTTCAAAGAAGAAGAGAAGATAAATCGATATCATAGTATAAAAAATGTTCCCCCCATCTCTTTTACACAGAGCAATAAAAGTGCCATACGTATCAAGCTTAAACTTCCCAAATATAATATTCGCTGCACTTTAAATTCTATTATTTAAGAATATAGATGTTTATATACGATTCACTTCGAATTCAAATTCGATTTTTTTTCGAAGAAGAAGAGAAAAAAAATCGACCTAATCGAAATAAATATTTTTGCCCCATCCCTTTTACAAGGGGCAATAAATGTGTCACAGGGTTCTTCATACGCTGGAAAGACTATAATGACTTATTTATTACAGTATATAAATAATGTATTGACGTACCTATTTCGTATCATTAATTTTGGATAATGATTCAAAACACTTAAGTCAAACTTTTAATGATACTAAAACTTTTCAGTTTTATATTCTGTATTATTGATTAAGTTATTTGCGAAGAGCAGTGATTGTATACATTGAGTGTTGTGAGAGATACAGTCCTTTTTGCGGATTTTTTGAACTGCATTTTTATTTTTAATCATATGTTTTTTTTATGTTCCACTTTCTGGAACGGATTATCGCATAATAAAAGTATGGGGTGCTTAAAATATTAGTTTGTTTATAAAGCATATATTATGCTTTTACTACTACATGCTAAAAACTACAGAATATCTTTTATGTGTGTATTACAGTTCCGCCGCATTTCGTACCCCGACAATTTGTTCAACGAATCATCGGTAACGTTTTGGGCGCACTAGACGTATGGTGCACGGGACAACTGGTGCACTGGATGTCTCGCTTACCTAACCTAACCTTACCCAATTCATTCCGTTAACGAGACCTATGGATCTCTTGACTCTACGATAACTGGACAAATCCTTAGGTTAGGTTAAGTTAGATTAGCGAAACATACAGTGCACCACTTGTCCCTTGCACCAAATGTCCTGTGTACCAGACGTCCAGTGTACCCCACGTCGTTACCGATGAGTTGTTGGGCGATTTGTCTGGGAGCGATGGGTCGTGACACCATGTATTACGAGTATAAATAATATTTAAAAATATATACAGTGGTACCTCGACATAAAAGTTTAGTTCGCTTCGTAACCTTGCTCGTATCTCAAAGTGTCATTAAATAGCTCCGATGCACGACCAGTTGCTTCTTTTTCTGGGTGTTTTTTGCTAAGCCGATTGTTCGTATCTCAAATTTTGCTCGTATTTCAAAGCAAAAAATCGCTCACTCGACAGCTCGTATCACAAAACACTCGTATGTTGAAGCACTCGTATGTCAAGGTACCACTGTAGTTAAGACTGCATGTGGAGATTTAATAGCCCCCTAAAAGTACTGGAGGACTCTGCGAAATGCCGTAAGGTCACAGGTTCGATGAAAGGAAAATCCTGATCTATCTCCTTCTCGTGGTGGGGGGTGAGTGACATCAGTCGGCCAATATAGACAGGGACCGAATGTTGGCCGGAATAAGCTAACACCCAGCTAACCTCATCAGGTCAAGCTGGATAGGGCACTCTATTGTCCTGGAGGTAGTAAATACCCTCCTAAGGCGGATGAACCTTTATGGTCAACGGAATTAGGATGTGGAAATAAAGGGGAAAATACCACATTAAAGGTCTTAAAGACATCCCATGTATCAGCAAAAAAATGATTGCATCTCAAGTAAAATTTTCCGGAGATAAAATAGTCCCCCAATCGGATCTCCGGGTGGGGACTGCTCGAGACAAAACAACCAAGACAAAAAAGGAAAACCTTCAGCCAACAAGATATGCCACCTGGAATGTTCGAACATTGCTGCAGAACAGCAAACTAGATAACCTAAAATTATAAATGCAGAAAATGAAACTTAACATTCTAGGGATAGCAGAAATGAGATGGCCAAATTGCGGAGACTTTTGGAGTGGAGAATATAGGATAATACACACAGGATGTATTGAAAATAAACCTGGCCAAGGCGGAGTAGGTATTGCACTGTGCAAGGAATGGGGAAAGCGTGTGAAGGGATATGTGCAATATAATGGAAGAATTATTTTAGTCAAACTTGAAACAAAACCTGTTGATACTGTGCTACTCCAAGTATACATGCCCACCTCAAGCCACGATGACCAGGAAGTGGAAGACGTGTACACTATACTAGACAAACTACTGCTAGATGTTAAGGCTGGAGAAAACCTGATTATATTAGGAGATTGGAACGCTGTAGTGGGAGAAGGACGGGAGGGAACATGTGTTGGACCTTTCGGGCTAGGTACAAGAAATATGAGAGGCGACCGACTGACAGAATTCCGTGCCAAACATAAGCTTATAGTCGCAAACACCTGCTTTGAACACCATCCAAGGCAAAGATACACATGGAAGGCTCCAGGAGACCGACTCAGACTTCAGATCGACTATATAATTGTAAGAGAGCGATTTAAGAATCAAATTAAAGATTGCAGAAGCTACTCCAGCCCAGATATCGACAGTGACCATAATATAGTTATTGCTAAAAGTTCTCTGAAACTAAAAAAAAAAATATAAAACTAACTATAAATGGAACACTAAAGCTTTAAAAAACAAAGATGTCAAAGAAGAATACACGAAAAAAAACACAAGATTGCGCCACAAAAAATTTGACAAATGTTAATGAAATCTGGGAAGAAATAAAAAAAAAATTAAAGATGTAGCAGAAGAAGTCATTGGCAAAGATAAGCCTAAGGCAAGGAAAGAATGGATAACAGAGGAAATCGTTAACATGATAGAAAAAAGGAGACTACTCAAAAATAGCCCCAATGACAAGGCCCAAAGTGAATATAGAGCACTGAGAAACAGAATAAACAGAGAGTCACGAATCGCTAAGGTAGCATTCTTACAGAGAAAATGCAAAGAAATCAATGACAACATGAAAAAAGGAAATATTGAAACTGCATATGCGTCAGTAAAGGATTTCTTTGGAATGAAAATTGGAAAAGGCAAAGCGATAGAAGCAGAGAACGGGAAAATACTGTTTGAGGATACACAAATAGGGGAGAGATGGAAACAGTACCTGGAAACACTATACAACGGAAGTAATGATACCAGCGTGGAGAGTGTGATAGAAAACGAAACTGATGTGGACGCCGATGATTTGGGAGACCCAATTATCCGAGAGGAATTTGACTTCGCATTAAAAAAGCTCAAAGATGGAAAAACACCAGGGATTGATGACCTACCAGCTGAACTAATAAAGTCGGCAGGAACCGGAACTCTAGATGCTCTGTTCACAATGACTCAGATGATTTATAATACAGTAATAGCGCCAGAAGACTTCAAAAAGTGTGTAATTGTAACTCTGCCAAAGAAGCCCGGAACAACAAAATGTGAACAACACCGAACACTCAGTATTCTATCCCATGCATCCAAAATACTGACCAACATAATCCTACATAGAATTGAACCAAAAATTGAAAAGACTCTCACTAACGATCAATTTGGATTCAGAAAAAGAATGGGAAACAGAGAAGCAATCTTATCCCTGCGTATGATCTTGGAAAAGAGGATAAAAGTGGACCAAGATACATATATTGCCTTCGTGGACATTGAAAAAGCATTTGATAAAGTAGATTGGGAGAAGCTCTTCGATGTAATGAAAGAAATTGGAGTCAAATACAAGGAACGAAGCCTCATATTTTCACTTTACAAAGAAGAAGTTACCATAATATCACTTGGAAATGTCCAAAAGGAAGCAAAAATACGTCAAGGGGTGAGACAAGGATGCTCTCTGTCGCCTGTACTCTTCAACGTATACATACAAAATGCAATTAATAACATCAGGGAAAAAATGGACCATAGAGAAGGGGTTAAAATACATGGCCAAAAGATTGATATGACAAAGTTTGCTTACGACATTGCTCTGATTGCTGAAACTGAAGATGAACTCACTGAAGCGCTGACATCCATGGAAAACATAGTAAATTCCAACTACAATATGAAGATAAACAGCACAAAAACCAAAGTTATGAGAGTAAGCCGCAATGAGCAGCAGAAAATTAACATTTCAATGCTAGTAGTACCCCTAAAAGATGCAAAAGAATTTGTATACCTTGGAAGTACGATCACCTGGGATGGCAGAACAAAAAGAGAAGTCAACAGTCGAATACATCAAGCAAGGCTAGCTTTCAATAAAAAAGCCAAAATTCTTGAGTCAAAGAATATTACTCTAGGGCTCCGCAAGCAACTTGCCAAAACACTTGTTTGGAGCATCTTAATGTACGGCTGTGAGACATGGTGCTTATCTGAAAGTGATACAAAAAGACTAGAGGCCTTTGAGATGTGGTCGTACAGAAGAATTCTCGGAATTTCCTGGAGAGACCACGTCACGAACAATGAGGCTCTCAGGATAATCAAGGAAGATAGGCACCTTATAAAAACCATCTCAGAGAGGCGAGCCCGATGGATTGGTCACATCATGCGCCACGATGGTCTTCTTCACTATATTGTGGAGGGGATGGTTGAGGGTAGAAACTGTAGAGGGCGCCCTAGACGGGAGTATTTACAGCAAGTATTCGAGGACATGAATTGTAGCGCTTATGCTGAGCTGAAAAGGGTTGCGGAGGACCGAGAGGAATGGAGATCGAGATGCAAGATTCTGTTGCTGCAAACCAATCCACCGGATTGATACTACGAAGAAAGTGGAGATTTTGTTTCACATAATTACTGGACTGTAAATCCCCATTCAAACTTAGTTGACCGAAAGCAACAAATCCTATTCACTGACCTATTTTTTACTCGAAGGAATAGTTCCTCAAATGCCGTTAGTTTGTTATAACTGGTAAAAGAGATGTTATACCTTGGTATATAGAGTATAATCTTAATGACTCAAACTAAAGCTTTTTTTTATTTCTTTCATATCCTTACATACCAACTGTTTGGCTGGCCATTCTTTAATCTCCACCATGGTCTTCGTTTTGAGAGACATATAAAATCAAAAATTAATATTTAAAATTCAAACTTCCTTGAATTATAATTTTTCTTCACAAATATTTTTTATCATGACTGTGGTTATCAAAAGAAATCGGGGCCAAAAACTGAAGAAAATTGTAAGTACAGGAAGATATTTTAATACAATGGATCTAAATGATACTTCTTAAATGCAGTGTTGTATAATTATCTGGAGAGTTAAATATTTTTTATCTTGTTTTATTAAAGGGAAAATTTATTGTCGAGCATAGTCGAGAGTTTTGTGATAAGACTACTATCCATGGGTTACGATACGTCACGGAGAATGGCGCCCACTGGCTGCAGTCGGTTGCGTGGCTGGCCTTCATCCTTCTGGGGATAGCATTCTGCGTCATACTCATGTTCCTCATATGGAGTCGCTTTCAGAGCAACCCTACTATCACAGCGGTATGATTAACCATTGTTTGGACTAACACATCAATGAGCATAATATTTTTTTCCTTACAAACACTTACAGGTATGTATAATAAATGAACTTACAATTTCAGGTGGAGACTATAAATTACCCAGTTTGGAATATACCATTTCCTGCAATTACAATTTGTGACGTTAACAAGGTTCACAAATCACACATTGATAAAGTTCTTACATTTTTGTAAGTACATATTGTATTTTTTTTTTTAGTCATTAAATATATTTAATGGGTCTTATTAATTTATTTTTAGAGTTTACACAACGTTACAACACACAAATAAGGTTACACCTAAACATAAAGGAATATCCTATACAACAAAATGTTTGCGGGCATTCTTTTATGCTGATTGCAGCCTGGCGCGGGCGATTTTTGGGTTCGCGTGCGAGTTTTTTTTATAATTTTTTAAAAGTCTATAACTTTTGAAATATTCGCGATAATTTAGTGAAATTTTAAATTTTGTTTACCTTATTGTGCAACAATGATAAAACGATGGTAAATAAACACAAAAAAACGTTTTTTAAAGTAACACTTCACATAAACACAAATATTTAATAGAAATATGATCAAAACATTTCTACCATTCATCCCTTCATGAGGTAGAAAGAACCCCAATCCTCCGTACAAGTTAAAAACAGTTATTGCGCATTGAAGGTAAAAAAAATCAAGCCAACGGGATCTGCGTCAAGGTTTCTTCGAGCACACATTTTTAAAAATATTTTTAGACCTTTTTGTTTTGTTTTGAAACCAAATAGATTGATCATTTAATTATTGATCGCTTTTATTTTCTTATGCATAGTGAAAATGTTTAATACGTACACAACCTTATTACTTCCATAAAATTTCGGAGTAATTATTATGAAGGTTTATTGTGCGAAAGTCATTAAAGTCAACTTAATAAGCAAAATAATTGTCCACATCACTTTCATAATATTAAGACAGTCACACTTCAGTCCACATATAAGTCAACTTTGTTGTTAAATTTTTCTAAAAAAGTTGACTTAGTTTTATATGGTCTGCATTTCTTTGTTCAGTAACAAATTCAAGGTTTTGGCAGTTGTTGGCAGTAAATGAAATTAATCGGCAGTAGACTTAATAAAATGGTAGTATCCTCTGTGTCATTGTGAATGAGGTCTGTTATAAAATTAAATTAGCAGTAATTTATCGATATTGTTAAAAAAAATTGCAAACTGAATGAATAACTAACCCATAAAATGGAAACTCAACCTAACCTGTAATTAATTACTATTCAATAACTATTTCTTGCCAATTTATTCTTTTTCTACTTCCGATTGATATTTTTCTATTGTCAAATTATATTTTTTTACTTCCCTTCGTAGGTTTTTATTACTGACCGATTGCTTAATAATTACTGCCCATTAATTGAATTTAATACTGCAACAAAAAGTTTCCGTTTTTTTTTTGTAATTAATAATATATTGTATGTATTATAGTTTTATTTTATATTTTTTAATTTTATAATTTTTATGGATCAGTATGATTCATATACGAACATTTAATGTTTTTTTTGGATTAATATTTACTTTCAGATTGTTTCAAAATATGAGTGAAGATAATGCTATGATTTTTTTGAAATCTTTATCAAATCTTGTGGAAATGCAAAATGCCGTGTCTGATTACAGTGTTGTATTCAAATCACTTGAGAAACATGGATACACCATCGATAAACTTATGCTTGAGGTATGAATTTAAGCACTAACTTAACAAGATAGAGGAGGTCACATCATTTACAGAAAACAAAGATTAACATTTTTGCATAATTACGTTACGGAACGGTGACGATGTTTTTTTTGTCAACAATTTATTTGAGGTTGGGAGAATCGTCAATTCTTAACATTGAAAAGGGAAAGATCAAATACTTGTAATTTTAAATCAATTGCATATTAAATTATTACAGCTGCTCGCTAAACTATATTTCTGTTAGTGATAAATCCGAATTGCCTTCAATTTTTATATGAAACAACCGCCAATAAGTGATAATTTTTATTTCATGCACATTTTAATCTACGTTTTATGTAAGCTTAAAATATAACTTGTCGATTTGATACTGTTACGTAGCAAATTGCGAGTGGTTTTCGCTAATATAACATCATAAAACAATTGTGTTCTATGGTTGACTCGTAAAATAATTATGCATTTAATTAAAGGTGATGCAACCTTGTCACGAGATGTTGAGGAGATGCACGTGGATGGGGAATGACGTTGACTGCAGAGATTTGTTCAAAACGATCAAAACCGATGAAGGATTTTGTTGCTCATTTAACTATTTCCAATCGAACGAAACGTTCGACAGGTAAATTAATTTTCACATGCTGGTTAAATATAAATTAAATTATTTTCCGGAAATAACTTGATTTATTTACGAACAAATTTAGAATATTTCGTAAAAGGTTCTGTTCTTAGAACACTAAATTTAAAGTACTTTATTTTCAGCCCTGAAATTTCCATGCGTCAGAGCCAATTCAAGGAAAAGCCTATTTACCTGGCCGGCGCTGGAGCTCACTCAGGGATGTCGCTAGTGATAAATGTTGACGAGGAGCAATATTTGTCTCCAACCAGAATCGTTCCTTCAGTCTTGGTATTTAAATAAATTTTACTATATATCTTAAACAGCCAAATCGATTTTGATGATATTTTCTGTGTTTAAGGATGTTTTAAGTATATTAGTATAAGTAGATCTAAAATTGGTCACATTTTCCGTGTCGCATTTACAAATTTCTATCGAAGCTGGCTGAGTAAGAGTGAAGCAATAGTCTGTATGAGGATTGAAGTATAAGAGACGAGAGCAGACAGGAACGGACGGAAGCGAGATGGGAAAGTGGTAACGGAATGGGAACGGACGGGAAATGACTGAAATCTGTGGGAACGGAAAGGAAACGGACGGGAATAGACTAGCGACACGAGAATGGACGGGATTGGGACGAGAACTGACGGAAGTGGGTTGGGAACTGGCAGAAACGCACGGTAACAGTCGGGAGTGGGTCGGGAACGGGCGGGAACAGGATGAGAATGGAGTGGGGTGGTAATGTGATAAGAATGGATGGCAACGGACGGGAACGAATGACAGTAGGACGGAAATGGACGGGAAATTTAGGTATTTAGTATTTCTTACATATCACTAAAATCACAGAATGATCCTTAATTGTTTATGAAAGTTAATAAAATACAAAATATGTTTACAAATCTAAAGAAAAACAACCCCATAAGCAATATTTTAAAGCTAATATTATTACATTATTATTTTTTTGTCTAGGCAGTCATCACAAAATGGAACATTCTTATTAATAATAATTAATTATCATATTTTGTGCGATACACGCAACACACCTAATACACCCAATAAATGTATAACCAAATACAAAAAATATGACATCAAACAAAGCAAATAATAAGAATACTTGGCAATGTGCAATGGGCGTCGACTACTACCGTAACTCAGGGCCGGACGATAGGCATATCTGCCACACCCCGGGCCGTATGATGGAGGCGAGATCACGCTTACCCGGAAGGACGACAACTGGGAATTATCATTTAATAAGAATATGGGCTATGCGCTTACTACTTGTCTCGGGTGTAGCTGGAAAATAATGCCAAAGATTAACGTTGTCTAGCGACGAAACCCTTTAGCCATAAAATTATAAATTCAATAGTGCTTCAATTAGTCGAGACCACTTCAGTGAAAATTACTCTGACTTACTCATAAAATTTACTTATTTCAGGTTCACATTCACGATCACTTGGATTTCCCAGAAATGAAGATGCTCGGAACCTTGATGCAAAAGAAAGAACTCGTTCAGATGATAGTAGATGCTTTTGTTATTGACACAACTAATGACGTCAAAGAACTACATCGATCCAAACGAAATTGTCTTTTCGATGACGAGGTAATATTTTTTTAACTTTACTTTAGCAAATGTTTTTCTTTCTATTTATTTTATCGATATTAAAGAGAGAGCTCATAAATTTTCGAAACAATTAAATATATGTTATTTTTTCAATATACTGATATTACTAGTCAAACATTATTTCAGGCATTTCTATCAATAGGATCATATGGATACGAAAACTGTGTTATAGAATGCCGCATGGATACTATATATAAGTTATGTGGTTGCCTTCCGTTTTACTATAATCTGAAATATTACAAACGTAAGTAAAATATATTTAAATGCCTCAGAAATTATATATAGTAGATTATTTTATTGATTCAATGTTGGTTACATTTCAAAAAAATATTTTGTGGTACGTAACACATGCTCTTTTTCTGCAAATCGAACTATCTGCTGCTAGGAAATCTCTGGTGGAGAAGATGAACATGTCTCTTGAAAGGGTTTTACGATGGGGCGACCTCAACCTCGTCAGTTTCAACATTTCAAAAACCCAATCATGTACTTTCTCCACCAAGAAGACTGCTATGGATCCTGTATCTTTCAACGGTTGTTCTCTTCCGAAAGCAAGCTCCATCAACATGCTTGGATTATCAATATCGAATAATGTCAAATATTACGAGTCAATTAAGTGTAAAGCCGGTCTCGCTTCCAAAAAACTAGGTGTATTATATAGATCACGTCGGTATTTCAACGATAAACAACTTCTTCTTCTATATAAAGGACAAATCCGACCTATCCTTGAATACGGCAGTCACCTTTGTATTGGAGCCCCAAAATACCTTCTAAGCTGAATTGACTCAGTTCAAAGAAGAGCAATTCGTTTGATAAGCAATGACACCCTTACGTCTAATCTACAATCAATGGAACACAGACGTAAGGTTGGTTCTCTTAGTCTTTTCTACCGTTATTACCACGATCGCTGCTATTCGGAACTTAAAGAACTAATTCCTCCTGCACCCACTCACAGCCGACAAACTCGTCTTACACTTGCCGAACATCCATACACGGTTAATATATGTCGACCAAGAACTGGCAGCTTCCAAAGTTCATTCCTTAATGCCACCGGTAAGCTATGGAATGCTCTTCCAGCGTCTGTGTTTCCTCCTTCCTACAATCTGGATCTCTTCAAGAAACAGATAAATATGCACTTGCAATCTCCCCAACCCACACACAAACACGAGCACAGCACACGTTTCTCGCATGCAGCGTCCAGCCTCCCTGGCTGAGCGTCATAGAGTGCACTGGTCTTGACCGGTTGTGCTCTCCTGCATGCGTTTACATAAAAAAAAATCATATAATATGAGTAAAAAAAATGTATGTAGGATTGCAAAATAATGATTATTAGGCGCCAAATACGTTCTGTATTTATTATTAGTCTTTGAAACATTTTACTTCATTTATTAATTTTAATATCAATATTTGATAGATAGTCTCTATTGAAATAAATAATAATTGATTTCAGTGACAGAACAACTACGTATTTGTCAAATTTCTGACATGCCGTGTATCGATAACAACCACCGTGAGTATATAATTTTGTATGTTAATTTGAAGCAATGAATGGTTTGCTAAATTTTAAATTAACGTCTTTCAAAGATAGAAAATTTATCTTAAAATTAATTTATTTTAAATTTCAACACATAGTAATACAAAAAATTTTCTTCAGAGCTTCTCTATACTTTGCAATCTTCTTCAACATCTGATTCTAAGAACAGCACAGCAACCGGCCTTCAATGTAACTGCTTCCCAACTTGTGACGTCACCTGGTACACCTACAGCGCCGATATTAGTAATTTCATTGAATCGTACGTATATGGCAATTAAACATTTTCTTACATGTTGTTTTCTCGTAACTGGTTTCTTGACTAAGTCGATACAGTTCGGCAATAAGTGCAAGTAGTCACTTAAACAGAAATTAATGACGATGAAAAATGTGTAAAATAGTATTACTTTATAAACTCGTATTTGTAACAAGATGTTACAAATGATAAACCTTTAATATAATTGATAGTCGTAGAAGTTTCCATACAGTAATATATTTCTTTAATCTCTTACAGGGCTTTAAATGGAAGTGAAAACACAATCGGTCTTCACGTGTATTATAGTGAATTCAGTTGTATCAAATATAAACAAAGCAACCTTATAACCTGGGATGGTCTATTTGGTTAGTTTATAAATACTCTTTAATTATGTACTTGTAACTATTTGATTGCGCAATCTATTTAATGTATAATATAAAATTCCAATTGTCAATTAGTCTTTCACCAATGTGAGGTGAGATTTATTCAGTTTTCAAATAAATCGTAAATGTAATCTGTAAAACTAGGAATAGCACGATAAATGTGTGTCATTATTAACGTTCATTAATCTAGAAAGTAGAATAACAATATAAATATATTCCATTTTTTTTATTAAGTTATTTATTTTATTTTATAGCTTCATTTGGTGGCGTATTCGGATTATGCCTCGGTGGATCCATCTTAAGTGTTGTGGAAGTTTTGTACCACTTCACAATAAGAATTTTCACATCGTTCAAGGGTTATAAAAAGAAGACCGATATGAAGACCAAGCATCTTCAGAAGAAAAGCACCTCCAAGTGGATGGAGGCTCTCGCGCATAGCAACAAGGCAGACAGGTTGCAGCCTAACAACGAGAGATTTACCTTCAATAAAAATAACCTGGATCTAAAGAATATCAAGTTCAAATCGAACGCCTTTGATAATAATATTTTCATCGTCAATAAACTTAACAAAAAGTTTTATTAATAAATATAAAAAATGGTTTAAAATGTACACAATTGTAGTACTAATCACGACGTTTTCTTTCAATGTTTAGTAGTATTTTTTTTCGTCAAAAAGTACAGATAAAACTGTAATATCTATCTGCAATTTATTAATAAAAATGTATTTTACATTTCTTGTTTTAAGCGTAGTAAAATTTACTGTGACATTAGCCTTATTGTAGATTAAATAAAAATATTTGGAAGCTATTAAAAAAGTCATATTACGAAGCATTAAAACAAATTGTCAAATTGTCTTGTAGATGCCACTACTCTTATTTTCTGTGTTTAAGATCGTACTTTTTAAAATAAATACAATAATGTTTCAGTATTAACATGACCATGGCGATTGACACATTAAATAAAAATTTATTATTCCTGAATTAATGTGCTCCTCTGTACCCGTAATAAAAGCTGAATATTTTATGTTGCAATAAAATGAACGCCTAGCGGTACGGTTTGAAAGTTATCTCTATGATTTCCTGAAATTCATTTATTTTATGAACGCTTTAGCGCTCTTGTAGTATTATATTATAGAAAGCCAAACACATTCACGGTGCACGTTTATTTAAGATTTTTATTGTTTTTTTTTATTGTTCATCATGAAACTTGATTATTTTTTAAAAATAATTATCTTTAATTGCATATTAAAAATATATAGATTTTATTAAACGTAAATACTTACAAAATGGTTTTTGTTTACGAATAAAAAGAATTATTCACTTGAATTGATTATATTTCAATGATATCTTTCAGTTTAAATAGCTAAACGCTTTATGTTGAATGTACTTATATGTACAATTCACTGTTATTTCTTAAGTGCGTTAACAAATCATTGTAAGTCAACGAACTTACTTTAAATAGCACTTTTTGTACAACTTTCGAGTTTAATTTACTATTATTGCTTTATGTAAAACCACAAAAAATCATATAATAAAGATATTCAGCACGTGAAAAATATTTATTTAATAAAACATAAACAAAAATCTTTTATTAATATTTTTAATTAATGTAATTCCATTACTTTAATCAAACAACGAAAGCATAAATTTATTGCAAGGTTGTGTTTCTTTTCCGCCCTGTGAGATTAAAAAATGGCGTAACTAAAAAGTATCCATTTACACGGCCATTTATAATGTGTACCGCGAGCGTGGAGAAGCCGAACCGAATAACCTTACCGCCATCAATTCACGCCACTGTTATTAACCTTTTTGCATTGTCTCATACTCTAACTCTCGAGCCTACTCTTACGCCACAATTGAAAGTGGAAACCTCACCACGCCCACTCAAATTTAATTTAGCAGAAAGACAGAGGATAGTCACAACGCCATCCACGCTCGAGAAATAAATACAGTGGTTCTTTGAGAGATGTCGACAATGGCGTGGCTCCATTTTAGGGAAGTGGGATTAAAGTTTAAGGGACCACTGTAACACGATACTTTCAACGCACATTTCAAAAAGTATATATTAAGGTTCTTGTAATTTTACAAAACATTAACTCTAAGGCAAGTTTATGCCATAGACAAGAGTTGTGGGCCTAAGCGTAATATGATGTTTTGAGT
Source organism: Glossosoma conforme (assembly GCA_022606575.1). Classification (NCBI taxonomy): domain Eukaryota; kingdom Metazoa; phylum Arthropoda; class Insecta; order Trichoptera; family Glossosomatidae; genus Glossosoma; species Glossosoma conforme. The sequence continues at coordinate 1,313,101 of JAGTXR010000126.1, forward strand.
AAGCGATTAGGCAGAGTGTTGGCCATAAAATTGGTATGAGTTATGAGTGAATAGGAAGAGACTTTTACAGTTACAAGAGATCATTTGTGCCATTTTTTAAAATAATAAACCAACCAGATTATTGGTATTTCGAATAATATATGTTATTTATTATCGATAAATAGGCTATTAGTGAGATCTCATCATTGGATTTCGTGTTAATAACTCTATGTTGTTAGTTGATCCGACAAAATATACAGTCCGGTATTTAAGCATCATCATTATTAAGAAAATGACTTTTGTCTTCAATCAATTTTGGTTTATTGATAATGATATTTGGCTTGATTGGTAGCATATCTGATAGTTGTTTATTCATAATGGCCACATCATCCAACTAATCATAAGATAAAAGAAACAGAATGAAAGGCTTAGTTGAATTAAACATCTACTGTCTTCTGAGGATAAAAACGAATAAATGGATATTCAAAATGAATAACTGTCTTTAATAATAAAGGACCAGATGATTGCTCACCTGGATTCCCGTTTTGAAATTTTGAGTTGAATGTTATTATTTATAGCTAGTCTTTACATCGAGGGTGGGATCGAGGGGTTGAAAGGAAATGACATGGACGGAACTTAGGATGATTGAAGGACGTGAGACTGCGAAAAAAGAGACCCTTATGAATCGAAGCCCACGCTGAAGAGTCTATAGAATCAGAAAATAAATTACAAAGAGAGGAAAAATTAATTTCTTATTCGAAAAAAATAAACTTAGACCCGAAAAGCTTGTTAGGTAACAAATGTCAAGCAAGGTAAATATTTTTTATGAATAATAAATTGATGAATGCTTAAATTTAGATAAATACTTAAAATATAAATGTTTTATCGTCACATTCTCTTTAATTGAATTAAAAAATATTTTACTATGCGTATATTATATGTATGTATTATAAAATATTCAAATTTGTAGTACAAGACCTGATAAACTTAACATTTCAATTTATGTCAAATAACAATAAAAAATATTTAATTAAACCGCTGATGAAACTACCCTTTAGATGCGAGGTGCGGATATATCTGCACCAACGTGCACTGCTCTTAAGTGCGAGGTGCGGCTTTATCCCACGCCCTGTAAAAAACACGTCGCTTAAGTGCGAGACGCGGATTTATCCGAATACTATATAGAATATAATTTTGTTTCGTATTAGGATATTCCTTCGTCATTTTTTTTGTAAGATATGCTTTGAGTTGTGGGTCATTCTACACATGTTTCAAATTTGCCCTTTCTTAAAAAGAATAATGGATTTATTTAATTTAGTTCTGAAGGTGATAAATGCAGCACTGATCCATCAAAACACATAAAAAATCGTCATTAAATATTCAACTTTATTTTTTATTGACTAATTGACTTATTTCGAAACTTTTTATGAAATCTTATTTCGCACGTCAAGGGTTAAGCCTGTATTTAGGCAAATTACTTATTTTACACGTCTTTATTAAATTGTTGTATTTTCGGAATATGTCTGAAAAATGACTACATACACACTCGAAGTAAGAAGAAAAAAGTGCGTTATATTTATAGTTCCCGACGGTTTTCTAGGACGACGCAAGCCCAGGCCTCGAAAAAGGCGGCTGTTGTTTACATATATTTACAACTAGAGAGTTTACCGAACCAGTAAGTCACGACCTTGGTAATCCCGAGGAGCCTGAACTGATCTATGCCCAGAATTCCATATCCCCTCCAGGTAGTGTTTTCCTATCCTCAACACAATTTGGATAAACAGAAACGAATACTGCTACATGCTCATCTTTTAATATGGCTTACTGTCAAGATTATGACAAATGAAATTGATAAAAAACCTTAGCAAAGCGTGGCCATGTTCAACTACATAATTTAAAATTGAAAAAATAATAGAATTTATATGTTGTAATTACGCCTCTGGAACAAGTTTCTTAGTCCTCAATCTACATTCTAGAAGCTTTTGATAGCTCCTCACAATTATGGGATATCGAGAATGACTCACTTGAGCTTTACTAGTACTTAAGTGTCTATTCAGCTTTATATACCATTAGGGACATTAGGTAACACCTCGACTGATATTAACTGAAAACTACATCTTGATTACACATACAAATGTAATAACACAAAATACCAGGTTATAAGGAGTGGTGTTAAGATATTTAATAATAAACTAGTGGCGTTATCAATGGCTGTTCTGCGGCCCAAATCCAGGTAGGCTACATGTCACCATTTAACGTTATTATATAGCATGTTAATAAAGAATGCTTAAAAAATATTTATATTACGCATTAGAATTTATGCGATGAATTATATTTTAATATTATATAAATTACAATAATATAAACGAAATAATCAATTATGTATATCTTATTGTTCTTATTTTTTTAGGACTCCATCCTGCTATTACTCGGGAGCCTGTTCCTGCGATATGGATGGCCATACGAGTATGTCGCGCCATTTTTGATATGATCTTCTTGTAGGTTAGTCCAGCGCTATCTTGTCAGCTGCTTTACTCGCCACTCTTTCAGAACACATCCTTCCATTGTGATCTATCTAGAACCGCCTTCTTGATCTTTCCCATCGCACAGCATCTTTGACGTCGAAAGCCTGTTTTATGAGTACCTTAAAATAATTTCTTTATTGGTTTCAGATAACAATGAATCAAAGAGTCTTCATCTCATTGTCATTTAACAATATTACTTTCCTTAATTTACTTAAAAAGTTACCAGATAATACCTTGGATAAGTGTCAGTTTACTCCTTCATGTCATAAATAAAATTGCTAATGTTTAGATAGCAAAAGTTTTTTAAAAATTTAAATGAGATTTATTTATCATCAATTGGCACTCGAAGCTCCGTCATTTGTTTAAGTGTATTGTAAGAATTAGATAATACGAGTATTACAACATAAATGTCCGAAAAGGAAAATCGAGAGGTACTTACTAAAACAAATAGACTGTTGGAGAGTAATAATATTAAAAAATCTTCTGAATAAATGTTGACTGATTGAATATTGAAAAATAATAATATTCATACTCTGAATATATACTATAGAGACATCTTTTGTCAAACGATGATAACAATGGTATAAATACAAGTTCTAACGCGTGTCAGCTCAGGCGGAGAAACAGCCGAGGGGGTTAAGCGGTATATAAAGACCTGGGCAAAGGTTGGTTCCAAGGCCCGCGGTTCGTATCCCGCTTCTGCCGATATTTTTCTGAATGAATTGATGCGTATAAAGAATTTGATGTAAAGTCGATGTTTTGTTGAAAAAATTTCTGTGAAAGGTGTTACATATATTTCTGTCAAATGCGCAGAGAAGAACGAAATAATGATCTAAAACTCGAATAAATTATGTAAAGCATTGGTTTGTTTGAATGACTTGTTATGATAAAATGTAATTCACCACAAAAAACATTGTTAAACACGTGAAATAAATACAAATATTTAAGTTTATCTCTTTTCATTTAAATATTTGTTTACTCACGTGACGTTTCTCACGAATTTTTCAGTTTGAAAGTAATAAGGAGAATATTTGAGATGAACATCAACAATGGCAGCTGTCATCATCATATTTGAAAACTTGAAGAGACTTAGGTATTTGAAATTGTTTTGTAAATTATATTTCTGAAAAAACATGAAAGGAAAAGCAATGTAATATATTTCTGTTTTGCTCTTTCAGTTACTTTTGTATTGAGTGAACAAGTAAAACATTTCTTTAAATGGTTTTTGTGGGAAGTTATTTGAATCTGAATGAACATACATATTACAATAAAATAAATCTGATTGTATATTTAATGTTATAGTTTAAGTGATTATGAAATTTGATATTTAATAAGTGTTTGATATTGTTTTATTAAACGACTATACCTATCTGGGACAAGTTATACAACAAGGACCAATTAACTTCTCAAAATAAATCGACATGCGTATACAACTGGGATAGGCAGCATTTGGTAAAACTAAAGTACTTTTTTAAAGCGAAAAATCCGCAATGTCTTAAAACTAAGGCGTTTAACCAATGCATCTTCCCTGTATTAACTTATGGCGCAGAGACGTGGAATCTGACAGCAAGTCTTACCCATAAAATAAAGGTGACCCAGCGTGCTATGGACAGATCCATGCTCGGAGTGTCGCTTAAACATAGAATCCGAAACGAGGAAATACGCAGAAGAACTCAAGTAGTGGATGCTACCCAACGAATAGGCATGGGCAGGACATATCTGTCGAAGAGACGACAGTCTATGGGGAAGAATAGTATTGGAATGGCGCCCAAGAACTGGTAAACGAAGCATGGCCGACCCCTTGCAAGATGGACTGACGGCATAAGAAGTCATAGCGGGAGTGACCTGGATGCGGAAGGCGGAGGATCGAAAAGGATGGAGACTCATGCGGGAGGCTTACGTTCAGCAGTGGACGGATACAGGCTGATGATCATGATGATGATGTTTGTTTTATTTGCCGAACTTCTCAATTAAAATATGTTTTTTTTTTTAATTTATTTTGCGTGTCACTGAACAATTGTACGTCCATGCGTCTAACAAACAACATATTATATCCCTTGGACTGGATCGATTATGAGATCAAAGAGATATTTGAGGCTGCAACTCATAAATGACTGCTAAAGTTATAACTGGTTAAATTCTACCGTAACAGTAATTGGACATTGCGGAAGTGAAAAATCGACTTGTTTCGTGTTTTGGAACAACATGCCTACATTTCTACATAGTTTTCCAACTTCCGTTTTGATGGATTTGAACTATTTCTCACTCTCCCGACATTTAATGGCTTTATACGAGTATAACTGGCAGATTTTCCATTAAAATTTAGCGTTGTACTTATTTAAAATATTTATTTTAATTCGGTAGTTTTCAAACTCTATAAACTAATGCAAATGTTTTTTTAACGTTTATCCAATGACAAATTTGCGAGCTTAAAAACCGGAAAATAAATACTTTGACAGCATGACTATTATTTTAGTAATTAGTATTTTTATTAATAATTAATTATTTTAATTACTTTTCAAAATATAAGTCTCTTGAAATCATCAAATATTTTAATGTTTATATTTGTTAGGAATTCCATTCGAGTGCTAGTGTTACCAGTCGAAAGAAAAGGATTGGTTTGTAAATGAAACTAGATAGCATAAATACTGCTGATAAAATTAGATGATATATTATGATTTAAAATTATTTTGTGTCTGAATTCTTTGAAATAACTCTTAAATATAACTTAAATTATATAATTCTAAATATATAAAAAAATATGTATAATATTTATAAAATAGAAATAAATCTCATTATATTGGCTACATTATACAAAAGGTTAATTTGAATACTTAGACATTTAATATATTTATTAATAGTCGACAAAATGGAACATATTTTAACGTAAAATCAATAGTCCGGTCATAAAATGAGTGAAATATTATGAGTCGTATGAAATATTTATAGTTTTCATGTCAAGCTTAGAGCAGAAAGGATATTTCCTATGCGACCTGTCACGCTTTTTAAAATGTAATATTTGCTTGGAATAATTGGTATTGATAAAATAAACAACTTTTATATCTATGTTTATTTGTAGGTTTTGAATTCCAATTGACACACGACCTCGTGATTCATTAATAATGTTTTTATTTTATTTAACCAAGGGATAAAAATACTTTTAAAATTCTTGATAAAGTTTATTCGGTGTATTTCTTACAATACAATGATTGAGAACTTTAAAATTGTGATTTGCTTAGCCATCCTCAAAATGGTAAGTGTACTAAAATGCATCTATACTATATATGCATCACTGTCTGGTAGATTTCTCCATATCTGAAATTCGCCAGCGGGCATAGCTCAATGGTCAAAGCGTTTGCTTTAAAACCAAAGGTCGTGGGTTCGATTCCCGACGGAGATTATTTTTTAAAAAATTTTAATCGATTTCTGAACTCTAAAATACCCCCGGTTGGTGTGAATTTGATGCCTCACCCGTAAAATGCCAGTCATCATCATCATCAGCCTGTGTCCGTCCACTGTTGAACATAGGCCTCCCGCATGAGTCTCCATCCTCTTCGATCCTCCGCCTTCCGCATCCAGGTCACTCCCGCTATTCTTCTTATATCGTCAGTCCATCTTGTAGGGGGTCGGCCAATGCTTCGTTTGCCAGTTCTTGGGCGCCATTCCAATACTTTTCTTCCCCATCGACCGTCGTCTCTTCGACAGATATGTCCTGCCCATTGCCACTTGAGAGTGCCTATTCATTGGGTAGCATCCACTACTTGAGTTCTTCTGCGTATTTCCTCGTTTCGGATTCTATCTTTTAGCGACACTCCGAGCATGGATCTCTCCGTAGCACGCTGGGTGACTTTTATTTTATGGGTAAGACTTGCTGTCAGATTCCACGTCTCTGCGCCATAAGTTAATACAGGGAGGACGCATTGGTTAAACGCCTTAGTTTTAAGGCAATGCGGAATTTTCGCTTTAAAAATGTACTTTAGTTTTCCAAATGCTGCCCATCCCAGTTGTATGCGCCTGTCGATTTCTTTTGAGAAGTTATTTCGCCCTAGTTGTATTACTTGTCTCAGATAGGTATAGTCGTTTACAACCTCTATTTCTGTTCCTCCAATGGAAATAGGATCAAAGGTCTGTGAAATATGACTATTATTCATGGCTTTTGTTTTATCCATGTTCATTTTCAGACCAATTTTGTTCGACGCTTCATTGAGGTCGTAGAGCATGTCTTGGAGCTTGTTAGGTGATTCGGCTATTAGCACTATGTCATCTGCAAATCGTAGGTGAGAAATGTACTCTCCGTTAATATTTATTCCACATTTTGTCCAGAATAGCAGTTTAAAAATATCTTCTAGGGCGTTTGTGAAGAGTTTTGGAGATATAACATCTCCTTGTCTAACACCTTTGTTTATAGAAATATTGTTAGTGCTATCATGGAGCTGGACCATCATTGTTGCAGATTTGTAAAGAGATTTTATTATCTCTATATACCGATAGTCTATTTTGCAGCGTTGTAGTGAATCTAGCACTGCCCAAGTCTCGATTGAGTCAAATGCCTTTTCATAGTCTACAAAGGCGAGGCAAAGTGGCTGATTATATTCTTCGGTTTTCTGAATGATTTGTCTTAGCGTGTGGATATGATCAATTGTACTAAAGCCTTTCCTAAACCCAGCTTGCTCTCGAGGTTGAAATTCATCAAATCGACCCGTCAGCCTATTTGTTAAAATTCTGGAGAATACTTTATACACATGGGAAAGAAGGGAAATGGGTCGGTAGTTTTTGAGCAGTGATTTATCCCCTTTTTTGTGGAACAATATCACAATACTCGTACTCCATGTCGCCGGGGTTTAAATGTTTAAAAAAAAAAAAAGACAGTCATAGCCTATTAATTAAAATTGGTGGTAGACGAAAGTCGTCCCGTGAAGACTGCTCATTCATAGTAAATTTCTGTAGTAATAAGGATGATGCGTGAATCTCGCTCTGTAGTCTATGACGTTGGCAGATCCACACTCCACATGCATCGCTTATCGATATGCACTATGGTAAGCGTCATAGAATTCCACAGATGAGACTTCAGAATTACTATCACCATCTGTCGGTATTCTCCTGTATGTGTTTACATAAAAAATATATACTATGCGCTTCAATATTTTCATACGATTGTATTTGAATATGTTTATTATTACTATGTAATCTGTTTCTTGAAAAGATTCAGATTGTAAGTAGTAAAGTATTCTTGCGAAACTGGTAAACAATGTGATTTATTATAATGTCTATTTTGTCTGTATTATTGTTTATTTTTAAATTTATTTATTCAAACATATTCAAATGTTATTCTCTAGTATAAGGATGCCATTAGATTGAAACAGATGAAAAAGATAATGTTTTATTATTTTAATGATTAACGAATTATACTGTTTACTCCGGAATATGAAAAATCGAGTACTTAAATACTTCAAAACATCATTCTGTTATCAACGTCGTAGTGGACAACCAGCAGGTGTATAATAATGAAGTTGCCTGAATTTCTAATGAAGCTAATAACTCCAGTTCTTGATCGCTTCCGTTGTTGAGTACTACGCGTTTTCTCGACCTGACGAATAACAAGTATTTTGTATCATAATATCGACTGAAATCTGATTTATATGAAAGATGGATCTTACCGGCTGTTATACACTAATCAACTGATTTTGTAATGATTGTATTCAATGTTGATTATTATTTGATTACATGTTATTTCATGATTCCAGCACATTCAAAATTAATAATATAATTCAATCAGGGATACAATTTAGTATTTGCGACATATTTTAGAGAATTAATGTAATAAAACTTTTTTGCTAAGGCATATCCGCTCCCAGCAGGTTTATATAGTCGCTATAAATAGCCATCATTAAGTTCTCTTTGATGCAGAGCTAACAAGGGATGAGGCAAGCGCCTGACAAAGATTTATGGCAGTCGTTTATGACGACCATATTTTCAATTTAGGGTAGCGAAAACGAAATAATGAGAATATACAGTTATATTGCTAATAACTGTGCTAAATATACTATTTTATTTATTTCTTAGTTAATACGATGACAATATTATTTATTGATTTACCAAGGATACTATTTTTGTGGGATCAAAATAACGCCGAGAGGTTTGCTGTGCTCGATTAGGAATGTTTTCAATTTTCTTTTGTCATCTGTGCCGATTGTCACGCGGTTTAATAATGTGGTTTTCGGAATTCCATCAAGGTATGTAAACAGAGTGTGTTATTACCAATCACGAAACAACAAATAAGATATGTTTGACAAATATCATTGCGCCGGGTACCGAGTAAAGTATTGGGAGTATTTCTCACCCTCCTATAGTTAGACATACCAGTCTGGTCGTCTATCGGTCTATCACCATAAAACCTGTTACCAGAGACTTCGTCAATATGTTTTATTTCAACTAGATTTCTCGGCAGATCGAAATGAAGGAAAATAATGTCACCTCACGTTCTCGCGTTTAATTTTATTCCATCAGTATTTTTCTCTCCGTTCTTTGCATGACGACAGTTAAAAGTAATTCTCAAAACCCTTCTTAGCGATGGGCAATTCAAATAATCGCCGTCTGTGATATCGTTCCGTGAATAAATTATTTTCAACAAAAACGTCCTTATCCCAGGCTGTTAGTGTAAAAAACGAAAAAAAATGTCATTTTAAATAAGTGGTATATCACGTTAACGAGCTGCAAATAATGTAACTATTTATCCTGTGAATAGTATCAGGTATCTTCTACGTATAAAATATTACAAACTCTAAATAATACAAAAATGATAGATGCTACGCATCGTTTTATGTCTCGGCATAAGTATGATAAATATATTTTGAAACATGTTTATTTGAAAGCAGAATGTTTATCATAACCCTAAGATTTTTAATTTTATTTTTACATGTTTAATATAGTAATATTAGATACAAGTTTTAATATTAACTCAAAATTGATGTCAATATTTTATTTATTTTATAAACTGGAAGTAATTTTATTTATTATTTTTCTGTTGTTATTCTTTTAAACAAGCTTTTTACAGAGTATTTCATATGAATAATTAAATTTTCGTCAAATTTACAAAATGACTTGCGATATAATCGATTTTTAAATAATTATTATATTCAATCTATGGGTTTATAAACAAAAACACCACCTAATATAATGTAACGATTATATTTAAAAAATATTATATTCCAACTGCGTAATATTAGAGCCAAAATCTTCCATCTCACATCAACACCTTGACAGGTCATTCGGATAAGGGTTATTCCTCGTAGGTTTATAGTCAATGAGCGGGCAGTGAAGAACTTATACGAAACAACTGTTTATCTGATACCTATTGTGAGTCCCAATTACGTAACAAAATATCTCATGATATTTTTATTACTTACTTATAAAAATGTCATGGTATTCTATGTTAGGCATGTGACCAAATAATACGGCGTCATTCTTTATAGTTGGCAGTTACTTAATGTAAGTTATGTATTGTTTTTCAAGCAGAATATTTTGATATTTGAATTATATATTGAGATCCATTTTTTATGAAAGAGATTATTAATTTCAACCATGTTGTAATATACTCGTAGATTGTCATGTAAAAATATTTGTTTTAGATTATTAGCATTTGTTGGTGTGGGATTATTTATTTACTTCATCCTTAAAAATTTTAAATGTATTAAGTTTAGAAATTCTATGATAAAGAAATCTAATGTGAAACATTACCTTTTAATTGTAAATATTGTAAGAAATGTCTTTCTTTTACAAGCTAGCGTCTAGTTGTCTACTTATGCACGTGCATAATTATTCAATAAAATGTCCAGTAAGTGGCAATGAGTTGATTTATGTTTTAATTTAATCAAGTAAACAAACTGGGAACATTTACCAGGAAAAATATTATGACACTTCTCGTTTACACTCACTTAAAAATCTCCATAAACATAACGAGGAGATTCTTGTATTTAGAAAACGATTTAGTATTTGGATTTGCATTTTAAGTAATCTAGAATAATGCGGAAGTGGGAATTTGGTTTTCCCGAATAATACCCGCCAGAGTATGGGGATTTTTATTTGATAACGAAAGGAAAACGCTTTCAGAAATGACCCGGTTTTTGTATTGGAATGACAACCGTTAAAATTACTTTCATCGTGTTGTAACTTACACTTTCAGAAATCTTATTCGATTATTCAAACGAATTGAAACCATTTAATGTAAATTTCCTATAAGAAAACATATAGAATATATAATACTTTAGTAAGGAGCTTTGTGACATACTCTTATCTGGTATAAAAATCAATCCTTGATCTATTTTTAATATGCTTTATGTTCTTGTTTGGTAAAGCTTATCAACACCTCATTTATAAAAATAATAGAAATGACTTAAATAATAAACTCAGTACATGAAGTTGGATCGTAGGTATAGGGTGACTGAACAAAGCCTTAAAATTCCAAGAATTTAAACACATTAAACTTTAATCTTCATATTTATAATACACCCTGCTTTTTTTAAGAGAATAATAGTTTTATTAACTCGTATGTCTGCAATTACGTATTATAGATATACAATATTTTTTCGGTTAAGGTTTCTGCTTATAATTATTTTCATACAAGGCAATCATTTTGGGCCTAAGTCACTATGATTACTTTGTAATCGTTGTTACTATCATTATCGGCAACAAAAACAACTAGTATAATACTTTTTAGATGTTACATGCTTTGATGTAATCGATATTCGATCAATCATTCACAGCCCCCCCCCCTCTCTTTGGAAAGTTAATTTTGGTATTATACCTATATCAAGTTTTCAAGCCTCACGAAGTTAGCACGCACTACTGACAATATTATATTAAATAACTATGTACGGAATTTATGAAAAAAAATAGAAATCAGCACATATTACAAATGCGTGAATATGGTTTTTAAAAAAAAATAAAAATACATTTTTTTTCATCTTATTTTCAGAAGAACATAAATCATGGATACAAAAAAAAATGAATTTCTTTTACAAAAGGATTAAATATATATGTTTTATTTTTCTCTTTGTGGTATTCTTCTCATATAATCATCGAAATTTTCCATGTCCGACAGCGGGAGTCCGGAAGCTTGAAGAAAAGGCAGCTAAAGTTTATGCTGTTCTATGAAATACATGTCTCAGACGGACCACTTTCACCTCTTGACTGTCGACTGTAAAGGCTGAATTATCACCTCGTAGTCCGTCACAGTCAAACCATCGTACTCTCAATATTCTACGCATGTATTGGCTTTCAAAACCCATAATATGGCTCCACGAGCTTTGATGAAATACTAAGATTCGCAGCCGCAAAGTATTTACAAGTAACACACATAGCTTTAATATGTAGATATTTTTTAACATAAAAATATATAAGGTTTTTTTTTGTCACTCAAAGATGCCCGATAACTTAAGGAACTAATAAATATTTTGAGTTTATTTCACTGCATTTTTAGTATAAATAATGGTGTGTAGATTAAACCACCCTTAAAATCAATGGTCTATTTTTTTTCTTTTAATATTGCGCAGTATTTAATATTTATCCTACGTGGCCAGTCAGTTGCCTCAAATAACTACTCGCTTGAGTATGTTGAATAATCACTTTAAATTAGTGCAAATAATATAACTCGTATATTGGCTAATTTAAATTTAAATAATCTTTTCTTGAAAGCATTATTTTATTTAAAAAATTGAAATCAGGAAATTATATTTACGCAAGCACAAAAATCCATTAAAAACTTTCAATTTCAAATTTATCGCTTATTTTGATCATGAAAATCAGGTGAAATCTTACATAACATAATCAATATACATTTGAAAACACCTCTTTAACAAGATTTAACACAGGCATATAATAAAATGCGAGTATTTATTCAATTTTGCAACATCTTTAGTATAATGTAATGGTTTCCGTAAGCTGAATATTTCAATTCCCACTTGATTTTTAGATGGAATGTAATGAAACGGTTGATTTCTCAATAATTTGGAGGTCGCTGACTTACATTTCTACCATTCCTCAAGTAACAGGCATAGACACTCAATGTGTACATGTACGAGAACCTATAATATTTCATTTTATGGTTCTATCTATAAATCTACATCTAATTCTACGAATCAAAGTAAATTAATATATTTAATTTGAATACCTGGGTATATTTGTGTTAGCAAGTTTTAATAATACGTATTTTATTAAGTTTTTTTACTTTTCTTCTGAAAAAACATAAGTATTTAATAGAGGTATTCTTAATGAACTTTTGGGAAATTGGAATTGTAAAAGGATATTTTTCTAGTTGTTCAAAAGCTGGAATATACAATTTGCATATTTCCCAACAGCCTTCAAGATGAGAGTCTGGGAGCTTAAATCGAAGGCAGCCATAGTATACAATACATATTTACAGTGTTTCAGTGTTTTTACGAGATTGAATGCTTTATACTTTTAAGGACTAATAAATATGATCTTAATAATCGCAATAAAAATTAATATATTTTAAATTACACTACGTTTTTAATTATTTATCCTACTTTCACGCAGCTTACTGAAACCTTAAGCGACAGTTCATTGTATTTAAGCTCACAAAAATAACCCACTGTGTGCTGAAAGCAATGCTAAAAAATAATTATATAAGTCAAAAATATTTTTTTAATGAAATCGAACATTTGTTATAATTTTTCTTCGTTCCATTTTTTTTCATATAATGTTCGTCAAAAGATTATTTCTTAGCACTCACCCTTTGGAAGTTCTAAAATTTTTATTTGATCCTCAGTGTTGACAAAAAGGATTCCAGACAATGATTGCAGGGGTAAGCTTTCGTTACAGTCCTCGGCTTTTAAGGAATTTTCATATTTTTTGTTTGTCACCTTTCATAACTTCAACTTGGCCTGTTCGCAAATATAAATATATTTTTATTGTTTTATAAAAAAAACCCATATTATATTTCTAAGCATGAAAGGTTACAAGTAAATTGAAATATTTTTTTCAGCAAATTTGATACTGTTACTGTATTCATTTTATATTTGTATATTTCAGTTACAATCCATGTAAAAATGACTGAAATTATATTATGGAATATAATTTTTGAGTGAATGTTGTAAACAGTTCGAAGCAAATAAACACTCTAGTTAAAGGAGTAAACATTGAAATAATAATGATGATATATACTTGTTATAAGAATTAATAAAAAAAGCCCACATAAAGCATGCCTTAAGCGATAATTTAAATTGCACAATGTTAAATTGTTTTTATTACACAACATTGTAGTTGGTAATTTGCATTTGTAGTACATAATAATCCTGATATAATTCATTATAAAAGGTTCGCCTAAGGCTTGCCTTATTTGATCTGCTATATTGTACAGGTTTAATGATTAGCGAATTACTTTGACATGTGGTGTCTATGATGAGCATATGCCCTAAGTAATATTATTCAATATATTAGGAATCGATTGTATAGACACCGAATACGATAGGTACAATAGAATACCATCTAAAAATAGAAAAATCACATTAGGTAGTTAATAGTGAGGTTGAAATTTTTTATAATTTTGATTTCCTTGGGAATATGTTATTTATATTTCTTTCTTATATATTATAATAATTCAAATTTATTTCATATATTTCTTTATGAACTATAATACTTTTGATGTTCTATGATTTTTTCAATATCATCTTCCTTCGGCACATCATTTTCACATAGCAACTATTAGTAAAGTTCAAACTAAAATATATTCAGTATCCCTACTTTAAGATATACAATAATCACTTTATTTAATATGTTTTCTTTATTTATAATCAGGAAGAATTTAAATGTATTATATAAAATATTATTTTTATAGTGTTTCTTAAAATGATCTTCCAAGATTTAGACAAATAAGTACTTGACAATCAGTTATTATCAAAATAATAGTTGGGCATAATATCATGAAAGTTGTATCGTTATTTGTTATAATATTACTTGTAATATAATGATGTTTTTGATAGTTGGGGAAAATCAATACGCTGAACAATACCCCCAAGTTTATTGTATAGGTGTGTGTGAATAAGTTTCACATAATACTTCGTATTAAAACACTGAACAATATTTGTTCCGCTGGTTTGTGAAGTCTTTTGTATTAACATTTGAATGGAAGGTTTTTAGAACCTTAACTTCCTCCTTCATTTATAATTAATGTATTTTGTTGCCATTATCAAACCTCCGAATTAAATTTTACTAATGTATA